>OY039073.1:8090072-9349645 GCA_955850985.1 Elophila nymphaeata
AGAACCTCCTTAATTTTAAAAATATAACTGATTAAAACAAGAATACATACGACAGTCATTCCTAAGAACGCAAGTGCCATCATCAGCTCTTAAATAGCCATCTTCGCACATGCAGCCTTTGACACAATCAGTGGAGTTATACTCGACACATGGAATTTTAATTCCGTTCTGAGCACAGGTCTTAGCATCGCATCCTCCGTTAGCGCAATCAGAATATACTTCATGTTTCTTACTACAAACACCAGCTGTAAAAGGAATGGGTGAATTGTGGGGATAGTTATTTAATCGCTATACTTTGATAAATATAATTTTTGTATCAAGTCTAGAGATTTTGGTTTGATCCCCATGGGGGTATAAATTAGAAATTGTTTGAAATCTATCATCTGGCTATCGCCATTGATAAGCGTTGTAGCCATGACTGAGTGTTATTGTGCTTTACCAACTAGTGATAAAATAACCAATTCCTCAGTGGATCATCTCAAACTTCTTTCATTTTTTTTTCAAACTACTTTTGTCGTCTTATTAGTTTATAAATAAGGCTATTCAGTTCATTTAACATGATACTTACGGCAGTCTTTAGGCAAAAAACATTTCTTAGTATTTTTATCGTAGACGTATCCCGTCTTACATCTGCAGCCTTTGATGCAATACTTAGGGTCAATCTTTACGCAACGAACTGGTTCACCAAGTCTGTCACAAGTTCCGGCCAAGCATCCACCGTTGACACATTCGCTATACACTTCATTTGCTTTGCAAACAGGAGCTAAAATTGTAATAAATATTTTGAATGAGTTCTTGATAAAAGACGAAGATACTTTGTTCGGAGAAGAAGATTCATACGTACTACAATCTTTAGGGCGAACACATTTTTTCTGGTTATCGTCGTAGACATAGCCCTTCTTACATTCGCAACTGTTAATTCGGCAAATTTTTGGGCATGGGACATTCTTTTTCTTGTAGTTAGCACATGTGTTTCCGCAATTGTTGCCGCAGACACTGGCCACTGCATTAGGGTCACCACCGCAAGATGCTGTCATTGGAAAATTATATTTTGTATTTCAAGTTCGTTTAAGTTATAAAACAAGTTCGAAGACAGAAATGATTCACCATCACCATAATCACCTTTAATAATCACCTTCAAAATTTAACTACGACGGAGAAATTGCTCATCACCTAGGTAGTAGGCATAGCATACATGATACAAAACTTCTAATTTAAATTCATATTTTTTTGTGGGATCAACTTGGTGCACAAGTTATCGTGGAACAAACAAAAGACATTAATACAGTAAGTGTATTTAATGGCCTCTATCTATTAATTCATAACAATATAGCTTTTTATTACGACACAATTACTCACGGCAATTCTTCTTAGGAATACAGACACCCTTGTCATTTCTTAAATATCCGTCTTCGCAAACACAACCTTTCTTGCAATATTTTGGATCAATTTTGATACACGGTACTGGAAATCCCAACTGGGAACATTTCCTTGGACTACATCCTCCGTTCGTGCAGTCAATGAAGATTTCATGTGCTCTGCATTTATGCTCTGCAATGGAGAACGTGCACTTTTTTATTAACAGGTGTCGCCGATCCCTGAATATCCTGTTGTCACGGAGAAACAGAAGTTTGACGAATAGGAAGTAAGTACTTTTTAGAATCTATATGAACAAAGAGCATACTAAATATTTTTTTAGCCTACCCCCATCGAGCACATAACCAACTATCTAGTGTGGTGGAGCTTGATCACCCTACTTGGTGGAAAGACGAGTTAATAAATATAATGGAAAACCGTTTGTAGCGAGAAGATTATTAATAGTGATCGTTTTTCTCTTCAAAATTTAAGAAAAACTCCATTCATTCAGAATACCTAAATCTATACATATACTAAAATTTCGACAGAGCAACAACAACAAGAGAAATGGTATTAAATACTAGTAATCGCCCGCGGCTTCGCTCTCGTTAATAGCTGTTATTATGTAGCCCGATAAATGGACTATCCAACACATAAATATTTTTTCAATTCGAACTAGTAGTTCCTGAGATTAGCGCGTTCGAACAAACAAACTCTTCAGCTTTATAATATTAGTATAAGATTTTATTTGTTTTCAATGAATATCTAACTATATTAAGAATTTGGATAAAAAGGCTAACTTACGCTATTCACTTTAATCGCGTTTCAGACACCACCCATTATTTAATGGAAATTTTAGCTTATGTGCTGCTAATGATTATGATATAGTTTCAAATCTGATTAAACATTGAATGAAAAGTTTGTTAAATTCATAAGCCTAGCCCAGTAAAGAAGGAGATAAATAACTGGAATGTGGCGTTATTAATAACACTAATAAGCAGCAGAAGCAATGCGAAATCATCACAAGCATCAATCTAAAGTAATTGAATATAGTTATTATCAAGTTTAATTAAATTTAACTGAAAACTGTAATATGGAAAAATATTTTTTTATATAAAATAATTAATAGTGGAGGCCGCTGGTCATGCCAAAAGATCCTTTCTCAAATATCAACCATAGGGCTTTAACATGAGATGGCAGAACAGGGAAAGATGTGGATATCTTTTTTAATGCCGTAACTCCGCAACATTACGACATAATAAATTCCTTACTTTTCGGTGGCGTTGAGCCAGAGTTACTTGAATAAGTCGAACTACTTGAATACGAAGAACCACTTCCAGAAGAAGAACTACTTGAAGAAGAAGAGCCGCTCGAATAAGAAGAATCGGTGTCAGAAGAAGAACCAGTTGAATATGAAGAACCGGTGGAAGACGAAGAACCATCTGAAAAAAATCAAGCATCATTTAGATTTTATAATGTCACAAAATTTCAGTACTTGACTAAACTTAAGTGTAGAAATTCATCGTCTTAACAGCCTTTATTACTCGACCTACTGCTGGGACACAAGGCCTCTCCTTATCATCGAGGGAGGTTTAGGCAGTAGTCACCACGCTTACTCAATACGGATTGGTGAACGGGGTATAAGGTGATCAATACGCCTTTGCTGATACGTTGGTCGCCTTCTACGACACCCCTTTGAAGATATGTGGTGATGCTATTCTACTTTGCTGGCATCCTATGACTCAGACACACACAAACAATAATTTATTGTCTTCTTAATTGTACACATGAATAAGAGAAATATACATTTAGAAAACGAATAAAGGTAAGCTTATCTCTAATAGAGATCTCTTCCAGCTTGGATTTGGAAGGAGGACGAACCATGAATTTTGTGACACAATCACGAGGACGAGAACGACACGGAATCAAATCAATGCGGGAGCGTAAGTAAACAGGATGTTGAGGATTGTGAGGGATTTTATATAGAAGGGTAATAGATTTAAGGTGTGATTCCGTCATTCTATGTAATAATATTAGATTGCTTACTAAGGAAGCAAAGAACAATTTTAAAGGCGATAATGTTTTTTGAATCCAGACCATAGCAAGGGATCCTATAGTAGAATCCTTAGCGTAGCGAGAGATTCAAAGTACTTCGCTCGAGCTTTAAAATAGTGTTGCTCCCAAGGTAGACACTCTACTTTTTACCACCCTTGCAACTATGAATATGTCAGAAAAGTAGGTACCTACCTACGTTTCATTTTCTCTACTTGAAGTAGACAAACTATTTTTTTACAAAACTAAATAAAATCAGAATTTGAGTAAACAATTATGAACAAAGGTGGAATATCTTTAACACGTATTTTTTCAACAAACTTTTTTTTTATTTGGTGGTTTATTAGACAGCCAGGTTGTATTAAAACGCTATTTTAGTCCCTGGTAACGTAGAACAAACTAGTAAGCTCTTTTCGAATTGACGTGATAAAAAAATATTATTAGCCTGCTTGAATTGTTTGAAAATATTGTTATACTTACACGAATACGTATCAGATGAAGACTGCTCTTCTGGGCCGTCACATGGTACTTCTATAACTTGTAAAAAATAACATTGTTAAGGTACTTCACACATATACATATTCATATATATATATGTGTGTGTATATATGTATAACGCTTAGGAAGATTCGGATAGGGATTAGTGGGGAAATGAATATTATGATACATAATAAAGCGGCGTAATGAATGTTCGGAAAGATAATACTTCGAACTAATGTTATTTCAGCCGACCTATGTTCTGTGAAAAGTTTTTTGACTGAAACTTCGTAGCAATGAAAAAAAAGTTTTAATAAATAATAATGTCAACTGATACAGTGACAAACGTTATTTCAACGTTGTAAAAAAGATGTAACGAAAATAGTCGAAAAGTTTTCGGTTCAATGAAATTCTGTCTAAAAAATTTCGAACTTATGATGGATACCCGTATTTACTAAATTAAAGGTCCTTTCTAATTGTTCAATTCAATTTTGCTTGGTCATATAAAATAACCATGACCACATATTAACTTAAATAAATATTTCCCCTTATTACAAAAAACACCCATAATGTTTGTAGGTAATTAATTTTTAAGCCTTGAATGCGATCATGAATTATTGCTAACGCCCATAAATTATAGAAATGAATAGCCATTACTAGTTATTGAATTTTCATTACATAGAATCGTCATCAAGACTATTCACGATAACGAAGTAGATAATTTTATATTGAAGTGTATATTGTTGAAATGCACATTATGGACATATATACTAACCAAATATGTATTCTGACATGGGTAAAAAAAGAATAAAAATCTTTATTTTTACCAATTTACAAGATTAACTTTTTCTTTATAACGTGGTTAACTCTTACAATTTTAAGTATCCATATATGATAAGAAAAGTTAGTTAAAATTTATTGTTAGATTTTTATCAATTATTTATTTTATCTTTCCGTGTCAGTACCCTATGCTAGCTGCCTGTTTCTCTCTGTTCTATGTCCTTTAAGCCTTTTTGGGGCATTTCTATAGATATCACGCTATAAATATTTATACACTGTTAGTAGTAAGTAGTAATAAACTTTACCCTAGAAGACTCCTTTTTTTGCCAAATTGCAATGGTTTCGGCTGGTAGTCCACAAAACGTGGTAAAAGACAGTCTCATCGCATATTTGGCAATTAGTCCGTAAGCAATGTGTGAGCTACAGTGCTGCTCCCAAAAACTCACTTCTTCAGATTTCGAATTTAGTTGTTAAACGCGAAAGGCTACTTCACAATTTCACAAAAAAAGGATAATTTTAAATCGATTTGATTTGTAATTAGATCTAATGTCATTATTATTATCATCGCTAACTTCATTAACGCGTAACTGAAGAAACTAAGGATTTTCCCTAAACTTTGACTGATGAAATTGAAGTGAATGCAGTGAGATCATTGCAAAATAGCGAGACTGTTTGGTTTTCGGTAACAGGCAGTATATAATTTGAATAAATCCCCTACTCTGTATATTCGTACTGATATACCCACCAGAATGTTAGTGAGTTTTTTTATGAATAGCATCAGTGGGTTTGTGGTAAAATTAAGGCACTTGACATATTCGCCTCTAAACTAGGTAATTAAAACAACAATGAACCTAGTGATGGTAATCATGAAAAAGGTAACTAAATGTCTGGTGGGGATATCTCTTGGTATATTTGGAATGGGGTCCACATCTGGAAGCCTCCTCGCGGCGGACCCTGGTAACGTAGTGGGGAAACTTTCTCGGCGGGTGTGTGGCTTTTGATGTCAAGTGTCCCTTGGCATTCGAAGTCACATGCCATCGTCGAGTTGTTTTTGTTTTCCCACCACGGCTAGTTCCAGACGGCCCTTTTCAGGGTCACGACCGCGCCCGAAGTCCCCCGGATGCGGTCCGTTAGCTGCTCCCGGTGTCCTCGTCAGGAGGACGCGCCAGGTCGAGCAGCCGTCGGTGAGGAGGCGGCCTATAAGGCCGGCTTCGGCCATCGGCCCACAGGGGCTGGCGTCAGTCGGTAGCCCCTGTGGGCTGCTGGCCACCAATTGGTGCACAAGGAGTGCCTAAACGGACAGCGTTGGGACGGTCTCGGTGTAGTTGCGCTCACGTGCGCAGATCCCGAGCCGTCCCGCAATAGCGCGCTGGAGGTCAGGCCGGGGAGGATGTTTAGTGGGTATGGAGGGAACGCCTTTACCTCGAGTCCCACATATCCCCTGCGGTTGGCACCACCCCGACAAAAAAAAAGGTATATGTAGAATAGGCCGAACAAATTATCTATTACATCACAGTACCTGTAGCCGACACCGCTAGAGCAGTGAGAGTCACCAACAGCACCGCCTTAAACATCATCACTGAAACGTGTCGAGTGTTATTAATCTCATGACGCCTCTTTTATACCCTCGTGTACATACATTCGTGCAACTGTACTAATAAATACACAAGATAAACACCAGTGGTTGTTATTAGCACTTTTGCGTTTCAACGTCATTAAAACATATTAAGGCTTATAGTTATAAAAGCAAAATCTACAAATTGTAGGTCATTGATGTCGAAATTCTATAATGTCTCGGTTTTACTACATTGCCGAAAAACTTGCTACTATTTGAATGTTAATCATTAACTACGCAATTTATAAAACGTATAATATCATAGCTCACGTTCAAAACCTTTTGCTTTCATTAGAATATTACGACAAGTTAATATCACAATGAAAGTAATTTATATTGTTTATACAATATTTGAAAATTAGTAAGGTAAGGTGGGGTACAGTGTTACAAAAAAAAACAATTAGAATATAGAAAAAATTATATTTTTTGAATCAGCTTGTTTTCGGCATTGATATAAACTATAGCATCTCTGGAATAATTTTGGAATAATTTTATTTTTTTGCGTTTACAAACGCGTAAATATAATACTAGAAAATGCACTGAAAAAAAATCGACTTGCCTCAGGCGGGACTCGAACCCGCACCTTCCACAATCCGGGTGGACGCGTTGACCAATTTCGCCACCGAGGCACTGCTTTTCGCTGTCGAAATTTGTCAGTGCTTGGTGCTTATGTTTTTATGGTAAACATCGTTTCATCAAATCTTTGAAATTTGCACTTCCAAGACCCGAACGAAATATTTTTGCAAATATTTGACGCCCAGCTAAGATGAAACTACCTTACATTATGGAATAATTTTATTTTTTTGCGTTTACAAACGCGTAAATATAATACTAGAAAATGCACTGAAAAAAAATCGACTTGCCTCAGGCGGGACTCGAACCCGCACCTTCCACAATCCGGGTGGACGCGTTGACCAATTTCGCCACCGAGGCACTGCTTTTCGCTGTCGAAATTTGTCAGTGCTTGGTGCTTATGTTTTTATGGTAAACATCGTTTCATCAAATCTTTGAAATTTGCACTTCCAAGACCCGAACGAAATATTTTTGCAAATATTTGACGCCCAGCTAAGATGAAACTACCTTACATTATGGAATAATTTTATTTTTTTGCGTTTACAAACGCGTAAATATAATACTAGAAAATGCACTGAAAAAAATCGACTTGCCTCAGGCGGGACTCGAACCCGCACCTTCCACAATCCACCCGGATTGTGGAAGGTAATAAAATTATTAAAAATAATAATATTATTCCATAATGTAAGGTAGTTTCATCTTAGCTGGGCGTCAAATATTTGCAAAAATATTTCGTTCGGGTCTTGGAAGTGCAAATTTCAAAGATTTGATGAAACGATGTTTACCATAAAAACATAAGCACCAAGCACTGACAAATTTCGACAGCGAAAAGCAGTGCCTCGGTGGCGAAATTGGTCAACGCGTCCACCCGGATTGTGGAAGGTGCGGGTTCGAGTCCCGCCTGAGGCAAGTCGATTTTTTTCAGTGCATTTTCTAGTATTATATTTACGCGTTTGTAAACGCAAAAAAATAAAATTATTCCATAATGTAAGGTAGTTTCATCTTAGCTGGGCGTCAAATATTTGCAAAAATATTTCGTTCGGGTCTTGGAAGTGCAAATTTCAAAGATTTGATGAAACGATGTTTACCATAAAAACATAAGCACCAAGCACTGACAAATTTCGACAGCGAAAAGCAGTGCCTCGGTGGCGAAATTGGTCAACGCGTCCACCCGGATTGTGGAAGGTGCGGGTTCGAGTCCCGCCTGAGGCAAGTCGATTTTTTTCAGTGCATTTTCTAGTATTATATTTACGCGTTTGTAAACGCAAAAAAATAAAATTATTCCATAATGTAAGGTAGTTTCATCTTAGCTGGGCGTCAAATATTTGCAAAAATATTTCGTTCGGGTCTTGGAAGTGCAAATTTCAAAGATTTGATGAAACGATGTTTACCATAAAAACATAAGCACCAAGCACTGACAAATTTCGACAGCGAAAAGCAGTGCCTCGGTGGCGAAATTGGTCAACGCGTCCACCCGGATTGTGGAAGGTGCGGGTTCGAGTCCCGCCTGAGGCAAGTCGATTTTTTTCAGTGCATTTTCTAGTATTATATTTACGCGTTTGTAAACGCAAAAAAATAAAATTATTCCATAATGTAAGGTAGTTTCATCTTAGCTGGGCGTCAAATATTTGCAAAAATATTTCGTTCGGGTCTTGGAAGTGCAAATTTCAAAGATTTGATGAAACGATGTTTACCATAAAAACATAAGCACCAAGCACTGACAAATTTCGACAGCGAAAAGCAGTGCCTCGGTGGCGAAATTGGTCAACGCGTCCACCCGGATTGTGGAAGGTGCGGGTTCGAGTCCCGCCTGAGGCAAGTCGATTTTTTTCAGTGCATTTTCTAGTATTATATTTACGCGTTTGTAAACGCAAAAAAATAAAATTATTCCATAATGTAAGGTAGTTTCATCTTAGCTGGGCGTCAAATATTTGCAAAAATATTTCGTTCGGGTCTTGGAAGTGCAAATTTCAAAGATTTGATGAAACGATGTTTACCATAAAAACATAAGCACCAAGCACTGACAAATTTCGACAGCGAAAAGCAGTGCCTCGGTGGCGAAATTGGTCAACGCGTCCACCCGGATTGTGGAAGGTGCGGGTTCGAGTCCCGCCTGAGGCAAGTCGATTTTTTTCAGTGCATTTTCTAGTATTATATTTACGCGTTTGTAAACGCAAAAAAAATAAAATTATTCCATAATGTAAGGTAGTTTCATCTTAGCTGGGCGTCAAATATTTGCAAAAATATTTCGTTCGGGTCTTGGAAGTGCAAATTTCAAAGATTTGATGAAACGATGTTTACCATAAAAACATAAGCACCAAGCACTGACAAATTTCGACAGCGAAAAGCAGTGCCTCGGTGGCGAAATTGGTCAACGCGTCCACCCGGATTGTGGAAGGTGCGGGTTCGAGTCCCGCCTGAGGCAAGTCGATTTTTTTCAGTGCATTTTCTAGTATTATATTTACGCGTTTGTAAACGCAAAAAAATAAAATTATTCCATAATGTAAGGTAGTTTCATCTTAGCTGGGCGTCAAATATTTGCAAAAATATTTCGTTCGGGTCTTGGAAGTGCAAATTTCAAAGATTTGATGAAACGATGTTTACCATAAAAACATAAGCACCAAGCACTGACAAATTTCGACAGCGAAAAGCAGTGCCTCGGTGGCGAAATTGGTCAACGCGTCCACCCGGATTGTGGAAGGTGCGGGTTCGAGTCCCGCCTGAGGCAAGTCGATTTTTTTCAGTGCATTTTCTAGTATAGCATCTCTCTTTCATGGAAATTATTCAAACATGAACATTATTAGCATCTACTTAATTTAAATTGCAATTTGAATGAATCAGTCGATTGTAATACTGAGCCCCGTATGTGGGGTACTCTGTTACAAGTAAGGGGCACAATGTCACAACATTTAAAATAATTGAAAAACTTAAAATAAGAGAATGTGTATTCTGTATGTGTGCGGTTTCTTGCTCCACACATTTTTTTCTTTTGAATATATCTTTGAAATGTCACAAAATTAAAATTCTTTTCATTTGCTGCCTTTCGAAGACTTACACCAGTTTCTACCATTAGAATCGCTTCTGCCATATCTTTTTCACTTTAGAGACCGTAATCCGTCTTCCTCTTACGATTTCGCACTATTTTCTTTTAATACCTAGGAATAGTACAAAAAGATTTTATATTTGAGGCTGACTGTTACAGTGTCACACAGATACCCTGGAGAGGCAAACCGAATAAAAAAGTTAAGTGAGTCTTTTATGCTATATTTACAAAAAACTACTCAACGGTAATCTGTAACTAAATATACAGCAAATAGAGGAAAACCACCATCACTTACCTAAATATAAAACTTCTGGCAAGAAATTAAAAACTTTGAAATTATTTTTTCGTCGTTTGATCACACAAAAATCTCTTTTGTTTGTCATTTTTTAAGCACGGTACAAACTGCGGCATAGACTATGGTTTAAGGGTGGCTGCTTGTGAGCCTGATAAATGTATATACCAACATCATAAAAGTGAAAGACAGAGTCAGAGTTATGTGCATTGTAACATTGCGCTCCACCTTACCCTATATTTAATCAGCTTTAACAACTTATAGTAAATTCATAACAAACTATTCAATAGATATATAACTATACTAGTTTGCAGGTTGTTTGCGACTTCAATGTATTATTGTTGTCAGTACAAGGTAATATTAATTGAGGCTGTTGAACAGAAAATAAAACTTTGAATCAAGATTTTTGGTGCATAGTAACTTTTCATTTGACATTTCTCTTGATTTTAACTGTTTTTTATTTGCATTTTCGGAAAATGAAACAGCTAGACTTGCAAGTGCCACCTTCGATATATGATCAATAAATAATTATTCATTATTTATTTGGAACTTTAGGAATAGGAAAATAACATAAGTATTATTCTGAGAGGGTAGATCTAAGATAACACTCGAAAATAGTGTCACCAAAATGTAGTCTATGCGCTTCACTCACTCAACACTCGAAATACGTTTCGAATTTCAACTAGTATTCGATTGAAGTTGTGGTATCCAATTTTCGTTCTTTGCACAACCAAAATTAAGCTTTCTAAATTGAGGGAATTTAGAATATTCTCGCTCATATACATTTCTTACATGAATATGACGAAGGAAATCTGGTTCTCTGTAAAACTATATTTTTGTGTATCACCCATTGTAAATACTAAATTATTACAGATTATACATATGTGGGTAAACCCTAACTTACAATAGCCCAGCACGAGCAGTAGAAATCCACCAATAACCACCAGTAAAATCAATTCACTATTTATTTATAATAGCTAATTTTATAATTTGGTATAATTTTCATCGTACTAGCGTGACATATTCTCGGCCCATCTACCGTAGTGTCTTAAGACGAAAGTCTAATACGTGTGTGTTGCCAGTGAAGACCTATGTAACCGAAACGTGGCCGCTTACAATCGGCCTCATAAGAAGGCTCGAGGTCACTCAAAGGGCAATGGAGAGGGCTATGCTCGGAGTTTATCTGCGTGATCATATCAGAAATGATGAGATCCGCAAGAGAACCAAGTTCACCGACATAGGCCAATTGCGAACCTTAAGTGGCGGTGGACGGGGCACATTGCTAGGAGAACTGACAGCCGTTGGGGCGGAAAGGTTCTTGAATGGCGGCCGCGTACCGAGAAACGCAGCGTTAGTAGGCACCCCGCAAGGTGGACCGACGATCTGATAAGTCGGTCGCAGGAAGCGTTAGATGCGGGCAGCGCAGGACGGTTCAGTTTAGAGATCCTTGGGGGAGGCTTATGTCCAACAGTGGACGTCTCTCGGCTGATATGATGATGACAATTTGGTAAAAATTTGTATTTCGGCTATGTTGTGTTGCTATTGGTTGAGTATAGTATTTGTTTTCAATGGACTCTACCTATATCCTTATCTTTTTACAAGCTTTTCGACCGATTTCAAAAAAAGGAGGAGGTTCTCTATTCGACTGTGTGTTTTTTGTATGTATGTTCCGCGATTACTCCGTCAATTATGAATTGATTTTGATGATTCTTTTTTCGTTAGGAAGGTCATTCTTTAGACGTGGTTTCATAGAAATTATATCGATATGAATTCGACTCTTTTTGAACAAATCATTAATAACAAAAAAATACGTTTTAGCTTGTTAAAGTTTCCTTTAAGTTTCAATGAGCGTTTAGTAGGCCTATCCATTTTCAATAAAATATACTTAATTTCCACTAATAAAATAAAATATTTTTAGCCAAAAATACGAAAACCAACTTCAAGACGTACGAATTTAAACTAAAAAGTAAGAATAAAATAATATTTTTATTAAGTAGTTGAAAAGAGCGTCATAGAAGACCAAGGAAAGTATTTATACACAATTATACTTCTTTATTTATAATTCATACTCCGATATATTTGGAGTCGGTGTCAGCCTAAGCAAAATAAACTTACCTAATAGATACGAACTTGATTAATCCATTAACTATACATAATATGACATGCATAATAAAGATGAGAAATATTTCGCCGCTCCGTGAAGTTCGAAAGTTTGTTGCAAACACTACACGCAGCTAAGGAGGATCTTGGCTGGCACCGGCTACAAATATATAAGCAGTTCTTTTTTATGGAAATTTTATTTTACTAAATCATAAAATAAAATTGTGTTTATTTTATTCTTGTCTTTTACTATTAGTATAGTATTTTTAGGAATCAGGAATGGAATAAAATAAAAATAAAGAATTATCATCGTAACTTAAAACAATTTTACTTTCAATTAGATTTTCACAACAAGTAACAAGCGATTGCACAGATAACAACTCCTTACACAGCAACCGAATAATAAGGATGAAACAAATGACTAACTGCAAATCACATCGATCACCACTGTGGTGTCCTCCGGAATGTCGGGAGAGGGTTGTGCTATAACACTAAGTCACTCTATGATTCACTGTACACTGTGGTGGCAGACGTCCGCTCGGTCCGGCGGTCGGAACACGACTGACTCAACCGAGCCGTCACCGCCATTACGGCGTATACCTTTCCAACCGACCTCGCTCTTCAACGTCCGACAAGCAAATGGGGCGAGAGCGAACTAACGATTGCTTTTATAGCTGCGGTTGTGGTGACGTCATGATTCGCAACGATTCATTCTTCCTTTTTCCTTATACGGCCTATCCTGATCATGCGCCGTCCTCGGCCGCATTTCACAAGATATCTTCATTGGAGACCTCAACAGGGTCAACCTGAGCAGACAAGGGTCCAGCACAGCGTCATCATTGTCTTCAGCTTCGGAGTCTGTCAATGAGAAACAACATGAACACAAAATTTTTTTGTAAAGTTGCCTATTCTTTCATTCCTCACACAATGAAGGCCCTCTTTCAATGATACACCCAATGGTATATCTTAACACTTCACTAACAATCATCTGTAATACGATGATTGATTGCTTCATCGACCACACACATCTCCCACTTTCACAATTCCACGTACAAAGCTAAGCCATACGCGTCTGCAGGACCAAAGTCCAACACATATCAATGGATACGGACACAAAGTCGAATCCCAACACATATCGAAAGATATGTCTGCAAGGCCAAAGCCCAATATACACATCAAAAGACACAGGGCCGAAGCCCAACACATATCGCAAGATATGTCTGCAAGACCGAAGCCCAACACATATCGATAGATATGTCCGCAAGGCCGGAGCCCAACACATATCGTAAGATATGTCTGCCGGTTCGAAGAAGCGAGATCACGCATCGAATGATACGTCTGCCGGTTCGCAAGAGCGAGACCACGCATCGAATGATACGTCTGCCGGTTCGCAAGAGCGAGACCACGCATCGAATGATACGTCTGCCGGTTCGCAAGAGCGAGACCACGCATCGAATGATACGTCTGCCGGTTCGCAAGAGCGAGATCACGCATCGAATGATACGTCTGCCGGTTCGCAAGAGCGAGACCACGCATCGAATGATACGTCTGCCGGTTCGCAAGAGCGAGACCACGCATCGAATGATACGTCTGCCGGTTCGCAAAGCGAGACCACGCATCCAATGATACGTCTGCCGGTTCGCAAGAGCGAGACCACGCATCGAATGATACGTCTGCCGGTTCGCAAAGCAAGACCACGCATCGAATGATACGTCTGCCGGTTCGCAAGAGCGAGATCACGCATCGAATGATACGTCTGCCGGTTCGCAAGAGCGAGACCACGCATTGAATGATACGTCTGCCGGTTCGCCGAAGCGAGACCACGCATCGAATGATACGTCTGCCGGTTCGCAAAGCGAGACCACGCATCGAATGATACGTCTGCCGGTTCGCAAAAGCGAGACCACGCACGTCATAAGACGTGCAACCCAGTGCCGCTCGTCCATCCCACTACATAGGTATGCCACCCACTAGTCCGCCGACATCTCTGCACGGCACCTTTCGCGCCTGGGTAAACGCTCCTTTGATCCACGCCAGAGCGCCACGTGACTTGCAAACATACACACGCACATATAGACGTTCGCAAGTAAGAACTGTAACATAAGAGCGTTAGGTAAACCACAAAATTATTTTCGAAAAATTCTGCACAACTCTCGGGACACCATTCCCCTTTCTATATTCGAAAGTAAAAAATCCCGTAGACAAATTATCCAGCGTGCAGCCCTTGGCAGAAGATCTGTCTTGCCCTCTGCGGCCCCCAGAGCATTTCAATCGGTTAAGACTTTGAAAGCCACCCCAATCAAATAATGCCCAAAACTTCGCAACGCTATGACGACCACCAGAGTCTCCAACCCATATGAGCAGCATCGGCCATCCGCGCCCCGGGTGGCCCCATTAAATAAACACCAACACGTTTCACACGATGCAACGGCGGAAACAACCGGCCAGGCCCAGAAACTGGCGCACTTAACTCGGCCCTAACTCGGCCTAACTCGGCCCAGGTTACCTCGGTAGGTAGGAAGGTACACTTTCGAAGATTTATTGAGAATCCCGCCTCAGATAATGTTTTCAATACATCGCATTACACCATCTCTATTGAGAACGTCAGTTATGATAATAATCGGGGTATTCATACAAGTTGCGGGTACAACATAAAATCAATATCGAAAGCAATGTTACTGAACTCCACTGTAATTGTGACATACGCAATGAGATTACGCCGACAAGAAAAGTGTTGGAGTTTCTCCAAAGTTCTCGCTGCAAAAACACGCGTTGAGAGAATCCACTTCCAACTCAAATCCACCGTACAACCCTTAGTTACTTAATTACTCTTCCACTATATTGACATTGGCAAAACCCGTAACGTAAATGTATAGCGACGCCATTAATTAAGAATAGAATAGGATAGAAGAAAAGTGAGAGCCGAATCGCATATTAGGGAAATCGCGCTCGCCACTATCTATCAAAACGTCCACAGGTGTACCCTGAATCACTGCGGTGGTGATGTCAATATTTTTGAAGAATTATTTAACTCACTACACAAATCAACTGTGCGTCGACCACGCCCCTGTGAGCGAACCTTGGCAAAACAATCACTTTCCTTGTGACCTGTCTTTTTACACAAAGAACATGTACCCAACTTTTGAGCTACCTATATCCTTAATTGTTTTTTGGTACACATTACACTTAAATGTCCAGTCTGACCGCAGTGACACTTCACATCTAGTGGAGTAGTGTAGCGTTTCTTAAAAGCATTAGCTGGTGTATGGCTGACTAATTTACTGCGGTTAGGCTTGACATAAATGGCCAGAAACGAACTACCTCCTCGCACCAAAATTATGGATAGACGATAGATCAAAGTTAGATACAAAGTTACTGTGGCCCCTTGCTTTATTTAATGATAGCATCAGCAAGCACCTGCGCTGCGATTAGGTTGCTGTCCTCGCATCGGGGGTAGGACTAACACTAACATGATCAGACGAGTTTGGCGTTACATTCTTAGTATTTCTAACACGAACACGTGCAGACGTGTTTAGCGGTACACTCACAGTATTTCTAACCCGAACACGGTCAGATGGGTTTGGCGTTACACTCGCAATATTTCTAACACGAACACGGTCAGCGGGTTTGGCGTTACATTCGGAGTATATCTAACACGAACACGGTCAGACGGGGTTGACGTTACACTCGCCGTATTTTCCCCAATGGCATTTAGTGTAGACACTATGCGCTTAACGTCTCCGCCATCGAATCGTTATACGTGACCTGCGACGGTCACTATGATGATGTTGTAAATCGGTTCTGTTGTGACGAAGTCGCGTTGAGACCGCAAACTACATTCTACGTGCCGAGTAGACACACGAGTATCACTCCTACGAAACCGTGAAAGATTTTCACTCCTAGACAACCGTGAACGCGACCCACGACTACAAGAACGAGATCTATAATGGTGTCGATGTGATTTGCTTGTACATACCACGCTTAATCTCATGGCGCGGTGGCGTATTTTCAGATTTTGTGACGGTAGCGGCATAATAAATCGAATCCCTGCAACTGCTTGTTATTTTCTTTTTTAAACTAAAAAAACCTCTAATGTAGGCGTAGGAAGTATTATCCCACTTCTGATTTTAGGAATCAGGAATGGAATAAAATAAAAATAAAGAATTATCATCGTAACTTAAAACAATTTTACTTTCAATTAGATTTTCACAACAAGTAACAAGCGATTGCACAGATAACAACTCCTTACACAGCAACCGAATAATAAGGATGAAACAAATGACTAACTGCAAATCACATCGATCACCACTGTGGTGTCCTCCGGAATGTCGGGAGAGGGTTGTGCTATAACACTAAGTCACTCTATGATTCACTGTACACTGTGGTGGCAGACGTCCGCTCGGTCCGGCGGTCGGAACACGACTGACTCAACCGAGCCGTCACCGCCATTACGGCGTATACCTTTCCAACCGACCTCGCTCTTCAACGTCCGACAAGCAAATGGGGCGAGAGCGAACTAACGATTGCTTTTATAGCTGCGGTTGTGGTGACGTCATGATTCGCAACGATTCATTCTTCCTTTTTCCTTATAGTATTATATTATCTGTGCTTTTACTAATTCTGTGATTCTTCCAGATCACGGAAGCTTGTTTGTTTGATATAGGCATGACTTTATGTTCCCATAAAATGACTTTGTGTTTTCTTTTTCACAGCTAATGCCGTAAAAAAATCCAATCTATGAATTGATTTCGCAATTGAAAATGTGGTGAAACTTCAAGACACAAAACAAGCCACGTCCATTAACCGGAACCCTCGCAGGACAATAAATCTCCAAGTTTCCGCACTGTTCCGTAGCGGGACTTGTTAAAATCTTGTAGATTGCGATACAGCTAGCAGTTAGGACAACATCAAATTGTTTCTACAGGGACTCTGACAGGCCCCAGCTGGTCGCTGACAACGGTCGCCCGGAGTGACACTGTAATCTATTACCCGGCACACTCGCCATCTACGTGTATGCATATACACCGTATAACACAATCTGCATTGTTGTGTACATGAAACAGCAATCTTATTGTTTATTAGACAATAGTTTCAATATTTTAACATCTGCGGTTTTGCCATTAAACTCATCACCGTCGTTGTCGTGTTTCGTTTTCTTTTTTTGCACTACTAGATGGCAAACAAGCTGACGGCCCACCTAAATATGGGTCGATACTGTCGCCTATAAACACCTGCAATGACAAGGAAAAAATAACTTGGTATTGCAGGTGCTTTGTCATCCTGAGGCCTAACATGAAATTCCTTACATGCCAATACTTTCCCTTCAATCCGAGACACAGCAAACTGTTTCACGGCTGAAATAGGAACGGCAGTGGTACCTACCCAGAAAAGGATGACCACAGAAGGACGACCCTACATAAAGGCCTTTTTTATGACGATGGAAAAACCATTGACGGACCTTATCGCACGCAGGTTAGGCGTACGGCGTGTGTGGGAGCTCACCCTCGACTCACCCGGCGCGAAGTAACGCCGGTCCTACACACTAAAAACCACCGGTACCCTCCCAAGCCCTTCTGGAGGCGTTTTGAGGTTGTCGTACTTTACGTACGCCATTTCACAAAAACGTCCCTGGGTTGGGGCCACTGGGGGATTGCGCTAGGCAAACCCCAGGCGGGGAGACCTGTGCACTGCACCAGGGCACACGGGGACCGACCCGTGTGCTGGCCACACCTTAGGGTTGGACAAGAGCGGCGATCAAAGCCGCCTGCCTTCTCCAATCCGTCCGTCTACGCCAGATGGGAGTGGCTAGAGGATCGATCTCCCTCTCCCACTCCGCGGTCTCCTTCCACGCCATCACAGATTGGCAGAAGGAGACGACAGCCTTCCAGACTTTCTCATTATCAAGCATGCTTGGCAATGAGATGGGCCCTGACCATGCTTGGCAATGAGATGTCTCCACCGCCGACCGCTGTTCTCAAAGTGCTGCACTGGTTTCGCCAGGATGGGCACACGATGAGCGTGTGCTCGGCCGTGTCGTCGGGGGATTCACAGTGGTAGCACCACGTCAACTCCTCCCGGCGGGTGATACAGTGCAGATAGTGGCCGAAAGAAGCATGTCTGGTCAGTACGTGCACCAGGCGGAAGGTAAGGGTGCCCCGCTGATAAAAACATAACATTTACCTGAATAATAAAAAGAGGAAAAGAACAGGCGAAAAACAAACACAGAAGGCTACCACTTGTATGTTCATCTACATTCCTTTTGGAGGACTAAGACTACGCGTGCTGCCTGACGGTGCCACCAAAAATTGTAGCTACCTACCATGTGAACTAAGAAAGTTGGCAGCTTATTTTTTGATGTCACACAATCAAGAAATGGAATTCACCACCAGCTTACGTGCTCTCTCCTTTTTACAATCTTGGCTTATTCAAAGAATCGTAAAGAAGCACATTGCAGGTCGGCAAGGCGAGGATAGCTAGCGCGGCGGTTTATTTCTCGCCCTAGCTATCTTCTCAGTTGGACTCCACTTCTGCTTACCATTAGGTGGAATGGAGTCATTTGCTCGACCTTTTTATAAAAAAAAATCTATAACGGTCAGACTACCTAAAAATCAAGAATAAAGCTAAATAAGTACCTGTAGCGTTTTAGTTTTCTGTTTAACGTGTTACTTATTTGCGTCTAGTTATTGTGAATTTAAGTGTGGGCACTATTAATACTTTATTAGTTCATGTGGCTGTCACTAGATGGCGTTGTCATTATTGTGGTTCGTAATAGTTGGCGATGTTAAGAGTTATGTTTAAGATCATAAGTACTTTTACAACTGCAGCAGTGGATACCACTTTTTTTTGTGATTTAGAAACCCCACATCAACCCCCAACTTAAACCTCGAATTCTCCGAGGTTTAACATTTTCAAAACTCCTACGTTTCAAATTACGTGAGTATCGCTCTCTAATATTGCTCGAGCACATAGTCTTTGATTGAAGCTTACTTTCTGTTCTACAACTTGTGACAGTCCAGGAATACGAGAATTGTAGAAATACAATGATAAAATTTGTGTCTGATGTCCTAAGTCCAACAGTAGGCGTGCTTGGCTGACGTGGTGGTGATGATGACGATAACGAATGATGTCACATCGTCCAAATATTTTCTATTTAAGTAGTTCAGGGGCGCGGTGGTTTTATGCGGCAAGCGCTGCTTTTTTCCATATATTTAAGCCGACTGTGTTAAACGCAAAAACAACCAAAGGTCATTGCTTATACTTTATTTATAAAATCAGAGCACGTAAATCGCAATATTTTTTCATCAGCGCTTGCCTCATAAAACAACCGCGTCTTTTACTTCTTCTCTCCCCAATCCCAATTTTTTTAGGGTCGGTGCAGTTCGATTTTTTATCGAGATACTACTGCTATAGGTTTTGGCATTCGATTTTTACGATCGGCCGCCTGCGTGACACCCAACCTCCTTGGCAACGAGGGACCTGGCGGTCCCGCTTTATCGTGCATTGTGAGAAATCAAAAATTCTCAGGTTTTTCGTATTGAAATTACTTGTTTCCTTACGTAATTTTATGTCTCTTTCCCGGCTACTCACATGCGAGCAAATATTCGTGCAGTGTAGGAATGTCCCAATGTAAGGGCCTTTTTTTTTTTTTTTTTTTTTTTTAAAAATCCGCATGTTGATGGTTGCGCGGGAGCATATATTCATCCGCACTTACCATCTGCAGTTGACTTACCTATAGGTCACTACTTCCCCCAATGAGGTAGAGAGGACATTCCAGGGATCTTGAATGTCCTCTTAGTCGCCAGGACATATTAGCAAGCGACGGAGCCCTTTCGCATCGCTCGCCCGCCCCGCCCCAACTACGGTAGCTGGAGAGTTGCGTACATTCTTCTCCGCCTTCCCGTACGCCTCCGGCGGTTTGGCGCTGCAAGAGGGTCATCCTCCCGCACCCGTTCCGCGGCCTCTTTCTGTAGCATAACTCGCTCACAGAAGGAGGCAACTAACTCCCACGACGGTGCACTGTCGACCATAGCCTTGACAATGGTCGACAGTGAAAGGTCACTACCACAAATTGCCACGACGGCATTGCGCTGCTGGGACCACGCTGGACATATCAACAGCGTGTGCATCGCAGTGTCGTCGTCAGCTCCACACTCATGACAGCGGGGACTTGGCTCCCTCCGGATCCTGTGCAGGAAGTGCCCAAAGCAGCCATGCCCGGACAGTACCTGCACAAGTCGATAGGAGAGGGAGCCATGTTGCCGGTGTACCCATTCATCCAGATGTGGCTGGATTCCCGCGATGGTCCAGTGGCCACTCGTTGGCACTTCCAGTTTTCGTCGCCACTCCCACATGGTCGACCGTTGGGCCCATTCGCGCCAACGTGTGAGCAGTTCCGGCGATGGTCGGGCTCCCTCCCTGCGAATCTCCGCACTCTGTCTATATACTTCCGCGAGAGCGAGTGCGTCGAGGTCCCACGGTGGGGTCCCCGCGATAACACACGCGGCCTCATATGACACCGTGTGGTAGCCGCGTATGACCCTATTGGCCATGATCCGCTGCGGTCTTCGCAGCAGGGCTTTGGCTTTAGATGATAGGGTGTCCGCCCACACGGGTGCGCCATACAAGGCCATGGACCGCACGACGCCTGTATAGAGACGGCGGCAAGTGCTGTTTGGTCCTTTAATGTTGGGCAGAAGTCGACTGAGAGCCCCAACGGTCCCAACCAGTTTCAGGCACAAGCGACGAAAATGCTCGGTGAAATTCCAACGTGAATCGAGTACTAGCCCTAAGTATCGCATATGTGGGGCGACTGGTACTCGAATACCGCGCAGAGATATGTTTGCATCTCCTGGAGGCTTTTTGCGGGGTCCATGAAACAGAAGGGCTTCAGTCTTTGCTAAGGCGCATTTTAACCCCAGGCTCTCAATGCGCCCAATCATGGTTTCAGCTCCGACTACAGCTAAATGCGCCGCCTCTTCATACTTTTCCGCCCGGGCTAGGAGAAGAGTGTCATCTGCGTAGCAAACGACACTCAATCCTCTCAGCAGGGCACCTCGCAGTGCCCAATTGTAGCCAAGACTGATCCTTGTGGAACACCACACCACATGTGACGTTCCACTAGCGCGCCGTCACGGTCTATACACCGAACAGTTCGACCACGCAGGTACGAGGATAAAAATCGGCACAGGTACCCGGGCACCCGGTGGTATCGGAGAGCCGCCTCAATACAACGGAAGGGCAAAGTGTTAAATGCGTTTGCTATGTCTAAGGATACTGCAAGCAACACTCTGCCCTTAGTAACCTCTTCTTTCGCGAGGGTGCGGACGGTCTGTATGGCGTCAATCGTAGATCTCCCCTCGCGAAAACCAAACTGCCATTCGACCAGATCTGGCCCAACGTCTCTCAAATGCTGACCTAGCCTGCGTGCAACTACCCGTTCCAAAAGTTTCCCGGTTTCATTTAGTAGCACAATCGGTCTATATGCCGATGTGCAATCGGCTGGTTTCTCGGGCTTCTGGAGGAGGACGACTCTTCCAACCTTCCAAGCAGATGGGAAGATACCTTCTTGGAGACATGTGTCGTATATACTGCGAAGACGGGTCTCTAGGGGCCCAACGGTCATTGCCAAAATACGGCCAGGGACACCGTCGGGACCAGGGGCTGTTTTCCTGGCTCGAAGCTTCTCCAATGCTCTATTAAACTCGTCGTCGGTAATCGGCGTGAAGCCGGCGTTATTCCTGTTAACATCGTTGAGGGGCATCTGGGGTGGGGTAAACTCTTCGCACTCCGGAAGAAGCGTCGTAATTACTTCGCGAAGGAATGAAGGCGTCAATGATTCTGTAGCGGGGGGCCCTGACGACAGTTTATTTCTTACCATCTTGTATGGCCTACCCCATGGATCTCTGTTGAGACTTTCAAGTAGCTCTTCACGGGCCGCCTCTTTGGCTCTGCTGATTGCCAGCTGCAGCTGTTTCCGGGCCGCTCCGAGAATCTCATACAGACGATCTTCCTCCAGCTGGTCTCTTCGGCGTCTCCTGCGGTATCGAGTGAAAGCCCTTCTCTTCGCAACGCACTCCCTGCGAAGCTCCGCTATGGCAGAGTTCCACCAATAGACCTGTCGTCTCGGAGGGCGTGGGCCTGCTCTTGGCATTGCCGCATCGCAGATTCTAGTCATGGCCTCTTCAAAACTTACCGCCTCTTCATCCACGCTAGAGGTTTGTGGCTGTGGGTTCCATTCCTCCATTTGAGAGGCTTCCACTACCAAGTCCCGATTTAACTTTGCCAACGACCATCGTGGAAAGGGCTGAGCAACCCTAGCAACACTCTGGGCACGTGTTTGCCGTGGAGGGGAGATATCAAACCGAATATACCGGTGATCGGATAGAGTCTCCGCCTCCAGAACAACCCTCCAGTTAGAAACCAGGTCAGCGACAGCGGGAGACGCAAAAGTTACGTCTACAATAGACCCACCCCGCTGCCTGACACAGGTATACTGGTTGCCTCGGTTTAGCAAAGTTAAACCGGCACTTGCTATCCATTCCATGACCAAATTGCCGCGCGCAGTAGTAATAGGAGAACCCCACACACTAGACTTCGCATTAAGGTCACCCATTATGAGCACATGACGTGGTAGTACCCTGCCAACTGCTTGTGCAACTTCGGCTAAGTACGCCTCAAAATCAGCTAACGATCTGTTGGGGGAGAAGTAAACCCCAACAATCGTCAGCTCATCTCGCCGAACAACTACAAAACCACATCCTTTTTCGACTACCCGAAAGGGTGGCGAGTCCGTCGAGCCGATGACAGCTACAGTCATCGAGATATCTGCCGCCCAGTGCGGGCTTGGAGCGACAAAATACGGTTCTGCCACCACGCACACGTCGACCGACCATTCGCGCTGGGATTGCAGAAGTAAATTTTGTGCACCCCTGCAGTGGTTTAGATTACCCTGGAGAAAGCTAATATGGCGTCTTAGGGCCATTAACTATTCAGTCATAATAGCTTCCCCCTGAGGGCCAGCTCTCTTCTTCTGTTGTTTTGCAATGTAAGGGCCTAAGACAGGAATGCCCAAACTGTGCGTTGTGACGCCCTGGGATGTTCTGGGGCATGACGAGGCAAATACACATAGATTGGCTCTCTATGTGATGCCAGCGAATTGAGCGAAAAAAAATGTAGAGAAAGAGATGAGAGTCGCGATTTTCAAACTGAAGCCCCTTTTATAAGAAGCTCATGCTCAGAAAAATAAATACTTTTCTTGGTACTTATTTTCTAAAATTATAAATGTTATTTGTAGTTTTTGACAGGGGTTTGAAAATAAATTTGGGAAGCCCTGGTCTAAAACATACTGGTCTAAGGTATACTCGGCGGATATGCAAATGGGTTAGCATAATCTATACTAATATAATAACTAAATCTGAAGGTTCTTTTTTTTTGTTTTTTGGTTGAACGCGCTAATCTCAGGAACTACTCATTCAAATTTAAAAAATCTTATTTTGTTTGATACTCCATTTATCAAAAACCGAAGGACTTTATATAAAAAAAACTCCACGCGAACGAGGTTGCGGGTGGAGCGCTATTTACTCAATATATGCGCTTCTTTCTACACTTCATTACTCAATATTTGGGAGACTGCGAAGGTTTAGGGTTAGCGTGCTTTAAGGTACGTTAAAAAACGACACAGCTTGGGAAACCGCAAATGTAGTCCTGTATTCGGAAGTTGCCTTTAGCGTTTACTTGACATATTACTCATTACTCCCTGACGCCTGAACCGATCAGGAAAATTCTGTTTTGTTTTAAAGGGTATACTTTCCAAAAGTTTACATTTATTGGTTTAGTAGCTTTTTTTAAATCATCGATATCTTGGAAAGTTCTTAACCAATTTCGATGATTCTTTTTTTGTCTTAAAGACCAAAGCCACGACATAGTTTTCTGGAATTACAAAGTTGAGAGTTGTAGTTATTATATTATTCTGAAAAATAACGGACAAAATGCCGTCTTAACTTTAACCATCGATAACTTTGAGTTGTAAACCGATTTTGATAACTATCCGACGTGTCTATACTTACACCACAAAATAAGAAATATTATTCTTTTCAAATAAGAAAACCGCCTTAAAAACTAAAAAGGGAAAATAAAAGTATTATGTTTAAGCAAATCAAAAAGTATACATATATGCCAACTATGTTTTCTTAAAGTCGATGCAACGACAAGCCACAAAATTTATTGCAAATAGTGGCACCTACCTCAAAAGTTGAAAAAACGAAAGTTTTGAAGGTGTTTTTTATTTTTAATTTTATATGCATGACTGCCATTAGCGTAGTCAGCTATTCCAATATTAATCGGAGCTTTCAGAAAGCAAAATAAAAATCTTGTCAGTGATTTTTTATTCAATGAACATGAGAGTGATGAGATGCCGTAATTGGATAGTAGGAAAACTCTCTATGAATGAATCCTATAGCTGAAGAGTGCAGAAATGCCTATCATAAATATCAGATGTTCAAATCATATAATCCCTGTACATTCAGAAATCATATTTGATTAATAGTGCGTAAAAACGTTTCATACCAGATATAACTAGGTGTACGATACAATACTCATAAAAAAGGATAGGACGTTATAGCGATAATAAAAATATTTTCGGATGTTGGGGAGTTAGGCCAGTAGTTTCCAATATGTTTTCATAATATCCGCTTGTTATGTCCGGCCCTTGGAAAAGTTATAGATGTTTTGCCAGTTTATCTTTGTCACGTCTGACGCCGAAAAGATATATAACATTTTGAGGAACATAATAAACTCCGACAAAACTATTCTTTTGATATCTAAAATATAGTAAATAAAGGTGTATCACTGTTTCTTTAAAACTTAATTAGGTAAGTAATGGTTTCTATATATATAGGTGATTGAAATTACAAAAGCTGATAATCCACTTACAACTAATCCTTGCATATTTCTAACACTGTAATTATGTAATAAAAAAAAAAGTTGTCATAAATCACAAATATTTAAGAAATCTGATTACTCGTGTAGATTGCTTGCTAGCCAATTAAATGGGTAGCAATACATTTATTTGTAATCTCAACAACAAATCTTAATCATTAACCACATTTGAATAAGAGCATTAACAAAGATTGAACCAAAACACGGGGCAGTTGACTGGCTTCAATTCAGAGCTAAAAGGCTTTGTTTTAAAATATTGACCCATTAAAATTTATTGCCCAACTGTCCGATCGAATCTATTTATTAGGAAACGGGAACTGCGTTATCACCTTCAACCTCTGCAAGTTTGGAAAGTTTTATCGTGCTCAAATCGGGAGACAGCGACGTAATTTATTCCGAAGTAACCATGCTCGAAGATATCGGTGCAGAACAGCAAAGTTATGGCTCTCCAGTTTACCCTTTGAGAGCGTATCGACTCAAAGTAGATTTACTAGATTTAGCTTTATGCGTACCCGTACCGATGGGAAACTAACAATCTCTCGTTATCTACGACGAATCTCTTGTGTAGGATATGGGATATATGTCACACTAAAAGGATGCGACGTCAAATTGGAAAAACCATATCATTCTTCCGATCCTAACAATGCTTTGTGGATAAGGAATGAATATAGAGCCGTGGAATTTACGAGTCTACCCTCGACTGAGGTTTTGCGTCGTCAACAGACCTTAACAGTTCGGCTGTTGAATATAGATGGCGTAAACATTTTAGAGAGTTGTAATAACTGGTACATTTGTCTGCTTTGTAATTTCACACCCTTCTGAACTCCGATTCCAAGTTTGTCGTGTTCAGAACGTGTTTGTCTATTTAGATTTAGGGACAAAAACAATATTTTAGATTGTTTTGGAATTGTTTCTATATTAGAGTATATTTTACAAGACCTAATAGAGTATCAAGATTATTAAGGGCACATTGCGAGAAAGCGGAAAAGTCCTCGAATGGCTGCCGCGTAACGGAAGACGCAGCGTTGGTAGGCCTCACACAAGGTGGACTGACGATCTAGTAATAAAGGTCTCGGGAAGCCGCTGGACCGATGGAGTTGATTCTTGGGAGAGGCCTATGTCCATCGAGCACATAACCAATAGAGTGGTAATACGCGCCCTCCGTCTCCGAAACAGGTTAGTCTTTTTCAGGTCAAACTGTCAATCGTACTATTATAGTGTTGCATTATGATAAATCTAAACGTGTATCGAAATTTGCAGTGCAATAACACACTATACCTTCGAAATAGCTCTATTTTAGTCGTTGTAATACCATTTGTTTGTTAAAAATATTATAAAAACTGTTTGAAACTTAATTCGGGTTTTATGTAACTAATTCACTAGTCTGCACTTCTAATGATATTTTACCACTTTTTACTATTTTTACATCCGCTTGTGTATCGCAGTAATATATTTATACCTAATCCATACTTTATCATTATCACATATATTTATTTCTATTCCTTCTGTTTACTAATAAAAGAGAGTTTTATTCAGTATGCAGTGTATTCATGTCACAGTAGATGAAGGGAATGACAGACGTTTTTTTCCATAAGAAAAGATAATTCAGAATATATAAAACGTCTATCAAAATACGGCCAGGGTGTTACTATTGGAACCCCATAGAGTTTTAACATATTTTCATTTATTAGCGGTCCCCCGAGGCGGCGACGCTCATTTTAAAAATATTTATTTATTAAAAACTTCCAAAATTATTATGTTATAAAATTTGTCCGTTATCTACAACTACAACACAGTCTCGAATTTTTACGAATATTTAAAAACTTATTGTGAAGCCATTTGAAGGGCTACAGAAATAATTTAAATGTGGAAAAAGTAAAAAAAATACCGTTTCCAACCTCATTGAGAGATTATTATTAATACAGTCCTTATTGTCTACATTATTACATTGTGGAACACAAATGTAAAAACGATAACATGGACGAACATTAGCACGTAGTTTAAACATATCTTTTGAATTTTAAATGTCTGCTATGATCGTTACTCGACTGCGAAAAATGTCCCGTACCCGGCTGTATTCTCTTTATGTTGTACAAAGAAATAATATTGTGTCGTTATCCAACAACTAGTCTAATAATGTCGTAATTGAATAAAGTAAATCAAACAAAAAGCTTATTGCCTTATTGTTTCCTCAGCGTCTACAATGGTGGGCAGATACATAAACTGCCACTGAACACTCATGTCACGTTCTGTAAAAGGGTATTTTATGGCACCGATGGCGTCGAGAACTCCTCCCTACCAAGAAATATGGGGACGACAGTAATTTTATTATGATTGATGTATAGGACTACATTGGGACATTCAGAAAATAGTTTAGGCGAGAAAGAATTGCAGAAAAGTGTGATGTAGGTAATAACGATGTTTTTATCCATTCTTTTATTTTGAAATGTCTTGTTTATTTATTTATTGGTTCACTGGTATTCATTTCACTTTTTTACAATTATACGTTCTTTTTCATCTTCTATCTCAATTTCAACCAATATCAATATATCACGTGGTATAATCACTACAATAGCTAAAAACAAACAAAGTGATATTAGTGACTCCTCTAAAGCTATTAATCTATTTGTCTAGAGTAACTTCAATAATATGATACCTATGCACTTTGTTGTAACCACAGAAATAAATCAAGATAGATCGGTGAAGTGGGTGTATCCCTCGTGCCGAAATCTTGTCATATTGACAAGATTTCTCAAAAGTTCCGTCAGTGGGCGTCCAGACTCGTCACAGAACGTTATCAGTTATTAATTAGATTAAGACTAAAATGAGTGCACTATCGATTATGAATATGATTGAGTGTGTCACCTCACTAATTAACTCAATGTGACGTCATCTAGTGGGCGGGGCTGGCGAAAAAAGTGACACGTTTGTATGAAAACGAGTTATGATTGCCATTCTATCTTGATTTATTTCTGTGGTTGTAACCCATTACTATCGATACGTATGCAAAATGTCTAGGTAACCAGTAAGTGTCTATACTACTAACTAGCAAAATGGTCTTTGTAGCAAAACTTCCAACTATTAAAACGTTTATATAGCAGAATGTCTAATTAGCAAATTGTCTCTTTGTTGTATTAGAATACCAATTTTCTAAACTATCAGACCTGATGTAGAAGTAACTCAGATCTCTACATCAACTATAAAACATCATTTTGATGATGTTTGAATTGGGTATACATGCATCCCTTAGTAGCTAAGAATACTTCCGATTCATAACTTTCAAACAAAAAAGTTAAATTAAAATCTGATCAATCGTTTGAGATTGCGAAGACACAGACTGACACACATCACAGATACATAGTCATGTTCGACCGTCTTTATAACAACCTTCCTTCCTTTTACATCGGCTATTAAAATGGGCTGGTAAGAGGAATCACTTATTATCAGTAAGATATATAGCATAATCACATAGACTGTCATAATCGTCTATTAACTGCCTTTACACTAACCTAACCTACAGAAAAAATAAAAATATGCTGTTTGTATTGGACTAATATTGACTTATTTGGGTTTACTTATTTTTTCCTTGATGCTGTAACCTTAAAAAACAAAGATGGATACGAATTGAGAACCTCCTCCTTTTTTGAAGTCGGTTAAAAAGAAGATTTGGCTACTGTAAGCAATAAGGCACGAACGTTGACTGCTTTCAATAACAGTGTGATATTATCTACATTAATATGCAGTTATGAATTAAATTACTTTATATCTGAACAGTATTGTATATACAGGTGGTAAGCACTTATTACTACAACACAATAGGCTCTTATTAACTTTAATTACGTTACTAAATTATCAGTTTAACATAAGTGAAATGTCACTTGCACGGGAAAAATAATATTTTAGTCATGGAAACTCATGACCTTCGCTTCACCTGACTGTAAGTGATGTAAGGCAGAAGATGGAAGCAAACCTTATCCGGAAATGTGGAACCGAATATCTTATCGTTAATTTTTCGCTTGTCAATGCTTAACGCTTTTATGAAGCTCTTTTAACGCAGAGAGGTTTTAAACAAGTCTTACCGTCACCAAACTGACCACAAATTTGCGCTTCACTAAGCCTCAATCATATGG
The DNA here is from genome assembly GCA_955850985.1 of Elophila nymphaeata. Taxonomy (NCBI): domain Eukaryota; kingdom Metazoa; phylum Arthropoda; class Insecta; order Lepidoptera; family Crambidae; genus Elophila; species Elophila nymphaeata. The sequence goes on from OY039073.1 coordinate 8,119,427, forward strand.
AACTAAATCTGGCAGGCGAAGCACTAGACTTAATATTGTTATGAAAGAATCTTATTGTTTCCAAATTAATAATTGCAGCTACTTCGAAACACGCCACCAAGAAATGCTCGGAATGAATTATTTAAACCATAATTTGGGTATTGTAATATTTATATTCATTTCCGTAAATATTCGAATATCGGACTTCAAATCTCTAAATACCGGATTAGGCTTACCCGAGCCAAAATAATTCTAAAGAGTCAAGGCGGTTTAATCAAAAGGTAATTTATGAAGATTAGTGTAACACGCTCACAATAGGATCGTATATTAGAAAGAGAACAATGTTCACGACATCGGGGTCTCTGTTATGGACATACATTGCCTGGATGTGTCTTGGAGCTACAAAAACTAAGTCAGGATTTTAGTTTATCTACTTGCTTACATAAAGTTAACAATTTATTTCATGAAAGTGAGGGAAAGCTCTCCCGTATTCACAAATAATACTTATCGTAGTAAAAAAACGATGCTATGCAAAATGAGGCATTTCTCAGAGCGCGCCATATGGCAAGGATTTTGAAGTCTCATTGTGCGCGTGGACGCACAGGGTATTCATAGACAATACTTAAGTGATAAGTAGAATCCTGATCGATTACCTAATATTGGATTTATTGCAATGTCTATAATTTCAAACTTGTATAAAGGTACCACGAATTTGCCTATTTTATTGGGCTTAGGTTTTAAGTCAGCTAAAGGTTTTACCGATCCATTTTTTATTCTCCTTGTAACAACACGTGCTGCGTACAATTTAAGTTTATGTTATTCTTAAACACTTTCTCTTGGCGTTAGCTAAATTCGTGATTATCGCAAAGCCATTAAAACAAAAAAAGGGAGGTGCTACTTCTAAAGTAATTTAACAAAAGGCATTTCCAGTACACTGATATCATTATATCTTCACAATAGAGTGTAGTTACAGGTCGAACATAAGGAGCGAATGGTACCACCACATCGAAGGCACGGACTTTTAAAAATCAATCACTTAAGTAGCTGGTACTGATTGAACGCTTCGACAAAAGATTGAAGCCAATAACGGATTGCAACCTCATCCGTGTATTGCATACTCATTTAATGGCGCATTGGAAACCATAACTGGGATAATGATATTACCATTTAGCACCTTTAGTGATATTATGAAGCGGAGAACTGGTGGATGGGTGGTGGTATTTCCTAATGAAATGAAAGAGCGAATCACGCAAGTGAAAATATGGGTTTAAATTACGTTATTTTACATAGATCAGAAAAGTCGAGCAATACAATCAGTGTATAGTTGTCACATCAATAAATCTTAAAAGTATTAGACAACGTCCGTATGCACCGCCTGCCACGGCATAATAGTCTTAAAAAATTTATGACCTCGAACGACAGTGCGGGTAGGCTGCAAAAAAAAATTTTAAAATACATCTGGATTTGTAAAAGAACACGGTCAAGTTGTGTTTTTATGAATGTAGACTAATAACCGCATCGAATGATGTCAAAAGCATTTCAATATCTTATCTATTTCAATTTATTAAAAATCTGTAAACAATGACATTTTTTTTTGATAATTTTTTGATTTTTTTTGCCTTTTTTTTTTGTAAGACTACTGCAGTTTGCCGCTGATGGCATTTACTGCTCCACCGGATTTTTTTTGAGAAGGCGAAAACCTTGGGGGGTCCTCAAGCCTGTAGGGCGGACGTTCCTAGAGGATTACTGGGCGACCGAGCATCTCCCCCATGGGGAGTCTCTCGACCGCCTAGCGTCCCTAGGTCGTCCGGATCGGAAGGGAGCGACACGCCCGAGGGTGCCTCTAAAGGCTCGGACCTCGGCTCGGGCGCATCGGGTTGTGGGGGACACGGCGAGAAGCGCCCCGGCACATATCTGTACCGGGTATAGCGCATCGTGTGTGGGTCGACGCACCCTTGTTCGACGAGTGCGGTGATTAAAAGGTGTGACACTAGTGCTTGTGTGTGAAGTGTTGTTGTGAGGCGGTAACGAGGCATTTGCGCTCGTGATCTGATCGTCGGTTTTTTTACCCTTAAAAATTTTTTATTTTGAAAAATAAATCAATAACATGGTAGTTTTTTTTCTTTATAGGGTAGATGGATACATTCTTAATTGAAAAAACATAAAAACCATAGTTGTTAATGTAAAAATATTTTAAAATAAACTTCCGTGAACATTACCAGTAATAATTACGTAATTACGTGGTAATTACGCAAAAAATCGGCCATACTTCTTTTCTTTTTTTTTTTTTCTTTTTTTTAATTTCATAGTGTTAGAAATATTGGTGTTGGAAGCTTTAAAAATAAGGCACCGTATATAAGAAACACAGAATATACAAACTTTAACTGCAGACCAAACTCTTAACATCATCTCATCATCTCATCGAAGCTAAATTTCACGCGCGCGGATTCTTGGTTCCGCGAGGAACCAAAGGACAACTAACGGTAGGAAATTCTTGGTTCCGCGAGGAACCAAAGACGCTTGAGCGGCTATGAAGCGGAGAACTGGTGGATGGGTGGTGGTATTTCCAAACTTGGCAATGTTGAGAACGGTTTAAATTGATTGACTAGTCATGAGAAGTTATAGAATTAATTTGAGGGATCGAGGGAAAAGAGTATATTACAGAAGACATGGATGGGTAGATGACAGAAGACAAAGATGACAGCTGATACAAATATAACATACAAAATGTACTGTTCTAACCTAAATAAACGTTCCAGGAGAAAATGCGTACTTTAAAAACTACAAAACGTCAAATAATAGTTCAACTATATATACACCGCAAATTATTTTGAACTTAAATTCTACCGAGACATTTTTACTTTCTAAGCCAACATTTGAGGATCAAGACTGCATTATAATAGCTTCAGTAAATTGCCTAGATAGAGATACAGTAAAAGCAGAACAGCTCGGACCGGCAGCGCTCCGAGCATTTGCTAAAGGAAATTTTCATCATAATTCTGGCGTGCTCCTTCTCGTGTGTTACGAAATTGAATAAAGATAGGGGCCAAGACATTTAAATAGTTGAACCATTAAGACCGCACGACGGCTCGCATTGCACTGCTCATGCTAATGGACACAAAATTTACGGGCTCAATTTGTTACCGTCCAGCCTTATCATTGCCCGAGAACAATTAAAACTTATTATGTTAAAGGTAACTCAGTAATATAAAACCTTTTTTCATGGGAAGATACTTTCGAGAACTTTATTAAAGCCGTAAATCATGGTTCTTTACGTATGAGAGTTTCATTCGTACTGCCAATTTATGGGGAGTGGTAGTCGTTATTTCCACGTTTTCTGTAGTAAATTTCAGTTTAATTACTTTATTCATGTGCACTATAAAATATGTAATAAAAGTTATTGTCTATGCAGTATTAAATGAGGTTTCTTTATTTTCGCTATCTTAACTTTTAACTTAGAACCGGTAAAAACATAATTTTTGGTATAGATGTTATATCAACTATTTTTATCTAAATGCGTTCCACAACACCGTCTTTAAATGAAATGTTTTCTTAACCCTAGATGACAAACCTTATTTTTCGACGCTAATTACAAGCCTTCGTCGTTTCGAGTACGGTATTTAATAGGAGAGATAAAACGTTTTATAAAAAAATGTGTACAATATTACTTTTTCTTTTAAATAATATATTTTTCTTGATGTGTATTATTAACTATTGTGGTATATTTATTATCCATACAGCATTTGAAGGAGATCATAGTTGTAATGTAAAATCAAAGATTGTAACATTTTAAAAGTAATTAATTATCAATCAGAACGAAATTATGAAATACTAATTGTAAATATTAATAATAATGAACCCAATAAACTAACAAAATAAAAATTGAGGTGAAAATCTCGGAATTATTATATTTGTGACATCCATCAAGTTTGTACTCTTCACACATCTCTTGGTGCAAATACTGTAAGTCTGTAAGTAAACTCTCGCTTTGTTTTTGCTGTATTTTTTGAACAGCCCTATTATTTTGGTCGGTTTAGTTATAGAATTCAAAATCCTACTTCGTGTTTCACGAAGAAGAATTGAAATGGAAAGACTAACTGGCACTGCTAGTTTCTATTCTTCTCGTTATCTTTTTTATAATTCTAGGAAGGAATAACTTATTATTTGCCACCGTTTTTGTCTTATAGTAATAACTAGTAAATTGTATCTATAACCAACAATAAATATTATTATTTATTTATTTGAGATAGGTACACTGACAGATTATGGTCATTACATAAGCTCAGAAATATAGACTATCTATTATAAATAGATAAAAAAAATCTACAAAAGAAAAATGTGCAAAAATACTCAAATTATTTTACGGCGTAATGGCGCTCATGGATTCCCTACAGCAAAAATACCACTGCCTACTGCGGACTTCTGTCCGCACTGCCTACTGCGGACTTCTGTCCGCAGTAGGCAGTGGTAGGATAGGACTCTTATTTAAATCCGCGTCATCGAATCGACAAAGGTTTTTGATCTAGGGCAAATCACATTATAGGTACAAGCAATCGTTGATCGCAATTGTAATAAACATTACTTATGTGAATAATAATTGCGGTCCATTATGTTTTCAGCAACAATTACTAGCAAACAGCAACACTAGTTGTTAGCAGACGTATTAAAACCGTCTTGGGGTTTTAATACGTCTACTACTAGTGAAATTGTTACTGACAACATTAAAATTTAAAAACAGTTAAATTTAAATTTCGTTCTATAAATTTCAAAATAACGCTTTAAAAGTCTTCATTGAAATACCCAAAATATGCAGACAAGGGCAACAAACAAAAAGGTTATAAATTAAATTTTTATAAAGTATTATATTTATGCTATTCAGAATTCACTTGAGTAATATTCATCTGAGTAAGTTTTAACATAAATGTAATATATTTGTAACGTAATAATGGATGGTATTATTCCCTAAGCATACAATGAAATGGAGCTAATGCTCGCTAACCAAGTGTTGGGCCAACAGTCATTCATCAAACTTGCAAGCGGCTATCGATCACCGCTAGCCTTAATGCACCGACAAATTAATGATTCCTTCAAAACAACGCCATCTATTACATAAATGAACTACCTCTATCGAATGGAATTATCAGGTGCAGGAATCACGCGACCGTGATGTGAATTGCTAAATTATTTTCACCGTCGCCTGGAATAATGTAATTTTAGTGTTTGAAAACGGAACTTGACTAAGCTTGAATCATCTTATTCGTCGAATTAAAGTAAAGTTTAAAATGTTTAAAAACGAAAATGTTTCAGTCGTTAACAGGTAAATCCAGAATCGCATACAAAAACGATCATTCACCTAAAATGTCACGATTTAGCAAATCGAATAAAAGCACAAACACAAAAGAAATCTGAAACGCTATTTCGATAATATCTTAAAATAATAGGCCACTTCATAACACGCCGCGCTAATCAGATACTAACGATTTCTTTGTCCAAGGACCCGAGATATAATTTGATTTATTTTTTCATTTCCGACGGTTCATTTATTTAATGGAAACAAAAATTATGTTGTAGAGCAATTGTGGTAAGTTAATGGAAGGCGGCATGTGCCCAGGCGCCGCCCCCCTCAATTCATTCCCCCTATCTGATGTAGGCACGCGCTTTTTGAATCAACCACCCGACTGCTAGCTGCATTCGCCCATTATAAAATCACGAAAGCTTTTGTTTCCACTTAATATGTTTTTGTGGTGTTTCAGTTACAATTACTTGCTGTCGTGCAGACGTTAGATTCATTTTTGCTGAGCCAGCTTGCTTCGAGTTCTTCAATCTAAAACTTCTGGAAGGGATTCTCGGTTTGGACGGAAGTTCAATATTGAACTTTATTGTTCGAGCCCATAGGATGATTTCTGGTTTTATTTGAATGGTCTGATCTCCGGATAATTAGAAACTGATAAGAGTAAAAAGAAAGGAAGAATTATGCTTGAGTTTGTGGTTTGCTTTCCTGTTTCGTTCTTAAACTTTTTCTTCAATTAAGAGAATCCTGTAGTTTATATCCTGTATTTTGAACTGGAGTAATTAAGGAAATAAATCGTTAATTTAACCAAGCCAAAAACTAGCTACAAGTTACGATTCGGTGTAACAAACCAGTCCGAATAACAAGTCAACACTCTCATACGTATCCGGCAAAACAAAATGCTGAAGTTGCTAGAGGCTTGTTCATTATTACGAAACTTTTTGGACAAATCGCTAGACAAACGCTCGTGGTAAACCGTACTCGTAAATCTCTATTCAAATGAAGTCTGAAATGTATCTTACAGCGTTGCTTTTGGGCTGTTTAGACAACTTTGGGTGAAATACAACTCGGTAATGTCTCATTTGGTTTTCCGTCAAGCTTTTTCTGGCGTAATAGCGTGTAATATTAATAGTTGTTTTCAAGCACATATTATTCCGTTTATTTCTACCAGTAGATTATGTAGTAGAAATAGGTAGAATAATCCCACGCAGTGGCGTACTTTGATAGAACTGATATTATATACTCTTTCTTTAGTCAACGTATTTTCGTGCCTATATTTTTCATTCCGCTAGAAACTTTTGGTACGGTAAGGTTGAGTTCAATATTTAAAATTCAATTTAGATTAACAATAAGCGTGCTGTGATTTGAATTTTGCCCCTTTAACATTTTTAAGCAATACTGCAGGCCTAGATAAAAAGCACACATATCGTTTCCATTCTACTTCTACAATCACAACCGCTTTAGCTTTTTATATTAAAAAAAAAGCTAGACAAGTTGTTTTTATTGTCAAAGGAAAGTAAATGCTAAGTAAATAAAATAAGGTTGAATCTAGCCCCACAGTTTACACAGTACTTACATTCTACAGACACATGATTTTACACATTGATTTGACACTTATTTAAGTGAATTTGGCACTAACATTCTTTTATTTTAACACGAATAGGTCGAGGTGTTATGTGGCATGGCGCATCATACCGTGCTGCGCCGTCAGTGGCCGCAAATTATTGAACATAAGATGTTAATTTTTTTATAATTTCCTTCGCAAATTGTAAATGTTTATGTCGAAATAAACTGTGTTAATAATCTGCAATGAAAATTCATTCCGACGTGAGGTATCTGCCGTAATTTTTTTTCCAAGACAGCTCGTAGCTATTTAATGTAACGTTAAGGGATAAGGGTTTACGATAACGATACACTTAGAGCAGGGTTATTTGAATGTTCACTTAACCATGAATGGACATAGTAAAAATAACTCATGGTGCTTCAGAGATTTTATTTTCAAATAAGAGTTCATTTTCCAGCTTATGACAAAAGAGAAATAAGGGCTTGCATCTACCGACAGCGCGGCACGACACGGCGCATCAAGGGATTTTTCGTGAACAAATGATTTTAGACCTTATTTGAAATGAAATTAGCACTAACATTTTTTTATTTTACACGAAAAAGCCGAAAACCCGAAGCTTCCCGTGGCACGCTAATCCGACGATCGCATCCTTCGGCACGTGAGACGCACACATAACTTCGTGTTGTTAAAATAAAGTGAGTGTTAAATTATTAAAATAAAGTTGAATCTAGTCCCACAGTCCACATTCTACAAGTGACGGCATGGCACATCAAATGAATTTTTCGTAGACAAATGATTTTGGACCTTATTTAAGTGAATTTAGCAATAGGTCGGGTCGAGGTGTTCCGAAGCGTGCCGTGCGGCACCGTGCCGTCCCGCGCCGTCGGTGTGCGCAGGCCCTAAAGGGAAGGCGGTTGCATAATTTGAGAGTGAATTCAAAAAGATAACCATTAAATTTATGCAATTAATGAACATTCCAAATATTCGCGTCCATCACACAGACACTTGCCGCTATAATGGCACTAGTCATGTAAAAACAGCAATTGATATGTAATTAACTCGATGATCATCACTTTCAGCTGTCAAAAAAACTTAGCGAATATAGGCCTACACGACTTGAACTCGGACTATTTGATGTGAAGGCTATACGGAGCGCTGCACCAGGTACGCGACATAGTACCAAGTATGGCTTTCATCTTCCGTTAGAGAAAATCTCTCTACCTTTTAACTTCATTCAAAGAACCTTAACGTCGCCACGTGTCGGGCGCCCGCTAGGTAATTAAAATGACACCAGAGTACAAATAAAATGATATAGGTACTAATGATAATGACAAATTATGGACTAGCCGTCCCTCGACGCGGAGTTCTTTTCATGAAGTTAAAAGGCCGAGAGATTGTTTTTAATTTTTTGAGTTTATTTTCCGGAGGTAACTCAACATTTTTAATTTTATTTTTTAACTCGCATTACGTCGTATGTGATGTTTGATTTTGAATTGTTTTTCAACACCTGTTTGAATTTGTATTTTTTTCTCGAAAACCGATCTAACAACTTTTTTGTTTATTGCAATTATTTACTGAAACTGCTTACTCAGATTTTTCAGTCTATTTTAAAGTGATGCTCTGATCCTTAGCCAAAAATTCACTGGTATGTACTTAGTAGTAGATACTACTGATACGTTTATTACAAGAAAATTTTTGAGTAGGCTAAGTAAATTATTGAAAAACAAAAAACGCTTACCCGCTAATTGACTAACAAGGGTTGTCACTCAATAACTGCCGGCCCATGGGAAGGAAGGCTCTTTGTTTAACCTCAAATATGAATATATGGAGCTGCGAGTCGGGTCCTCCCGTGGGTGAGGCACGATTTTCTCGACGAACTTACCTCATAAATCCACGCCTTACATGATGCTTGTTTGCATAATACAAGACTTAGACGGCTTTGTTCAACGAGTTTGATAGGTAGGCCGCGTAGTGCCACCGACTACGCTTAAAGTGTAATGAGCTTGTACCTACTGTGACTAACAAATTAGATTTCAACTTTCTGGACTAAACTAATATCGCGTAGGTACTAAACCTATACGAGATGTAGACATTGGAATTGGCTACAATTGAAATTGCCTTTGTAGTTTTTAAAAATTGACACTGACATGTTAAAATATTTTATCTTAGATAAAGAATTTTTACACTCCCCTACCATTTTACAGTCAGTATAACTATTAACATTGTAAGGAACAATGTTTATCAACGTACCTTGTAAATAATTTTATCTCTAGCGCCATCGTGTTTTCAAAACAATAGGTATGCTGACTGGGTGAAAAAATAACAATTCTATTAAGACCATCAGATGGATAATTCGAGATGCTGACTTCGAAATACTTGACCATATTCACCCGACCTTGCCCCTAGTGATTCCTGTCTATTTCCAAGGTTGATAGAGTCTTTGAGAGGACAGAGATTCGAAAATAATGAAGCAGTAGTCGCTGCAGTACATGAACATTAGGTGCTCAGGATGAAAAGTTTGTTAGACAGAAAGTTACAGCTTAGAAAAATAGCCGCCTTCTAAAAACAGAGATATAAAAAATTTGTTTCAAAAATCTTATTTTTTTTGAGGTCGGTCCGAAATGCAAGTGACAACGTATATTCTAAATATTGAGGTTGGCATGGCACCGACCTCAAATAAACGTTTAGATTTTATAAACAACATTTTTTCGCTGTTTTAGATTTAAAGGAGGTTTTTTTTTTTTTAAAGTGTTTTAAGTATAGAAATTTTCAGGAAACTATCTCGAGATATTTTAAACAAACAAGTGATAACATTACGATAGGCATCATCGATGTCAATTAAATAGGCATTATTAGGGATAACTAAAAAAATCGTCAGACGTCGATCAAATTTAAATGGAACCACATGACAAGCACCAGCTTCCAAATCTTAAAAGAATCTTCAAAATTGGTACAGACAACAGCACGTTGGGTTACCACAAACTGTCAAATTTTCCCAATCGATTATGCACTTTATATTAAATAGCCTTAGGTTGAAAATCGTTTGGAGAAATTTGACAGTTTTGTATAGCCCGACGTGCTGTTGACTGTACACCCAGTAAATAGATATGAGGTAACATACATAAAAAATGCAGTCTAATTTTTTTGAAGTCTTTTTAAAAAACATATATCAAGATATCTCACTTTTTATTGAACACCTCTCGTACTAATTATATTTCGAAACTGATGTTCGATAAATGAAACAATTGCTGTCGATGTGACGGCTAAAAGTTGTGGTTCATTACAAGACCATTTCAACTACATTTGGGAACGCTTTTATGACGCAACTTAAGAAGATTGTCTTATGACGAGGGTCCACATGACAGTGCTCATGATAGTGACGTCACAATTACTCGGCAGCCCATAAGTAAAGTGCTTGTACCACTTCAGTTCGCTATTGTTTCTCACAAGTTGACGTAAACGGTAAAAACTATATTTCTTTTTGAAGAATAGTTGCCAGGAAGATTGAGGTCAGACATTTATTTAAAATGTTTCCTTTTAATACGGTAAAAGCTCTTCCGCAATGTGTGTAAAAGCTTCATAAGTTGCGTTTAATAATAAATTAACGGAATTAATTTTAGTCTCAACCAAAAAATGTACAGTGCTCACAAAAATGGATATTGGCACACCAAATACCACTTAGTGAGACTTTACACTTTTTTGGTGGGCATTTTAAGCTTTTATTTAACTTGCAATGTGTGTTTGTTCAGGTGGAATCTTGCTACTCGATTTTCAAGCAGATATCTTCAACCGATTGGGCTGGAATTTTGTATGTACGCGTGTAGTTAGGATGACAATACACGATTAGCTGTATGACTTCATGCTAAATCCAATATGGCGGAACATCCAAGATGGCGGAATAGTTATTTTTTTGCACTTCTGCAATATGGATATCAAATAAAAGGGTTTGCCAAGAATAATTAGAAATAACTAAAAAGTAAAAAATAAATTACAAGCAAAAAAACCTTTTTTTAAAAAGCTTTTATTTAAATGCTCTACAAAGAAGACAATAAAAAATTCCTTTAAAATTTCAAATATAAACTTATAACTTCATTATACACAATTTATATGATCATAAAACTTGTCGCGCGATTTACTTGTGTAAATAAACTAGTATCTATTGTTTTATATCATAATCACGAACTCTATCTAATACTTCCTTTAAAATTTTATCATGACTTTCCTTTGTTTTGTTATACAATAATACATCGTCGATGCATATAACTACACCATTTATGCCAGTAAGTATTTCTGGAGGAACAATTTATGGAAAACTTCAGCACCCGAGTTTAAACCTTACCGGTAAGCGATTGAAAATATACCCACCAAAAGGTGTATTGTATGTAGTTACCTCTCTAGACTCTACTAATGGAACTTGCCAAAAACCTTTATAAGCATCAAACGTGCAAAATATTTTAGATCCTGTTAATTTTTTTTTAATTTCTTTTACAGCCAATGGAGAGTAAAGAATTAACATCTCATTGGATTTCGGCGGGAAATGTCTCTGATTGTATTTTCGTGTTCATTGAAATAAAGAGATCTTTGATTTTTATTCAAAGGAGGAGGGTCCTTCAAAAAAATATCTATTTATACTTATAACATTGGAATAATCTGGTTAAGCTGAACTGAGGTAGTACCTTCATCTTACAGAAGATCACAGTCAAATAACACTTCATTTTTGTGGTGTTATTTCTGTTGGTGAGTAAGAGCTCAACGGAGTGCGGAAGGGGAATATAGGGTTGGCAGCGCGCGAGTGTCTCGTCAGTGTTGCAAGCGTGGTCGCTGCTTACTACCAGGCAGGCCGTATGCTTGTCTGCCAATCAGTTAACATAAAAAATGCTCTAAAAAGAAGAAAACTAAATAAACTTGATAATTAAATGTTATTAAAGTTTCTCGCGACATTTACTTCGATCATCGTTTATTTACTATCTATTTTCCGATTATCTACACAAGTGAATCTCGCAGAGCTTCTTTTTTCTTAAAATATTTTATATATTTTTATTGTAAATTTATTCGTAATCTTCTCGGTAATTGAAAATTTGATACCCATATTATGCGAGTGCACAATGAATAAGTAGTTCGCCGTCCACCATATTGGATTTAGAATAACGTCACTTCGCTTAGCGTGCATTGTCATCCAAACTAAGCGTGTACGCAAAATTTCAGCTCAATCGAATACCAAAAATCGGGAGTGGTTAATAGAAACCTTATATTTTGATGTCATACACGTATGTTAAATTTGGTTGCAATAAGTTAAAGCATGCTCGAGTTATCGTGCTAACGCACAGACACACACACAGACATAATTCCAAAAAAATATTTTTGGCCTCAGGGAGGTCCAAAACGTGTAAATCCGTCAAAATCTCGAGGTCGAATTTTTTGACGATTACAAGACTTCCTCCATTCTACGTTACGAGAAATTAAAAATAGTCGCAAAATGGTTCGCAAATTTTGTGGGACCGACCAATGACATACGACCAATGCAAGTTGAATAAAAGCTTGTAAAAAACGAGGGTAAATAGGGCAAATGTGCCTTTAGCAATCTACCGAAGTGTTTAAGAACAAATGTATAGCTCTGAGACGTTGGGCTTATGATGGACACATGCCTATAAAAACACATTCAGGAACGAACAGGACCCCCTAATACTCAGCAGAGAGTAAAAAAAGATTGATGAAGAAAAAAGTCAAACAAGTCTTCTTTTCGTATAAAATATTCTTACCGAACTTTCCTCGAGTGTCTGAATTTCAATTTAATTAGCTGCAAGTCTGAATAGCTACTAATTCTTTAGATTGCTCCAAAATTCATTCAAGACTTCTCAAAGATGTCTCCATCAGTCATGCGTTTATTTTAATCTTGTTAAGCTGATATTCCTGCATACCTGCTCGCTGCAATGTAATATAAAGTTTTGTCTTTGAGACGAGCTAATGCCACACGGGGAGTTTTAAATCCAATTAAATGATGCTTATTCCGTTTCCAGACTTCTTTAAGTTTGTGTTCTTGTCCGGTACACAGTGTATTATTAAGCGGTATTTAGATCCAATATTTATTTTTAATTATTTACAATTTTTCTAAATTCTTTGAGCAATTTACTAAAGTGCTTGAAAGCTTGTCCGTAGTAGTCGACCACTTCATAATGTGAAGACTAATTGACCTCATCTATGTCTCATCTGCACTGCATCTGCGGTTATAATTATTATTGTTGCTATCAAAACATATTTGTCACAATAATCAACCCTGATTTTAGTTTTATTTTTGCGAAAAAACACTTATTTTCTGCAGCTGCTAATAATTATAATGATTCAATGAAGGAATATTTAATCAATATTCCAGTACAGTATCATAGTAACTTTTTTTAATCCATCCCAAAAAGTTTATTGTCGAAAAAATTTGCAATGTTGTATCTTGTCAGATTTTTGCATGATTTATCACACCAGCAAACATTTTGCAAATGTAACTTTAGTGATTTGCTTTTAAAAGCTATGAGATGACTTCAATGAATATCAATTTGAGTCAAACCGAATCAAATCACAGATTATACGGATGGTACGCTGTGGCGGTAAGTGATGCATCAGTCACGGTCCCATTGTCAGCTACTTAGTCGACAACGATTAATTAGTTCATTACCTGAACGTTCGTGGTCCATTAAACAGATAACTTGTTAGTTCATCCGCTTCCTCTAAGGAAACAATTCAGCTTGTGATAATGGACGCAAACGCCTTTGGCTTACGAGCAGACAAATAATTGAGTTTGCTTCATAACTAGCTATCATACTGGAACGATATTAATGTACGGATGATTGCTTGAATTAATAGTCCTGCTACTCGGGTAATATTATGAATGGGATGTTTTTAGTCAGTTACTGTTACTCTTAATCAAGTGAAATTTCGTCATAATCATAACAGCCTTAATAATTCAACCCACTGCTGGGACACAAGGCCTCTCCTTGTCCTCGAAGGAGGTTTAGGCAGTAGTCCACCACGCTTGCCCAATGCTGATTGGTGGATGGAGTATAAGGTGATCAATACCCCTTTGCTGATACATTAGTCGCCTTCTACGATACCCATTGGAGGACATGGGGTGATGCTATTCTACTCTGCCGACATCACGTGGCTAAAGTGTAAGAAAAATTGCCGTAATTTATTCTGTACTAGCGACCCGCCCCGGCTTCGTGCGGATGGTACTCAGAGTACTTACTTTAACCCTAACAAATTATACATACTACCCTTCCTCTTGAATCACTCTATTTAATGATGAAAACCGCATTGAAATCCCTAAAAGTTCCAAACGCACGAACAAAAAGAGCAACTTTATTTTATACTAGGTATACTTAGATGATACAAATCTGTGGAGTTCAGAATGTTTCATTATTTTGTTTACGGTGTTTTACAAGTACAAATCTATTTTATTTTTATTAAATTTAAAGAGTTTAACATCTTAAACAAGGCTCATCCACTGGTTTTATATTTAAATTTTTGGGCTTTAAGTTTATCTCTAATCAAATAATAATTTAATTAAACTCATTTGCGTTTATTTAAGTTAATGTTATAACATAAAATATTGATAATATGGTGATATTTTCTTTTCAAATGTGTAAACACCTGTTTAAACAACATTGCGTATTGTGAAAGTAGCCACATTAGTAACTACATATTCAGTAACAACTGTGGTAGTAATATTTACTTCGTAATTATTTTTATGCTCACTTTACGAACAAAACCGAGCCTCGGCGGTTATATTAAACTCCGAGCGTGTTTCAATGAAAAAGTTTCTTTGTAATTTGCCGTATCCACAACTTTATAGCAAAGCTCTTCTACAATTTTTATTTTCGTTCCAGCGACCAGTAAGGTCAAGTATTAGTGCATTATTTATACAAAATGTCACCAGGGCACTCCAATGGTACGAGCGTCAACACTCACGGGCAACCGAACCTCCACAAAAATAGGTTAATTTTTAAATGGGATAAAAAAGTGGCATTTTCCGTGAGAAACCACCATCAATTATTAACAGCGCCTGGGTACGGTATTGTCGCTAAATGAGCCCAACCGATATCACGACAAGTTAAAAATTTGCCGACCTAAAATGTAATTAGTCTTGACGGGTATGCCTACATGCAAATTGCTTTTCCATATACCTACAAGTAGATTAATCTCGATTACATTTCAGTATTGTGGTATAATTTTCCGGATGCAAATTACTAAAGTAAATTATTGTCAAACGTCTAAAAGAACGATTTATACGCGATGCCGCAGCAGGGTTATTGAAATATATGTCCCAAAAGACAATGCTCGAATTCGATGTGAGGTTAGTCAATACGGATTAAGCTTTACGTGACCGCGTGAGAGCACAAAATCGAATGGATAATAAGCCGAGTGGAAAAACAACAAAAATGGCTAGAACGGTAATACTCAAATAAAACATAAAGTAGGAATGAGTCGTTTCGCAATGAAGCATAAATCCAACAAAGGACATTTGCATGCAGAATGGGGCCATTCATCCTGATATTGGTTTACGGTAAGGCATTACTATTAGCAACTTGAGTTTGCTTTCGAGATTTAGGTCAAATTGATAGCACAGAGAGTAGAAATCTTTTTTTATTTAATATACACTCCACATCCTTTTTAGGGTTCCGTACCTCAAAAGGAAAAAACGGAACCCTTATAGGATCACTTTGTTGTCCGTCTGTCTGTCTGTCTGTCTGTCAAGACCCTTTATCTCAAGAACGCGTGGACGTATCAAGCTGAAATTCACATGAAATACTCAAGTCTATTGTCCCTTTAAGCTGTGAAAATATCAAACTTCTAAGCCAAGCCAATCAAAAGATACAGCCGATTATGTCGATATTTTCAACAAATTTCCGACACTCGCAAAGGAATCAAAACCTACAGGATACTTCCCGTAAACTCAGAATCTTGAAATTTGGCATGAAGCATTGTCATATAATGCAAATATAGGAAAAATTGCGAAAATCACATTTTTTTAGTTATATAATATAATAAAAATATTTTAATAAAATGAAACTTACTACCTTATTTCTCACGAACGAATAAAGGTATCAAATTGAAATTTATACCAAATACCTAGGTCTATTGTCCCTTTAAGCAGTGAAAAAATCAAACTTCTAAGTTAACGCGATCAAAAGATACAGCAGTTTATAAATTGTAAACCGCTACGTTTGTACGGCGGAACCCTCAGTATGCGAGTCCGACTCGCACTTGGCCGGTTTTTATAGAACTAGTTAACAAACAAGCTGATGACCCACCTGGCGGTGAGTGGATACCGTCGTCTATACACACCTGCAAGAACAAGGAAAAAATCACTTGGTATTTCAGGTGCGTTGTCATCCAGGCCTAAGATAAAATGCCTTACATGCCCAGTAATTGCTTGCTAGCATATAATATACATGGTATTTTATATTACATAACCTACATAATATTTTTTACAAACATTTAGATTTTTTAACATATTTTTTTTTATTTCTGTTTTTAATTTTTGAATGCAGTTTTACTTTTTATCTCAATGAGTAAGGTTGCCACCTCAGATTTAATAATACAAGGAGATAGGCCAATACGGCGTTTAACTTGCGACAAGTGTATGCCCTGTGGGTATACATTTCCGCCACTTCGCCTTCCGATAAAGTAAAGTGAATACGTAACTCAGCGATTCGACCGATCTCCTTTGCGGCTGTGCTTAACTTTCATCGCTACGCAGTCCTTAGGACGCGCGCAATGAATATTGTATATTACGGCATGCTCAACTAGAACATATTATGTAGTACGGCCGCTGATCGCGACACTCAGTCTTCCTATGAACTCGGCGACTCTCGGCGACTCGACCGATCTCCTTAGATTGATATATCTGTGGTAGAAACGATTTGTATCCTTTGCCACTTTTCTATGCATTTTGGGTCTCAAACTATAGACATAGCTTGAGACCCAAAATGCATTTTATTTTATTTTACTTCATAGGGCCAAAAATCAGTGATACAATGTATATTACTGAGAACTTAAAATAATTTGTTGTCCATACCAAACATCAAAATAGTTTCTGTGGGTTTACTGTGCAATTATTTTTGCATTTACAATATAAGTAGGTACTGATTAGTGAGGATGAGATTCCTGCATTTTTTAACTTCACAGGGAATATCTCATCTCGATTGAAAATAAGGACGAAGGTGGAAGCAAGTTTCACCCGAAATCCTCAACCACTAAAATTTATTACCAACCTTTACTAGTCTAAAGCACTTGGAGAAGAAAAAGGTGATGGTAGTTGATAGTCATCATCATCATTTCAGCCCAGAGACGCCCACTATTGGACATAGGCCTCCCCCAAGGAACTCCAAACCGGTCAGTCCTGCGCTGCCCGCATCCAGCGGCTTCCCGCGACCCTTACTAGATCGTCAGTCCACCTTGTGGAGGGCCTACCAACGCTGGGAAACGCAGCGTTGGTAGGCCCTTCCAATAGTGGGCGTCTCTGGGCTGAAATGATGATGATGACTATCAACTACCATCACCTTTTTCTTCTCCAAGTGCTTAAGTGAAGATCGGTAATAAATTTTAGTGTACGTGGTCGCCTCGCCACTCAAGGACTTTTCCGCCCCAACGGCCGTCAGTCCTCCTCGCAATGTGCCCTGCCCACTGCCACTTAAGGTTCGCAATTCTTTGGCCAAAGTTGATAGTAGGCCGGCCTAACCGGCTAAAAAGCATACCCTACCATACCATCGACAAAAAAAATACTATTAAAATTAAACTCTCATTAATGAGATAAGAGATAAGCTCACCTTTGTACATGTTATTCACGTATTAATTTTTATAACTGTTTTATGTGTGTACAATAAAGCATATTATAATGAGTAAATCTTTATAAATACAGTCAATATCACATCAGGAAACTAAAAACTATAAATTTTTCTCAATCGGTTTTGCCCTTTATTAAAAATTTTACAGTTTTAGGATATTCTGATCTGCTGTCGCCACCTATAAACATCGTTGTTGAGGTATTTGATATTATTTCTTCTAATATTCCTAAGAGGTGAGCTGCGATAAAAGGGATTATTTGTAAGCCTCGTAAATGTCATTTCTATAAATTGGGCAAAATAAATCGCTATTGTTGGCTTGTTACATTAATATATCACTATGTCGCTATTTTCGGCGTCTACCGAATTGTGAATTCTTACTAGAAAGAAGCGGGTATTTGTTATTGTTACCAATGCAACAATTTATGAGCTTTATAAGCTTTTGATTTAGCTCGTACGGAGTTGTAATATGACGTGTATTAATTATTGTTATTAAAAATGTAAGACGCTGCTTTTTGATGCTCGTTGATTAGTAAACCGAATTTATTTGTGTAACTAACCGTTTGCTGTTATCATGTTGTGCATACTGTATGCGTTCGTACATTTGATATTACAAGGTGGCCAAAATAAATTCGGGAGTAGGGCAGTCAAACGAATGGATTTATCTCTTCATGGTTTATTATATTAACATTTAATATCAAAATCTCCACAGATTCATAATCAGTCAGTCGATAAGATTCATTTCGCGCCATTAGTGATTCATAGTAGCCTTATTTTAAAAGTTAGCCTGTTTCTTCACAGTCACCCTGTATAGATTTAACCCTTTCTATACCAGATGGGGTGTGACGTACCCCAGTCCGACGAAAAACGAAATAATTTTAAAACTGAAAGCCGGCGAACTTTAATTTGACTATCTGTCAAATTGGTGGATTTTTCCTCCGTGCTTCGGAAGGCACGTTAAGCTGAAGGATCCTTCTTCTGTCGAAAGAAAAGCAGTCGTCCCCAAGGAGGGTTGGTGTCAGGCAGGCGGCCGTAAAACTATAATGTTAAAGCAGTATTGTAATATATTGTTGATATCAAAACTTACCGCACCGACCCGAAAAAATTAGGAGCACGGTAGGAAAATTCTGATGGTGATAGTCGCTTTTTGACGATTACGTCGGATTTTTCGAGATATCCGTGCCTGAGGAGCAGATAAAATAAAATGATAATTGTCGAAATGCATTTTTCAGTTAAACTTAAAATTACGTTTACGTTAGAGAACTTTATTATTGTGGAAGTCCTACACTGACGTCACAATAGTAGCGACGTAACAAACGTGAATAGTGAAATGGTTTCTACCCCATTGCGCCATCCAGATTGGATTGAAGTGGCTCTGTGCCAGTTTACACTGTTACGGCAACGAGGTAGTCACATTTATACCTGTACAAGTCTCAATATTCAAGATATATGAGTAAAATCTGAGACTGGTTCAGTTCATTGAGTAACTAAACCATATTAGGCCATTAATTTGTCATCATTGTTTTTGTCGGACGTTGTTGTGTCTCTACACCTTTACTGACTTCACCACCACGATGGCGTCAATGTAGATGAAGATGTAGTATGTCACCACAGCCTTTACATTTCAACCCATTGCTGGGACACGAGGTCTCTCATTTTCAAAGAAGGAGGTAGTCCACCACGCTTGCCCAATGCGGAGTATAAGGTGATCAATACCCTTTTGCTGATCCATTAGTCGTCTTGTACGACACGCATTGGAGGATATGGGGTGATGCTATTCTATGTAGTATGTAGCCTTCCTTAAAGTTATCCTTGCTACGGACATCCATGCAAGACAGTACCTAAGTCTACTGACGTTTTGAGCCAAAAATCTTTAGCGTTTCGATACTTGTAAATAAATCGTAAGTCTGACCATGATATATTCCGGTACAAATTGGATTTATTTCCCGGTTTTCCTTCACATTTGTACGAAACAGAAACTGTTATTGCACGTATGAACGATGAGGTGTCATGAATAAAATATAGCCAACGCGTCACGCACCCGGCCAAAGCTATATATTGCGGTCTCGATATAATATAGCAATTGGGAAGCTTTGTCAATGGTACTTTTATTAGAAGATATGACGATGTCTTTTTACATGTTCCTTCTTGACTTTCTCGGCTTTGCCGGAATTCTTTATATTTGTATTTCCAGACTCTATTGTAAGTATTTGCTACTTGTTTAGATTTACTAAACGGGTTAGGTTTTTTCTGGAAGAGCTATTTGATCCTTCTTTTTGCAAGATACTCGTACCTTGAAGACAAATTTTAAGATCACTGCACGGCTTATGAAAATAGCTCTTATAAAGATGCAGCACCTATCGATATAATGTACCAAGACAATTTCTTTATTCAAATAAGATTATAATATATTATATTTTGCATTGTAACGATAGAATATATCGATGACATATATCCCGGTATACCTTTAGTCTAGGTATAATTAAGGTTATCTTATCATATATAAGAGAAGTCTTACCTGTTAGGCTTCTCTTATATATGATTAGATTATATGATAAATATTTTTGAAAGTTCGTTATAACTTACTTTTCGTTTTTTTATTTAGGGTTCAGACAGCAGATAGAAATCTGTATATATATGCCCAATGACAGAATTGCACAGCATTCTCATTTTTATGTTAATTATGTTTAATACTAGAAAAAATACACTGAAAAAAATCGACCTGCCTCAGGCGGGAATCGAACAGCATCTTCCGCAATCAGAGTGGCTGCGTTAACCACTACGCCACCGAGGTGGCGATTCCCGCCTGAGGCAGGTTGATTTATTTCAGTGTATTTTTTCTAGTATTAAAAATAATTACGCGTTTGTAAACGCAAAAATTATTCAATTATGTTATGTTGATAACTTCAACATTTCTTCATGCAACATTTCTGATGATAACTTCACATACTGAGTTTTTTTTTCAATAAATATCAAAAGATGCGCACGTAGATAATAAAACCCAATTCTCAATGTAGAATTATGTATATTTAAAGAATAGTAATAGTCCGAAATAATATATTATAATATTATATTCTAGACAAATGGTATTTAATTAACTACCATGAACAGCTTTCCGAATGAACTCTCCGTAAGCTGTGCCGGGACCGTCGTTGATTTTTTTAGTGTACGGCTGTTGTTGGAGATCTCGGATCCAAGCGTTCAATTTCGGGTATCTGAAAAGAATATTAAGAATCAAGTTGACGAATTGGTATTTATTATACTAAGAACTTTATTACATACATACAATAACGCTCAGAATCCTAAAAGCGGCAAAGCCTTATGTGACATTTGGTTACCCTTAAAGTCACTTCTGGCCAGTGCTTCAAAATAGCCACAAGTTGCTAGCCTTTTTTTTGTCGGGGAGGTCAAATGCATTTACGCATCGTCTCTGCGGGGTGGTGCCGACCGCAAGGGATATGTGGGACTCGAGGTAAAGGCGTTCCCTCCATACCCACTAAACATCCTCCCCGGCCTGACCTCCAGTGCGCTATTGCGGGACGGCTCGGGATCTGCGCACGTGAGCGCAACTACACCGAGACCGTCCCAACGCTGCCCGTCTAGGCACTCCTTGTGCACCAATTGGTGGCCAACAGCCCACAGGGGCTACCGACTAACGCCAGCCTCTGTGGGCCGCTGGCCGACGCCGGCCTTATAGGCCGCCCCCTCACCGACGGCTGCTCAACCTGGCGCGTCCTCCTGACGAGGACACCGGGAGCAGCCATCGGACCGCACCCGAGATCATCGGGCGCGGTCGTGGCCCTGAAAAGGGCCGTCCGGAACTAGCCGTGGTGGGAAAACAAAAACAACTCGACGATGGCATGTGACTTCGAATGCCAAGCGGACACACTTGGCATCAAAAGCCGCACACGGCAAGCGTGGAGGACTACCGTCTAACTAAACCTCCTTCGACAGCAAAGAGAGGCCTTGTACCCCAGCAAAGGGTCCAATTATTATGGCTGTTATGATGAGTCGAGGTGAACAAGAACATTATTGGTATTATAGAAACAGTGTTCAATTCTATATTGTTAGTGTATTGTAAATGTATGACGAGAATTCTATACACTTACTAGAAAATCGATAGAATTTATAAAATTGTCCGGAATTGTATGATGTTCATAGTAGCTTTTGTTTTATAATTGCAAGCAAATTGGGCCGTCTCTGGAGAGTCTACTAATTGCATATTTATATTATTTGGCTACATATCTGGCAGTATAGGCTATGCAGCGCCTTAAAATAGTTCAGGTTACCAGCCTGTCGCCCATCAAACCCGAAGAGTAACAAGATAGTTACTTATTACACTCTAACTAAATCATATCAGTCGTCCAGTTATATCTTAAATCAAGTTTTTATTAAATTATACATTACCTTGCAACATCCACAGGCAAGAGGTAAGTCAAACCGCTGACCGTAGTATAAGCCGAGATGTCAGCAATAGTCAAATTGTCACCAGCCAAAAACTTGGATTGAGTAAGGAATTCTTCTAAGAAGCCATATGCCTCTTCTATTGCTTTCATCTTTTTATCATCAACTCCTTTTGCGCCTTCGATGAATATAGGTAACTGAAATATTTAGCAATTTAGGGTTAATATTAACCGGGATGAGACGACAACGGCGTACCGAGAGACGCAGCGTTGGTAGGCTCCCAGGTGGACTGTCCATGTGTTAAAAAATACGGTTAGTGCAGGACCCATCGGGTTAGAGATCCTTAGGGGAGGCCTAGGTTGAGCGGGCCAGGGAGGATGATCCTCAGGCGGATCCGTGCCGCCGCAGCAGGACTGGACGGAGAAGGCGGCGCTTTGACCACCTCCTTCCTCCTGTCGGTGACCAGCGGGGCGCGGGCTGGGGAAGCCCAAACCTTGCATTGCACAGGTCACCGCCAGTCAGCGATGTCCATGATGTCACGGGGCATCGTCGGCCTCCCCCACTTTTTGGGTCCATAAATACCCGAGGGGAAAATGACTTCGATGACCCTTAGAAATCAAAATACCATACTTGGATGTATTTATTTTTGTAAGTAATAAGGAATTTTAACAAAATTAAAAATTATCTCTGATTTATTTCTGGAATAATCATTATTTGATAGTTTGTGCTCCTAATAATTTCAATTCCGCTAAGTTAGTTTGCGAATACCGCTTAATAGAATTTCCATAAAGTACCTAGTTCCACAAAAAATATTTGAAGATCTGCTCAATTGCGTCACTCTTACTAGGCACATAAGTACCATTATGGGTAATTCTCAGTCACAATACTTATATTATACCTACGTACGTACATAAATAAAAGTTATATCATCGCAATAGTATCTACTTGCGGATATTACATTCCATAATTACGCAATGAAAAGCAGAGGTGCAGAATTCAAAACTTTAAGAATACTCAAAATGTGACGTTATTTTCCAGTGATAAGCTTGCTATATTTGCACGCCTTTCCAAGACTCCCTACCTATGAATGGCTAGAATATCTAAAACCATAATTATTTGGATAGAAGACACCGGTGCCACCGGAGCGTAATCATCTGCTATCTATAATGATGAAAAGAATGGAGAATTATAAGAACATCAGATAAAATGTAGATATAGGTAGGTATTGGGTAGGTACAACCATTGATAATATATTACCTACACTTCTGATTGAAAACTATGTGATGCCACGCAATTCTTTTCTAAAAAGATAAATATAGGTACGAAATCACGCAAAAACAATTTTGATTACTATTACAAAAATATAGGTTCATTACAATAGAAAATTTAAAATAATAATGTAGTAAAATTGCTGTAGACGCCAAAATGTGATTTGATTATAAATGAACAAACCGAATGGGAATTTACACAATGATATAAGACAAAACTAATATAACAAAAAACTATCATATTAACTATTTGATATCAAGAGATGATCTAATATTTAACTGTCGTTTCTTGTTAGCGAATACAACTTAAAGTAAGGAGTATGTTTCCACTTCACAGGTTCGTTTATACTTGTCTTTGTTCTGATTATGTGATATCTGGCAGAGAAAAAAACAGTTTTGCCTGTACTATCTGTCGAATAAACTCCAATGGGAACTTATTTGGTTCCTGTGAAGCAGGCCTTCAATTAATATTGTCAAATTATTTTTACATAAAAACCGCCTTCAAAACTAAAAACGGAGGAATAAAAATTTTGTTGTATCTAATGTAAATGTTTTTTTTTTGAGGTCAGTTCCAAATAAAAGTGACAACGTTTATTCCAACTTAAAACTTAACTCGAGATCTTTTAGACAAACAAGTAATAAAACTATTACCATATCATTGATGTCAATTAAAATAGGCATTATTAGGGATGACTCAAAAACTATTGGTCAGATATCGATCAAATTTAAATAGGACGACATGACAAACACCAGCTTTCAAATGTTGAAAGAATCTTTAAAATCTGTACATCCAGTAACGAGTTATGAGGTAACACTCATAAAAAATACAGTCGAATTGAAAACCTCCTCCTTTTTAAAAGTCGTTTAAAAAGGGAGTGAAGACGTGTACGTGGCAGTAAATTTCATTCCTCCACATTTTGTCGATGACAACTGCAACGTATTTTATTATTATTATTTAGACAATTCGGGGCTTTTTGCGTCACTGCGACCTATAAAGATCTATTGTGACTAGCCTCCAAGTAAGTCCTATTGAGGCCTTACATGTACTCCTTTAGCTGGGCACTTTCTAAAAATGATAAGATATTCCTAGCTCGGATTGTTTTGATATCGTCTGGGTCGAGAATGTGTCTTCCCAAATGTCGGCTTCTTTTGTGAATGAGACATTCACAAGAGCAAAGGAGGCGTATTGGTGTTTATATACTGCAACGTAAGCCAAACACGCGTGGTCCTAAGAAGGAAGAGTGAAGATGTGATTATAGAGAGAAGCTCCTACGATCTCTTATACATACAAGTATACACCTTTGTTTTGTAATAAGCAACTTACCGTAACATTTCTTAATCTCATATACAACATGGAAATTTCGAAAAATAGTTTTTGATTGATAAGCGCTCTCTGCTTCAGATCTGCTGGATATAGTGAGTCGTTGTTGCCATATTTTTCTGCTAGATATATTAATATCGCGTGACTGGAAAAGAAGGTATTAATTAATACAATTTATTTAATATTGAAATATATTTTACTCCTTACTAACAGAACACTTTGGCGTATTTATTGAATGTAAAATATATTCAGCAGAAAATGCGATTCATGTTCGTCACGTTCGTACGTCAGTAATGACTAATGAGACAGAGCCACATGGTGATCTTCTTAATATCACCTGATGGTTGATTATTTTAAGGCCTAAAGTGGAAGAGCTTACTGGCTTAATAGAGCAGAACAATACGGTTACCATTATTGCTATGACAAGAGAATTTATCCAACATAGAGTCGTTGAGAAATACAAAGACATTCCATAAGGCCTCTCAAGTAACTAAACCCAGAATTATGATTCCAATGATGATAGTACCGGATAAAGCTTCAACCTTCAGTCTTACTAACTATCGTGTGAGAAAAGAACCAAGAAAATAACTCTTTCAAAATGAAAAAAGTTGCTTGCCCATACTTACCTATCATGAAGAACTACATCACCATCAACTAAAACGGGTACTGCATGAAGTGGGTTTATCTGGAAACAAAGATAGGTAAATATAAATTAGAAAAGTAGAGAGGTAGAAAAACACTCCAAAACAAAACTACTAATTGTCTGGATCAGAGACCGTAGTTTAAATTTTAAGTGTAAAAAACGTAACTATTTTGGTTGCCTTATGACCTCAATTTGTATAGGAAATATGATTTGTTGTTTCGTTGTTTTCGTTTGTTTTCACGAAAAGACTACAGGCGCAGATCTGATCAGATACACATGCACGCACACGAATGCAAACACACACACACACAAAGATCATCTATCAATTTAACAACAGACTAGGGTCGCAGAAAGCATACTGCCCTGACAAATAATCTAAAGTCCTGACTGTCGGACAGTTGCAGCAAACACGCAAGCAGTTTTAATTTTTTTTTAAAAAAAAAACAACACTATGTTTACTTTAGACGACCACTTAATTCCTTCTTAGCAAAATCGTCTTCGTTAGGAAACTTAGAAAGAAACTTTTTGACATACCTTTACGAATTCAGGCTTTAGATGGTCCCCAGCCATTAAATTCACGTCTATATATTCCACGGGAAGTTTGTATTTTTCGCATAACATCATTACTGATCTGACTGGCGGGCTTATCTCATCTTTGTACAGTTTAAGCGGCATCTGTTAATACATTATAATAAATCTTATTTCTCCTACTCTGCTCCTATTTGATTGCACTGTCAAATCAGGGCATACTGATGCCCTGATATCGACAATACTGATAGAATAACATATCATAAAGAAAAATAATATTAATATGGTATTTATAAAAAAATACGAGGCCCCTTTGAAAATCTTATACTTACTCGTATCAGATGCAACCCGCACTTCTAAATAAACTCTTTTTTTTTGACATTGAATGATATACCTAGTTTATAGTTTATCCAAATAAATGAGCTTACATTGAACAATAAAATTAATTTTAATGTTGACACTTTAAGATTTTGCTCGCTCCTATAAAGCTTTACCTGGTATGTCCATCATCTATCATCTACCTGACCTACTTGTAAATTATGTAGTGCAATGAAGCATTCAATATTGAGAATCACTATTAGTACTTATTGACGACACTACAATTTCGGCTGCTTACATAGTGTGGTCCACATTTCGTATAAAACAAAAGTTAATAAATTGTTAATTTCGTCAAATCATCATCAATATCTTGTTTTCACCCATAGCTACTTATTGATCTGCTATCATCTCAACATTAACACCTCTCACTGCTATATCATCTTCCAAGCAATCTATGCTTCTTCTCATCGGACTTCCTATCCCAGATATCTTCTTCAAATTAAATTTTCAATTTCAAAATGCAAAAATATTAACATTATTCACATACCTCGATAAATTCTTATTATGCTGCTTGTAAACAAAATAGTCTAGTGCTTTTTGTATTTCCTTGATCTTCTCAATAAATCCAAAAATAACTTCTGTTTAAATCGTTTTATCAGACGTGTTATCGTTCCGTTGCGTCAGTCAACTCTAAACGATGAAGGTCATTTTAATAACAGATTACTTCAACTCGAACAACGACTCTTTATAGGATA
This sequence comes from Elophila nymphaeata, assembly GCA_955850985.1. NCBI lineage: Eukaryota > Metazoa > Arthropoda > Insecta > Lepidoptera > Crambidae > Elophila > Elophila nymphaeata. The sequence continues at coordinate 8,146,329 of OY039073.1, forward strand.
CTTTGGCCATGAACTTCGATACTAGTTCTTGTGGCCTCCCATTGAGACGCGTTATTTTTGTAAAAAAAATGCAAGTAATACTTTAACCAGTCAGATGTGATTCATTCCTCCATTTGTAACAAACATAATTTAAGCTCATAAGCTGTTAAATATTATAAACTTTTTATTTTCCCAACTGTTATGTGTTACAAATTACAATATAACATACTTCCAATGAGAGGCTAGGTCGTTACGTTATCAGAGTAATAACGTTTGTAAAATAGCGCGATCGTCTCCAAGGCATTAAAAATATTTACTTTCGTTTCAGGCATAAATTGGTAAAAGTACCTAAATGGCATTAATGATTACAATCATCCCCTTCCGCATCTTCATACCTTCCATCGAGATTCTATATATTATGTGTTAACGCTTTCTTGTGGATGACTGTTGGATGATATTAACCATTAGCTGTAATGATCTCTCAAGGTAACGATCTATCAAACAAAAGAAGATTCCAGTACATAATCATCTTGCAAATAATAACATACTTAGTAGAGAACCGTCATAGTAAGCTCCTCCTCTAATTGTTACAGTGTTATAAGTAGTAGTCGCCATAATTGTAAGTAGGTTCTTGTTTGTATAATCGTACTGAGTTGAGACTGTCACTCAATGTCCGTACAATTCCGTATGTACCTATGAGGTAAAGATTGTTGAACATCTTATGATAGGATAAACAACGTTTAACAGTTTTATTGGGCAACGGAAGCTGATTGAATGCTTAGATTTGCTTTAATCTAAGATTGAATGACATTTTGTAATTGAGACCTAATAATAGGATAATTTTACAAAAATTTAATAAAATTGAATTTATAACTGCAACTAAGTACGAATGCGGGAAAAAAAATGCCTTAATCTTAATAGGTATGCAAGACATTACCCTACTTTTATCAACTTACTAAAATAATCTATCGACGAATACAGTCGTCATTTACAGTAAAATATAAAGACGATTCACTTTGCAGATATTGGTTGACTTAGTTGATAACGATCATCCTGATCCAGACATATTCCACCTTATTGGTAAATTGCACACTGATTTCAAAATTATCTTAAAACCAAATGCACTAATTGACTTTAACCACTGAGACTCAACGAATTTTAGGTTTATCATACAAATACTAAGATTTCGGCACGCACACTAATGAACAAATCTACGTGTATATAATGAATCCCTGTTTCCCTTGGTCACACCATAACTTCAGCTTCAGAACGACTTTACCTATTTCTTTTAGTTCTCTAACAGTTTGGAGAATGTTCTAACGGAAAGAAAAATCAAGAAAATTGCTTAATTAGAAAATTTATTGAAATTATTGCAAAGTGAAAATATAATAAGAAGTGACACAAACAACCGTTGCTATGCAACGAGAACGCATACAAATTCTCAACGGAGTTTCTCCCGAGTTCTTGTTGTAAAAACACTTGTTGAGAGACTCCATTTTTAACTCAATCTACCTTACTATGTACATTTTCACTTGACATTGGCGAAATGCGTAATCTTTATGTGTCGCGATTGCCATTTGGTTATTTAAAAGAAGAAATTCTCAACACAAATGTAACCACGTTTGTGATTATTTATTACTAGCGACCCGCCCCGGCTTCGCACCGGTGCAATGCTTATGTAAATATGCATGTATTATACATATTATATAAACCTTCCTTAAGAATCACTCTATCTATTAAAAAAAAAACCGCATCAAAATCCGTTGCGTAGTTTTAAAGATCTAAGCATACCTACATAGGGACAGACAGACGGCGGAAAGCGACTTTGTTTTATACTATGTAGTGATATTGATTTACACTTATTATACAATTTGCGTAATTATATTGATATACTTACATATTACTTATTATACATTTTTCAGTTATTATTTTTTCACCTTTAACGACAACAACGTGTTGTGATTCAGCTAGGGAAAATATAATTTCAAAAACACCGATAAAAGCACTCTTTTCCGTTCACTTATTAAGCTCACAAGCCGATGCTATTTCCAAGGGACTTAATAGAAGGGCCGGCATATAGCTCGGTGTGCAAACACAGCGAACAAGCGTTCATTAAACACTTCTGCGCAATTAACGGAGCACGGGCCGCGTTGAAAACAATGTTCGCTTTATTTAACGACGGGCAAACAACTGCGCGGCTAGCTACCTCGGCTAGCCAAATAGCATTGAAAGGAGTTTTTGGTTCACTGTGAAAATAGAACGTTCTTTATCAAGTTAGAATTAGGTTAGAAATTCAACTATTAATTGTCATAAAAAATTACATTACTTTCATAGTAGGTAAATGTTATAACCGACTTCAAACATGCTGACTGAGTTTCTTTTGCCATTTTACTCCACAAATGTTATAGAATAGCTTTATTGCAATTGATTTGTTATGAAACGGTGGCATAGGGAAAAAAATAATAGAATTTATTGTATTACGCCGCCGTGGTGGAGTGGTCAGTAACGCTGCCTACTCATCGGGCGGTCCGGGTTTGAGTCCTGGTAGTGGAAAATGTTAGTGTGATGAACACGATCATTTATTTATAAAAATATCTAGATTATTAAATATATTTGTCCGTTATCTAGTATCCATAACACAAGTTGTTAAAGATACTAAATTTGGGCTAGATAATTGGTGTAAGCGTAGAAATATATTATTATTATCAACTATCATTCAAGAAGCGTCGGTGGCGTAGTGCGTAAATGTCTCCCACTCGGGAGGCACATGTCCGGGCCCGGTAGCGATTTGTTTTAAAATTTTGGATTCATATGTACGTTTAATCGACGCTTTTAAGATGAAGGAAAACATCATGACGTAACCTACACACACCTATGAAGAAATTCTGAGGTTGTGTGTGAAGTCGACCAACCCGCACTAAGCCAGCGTGGTTGACAGGCCTAATCGCCCCTAATGTGGGGTAGGCTCGAGCCCGAGGTGGGGACATTATATGAGCTGTTGATAATGATGATCATCCAATTAGAGTACTCAATGGTCTGGAATAGTATTAGAAGAGTTTCACTCGAGTTCTTGTTAGTAACACGTGTTGTGAGACTCTATTTAGGTAGGTGTACAATTTATTGTTATTAGATACATATTTTCACCTCATCATCATCATTTCAGCTGTTTGTTTTCTTGATTGATGTAAACGTATGTCTTATAATTAGTTGTTATCTTTAGATGGACAATTGTATGACACATGCAATAATAATATGTAATAATTGGATTTTTTTTGTGTATACCTCACATTGTATTCTTAAAACATTGTTAACCGGAGGATCTTAAATGTATGCTTACCACTTAAATTGAAAGGAATATCTGTTAGTACTTATCTAACAATAACATAAAATGGTGGTGGGTATCAAAATTTAAATTGCTTAGTTCAATAATATGATTAAGTAATTAAATTATATATAATAATAATAATAATAAACTTTTATTTATTTCCTCTTACAACTTATTACAAAATAATCGGTACAGGTTTGCGCTAAAACTTAGTATGCGTTTAAACTATAATGAGCTGTAAGAAGCTGGTGTCTGAAATAGGCGTTAGCCTGTACTACAGATCACCAGGTCCCTACCCTCGGAACAGATCATAACTAAAATATCAATTTCAGGATTACAAATTATTGACATAGGTACCTGTATAACACAGATGTAAAATACAGTTCTCTCATTAGAAAAATACAACAATTAGTGACTATTACTTTTTACTTGGGTTTCAGTAACTTATCCATAATCTTTGCTTACCATGCATAAGATTTTGACAGGATGTCGTATACAATATATGTCATATTTTTACAGTTACATAATGAAATAAAACTGACTGTAGATATGTTATTGAAACCCGTCATTCTCGACTCATTTATTACTACTTACATTTCTATTAACAAACCTTTTTTGTGTTGCGATATTGATTACATTACATTGCCAAGTAGATTCTCTGTATCTATGTAGCTTAATGTTTGAACCCAATCTTTTACAACTCGTTTACAAGCTACTCTCGTCAACGGATATATTACCAATTTTCTATTGATTTTGTTGTAAAGATTATCACCTTGATAACAAAAAAAGCGTTGAGCGAAGTTTGTTTTGAATAATTTGGTTTGGCAGATTTTTGTTTTTCTACGTTTATTTGAATTTTTTGAGGGGTCATATATTAAAGTAGAGTGTTTTTTTAGAAGTGTTTGGACTATAAAAAGTTGTCTGACTGTCAATACCTTACATAACTTATATAGATCTACAGTGGGATAATAAAAAGGCAAGAAATTGCAAACTTTAAGAATGACTCGTTGAGCTCGTTCTAATTTTAAGATATTAGATTTTGGAGAACCACCCCACGTGGTGACACAGTATGATAGGATAGATTGGCAAAGAGCAAAGTAGACTGATTTTAACACTACTTTGTCAGCTACGTGTCTTAAGGTCTTAAATATAACAATGAGTTTACGTACTCTTGACGTAAGGAGATCTATATGTTTTTGAAAATTAAGTTTCTGATCAATAATTACGCCGAGATACTTAATTGTGTCAGTCCTTTGTAGGCGAGGACATTTGCATGCATTGCTAGTGAAGTCACCACAGGAATGAAATATGATATTCCTTTGTGTAATTTCGGATTCATTTAATCTTAGCGAGAACGTTATAAACTTGGTCTTGTCAGCGTTAAGTGTTAATACGTTATTGGTTAGCCATCTAGTTACTAAATCAAATCCTTTTTGAGCATTAGCAAAGACCTCTTCCCAGGTGTCACCACTAAAGAGCAATGCCGTGTCATCAGCGAAAGTTATAATTTTTGCTTGGGGCAGTTCTATTTCACACAGGTCGTTTATATATGCCAGAAATAAGGTAGGGCCCAGGATACTTCCCTGCGGCACTCCGTATGAAACAGATATTTCATCACTAAGTACATTGTCTATTTTAACACATTGAGTACGGCCATTAAGATAGTCTTTGATAAGATTCAGCTGCATATCTCTGACTCCAAGCATTTCAAGCTTTTTTATTAGGAGGGGGACAGAAACTGTGTCAAACGCTTTTGCTAGATCTAGGAATATAGCTAATGTTTTCTTTTTATTATCAAGATTATGAACTATAAAATCCGTAAGGTCACTAACTGCATCAGCTGTGGATATTTTCGACCGAAAGCCGTATTGTGCTTGAGACAATAATTTATTATTTTCAAGGTATTTGATTAATCTTTTATTTATTAATCTCTCTAAAATTTTTGATAGGGTGGGAAGTATGGATATAGGTCTATAATTGTTGACACAGTTTTTGTCTCCATTCTTAAAAATAGGGTGAATTTTTGATTTTTTAAAGGCCGTGGGGAAAACGCCGGTATTAATAGCCAAATTACAAATGTGTGTTATTGGTGGTGTTAAAATATCAATATAAGATTTTAAAAGATTAGCTGGAATCATATCAAGTCCGACTGCGCAATCAGTCTTTAAGTTTTTTATTAGGGATTCTATTTCTAATTTGTCAGTTTCCAGGAGTACAAACGATTTTGTAGGAGAATTAATTTGAAATTTATTTAATTGTTTTTGAGTCGTATTCACTGATATTTTGTCTGCTAATGTTTTCCCGATATTTGCAAAAAACTTATTTACTTCATTAATAGCTTGTTTTGGATTTTTATTTCCTATCAGCTCCGATGGTGATTCCTTTTGAGATACATTGTACGTAATGTTTTTGACGGCTTTCCATATTTTTTTACTATCGCCATTTGCAGTTTTTAGAAGATGTCTCTCATAATCTCTTTTAAGTTTCTTTATAATGGAAGTGCAATAATTCCTATATCTTTTAAAAGTCATGGCAAAAATCAAATTATTGGTATCATTTTTATGTTTTTTATATAGGTTATCTCGATTCCTTAGACATTGCAACATGCCTGGAGTTATCCAAGGTTTCAAATTTCTTTTGCGTTTAGCTATATTTTGAGATTTAGTATTAGCACTTATAATTCTTTTTAAAGTATCGATAAGAAAGTTTGTAGCTATATTGCAATCAGCTATCGTGTATATAGCACTAAAGTCAATTTGTTTCATGTCCCTGTCTAATCCTTTATGATCGAGATAGTTTACAATTTTGTCAGGTTTAAGTTTAAAGTGAGATGCTATATAGAGAACAACACTATGATGGTCAGTTATGGTTGTTTGAAGAACAAGACAACGTGCTGCAGCTCTTGTCCTCAACATTACATGGTCCAGACAAGCCTTAATACGAGTTGGAGCCGCATGCGCTGGCAATATACCATGATATGCTAACATATCTAGATAAGTCAAAGAGGCAGTGTCAGTACCCTCTCTTCCAATGTCGATATTAATATCACCTAATATAATGATATTTTGCTTTTTTGAATAATTTTGTAATGTTAAGTTTAAGGAATGGATAAAATTGTTTACATTTCTATAACCAGGTGGGCGATATATAGCAAAGGCCACAGTATCTTTATTGAAATGTATTATTAGGCAGTTCGCATCTTGAATTTCTGCTTCTTCTATGGCCATAATGATGTCTTTTTTGTGGTACACCACCACACCTTCATTTTGGGTGATATTATTGACAGTAGCGACCTGGTTGTATCCCTGTATGGTTGGTATATATTGTGTTGACTGCAACCAACATTCTGTTAACACTATACAGTCCCAACCCACCCCCGACATGTCAAGAACCGGCAGAAATTCATCTATATTGCATCTCACACTTCTTATATTTTGTTGTAATATTTTGAGGCATCTTCCAAAATCTTGAAGTTCCGTAAAACATTCAGAGACGTCGCAAACTTTGGATTCCGCTATGCACAGATCATCAATTTCGTCATCTATATTTACTAACTCGTTGAATTTTATAAGAAAAACTTTTTAGCAGGGTATATCCAGTAGTTGTTTATAAAATGACTTTTAACTACGCAGTGAAAATTTTTGATTTTAATCTGGACAAAAATACAGTAATATTCGTTTAAGTGAGACATAACTATGTTGTGAATAAAACTATTTAAGGTTAATGTTTTCATTTTCGACGATTTCAGGTTACATTTAAATAATATATCCGTATCATGTAGTCTCAATACGAGAACAAGACTATATGTAAATTGCTTCAATACAGGGTTCTTACTTACATAATTGAGAATCATCTTAAAATTTCTAGGAACTATGATCAACTTTAAATACTGTAAGACAGAAAAACAAAAGAAGAAAATAATTAATAATAATAGGAGCATGCAACTTAAATTATTTAGTCAAATAGACTTCTTCAACTTGGATAGGTCTTCTTCACAATCAATACGTATTCGTGGATCACTGGTTCTACGTCTCAGGTATATTTTTCCGTAGGATGTCCAGCAGTTTTCATAATTATAAGCTTTAGAAAACTCTCTTGCAAGGTAATGTAGTCGCTTAGCCTTGGGTGTTAGTGATTCTCCTATGAATATAGGTTTGTGGGGATGGGGAGTTGACCCACCCAAGCTACTTGACGACAGTTTTTGATTTGGGTTATTTTTATTAAACAATTTAACTGATTGAAGGAATTTATCTCTCAGAATGGTTGTATTAAAATCAATTACTATTGGACCATTGACATTTTCCTTAGTTTTTAGACGGTAAGCATCACGTATATCTGTGTCTTGTATAGTAACATCAATTACTGTACCTACCTGTTTTGTTAGTTTGATCAGAGAGTACTTGTTTTCAGATTCTACTTTGCTTACATTTCTCATTTCTATCGCGCATGCCCGAGAATTCCTTTCAATTTGTTCCATTTTGGATTCTAGGTAATTAATGCGTAGCTTGTACTGTGAATTTTCATCTTGTAAAAGTTTAAATTTTTCCAGTAATTCGTCGTACTTATCAGACATGAACTCTAAAGATTTTTTTATGTCTATGTTTTGTTCCTGGATAGTGGATTTGAGATTTTCAAATTTGGAATCTTGTTGTAATCTCTGTTCCTCGAACATCTTTTTCATTTCTAATAAAATGGAGTTATTACAATCTGTCGGATCTTCTAAACGACGTTTGGCGCGTTTTGTTGTGTTATTGTCATTTTTGGCCAAATTATCACCGACATAAAGTGTCGGGTCGGATCCATGGTGCAATGGTACATTAATTTTGGATGGTGTACGTTGAAGTGACATTTTTATATTATAATATCACTGCTTCGTTATTACAATTATTAAATGTAAACTTATTTATTTGTACCACCACCTTCAATTATTCTTTGAAACGCTACCGCTTGCTTGTGAATTGAGTAGGTAGACAGAATACTTGTGACTCACAGTGTCAACAGAGCTCGAACGAAGTTACGCAGCGCTGTATGTTTAAACTGGTTTCCTTTTCACACGCGAACTACACACTCCACTGGGCTTCTGGCCGCCTAGTACTTAACGGAATTAATTTAATGATATTTTGCCAAAAATATTGATTTAGAATTTAAATTGGAATAAAAGACATGAAGAACACGTCTGTTCTCTTTCGCGGTCCGAGGGGAAATGGGAAAAATATAGAAAAGCTTTTCACAAGATAAATGATCCAAATGCGTGGGAGTAATAACTACCCAAACTTTACACATGTTAAAATGTAACTTAAATTATATTGATAATTATTTATTGACTTGTATTGATGTTTTGAAATCATTACGAAATTGTAAGCTGTGGAGTTTCTTTCGCCATTTCTTCTCCATCTCAGCATAATAATAATTATTCGTCCCGAAATGGTGGTAGGGTTTTGACGATTTAAAAGTACTTAGCAAAGTCCATTTAAATAAAGAGCTTTTTCATTTTCATTTTCAGCCACATGACGTCCACTGCTGAACATAGGCCTCCCCCAATTTTCACCTGACTTTGGCAAAATGCACTTATGAATCGCGATGCCATTAAACTTTCAACTGTGATTGATAAAGAATAGAATAGAATAATAATAGAGATTTACCTAGAATAAACAAAAAATAACGTAAATGTAATGTATTTTTAACAGTACTAGTGGTCGCCCGATGTCCTATAGTATAGCTTCCTTGATAAATGGACTATCCAACACAAAAATATTTTTTCAATTTGAATCAGTGGTTCCTGAGATTAGCGGGTTCAACCTAACAAACAAAGTCTTCATATTTATAATATTAGTCTAAAGATAATTTAACTATAGTTAATTTTTTAATGTTCGAAATGAGTAGGAGAGGAAAACTTATTACGCCTACCCCAGGGCACGTACCTAAGTGACAAAGATTACTATTTTAAGTATTATATTATTATAAGAAATAATTCTTACCGTCTTCTAGTAAGAAAGAATTCCTCTAACACAACTCAATACACAAAAGACTTCAACTTTAGAGAAAAGGTCAATTCTATTACGAATTAAATAATATTCGACCCACCTTTATTCGGCAGTCCTTTAGTAAAGGATTCTACTATTGCTTTAGGAAGTTGTGGTCGGAAATGGAATATCCGCGAGAAATCCCCGGCTGAAATCGATCACATTCACTTATTTCACTCCAGAAGAGTTGGACAGGTCCGCAAGTATTTCTTAAAAGATTTTTATAAATAAAAGCTAGATGAAAATATTATATTTTCTCTGAGAGATATGGAGTATAGTCGTCATTATTTATTAAGGTACTGAGAGCATATGAATCATCGTGATATTTTTATAAGTAGGACAGTTATTAATTATTATTGTATAGTATTTATTCTGATTTGTAAACGTTCCTACTCAATTATTGTTCTAAGGTGATTAATTAAAAACCCATCGTGCCTGAGAACATAATTATCTACTCGTTTATATTATCAGTCTTATATAAAATATATTCGTGTGAAACTACGGTAGTGCTGTCTTAATAAAAAAATCTATCAATACACCAAACACACGATCCTTAAACATCTAGCTAAACATTGATCTTTGTCATATGCAAAAGTCATTTTACAAATATTTCTCCTCCACTTTATCTCCACGTATGCTAACTTTTAGCATTAAAATATTTACTTTCAAGACGTAAACCATCTATCAATAATCCAACACTTCTCACACGACAGCTTGATTAGCACCTCGTGCATTCAGATCCCAAGTTGCAATGAACTTTCAAGTAGAAAATTTCATCAGAAACACGTATTCAAACCTGAAACATTTGAAAACAGCCTCTATTCAACGAAAATCCGTATGTGGAGTCAGCGAAATTGGCTCCGGTTAGGTATTTGCAGTTGTGGCTGCCCGATACATATTATTCATTCATAAGGAGCACTGTGATATTTACTCTCCCATTACGGGGACCGGGGTCGCGTTTCGACATTAAAAATTTAACACTACCCCATGTAGAACTACTGGGAAAAGATATTAATGCGGGCACTTTGTGAAATTGTTCGTAATTAGTACCTACCCACATTTTTACAGAGAAACGGCAGTAGTTTAATTATTTTACAATAAAATTAAGGATAAAATTCTCAATTCGTATTGCGGTTCTGCCCTCAAGCAATTTTTCTAGAGCCTCATGGAGTAGGAACGGAGGTCGGCAGCGAACGAAACCCTTGTGTTGCCATCATCTATAGCCTAACGGCTTACTATCAAACGGACTGAAAGCTTGCTTGCTATATTCGTGGTATTCTACTTAATGATCAAGAAATATTTCTTAGCATTACAGAATTTGGGAAGCAGTGACCGAAACTTATAAGTGACATCAAAAACCAGTTGATTAAATCACGTGTTGGCGACTCTTATGCAATCTCCATATAAACCCACGCTTTCTAATCCGAAGTAGGTAATGCGGTACTACCTACCACCCCAGAAAATTCCTTACCTTTGAATCTCTATTCCATTAATCACAAAACAAGATCCGTGAAAATATGCGGAACCGTAGAAACCATTTGAATGCCACACGTTGTTGTGTTCAGCTGAAAAAATGAAAACGATGAGCACTGCAATGCAGTCTGGTGCTAAAAACCAGAGCAGATAAATTATCTGCGAACGTAGATGCATATACAAGGCTGAATCTAAGGGTGCAACCAGACACGGCAGTTGTTTATGACGATCTGGCATGGTCTAAATCACAGATTTAATAATACAAGGAGATAGGCCAAGCCGGCGTTTAACTTGCGACAAGTGTATGCCCAGTGGGCATACATTACCGCCACTTCGCCGTTAGCGATTTGACCGATCTCCTTTGCGGCTGTGCCTAACTTTCATTGTTTCGCAGTCCTTATGACTCGCGCAATGAATAGTGTATATTACGGCATGCTCAACTAGAACCGGTGTAGTACGGCCGGTGATCGCGACACTCTGTCTTCCTATGAACTCGCCGAGTTCGACCGATCTCCTTAGATTGGTATATCTGTGGTCTAAATAGTACTGCACTCAGATCATGTAATATGATCTGAGGGACTGTAGTTCAAAAATGGGATTAAAAAATCTTTATAAGCAACATAACACTTATTTGAAACGGGTACAGTATCTCTACAATAAACAATTGAGATTGTTGGCGATATTCGGAGAGAAATTAACAATTTCACTAATTTTATATTATATTGCGATGAAATGCAAAAAATTAAGACAATTCGTTGCCAAAATCGCTGGATGCCGTTGTCGATGCGGAAAGTATCTCGTGAGCGTAAGTCCCAAAAATTGTAGATGGATATCGAGAAAATACCAGATTTCAACGGTGAGAAATTAAAGCGTTCCAACCATGCCGTATTGGTGACGAGAAAAACCGCACGAATACAAAAGACTGCAGATGAATATGCGGACAGGAACTATTGGGCAGTTTGTAGGATTAGGAAATCGGATTACTTTTCGGAATTAATTCGAATGGTAGATAATAATGATGTAAAAAATGTATACGGAGGATAAATGGATAAAAGAAAACAATTAGTTACAATTAATAAATAATAATACTAATCTTTGTAGGCGGCAGGCATTATGCAGTCGTGTTCAGACCGGACAATACCTATTTGTTCTTTGTTTTCCCTATCTAACCATATTATCTACTATGGAAAAAGCCTAGGTTGGACGCAATGAAATAGAAAAGTGTGTTTTTAGTCTAATTAGGTAAGGGACTTTTTTTTGCAACAGAGCTGCTTTTGTGAACATTATTCAGCATAGACCCGAAGTTCACTTAATTTCTTTGCGATGTAATGAAATATTTTCCTCATATTTAAACAGGAAATATGTAGTTTATTTGATTTACCCTTGATTACACTTTAAATGTTTGACTTATGATTAAATTCAGCTGTCTTTCATAGTTTTATTTACGAGTATAACATTTTTACAGCTTTGTTCACAGGATTAGCATGCAAATATGGAGTTTATCTGGTTTACTCTTTATTTCATTCTTGTTACATTATTTTTATTTATGATTATAAAGTGTTTTGTTACAAAACATCTAACAGCTTCTTTCTAGGATGAGTGTGTATCTAGAAAAACTGGCAAAAAAACCAAAACCATTGAACTAGCTTCTAAAATGCACCACTTTTGTGTTTGCTAAAAACGACACAATCACGGATTAGGTAGGTACCGTTTTATGTAGCACGTTAAGGTCGATTTTCAACCTAAAAGTATTAAGTATGAAGTGCTAAACCAATTTGGGAAGTTTTTAAATAAAGCAAGACGACTACAGCGCCATTAACGCTTCGCAATTTGGTCCATACTTAACTTAGTTCTGATATAAGTTATATTTTTTTGGAAAATTACAAATCTGGTAGAAGCGCACCAATGTTGGTTGGAATCGCAGAGTATAACTTTGCTATTTCAACTTGCTCCAACAAATCCAATTAGATCATCCAGTCGCTAGAAATACATTTTAATAATCCAGAGAATTTTTTCTAAGAAGTTCCGATACACAATACAGCGGATACAATAACCGGGACGACAGAATACTTCATTCATTGCATCAAAATGCACTCCTTGCATCGGAACAGTTGACCTGTGTCATAAAGCCGGCTACAATAATATCGGCTACAGTAATAACACGGGTACAATGGGGATACAAGGCAAAGCAAGCGCTTTCGAAGAAGCAACGGAGGGTTGAATCCTCTTGGATCTGAGCCCAGTGTCGTCGGGATTGGAGCAATTTATCCCGTCCGTGACGCCCGAGATAACGATTTGTGCTAACTTTATGGCTGTATAATGGATACAAGGAGGAATAACAAAGGAATGTCGTTTTAAATTGCCAGAAGTTTCTGAAATTGGAATACGTGGTAGACCTTTGCAATCTAATCTTGAAACGCGGCCTAATTTACTTGTTAAGTTTACGTCTTCTTCGATGATCTGTTGGTTGGTACGTTCATCACTTTTGCACTAAATTGAAATTACCTATACTTACCTAACTCTTTTTGTACAGTTGTTTGTTTTAGTAGCCGTAGTACAAAACGAATAAATCTGAGTGGTTAGTGTAAGTTTTTGAGTATACAAAACGCACCGATTCTAGTTGCGTTAAGAGCTCAATTTGTACAGGAAACGCGAACAGCGCCCCTAGCGGAGACAAGCGCAAATCATGTTTCCCATACAAATTGAGCTCTTAACGCAACTAGAATCGGTGCGTTTTGTATACTAAAAAACTTACGCTAACCACTCTGTTGTCCTCAGTGAAATAGTTTTATATCTGACTAAAACCTACGAATTTGTTTTGTGGTTTACGAAAAGATATGCATTTGAGTAAAAATATGTATTAAGTATTTAATATAATATAATATAAATAATTGGTTAGCAAATCACTAGTGTCGGACCTCCCTTCCGACACGGACGCCCTAGGGACGCTAGGCGGTCGAGAGACTCCCTACGGGGGAGATGCTCAGTCGCCCAGTAATCCCCAAGGAACGTTCGGCGGCTTGAGGACCCCCCAAGGTCTTCGCATTCTTAAAAACCCGGTGACGCAGAAAATGTCATCAGAGACAATCTGCAATAAATTTCAAAAAAAAATAGTGTCGGACCAAGCTTAACTGAACTTATGATTGAAATTGATACCAAATTACAAATTAATCACAAAATCAAATGTATAGAGAGAGGAAGACTGAAGAAAAGATGGATGGAGTGTGAAAGATGATATGGAAAAGAATGGAGTTAAAGCTGACCGAGATGTATGAACAAGGGAAACTATTGCGGTTATTATTAAACCTTCAGATTCAACAGGAATACACCAGCCCGCCTAGCATTACCACCGAAACACGATATGATATAGCTATTTATCGCTTTGAACTGGCAAAAATCATTGAATAAAACCGCGATCTTGACATTTTATCGAACTGCGAACATGTATGTATACGAAGTTTTTGTTACATGAGGTATGAAGCCGTCACCTACTAATGCTAGCATAGTCATATAAATACTATAGTGATAATGAAAAATCAAAATTAAATTTAAAAAAAAAATCCTATCATTTTGATTTTTTGATCGAACTATTTGTATGAAGAATTTAATTTTTTTTACAATTTAAAGTTTTTGATATCACCATAGTATTTTTATTACTATGTTAGCATGGGTAGGTGCCGGCTGCATACCCCATGTGCCAAACACCTTGTTTATGTTCGTACTTTCGATAAAATTTCAAGATGGCGGTTTTATCCAATGATTTTTTACAGTTGAAAGCGATAAATGGCTATATCATATCGTGTTTCGGTGGTCATGCTGGGCGGGCTGGTTTATTGTCACACCCCTTTCGGGATAACGTCCCTCTGAAAATGTCTTTTTTCTCAGAAAAGTTCTTTGTCAAACTCAGTTGTGGAAATGAAATTTTTCTGTGAAAAGTTTTTCAGAACCTTTTGAAATACTACGCGAATTCATTTCAATTAGGTAAGTATATGTATACAAAATACAACTTTATTGCCCACAACATAAACACGGAAACTCAATCAACACAGTCATAGATCACCCTCTAACAGGTTTATTACGAACACGGAATCAGTTTTATATGGATTTATACTCTACTAACGTATGATGCGAACGGCCACTGACCAGCAGTCGTAATTCGTTCCAGAAATATTTAATTGATGAGTAGATACCTACAGTTCCTCCGTAGAAGTCGTAATTCGTTACAGAAATATTTAATTGATGAGTAGATACCTACAGTTCCTCCGCAGATTTGCTGGTACACATTTTTAATCACTACGGTGAATGCAATGGTAGTCGATTGGTTTTATTGGTACCTACTTGCATTTCAGTGACGAATCTTGACCATAGAAAATCTTAAGAGACCCCAATCCCTTATCCTCCCTCTCTCCTGAGGGGGCGGCTGCTTCCGATACCCTCATATCCACTTTGGCAATATTCAATAAGGTAGTGTTTAGTCAGTAAGAGTCTGACATAACCCTAGGGGCCGGCCCTTAGGGTATCCATGAGGATTCACCCCCTCCTTAACTCGCTTGTCCGGAAGGTTCTTCTGACTGTTTTCGCTGCTCTGTCTTTCGCCTAGGCTTTCAACCTAAGGCTATTGAACATAAAGTGCATAATCGATTGGGATAATTTGACAGTTTGTGGTAACCCAACGTGCTGTTGTCTGTACATAGGTACATGTATATCTACACACAACACAAGCATGCCCCACTCGCTTTTATAACATAAAAATACTAATGTTTAGATGCAAGCTTGGTTTTATTTTTAAAATTAGAAAATATACTGAAAAAGATGGATTGTGCACGGTGGGAATCGAACCCACCATCTTCCGCAATCCGGGCGGCTGCATCAACTACTACACTACCGGGACACTGCATTCGCCGTCGAAGTTTGTCAGTACTTGGTACTTAGGTTTTAATGGTAACATTTGTTTCGTCAAATCTTTAAAATTTGCACTTCTAAGATCCGATCGAAATATTTTTGCAAATATTTGACGTCCAGTTATGAAGAAACTACCGTATAGGTATTATGGGATTAATTTTTGCGTTAACAAACGCGCAAATATTTTTAAAAATAGAAAAAACACTGAAGAAGTTCGACTGTCCAGGCGGGAATCGAACCCAGCATCTTCCGCAATCCGGGCGGTTGAGCCAACCACTACGCTACCGGGATACTGCTTTCGCCGTCGAAAGTAGTGACTTATTTCGCAAAAGTGAAAATCACAAAATATTACAACGCTGGATTTCAATGTTCTTTGAGATGTTAATAGGTATGTTGAGGAGCTCAGATGTTACAGTGAATGCCTTATTATTATTTTACAGGTTTTACTTTAGAATACACAAACCAAGGAGCTTATAGGTACAACCTTCTTGACACAAACCAAAAAATATACAAACAAAATGCGTATAAATTAGTAGCGCCTGCAATGTTTTAGTAGCAAAGATAAAGAGCGTCACATTTGCTTTAATATAATAAAATTATTGTAATTTAAAAGTTTATAAAACCAAGGAGCTTATACTAAGAATGGAGTCATTATAGCCTAAGAGCCAGTGGAAGGCTACCTGTATGTATTTGACCAGACTTGGGGTTTTGTACAGTGAGGCCCCTATACCTACCATATATGAGATGGGGGTTCACTAAGCCCCAAGTGGTGGACACGGCGCGCGCTCAAGCAAGATAGGTATCGATTTTTGGCGAATTTTTAATGCATTTGACGACGTCTGCCGTTTTTAAAATTTGATAATATATTATTATTATTATCTAAAAACAACAATGGCAGACCATTATCGCGCGGTTAACATTGTGGCAGACAGTTTTGAAAGTGCTGAAAAAAATTAAATTTTTAATTTATTTGAAGAGATCTGCCATTGATATATTTTATTTATTAGGGTCTTGAAAACTTATATTCATCACGGCAGACGACTTCATTGAGTACACACATCAGCAGACAACAAAATCTTTGCTACTATCCGGTCAGATGTATGTGTATTACGTTCCCTATTTTACATCAATATGATTTACTTTATCACTGTGATTAACTAAAATTGATAAGTTTGATGATTAATAAGTTTGATGATAAAAAAGTTAGTATATTTTGGAAGAATCTCAAATATTAAGGCATATTGCAGATAACAAATAATTATTCAAATATTTATTTAATTTTCTTCTTTTTATTTATTTAAGACATAATTAAAAAAAATGAATAACAAACTATGAAACGTGCATGCAATAAAAAAAAATATGTTTTTTTTACTTATTTAAATCTTTATTCATCGTCATCGGAATCATGGTCGTCGTGGTGTGACTCGTCTTCATCATCCATAGAATCGGAATCTGTAAAAAAATAATTTCAAAATAAAAATAATTTGTAAAGTGATCCGAATATATTCGATTAAATTTGGTTATTATGAACTTACCATGGACTTGGGTGATTAAGTCGCTCACAGAAGTTGGAAGTTGATCACCTTCGAACCATTTGAATAAAATTATTTGTTATCTGCAATATACCTTAATATTTGAGATTCTTCCAAAATATACTAACTTTTTTATCATCAAACTTATTAATCATCAAACTTATTAATCATCAAACTTATCAATTTTAGTTAATCACAGTGATAAAGTAAATCATATTGATGTAAAATAGGGAACGTAATACACATACATCTGACCGGATAGTAGCAAAGATTTTGTTGTCTGCTGATGTGTGTACTCAATGAAGTCGTCTGCCGTGATGAATATAAGTTTTCAAGACCCTAATAAATAAAATATATCAATGGCAGATCTCTTCAAATAAATTAAAAATTTAATTTTTTTCAGCACTTTCAAAACTGTCTGCCACAATGTTAACCGCGCGATAATGGTCTGCCATTGTTGTTTTTAGATAATAATAATAATATATTATCAAATTTTAAAAACGGCAGACGTCGTCAAATGCATTAAAAATTCGCCAAAAATCGATACCTGTCTTGCTTGAGCGCGCGCCGTGTCCACCACTTGGGGCTTAGTGAACCCCCATCTCATATATGGTAGGTATAGGGGCCTCACTGTACAAAACCCCAAGTCTGGTCAAATACATACAGGTAGCCTTCCACTGGCTCTTAGGCTATTAGTCAAAATAACAAAGTGAGGGCAAAAATTTTGACAATACTTGACATTTCAAATTACACATTTCTCTTTCTAGAAATTGTCGTCATCTCTTTCTAAACACGACTACATAGAAACAAGATTTCCCCAGTATTTCGCCATCTTTCTAAAACAAAAGTAGAAAAGTAGCTAAAAACTTAACATATTGTATTCAATTATCAGTATTTATTATCAATGAAAGAAATAAATATAATATATTTACTTTTAATGTTTAGGTTTGTATTTTATTTTGAAAATCATCACTGTGATTATTTCTATAACTTATGGGAAATGAAAGGATTTATGTAATGGCAGCACTTTCTTCATGTGTCAATGTCCCGAAATCTCAACATGACATAAATTGTCGTAATTGATGTATTCATAAATATCGACTCGCGATTTTGGTACGGCTTTTTAGTTTAAAATAAGGATAAATAGTTCAAAATTATACATATATAGTTATTTCGTGCTGGTAGAAGTGAGTAGTATTGAGGATGCAGTGTGAATTTCACTTGTAAGTGTCATAATTGCATATAATATTGTTCAATCTATAAATTTCATTTTTCACCCGTAATTCCAGAATATTAGCGTTATTTTGCAAAACTCCATAAGAGGGAGAAATTTCTGATACTCGCATTTAATCCTATTTATATTAGATTATATTTATATTAGAATTTAATGAATATTTGTACATAATTTACTTATTCAAATATTTGTAAACAAATGAGTAGGGTGACTAGGATTTCCGGAATTATAAGGAAATAATATCCCTTTCTATCCATTCCTTTTATAAATGGCAATCAAAATTGATAGATTATTTTATTTAATTCTTTGAAATAACTGTTACATAGATAAAATACATAAATAGTTTTACCCATTTTTAGTTCGAAATGTTTATTTACAAATAAAATATGTAATTTGTGTAATGTAAATTATTTTATTTGAGAAAAAGATAATGAGAGTATTGATTGGATTGTTCTAGTTTAAAAATATTTATCATTCACATTTGCATGTACTAACATGCAACGCAGATACATTGCACACAGACATGTGGCTGCGCTCTTCTGCACTTGTAATCAAATAGCATATAAAAATCTATCAAATGATAGTTTTTAATATGCTATTTGATTAGAAGTTAAAAGTGTACATAAATATTTATATACACTTTTAACTTGTATACATAAAATTTTCTTTTCTTTTTAGATTTCCGAAGCGACGGACCATATGGTTGTCTATTGTGTCTTTAAAAACAAAATTTTAATGAATTTGAAAATATGTAGCTTCCACTTTCAAGACACCGACACTTTCAAGGCAACTGCTTATGTCAAACTTCAAGCCCTTTTTTCAATAAAACCACTACTCAATCACTTTTCAAAGGCAACCCTTGAATTGGTTAGTAAAAATTTTCTTGATAATATAGGTACAGTTAATACAGAGAGCTAAAATGTTTGGGGAAATAATTTTAAGGGCATCAGGCATCATCAATTATTGAATATACAATGACTCAATTGAATTTTAACATTCTGTATAGTCACCAAAATGCCGTATGACGCAAAAATGAGAAACCAGGATTTCCGAAGTAATTAGTCTATTGTCACCAACACTTCATTTATCGATGTTTAGAGTAGGTTAAATAAAGCGTAAGAAATATACATTCGAATTAAGTTAATATAGTATGAATAATTTCTAATCTAGTCCGTTACACTTTTATCTTGATTATGCTATGCCCAAATGGGCACCATGATGTGCTGGTGTTGTTTGTGAACATCTGTTATTTACATTAATGAATGCAATAAACTATTTGATTTGATTTGAATTATATTTACAAGTTTTGTTTGCCTAATCTTCTTTTTATATACCGATAAATGTCGAATCGAAACCGACGAGTTGGGTCGATTTTATTGCACGTAAGTGTAGATAACGGTCATTTTTTCAATATAAATTAATAGCTTTAGATATTTTTATAAATAAACTTAAATAAATATATAATAACCGTGACTCGCAAACAAATATTCGTGTTCGTCGCACAAATATTTGCCGGCACCAGGATTCAAACCCGAAAGGCTTCATGTGTAGGTAGCTATACTGACCACTCCACCATGACGGCGTCAAAAAGTTGTTTATATTGATGGCCTAAAACACCCCAAATATTACATATAATGCAGGCTGTAACATGTAGGGTACCATGTTTAAGTACCCTTCATGTTACAGCCTGTATTATACTAAAAACCAAGTGCTACTAAACTTACTTTTTTGTAGCCAGTAGCTGTTACTTATGTAACTAATTCACGGAAAGTTACTAGAGCTAACAATTTCTTCTGTTGTATAAAAACCGCACTTCGGCTTTCAGCCGTAATATCTATCAATATAAAGAAAGTCTGGTAGTAAGTTGGTAAGTTGCGCATCATTACGGCCCTATTATCATTACTCAAGAACGGCTAGATCGGTATACCACACAATGTATTGTTATAGCATTGCTAACCGGAAAACCTTAAATGTATGCTTAGCACCTAAAAAACAAGAATAATTTAATGTCTATGAGTTGACGTGACATGAGATAAGCTATATAATAAACTGTAACGTGCCTCTTAAAATCAAGAGTCACAGAAGCGATAAATCCTCGTATTTCGGTTGCTGATTTTTTTCCTGGGAGCCGAAAATAGATAACATTACCGTGCTAAAAGGCACTCAGGAAAAAAAGTTTAAAGTAATTATTATGAATTTTGATTCTTTGTCATGGAAAACTCAAAACTCAAATTATTTTCAACTTGTGATTTTATTAACGTAACGAAGTTCAAGTGTAACGTTACACATACATATTTTACCGACCTACATACATATTTTTTTTTTTAATTAAATCAGATTACACTATTTATAAATATTACATAAATTAAGATATAAAGGAAGCTCATCTAATTGAAATATTTCTTTAGAGTTCGCCTCCTAAATTTATCAATAGGTTTTAGCGCTCCATATTAACGTTGATAATCTACATTTTAGTGACCGTACGACTGTTGCGGGCAATCTCCGATAGATTGCGCCTGCGTCGCCGGGCAGTCTCGATCGAGTCAGGAATCGCAAACAAAGGCTTGGTGATTCGGTTTTGCGCTTGCGTGGTTCGCTAAGTAAATTGAGCACCGACAAGACCTACCTAATACTAATTAACTAATTTGATAATCGTGTGGAATAATAGTTATTTATTTAATGTGTTTAACCCCTAATTGGGGTCCAAGATTAGGCTAAGGTAGCCGCTGTCGCCTCAGCTATTTCACTTCCGCCCAGGGCTGGACTTACAGTGAGCAGCAGTACAAGCCGCCCTAACTCGTCCCACCGAGCGACCCTCACCGAGACCATCTCCGGCTACCACCAGGGGAGTACACGCTATTGGGCATTATACCACCATTTAATAAATTGTTCTGCACGGATCTCTCGTGTCTCATTTAACTCCCTATATATTAGGACCGTGGGAGCACGTGAGACCTTACCCGTGGCACAAGACTGTCCGTGATTAATTTATGCTACAGGCACCCTACTAGAAAGAGACAGGGCCTCTCTAGCAATGTCAAGAAATGTCATGAAATGTCAAGGGTTGTCAAAATTTTTGCCCTCACTTTTTTCATTTGACTAATGACTCCATTCTTAATTCTATCTTCATGATAAAACCCATATCTAAAGGGCAAGTCATAATTGTTGTAACCTTAAATAAACTATATTAGTACTCTTTAATAGCATGTTTATTAATCCTATACTTAAACAGGTTAAGAGGAAACACAAGGCCCGTTTTTCCATACAAACGTAGTCCCCTGTTTCCTCCCTGGACAATGCCGGTAGAGTTATAATTTTTTTCCTGAATATATATGGCCACTATTAACATGTCCCTATGTTTTCGTTTTTTTCATAAATTAACTATTAAAAGATATATGAACGTTCAAAAACCTAAAAAAATGGCCAAATTTTCCTCTGTGTTCAAACATCCAGGAAACAAATTTGACTGAATTATATCAAAAAATTAAAACATAGGAACACAGCTTAATCCTTTGTTATTTTTTTTATGAAAAAAGTACTTAAATCGGTTAAGTTTTGGAGAAGAAATCAGGGGACTACGAATCGTTGATTTTCTGTTCTTTTAATAGGTATTTTCAGTCCAAGCTGCCGTTGTCTCTATCGCGCTCTGCGGGGGGAGGCTTGAGGTTAGGGAGACGCGGACTAACACGTATACACTCATGACGTGACATGTAGTCGATAATTTTATCGATTTAACCTAGTGTTGTTCATCGATATCGATATTTCTAGATGAATATTTTGCGTGCAGTGTATTTAACACATTATGATGTTCGATTGTTAGCTCGACTGCGCAGATGCTACTGCTCAAATAAACTTCACTGCCCCTTTGGCAACTTAGGATTATCACGCGGCCTTCCGCCACTGCGAAAACTAATCTCATCGCCCCCACTATGGGTTCCGTTCGCCTTCCGCGTTCATACCCTGCCCGCCTAGCATGACCACCGAAACACGATATGATATAGCCATTTATCGCTTTGAACTGTCTTATATAACAGGACCAGCTGTGCCCGCGACTTTGTCCGCGTGGATTTCCCATTTTTGCAACATTTTTCATTGATGCTCAACTCCTATTAGTCGTAGAGTGATGCTATGGACGTATATAGGCCTATATCAGGGTTTCGCGATTCTATTCCGGGGGCGGGCGTAGTGAGACGATCCACATAAAATGGCTGTCTAGCTGCTATGCGAGCTAGTCGAACGAAAATAAATATAGAGAAAGAAATGAAAGTCGCGATTTCAAAAGTTGAGCCCGGATCGACTGCCTAGGGCGAGCGAAAAAATATTTTTCGGACAGTTTCATAAAATCTATGGCACGGAACCCTTCGTTCACGCGTCCCACTCCTTCTAGGCGGTTTTTTTTGCTATTTTTACAGGATGTCTCTGATGACCTTCTTTGAATCACCAGGGCTTTTAGTAAAAGAGAGGACCTCGGTGGGTTCTCAAGCTTTAAGGTCGAATCACTCCAGAGAGGATTCCGGACCGGTGACCATCTCCCTCGGAGGAGTCACTGAACCTATTAGAGTTTCTAAGGCGTCCGAATCTGACGGGATCAGTAGTTCCTAAGATAAGCGCGTTCAACCAAACAAAAAACAACTCAGTATAGATGCGTGCGCAGTATCATTATTTAGCTGCGGAGTTATGTTAAAACTATGATATCTCTGAAGATATTCATTGAAATCTAAAGATGTAAAGAACAATTTTGTACAAAATTAAATACTTGTGATGAATAATGTATTTATTTTGATAATAAATAATATTATGTTTACAAAAATACCTTCGCATCTAATGCATTATTTTAGAACAAAATTTATTAACAAAAATAGGTTATAGCGAGTCAACCTTAAGAGATAGATAAATGCTGTCTGTAACCTTTTTTTAGAACTTTTAACGGAGAATAATTCTGTGATACAGAATTTTTGCGTTACTCCGTTTACGCAGCGCACGCAAAGAAAACTCTGAAAATCAAAATTTATTATTTTCCGTTTATTTCAAACTATGATATTTCTTAAGATTCATTCATTGAAATCAAAGAAGTCTCTGAACAAATTTGTGCAAAATTAATTACTTGTGATAAATAATGTATTTATTTTGATAAGGAATAATATCATGCATACAAAAACACCATCGCAGATAATGCATTATTATAGAACAAATTTGTTTACCAAAAAGACAGGTTATAGTGAGCCAACCTTAAAATATAGACATATGCTGTCGCGGAATTTTTTTTTAAAATTTTAATGGAAAACAATTCCGTCATACATGATTTTTACGTAACTAACCATTTACGCAGCGCACGCAGTGAAAGCTTTGAAAAGAAATATTTTTCTCCCGTTTTTGCAACATTCTTCATTGATGCTCAGCTCCCATTGGACATACCGTGATGTTATATAGCCTATAGCCTTCCTAGATAAATGGACTATCCAACGGAAAAGGAATTTTTCAATTTGAGTCAGTAGTTGCTGAGATCTTAGGGTTCAAACAAACATAAACCGAAGGCCGTCCTTCAGGAATCCATGAGGATAACACCACCTTCTTCCATCAGGATCCGGAAGGTCTTCTTGGCCTCGATTCGTTTCTTGCTCACTTTTCGAAGGGGAAACAGACCGAAAAGTTAAGGGGAATAAAACGATCTCAAAATCTCAAAATCCAATACACAAGCCGATATAAAACAGTGAAGTAATACAATATAAGGTAATACAATAATTACACGAAACAAATACTCCGTAAGCGCCGAAATCAACTTGTCGACTGCAAGGCAGAGTAACGAAAGTCTCTGGGAGCGTGCCGAGCGCAGGCGGACGCGGCGCCACGCAAACATTGACAGACACACTCACACATTGATAGTACGCGCGGCCGGGCACTGCGCGACAGCAATAGATTTTACAAATACCTATTTTTCATTTCTCTAGCCCGTGGTGTTTCCTCTTAATGCCTTCTTCCACAGCGAGTTCCCATTCTGATGGGAATTCTTGATTTGTTTACTCTCAGAAGAAAATTCCATAACAGCTGTTCTGCGCTAATTGGATACAACCAGGATTGTTTGCATAATTTACGTTACGGCAATACACAATAATGTAAGGAAACTGTGCTTAGATGTAGACAATTTATATCAACAAAACAAAATTGTATTCAACAGATGAAAGGAGTAAAATACGACCTGCAAAATATTGAAGTAAATTCCAGAATACTTATAATAAATTTAAAAATTAATTCTTATTACGAATTGAATATACCTACCTACTTACATGTTTTAAATTATAAACTACAGGTACAGTAGGTACCTAGTGTTATCAAATCTCTGAAAAAAATATTTAAAATCAGTAGGTAGGTACCTACCTATCCTTGTTGTCAGTTTTTTTTAGAATTACATACTATTTTACTGGCTTTACCTACGAGCTCAATTTGTATGGGAAAGATAATTAGCACATTAGCACCCTCAGCTGAAAGAAGCGCAAGTCACGTTTCCATTATAAATTGAGCAAAATAGTTACACTGCCAATCATGTAAGTACCTACACCCCGGTACTGATATTGTCGACAGGTGGGGAAGAGCCTTAAATTCGTGTTTTCCTAATTTAGTCCTTTAAATTATGCTACCTAAGCATGTAAGTACAACCTACGCATAATTTGTATGTACGTTTCTAGTTCTATTAGACAAATGAGGTTGGATTCCTTAATAGGAGTAACATACCTATACTATCATATGGTAGTACCTAAGTAATTAATTAATTTATTGTGTTCGCGTAGGGAGTAGCGGTAGTAGGTATAGTGTAAGGGCTAGGATGACATAGACGAAATCAAACGTAATGAGGTGTTTTAATAAAATATTGGGTATTGCTGCCCATTTGCGTTTATTTCTGCCGGAATGTCCAGTAAGAAATGATTCTATTGGATGGCCAAAACGAGAAAGAATGAAGGTGTTAAAATCTTTTTGTTCCTTCCGTCGGGCCTGCAGGACGAGCAAACCATGACTTAGTAGAAACTCGCAGGAGATGGAGACAAAGATGACATTAGTTAGTGGCCTCGGTGGTTTTATTTCTCCCTAAAATAATTCTCTACAGTTTATCCATGAGGACCATACGGAATAAACATTCACACCGGGATTCAAAGGCGTCATTAAACGCAACTTTTGCACCGGGATTCAAAGGCGTCATTAAACGCAACTAATACTACACTGAAAAAAATAATGGTTTAACAAGTTAAAATCTTGCTTGATTGGAAAAAAGTCGGTTTACTGACGATAGTTGAACGTGACAACGTCTTAAGAAAATACTGATGGAATGGTAGCATTTTTCAAAAGAAAAATTTAATTTCATTTGTTTTGCCGGCCTTACACGAGGTAACGCCGCATGCGTCATGTTTTTTCGTGCGTGCAGCCGGCTCTATCGAATTATAAGACGTTGTCACGTCAAAAAATTGATTGGGTCATTCAAGAAAATATCACAAACAAATTATCACGGTATTTTGTCGCAATAAAGCTGAAATGTTTGAACGTGTATCAAGTCCAATGTGTTGAATTTATTAAGTTTACTAATGAGGTGTTTTAATAAAATATGCAATATTTATATATAATAATTCTCCCGACTTACATCCCGACAGGCTTCAGTTCACCAACACATAAAACAAGCGATTAAAAAAAAACTCTAAGTTTTTGACAATTCTTAATTACTTACATATACATACATGCATTAACACCCTTATTCACAAACATTATTATGAGATCTCCCGACTCTTGGATAAGAAACGAACCAATCACAGAGCTCTATTCAACGCAATTGGCATTGGCAGTCACGCCTTTTTCCCATGCATTGGGGTAGGCAGAGATTACTTGTTTCCACTTGTTACGATCCTTACATTATTTCTTTCGCTTCATCTACTTTCAACTGTCCTCATACACGCTCGTCGGTTGCGAGTACGTACAAGATGTCTTCGATTTGATAGATAAACGTTCGCCTAGGTCTCTCTCGTCACACATCTCCGTTCACTTCCTATTCATATATCATTTCCGTCTACTTTCACACATCCCTTCTAATGACCGAACCATTGAGCACCCGTTTCTCATTTCTATAATATTTAGGATTTAGAAAGATTAGGTTAATTTTCTGACCAATTAAATACGATCCCTTCACTAACCACTACTTGACTTTGTATACCTTCCAGAAATCTTAGACCTCACAAGGTCCACCCATACCTACTCTCGAATCTGTCATGGAACTTCCGTCTATATTCCCCATCCACTTCAATCTCCCGCAACTTTCCTACGTTTATCCGTTACAGGACACCTATATACTCCGTGGTTAGGTGCCGCCATTTATTGAATATCCCTCACTCCATCCCAGAGGCCGACCAGCAGACGGCCTTTTGGGACCTCCTCAAACCCAAATGCATGTTTAAACAAATAATCTAGTAAGTCCCACCTTTATAGACACTAAATACATTTACATTGACTTAAACCCTCTGCCGTTCTATCGGAAAGGAGGACACCAGCTCCCTGCTGGCCTCTGCTGGATCTGGAACTCCAGAGCAATACCAACGCCGTATAGGAGCCATGATTGGTGATGTTAAAACCTTTCCGTTTAGTTTCATTCAAACACAGAACACATTGAATGCCTTTCATCCATCATTTGACATACCTCATCTATTTTATCTCCCATTCCTCCTCTAGCATTCAAAAGCAAAGCTGCTTTCCGTGGCCCACCGGTACTCTAAGGGTTAGGAACATGCCGAAGCTGCTCGCGGTCGCTGTCGATATCTCGATACCTCGATGTCGATACTCGCTGTTTCTACTTGGATGGCGGTGCCAACATACCGATTCGGTCGCACCTGACAGCTCAGTTGCTCAGTGTTGTATTTGTTGTAAAAATTAAATCAATATAACACCTCCTTATCCATAATTCAATTCACCAAAAAACAATCGACCAGCCAGCCGATCAATTTTCGCGACGATAGAAGCGGTATGAGAGTGAAGTAGATACCTACAACTTGAGGCTAACCGATTTGACCAATCCCGAACCAGATCACATCGATGCCTGCCGTCGACCGCGATGTAAAAACAAAATATTTTGTTTGCACGTAGGCATCGAGCTAAACCGCGAAGCTGACCGCGATGTATCACAGTGAGGTATCCTTCGGCATGTGTGTGCGCGTTTATTAGCATGCATTTGTTTTACATGGAGGTGACATCGATGTAGCGAGCTAAACAGCGACCGCAAGGTATCGCAGTGAGGCATTTTCGGCATGTTCTTACCTTAAAAGGGCCTCGCGCTCTGCACCTTGCCCATATCAAATTTAGTTCTTGATCCGCCACTGAGAATGTGTTACAATAAATACGATTGAATAAAAGAGTCAGCACTGTTTTCCGACTGATCGATGACAGTACGTTTTAAGTTCCCTATCCCCTTTTCCCTAAAACAAAAGTGAGCACTGACCATAATCACTCTAGTCCAGCCTTCATTAATTTCACTTGTCCATATGAAATACCTATACCTAGGTATCCATGAGCGTAATGCATCACGATAATTATTTCGACGGTACAAAGGGGAATAAACAATAATGCCGCCCCGAGCCTACACGAGCAACGGCAAAACCGTATCCGGTCGCGTTACGTTCTGCCTTAATTGCGCAGAAGTATTTAATGGGCTACTGTTCCTGATGTACACAATGAGTGTTAAATCAACCCCCGACCGCCAATTATGATTATTAACTGATTACAGTTCTTTGATCCTGAATTCCTGACAAAGATTCTTTGCCATCTTGTAACATAAAAAAAGGTATAAGTGTTAAACAGTTCTCATCATAGGTAATTTATTTATTAAAATACATACTAGGAAAGAGCCTACTAGTATTAGTCGACTGACTGAATATCAAAGGTTTTTGGCTTTCGTGTAAGCATATTTTCTGAAGGATTGTAATTTTTTTAGTTTTGTGCCCTAATTACCTATGTAGGCGACAACCTGTTACTATTTGATGGCACTGCATGGCCCGTACTGCCAGTGTGGCTTTATGTGTATCGAAATACTATCTCTAAGGCTCCGCTCAACTCAACCCCTTTCGGGACTACGAGCGTGATAGTATGTATTGTAGGTCATCATAAAAGCCTTCATATTTCGACCCACTGCTGGGACACAAGGCCTCTCCTTGTCATCGAAGGAGGCTTAGGCAGTAGTCCACCACGCTTGCCCAATGCGGATTGGTGGACGGAGCATAAGGTCATCAATACCCCTTTGCTAGTCCATTAGTCGCCTTCTACGACACCCATCGGAGGATATGGGGTGATGCTATTCTACTCTGCCAGCATCACACGGCTGTATTGTAGGTACTCTAAAGTATCTGTATAAATTGTATGATTATATTTAACTAATATTTGAAGTCTTTTTCTTCTGTTCTGCTCTATCAGCTGCCATCTCGTCATCCATCTCTTCTGCGGTTAGCTACCCTAATGAAATGTCGATTTAACTTTAAATTCATAAACTAACGTCAGATTTATTAGCACTAAAAGCAAATAGCTCGATTGCACGTCTGCAATTCAAACCTAACATTGCATTCACACATGGCCTGAGTTTAGTTACGGGAACACATTAAATCCCGTCAAGAGCGCGCTTCATTTGCATTCAAAACCCTTTTACCTTTAGGCAAAGGATCAATAAATAATAGTAAGCTGTTGGCTGTACAGTGTAGAGTGTACACGGTGGTCTATTTGATTTTTATTACTTGTGGGTTTATGTACCTACTGTTGTTGTTGTTGTTAATAGCTTTTAGTATTAATCATCCGTCCGTAGCTATCCTAAGAAAGAAAGAAAAATAACGGTTGTCCGCGGCTTCGCTCGCTTGAATGTCGATCATCGCGCCAAATCCTATGTAGATACTTCCCAGGGTCTTAAACTATCCAAGTTAGCCAACAATCCTCATAAGATTTGGTTCAGTGGAATAGGCGTGAAAGCATGACGCTATAGGTTTACCTATAGCTTCATGCGTGAAAGCGTAACCAACAAACGCATTTTCGCATTTTTAATATTAGTTAGGATGTAATTTACACGAAAGAATCTTATTGACGTAGGAAAGTCGTTATATTCAACATTGTACTGCAGGCGGACAGGCGGGCGCAGGGAGTAACAACGCGCGCAGTCATTTTTATCCTACTTCAAAAAAGGAGGAGGTTCTCTATTCGACTGTATGTTTTTTTTGTATGTATGTTCCGCGATTACTCCGTCAATTTATGAATTGATTTTGATGATTCTTTTTTCGTAAGGAAGGTCATACTTTATAGGTGGTTCCGTATATTATACCGAAATTGGTTATGCACTTTTTGTTGAAATCATAATTTCGTTAGGGATTAAACAATGACATCATCCACGAACACAAAAATAATGTCAATATTTTTTTTTAACTTGCCATTACTACATGCAATAGTAAAATTTTGGTTAGTAGATCCAATAGTCAACATAAAAAACTATGACAAATTATTTTATGAACTTAAGATAAATAACTAGGTTCCATTCAAGTTTTAATGAACTTCATTCATAGTTCATTAAAACTTACCATTCATTCGTGAATGGAAGCAAAATATGAAAAAAAAAACATAGTTTACAAAGCGAGCTATACGCTATTTAGAGTAATCTACAGCAGTTTATGTGTATTATTTGCAAAAAAAGTAGGTAGGTACCTTAAAAAAATTAGAATGCTACCCAAAGTAACTATTCCACGCAGACGAAATCGCGGGCAAAAGCTAATTTAAGAAACCTTAGAAAGTTTAATAAGATTATGTAATTATGATGTTTTTATAGAAGTTTTCAATAACTAATTAGTCACCATTATGAAGTCTGTTGCCAAACACTTCTCGCCAAGCACTTATATGTATTAGTTATAAGTGTGATACCCATTTTTTTTACGCCACCTCAACCCCATCTTTAAGACACTAGTAAATTATTCGGTAAAACCATAGCTGTATGGATTCGACTCTTGTGCCTACTTTATTAAAAATAGGTGACTAGTGACAGCAATGAATGACAGTAGTGAAGTGACACTGACAGTCTACCCGCTGGTGGCTGGTGGCTGTCAAAAAACATTTTACGGTACTGTGTTCAGCCACTAGATTTTAACAAAATCTAAAGCAAAAACATCATTTTGACTGTTTACAAGAAGGATTTGTAGACTTTTTTTTATAGAGCTTGAGAGAAATAACTTTTGGTCATGTCTCATCAAACTGGAATTCAAGGTATGTAAATAATAAAAAAGTACAGTTATCATTTCACACCCACACCCAATAACTTGCTGCGAAACTATTTATAATCTTAAATATTTATATCTATTGCAAATACGTTACTATTACTTAAGCGTATTCTTTAATCAATGAGGATTTAAATGAATGAATGAATTTAATATGGTATGGTTGCTGCAGTACCAAGTAGGTAATATTAAATCTATGTTTAATTTTTAGCAAAATAATAGATCATGAGTTTTTTCTTGAATAATTTTGCTAAAATTATAACAAGAATGTGGGTAGTAAAATTCCTCTGTGAGGAAAGTTTGAAATAATCAGGGTAATGGGGTCCCTGGACGGTAAAAATTGCTTGACAAGCACATGAATTTTGAATGCATGTCAAGCAATTTTGACCGTTTAGAAGAAAGCTTTATGTGCTTGACAAGCAAACTACGGGCTTGACAATGCTTGATGAAAAATTAAAAATTTGTAATGCTTGTCAAGCATGCTTGATTGTCTAGAAGTTGGCTTGTCAAGCATAAATTCAGTGTGCCACTGAACGTCACGGCGAGCGCATACCACACGAGCAAAGTGTACCATTATCCACTCTCAAATTTTTTTGAAATCATTGGACTCCGTCACATGAAGAATCTTTTGCAAATGTTTGTGAATAAATCTGTCTCTTAACAAATACCTACCGCCGCTTAGACCATCGCCTTGATCATTTCTATTTTTATTTCTTTAACTAAGCAATTGTGAGAGCAACAATCCCCATACATATCTGCATTTAGAGACATTCTGTAATTTTGTATGCAGAATGTTTCTGAGCGCAAGTTCAACATGGGTCACTCTGTGGCGACAACGATGACATAAATGTGAATGCTTGACAAGAATGCTTGACGTTGCTTTGAGCCTCATCAAGCATGCTTGTCAAGCAATTTTGATCGTCTAGGGACCGCCCTAGCCTATCAAAATTGCTTGACAAGGTGAAAATATGTGGTACATTTTGTAATTTCTCATGCGGTCATAAGAAATTACAAAATGTACCACATATTTTCATATGCAACTGGAATAAGAAGAAAAGATGTTATTAATCAATATAAAAATATTTTTGCCTTCCAATTAAAATCGCATGCATTTGGTAGAAATTTGTAACCTTAACAATATTGTAAAAACCTTTGAAACAAAATCTAATTTAATAAACTAATTTATAATAGGGTGTATTTTTATCTTAACAGAATTATAATTTTCATTATTCAGTAGTATTAGTATAATTTCCAAACAGTGTACATATTTAAAAATATGATTTAAAATGCCTCCCACCTTCATAGTGTCTTATCATCTTTACATTAAATATTATAAACATATGAGACAGCTGAATCTTATTTTTACAGCCAATGCAGAACTGAAGAAATATATTGGAAAGTGCCGAGATGGAAAGCTTCGCATTATGAAAATTAGCATTGATAATGGTATGTAGTTT
The DNA here is from genome assembly GCA_955850985.1 of Elophila nymphaeata. Lineage (NCBI taxonomy): Eukaryota > Metazoa > Arthropoda > Insecta > Lepidoptera > Crambidae > Elophila > Elophila nymphaeata. The sequence continues at coordinate 8,178,517 of OY039073.1, forward strand.
TGAATAATTATCACTTAATTTCAAACACACCACACATATCCTAAAAATACATATATTTTTGGGACTAGACTTTGTTTATGATCTGTTATTTCATCTTCAATTCTCTATTTTTTATTTTCAGAAATTAAATAATTTAGGGTTTTGTCATTATTTTTAACTGAAAAAGGAGGAGGAAAACAATTTAACTGTATTTTTTTTATGTATGTTACCTCATGTAACTTATTTCTGGACATAGTGAGTTTGAATATTCTTTTAAGGTTTGCAAGCTGGTGCATGTCATATGGTCCATTTGATGAGCTTGGGAAAGATAAAATAAAATATTTTTTTACTTCATAAAAGTATAGGCCTCGTTACTATACATATATATAATAATAATATATTTCTATGCTCAAACCAATTATCTAAAATTAAGTATCTTTAAGAACTTGTGTTATGGATACTAGATAACGGACAAATATACTTAATAATCTAGATATTTTTATAAATAAACTTAAATAAATATATAAACAACCATGACTCATGAAAAAATGATTGTGTTCATCACACTAATGTTTGCCACTACCAGGACTCGAACCCGGACCGCCCGATGTGTAGGCAGCGTTACTGACCACTCCACCACGGCGGCGTCAATATAATCAACAGTGTATATTTCACTTCGATACAATGCGTATTTACAAATTTATAATACATTTAAGTTTGGTATAAAACTATAACACCGCTTCTTCTGCTAGTGCTGTGCTAATGGCCACTCAACATTTATACCTAATCCATACATTATCAGTTTATTTTTTTATTTTGTATTCTGGTTTAATTTGATTTATTAGTAGTCTCCCGACGTGGCGACGCTCATATTAAAAGTATTTATTTGTTTAAGTTTATTTATAAAAATATCCAAAATTATTTTGATATTAAATAATATTAATATTGCCCGTTATATATAACTATGACACGGTCTCGATCGTACGACACTAGCGAGTATGAGTACGATGACGTCACTTCCGGCGAATGCAGTTTTACAGGAAAAATTAGCACGCGGACATTTTTACGCATCTTTAAAAATTCATTGTTTGAAGTGCTACAGAAAAAATTTAAATGTTAAGTTGAAATGTCTATATTGGGAATAAAAATAAAAAAAAAAACACCATTTCCAACCCAACCTCATTGACATTGATGATATTGTAATCATTTTATTTCAAATCTCGAGATACCTAGTTTCCCGAAAATTACTAAACATGAATCACAAAAAAGCAAAATATAAATAAAAACTATGTTGTTTTTAGGTTGGAGTCAACATCTCGGTATTTGGAATAAATGTTGTCAGTTGTATTTGCGACCAACCTAAAAAACATTTAGATTTTTTTAAGAATAGCACTTTCCACATATGTGAGAAGTGCTATATATGTATGTCACATATACACATATATATGTGACATACATGTCAGCTTGTAGCATATAATAAACAAAAAGTCATCTCGTGACCACAAACGCTGCAAAGTTTTGCAAAACGTCTGGCAATAATAACAAAGTGTACTAATTGTCTAATTACACACAAGTTAAATCCGTAATAGTTGTTTTATTTACAATATGCAGTGCTCGCGCTAATCTAAGAGAACATTATAAAAAGACTAAATTCTATGTGATGCAGGAGTAGTTGCCCATATTCCTATAAATTGCTGGTCCCAGTCCTGTTTTTCATTTGTCAAACATTTCAAGAGTAGGTATCTCATTTAATAAATAGTCAATTAACTTCTTTGCAATATACTTATTTTATTATTTCAGAACAACTTACATTAGCAAAATATCATTCAACCAAGGGCAATTGGGAGCAGGACTTTGACAAATATGTACCTCCATTAATTGTGGAAGATCAGCCATGTTATATATTGTACAGGTAAGATTTGATAATTGATTATTTATCACAGCCTACAGTATGGCTCTAGCACAGCAATAGCCTATGCACATAAATTTTAACTTAATGTTTTATATATTAGCTTCAAATTAGAAAAAAAAAAAAAAATTGGTTGTCTGTAAAGGCGCTTTACGAACGATAATTTCACGTGATAACGTCATACACAAGCCGAACGCTAAGGCCGATCGTGCTCCTCTATCGCTTGTTCCGCGTTCTCGCTTGCATGCGCGGCTCTGGCGGAACGTGACAATGAGTCATGCTTTTTCGTGCATGCAGCTGGCTTTCATCGATTTATAGGACGTTATCACGTCAAAATCTGGACATATCAATAGGGTTTGTGACTGGGTAAAAATATAATAATTCTATTAAGTTTGTCACATAGATTACAAAAAAGAAATTAGACTCACCCATCAAAAAGTGATATCACACATTTCAACACTGTCATCATCATTCTTTATTTATGTGTTGAAAGAAAAAATATTGTGTACAATATTTTTTCGTCTTATATCTGACGGATTACAAAGAATTTTTCAGTTATCTTCCCTATTGTGCCTATAACAAGAGTTAATTGTAGATTTGATGCATGGATTGCTCATCATAACAAACTACATATTCGTATTTTAAACAATTTTTAGAGTGGTTCATTAACAATCATTTCTCTAATTTTTAAACTTATATTGTGTTCAATAAAAAATACACAGAATATTTTTGGACATTATCCAAATTATTAGGAAAATGAAAGATCCTTTGGTTAAACCTATTTGTTTAATAAGCATTTTTTAACTGACAAAAATAGAGGCCACCCTCTTCAAGACATATTTAAGGTCTTAGCGATAGGACAACTCAATAAGTCGACAATTCTTATCATTAAGTATGGTTGTTATGCCGGCAGAGTAGAATAGCATCACCATATCCTCCTTTGGGTGTCGTAGAAGGCGACTAGTGGATCAGCAAAGGGGTATTAATCACCTTATTCTCCGTCCACCGATCCGCGTTGGGCAAGCGTGGTGGACTACTGCCTAAACCTCCTTCGATGACAAGGTCTTGTGTCCCAGTAGTGGGTCGAATTATAAAGGCTGTTATGATGAAGTACTTCCACGGGGTAGCGAAGGGGACTATGGTTGGAAGCGCGCGACTGTCTACGGTAACTGCTTACCACCAGGCAGGCCATATGCTTGTCTGCCAAACATATCACATAAAAAAACATACTTGTTCAAGTACAGAACTAACAAAAGCTTTTAATTATGTGTAGAGATAGGTATTAAGGTTGTATACTCCTCGTCGCTACGTCAACTGCATGATCTTAAGCCAGGTCCAAACTACTTGCAATGCAACTTGCAACGTTGCACGAGCATAGAACGGCCTCCCCGCGCACGCTGCGCGCAGTTCTGTTCTCGACAGCCGTTAGTCATTGCCAAATGGTCATTGCCAGCCAATTGTTTCTAAATTTTTTTTGTTCTTAAAGTACGCGACGCGCAGAACTCTAGTGAATGACCGTCCAAATGTGGACCGGGCTTTAAATTGGGGAAGAACTTAATGTATAATGTATTTTAATTTGGTTTCTCCAGGTTAGACACAACAAACTCCTTGGGATACGATTGGCTGCTTCTCAGCTGGTCTCCAGACAGTGCTCCAGTCAGACAAAAGATGTTATACGCATCTACTAAAGCAACCCTCAAACAAGAGTTCGGTTCTGCTCATATCAAAGATGAAATGCATGCTACAGTCAAGGTGATCTTTTATTTCTCGTAACTAATCATAGTAAATTAGTTTACAGTTGCTTCTATCTTGTTCATATTCTTTAGTGTTAGAACAAGATGACATTATTTATATGATATGATACATATTTACAAAGTTATAATAAATTTCATTTTGGTATAAAACTATACTCCGCTTTTAGTCGCTGGCGCGGGGCTAAATGGCCGTTTGTCCGTGTGTCGTCAGTGCATTCTACAGCTTGCCGCCCTCGCGTCCGCACAACATTTATACTAATTCATACATTATCATTATATTTTTATTTGTATTCTGGTTTCATTTCATTTATTAGCGGTCTCTCGACGCACCTACGCTCATCTTGAAAACATTTCTTTATAAATAATAAATATTATCCAAAATTATTATTTGTCTGGTATCTATAACTATAACACAGTCTCGAATATTAAAATATCAAGCTCAAGCGAAGGTGAGTACAATGACGTCACGGCAAGCATATGCAGATGCAGCTTTAAAGGAAATATAAGCAGAAAAATTATATACCCTGAATGCTTTAAGTCTCGTCAGTCTATCAAACTGTATGACTCCAAAAATATGTGCCATGTATCATATAATATTCGCCTCCTTCTGCCGGCACGCCTCCTGCGGATGGGTTCCTCTAAACGATTTTCCTCCCTAGCCCGTTCTGCAGCCTCTTTTAGGTTCATTACTTGCTCTCAAAAGGGCCCACTACCAAATATTATTAAAATACCTACAATATAACATGTGTGAGCTATTCCACTCATTCGGGTAAGTTGATTTTGATTTAAATATTAATGCTTTCAGGAAGAAATGAGCTTAAAAGGTTACAAGGCACATTTAAGCGGCGTAAGTGCTCCAGCGCCGCTCACAGACAGAGAAGAGGCCTTGAAGGAATTGCAGCAGACCGAACAGAACACCAACTACAGTGTTGACTCGAGGTAGATACAACTTAGTTACGAAATATATTATGCAAATATTTTATTTAACCAATCAAAGTATATACGGGTAGTTTATCGATCTCAATGTCACAAACGTAGGTTTATCGATTAAAGTTAGAAAATTTTATTGATAATCGTCAATTGGATTTCTGTGAAATGGACATCCGGATAAAGTGATAGAGGTCCTGTACAACCGTTTGTAAGTTAAAAATCGATCGAACAAAATCTGATTAGCAATCAAATTAGTCGACAGACAATCTGTTCGTATGGTGCGCTGACGAATAATTAACCTTTTATCGATCGCAATGGCACAGATATAGGTTTATCGACCCCCAGACAAATTAGATGAATTTTATCGAATTTGGCGATAAAACTCACTAAGATATTTATAAAATTGATATCTCCAAATATTTATAGAGGTTCTATCAGTGGCGTAGTGTGCCTTAGAGGGGCTCTATATCAAAAATAGTTGGGGGCCAAAATAAAGGGTAAAGATTTCTCACAAAAGAAACTATAATATTTCTATATATCTAATAAACTATAACAATATTTCTCCATTACTGAAAAAATTTAGAAATATTGGGATTTTTTATAACCTCCTCTCCTTTCTGTTTAAATTTTTTCTTTTCAAAGCTCCACTGGGATAATTTCTTTTCCTTTCACTCGTAAGTCATTAGACAATCGAAATCTTAATGCACCTACTCCATAACAAAATAAAAAACCTTCTGACAAAGTTAGAGTTTGTCTCCAAAGAAATATCTCGAGACATAAAATCTAAGAGTTACTTTTTTGTTCTTAACTATGAGTTGGATTAGTATGTTTATAATTGTAGACAATATTTTTTGTGTAGGCTTTTACATAAAAAAATAAGTAAGGTATTTAATTTCTTCAATTTATTTCAGACAATCCACCATGGGTGGAGTAGCATTCCCAATAACGGAAGCAGCGGAACAGGGTATACATGATCTCCAACGAGGTTCCTACAATTATTTACAGTTTAAAGTAGGTGAGTGAATTATTTCCACACCACTGATATTTGGTAGTCGCATAAGGCTCATAAAATGAAGACAATAAGGCTCTCATGTTATATTAACACAAAACGGTGGTGGGTATCAAAAGTTCATTGATGTGATTAATTGAATTATAGTACAAGATTATATAAATGATCCAAATGCGTGGGAGTAATAACTGCCGAAAATTTACTCTTGTGTGCATTTGACCTCCCTACACTAATGAGCTAATAAGAAAACGGTAAAGTGCGAGTTTGACATTTTTTTAAAATAAGTACCTTTATAATTTTTTGAGGAGTCAGTTTCCAGTATGTGTATAGGTATAAAAAACAAAATAATTATGAAACAATATAGGTATTAAGCCCTGATACTGCGCTTTATTACCTGTCAATCATATTATAAGTGTCAATTCATACACACTTGACTTATTATCTCTTGCGTAAAACTTCATCTTGCGTGTCTCATGTTTGGTATTTTAAAGGGTTCTCTGGGACTGGGGCTATACCAAAAAAATGCACCAATGTGTGAGTAATGCGCATGTGTGAGTAATGCGCATGTGTGCGTGACAAATAGTACTGAAGTCTGACAGTTGCTGTCTTTTCTACGTGACTTACAGGCCGACATAGGCCGCCTGCGTGTACGTGAAATGGTCTCGTATATCTATCTCGTTCTAATATACGTAGTATACGTACCCTTTTCATTTTCACATTGCCCATCTACAGTTTCCTATATCAATGGTTTGCTGTATTAAATATCTCAAATCCAAAAAGAATTCTCATCATCATCATCAACAGCTCATATAATGCCCCCACCTCAGGCTCGAGCCTACCCCACATTAGGGGCGATTAGGCCTTAGTCAACCACGCTGGCCAAGTGCGGCTTGGTCGACTTCACACACAACCCAAGAATTTCTTCATATGTATATGCAGGTTTCCTCACGATGTTTTCCTTCACCGTAAAAGCGTCGAATAAACGTACATATGAATACAAAATTTAAAAACACTTTGGTAGTTGACGCGGTTCGAACCGGTGCCTCCCAGGTGGTAGACAATGCTCCCACGAACTACACCGACGCCTGGTGACTGAAAAAAATATATACAAGGTGTTTGGTACATGGGGTATAAAGCCGGCACCTACCCATGCTAACATAGTCATATAAATACTATGGTAATATTAAAAATTCAAAATTGTAAAATATTTTGTTTAATTTTCCATACATTTTGTTTTTTTGATCGAACTATTTGTATGGAGAATTAATTTTTTTTTTTACAATTTAAACACCTTGTATATCTAGACATATTGTTTCAGACTTAGAAGAAGAGAAGATCCACTTATCAAAGGCGGGTCAGATCTCACTAGCAGAGCTCCCGGCTCAAGTGCCTTCTGACCAAGCGAGGTACCACCTTTACATCTTCAAGCATTCACACGAAGGAGATTACATGGAGAGTTTTGGTATGCACCTCTCATATAATTGGTTATTAGACATTTGCGTTTTCGATATTTTGCGTAAACCGTTACATAACCGATATTGATATCGATATCAGTAACCGTCTTTAGTAATCGTTATTCGTTGGCGGATATTGGGATATTCAGAAAACAAGGGCAAATGAACTAAAGTAGGTACGGTCGCCGAGCAGAGATAATTTCGTACAATGACCTTTTAGTCTACCAGCAGTTGTGTTTAACATTTTTCTAATGGTCAAAGTTATATAATTAATATGATATTATTATTTCGTAAATCCGGGGCTTTTTGCGTCGCTGCGACCTGTGAAGACCTATTGTGTCTAGCCTCCAAGTAAGTCTTATTGAGGCCTTACATGTACTCCTTTAGCTGGGTGCTATCTAAAAATTTTAAGATATTCCCAGCTTGGATTGTTTTGATATCGTCTGGGTCGAGAATGTGTCTCCCCAAGTGTCTGCTTCCTTTGTGAGAGCTTCACAAGAGCACAGGATTAATATGATAACGGTTATGCAAAAACTTAATATCGATAAGTTTTGATATCTAACTAAAAACCGTTTTTAGTTACGTTTTGATATATCAGTATCATGTCTATGGATTATGTAGATATAATATAAAATAAATGGATTTTTGGGTGTAATCCGGCTCCAAGGACCAATTTTTATGAAGCTAGCAGTCGAATATGCTAATAACCTTAAATAAGATGCATTTTTAAGTTTATATAATTCTTACGAAAACGGAATGGAAAATACGCAAAGAACAATTATAAATTGTAAATGATAATCATGCTATTCACAACCTAATTGCTTTGGACACAAAACTGAAATTCTTAGGTACTCATTATTATTTTTAATTTTTCAGTGTTCATCTACTCAATGCCTGGATACAGTTGCAGTATAAAAGAAAGAATGATGTACTCTAGTTGTAAGGGGCAATTCCTAGATATAATAGAAAAATTGGGCATTGAAGTTGCGAAGCGGGTAAGTTCTTTTAGCTTCTTCCTTGCTTACGAAGTTAGTTTATGTCAGATATTTTTAAGACCCCTTTTCAGACTTCTGTCGGATGTGAATAGATGCATGATGCAATGCATGTTTTTTTTAATTCTAAATAAAAAAAGATTAAGGCTCCTTAATCTTTAGCCAACTGTAAAAGGGATTTATGCTATTAGTATTATCAATACAAACTGACTACTAGCTGAAAATATATTTTTTTAAGAAAAATAACTGTATCGTAATGATCTGAACCGGTGTTATAATTAGAGATGAAAAGGATAGTTGTTTGGCCGGATACCGGATATCCGGCGAGCAGCTAGGCCGGATATTCGGCCCATTGTCTCAGTCAGCGAACGCGATCGATTTTCTTACTAAAAGTTTTAGGTTAAACATTTACTTTTTATCTATTTATCATTAGACTGAATATCTCAGAAGAAAACTTTAGATTTTTTGCAGGTTTTATGGCTTTCTTGTAGCTTTTTGGACTTTAAATAATAGCCATCATAATTATAAGCAATTTTATTGATATTAACCTCACAAAGATTAATGCATTTCAGGCCGGATACCGGATAGTTACCGGATATCCGTTTCATCCCTAGTTATAATGGTCATTATGTTACATTTTTTTTGCTATCATAATTCGAATAACCATGAGTGTAGATAAAATTACATTCCATTCTTTTTCACCAGCTTGAAATTGACGATGGCAAAGAACTTACCGAAGAATTCCTATACGACGAGATTCATCCGAAGAGGAATCTCCACAGGCCAGCCTTCGCTAAACCAAAGGGACCTCCGAACAGAGGCGCTAAACGTATCACTAAGTCCCAAACAGCTCAATAATCAGTGTAAGTGTTACCAGAAATAAGATACGAAACTTGCAATGTTGCCACTAAAATCTATTTTCTTCCCAATTAATTTACAAAAAATATCCTTTGGAGTTTATTCAAAACGACACTTATTTTAAGTCAAAATATTATAATAATATAATAAAGTTAAAATTGTTAACTCTAAAAACGGAACAAAGCCACAATATTACGTTTGCTCACTTTTAGCCTACGAGACTAATATTTATGTCTGTGACATAATGTTGAAAATTTATCAAAATTATTCTACAGTTTACATTTCGTTTATTATCAACTTACAATTTATTTATTTATTATAAAACTTTTTTGAAGGTATTCCAAATTAAACTTGGTTTCTAAAATTCTCTATTCTGCGACATGTAATTGTATGTCCCAGGAATATATGATAAAATAAAGGATTAATCGAATCCCTAAGTTATTTGATAAAATGTAAAATTTGTATTACAAATATCTGTTATAAGTGGGGAACACACGATCTTACCATTTCCATCAGTCCGCGCGATGTGGATGTCGTCCAAAAATTGAGCAAACACACGTTGCTCCATTCGCGTCAGACCAATTTACTTGTATTCTACGCAACGACTTCTGACACGTCACAAAATGGACGTGAGATCGGTAACACACGAGCGGTTTGGAGGGATGGAGTGATGGATTTGAATATCCTTCGTCACTCCATTCAAATCACGTGAGATTCCGAACCGAACACACGGAACGATTTTGGCTTGTTTTAGAGTGATAGCTTGGCGTGATGTGGCTTGGAGCGATCGTCAGTTTCCCACTATAAATGGTCCACTCCACTTGGTCATAAAAAATAACCTTAACCTATCAATAATAAGTGATCTCCATTCTATAATATGCACTTGATATAACCGACTATGGATTGTGTTGTTATTTTAACATGCTCCGTGATTTTATCAAATCTCTATTTTATCGTACTCCCGAGATCTCTGAATATTAACAAGACCATTGCAGTACATCCATTGTGGAGTACATTATTTTAGCAACTTCTTAGTTAATTCGTGACATATTGTTCATTTTTCTATGGTATTATTTTAAAGCGATATCAAGATTTGTAATATTTGACAACTGGTTATCAGAAGACCACAAAAAAAAACCAAAAACGTTACTTTTATTCGCTTTATTAAAAATATGTAAATTGTTATCTCAATCATGTATATTATTATAACCAAATTACATACTTAGATATTTTAGACAAAACCAAATCTACTTTAACTGAAAGCTATTGGTATAAACGAAATCAAAATATGAGAATTGGTTTCATACTCTACGCCGCTACTGTCTGTCTCTAATCAACAGTCGTCCAATCTGCTCAATAAATATTTTAAAATCAATTATTATAAAATTTGTATGTTATTTCGAACTTCAGTACTATACTGGGTGTAAAAGACGTGAACAGTCAAACGAAAACCACGTATTCTATACATCAAAATAAGACATATTTCAAAAAAAATATTGCTGGGAAATGATTTTTATTTTTTGGTGTTAAAAAAAATTGCAAATTGTACCGCGCAATGTAAAGGGCTCAACTCGCACGCAACTCGCAAAACCGCGATAATTTTGGCAGACGGCGGCCCAGTTCGTTAGTGTCCGTGCGCATCGAGTGAGCTACATTGAACGCTAACGTTTTGAAGCCATTTTTTGTTATGAAATACTAAAAAAAATGATGATGTTTCTTTGGACAATAATTAAGAAATAACGTATAGAATACGTTTTCATAAAAAAATTTAAAAAAAAATTATGACTTTGACCTTCATTAAAATCGTAACTATCAATTTCCCAGGTATAGTCTAAAGGAAGAAAAATGTTATGATGGTGAGCAGAATACATGGTTCTCGTTTGACTGTTCATGTCTTTTACACCCTGTATACACATTACATTTGAATAGTTGTTTTTAAAGGCATTCGTTTTTGATTCAAATATACCACCCAAATGAAATCATAATCATATTTTAAATATTAATAAACAAAAAATGCGTATTTTATATTTACATCTTGCTAAAATAGCTGACAATAAAAAAAATGTGATTATTAATCCTATGATCAAGACAATATTTTCAGTATTTTTTACTTTGTAATTTTCCATGCACCTTACGTGTTTTGTTAATATACCATATCTAGGGAATGCAATCCCTTAGTAAATTCCGCGGGATCCAGGTATTTGCGGGATCCCGAGATATTAATAAAAATTCGCAAATAAAAATTCAAATTGTAATATCGTACATATAAAAACAATACTTTATTTGGTGTTATTCCGAGTGCAAGCAAACCATCAAAACGATCGTCAGTTCTCGCACAGCCGTGCTTCTTCAATCCCACTAATCCCGCGCGGGATCCCGTTCATTTTACGATGAACATGGTATTCGGGGTCGCGGTATTGCCTTCCCTAACCATATCTGTACAGTGAATTTCTTTCATTCATACACTAATACATGTAAAATTAACAATAAACATTTGTTTACTGGGGTTCATAAGTATACTGTATTAAGATACCAACCAGCATGTGATAAATATTGTTGTAATATTAATATTAACACTTAAGTGTTCAATAGGTTTTTGAAATAATAATAACATTAGCTCGTTTCAAAACAATGTGTATTAACAATTTTTAAAATTGTCTAAGCCTGTAAGACTGTCAATAATGTGCAATATTTATTTTTAATTGACAAACGACTGTCTACTTGCTAAAATCCACGAAATTCTGTTTGAAATTATTGTTTGGAGTCTAAAATGGTGACTTAAATATTTTATTGATATCGTCTCAAATATGGCAACAAAGTTCTTTCTAGAAATTATTTTCATCTCCAATAAAAATGTCATTTGGAAAGTATAAATCCTTTTTTTGCCAAGTTCAGATTGCTGGCTACAGAAACCTAGGTAGATAATTTACAAGACTTTCTTGATATTGAATAATACTTTTCGTAGGATTTTAACATCTTTAATAAGTCACCGTCCACAGTAAAGGGAATATATACCACTTTGAATAGTTCAACAAGAAGCCTAATATAAAAGTCACGTTGGATTTTATATCTTAATTTACTGTGTATTGTAAAATACAGTTGCGACAAACTATTATCAACCGTAATCCTGTGCACTTTAAGTGTATTTTACCGGGCCTCTTTATGGAATATTGAAGATTACGTGTTTTCATTTGTGAATTGTTAAAAAATCTATATTTTTGTGCTCCATTTAGTGCTAGCTTTTAATAATACTATGAGTATTAAGCATTGTTTTATCGTATTTTTAAATGATATACCAATTTTTATGTATGCTTCTAAACTATGTAACTTATATGTTAAGAATTACTGAATTCAGTCTTCTAAATTATTTACTTCTTACAATTTTTCTTATAAGTGAATTGTACCATGTTTTATAACTATTGTAATCTCTTCATATAATATTGTATATCTTTAGTGCTATGAATATGAGATTCGAAGTATATTTTATAATTTTAAAAATATGTATTCCTTATTAAAATATAATGAATTATCATTAGTTTTAGTATTATGTATGTACTGGATTATATTCTTGCCATAATATAATTTTACATATTAGGGGAGAGTAAACTAATTGAATCATCAATCTGAATCAATCATCTAAATTGTACCAACTAGGTTATTCTATACTGGCAACATCTATAACGCCACTGACATTATTTTTTAGTATATGTTTCACAAGGGCATTTTTTTAAGTTTTGAGATGGTACAAGTCATCCGGTTCAATATAGTTGCTATTTCCTTACTTGCTTAAGAAATATACTGAGCATTTTAAGATGAAATTATGGGATGTATTTACATAATTTGATAACTCAGATTTTTCCAAAAATAATGCACAAAAGAATGTTGAAGTTTGTAAATATTTCACTCTATTTTTGTATGTAAAAATTAGGTATCATTTATTGTTTTAGGTAGAATGCAATATTTTAAATGTATCAATAAATGCTTTGATATAAAAACTGTCTTCATATTTATTAGTTATTTTCCACACAAGTCAAAGTAAGAAATTATATTCGTTTCCAGGTGCTCCCACACTGCTGTTAATTTTTTTACAACATTCTATCAAATCTTAGGAATTGTTACAATTAGAAAAATGCACTAAAAAAAAATCGATTTGCCTCAGGCGGGACTCGAACCCGCATCTTCCGCAATCCGGGCGGCTGCGTTGACCAATGGGTTCGCGTCCCGCCTGAGGCAAGTCGATTTTTTTTTTCAGTGCATTTTTTTAGTATTAATATTTATGCGTTTGTAAACGCAAAAATAAAATTATTCCAATAATTGTTACAATTGTTAGATTTTCCTGATCGAAAATGTTTACAAACATTTATAACATTTGAAAACATGGTCGCAGTTTTGATTTACGTTCGAGGCGACTACACCAAAATGGGTGAAAATTTTGCTCATAGGATTAGCTTTTATTTTTTGATCAACAAAAGAAATATAGCTTTAACTGTATGCGCCAAACTAAGTAAGAGCTAAACAAATTGACTGACAATTTCCAGTTGCTAGATCGGACCCCACACTCCGCATACCCTGCTGTAGCCTGGATAAATGTTTACAAACATTACCCAAGATGACAACATTTTCGTAACATTGTGACAAATGTGTCTTTAGGAAATGTTTACAAACATTACCCAAGATGACAACATTTTCTTAACATTGTGACAAATGTGTCTTTAGTAAATGTTTATTATATAATGCTTGTAATTATATTTTTAACAGCATTGTGAGTACACCAATAAAAATATTCAAATCAACGTCAGTTCGGTAAAGCTCTTAGGGCGGTTTCACACAAGCGATTTCTATGCGTGTATAAACTCGTTTTCGGAAGCGCGTATAGGCGTGCATTGTGCCACACACGTACGTAACTCTTATAAGCTCGTATAGTCCATGTTGATACTGACTCGCCACTACCGGTTCGAGCGAACACGCCAGAATAAGCTAGTGTACGCGAGTCCGGTTTTCACTTTCACAAAATGTTGTACACAATTTGTTGGAGGAATTTCTCTCTAAGTTTTCTGTACTGAGAAGATTCGGAAGTAATTGAAGACTTTCAAGGTAAGAAAAACGAAAACTCAGTGGAAACAATTAAATAAATTATATTCTAAACAATATTTGTTAACTACCTATAAAATTAAATTAGCTCATTTACACTCATTTCCCCTTTCTCCTCTACTAGTAAATCGTGATGCTTCGTCAGGTCGTCATTTTTAATAACAGCTGATTTTTCCACTGCTTGGTTATATTGGTCTTCCCTGAAAGTAATACAATACAATTTGTTTATGAAGGACTGAATATTAAGCAGTATTTTTAAGCAGTAACTGATTTAATAATCTATTATAAATAATTCCCGTGTTTGTGCGGTATGAACTCTGAAACTAACAATCGGATTTTAACTTTTTTTTTAAATGTGGAGGTAGTGAGAGGTAGGGCATAGCGAACTACCCGGTAGAATTTGCAGCGTCCAACCTTACAGAAGAATTTCTCTTTGTGAGTAAGGTTGCCAGAACAAGGGGAGGGGTCCACGTCCGGAAGCCTCCTCGTGGCGGACCCTGGTAACGTGGTGGGGAAACTTTCTCGGCGGGTGTGTGGCTTTTGATGTCAAGTGTTCCTTGGCATTCGAAGTCATATGTCATCGTCGATCTGATCGTCATCCAGCCGTGGGCGTGGTGGGAAAACAAAACAATGTTTTCCCACCACGGCTGGACGGCCCTTTTCAGGGCCACGACCGCGCTCGAAGATCCCGGTGTCCTCGTCAGGAGGCCGCGCCAGGTCGAGCAGCCGTCGGTGAAGAGGCGGCCTACAAGGCCGGCGTCGGCCAGCGGCCAACAGGGGCTGGCGTTAGTTGGTAACCAATTGGTGCACAAGGAGTGCCCAGACGGGCAGCGTTGGGACGGTCTCGGTGGAGTTGCGCTCACGTGCGCAGATCCCGAGCCGTCCCGCAATAGCGCACTGGAGGTCAGGCCGGGGAGGATGTTTAGTGGGTATGGAGGGAATGCCTTTACCTCGAGTCCCACATATTCCCTGTGGTTGGCACCACCCCGCAGGGACGATGCGTAAATGCATTTGACCTCCCCATCAACAAAAAAGGATGCCAGAACAAGAAGTAGGGAAGGTGACCAGGGTTGGCAATGCGCGAATGTCACGTCAGTGATGCAAGTGTCTATAGGCTACGGTAACTGCTTACCACCAGGCAGACCATGTGATTGTCTGCCAACCAAATAACATTAAGAATAGAAGAAGATAAGAAGTAGATAAAAAGTTAGAAGTAGGGAGTGCCACTACTTATTAGAATGTACCATTAGGTCCATAGTGGAATTGCTTAGTTGAACAAGTGGAAACATGCTATTAGGATGACTGATAACATTAATGAAATTATAATGATTACCTTGCTTGTTTAATCTTATACAATGTGTGCCTAATATCATCCATTGTTAAACCACTGATCTTCAAAATTCCTAATATAGTCAGCCCTCCAATCGCACTCAGTACAGCGCCTGGAAGAAATCATTAATTTAGAGATGTCTCTTAAAAAACCAAACAATTCATACTTTATACTGCTAGAGGTATGATGTGAAGATCTTTAGTGTGTTATTGTCTGTATTAACTGATTCTATGAAGCTCTTTTTGACTACAGAGTATTCACATTTACACACATCTATTTGCCAAAATTTACAATTGTTGAAAACTATATTTATTGTTACCGAGTCCGGCTCCAACAAATGCAGCAGCTAATCCCAAGTTTACTTTATAGAGGGCGCCTGTGAGGGCACCAGCTGTTATATATTCTATTAAACTTGTATCTCCTCTATACACCGATATCGTAGTGGCTGTGGCACTGAAAAGTTAATTTTACTTTAAAGATTCCAATAAATAGCCTCGATAGTCCGAACACTAGCTAATCCGAAAGCCTCTATAATCCAAACAACCGTAATTTATCCGGCCCGCAGCGCCACGTGGTCGCATTCCAGTCATTTCACTACTTATTGGTTAGCAATGATGATATTCATTGCCAGGAGAAAAGGCAAAAAGCGATCAATTAAATCTGAAATATAAGAACCTACACTGGCTACTAGAGAGCAACTCTGTCCTCTCAGTTGATATATAACATAATATTGAAACCAATATGGACATAATATGGTATACAATTTTGGGGACTGCGAGCTACTCCAACATAAATATCATACAAAGTATGCAAAATTTTATCTGAAAGAATATATCTAATGCACCATGGTTTATAAAAATCTCTGAGCCACATGAGCATCTGATAAAATTACTGACTGAAAGATACAAATTGCGACTGGAAAAGCATCCTAATCCCCTTGCAAATGCTCTCTTTAAACCAACACACAGCAAAAGACTGAAGCGATCTACGGTCTTTGACCACTTCAACCATCCGATATAACTGTATACAATTGAGAAGAGTCACTTCTCAATGGGGAGGTGCTCTGCAAAACCGAAACACAGAACATATCTGATTATAGTCCAAGGACTAATTGCAGATTTACAAAAGAAAAAAAAAAGTATTCACTCTCAAAATAAAAATAGTATATTTATTATGTTCTTACCTGAATAATCCAGTAAATAATCCCACTTTCCATCCCCACCGATAAGCACCTTTTGCAAAAGCAAGTGTTACATAATCTTGCAATTTTTTCTGTAAGGAAATTAACAACAAAATTAAATTATTAGATTATACTGCTGAATAGAGCTGGTGCTATTCTGGTGTTATTTTATTTCCAATAATTTTTGTTCTACTAATGTAAAAATTATTAAAATATAGATGTTATTTTGCAAATAGTAGGAGAAAATGTTTCACTTGATTCAGTATTCATAAATTATAATGATATATCTATATGTCATTTAATACTACGCTTAATTTAATTTAGATCTATAGCTAATTTAAATCTGACCGCTCTGGCCGCCAGGAGTTCATACAAGGAATTACTTGTGTGAAAATGATCATGGAGGTCAGTTTTCTATTGTAATTTTAAAATAAATTTGTAAGAAAATTTAACTTTACTTAGGTAGGTAGGTACCCTAAGTAAACTTACATTTTCTTACATTTTTATGTTCAAAAACATTAATGATACTATAATCTACAAGATTCTTTACAAACTAATGGTTTTTATAATTTTATGATCACATATAAATCATCTAGACATAAATAATGGACCTTCTTAATTTTTATAATAAAATTATTTAAGGTTAAACCTCTAAGTTACCTTTGCATCCATAGTAGATTTAAATATAGTTGCCTGATTATTTTCTATGAAATAAATATAAGCATCTTTTGATTTGACAAATCCACCAAAGCATGCACCAATAAAAACACCTCCTAATGTAGACTGCACCACATTATGTAGTTCAACTGATACTTCATCATATTCACTAGAAAAATGGTTACATTGTCATGTGTCATATAAAATGGTTTAATATTATAAAAGTATATATGAAGGACTAATCAATCACTTTACTGTTCAGCGATTGATTAGTATTTATGAATTAATTAAATAGTAACAGCCTAAGAATCTTTTAAGCTCTTAATTTATTATTTATGAATTATCAATTAGGTCGGTTAGATAGTTCAACTAAGAATGAAAGACTAAACTGGAATTACTTATAAATATTTTAGTAATGAACCTTACTCACTCCCTGGTGTACATTGCTTTTACTCTTTCCCAACCTGTCTGAGGCTTTTGAGAAAGAGGAGAGTTTATCATATCACGATCCAAATCATTTGTCTTATTTTCGAATATTGGAAATATAAACGTTGGTGAAAGACGAACCACTGTCCGCAACATATTATAGTTTTACAAAGCAACCCATAGGTAATTAATGGAGTGCTATATGTATATTCCGATCGATTTATTGGAACAAAAACGACGATTGGTTTTGTATTTTTAAAATAATAAATTCAACTTATTCCAATTCATAAACAAATGTAATGAGACTGTTCCATTTAGAATTTAATTTTAGAGGTTAGGTATCAGTCAACTTGACATTTGTTTTTGTTTTTTTTCCTAAATTTTCCCTGTTACGGGACGGCAAAGGGATCGAGCCCATACAGCAAAGTTTTCAGTTTCATATATTCATTCTAGATTTTTGCAATGAAAAGTGGGTGCCACACATTTTAATGCATCTAGGGAGTGCTTGGCGAGAAATGCATGGTACAGACCTCATGATGGTGACTGATGAGAATTGTATAGTGGGATTTCCAACCACTATACAATTCTCAACGCCACATACACAAAACCTTTATTTCAATGATTCCTCATAACTGTTAGTCTACACGAATGCTTATGCAACGAAACGACACCAGTTTCACTGCACAAAATCCACTTCGAAGAAATTTTGAATTATCGAAATAAAAATCGACATCCAGACGCCATGGTTTCCCGCCAAACACTCCTTTGTTTTTTTAATTTTTCTTTTACGGGACGGCAAAGGGATCTAGATCCATATAGCTAAGTCTTTAGTTTTCTATATCCTTTCTTGATGTTTGCATTAAAATATGGGTGTCACACATTTTAATACATCTTGGGAGTGCTTGGCCAGAAATCTAACTATAAAATTCTTAAAGTTATACACACCAGTCACACCGCAAAACCTTTATTTCAATAATTCCACTTTACCAAGAAGTACAACTGGAAGGCAAACTACCAATAAAAAAGTAAAGGCAAGAAAAATGTCCTTGAAACCGCTTACTTCCTATTTGTCCCTTTCTAACCTCTAGATAGGGTTACCATTTAGAAATTTGAAAAGTCCTGACAAAAAGCCTGACAGTTCAAAAAAGTACTTCAGTACGCACTTCGTAAAAGTAGTATGAACATGGTAGCTAACTAGCTTCAGTCGCTTTTAGATGAGTGGGACATTAATAAACATTAAATAACTTATGTGAGTTTTATTACTCGTATTCCATCAAAAACAAAAATCCGGACAAACTAGAGGGCCGGACAAAGTCCGGACAGAAACCTAGAAGGCCGGACGGATGGTAACCCTACCTCTAGATCACATGTATTAGACGGTCACGTGACCGTCTAATACGTCATACGTACGTACGCCATCATATTACTTGTGGCTAGAGTTAAAAAAAAGAAGTATGAAACGCCATATAGGTAACGCCGGAAGCGGCAGAGTAGAATAGCATCACCCATATCCTCCAATGGGTGTCGTAGAAGGCGACTAATGGATCAGCAATATATGTACTCCGTCCACCAATCCGCATTGGGCAATCGTGGTGGACTACTACCTAAACCACCTACTCTACTATTACTAGGCCTTGTGTCCCAGCAGGGGGTCTAATTTAAAGGCTGCTATGAGGTAGGAAACAGGGATCAAAAAGTTATTTTCAATTTATATTGGTGGCACAGGGTCCATAATACTGGTCACACTTTCTATGTCCTGTCAAATCCTATGTATACAATAAGGTTTTGCAATAAACATTTGAATTGATTTGATTAGATCCCTTTTCTATCAAGGAGAATTTTAAAAGATCAAAAGTGTGATGAACAAGCATCTGTGTTGACGATAAGCTAAAAGGAAGAATTTAAATAAAGGTTTTGTGGTGTGTATGACGTTCAGGATTTCATAGTGGGATTTCCATCTCATCAGCCGACATCATGAGGTCAGAGCCATGCTTTTCTCGCCAAGATGTGTGACGCTCACTCCTCAATCCTAACTTCAGGAAAGAAGATAAATATTATGTAGGTACTTAAGACATGGCTGTACGGGCTACATCGCTTTGTCATCCCTTATAAATAAAGCGCGCTTGCGCGATGTTCTGTTTCGGCGCGAAAATTCAATTAGTCCTATCAACACAATCCAAATATGTCAGTAGGGAGAAGTTAGAAACTATGAGAGATAGTGAAATCTGTTCTTATATAGGAATCATGGATAGGAATCATCTTAAAAAATCCTTCCTTATGATATACAATTTTAAATCTAAAAAATGTTTATCATATTACAGGAAAAAATGTTTATATTTATTCAAAAAAAGTTGCTTGGGAATATTGCCGGAATATACCCGGAAATATTGCCGATGAACTGGAAATTTTCGTTTCTATGATTTTATTTTTTTGTCAGTTAAAAGGCAATTAATAAACTAAAATTTCTGACATATGAATATACTTTTTTTAGAAGTAACCAAAGTTCAAACCGTACTCAAAGGCCATTAAACCACGGTTGCGAAGTCTTAAAAAATGGGAAACTATTGGAATGGTTAGGTAGATCCAATTCCAACCGTCGACATAAAAATGTCTCATTTAGAACTAGCGGAACACCCTACACACAACTGGGCGAGATAATCATACATACACAATTACTCTCATAATAGGTACCAAAAGGGATTGAGTAGAGTCTTAGATAACCATTGGTTATACATAGAGCCACATCTAGTTCCTAGTTCTTCTTAACGAGTTAAGTATTATCTATTTAAAATAAAAAAAAGTGTTGGGAATTTTCGGCAATATTCCCAGTGTGCCCGGAAATTTCCAGATGTAGGTATGTACATCACTAGTCACAACAAGTACCTACGCAAGTTAGAAAATTGCAATGGTTTAGGTAATCCATCTATAATCTGAAAGAAAGGAGTGTTTGCTTTCCAAGGGATAGGGTAAGGAGAGGAAAACGATGGTACCTAATTATGACACAGCTAGGCGCATGGACGACCAGTTACATATTAGCATTATTTCTTATGCTTTGGCCGCACCTGCGCCTATCGTCTCGAAGTAATGCGTGGCGATACTTCGTACGATACACGCAAGTGCGGCCCTAGCATATCGCGATAAAGCATGCGGAATTTCTTTATTTGCACGAACTATCGTGCAATAATCCAAGATGGCTGAAATCATTTCCAGACGTGTAAATTGCATAGAATTATTATCCTCTTTGCGTTTAACTATGGATAATCACTTTCTTTACTTCTGAATTGTGTGCTAATAATTACGTAATGCATTTATTAAAAAAAAATAACTCAGCCGTATCGTATACTTAGTCACCCGTACGCGTCTGAACTAATAGAGAACAGCCTCCGAAATGAACAACGCATGTCTGACCACGCAGCGCGATAGGTTAGCGCGCTAAAACCCTGATGTACCGCCTCCCGGCCGATAACGCACAAGCAACCCGAATATTCGCGACGATAGCCGATAACGGCCGGTCACATCTGCGCGTATCGTGTCCTAGCACGAAGCTTCGTGACGATAGGCGCAGGTGCGGCCCCAGCATTAGAGCTGCTTCACATTAGGTCAGCTCAAGAGTTTTACCTACTATCTTTTACCGCTGGCCTACTATAGGCTCCCGATCCGTCTGACCTAATGTGACCACCGTCCTTACCTACGATTTCTGATCGCAGTTGTGAGTTGGCTTTTGTAATTGTTTCCCCTTCATGTTTAAATAAGTCCTCCCTGCGTCGCCGAAGTTAAACTTGTGCCGGACTGGGGTGGACTGGGAGTATCTGACAATTGTGAACGCAATATAAATAGGGGTATGCCAATAATATGTTGGATACGATTCAAATCACGACTCAAAAAGTCCGGTAATTGTCCTTGCCGATAGTTTTATCAGATCGCAGAGAGCAGCGCTATTTTTATATTGACTGTTTGTTTGAAAAAATTTTTGTATCACTTGGAATTCGAAACTGTCACTATACTAATACACAGAACTCGTATTAGATAGAGAACGAAACAGTACTTTGACTCACTTTGACTCCATATAGGTACAACATGTAAATTAAGTAACCAACACCCTGAATACAGGTGGTTTGGGATCGGCTTCAGAGTTGATTTCAATATTTTTTTTTTAAAAAAGAACGATTTTTTAAAAAAAAAAACAAAAAGTACCCAGAAAATATTGTACCTACATTTTCTGGGTACTTACTTTTGTTTTTTTTTTTGTCGTTTTTTTTAATCGTTTTTTAAAGCGTTTTTTTTAAATAAAAATTGAAATCAACTCAGAAGCCGATCCCAAACCACCTGTATTGAGGGTGTTGGTTATTTAATTTACATGTTGTATAGTGACGAATCGGCGCACGCACACATACAATCGAGTTGAAAATTTCGGTTACCCGTCCGAGTACCGACCGTACTATAATGCTGGGGCCGCACTTGCGCCTATCGTCACGAAGCTTCGTGCTAGGACACGATACACGCAGATGTGACCGGCCGTTATCGGCTATCGTCACGAATATTCGGGTTGAGTGTGCGTTATCGGCCGGGAGGCGGTACGTCAGGGTTTTAGCGCGCTAACCTATCGCGCTGCGTGGTCAGACATGCGTTGTTCATTTCGAAGGTTGTTCTCCATTAGTTCAGACGCGTACGGGTGACTAAGTATACGATACAGCTGAGTTATTTTTTATAATAAATGCATTACGTAATTATTAGCACACAATTTAGAAGTAAAGAAAGTGATTATGCATAGTTAAACGCAAGGATAATAATACTACACAATTTACACGTTTGGAAATGATTTCGGCCATCTTGGATTATTGCACGATAGTTCGTGCAAATAAAGAAGTGCCACATGCTTTATCGCGATAACTTTGCTCGGGCCGCACTTGCGTGTATCGTACGAAGTATCGCCACGTATTACTTCGGGACGATAGGCGCAAGTGCGGCCCCAGCATAAGAAGAACGCCTGAGCGCCATCGACCTCCTCTTTAGGTATTTTTATTTAATCTAGGGTTCTAATCCGGTTATATTAAATAAAAGAAAATACCATTTTCAACTATATTTTATTATAAAATGACAAAGAATAAATCTAGAGTTCAATAGGGTAGTCACTTAGATGTTAATATTAAATTGTATAATATATATTCATAATCCATACAACTGCCTGTTATTACGAGATAGGTAGAATATTCCCAGCCCGTTGCAGGGCTGGGCATTTCACAAAATTAAATTCACAATTCATCAAAATACATTTTTTGAGATACGCTTGTTAAAGCTTAACAGTTTATTATTTATTCAGGTAAGTATGTAGATGAATTTCTATTTAAGAATTAGATTTAAGTCGAAAGGAAATTATCAAGATCCCTGTTATTTTATCCCAACGATTGGTCTTTGGCATAATAATGAATCAATACACTAAAATATTGACTTGACAAGATCAGATAATACATGCTAGAGAGCAAACGCAAGGAGATGTGCTTTTAGGAAAAATGAGAGATTTTGTTAATCAAAAGATTGATTTTAAACTATTTAACTATTTTAAATTTACACACAACCCTTTTAATTTGCACACCATTAATTAATTTTAGTGAACAACTAAACAGTAGGTACTAAACTTCGAAGGAACAGAAAGGAGGGTGGATATAAATACTCCTTAAGAAGATTATTCTCGACAAGTAGGTATTAATTAACAATAGCGACTACGGAAATTAAGATAGGATATTTTACTAGTAAATCTTAAAGTAATGATTATGTTAATTTTTACTATAGATCCTATTAATTAAATTTGTAATTATTAACATAGTTGTGTATAATATTTACATCCGCAGATTAATTTTAACACGTTAATAACTGCCACTTTATAGGTGCTACTTTGATTAGTCAGAATATTGATCGAGTTACTGATATATTTATATAATCAGTTTTATTATAATTCTAAAATTGATATCGAGTTATTACCTAAGTCTCTGTGACTATAATATGATACCCACTCTATAATTGGCAGTTACACATTTTTTTTGCTAATTCAACATTTCAATACGGAATGTATCAGTTCTTTTCACGCAGCAGGAATAAGGGACGTGGCACGGACACAAATAGGCCCGAGCCCGGGCCGGCATTAAATTTACTCACATTATACCCTGTGCTAGATATAATCCATTTGATAATATTATATAAAACATATCATTGGCAAATTTTTAGTCCCTTACTCCTTTTACAATTCAATTAAACAACAATTTTGCCTAAATCTTCGCGCAAGTCGGGAAACTCGAACGAAATCATAGAAGGGAGTTATTCACAAGTTAGCTTAGAAGCGCTGTAGATATACAATTTAAATTATCAATAGCTGAGTTTAGATATTTACCGTGGATAGTTTAGTTCTATAAGTACGAATATGTCTAGAATACCAATTGTGTACTAATGTACATTTCATTATATTGATCCCCTTTAAAATTTATAAGTTTATTTACAAATAGTATAATCTCTTTGAGTAAGTATTTCAAACAATACAATGGAATAAAAAAATATTTTTGGAGGTGGTTCTTTTAGTAGGTAAGTATGACTCGAAAAATTTTTAATCAAAGAGACATTTTACAAAATAAAAGGTCATAATTACTTTATAAAAGTACAGTCATCGTACTTTAGACAATTGGTATTGGTTAGATAACAAAAACGGGAAGCGGGAAAGGAAAAGGAGAAAAATAAAGAACAAAAAAGTATCAATTATAATAATAAGTTTAATCATGAAATTAAAAATAAGAATGAAATTAACCACACAAAAGACTTAACTTTAAGAAAAAGAAAATGATCTTAAATTAAAGTACACAGAAAGATTAATAGCGGCCGATTGATACAAGCCTGCTTCAGCTACGAGATAGGATGATATGCGCGTAACCGAAGTAACAGTTGATATGTGGGCCTGATTTCGTATGAAATACATAGTATCAGTACAACTAATATAAGAGACACACATTACGAAGCGCAATAAAAAATAAGCGCGACAAGTTTGATATGCGCAGATATGTTCGAGGAACACAAGACCGTACGGACAACGTCAGCGATCAACCCGCACAGCGATTGAACCAATGAAGACAAGACACCCAAAACAACATCCACATTTTCAACGCATAACTTTAACTAACAAATTGAAACAATGTTCACTTACGATGAATAAAATTGCATATATTGCGCTTAATAAAACTCTCAAATATAATTTAACTGTAACATTTTCATCAACTTTTCAATAAATGTTAAGATTACCTCAATTACCATTTACCTAAAATAATGTGTATTGACTTTAAATTTGGCATCTCATCCTAAACACTGATCTATTTATTTATTTTTTTATAATATTACCATTATTATCTAAATATTTAAAATACTTTTCTAAACACATAAATCCCTATAATTATCTATTAGTCATTACCAATGTTACTGAGAAAACTTTAGGCCTGAAAACGCTACACACACTATTTTATAGACAACTACGAATTGAGCACAAGCAACTGATTCACTGTCTCGATCTCTATAAGAGCAAAGTATAATAAAATTAAATGTTGCATGTGTGTAGCGTTCTACTTTACAATGGATATGTAATCTCCTTTTTGTGATATTTTCAATTTTATTATTTTAAATTTAAATACGTAATAGTAAACATTTAAAATTACAATCGCGATACCGCCGATGTCCAAGCCGACCACCACCAATCGCATACCATTTATTATTTCTCTCACATTATTTCAAAACACTGTCGCAGAATCCTGCGCACTATTAGAAAAACATTTTCAAAAACGTGCAAAATATCACCACACCCTGGTCACCTAACATTATCTAAACCAAATAACTACTTTATGACCTTACCGTATGTAGGTACTGATTAATACGATTTGTATGATTTTCTTTTCTATTAATCTTACATTAATAATGACAATCTAAATTTTCTCAGTTATCCATCTTACTAAGCTCTAGTTTTTATTCTTACAATATACGGTATGTGATGTATATTATACATTTCATATAGTGTAAATATGTGATCTATGAATTTAAATCGATCCTTTAAATTAGCAAAGTATTTGAAAATTTTTATTGTTGATATTTTTTGTGATATGCTAACATCGAAATCATTATAAATTATGACTTCAAGTCCTATTAACCTTGAGGCTAGGACTGAGCTCAGCTATTGCCATAAATTCATCATTCACAAGGTTACGAACGAACCCTTACTCCGTTGCCCGATTCGCGTCTAAGCATTGGGAGGTCTCTAAGCTTGACATATCCGGATATGTTACGCTTGCTTCGCCTAACCGTTCGTTAACTGGACGTGTAACTGAACACTTAAAACTGGTCCTAACAGTTAAGAGTTAGACATTAAATATCTGGGCATCACTCTTTACAATTTTACTTTCCATTTTTCTTACAAAAGCTTCCTTACCAGAGTTTAGATAATAAGACATTTTTTTAATAACTAAACCCACTTAATCTCTTTTCCATTGGACTAGACGCATTTTTTTAATTAATTTAAGAAGGCATAGTCGTGTGAAAACCAATTGAGAACTCAGCAAGTCTGAAGTGAAAGGCTCAAGCGTGGAGCGTTTATATACAAAATGAGTCTAGGCAGAATTTAAACTAAAATACTGTTAAAAAGTGAAGTTATTGTGACCTAGTGTAAATACTGTTGATTATTATATGTCGTAGAGCAAAAATCAGATCTCGCTAATACTATGTCGCCCGAGACAGCCGCAGTGTGGTGCCTATCACCTTATCGTTAGTACAATGAAAATTATTCTAAAAAATACGTCGTGATACCACCTACAACAGCGGCCAGTCCCGCTGCGAGCAAAAATAAATAATTAATTCTACAATTAACTGCTTAGTGAAATGTATGCAAGAGCATTTATATGTTGTAGCTACCATTAACATAAATTAACATCAAAATAAATGCATCATGTCACTATTATGTCGCTCAACATAACTTTACATAGTGATATTATAATAATCTAGATGCCTAGCCTTAAAGAGTTGTGATTACACTAACTAAACGTCACCAACTACAGAAACAAAGTATATTCTCCTAAACAACGAAACGAGTTGGAAGCATGAAGTAACAGACGCCGGGTGACGCCGGCCGCGTTTACACCTAAACGTAATAAACGTTACAAAATATAATAATCTAAAACTAATATTGCACACACATACACATTTCATAACGTAACATTCCATCAATAATAAAATAAGGAAAAATGTGTATGCGTACAAAACTATATAATTACTTATAAAGAAATGCAATAATAGCAATTGTGCATATTAAAATACAGAATAAAATATATTTATAAAATATAATTTTAGATTATTAACTGCAAATTATATGTGGCAAAGGAATATTTTTAACAATGTGCCCAATGTGAACGAATACAATTTTATAGGGATTTATTTATAATGTCATTAACCATAAAAATAACCGAAGCAATGTTAAACATTGCAATTAAAAATTACAAAATTAAAACGGCTGAATTCCAAATAAATCTAGCGCAATCTAATTGCTGAACTATAATCTTTTGATAATAATTCGCTATAATATTGAATTTATACGAGTATATCATAAATAGAAATTACTGGAAATCATTATGAGTTTATATTTTGTTTATATAATTCATAAAAAAATAAAATAATTAGCATGGAATGAATATCACACAAACAGAATCCTCTCGTGACACTGCAGGAAGGTGAATAATTCGAGTGTTTTACGATGTACCTTAGATTATGATGTACAGTAACAGTAATACGTACGTATTTAAGAAAATAGAGTAGCACTTAATTTCTAAACTGTTCCGAGTAAGCGTAATACAGATATATTATAATTTTTCAGTCGAGTGAAATTCTCGATTATGTGAGAGGTACGGTGTGACAGTCGGTCGAATGTCGCGCCTCCGAACGTTAGAGACTACTTTCTTTCTTAAAATTAAATAATTAGCACTGTCTTTGAGACTAGTTAAGCGATCGTAATATTGTTACAGACAAATCAACAGTATATAAACTTTATACCAATTTATTCTAGTGTAATTCAATTTAAAGTTGATATACTGACTTTTAGAAGAGATGTAGCTGCCACTTTCACATGCATAAAGTGTAAAAGAGATGGTGTTAACGCCATATTAGCTACATAATCGATATAATACACTTCACTGTCCATTTTCACATTCTGTAACCCTCATTCCGCGCTCTCTTTGATAATGACAATAATTTATGTAATAAAAACATTTTCTTGTTGATAATTTTAGATTAATCTTGTAGTTCAGCATAGATATATTATCCAGAAACTGTAATCGCGGTACTCAATCATTGTTTCACCCATTGCACGCACAAACCCTTTTGGTCCTTCGAGCCAGATGTTGATATCGGTTTGGTATGGTTCTTCTTAATATGTTATTGACAACCAGGTTAGCAACAGAGAATTACGGGATGCAGCGTGTATAGTTTTGTCTACTATATTGATTATGTGATCAAGATGCATTAAACAGCGTTAACAGAGACAGTACTGTACACAAAATATATCGCATCACTGTCCCTGGGTCCTTCACCATTGAAGGTAGTAAATTTTTAACGCCCATTGTAAACCAACTGATAAATTCTGTACTGGCCAATTCTGACAAAATTTGTAGATTATATTTTCGTAATGTTGATAAGTCTGACTCAAGTTTACAATACAAGTTAAGTGAGACTTAACATAAGTTATTTCAAGTGCAGCCTAGCACATAACTCTTAGTCTACCTTTGTAGAACTTATCAGGAGGATCTTGAGGGCTGTAGGTAGAGGCTAATATCCGATCCCGGTTTCGAGGACTCAAATAGGACTCGAGTATCGTTTAAATATTATAGAAACCGGTTTATAGCGTCGTGTTCGGATACGTCGACCGATTGTGTGATATTCCGTTGTTCGCTTAGATGCTAGACTTAGAGAAGGACACTCTTAGGTGGTTGGACTCCGAGAGTTGGTAGTTGTGCATCTTAATGAGTGCAGACACTGCGTCGTCGATGGACGGCAGCTGAACCAGTGCCATCTTGCGGTCCTTCCTGGAATTTGAAAAGAAAAGAAACTTAAAAATTATTATCTTCAGGGAGAGTCTTTCTCTTAACTTGCTCCCAATGAATTTGGAGTCGATACAGTGTCTTGATATCGACAGCAGCTAGGACCGCCAGCTTAATTTGCCTTCCGAAGCTAGGATTCTTCCTTGCTTCGGTCATGGTATAGAAGCCGAAGTGGCTTAAATATTTGATAATGAATGTCCCAGGGATAGTATTGTGACAATGTTGAAGGGGCTTCTAAATTATATCGCCTAAATTATCTTCAATGTTACTATGGATGATAGTAAAGATGGTTAGTACAGGAGAAGTTATGTAATGTGAAACGTATTTCTTACTTACATTTAAAACCATATTTATACATTCCTCAATCATCTACAAATGTAAGATGTTAAAAACCTACTGCCTTTTAAGATACTATTACACTTCATAACCTACTTGTATGTATCATAATAATTGTTATAATCAAGAAAAGTTTATTTCTGAGAATGATCCCAAATTTAAATCGCATACCACTTCAAAGAAAACTTTGGGCACTAAGCGAATCGATAGTTCTCCAAGTTAGATATTCGTAGACACGCATTCAGTTGTACAAAGTTTATAAGTTAATAGGAACTAATTGCTTAACTAAATACTTTGAGAAAGCCGAGTTCTATTTTCGGCCGTGAACACAAAGAACAACATCTTAAAAAATACTCACGGGAAGAATTTGAATGCCTTGATGCTGAATCCACGTTTGGTGAATGCTTCCTTAATATCATCTTCCGAGACGGTTGCTCTGAAACCGTACAAATATATATCATTATAAACTTGTATATACGTTTTACAATTTTGCCCAGTCCTTGTTAGTACGATGTTGCACAAAAAGAGACAAATTGTTATGGCAGCAAAGTGCAGCAAATTTGATGTTATAAATGAGGTGATAACTTACGGAATGTTGGACAGATGTAACGTAGCGCTCGGTGGGTAAATGTTCTGGTAGTTTTTGCTGCCCGGCTTCTTGAATCGGTGGAGCGGGCTCTGGGAATAATCTCTGGAAAGCGAAAATAATGATTTTTAATAAACTGGAAAATGATTAGAATCTTACACAAAAAACTGATAATGATGATAAACCTTTAGATAAGATGAAGAAGGTGGACAATACACACATAAGCAAAGTTAGAACAAATTGAAAACAAAATTCTTTAATAAATTTTAAATGAGCTCGTATAACGACTTACCTAGTGAGACCAGCATCAGGTTGTCCTTCCTTTGGCAGCTGCACTGTCTGATGTTTGCTGAGCATCACACGCATCGCTTTTCCGAACACGCGCAGTTTATCCATATGGGTCATTGCTGTTGGTACAATTAATAATAGGCTTATAAATCAATACAAGGAAAATCATAATCATTTGAAAATAGCGATGGAGCGGACTTATGACGGAAATCCATCGATTTCACAGTTCGTCGAGACTTTCAGATTTCATCAAATTTATTTATACTTGTTTAATCTCAAACTTTTCATTTAGATGCCACCTACGCTGAAATATTGTTGTCTTGAACAGAAAGATGGAAATAAACATGTTTAAAAACAAGTTTTATAATGAATGTCAGGAAGAAAACACAATAATATTCGTATAACTTCGAGTATAGTTACAACACTAAATATATTAAATGGATTAAAAGCATACCTAGATGGGCCTGATGTGGTTCCGCCATTTGAATGAGTGCCGAATCCTTCTTGTTGTATAGGATCTTCACCCTTTGCACGTCTCCATACACACCTACATACGAGAAAAGTCTTATAAACTGAGCCAAAATATTTAATACTTTGTTGTACATTACTACCAATTTAAATAATGCTACTCGAGCAAATTGCCCATAAAGTAATTATAATAGGTTGTAACTAGAACGTTTTTGTTTGATCACCAAATTCTAATCTGTATCAATAAGCGTTGTCTATAAACAAAAAATTAACGATGCAACCATTATTTTAGCAATTTTAAGGTAATTAGGTACTTATACACATTTGAATCACCCAAGATGTTGTCTAAATACAGAATAACGTATATGGGCCTAAACCTATAGTAACACGCCTTAATGCGATGGAAGATTAACTAATTAAAGTGTTGTAAAATATATAAAAATGTCATGAAACGGACAGTGGGAAAATTATAAAAGAAGAAAAAAACCATTTCAAGCGCTACATTGGTCACGTTAAGCTTTCGATTAATGCTTTAGCTATATACAGCATTAACCACTTTTTCGGTTTAGCTGTATCAAGCGAACTACAAACTCCGATTTTAATGTCCGGTCGTTTAAGACTCAAGATTAACCCCTGCAATATATTGCAGGGTTATAGTCAGTACAGTGTGTTAATTCTACACCGATTTCTAAAAGAACATTTAGGTTGTTGAAATAAATAAATTTATATAAATGCAAAACAACTGATTACAATAAAACTGATAGTTGAGACAGACGGAAAATGATAATGAAATTAAGACAACACTGGGTAGACAAGAGACAATCTAACTTAGCTACGACTAAAGCGTCCGAAACACAAATTGTCAAAGTTAATAAAGCGTTTAGATTCGATAGTGTTATCAAGCGAAGCTTCGACAAAACGGATGCGGTTATCAGTACAGAAGTCGAGAATGTTAGGTGACAATTTGTCTTCCAGGCGACAGGGCTCAGGAGCAATATTAATGTTTTAATATAAAATACGGAATGTATGTGCACACGTACCGAAAAGGGTAAAGAGAGCGTCAGGCGTGACCATCTAAAACAATAGGAGAGAGAAAGAGACAGTATTATAAATAGTCGTAAAAGATATTTGACATCATATCTATAAATAAATTAGCAACTTATTTTTAAGGAGTTTGAGTAGAATATATAAGTATAATAGCCTGTAACGCCGCTCGTATTAGTGAATGCATTAGTTGTTTGCATAATCGCTGCTTTGTGAACCCATTATTAAATCGAGCCTAAGATAGGCGTTACCGGCTATTGTGTTAGCGTAATGAATAAATTTGACAATAAACATTTACAACTACCAAATGATTTAGAATTTTTGATCTAATATTAATACGTTGAAACTTTCAGTATGTAGTCAGATTTGGATAAGGCTTTCTCATTTAATGAGAATTTACCTTTGTTTAAAGAGACGCTTCAAAGTAAATCTTTGTTTTAGCTATTTATAAAAGTATCTCATTAAAAGGTTGGGGTTTGGCTTTGAAAATAATGTTTTGGTTTGGGTTGTTACAAACCTCTTCGTTAAGGTTGGAGACGAGGAGCACCGTAGCCAGAGGCAGCGGCGGTGCGGCGAGCGCTCGCAGGGCGGGAGACGCTGGTGTGAGTGTTAGGGCTCCAAACGCTGGAAGGCCAACCCCTCCAACGCCAACTCCATAAGGAGAGGTCAGACCAGAGCCTAGCCCTAGGAACTGAGGAGCGAGCACACCACCACCTGCAAAGTTTAACACGTTAAATACGGGCTCATTCAATTAAAAATAATTGTAATAAAATTACACCAAAATCATTTCAATAAACGTATTTTTGTCCACTAATTTAATAATTGTAGTCTTGTGCAATGCAGTTTTATGAGAAACTAACGAGAAAAGGTATAATGCAAACGTAACACTAATATTATAAATATTATGACGTGAATATAATAAAATATTAAGAAAAACATTCAAATTCAAAATGTAATACTAACAAAATAAACTGTGCATATTTATATACACAGACGATAAAATAACATTCAAAGACCGTAACCATAAAGAAGATCAATGCAAGACAACAAGAAACAAGATAAGAATAGCATAGGGCATTTTCAGATAAAAATTCAAAATTTTTAATTGGGTCCGTTCATAAATAACATAAGTAATATATGTACTCATGGCGATGAGAACGGCACCTTAAGTTGACTAGGAATAGTTCCTTAACCGGTTAGTAATTGTTTCATATATGGGTCCGGTGCAACATGCACGACCTCTTAATTTTTATGTTGAGCACTCTAGTGCTATAACAGTTGACAGTATACTGGTTTACCACCTTTTTAGTAGACATAAAAATAAAGGACAACACCGTTGCAGCTAAGCGTCCATGTACAAATACTTTGCAAACTCAACTTAGGAGACGGTGCCAGCAGGAAATTCTATTACATTGTAGTGCAAGTTTTACGAGTGTCATCCAAAGAAACAAAACTGAAAATGCTCATTCATGTAATATAATAAACGGAGACAAGGCAAGAGAATCGCATTCAGACAGGGATTCGCTGATTGACAAGACAGGTGAAAGTGATAAGCTTCCAGGTGCTGAGAGTACTAGCGGACTAACTCATCCTGGATGCGAGGGCCAGCGCGAGGCGTGCCCGCAGTGGCATCAACTCACTGGTCAACAGTTGGTGCGCGTCGCCGTCTCCCGAAGGCAGCGTCGGGTTGGTGTAGTCCCGGGACTTGTCGTTATTGTATTTCACATTAAGGCAGGTCATCTTTGAATAGTCGATACGGAGAGTGCAGCACCCGTTGTAAATGTTTTGCCCGTCCAAGGCCTGTGGACAAAAGACATATTACTTATTATTAATTTATTTTATTTCCCATATAGAAGAAGAATAGCACAGTACATAGGTAGGTACATGACGTCGAAAAATGATAATATTGTCGAAAAATGACGCTGAAGTGTAGATTCAAAATGCAACCAACAAATTGAATTCGAATATTCTGTCAAATGTTCGTCTTCAATATTACAAGGTACGAGGGTGGTAGTAAACTCTTTAATGCCTTACTTTGAATATATAAACACCGTTGCTTATATGAGCATAAAGATAACCTATAGAAGCCAAGAAAAAAATCGCATTACGACCGTGTCAAAATCGTTAAGTCCCGGGCGCAACTGTTATTTGTTTGCTTACGTCGCCTGCGGCAAGCTGATAACGCCGCATCGAGATAGAAAAGAGAATTAATTAAAATGCAACAACACTCAACCCATTCCTGCGAGCTTTATACTTTTACGTCAATATTTGTAGGGGAAAGATAAATGTTTGTATGTAGTAATTCACACATCTAATACGTAGGCACTTAAACGCGAAAATCTCCAGCGCTCGAAATTAATTTCCGGCAAACCATCTATTATTTCCATTGCCAAAACTTTTTTTACAGAATTTTCAGGATATTTCTTTGATTTTCATTTCCATTTACATCACAAAAACGGGGACAAATGATAACCGGGGATTAATGTCGTTGTTCTCGATTATTTCAAAGGGTTCAATATTCGGACATTTCTTTGGAGTGATTTCATCAGAAATGTAACTTCCGACGCCCGCGGCCAAACTCTTAACCGAAATTATTAATCTAACTCATTTAGAACACTTTTCTGGGGTTTAAATAAATGACAAATACTTTGCGTATTATCGAAGCTGGAAACTTTTTTGTAAAATCTAAGGGTAACCTTCATATAATAGCAGTTTTATGAGATCGGTTATAAGTGTCTCCTGACATTGTATAGTTACAAAATTATATAAACTTTTATGTTGTACATTTTTGATGAATTATAATAAGCTTGGTTTTGCGGATCTGTTGAAAAAGTGATAAAATGACTTTCCTGGGGGATGGAGTAAATTTATATATGGGAGCAGTAGACAACAGGCCCGCCTAATCTTGGGCGGGCTTACAGGGCACCACAAACCACGCTCAACAAAATGCACCACAACATTGATCTGTAGAGCATGTGGACTTGACCGAGGATCCATGGAACACATGCTGAATGACTGCGTTTCCATAGCCCAGGATTAGAATGAATATTCTAGGAATGGCCTATCCAAGGCCAGAGGACTACAGGCTCTTTAAGCCCATGGGCATAGGCTGATCATTTAAGGAGCGATAAGAGTAAAGGGAAAGGGGAGACACAAAAGATCCCGTTGAGGAAACTCACGGCCCCATCATAAGAAAAGATAACGTAAGAGATGAAATCCAATACTACTATGAATTTCATTGGTACAATAGGTCACTATTAAAGACTGGTAGGTACAGCCCTACGCTAGCAGATAGAAACAAGATCGTTTCTAATGGATGCATTCACCTTCTATAGTTCTTTTGCAAACCAATAAAAATATCAGAGTCGCAACCAAGAAGCGAAAGTTCGATGTCGGAACGTTGGATATTGGCTGTAGATTTAATAAATTTCTGTTCTATATGCAAATGCGACCCCCTGATGTGTAGACGTGAATAGATTGGCTCGTTTAAAGCTCAACTTATATGGAAATGCGAAAGGCACGTAAGAAAGCGTGGAAGAAGATCGTTTCGATACGTAATTAGTTTTGTAGACCCTCTCGGGCCGAATTCCATTTTGCCAATGAATGCCAAATGCAAGAGAAAAGCGTAAGCGAACGTAACGAGTAATTAATTTACAATTCTAATGTGTATTATCGTTGACGCATAGATCATTAATTTTAAATTTTCATTCATTTTAAAAATTCAAATGGAAGGATAATTGGGATTTATTATTCCATTATGGACGCTTCTGAATTTATTATCATTACAAATATACACTAATAGCATTAATTACAATAATTAAACTTATTACGATAATTATTACTTGTAGGTATTTACTTACTATTATGTATGTTTAATTTTAATCCAATGTTTTTATTTCTACAATTCTAGAGTCATTAAATTTAAAGACGTGTCTCTTGGTTTACACAGTGGTTTTTGAGAAGAGGGAAAGAAAGAAATAAAAGAATTACGAGGGCAAAGAAGGATTTTGAATTGCAGATTAATTTCTTTACTTTTATAAGCTTTTTCGGAGGCACTCTTGAATTTAATTCGGTCGTTATTTTAGAATATTCTATTGTGGTTAATATTTAAAATGGTTACTATCTTTTCTTATTCAAAGAGCTTCTTTTTATTGTTTTATTTAGAGAATAAGAGATTAGGTATCTATTATTGTAGTATTTGAGAGATCCTTTACTTAAAAGGAAGACATGCCTAAATATTAAAATGGTATCTACTAGACGGTTCTTTTGAGTCTTTGTTAACTTCGAAGAACTCTGAATTATAAAGCGATACTAAAACACCTAATAATGATGAAATGACGAAAGGTTTGATATTCAATAAATGGACTGTTTTTCTGTTATACCTGCCTGATTTCTTTGAGTACCCACTTAGGTGGCAATACATTGAAATTACCCTGTTTAATTACCATCTACACCAGTCCAAGAACAATATAATAGTGATAATACCTACAAGTAATGAGACTCAAACGAAAAACTAGAAATACATAGTCACAGTATCCGAACTTGCGACTTCTTAGTATTTTGTCTCTGTGACAACGCTGGGCTCGGCACATTTGGTATTTTTTTCTAATAACGTAAAAGATTGAAACAATTATATTTTAGCGTTGTCGAGCAATAATATTGATAATATTGGTGCTTCATTTTATTTCTGGGAACGGTTATTAGCTCCGCCGCGATGGAGGGCGTCGGAATCGAGGTAAAAAAGATTAGGAAGCGCGACAATGTGATAAAATGACAAACGTCACGCCCGATTTCGTATTGGAATCTTTTATCGCGTAAAGGAGGCGTGAGCCCTTGATTCTTTTGAATATGGAAATTCATGAAACTTATTGAACTTCCAAAATTGGCGGGGTAATGTTTACAAAGCATTTTGCTAAGATTGGAACGTGTCACGAACCCTTTTTGTGTGGGTTAAACATTTATCTTGGAAGCGAAACGTCTGTTACGGGAATCACAGCAAACATCCCGTCAAAGGCTGCGCCGGGAGTGAGTCGTCGGCGACTACGTAAGACGTAACAAGTGTCCTCCGTATCTCTTAATCACGTCACCCGTAATTGTTTTATCTTTAGCTCGTTAGAACTCGTTTAAGTAAAGCCTTCTTAGTGAAGGATTAAGTGCGGTCCGCCTTAATCCACCCCCCGTTGCTAATTCTGGCGGTTTTTACGAGGAGACCAGATAAACGTTTTTGTTGGGGTTCCGGTTCTCCACGTTTAATATTTATAAGAGCGCATATAGCTCAGAGTGCTTCAGTTACCGGCGCAAGGCTTACGGCGATGGAATGCATTCAGTTTTTGCTAACAGATGACGCCGGAAAAATGTAATGAAAATATTACGGGGATATGATTTTCTGTTTTCAGCTGTGAATGTTTAAAATGGGCAGCATTTTATCGTTGTGGAAATGCTGGTAGAAGAAATTAAAAAGTGATATCGAATTGCACCTGTATTTCTTAATGCAGGGTAATGGACCTGGTTTTCTTTTATCTAGCTGATGGACGAGCGATCGAACGCTGCTGTTAAAGTATTCGCTCGATTAGTCCCGGATAAAAGATCAATAAATGAGCGGACCGATCCAGTGCACGTTGCACTCCAAACAAATGCCGCTAAGAGAGCAAGCTTTTAACAAATCATTAATGAAAAAACGACCAAAGTGTTTGGAAACTGCTCATTTTAATCAGCCCGCTTTTCGATTGCGCCATCCGAAAAGCATTCAAAAATTTCAATCGTCGCGAAATGGGATTGCACTATGGTGGATTGCACTTTGATTAATATCTTTTTTGGTTTCGCGCTGTCATGAAAATCAGCAGGTATTCCCAATAGAATGGTCAGTTTAGAGATTCTGATATTTTGTCAATT
The DNA here is from genome assembly GCA_955850985.1 of Elophila nymphaeata. Classification (NCBI taxonomy): domain Eukaryota; kingdom Metazoa; phylum Arthropoda; class Insecta; order Lepidoptera; family Crambidae; genus Elophila; species Elophila nymphaeata. Next base: position 8,215,805 of record OY039073.1, read on the forward strand.
TACCTATATCTCCAAAATCATTAGTATAATGAAAGTATATTTTGAGGAGTCTCAATTAGGGTGTGTACACATTCATCGAAGCGTCACCGAGCAAACATCACTTGGTCCATTAGACAATGTAATTAATACTCTGGGTTACGCCTAATTGCGGCGGAGGACGTCGGGCAGTGCCGAACCCCGATCGGCGATTCAAACCTCACCCTCTTAACACACCTTTCATTTACGAATCGCTGCCACTAAATGTGTATTATGTTAGGTTAATTAATGCTACCGGAGACCTGTGTTGCCGTATACTTGAACTAGCATTATTGTTGGAACATAATAGCATTGTTTCACGTGGCTTGTTGGGTAGCCTGCAGTACACATATGAAATACGGTCGTAAATTGTGCTCAGGTGAAAAGTAGAACTTGGTAGTTGTTAGCAGGGTCGTGATTGTAAGTATACCAGCCACAAAACACCAACAAAACAAGTACCAAACAATGTTTGACACGTAACTAGGTGATGCGGAGTGCAGCTCAACGATGTTGACACAGCGGTTGTCCAAACAGGGGAGGGCGATGGGACGTGCAATTTTAAACGGGTCTTGGACTGGTAGCAGGTGGTCTCCGCGTTGTTTGTTGGACTGCTTGAAATTTCGATGAACTTTCCGATTTACCAAAGCACGAACTGTGTGTGTGAACACACGCTAAGACCACGTAATTTAATATTGAAACTTGGGAAATGAGAAAATATAGGTAATAGGGTAGTTTTCTTGTAGAACTGACTAAAACTTATAGATGCTTGCTACAAAACTAAGAAAGATAGACTTTTAATTATTTGCATTGTTCTTGCAAAAAATATTCATTAGGGGCTTCAAAAGTGAATTAAAGCAATAAGTTTATATACCTACTTACTTTTGTAAATAATGAATGACAAATCAATGTCATTGCGTACGCTCCTTCCGAAACGAGAAAAACTTTATTAGGTCGTTAGAATACTAATTTAAAGTGTCTTAAACTTTTCAGAACTTAACCCTTTCTCCCCATCCCATAAATTTAATTGAAGAATTATATAGCAAAGCGACTGAAGATTTACTTTCTACGTGAAGTTGATGTGTTCGCACACAGCTACCATCGCCTATTATATTCCTTTCATGATATGTTACGGATAGCTCACGGCGAATCATATTTTTGACACTGTCTGAATACGTCTCCTTGTTGACACAAAGGCAACAGCTAGACGTTGCCGCAGTGCAAAGTGCAATTTTAAAATGTAAACAAAGCCCGCACCTTGAGTCCATAAACGCTATCTCAGATTTCGCCTTATTGCACCTCGAAGACGAAGAATAATTTTGTATTTTTCAAAACGTCGCGAATCCACATGTCTTTATTTTAAGAAAGGCTAAAAAGAAGGTTGATTGAAGGGACGCCAGTGGCGTAGAGCATTATTCACCTCGTCATCTTTTCATATGGTGGCTCCTGCAACTCTTCTTTACGAATATGCTGAACGAAAAATGAAACTAACTGAGTAACAAAACTAAATAAATTCGTAAAAAGCGAGTAAGAAGCGCAAGAAACAATTGATAAAGAAATAAATATTTTTTGCGCAGATGCGTTAGGATTTTATCGAGCTTATATGCCATAATCAGCTTGCTACGCTTTTTCGCCATTGCTTACTGTCACACTCAACATACAATCAGATGACTTTAATGTAACCATTGCATTACCTTTCCCTTGAAATTATCTTATAAATGACCGTTTCCGTGCAAATGAAGGTAATCATTTACACGAGACACTGTATCCTTGTATCGCGCGAATGTAACAGCGTCTACAGTGACAGCATTTGTATTCTGTTCGGAACTGAATCGAATAGACGTGCTAAAGTTAATTATTTGTGAGGTTAGAACACCTTGGCGTGTGTTAATAGGTAATGTCAGTGACAGAGCCGAGGTGGTTATGGATGAGGCGGCCGCTTGGAGGGCGGTTCGTGGCTCGCATGAATCACATTGTTATCAATCATAACTTACTGATGGAGCCCAGACTCTGATTAACGACTAATGCCAATGTACATATTCCTAGAGGCCGGCTGTATGACATTTCGAATAGCAAGCTCCTCTCCGCAGAAGTCATTTGCGGATGCATATTTGAAGTAGATTGTGTGAGTTTCATTCAGAAGATAATTGTACAGACATATTTGGACCCTGATGTCAATAAAGTGTCCGAAATAATTATATCACGTATAAAATTAGTCAAATAAATAAAAAAAAAATAAGTAGTTTATCAAGAAGTAATAGATCTGAATAACCAACGTAACCGACACTTACTTGTCTAGTGAAACATTAAATCCAAAGTGGAGTACAAAACGTAAAGTAACAATTTGAATTTTGCGAGGAAGCAGTACGCTTGGCGGTTTACAACAAAACATGCATTCTCAAATCCGAAAGAGACTCATTATTTTTTCAGCGGTAGACGCCCGTCGACATCACGTTGTTTTGTTTACACGGCACTGAACACAGCAAAATCATCTGTGTCTAGGTTATGCTGCGGTAACACGGCTTAAGGTAATGGGGCAAAAGGTAAAATGAATTCTTTAGGTGCCACCGTGTTGGTTCCAGTTTTTTTGGTATATGAATTAGAATTAATGTTTGGAGACTTGAGATGGCAAACAGGACAAACAAATATGAATAAGACGCTCTCAATTTCAGACATTAAGAAAGATAAGCTAAGTACTTAACATAATACTAATATTCTTTCGTCTTGTATATTATCAGTAATTTAATTGGCACGCAAGAAGCTCAAACTTCGTAAAAACACAGGGATATCAAAAGGCAATACGTACTAAGGCAAAATTGATAATATGCATTATCATGTACTATTTACGATATATTTAGGAGCAGATGATCCGCGTTCGCACTGGTCGCATTAGGTACGTTACACAACCGCGCGCGTAAGCCGCCGGTGAAAAGATTTGATGGCGGGGTTAGAGATTTATGTCAAGGATCATACAGCCGGGATCGGGGGATTTCAGACCTCCTAACATCCGACTGTGCCCTTTGTGGTTGGAGCACTATCCGGCTTCACTTCACTTTGTACCTCTTACTTCGCTGCCACTTACCTCGCGGGACGTTTTAATTCCATTTCGAGGAAAATCCGCGGTCAGTCGAACCCGAGGGTATGTGGCAGTAGTGGGGATGCTCTCGTAATACGACTTATTTATATTAGAGTATATTTCATTGAAAATATTTATGGAGTCGTTACGTACCAAATTATACTTTGGTTATGTAATTATAATATGAAAAATACCGTCTCAGTTATCTTCTTCGATTCAGATTTACAGTACAGTGAAATTAACAAAGATAAAATTTAGGCTAATCGTTAAGCAAAAAATTCAAAAAGAAGTATACCTACTTTCTTTTTTATCTAGAATACTTTTAGCATAGCAACCTCTTAAAACTCAATATCAGCAAAGCTCAAAATGTACAGCAAAATAAACAAGAGGAATCATAAAAATGGTTCGCTGACACAGTACGCTCGTTAGTTCAGCGGTTACGAGGCTCTTTAACGAGTAGCAGACTTATTACAGACTAGCGCACTAATGCAATGTTATTACTCTATCGATAGATCTGTCGCAGGCATCTTTATCGTGCTATAAACACTCCCCTATTAGGTGTAAACAGGGGATGGTACTTACGATGTCTGTTGAGTGATTGCATGTTACAAGAGCAAGGGCTTCGGAAATGGGTCATGTTGTATCATTCAGTGTAAAATGGTGCCTCTAAAATCAAATTAGTATTAGTTAGCCGCTAGTGATGATTTTTCAATACTTCAAAATGAATTAAAATTTCTATCGCAATTGAGGATCCCCATACAAAATTATAAATGGTCATAAATACATGCTAAGTCTAGGGGAGAGTAACTCGCATGTTTTTGATATTCTTTTTATTCTTAAAAGCGTCGGTAGCCACACAGGCAGGTGGACTCTGTTTCTGTGTGAACGGAGATCGGTTCCCGGCCGCCGTTAGACGAAACAAGTACATTGGCTTAGTTGGAGGGGTAGACCTTATTCCCGCGAACATCGTAAAACTCATACAAAATGTTTTCGATGTTGGCGGGGATGGGTGATAGGAAACGGGAAGCAAAAAAGATCCCATAGGGTCGAAGTGCTCTGAAACACAGCCTCAGCCCCTTGCTAAGAATATAATAGAATAGTTGGAGGGGTTTTAAAACAATCACATTGAGAGTTTTAAAACAATCACGTTGTTTTAAAATAATGACTTTGATAAACCATGACTCTTCAATCAAAAAGTAAATGTTGTAAAATTCTCAATCTCAATAAAATCAAATGTTTTGCTTGTTAATACAGTTATAACTACATTCAATTTTCGACTCCGCCAAGTTATAGTTGGTACGCTATTTTGTAATCCACATAGTTAGTTGATTGTATGCAAAAGTTAGCAATACACGTAGAGTATAAATGAATTTACTACATTAAGAGCTCACAGGCAAGTTGAGAGCGCGGGGATTCACAACATTGTTACTTAGTACTACATAAGAGCACTAATTCGGGATGCGCCGGTTTGGTGAAATTTGGCGAATTGTCATCATACAACATTTAGCTTTGATTACAATCAACGCGACTATACTGAAACGAATAATGAGCAATATTTGCGTTTAAGTGATACACGTTGATTGATAGAAGTTTATTGTGATTGGAAGAAAATGCAGTTTAATGCCGCCTTTGGACGTTCCGGGATCTTCGAGGATACAAATTTATACTCGGTTCGTGGTCGGGCTTGTTTTGAGTCTTGTATCTTATTAAAGTCTTATCGCCATTACGAAATACTATAGTTAGTGGTGAGATGTATCTAATATGGATGGATGACTTAGTTATCCAATTTCTCATTGGTTGATGGTTACGGACTTCCGGATAAAATTAGCTTCACCGTGTTACAATCTCACCTATTAAAAGATGAGATGAAAACTTTGAACTTCTCCGATAAGTTAATAAAATAAACAGCATAAATAAGCAGCAGTATGTCGATATTTGAAAAGTTACAGCTTTACAGTGTTCACTTATTTTAATTACAGGTATTTCTTTTATTGTATGGGCCACGTAGCATGAAATAAATGGTTATTATCATCCAACACGAACATTTTCTTATATTTAGTTACGTCAGTAAATCAACGTCTTTTATTGCTTTCTTTTCGTCTGTGGAAGAGTCTGTCACCTAAGAACTTCTATGAAATATTTCACGGATGCATGTTAACTCTCCAATTACATTTGTGCCAAGTATATTAGCCAAGAAAAAATACCATACTAAACTTGATTGGTAGGTACCTAATTTTCGGTTTAGTGATATTTATTTCCATTAAGACATTTTGATGTCACTTATATGAAAACTTAAAGCTAAAGTACAAAACTTCCGATACCGTTCACCATTCATATTTTTGTAACAATAATGTAATTTTAATAAACATACGAGCACGGAAATGATGTGAAACGTTTATTGTAAGTTAATGTAAACGAAAATGATCTTTAAATTCAATGTCATAATATTAATAAACAAACTTTGGCAAAGCACGCGATTAGTGACCTAAAACGCTCTGTACTGCGTCCGCGCGTACCGAGTTGGTACTTAGCGTTACTAAGTTTTCTCCAGTCCGCTTTGCTGCGATATCTCAATTCCGCGGGTTTCCCGCTTGCGGGTATTAATCTGTTGGACAAGGTACAGACAGAGTTCACAGGCACGTAGGATTTAACCTCAGAATTATAGCGACTGAAACTTACACAATCACAGACGAGCAGCGAACAAGGATCTTAACAATCTTTCACTCTAATTTTTAAATATACATTATGGAAGTATTTGTTGCTATTAAACTTTATTGTTAAGTAAAATTATATGCGCTTTCATAAGCTACGTAGCCTAATAAATTCGCTGTGAGTTTATTACTCAGACCAACGAAATTAAGCCCCACAGGAATCGGGCGTAAAGAGCGACTAATTAGAACGGATAGTCAACTCTCATTGTAGAATTCATTAGCGAATTACCGAATGAACAGAACACTCCCATTGACGAGCGAATAATTACCTTAATGTCGGCAATGTTGCCATCGACAGTTAGTAAACTGTGGCATCAATAGAACAAACTTTCAATCTAATCTGTTTGATTGGAACAAAAAGTAAAAGCTCTGAATGTGTTCCCGATCAGTCTAAACAAAGTTACTCGCAGCGATTCATAACATTCTGTGGTAGAAAAAAACAAAAAAGCTCAATAATTATGCTCGTAAAGCGAGTTTGCGGAAGCCGCAAAACGAAATTTAATTTGCCCTGAACGCTGCATCAGAAATAAAGTTAAAATAGTCGCTGCAGTAGGCGCCGTACGGCCAACTTCTAACGCAAATGAATAGCGAATGGGAAAAGTTGGGTCGAGAAAAATGATGTCCTTCTCGCCGGCCATTGTCGCCACTCGCGGCCCGCTCCGTTGTTTCCCGATATTATTGTACTTAAATGCACATAAATGTTCTACTCTTGTTCAGTGCTCGCGAAACAAACAAATGTAGCGTTGTGTAACGGTACGTGTAACTGAATGCACTCCATTAGGAGTTTGCTGTCTAAAACCACTATAATATCCCAGTTGTTTAGCTTCTTTCTGAAAGTAGTATTATGTGTGTGCAAACTTGAAATGAGCGCTCAATGGAACAGATAAGGCTAAGTCACTTCATTTCAAGGTAGTTCGGAAAGTAGTCATTAAAGTGAATGAAACGTGCGGCAATAGGAAACTTTGTTTTATGGCTTCACTTTTCAAACACTTAAATAAAAACAAAGTTTTTAGAACTCACCGTTTTCGCAGTTTGCGCTGACACGGTGTCTGGATACTGGATTAGGGCTTGGAATGAATCTGTGAATAAAACATGTTCTGTTAATTCAACCGGTTTGCATGTAAATTACAAAGTAATTAAAGGCAGAATAGTAAAGTTAATCACAATATCTTTTTGATTGATGACATTTATAATTTACGTACGCACGCGATTGACAAATTACACTATTGTGACAATAGCTTTTAGTACAAATTGAATGTAGTGTTAAAATATTATAAAATACTAGCTTCTGCCCGCGACATCGTCTGCGCAAGATTAGTATAATAAATTAAAGCTTATATGTTACTCTAATGAAGTTTCATTAAAATCCATTCAGTAGTTTTGGCACGAAAGAGTAACAAACACATCGAGACATCCATCCATACAAACTTTCGCGTTTATAATATAAAGTAGGATTATTTTGTATAAAGCGCTCGAGTGTTGGATGTCTCACGGAATTCTTGACAGGCAATATCTTGTTCATAAGGACGTTCAAACAAGGTGAAATTGGCGCCCAACGTGGTGTTACGCGATCCGAGGGTACTCGACAGTTAGTCGTGTTCGTGTCTCAGGTGCTGTGGCGCGCTATTTTACCAACCGCGCACTACAGAATATTTGAATAAACAACTGTTTTATCATTTCGTCCCCGTTGGAAATTTTGCGACTACATCAATATATTTCATGGTTACCCTGTTTTATTTTGCGCTAACTGCGCGTGTAGCTACTATCAAACAATTACACCTAATAAAACGGGTGGTAATGTTGTCGGAAAAAACACATTAAAGCAGAAAACGGCTATAAACAATCGTGGCAACCAGAGAAACATGACCGGATCCCCACAAGTAATATAGTTCGTCCTCCTAGTCTATTTACTGCGAGAGGATAAACGTTAAACCCCCTAATTTAAGGCATGAGCCGGGTGATCATTGCCGGCCGCCGGGCGTGGACATAAATTCACATTTTTAAGAAGCATCGCCAACACGCCAACACCTGCGGTGCTTTGTAAGACGCCATTATACTGTGACGCTACGATCGCAATATCAACGTGTTCTATTGTATTTATTATACTCGCTACGACTTATGTGGCTACGTCGTCGCAGTGAAAGAGGACTGTTATTATTATCGTCGTCGGATGTCAATGAGAGAATATACTTTACGTAATATTGTTCTGTGCAGAAATATTTTACAAATATAATATTATTCGTGTCACGTTCTATTCTTTGTTACACAAACGATAATTTGTTCTGAACACTGAAACTAACAATGTGTAATCCATATTTCACTTAGTGCGTACGAGGTTGATTACATCTGTACCCTTATACGTGGAAGAAAAACACTAGAGAATAAGAACATAGATATTTCCGGCAATTTATTTGCCTTTACCTGGACATACCTATAAAATATAGAAAGTAAGAGCACTCAAGGCAGGAGCTGTCGGCGTAAATTAAAAGTAACGCGCTGTCTCCTTCATACATAGTTAAATGCTGTTTAAGGCCCCATATTTTCTTTGGGCCAGCCATTTGGGAACGTTAAAATGGAATGCATAAAAGGCTTACCGCAAATTGGAGTTTTTATGTAATTACTTCGTGAATAAGCAAAATGTATTAAACTTGGAAACTTGTTGATTTTTGTTATATAAGTATTTATATAAGATGTACAATTCTTTTGTACAATAAACTATTAAATAATAATAATAAAGATGCCATATGATGCCGGTAGAGTAGAATAGCATCACCTCATTTCCTCATATGGGTGTCGTAGAAAGCGACTAACGGATCAGCAATTGATCACCTTATACCCCGTCCCCCAATTCGCATTGGGCAAGCTTGGTGGACTCCTGCCTAAAACTCCTTCAATGTCAAGGAGAAGCCTTGCGTCCCAGCTGTGGGTGGAATTATAAAGGCTGTTATGGACGTAGTATATAAGAATATGCGAACAATCCATAATTTTAAAAGTGTTGAGTGAGCCAGAACCCAAATATATACAAGTACATTTAGATGCTTGTGAAATTCTAAAAAATGAAGAATATAGGACCGTGCTATTACGATAATGGTGTGATTGACACCGCTGGAGAGTGTTGGTTGAGTTAAACAGCTAGATAGTATCACGGCGAAATGTTTCACTTGTACCGAGGTTTCTCTATGAAAACGCGACACGCAAGTTTATACCCTCGGGATAAGAAGCCCTTTTTCTTATTCCTTTCAAGGATATAAAAAGCTTTTCAACTATAACAACAGACAGATTTTACATCTCGTTTGTGATGCTTTGTCTACACCGGTCTTTATGAAAATTGATGTGCAAAACAACACACAGAACCAACCAGAAGGTTTATAAATAAAATACTTTTATATGTTTACTTATAACTCAGTTTGTTTTTTGAAGTAAATTTATCCAATACCCACTCTTGTTTGTTGACGTAAAAAGTTATAATAAACTTGCTTCTTCGTCGTTGTGTTCGGGTTATTTATTTAATTGCAAGCTTAAATATTCAGGGGATAATTCAATAATGGACGCGTCTCCAACCGCGCAGGAAATTTAAATGTGCCCAATCAATCGTTGGTACGCGCTTCTTCATAATATTTCATTAAAAATTCAACCGGCACGCGCAATTACTTTGTAGAATATATTAACCAACAATGTCTGAGTAAACACAAGAAGGAAGTTGTGGTTAAATTAAAATTTCGTAATCCGCGTTTCGTAGTAAGAGGTGGGTTCCGCCGTGTTAATATTGAGCGAGGGTGAAGTCCGCAGCCCGACCGATTACTGCATAATTTGATATCTTAAATCTCGGCATCTCTGGAATGAGGGACTTCACTGAACATCCAAAATGAGTCTTAGTTCGCAATTTGAACACCCTTTCATACTGCTACAAGATTTACAACTTGAAGATACAGCTCTAAAATTTGTTGGATGCCGTCGGTCAATTTTGCCTTGCATTAATTTAGCATTTTGTGAAAGATTAATGAAATGAGATTGAGTGATTTAAATATTATCTTTTTTGTCAGTTTTGGTTTCTAGAATATGCAAGTAAGCTCAAGGGAAGGTTTTATTTGTACATTCCTCAGTACAATGGTCTCTAAAGAGTGGTAGGGCACATTGGATTAGTAGCGGAATTTGGAGTGGCCGCCCTGGGGCATTGGGGACTCACCTCTGGCTTACCGTATTTACCTTACTTAGAGTATCGCAGTCAAATAATATAAAATCTTGCGTTCCAGTTGATGAGTGACATTTAAGGCCAGGATACAGTTACTAATTTGTTGTTTGAAAATATAACTATTTGTAGCTGCAAAGTTTTCACTTACATTACAACTACTAACTTTTGATTTCAACTAATGGCAATACTGTTCTCTCTCTTACATCGCAACCGCAACCGTGTTATATTGTTATAGTGAATAAATAAATTGAACGAATTAATTTTATTGTGGCATATTGTCACAATAAAAACGCAATTTTCTAAAAGCTACTTCGACCTGTAAAGAGTGTTTTAACAGTTCTCCTGACTGACAACACGCAAGAATACAAGACACATAGAAGATATCCGTTACCGAATCAAATCCTTAATTACGGGAATCCGTCTGCGACATAGACACGACACCTACCGCAAACAGGGGACGCATAATAATTGTAGCGGTCTGCTACACCTTAATAAAGCCAATAGGAGAGTGGGCCGAGGGGGGAGGATTACGACTCCAAGCGCTCTTCATTGAGATTTGTTTCGGGATTAGGAACGCGTTTGATGGTAACCTCCCGTCAGGTCGCGGCCAATGCGCTAACAAGCCATTTTTCCCTATAAACGTTTTCAATATCAGTAATGTAACTTAACAATACTTGTGGGTTTTGCGTAACGATAGGCAAAGTCAAGTAAATAAGTGCGCGATTGTTTTCTGGTTGGACGACTGACTGATATGAATCAATATGGGAGAATTTTCATTGGTGCTTTGAAAGGTACATACGCTAAATTGATGACTCCAGCTGCTGTTTGCAAGACAATTCTCTTCAGAGAACTGAATAGGGTATTTGACACCATGAAAGAAAACATTTAAAATTGCATTCCTATGATAGATATTGCAATAAATAATCGAGGAACATAGGATATTTATTCTCATCTGTTCAATTTAAATTTTATAATTTAATTTTTAAAATCGACTTTTTTAATATGTCCCTAAAATCTTTAAAACGCCGTTTGCCATATTGGGATGCGTCGTGACGTCACTCCGTTAGTAAACAAAGTAGATTTGCATCGTGCTTTTTGTTGATTTTGAAATCGCAGTTGTTTTGTTTACTAACGGAGTGACGTCACGGGCCCAAAAAGCATGGCGGCTAGCGTTTCTCGCGAAAATTCAAAATCAAAAAGAAAACAAGTTTTTAAAGCATTTTTGGTTTTATAAAATTGAAATAAAAATTCTACTGGTTAATTACGACCTCAGGATTGATTTAAAACAGTTTTCAAAGAATGGTGTAATACCCTATTGCGATTTGCAAAATTGTAGCCGAACACGCAGGCAGTAGGCGGAATCGATCGTATGAACGGAGATCGATCCCCGGCTACCGTTAGACTGCCGACGTGAACCCACTCCTAGCGCAAATGAGCATATTTAGAGGGGTTAACAGGATTAATATTATGTGTCAGCAGCACATTAATATTATTCTTTTTTTTAACCTCTCAAAAAGAAGAAGATATAAACAGAAAATACATTTCTCGATCGTTCGTGGCACGCGCAAAGTAAATCACTTGGCGACAACTTCTAAGCGATTAAAATTGTAAGGAATTTGCTCTGATGTTGATGTGTAGGTAAATATGAAGGTGAAATATTAAATCTACTAAACCACGAAGTCGAATGTTTGTTTGGAGAAAACGATTGATAAAGGCTCACAGGATAGGGAATTCTACCAGCAATAATTGGCATGTACGTATCTACATATATTTGGCGTTTTTATGAGCATTGGAATTTGTGAAGACGTTCATTTACTGGAATTCTAACATGGTATTATGTTATCTGTGACTGGAGTCAATCAAAGAATCGTTTCAGAATTTATTTAGGTAATATTGGTAAAATATGTTACGCTTTACATTGAAAACTTTATTGGAGGTATGAAATTCCATATACTTATAATCATATCACTAGATCATAGACTATTCTGCAAGAGATGTATGAGTCTCACAACTGTAATCTTTATTTAAAGCCTTGATATAATATTAGGCCCTAAACTTGCAATTTATTTAATTTAATAGTTGAAACTACACTCTTTACAAGATTTTTGTCTGTAATTAAATTACTTATATTTCAATTGTTAAATTCTGAAAGAAATGTGAAAATGACTCTTTAATCTCTTCATCAGAATTGACGATTAGATGCCTACTAACTCATGGACAGACTTTATTTTTTCATAATTTATCGACGCCATATTTTGTAACATTAGGATTTATAGTTATAAAAAATAGAGTTAGTATGGAACAACGCCAATTTTTATAAAGATTTTCAATAAAATATGTATTTTCCATACTAACGTTATTAAAATTTCTAAAAAAACTCCGATGCCAATTCTTTTGAAATTTGCAGTGTATAATTGAGCAAGACTTAGTTAAATATTGCATCAATAATTTAGACAAAAAATAAGCCTGTCCATAAGTTACATCGATTCCAAGAGTTGATTCTGCTGACTAAATAAAACTGACACTTTTTTTAAAATTAAACATTTGAATAATAATAATTTCACTACATGCAAATCCGTAACAGTATGCATAATAAAAATATAAAACTGAAAACGCGACTTAATTAAAGAAGTTACACAGCTAATAGAGTGTAAGAAAAAAAAAATTTCATAGGTACTTGACATATTATAATAATATTCTAGTTGGCAAATAGACGTCTTATTGTTATTACTGTTAAAGATATAATGCTATTTATCCTCTCCCCTCGAGACAACATAATTAAAGTAAGGATTTATAAGTATAGTTATTGGTATTCCTTCGTGTGAGATAATTTTATGGTTGTATTTGCGGGATTCTGGTTCAGTTAGGAAATTTATAGGCGACTTGTGTGCGACATTTGTGTTTTCCATTATTTATAGTTCTGTCAGACGAGAGGCGTAGTTACATATTCTGCGACACTTTCCTATGTCGATTCCACGCAAATAATCTAATCTCAATACTCGTAGAGCAAAATTAAACGTATAAAATATTCCATCTCAGAGGAGATTAATAATTCTATGAATTCAAAAACCCATTTTCGAAATTAAACAATTCCCCTAAATACTTTAGCTATCTCTGAAGTTATAAACTTAAAATATTTCGAAGGGATTAAGCACAGCCGAGATCGGGGAGTTTACTATTCCTTTTGCAAACGGACAATGATGAATGTATTGAAAAAAGCTAGCATGACTTGTATCAGAATTAGAGTGCAGCTCGAGGCGGTACACGGAAATTGGAAATGCTCGAAGTATTAGTGGACGTCCCGTCATGATACCAACAAGTTATGACCGCTGTTGGACCGTAATACCAAGTGGACCAGCAAAAAGTAATATTTTAAGCTTCATCGATTACAGCCCGGGAATATTTGCGTTTAAAACACAAAGGGATAAATTTAATGACAACGATGTAATTACTCGTTGTTTATCAAATTTCTTACCCTACTCAATTTGTTTTGCGTCGTTTTAGGATGATGAAGTTGACTGGGTTTGCTAGGAACTGTGTAAATCTAAATATTCGCGGGGCTTTAGTTGGCGGCTAGCCGCCTGTGTATCAAGTTGGCGTGATAGCTGTAGAATAGAGAAGCGAGCTCGGAGCTTTCAATGGGCCAACTACGGGTTTTCATTTTAAAAAGTTAGTTATATCATATCCCGACGCAAAAAACACTTGACGCTCTCCCCCGAGGGCAATGTCCGACGAGGTTTTGAATAAAGTTGATTCGTGGTTCTCAACTAGGTGTACCAGCATAATTAGCCGGGAGTGAGCAGTACATGCGCACTGCCCGCGGGCCCGAGAGCTTATCAAATATGTACCTACTACCTACCTACCTGGCTCCTGTGTGCCGCCGGATTTATTTAGGATATGCATGAGGGTACGATTTAAATTTTAAACGGATTGCGCCCTTGGATTTTGGGCCTCTGTTATGTTTGGTAAATCTATCACAATAACACCGGTCGCGCAAAATTAATTTTAAGGGCCGCTCCAATTTGATTTATTAATAGTTGTTTTAGTCGCTGTAATCCTAGGCTACCGTAGCCACAACGCCGCGCGATAACAGCTTATCGTATGAATGTTCGATCGCGAAATAATGTAGCTAATTAGAGCACGATTTATTAATGCAAAGCTCACTGGCGCTTTCACCAATTTCACGGGCTTTTAACATTTTAATTAAATAAAAACATCATCGCGTGCGTGTTTCGTGAAATAACCATTAGTAATAATGTTTATCTTGCTATGTATTGATAGGATTCTGGTACTTACTGTTTTTGGTGAAGGTAACGATCTTGAGCACTTTTCCGTAACGCTGGAAGATGGAGTAAAGTACATCGAGTACTATCGGGTATAACATGTGTTCAATGATGACACGCAGCACAGTGTTGGGGCCACCCTGAAAGTGAAAAACTATTGTAGCCAAAACAAAAAAAAAATGTTTATACGTGAGGCACAGCGGAAAAGCATTTCGAAATTAACTGCACCTTACGGAACCTTAAAGAACTCGAATAACTTTTAAAGTGTTGCTGGTAAGAGTTTCCAAAACTGAGAGCATGACCAAGTATGACCTTTCTGTCAAGCGTCTAGAAGTTACGGTTTAATGGTAAATTAAACACAATTCTAAAATTATTACCAAATCTAATCTAAATCATGTATAATGTTAAACATTAATTACGGGAAATTTTATTGCGCACAGAGAAATGTAAATGGAGTAGCCATATAAAGAGAGCGGAACAATGTCCATTGTTTTACAATTTTTTCATAACAAAAGTAAAAGTTTACGTATTTGCTTTTTCCATACAAAGAGATTTGGAATATGTGTACACATCCGTATATTTGGCCAAAGTAAAGAGCGTTTTGAAAGAACCTAGTTGATTTTTAGGAACAGCTTTGTTCTACATGAGTTTCGTTTGTATTTTCGTGAATAAACGAAGGAGGTATAAAAAAGTAGCTATATAGGATACCTACTGTGTTTTGAAACCTAGTAGAGTAACCCATCAACCGTACTTAACTTAGTTACGTTTTGACACTTAGGTACATTTTAACCGTTAACAGTTCTATCTTCGTTTTGTTTTGGTTTTTAAAAGCGTTGGCTTTAAGCATCAGAGGCTCAATGTTAAAATCGTTCACTACTTGAGTTCAAACATTTGCAATTCACAGGTATACCTATGTTGCAAATCCTGAGTCAGCAATGACTCCTGTGCTATACCATAGCAGAGCTTCGTTCTGTAAATACGTTTGAGCCGTATTGACCGATGGGTCTTAAGACGTTAAGTCTGCCACCAGACAACAATCTCGCTCGTTTAGGATTGAGCTAGCGCGCTGCCGATAGGGACAACAGCTTTAGTTTCCCTGTAATATTTCTGTGAGGCCTTCTAGAAACTCAATGCTTAATTGTTGAGTTTGTGATTTAATAAGGCTTTTAGCTAAATCATCAATCCTCATTATTTAAATATCGCGAATCCAACTGAGTAAATACAAGTAGTAACCGTAGTTTACAGACGCTTGAAATGCTTTCCTGTCACTTCCGCGTTGCCAACCCAGACATAATCCTTGGAAAGTAGTTTCTCCCGAGTTCTTGTTGTAAAAACACGTGTTGAAAGACTCCATTTTTAACCTCAGTCTACCGTACAATTGTCTGTTACTTTAAAAGTACATTTTTACTTGACATTGGCGTAATGCGATAAATAACGGGAACGCCATTTATTTAAAGATGAAGAATCGTTGGAAACATTAGTTATTCGACAATCAAAAGAATAAGTACTATAAAACGGCAGCGTGGCAGCAATGCGTATAGGTCAGCATTCAGCAGGTGAGGTAGTGTTCAGTGATGTGCGTCTAATACTACTAAGCGTTGTTAATAACATTTTGCTTGTAGGAAGCGGCTGGATTGCACCGAAAAATTATCGAAGAATTGACTTTGCATCAAATTATTTACTCGAAAATACAGTTAGCAAAATATAGCTTTATGTCACTCACCTGTATTTCTGTCCCTCCATTAGCAGGTTGAAGTGCTGCGCCGGCACCCGCTACAAGCGCTGCGCCTGCGCTGTTTGAGATGACTTGTGCGGCTTGCAGTGCCGCCTGCGCCGACGCCGACTGTGGATAAAAAGTACCTCGTCAATAATTCATGGATAATACAGTCTTAATATGGTGGATTTCTTTACAACTGTATTAATTTAAACGTTATAAAAGTCCACCTTAAAACAATTTGATATTTTCGTGTAAACTTCAATGCAACGATGCATCGAGTCGTCGAGAGTCGAGAACACAAAGAGTATTTTAAGTATTTATATGTATAAAAGCATGACCAGTTTAAGGAATAGTCAGAACGTTGCTTAAGTGTAAGTTAAAAATGGGATTAGTAGAAATGGGTTTAAGAATAGATCTCGATATAAGCGACATTTATTAATTCGCCATGTGATGCCGGCAGAGTAGAATAGCAGCACCTCATATACTCCAATGGGTATCGTAGAAGGCGACTAATGGATCAGCAAAAGGGGTTTTGATCACCTTATACTCCGTGCACCAATCCGCATTGGGTAAGCGTGGTGGACTACAGCCTAAACCTCCTTTGAAGATAAGGAAAGGCGTTGTGGCCCAGCAGTGGGTCGAATTATAAAGGCTGTTATGATGATGATAAGCGACATTCCATAAAGTTTTAGTAAAAATTGTTCTAAGCTTATTAGCACACGTAAATATAAACAGTTGTAAGTTTCGCATCAATGACAATACGGAGCACATTTCTCATCCTACCTTTTATTTATTTTGTCCATATAAAAGAAATACAACATAGTATCAACACACGCATTGAAATAATGTAACAATGTTCCTCCGGGAAATAAAAACGTGGTCACGTACAAAAACTAAACATGTCCGGCGCTCTCGTAACTCCAACAATGAGACCAGTATGAGGGGAGTTATCTTGTGAACGCGTGGGCCACCTTGAGTGCTAACGCTGAAGATAACATTGACCACCTCAAACAAAGGGACGCCCATAAACTTATTTTGTATCAAACAACAATTGGTTACTTTGTTACGTGTTGGGGCGCAGACAGCCCTAATCGTTAAGCGTCTGTGAGGTACGACATTAAATAATTGGTAGCGTTCACGAGCGAATTTATGCGTTTGTATAGTTAATGAAAATAAGCAGAACAAAAGATCGCAACTCACACAATATCAGACGGGAAATAAAATTGGCTTTCACTGACAAGGATAAGTTGGTCAGCTAATTTAAAGAGTACTTTTCCACTCAAATCAATCTTGGGTATTGTATTATTCTCTGAACTGAGGACAAGTAATACACTCGTATTTTTATTATATTTATGTAAAAGGCTCGCTATAGAAAAAGCTCCTCGGATGCGGAGCCAATTCAAAGATGTTTTATTAACTAAAAGCCAAGCCCGGTCCTGTAGTTCTTCGAAGACCCAATCCTTTGAGCACCGTTGCTTTGCTTCTGTGTTGTTTTCACATTACGACCGCGTATGGCCGGTACACTTTGATCCTATATTTTCGCGTGGCTTTGTGCGACGACGGGCTGACAAGCGGACCGGGCAGACAAAAATAAGGCTTTAACAATGTCATGGTAAGCCTGCCGGCGACGGCAAAGGCCCTACAAATTCGCGTTGACTTGACCCCCCTTTACCGTGTCATTCATCGGCATGAACGAGGCCATCGGTTACATTCGCAACATGGTACTCTGCGAGTCAATATTGTTAACCAATTCGGCATATAGTGAACGCGGGTCCTGTCAACTTTTAATTTTGGGACCTTTGCAGCGAGAGTAATGAGGCTCGCTCTGGCATTGTTCGGGATGCGTTAAATAACTTGATCTGAAAAGTTGTCAAACACAAAAGCTTCATAAATTATTGTTTGTAGAAACAAAATTATTACAATGCAGACGCAACAGAAAGGAGGCTGCCCAATTTAATATGGGACTTGGGCCATAATTGCGCTTTAGTGAAATGAGGGCCAAAGACTGGGAAGAATCTATAATTTATGTAAGGAAAATATCATTAAATTATTTTAAGTGAGCTTTGAGAAATCATATTAGTCATTTTGAGGGTACATTACTTGCATTTTGCATTACTCTTCTATTCTTAATTAAGGGCGTCGCGTCGCATTAAACATACGCATTTTGCCAATGTCAAGTGAAAATGTAACTAAAGTAACTAAATTGTACGGTTGATTTGGGTTAAAAATTAAGTCTCTCAATATGTGTTTTTATAACAAGAACTCGGGAGAAACTCGTGCATTACTCTTACATTACATATATTCAAATAATTGAAGGAATGACAGCTGTAGTTTTTTGTTCTTAAATTCTCCCTACTCAAGGGAAGCCAAAGGATCTAGCCTATACAGCCTAATTTTATAATATTTAAACAAGATCGTTTTTTAATGAAACTAACTAAATATGCGGATGTAAACACACTAATTCTTTTGCCTTCCAAGTAAAGTTGACACTGCTTTGATATAAAAAATAAACAATAAGAAACCACAATTCCTATTATTTTTGAAGTATATTTGGGCAGGTTTGGGCATTCTCCTTTGCGAACAGCCTCCATTTTCTGACGTAATATATAATGCATGTATAACGTCTACATCTACATTGACAAGCAGCTCTATAAATTCTTAATATATTTACGATTTGATATCTAGGTAGTCAATAGATTTCGGAAAAGCGTCCCTATCAATTTCGTCTACACGCGTCGCTAAACCTCAGTCAATTCGGGTACCTAAAAATGTTGGAAGAGAAGTGATCGGAACTCGCGAACCGAAATATTTCACATGTCACAGTAGCAAGTAGCAGAGTAGCGCAGTGGATTCTCGATTCTTTAATAGGGCTAAGGCTGTTAACACACTAATAACACAGGTTTTGCATCAGAGACTATTCCATAGCCTTTTGTCTATTAATACAATGAAATACTTTGTCAAGTATTCCTTTTCAATCGCCAGTTAGAAAAAGGATGCACTAAATTTAATGATAGCGAGTATTTTAGCCCTAGTTTTTAAGATCTAGTCTCAAATAACTAAAATTTGAGTGTATAAATCTTAAGTGATATTTTTTTATATAAATATGCCTATAAGATATAGATGAAGACTTATTCTGAAACTAGACAAATAAAAATATTGAGAAGCGCATACTTACTTTTTGCGTATTGTACTTTACTACAAACACGCTAACTTGAAAATAAGGAAGCTGAAAAAAGTAATAATGCCGTAAGTATTACATCTTCCTTAAGTCCCAGGCGTTTGCCACCCTAATTACTTTGACAGTTATATTGGCAAAAGAAAAGTTTTCTCTCTGTGATCCGGGCAAGTTCGGCAACTGGAGTTGCAAATTCAGATCGTCAGTCCAAAGCCTTCGTTCAACCTAAGACCGCCGGTACTTTGACGCGACAAGGTAACTCCGTAGACGGCTCCTATTCAACCACGACAAAACCTTTCGCATCGCATGATTGATCAAAGCCCTGTAGTCGCTGCACGTTCTTTAAAATGCACCGATGCTCAATACGAGATAGCCCAAAGTGAATTCGATTCCACTAATGCTAGATTTCGTTGCGTTTTTAAAGTAGTTTCATATTCTAATGTAACAATGCTTCCCTTTGACATTATCCGGTCGCTAACATCTGTATACATATCGATGTTGCTCGCTCATTATAAGTTTTAATAGTTCGAAACGAAATCACTTTGTATCAGCAGAGTATAGCGAACTATACTCTGCTGATACAAAGTGATTTCGTATGTGCTTGGCTGTTACTTATTGTCAGTGCTTATTGTACTATTAAAAAGCAAAATTAAATCAGTTTCTGAAGCTTTGGTGTTCACTTGTGTATTTAAAAATTTCACATATGAATTAACTAGAATCACGCTATCGGTCAGTATATAGTGATTTGGGTTGTAGATGCCTTTTTTATGTAGATCAAAACAAATACTTTTTTGTTAGTTTTAACTTGTACAATGATGGCCGTCTCTTATCTAATTGTTGGTTATTTAAAAGTGTCTGGATTATCAATCTGAACGTTTCAATAAAAAAATAAATTTTAAACAGTACCAACTGTTATTACCGACGTCAAAGTTTAACAATGTACACGTAAATTTAGAACGTCTGCGTTTGAAAACCTCAGCGGAAAATGAGTCGTCGATAATGGTAACAAGGCGGTGCCGAGTGGCATCATTATAGGTCGGGGGAAGCACCGGCTGACAGGCGCACGTCACAATACCCTGTACATCGCACAGCAAGTATTTCAACTGTCTCCTGCAATTATTGTTGGTATCAGAGCACAATTTCGCTTTTACTTTTGATACCGAACCTACATTCAATACGCGAAATCGTGAATATAGGTTCTTGAATGTAGGTTCGGTATCATAAGCGGCACTTTGTCTTTGAATAGGGAATTTATTTTCCATCTTAAGTTTATTTTAAAAGGAAACATTTGAGTTAAATACCCAAAAGTTTGAGTATTGAAAGAGTTCCGAAATTAACTTAAACAGCAGCGCTCCTGTGCCACTGTCGCAGAAGTATTTATTTTTCAATCTTCGTAACCTCTTCCCCTAAAACCTTTAAAATAAATATTTTTCTAAATGATACATTGATACTAAACTATAAAATGACAGCCATCTGTTCCATTATCATCTAAATCTGATTAGAAAAAAGGACTATAAAACATTAATAAATACTTATTGTATAAGAGAGTTAAAAATAAATAGGGACTATATTAGCGTTACTTTATGATTTCCGATTAAATTTGTATGATACGATTCACCGAGTGGTACAAATAATGATAATTTCTGTTTATTTACTTACAATACAAGACAGTTGACATTTAAATGTTTTGTGTGCTAAACACATTGGTGAGATTTATCAAAAACCATTAATATGAATAAATAAACATCCTTAAATCGTGGGCGTTTCTCAGAAGCAGACTATATTTATAGAGTAAAATTTATGTACTTGCTATTTATATTGCAATTACATAAATTTTACTCTACTTAATAGGCCAATAATAATTGGATTTTTTATTTGTGATCATTACGCAATTAATCCAATAATAATATAGGTATATATTTTAATTTATATCTATCTGCATATCTTCGTGTACGGAATCGGTGTGTTTCACCCTTTATTCAGTACCCTAAAAGGTTTTCACTCTGGTTAGTAAAACGATCTCTGTAATTACAATCAAGTCAGCTATTACGAATAATTTGATTACTAAAACGGTTTAGGTGAAAATGATTGAACACAATTATCAAAAGCTATAATTAAATTGCCGTTCAAGTTAACCGAGTGAATCAAAGTTTTGTCACTTGAATTAGTTTACCTAACCAATGTGTGTCAGTAAATAGTTTTGGCAAGGAGTGGAGTTTATAAGTCTTTTGAAAAAGATTATACTTAGGTACTTCATTTCAATATGACAGCGTAAACATTTTGTAAGTGACATATCAATCGTGAGTACTTATCATCGACTCTTTCATCACCACAACAGCCTTTATAATCCGACCCACTGCTGGGACACAAGGCCTCTCCTTGCTATCGAAGGAGGTTTAGGCAGAAGTCCACCACGCTTGCCCAATGCGGATTGGCCGAGAGTATAAGGTGATCAAACCCCTTTGCTGACCCATTAGTCTCTTTCTACGACACCCAATGGAGGATATCGGGGTGATGCTATTCTACTCTGCCGGCATCACGCGGCCACTAGAGTCTTTATTATAATTTATTTAAAAGCAACAGAGTCTCGAGGGCATTGTTGAGTCTTAAGTTTAATTGCTAATTATGTATTACATATATATTAAATATAAAAAACAAGTGAGTTTAAATTTGTTATGCTTAGATTTCTAGACTTTATGTAAGTATTTAGATATCATACCCCTTGCAAAACATTTAAATATTGCACTAAAAATGTACAATAGTGTTTTCTTTTCCCCGCTCTCTAATCTATGAGTTGTTTATGAAAAATAATTGTAAAAAGCTGATCAAAACTCATTGTTTGACGTAGCTCGATTCCTGTGATAAAATCTAAGTTAAATTACATTAGGACTCGTTAAAAAATATATACTCAGAACTTATTTCAATCGGATTCTCGCGAACTCTGTCAAAATAACGCTTGACTTTTATGAACATTTATTTAGGATTTTTCGTGTCAAAATTTGGATGAAGACATTATCTCAAAATAAACGGGAAACAAATTTAGTGCCCACCAAAAAAATAGTACATTGCTCACCAAAATGGATATTTTGCTCACCAAAAACAACTCTTGGTGAGACTTTACACTTTTTTGGTGAGCATTTATCCTTTTTGTAGGTTAGGTTAGGTTAGTATGGTGTTCATTTACATTACAAACAAAAATAAACTCCTTAACGTTACTGAAGAGTTGAGTGGTTGCCAACACTACCCGCAAAGCTCTCTAACAGTAGGCAATTGTTTCCCATCTGTATTTACTTACATCTCGCACTGTGTACAGATTTCGACAAACAGATAATAGACACCTACTTGTATCCGTTTTAGTTTAATCATCGCATTAATTAGCCGCGCTATTGACTTAGCTTGTTTATAATGTTGACAATTAGATCAGGTATTGTTATTCATTAATAAACATTCTCTGCAGTGGCACATGATACGTAAATAAATAAACAAATAATATTTGCTTGTAACAATTTGGGTCGAGTTTAGTAACATTGATCGTAGTATGATTATGTATGAGATATAGTTTAAACCTCATTTGATATACAGAGAGTAGGTAATCATGTAAAAATATTTTCTATCGTCTTTTATAAAATTTTAAAAAATATCATTGCAATAAAATAAAGTTTCCATTTTAGGCACGGATAAATATTAAAGTATCGAATTTTTACCCAACTACGCGAAGCCATAAGTATTATAGTTTTAGCAGTCTATGTGTTTATGTATATTTGTATTTCCGTAGGTATGATCCACTGTCCCCCGTCGATAAGGGGTCGCCCAACTCAAACGGGTGCGACCCCCCCCCGGACAGAGGGTGCCGCTAAGCCTGCGGCAGCCAAGGCCAAGCCGGCCGAGGCCTTGCCGGAGACCCCGATGTCTGTGAATAATGCAGCGTAGGACATCGGGGGGCTTGCTCCAGGCCAACATTAACCACTCCGCCGGGGCACAGGATTTACTGTGCCAATCTGCGGCGGAGTGGGGTGTTGACCTGGTGCTGGTCGCCGAGCCGTACCGTATTCCCCCGTCCGACAAATGGATGGGGGCGACGGACGGTAAGGCGGCCATCGTCGTTGCAGGCGCGGGCCCCTCCCTGGTCCCTGTGGACCGAGGGGAGGGGTTTGTGGGGGCCCGCTGGGGGGAAATAGTTGTCATTTCGACCTATTTCTCCCCCAACCGCAGCAGGACCGAGTTTGAGCGGCTCCTTGCTGTGGTTGAGGGTGTCGTCCACCGCGCGGCCCCGTGTCAGGTGTTGTTGGCAGGGGACCTCAACGCCAAGTCTACGGCGTGGGGGTCTCCCAGCACTGACACTCGGGGTGGTGTTCTGGAGTCCTGGGCTTTCACACTGGGACTCCAGATCCTCAATCGAGGCACCACCCCGACTTGCGCCCGATGGCAGGGCACATCCATAGTGGATGTGTCCTTTGCCACCCCACCGCTCGCAGCCCGTGTTCGGGACTGGCGAGTGGTGGTGGACGTGGAGACCCTATCGGACCACAGATACGTCCGGTACGAGGTCTCCCCGGCATCCCCTGGGGCCCCAGCTAGAAGGGGTCCCCGTGGGGGCATCCCGCCGTTTCAACGGTGGGTGCTCTCACGCCTCCAGCCAGATCTGGCGGAGGAGGCGGCGACGGTTAGGGCATGGTCATCTGTGCCCGATACCGTCGCGAGGGATGCCGACGGCATGGCGGAGTTGTTCGCAGACGACATAAAAGTCGTCTGCGACTCCGCCATGCCGCGGGCGCGAGCCTGCCCACGGAGTAGGGGGCAGGTATACTGGTGGACGCAGGAGCTATCAACCCTGCGTGCCACCAGTATGGGGGCCAGGCGCGCCTACCAGAGATGTCGTAGGCGCGCCAGGAGAACGCCTGGCGAAGAGGAAAGTCTTCGCCGGGCGTACAATGAGGCCCACAAGGCCCTGCGGGTTGCCATCTGCAGGGCCAAGGTCGCTGCCTGGGAGAGCTTTGTAGCGATCCTGGACAGCGACCCCTGGGGGCGTCCATACAGGACGATAAGGGGGAAATTTGCTTCGGCATCCCCCTCTACGTCCTGTATGGAACCGGCGTTGTTGCAGAGGGTTCTGGGGACGCTGTTTCCAAACCCCGGACCCTTTGCACCCCCCAGGAGTGCCTCCGGTTCCGCCCCGGAGGTGTGGGCCGCAGGTCCCCCCGTTTCGGACGCGGAGTTCGAAATGGTGAGGGACCGGCTCCGGAGCCGGAACAAGGCTCCGGGGCCAGATGGGGCCCATGCCAAGGTGATGGCCATCGCCTTGGGCCCCCTGGGAGACCGATTCCGCGCGATGCTGGATGTGTGCATCGCGTCTAATCGCTTTCCCAGGCGCTGGAGAGTGGGACGGCTCTGCCTACTCCGCAAAGAGAGCCGTCCGGCGGACTCCCCAGCGGGCTACCGGCCGGTGGTGCTGCTGGATGAGACTGGGAAGGCGTTTGAAAAGATCATCGCCTCCCGGATCATCCAGCACATCGAGGGGGAGGGACCCGACTTGGCTGAGTGCCAATACGGGTTCCGCACCGGCCGGTCCACGATCGACGCGATAGGCCACCTCAAGAGGTGGACTGAGGTGGCCTACGCACGGGGGGAGGTGGCGATCGCGGTGTCCTTGGACATCGCGAACGCATTCAACACCATCCCCCATGAGTGCATAGAGGCGGCGCTCAGCTTTCACAGAGTGCCCCTCTACCTCTGCGCCCTCGTACGAGACTACCTGCGTGACAGGTCAGTCCTGTACGAGGACGCGGAGGGTCGCGTCCGATCGTGGCCAGTGGCGGCAGGAGTGCCCCAAGGTTCCGTGTTGGGCCCCCTCCTATGGAACCTGGGGTACAACTGGGTCCTGCGTGGCTCCCTCTTGCCGCGAATGGATGTCGTCTGCTTTGCGGACGACACCCTTGTCGCGGCGAAAGCGAGGGAGTGGGACGAGGCGGTCCACCTTGCGTCGGTCGGCACCTCGATGGTCGTCCGACGCATCCGCCTCCTGGGGCTGGAGGTGGCCCTCGATAAAACGAGGGCCATGGCGTTCCATGCCCCACGACGCAGGACCCCATCGGGGCTCCGTGTCCGGGTGGAGGGGGTTCAGGTTCCCGTCGAGGTGCATATCAAGTACCTCGGCCTGACCCTGGATCCCCGATGGAGGTTCGAGGAGCACTTCAGGCTCCTCGCTCCCCGGCTGTGCGCCGCCGCAGCCGGACTCGGTCGGCTCCTCCCGAATGTGGGGGGGCCGAAGGCGTTGTGCCGTCGACTGTATCACGGGGTGATACGGTCGATGGCACTGTACGGAGCCCCGGTGTGGGCGGAGTGCCTCAACTCCCGCACTCGGGCCCTCTTGCGAAGACCGCAGAGGGCCATTGCGACCCGGGCCGTGCGAGCATATCGCACGGTCAGCCACGGGGCGGCCTGCGTTCTAGCAGGCACGCTCCCGTGGGATGCTGATGCCCTGGTGCTTGCCCAGGTGCATCGGCATAGGGTCGCAGCGAGGGTGCGGGGAGAGAGACCCGTTCTGGAAGAGGTAGAACGGGTCCGGGCCGAGGCGCAGAGGGAGGCTCTGCGCCGGTGGGGCGAGGCACTCGCCCTCCCAGCCGCTGGCCACCGGACGATTGATGCTATTCGTCCGGTGTTGGAGGAGTGGGTAGGGCGCCAGCGGGGCAGCCTGACCTTCCGCCTGGTGCAGGTACTGACCGGACATGGTTGCTTCGGTCACTACCTGCACCGCGTTGCCCGTCGGGAGGAGTCGCCGCGGTGTCATCACTGCGGCGACTGTCCCGACGACACGGCCGAGCACACCTTAGTGGAGTGCCCGGCCTGGCAAAACGAGCGTCGCACCCTGGTTGCGGCGCTCGGAGGTGGAGCTCTCTCATTGCCAAGTATGGTACGAGCCATGCTTGGCAGTGAGAGGGCCTGGAAGGCTGCCGCCTCCTTCTGCGAGACGGTGATCTTGCAGAAGGAGGCTGCGGAGAGGGAGCGGGAGGAGGATGCTCTAGCCGCTCCCCTCCGGCGTAGACGGCAGGGACGGCGGGATCGGGGAAGGCTGGCGGCTTAGACTGCCGGTCCTTCCCTTGTCTCCAACCGTCCCGACGGGGCTCGCACACGGGTGGCGACCTGTGTGCCACCGGTGCCAGTCGGCATGGGCCCCCCGTCTGGGATTGCTCAGGTACCCTAGAGCAATCCCCAGAGGCGCACCCGGCCCCCCAACCTACCCTGAAAAGGGCAAGGGAGGGGGGCCGGGCCCCGGCCCGGCTCCAAGGAGCCGGGGGGAGCCCGACCCGCGAGGTCGGGCATGCCCGGAGACATACTGGAGAAGTGGCGCACCTTAGCGTGCGTCGAACCCGGTATGCCTCCATAAGGGCCAGCAGGGTGCCATCAGGTTTTAGGGGGTAGGACCCGGCGCTAGGCGGCTAGCGCTTAGCGTCGGGGGAGTCCGCAGCTGTTTCCCACTTCGGTGGGGGATGGCTGCGATCGACCGTTCTATCGGTCGGTTCCCACAAGAGTACCTCGCCTCGCAAGCGGGGGAAATGTCCGTAAATGGATTTCCTGATGTAAAAAAAAAAAAAAAAAAGGTATGATCCACTGTAGAGCTTAACTATTCACCAATTTTGATGAATAAGGTGTCAATCGATTTGTTATATAGTCCGGGTAACATAGGGTACATTTTAACCAACTTTAACAATAGGAGGAGTAAATTTTACCTTATAAACCCCGATTCTAACTGATTTCGTTCCTTTCTTCTTATCCGTAGTCGGGTTACAGTTTATAAAACTTTATGCTTATTACTGCATAGGTATTACTGTATTAAGTTGCAACTATGTTAAATTATCTGTACAATTTTAAAATCGCTAGAATAATTTTAAATTATACGGTGACATATACACAGGTTGGCAAGGTGAGGTCAACTAGCGCGGCGGTTCATCCCTCGTTATATCTTCGCATCTGGACTCTACTTCTGCTTACCGTCAGGTGGATTGGAGTCACATGCAAGACCTTTTTACATACAAAAAATACAATACGTTTAGGAAGTTTTACCGGTATAATGTGTAATTAAATTAATATGAACTTACCGTCGGATGCTGATGTATCAGTATCATTTTCCCCTTGATTATTTTAGTTAAATTTAGGTAAGAACCATTTCTCATCACTCGATATTATCAGCGCATGGTTGTGGGTTGTTTTTGATAGGTTTCTTAGATAAACGAAACTAATTAAGCGTTTTAATTAATCCTCCCATTGGGTGTTTTGTTACCGAAAATATTGATTTACTTTCCCGTATTTGGCCTTAAGGGGAAGAAAGGAAAACTTTTGTGGTTATTATAGTAAGTAGTGGTTAGAGGCTATTCTTCCCCTAATTATTAAGGCGAAGCGGTTAATGAGCGATGTCCAATTAGGTCGAGGAGATAATAAAAGTAAAATAAATTAATGACAGGTAAGCAACAAGAGACGGCACTAAAAGGGTTAAGCATAATTTTTAGTGCCAGGCGACGCTGAGAGACGTTAATTTTATACAAGCCGTAACCCTCCTAGACAGGCGTAGTCGTGAAAAAAGAGCACTAAAGAGAAAAAAAAAACATTTTGATGTGGCTTTTACCACCAGAACTTATGCTGCCCCCGTGTATGAATAAAATAGGATTTGTAATTAAAAACGGAGCAACTACTATAACTAGGTATTGTTAATAAAAACAACTATTATGTTTTTTCCATAGGTACCTTATTTATTGGAAACCTTCTAAATAAATACGATGATTTATGTTTTGCGTTAGCCGCTATACTTAGATGCTAGAAAACATTTAAAAACACAATTGTGGACGACTACCTACATTTGATTTGCTTATCTTCCTAATTAAGTAAAATAAACGCAGATTCTTGTTCTGTAAAATAAACACAGATTCTTGTTTTGTTTTTAATCTACCCTGTAATAATATTAAGGTAACATAGTGGAAGTCTGTAATTGGCTTATGTTTGGTTTATTATTTTTATTTGTATTGTAAATTGTTTTACTTATGCTGTTGACTTCAGTAAATAAATAAATTTAGACCGTAAAACAGTATGATAGTACTTAATAGTTTTTACATTTATAATTTGGTACATAATTCTAATTTGGAACTACACAGATAAATTTTGACTCATAAAATTATATTTACTTCTAAGGCCACGTAATATCTATTTCTCTTGAACGCGAAATCTTAATGCCTATTAGGACATTAAGTGATCACCAAAAATTTACGATGAATTAATAATTTACTACAGCATTAATTTTAAGACGTATGATTGAGTTTTAAGCAGATATCAAATGGAGAAGTTCGCCTCCAATTCATTTAAACATGTGCTATCTCCTAAATTACGTCAAAGAACATGACGAGTATACCGAGTAATTTCCAAAAACAGTGGCGTAACTTTTAAATGGATTATCTGGCAGTCACGCACGTCGTGCCTCTTTATCAAGATTGAATAGGCAGGCAGACAACAGTCGTAGTTTGGTAACTCAATCAAAATCGGAACAACGTCGTCCGTCCCGGCGCGGCATGCGGGATTATTGAATACTGTTATCTAAATTGTGGGTTCTTGATGCCCCTAACAAAGATTAAATTAACAGGTCGACTGCAGGCCGCCGCCGCAGGGTTGAATTTCCCAATTGGTTACCTCGGCTTTAATGCTCCGTCGCATACGGTACTATAATCCGCTTGTAGACTTGTAATAGGGCTAATTGAACTATCGTTACGTTATTAGTGAGAATACATGTTCCGAGCAGGAATCAGCGTTTCCAATGTTTATTGCGAAAACGATATCGATTTATGATCCGAACGCAATGAAATAACTGTATCAAATGTTTTTTTCAGTTTCAAGGAAAAGTAGGTCCTCGAATGGCCTACACGAAACTTGTTGAATTTATGGACGACTTGGTAAATTATGGTTGGCCGGTGACTCGGAGTGATTTCAAGCTAGATAGGTGAGCACGTAAGGTTGGTAAGCTTTTGTAATTGAATCAGTACGATATGCTGCTATTTTTAGCACAATCGGTATAGGTGTATACCATTACTGTGTAGGAGTTTGAAGGAAGTAATCTAATGGTTTTCTCAAGAAATTGGTAACAATTGAAGTTTTGCACTGGCTTTTAGTAAACCTTTGAAAAAAGTACCTATTGCCATTAAAAAAATAGTAAGACATTTAAACCATTTTTATAATGAAAACAAATAGAAGAGTGAAAATAGATATTCAAAAGTGAGAATATAAAAATATAGATTTTTTTAACAATAACATTAACAGCTAAGCTCAGTGGTAAAGGCAGTTTCTAAAAGAAAGGTAAGTAGAACATCTCTTTGTTTCCAAATATTTTTATTACTAGGTACCTAATATACCCGGTCAGCGGAGATGATTTTGAGTGTAACATCTGTCCTGGACCTACGGCCTAGACAATCGGCCCATCGATTTTATTGAACGCTTAGCGCAAGTTTTTTTTTTTCATAGTAATAAGAGGCGATACGGTTTTGAGGTAACAACAAAATGTTACTAACGATGTGTTTTCGTAAAAAATAAAAGAACGTCAATGCTTATTTCATTTTAAATAAGGTTGAAAATCTTTTGTTCAAGAAAAAATCCCTTGCCATGCCGTGCCGTGCCGCTGGGCGCAGCCCCCCATTTCGGCGTTGAATTTGTTCAATTAGGGACCTTATTGCAGTGTGTTTGGTACGGTATTTGAATGAAACAGAATGAAGTCCGCACTCGACCCCAGATTGGTGTGCCTTCGCGCCTTAGGCTATGCTCAACCCGTGTTGGGACTACGCGCGTGATCGTCTATGTATACTGTATGTATCAAAATTTTTGATTAATTAATTATTTAAAGTGTTACAATTTCCGTATAAATATTTATTTTATTAATTTATTTAATTTAACATAATTACACGGGGTTATCCCAATTACATAATTATGAATAGCGATTTACAAGCTTACATCTATTTTGTTTAGTAAAGTTTTGTAGCTGTCCACAAAGACATCAAAATCGGGGTAAGCCACAAGGAGTGCGTTAAGTGCATGATGCATACGACACAGCGGTGATTGCGCGCGTGCCACCGTGCAACACGGCGGAAGCGAAATATGTTCTCTTTGACGCCATTTGTTTTTGACTCTGTCATTTTTCTATTAGCTTATACTCCGAACCACGAGATTGGTCCTAATAAATGTTTTGGTCGGTCATCCGAGTGCTAAGTGAATTTAGTTGCTTTACTTTCGAGATACCACTGGTGACTGACTTCGTGCTATACACTTTTAAAATTATTATTCGTAAAACATATTACGTTGATTCCTATTTCATATTCTATTAAAATTTTTATTACGGCAGGTTTTTCGGTTTAAAAGTTTTTGTTTTTTAATGTTATTTGATTAGCAGACAAGAATACGGCCTGTCGGTAGTAAGCAGTCACCAACACTGACTTGACACTCGCGAAATGCCAATCCTAGTCCCTTCCCTACCCCGTGGAGCTCTGGCAATCTTACTCACCAACATAAACACAACATTACAAAAATGTAGTGTTATTTGACTGGTCTTCTGTAAAGCAGGCTACTTACCTACCGTGTAGCATGTAATGTATCTGATACTGTATCAACCTGCAAGGGATACGGCTCGTCCACGGTAACCGCGTATACAGCTATGAGCTCCCGGATCCACAGTGCTCGCGGTAATATCACGCCGACAACTTTGTCTCAAATGGTGGCCAGTGCTGCGCATAGATTAATATAAGTACGCTGCGTTCATATTTATGTACAATATCATGGAAAATTATAAAACTCCACGTCGGTTCTGGCAAAGTGAAATATTCAAATATAGAAATCATTCTAATAATTTAATATTGGATATGAAGTCTGGACGTACTTTATGGACCCACAATACCGGAGCATTTTGATAAAGTTCAATTAAATTTAATACTTTTTCATCTGTCCACTCCATAATGACGACGTTCGGTTCGTTCGAAGCTCGCGCCTACTTACTCACTACACAAGATGCCGTGTCGCCGTCCACGAGCCGCCTTTGTGTTCGCAGTGAAACCGCCACTCGGCGGGTCACGGCGAGCTTACTGCGCTCCTCGCGCGAGCGGGTTGCAGCAGGCTCACTTGATACAGTATCAGATACATTACATGCTACACGGTTAGGTGAGTACCCTGCTTAAGGCGGCTAATCCGCTGTACCGCCACTGGTGCTATAGACCCTGATTAATTAATATAAAATCAACATATACTTACAGCGTTGCTGTGTGTTTGGTCCGTCTTGAGCTCCTTGTGATTGGAGAACTGGACGTAAACAGCGCGCCCGCGCAGCTGCGCGACGCAACCACCGAAGTACGCGACCATCGCTACTGCCGATATTTCCTCCGCCATTTCGAGGAACGCCTGACGAGAAATATTACATTTATTAAACCTACTAAATATAAACAAAAAAAAAATAGCATGAAAATCGGACAAACACCGTGATTAATTTTGGATTAGCTGACTCTCCACCGTTGTTATAGTTAGTTAGAAAAAAAGGGGAGTGGTCCCCCCTTGACTTTCCGGAAACGACTCAAAAGTTGATAGAAACCTTATATTTTTATGACATACATGCTTGTTAAATTTTGGTCACCCATCCGAGTACCGACCGCGCACTTGATTGCTTAACTTTCGTGATCGACGACTTAAAAGTTGATAGAAACCTTATATTTTGAAGTCATACATGCATGTTAAATTTGGTTGCAATAAGTCAAAGCATACTCGAGTTATCGTGCTAACGCACAGACACAGACATACACACAGACATAATTTCAAAAACTTTTCTCTCACTTTGGACTCAGGGAGGTCCAAAATGTGTAAATCCGTCAAAATCTCGAGGTCGAATTTTTTTACGATTACAAGACTCCCTCTATACTACGTATACGAGAAAGTAAAAATACAAAACTACTTATCAAGATAAAAAATATCCTATGTTCTATGCTAAAATGTGTTCAGTAGTTTTCGAGATTAGCCCGGACAAACAAACAGACAGGCAGACAAAAAAAATTAAAAATACTATTATTTGTTTTAGTGACATGCAAGTAATCATATGAGCTTAAAAAATATGTTTGTTTCGATATCACACACAGACACTTAAATTTTATCTATATGTATAGATTAGGCGATAAAAGGTCACAAGTGTGGCTGATTAACATAAAGAGGGTCATATGCTTGTTTATCTCTCACCTTTGTTGTTAAAGCTTAGAAAGGGTGACGCTTTTAGAAACTAATACATATGCAACAGGAACTGTTTTATTAATCATCTCTCGACAATCCTGGAGATCTGTAATCTAACATTGCCGAGGTATTGTAAAAAAATCGGGAGTAGTCTCCCCTTGACTTTCTCGTATACCGGAAACGACTCAAAAGTTGATAGAAACCTTATATTTTGATGTCATACATGCACGTTAAATTTTGGTCACCCATCCGAGTACTGACCGCGCACTTGGTTGCTTAACTTTCGTGATCGACGACTCAAAAGTTGATAGAAACCTTATATTTTGATGTCATACATGCATGTTAAATTTGGTTGCAATAAGTTAAAGCATACTCGAGTTATCGTGCTAACGTACAGATACACACACAGACATCCAAAAACGGTATTTTTGGACTCGGGGAGGTCAAAAAGAGTAAATCCGTCAAAATCTCGAAGTCGAATTTTTTGACGATTACAAGACTTCCTCTATACTACGTATACGAGAGAGTAAAAAAGTTAAACGTAGTATGACAATCTTACTACAATCATTTTGCTACGGCGCGGACAATTTGCTACGACGTGCTACAACATCACGTGACGTGCTACATCATTACGTTGAGCGCTCAACTTTGAAACCCGTAAGATAAAGCTTTGTATTGAATAAACTGCAGCTACTTTAATATTGATCTCAATACAAATGCAATTTCTGAAAATTAGTCTTTGTAACATCTTCATAAAGCGAATCTAACATTGAAGTACAGTCAGCAAGCTCAAACATCCGTAAGCCGTTTAACACGAGAAACAACTAGGAGCTTGCCGATTTCAATTAATCGACTCCAAACATAGATAAACTTGTTATCTAACTAAACTGGAACTAATCCCGAATGCAGTCTCTATCATTCTAAGCGCGTTATGATTTTGACGATCATTTTCGGCCAGAATTCTGTTGGCGCCCAGTTTCACGTGCTTGCAGACCGTAACCGCAGGATTCTGCTTTTGGCATTTCAACACGGCTGACCATACAGAACACATCGTTAAAAGCCCGCGTAGTAAGCCACAGATTAAATAGAATATTTGCCTGATGTTAATTAAAAAACAAATAGCAGCGGTGAAAGCACAGAGAAACAGGCCAGCCATTCAAACATAGTGTTTGTTTACGTGAAAAGTAGGTAGGTACTGAATGAGCATGATGAACTAATTAAGTTTCCTCAGATCCTTTTTAATTAGTGAGATTATGAAGAAAACTGTATTTTCATTAAGCATTTGAGAAAGTTGCAGTTTCGTTGAAATCTTTTAGATTTGTATCAACATTGCCTTCCGTCACGTAATTTGTTATGCTTACTTCGTGTAAACTGTCTGTAATGTCATCGCAGTATAATGTTGCTTAATTTGCATTTTTGCTAGCTCAAAATGTTTTAGAAGGAAATTAGGCGAAATGCCAATGCGTGCCGGTTACCCGATCGATGCGACTCAAATTAATAGAAGCGTTCTGGCCGTCACGCAAGTGGTCGTAAAATCGTGTCGACGCCTCTTTCGCTTTAATCACTGAGAGTAGGCGATTGTTGCGTTCACTCACCGCATGTTTGCCCACCTCTCCAATTGGCACCTTTTGTAACCAAACCTCGGGGCTACGGTTACCATCGACAACGATACTTTTCATCGTCCTCTCGTCCGTCAAAGCTAAGCCTGCGTAGAGTGCTTTACTCGACACATTTATTAGTAACGAGGATCTGTAATCAAGTACACTTTTAGATTTGAAAAAAATGCTGCTTTAATTAAATTGTCCCTGATTTCACCAAGAAATGTAGTCTCTAGAAATCTTTTACGGAGTGAGTAAAAACTTATGAAACTTTTCCAGCGCTTTGCACCTTAAGCATACAACGTGGCTCTGGAAAAAGATACGGAATATTTCATGACAAAAAAGCAAGCAAAGAGACTGTGACCGTTCATAAAAAGGGATTCGACTCGTTTCTCGCGGTAGAAGAGAGATTGTTTTCCTTCACGCCACGGTGTATAGCGAGGGATGTCATACGGGCTATTTATTAGACGGGATAACATTGTCTCGCCGGCCGCAGCCTCCCTTGCCTTAATGGGATTTTCTTTTTATTATTTTATTTCTCGGCTGTAAACTAACTCATTTTTAATTTGTCAGCGGCGCACGCCGTAAATTTCGCATTGCACGTGTCTGGGAATAAAGCCGACAGTAAAACCTGTCTTATAACCCGTTTGGACGTAGTTTACACTCGTGATGTGGACGTGTTACTTGATGGATTGCTAACTGTATCGTCCGAGCAAGTTTACGGTACAACACATTTTGATAAAGGAAACTCATAATGGTGCTACGTGTAAATATTCACATCGCATAAGTAAATTTTTAAGCAATATGTTTTGCTTTTAAATTTTGTACTGCTGTATTTCTGGATACCTAAGCGATAATTGCATAAATTTACTAATTAGACCAAATTATATGAGGCATGTCTACACTAAATATACCTATGATGTACTGAAAATTAAATAGAAACACATCTATTTCAATTATAATATCGCAACATGCTTAGTAAAGACATTTATTCGCTCATTTCAAAAAGATTAGCACACAAAACAGAGTATACCATTTCAATGATTAAAAATGGCAAGTTAACATTCAGAGTAGAGATTTACAAATCTGATAAAAATGTTCATTGGTGCAGGGGTTCAAACCACAACGTTGATATGTATCTCCATTTACTCAGTCATTGGTCCTAGCTCGACCCAAATTTAATTTTATTTCTGACGCCGTCTTTCCCTTAATTTCCGTCAAACATGATTTGAGATGGAATCTCGTGATCGGGGTCATTAAGGTAAAACGAATACATCTACAGAATTAGGAAAATACGGGGATTCTTCAATGTGGTATTTGCTTATTCAATTCCGTTGTATTTTTTATTCTTTTTGTACAAGCGGTGATTCACTTTAGCATGAAAATTGAAACGCAAAGTACTTAGGTCCTTATTTAAAGAGCAAAATTTATGAAACCAAGAATTGTAAACAATTGTAATTGTAGAATCTCTTTGGAATTTCATTTCGGCATCAAATTTTTGGATGATCTAAGTTTAAACTCAATTAAATTTAAGTTCAACCCCCTACATCTACAAAGTCTCTTTCTTGTATACAGCCGTGCTAAGAGTCAAAATATTAATTGCCTATAAGCAGAAAGTTTGATTTATCAGATTTACTTTCTTGAATATGGTTCAATTGTAGGTTTTAATATAAAATTGCATGTAAAAGTTCGTTTAGCGACGACCGACACGCCGCACGTGATGTTATTCCGAACTCGTGGCCAATAATTTTCTGAAACGACTGAACAAATGAGGATTCACGTTCCAAGTAGTGCGACCTCCTTTAAGTTCGCAATGCCTAGCTATTACAGGCAAAATAAAACTGGAGACTAGTAGGTGGAGGCCAGCGTGGCAACGACACAATTGTTGGCAGCCTATTTGCGGCGGACCGCGCCACCCACTTGTTGTGCTTCCGGGCTGAGCGCCATCCATTGTAAACGGTGCCCATGTAACATGCCGAGTTAATTTACTAAATGAGGGTAGCGTGATCTCTTTCTGTAAAACAATGTGTTCGGAGACGCGATAGGCTTCGAAAGTAATTAACGGTGGAGGAGGACGCCTATTTTCAATTTAGATAAAGGAATATTAATAAGCTAATGAATTGAAGCGGCGGGCTCAAGAACAGTATAATTATTCTGACGACATTAAATTTGAATAAAGAATTGAAATCCAATAGCTTGTTATTAAGGAATTTTGATTGTAGTTTAAATAAGCTCTACTATAGTCAGTTGAATTATATTGCGGTTTTAATTTTGTATTTAATTAACAACGGATCTATCAATAAAAATCAATCTGTAATTTCC
This sequence comes from Elophila nymphaeata, assembly GCA_955850985.1. Taxonomy (NCBI): domain Eukaryota; kingdom Metazoa; phylum Arthropoda; class Insecta; order Lepidoptera; family Crambidae; genus Elophila; species Elophila nymphaeata. Next base: position 8,252,118 of record OY039073.1, read on the forward strand.
AATTAAGAATATTAATAAAAAATACATTTGCAGTGCCTGATGAAAAGGAAGTCTGGTCGTAACTATTTTCATGGCTGTTGCAACGTTTTATTACCTTCATTAAAATGAATTTTATTATTCATGAACGAATGCAAAGAAAGTTATTAAATTAATTGTAGTAAAAGCGACTTTACTCTCGGATATATTTATAGGGATGTTCAGTACAGTACAGAACATAACATTTATTTTAATTATTTTATAATATTTTAAAATTATTTAATTGATTATGGTAATAAAACAATAATTTGTTATACCACCATTTTATACTTATTTAATTTTCTTTTTATAACTGGTATACTTTTGTATATTTTGCCTATGGCAACATTGTTGTTCATTCTTTCCTACCTCCAAAACCCGCGATTATGAGCGGGCGTTCAATTTACTTTTCAATAAAAGTTTTAATTTTACTTTAAATAAAAACTGCAACCGGGAAGTTCAGGTTAGCAAAAAGAATGAGTGCTAAGTATAATAACATGAGGTGATACAGCAATTTTATTTTGAAACTAGACCCTTCTTTAATGATAATAAGTGCAAACACCAATACATTTACTTTGAAGAAGTACAGTGTGATATCAGAGAGCCCTGTGTTTGTTTGGGTGAAGGAAACTGCACTGTCCTTCTTATTGCTGTTTGTTTAGTTGAACAGACTGCCTCAAGGAAAATATTGCCTTCACCTAACATTTTGTTTGATTCTATAGAAGATACATTATTTGTATACCTAGTATTTCATACTAAATCGCCTAATAGACTTGATTAGGAACTAAAAAAATAATTTGATTAAGAGATGTTTTTATAACAAGAAAAAGTTTTATATACTGGTATGTAATATGAAATGGCTTAAAATCGGGGTTTAATAAGTAAAATCGACTTAATAAGTAAAATCGACTAAGTAAAATTCATCAAAATCGGATGAATGGGTGTTATTATAGATTTATAATTACTGACGTTTATAGATTGTCAATGAATCAACTAGGGCGAGACCAATATAAGGCGAGATAAAAATAGTACGGCAATCTGACATTTCCCATTTTTCTACTTAACTGACAGGCCGACTTAGGCCGCCTACGTGGACGTAAAATGGTCTCGTCTATCTATCTCGCTCTAATATACGCGTTAGTATGCTTTTTCTCTCTTACATTGCCGATCTACGTTTCCTATATCTATGGGTGCTACGGACAAACATACGTAAATACAAACATACATAGACTGCTAAAATCATAACTTATGGCTTCGCGTAGTCGGTTAAAAAATAAGCCATGATCAAAAAGTACAACTGATAAACCCCACTGGAAGTAGGTAGTGCATTTGTGAAAATCAAAGATGGAAGTTTTCGACTTTATAAAAGTTCGACTATAACGCCGAGATGATAAAGTTAAAATTATATACATCGATACAATAGGAACAGCTGTGCAAGGCTACGCGATGGTCCGTTTGATTTGCAGACAAACTTCAAAACTAACAATAAAATGTATTTTCCTGCACAGAAATATTAATCGAAGATGCAAAGGCGCGGCCTTAGACACAAATTCGAATTCGAGCTAACCACTTTAATTTGATTTTGAATTCGATGCTTAGTAGAATAATTTCTCTAGTGTCATTCAGAACTATCGCAAAATATTGAAATAGCATCCATTTGCAAATTCATAAGAGAATATGGTAACAGTAGTAAAAACTGTCGTACTTTTAAAACTAAAAACAAGCAGAGTGAGATTTTGTTTCACGCTCTCACTAATTATTTTGCCCAAATATCATTAAGAACTTATTTGATGGATAGGTACTAGATAAAGGGCAATTACTTAATATATACATTAAATTTATATATCTTTTATAAAAATAAAAAAAAATAACCTTAACTCGCATAACAAAATATTTGTGTTCATCGCACAAACACTTTGCCGCTATCAGGATTCAAACCCGGACCGCTTGATGTGTAGGCAGCGATTGAACACCCCACCACGACGCCGTCAAGTTTAAGAAGCTCAATGTGAATTCATCACCAATCAGGTAACAAATAAAAAGGATTTAATCGACTGGACTTTTCAGAATCAGAATTCAAACAGCATTCAGATCACGCAGAAGTAATCATTATTCGACTGCCGATGTTAACAAATTCACTTTGAAGTTTACACTGTATAAATTTCTTTAGAATATTCAAATACTACCTATCAAGTAAGCGAGAGCTGTATTTGTACCTACTGCTTAGAGAAGACTAAGTTTGTGTTATTAATAATGTTAATAATTTAATCTCGCTAGTATAAGTAACAAAATTTATATCCTCTCAGGTCGTTCCAGCACAAACCTTGTGGCTTTAGTGTGCGACTGTATACGAAATTGTTTAAATTAAGATTTTAAATAGTAAATAAAAAAAATAAAATTAAGTAAAATGTTTCTCCAGACTTTGGATCGCTGGATATAGGAACACAAGTGAATAGATGAGGAGATTCAACTATAAAGTGTACCTATCCGGGCAGGGTCACGGATTCAATTTAAAATATTCTACTTCTCAATCTTACTACAATGTATGATCTTCTAAACAAGTTACCTCTCAAGAAAAAGAAAGCACATCCAAATGTTCCAGTTCTTGACATCAAAGTTCAAGAACAAAGTAGCTTTTGAGCCCTGCTTTGTGTACCCATATGAGCTTTTCAAGTTTTAAGACAAGCTCATACGGAACATGCAAATTTGTCTAAATGATACCACAAGTGTATGAAAGTGAGTTAGATTTGATTTTTTACTAAGCCTAGTTAGTACCTTCAGCAAGCGATTTTAAATTCACTGTAACAATTATTTTCAAAAATGTAGTTTCTTTTCAGTAACCCTCTCTCCTTGTTACTTCATTACTACTTTATTACCATAATACGATAATGGAGGTTACGGAAGTCGATTCATTTTGAATAACGCTGCCCTGAGCAAGGAAATCTTTCCTGCCAATTTTCGATAGGAGCAGTGGAGGGTAAGACTTCTTTGTTTCCCATATTGTCTAATTATTCTATAAGATCCCTTTGAAGTTTGAAGTATATCCGAACTTAATTGCACTATAATACCACGTAGTAATTTAGTTCATTCATTATCTAATCCAATAAATACTTAAGCTTTCCGAAAAAAGTCGCATTTGAAATTCATTTTTTAAGGGATAAATGAGTTTCTTTTCTGGGTAATTCATTTTTAAAGAACATTTACCTGATTCTTTCCTTTGAGCACGAGCACGTTGGTGACTCTGCCGAATGGCAGTCCAAGCTGTATGATCTCGGCTTCTGTCGTTTCATTGGGGATATTCCTTATGTGAATGACGCGGGACGGTTTGCCCACGTTCTGTTCCAGTTTCACCTGTGGAAAAGAATAGGAATTTAGCTTGTGTAATAGAAGAAAACATTCATAAGAAATATTTTGTTGTCTAATAAACGTTGATCGTTTAAGTTAGTTACACCGCTATTGGGTGTGTTAGGTTTCTGTTTTATTGGGTCTTCCACTTATCATTTAGATACGTGGTTTACAAAAGCGCCATTATTATAACTACCAGTGCCTAAATAAAACCTTGCCGTGATGTTAAGGTTAGTAAAAAATCTTTTTTTTTTTTAGTTACGAGATGGCAAACATGCTTGCGGCCCACCTGATGTTATAAGTGGTCACCGCCGCCTATAGACACTTGCAATATTAAGTGTAAATCACTTAACACCGCAAGTGCGTTTACCGTCCTGGGGACTAAGATGATATGCCCTCCATGCCCCAGTAGTTACACTGGCTACCTTTCCCTTCAGTCCGAAACACAGCGAACTGCTTTCACGGCAGAAATAAGAAAGGCGGTGATACCTACCCAGACGACCATTACATATGCGTCTACCACCTAGTAATTCTTAATTATGATATCTGCATTTAAAAAAAATAAGATGCAAACGAGTTGTTTAAACGGAGCGCAAATGACGGTTCTAATATTCATAAATAAACCAAGCATTGTTCACGAGGAAGAGCCGCCTGGATAATTGAAAAGTCGATGTAGTATAATTGTCGAGGCTTATCGGACCAGCCCCGATGTGGGTGCCATTGTTCCCGGAGGGCCTTTTGATTACGGCGGCGGGCCGAAACGAGCTCCAAATATATTGTAGCTTTGTATGACACTTCACTTTCCATTGAGGCGAAAAGAGCAAGCAACCTGCGTGGTCACAATTTCACTCAAGCGCCTAATACAGAACAGTTGTCTTAAAGCCTGTCACCAAATCTATTCTTGCAAGATTCCGTTTAGAATCATGCGGTTAAGTCGAACAAGATTTGGGAAGTCTAGTCTATGCCCCCCTTTTTTACGTTCTTTGGCGGGCGGCGAAGCGTGGAGGTGTAACAAATGAGACTAATGCCTATTAGTTCGACTTTGTTAAGTTCAGACAAAGTGAGCAGCCGCTTTGGCAAAAGTATGGGACAAGTTGTATTACTTTCTGAACTGTTCTTATATAGACATCTTAACGTGTAACTCTTCGGGAATATTATCTCAGTTGTTTGTTTTGCCAATAAGTGCAATAATAAAGGCGTATCTTAGTTGTTGCCCATTTTTCCCAACGGCAAATTGATTATCCTATCGCAAATTTTGCCTCGGCGGAAGAATTTATATATTATCTTATTTTTTAGGTAAAAGGGTATATTATATATCAAAGAAACTGAAAGATATTGTGAAAAGATTTTCGCGTTTCAATTAACAAACCGCTTACTGAAAGAAAAAGGTACAGAGGCATTGATATTTTTTGAATAATCCCGACCCTGTTACTGTCAATATCAAAAGAAGCCAACTCTGGGAGTAAACAAATAAAAATAAATATATATATTTGTTCGCCTAAATAAAAGTAGGAATAAAACGTGGAGCGTGCTCGCTCACCTAGAGTACACATTTCAGTATTATCTTCTAGGGAAAGAAAACAAGTGGTACGTAAAACGTAAAGAAGGACATTACTTTCGCTGGGTCAGAAAATCTGCGAGGAGCGATTTCCACATCAGACATTTTAAATCATCCGCTCCGTCTCACATTTCATCCATAAATATTAAATCCTGGCTTGGTTGCTGGGATAGAAAAAAGGAGATATCGTATGACATTTCCCTGTGAGGATTTCCCGGAATCGGTCAATTTTCCCGGTGATCGCTTCAGCTGTGTTTATTGAAACACTATTTCTCAGTTGGTCGCCTCCGAGCGCTGCGTCATTAAATATAACATCGGCCGCTTGCTGTTGATGACCCAAGATGGTTTTCACTTCTATCAGTGTCATCGTATCTATTCCTCGAGTTTCTCCCGAGTTCTTGTTGCAAAAACACGTGTTGAGAGACTGCATTTTAAACTCAATCCACCGTACAATTGTCGGTTACTTTAAGTACATTTTCACTTGATATTGGCGTAATGCGTAATGTGTCGAGATCGCAATTGATTTAAAAGAAAAAGTATCTATTCCTCTTTATTTTGAAGCAATATTATTTTGTGGCCGTTTTGAATACTAGTACCCCTTTACATTCCGTGGACGTCGTATAAGACCACTAAGGGCGTTTGCTGAACCCTGGCCGTTCATTGCTAACCAACTACAACAGCATTCACAAAATTTGGTGTCAGGCTGGCGTCCGGCCATTAAATCTAACGCCAATAGGCACCTACTGCAGTATGTCGATCAAAACATCTGCACCGACCCCAAATAAATTGGGAGCAGGGTAGGTAGAAGATAATTTGAAATATTATTTTGTGAACTCAAATTTGTTATTTATAGTATTTATGTTATTATGCCGGGTAATGCAATGAGTGAGACCGAAAATATATATTTTAATAGTATAGGTTAAAATTAAATTTGTATTTCAGGCAAAAACATATAAAAAAACTTTATGAATAGATTGTTATAATTTCGTAGAGGGCGAATGTCGTGATTTCTATTATTATTAAAATAGTTATTTAATATATTAAGTATGTAGGTAACGCTTTTTCAGACCATTGAGAGACGTTAAAAGTTTTCCTGTACTTAAAAAATCTTATTTATTTCTTTTAAAAAGTTTCAGGTTGATCTAAACTAAACACACGTATGGAATGAAACTTCTTCATGGTATATTAGTTATTTTTATTAAAATTATTTAACATTATTTGGTCAAGTGAGGATAAGGAATAATTGAATTGAAGAAGAGAAATAATTTCGTTTCCAATTATAGCTATTTTATTATTACATGTAATTTTGAATAGGCCTATTTAATTACATCACTAAATTACATATTTTTTAAAAAAACACTCCTCAATTTTGGTAAATACGCATAATGCAAAACGCATCTAAAGTGACAGAAAATTTGACAATTTTTTTCGACATGGTGTCTGAAAATGTGACCATTTTTTTACATTCCCATAAGTCGCTAAAGAAGTTTCACTTCAAAAATGTTTATGTGGCTGTTTTAATAAATATATTGCACATTCATAACATGGAGAAGTAGGCAAAGGCAATGACGTATAATCCGCTTGTGGCGAGAGGTCGGACGGAGTAGGCCATTGTCTAGACCACGCTAATAATGCTGTGTTCTGTATTAAAACACGACGTGAAATCTTTCTGTAATAAGCAAACTTAGGTCGACATTATTGTTGTTAAATTCTGTGGTGAATTTATACGATTTTACGGTATAATTGTAAAAGATTACAGGCATCTCAAATCTCAATATTTGTTAAATTTTTCATTTATGCGTGATATTTTAATTAACAAAATCGTGATGTTTATTCATAAAATTATTATTATTTGATTACTTTTGACATCGTAATAATAGTCCCGTTAAACGCTAAGCCAACAAACTTATGATAGGATTTTAGTCCATAGTCTACCTACAGTCTATCGGACGTTTGAGACAAAATTTCTGAACTAGTACGCCTGCCGCTCCCATAGTTCAGGTACCGAGGAAATTAGAGTAAATTTGTAAAATATTAGTAGCTGATACCATTATAATAATATTATTATATATTAATGATTATGTTCTTTAGTTGTTTTCTGATTCTAGATCAAAGAAACAAGGTTCTCAGTAGACATCTTGACATAATACAGTCAAATCGAGGTAGCGAATTGTAATCCGCTTGTGGCAAAGTTTACTAGCCGCTGGTCTCATTGTCGGTAGCTTAGGCAACGTTAACAACACAACCTTATTTACATCTAAGTTTGAGTTGGGTAATGCCTTTTTGTGCTAACATGTACTACATTGATTTCTACTTATGAGTAATTCAGTACCAACTGCCAATATGCTTTATTAACATGGACGTTCAGTGAATTATACAAGATGTAATTTTACTAAACTCAATTTCGCATTATTGAGCGCGATTTCAAAATGAACGTGGCTTATTTTTTAAGCCTTTATCTAATCTAATTTGGTATATTTGGATTGCTGAGATGATTTAGAGCAGTGTTGGGTAAAAAGTAATTCACTTCAAATTAACAACTACAATATAAAAATGTAATTGGCGATTTAAATTACAAATTACTGTTAGTTATTGATAAGCAATTCAATTAACAATTACAATTTGTAATTGGTAATTGCAATTACTCAGTTACATATTAATTATCTATAAAGTTAAGATAATATTTTAAACTAAACAATCGGGTAAATTGTTCTCATTTTATGTCCCATTTGCGTGCGCCCATTTGCGTGCGCTCTTAGTTTACATCACACCCCACAAAGCCATACAAAACTCTAGATCAGAGTGATGATTTTAAATATCATAGGTTTTCGAAATTAGAATTTCTAGTGTCCTTAAGATGGTTGTGTAATTGTGTTGCAGTTAGCAAGAAAACAACCACTCTATTAATTAAGTAATTTGAATTACAAGTTAATGTAATTATTTTTTGATTATACCAATTCAATTAAATCTTGCGCTTGAATGTAAGTGAATTACAATAAATTCAATTACACGTAATTGTAAATAAAATAATTCAATTCTTTGGCTATTTTCGTTTATTTTAGTAATTAAATTACAAAAGTAATTAATTATGCCTAACATTGATTTACAGTATAACATCTGACATGGTTCTTGGCTTTTGTTTGGTTCGCTAAAGGTATGTTACTTTGTGGATGTGATGCCTCTTTTATGTAGGCGACAGGCCGGCATCATCATCATCAATAGCTCATATAATGTACCCACCGAGGGTATCGGCCTACCCCACATTAGGGGCGATTAGGCCTTAGTCAACCACTCTGGCCAAGTGCGGGTTGATCGACTTCACATATAACCTGAGAATTTCTTCATAGGTGTGTGCAGGTTTCCTCACGATGTTTTCCTTAACTATAAAAGCGATGAATAAACGTACATATGAATTCAAAATTTGAAAACATACTAGTACGTGGCGGGATACTAACCGGGTGGCTCCGGGGTGGGAGACAACGCCCTTACGACGCGTAACGACGCTTCGACAGGCTAGCAACCTGTTACTATTTTGAGGCACTGCATGCTCCATACGGCAGTATGGAGCATGCAGTGTAGCTTAATATGTAACTAATTGTTACCTAAAACTTTGCTCCATCCAGGGGTTATGAGCGTGATAATAATTGTGTGTATAGATGTTGTAGGACATAATAATCTACTCCTGTAATCCTGTTAATAATAAGATAAAAGGTATTCTTTCTTATAAGCCTTATAAGTTTCTAATAGTTCATCATTTTGTTGCCCTGCTACCAATTTTGAGTTTTATTTTCTCTAGCACCTTCCCAATAGGTCGTCATCTGACAATAGCTGTACTGTTGCACCAAAATATTTATTTTCATTTCAACAATGTTTGGAAATTACAAATAGGTACGATCGATTGCACCAATTTATACTTTTCACAATTTCGTAAAAAATGAAAATAATTAGAATTAAAAATGGAACAGCCCATCCATATCAATTAAGTTGACATTTCCGTTACTTTTTGCAAAATTGTAAAACGTAAAACTTGGCGCAAATTGCCGGTACACTTATTAATAATCATATTGACAATTTTATGAAATAATGAAACCGTATTTTCACCGATCAAAATTTATGGGCATGTGCAGTATATTCCATTATACACTGTATCAAACCGACTCTACTCAAGCAAATTAATTTCAATATTACTAATGGATCCCTAAACTTCCACTTTGGATGCCAATAACAAGGCAGCAACTATTCCTCTTCTTATTTATTTTCTGTTTGGCATGTGTCCTTTATTTTCTTGACATGAGAAAACAAATTAGTTAAGTAAATTGGGGCCGAAGGACTGACTGATAATATTATACTCGGGTGACATGTTAAAAGATATACATTGAAAATGTTAGTTGAAAAAAGGCAAAATTACGACAGTTTATATTGAGTTAGTAACACCTTCTATATTAAAGCGAGTACTTTTCTACAGCAGTAACTTCAGTATTACCGAAAGTAATTTGAGACATATTCTTAAGAAAATTAACGCTATTGGCAATTTGTACTAAAACTAAACTTAAAACTGAACACTTCTTTACACGACAAGACAACAATAGACAGTACCGCTATGAATCACCGACAAAATGATCATGCACAAATGAGTGTAAACACTTACGCTGTACATAATTTATCTATTTTCATCCATGTTACAGTGACAAGTCTAATAGGAAGGTTACTGTAAAATGAGAGAATACATGAACATTCATTATGTTGCAGCGGGAGAGATCTGTGTGAGCAATGACCTTAACTTGAGCCCGTGGTATCAATAACACTTGTAAGAAATTAAACAATTGATCGTATACCGCATATTGTTTTGGTCCTATTGTAGTCTGTATATTTTGTGAAAGCAAAAGAACTAAAGGAAGTGGACATTGATATAGAGGGTGCCTCGTGAATAGAAAACTGGTCACGTAATCTGTTTGTGAGGTCAAGGACTGGTGATGTAAATTATTACCAATGGAATAAAATTAATTTTAAAACTAGCAAAACTGTATTGCTAAGCCTAGGTTATATGTAGTGGAGTGGCATGGTCAGAATGTTGGACAAATCGAAACGAAGGTTTAGCCGGAAATAGACTTGCATCTTAAAGGGTAATAGATATGGTTCGTTTTATATAGTCATAAAGATTTAGAATTTTTTGTATGTATACTAAGACGTGAGTGTGGATGTGAGAATAATAAAAATAAATCATCGAATGCGACTACCTTTCCATAGTATTGTGTCATAAAACCTACATTAATTACTTACTTAGGTATTTAAGCAACGATTTATGTGATAAATTAAATACATTTTTGTAAACGACTTGTGGAAATAACCCTATTAACACGATTGTTAAGATGCTTTTATCTAGTAGAAGGTCTAACAATTATATCAACCACTCATTACCGCCGACTACTTATCAAAACTCACAAAAAGCTGCAACTCAAATTGATTAGTGCAAACTTGTTTCTGATTGAAATCCTTCATCCCCTACTAATAACAACTGCGATTTAGTGGAGCGTCGTCGCCGCCAATAACCAGATGAAAGTTTACCGAGTACCGCAAGGAGCGAAAGTCAAGAGGATAAAGTATGTTAGTACAGTGATCAGTCACGTCGTTCAAGCTCGCTAGTTTAAAGTTGGATCTCTCTGGATCGTGTTCCTTATTGCTAGATCGTGCCCGTTATGTAGAAGAAACATACGAGTAAGTCGGATCTTACGGTCATCTATAAGTCTGTCTCGAGTGCTATCTAGAGTAGGTCATAATTTAGAGAATTTTGTGGGTCGGTACTTTGAAATTGAAATACTTATATTAAGAAATGATAACTGCAGTCGGGTGGCTAGCTTAGACAGAGTACGCGAGATGTAATAACTGGTAATAACCATAGACCACCAATAATAACCATAGAGTAATTATGTAAATTATCGCACACGACCATCAGATTTTCATTTTATTATTGCGTATTATATAGTATATTAATAATACGATTTATGAACCACAGAAATAATTATTGAATATTTTGTAAATAATTTAAATAGAACGTGCTTTAGTAGTGCAAAAAGTAAAATAACTATTCTAATTGGAATTCTGGGAAACCTGTTCCTTATCGATTTCCAAGGAAATAACAATTTTAAAAGTAGTTTATTTAACCACGGTAAGGAAGTGCTTTCATAGGGCGAGCACTCCAAATTCATATAATTTAATATTACGAAGTGTTGATTGTTGAAAATTTAACGAACTTAGCAATTGATTGAACTCAGCCATGCAACTGTAAACTACATAATAATGTATTCACGCAACAAAAGCTGCAAAGACTGTAATGAACGTCACTATGAATATGAAATGGCCAAAACAAGCCAGCAATGTGTACAAAAGCTGTGATTGAAACGAGTCAAGCACCATAGATATGAAAGATTAAACTGGTGCATAGATTACATTAAAATATTATATATAGCGAAGGTAGATTATATTTGTACCGTTCCCGGATTAGTTTGGGTGTTAGTAATAAAAGTTATGGAAATTTAAAATATGGAAAATTTGGACGCAGTTTTATGGTTATTGCATAATATATTCTTATGGAAAATGTAACACAACAAATACATTTTGAAGTAATTACAAAGATCGAAGGCACCCATATTTTAAGAGGCAGGGATTAGCCTGCACAAGAACCTTCAAATTTTAGAAGACCACAGTTGAATAATATAAATCTTTCTCAGATAAATAATAATATAAATCTTTTTCATTAGCTATTAAGTTAGTTGCATGCTTGTGTTTCGCCCTTGATGTGTAGGCAGCTATACTGAACACTGCATCACGACGAAATTATTTATAACTAAGTTATTACTAGATTACATAACTACTATGTTTGCATGATATTTTTTATAAATCATGCTCCATGGGGGTAAGGAAGGGGAATAGGGTTGCCAGTGTCACGACACTGTTGCAAGCGTCTATAGGCTAAGGTGGCTCCTTACTACCAGGCAGGCCGTGTGCTTGTCTGCCAACCTCTTAACATAAAAATAATATTTTTTTTACGTTATCTTTCATTTGTTCTTGAGTTTCATCCATCGTAATCATTATTGCTACCTTCAAATTAAGGCTTCTCCAAATGAAGCCAGCTGAAATATTTTCTTCGGCGGGAACTCTTACAGTTGCATCAACTGTTAAAATTTAAAGAGCATTATTACACAGGAAATGGGAACCCGATCCGGTGGAACTTTTAATTGGCAATCCCCTTGAATATTGCTATTAAATTGCTGACCGCCATTGATATTATTTAGAACTTCAAGTGCAGTTGCAGATTTCATAGGATTTCAAGACTTGTTGATTGTTTTTTGTTTAGTCTACTAAATATGGTTTTAATGCCTAAAAAGAAATGCAATTTTTAATAAGACTGATGTGGTTATGAGTCGCTTTCATGGATTATTGATTGATTATATTGTTTAAATTAATTCGAGCTATCATGATCTATATCAAGACGTTCCCCTAAATTTGGCCCATTATCTAGGTACTTAAAATTGTTTAGGTATATTTCCGGTTCTTTACAAATTTTCATAAGCATATTTTAACGTGTTTCACTTGACTCGTTTAAATCAGAGCTTTTGTACACAGTGCCACTGCCCATTTGATGGTAAGAGGACACCGTAGATAATATACATATACGCTTGCACCATAGAAATACAATGGCAACATTCGACGAAAGGTGAAATGAAAAGCAGAAATGTTATCTAAACGTTTCACGTTACAAATTTAATTTATATTTTACTTTGAATTTTATTTTAGTCATTTGTTACCAATTTAAAATAATGAGATTTTTGTGAATTGGTTAAGATTTCCGATTTAAGTTGATTTAGAAAAGTGAAGAAGGAAATTACAATGAATGGTAAATTGACTCATAGCTTTGCGTAATGTTGAAGGATAATCCGGATTATCAATAGAATTATTTCATCAATGCTTTGTGACCGTTGATAAAAGGTTGCAATGTACACTAGTCAGATGGTATCTGATAATAAAATATTGATTGTAGCATTACCAACGTGCTAATAGCTAGACGGTAAGTTTTAATTCATTCATGCACAAGAAAAGGGCTCAAGTCGAATGTCTAGAGCAACTTTTAATAGTGGCCCCATTTGGCTTGCATCACTCCGCAACTACTTGTAAAATGCTGATTGATACAAATTAAATATAAGATGAAACACCAACTTTTTGTTTTGCAAAAAACAATAGATGATAATATAGACTTTTATATTACTAATGGTTTTGTATAGTCAAAGTTAAAAACAAAATCAGTGGAAGATAAACAAGTAGTCAGAAAATAGTACTTTTTACTCTATTAGTACCTCTACACCAAAGAAATTGGATAATGTTGTGAATTCTATGTAAAGAAAAAATACATAACGTATGGGTATACCTATACGGATTAAGATGAGTGAGACTCCAAATTTGTAAAATAGTCACACTAGAGACTTGTGTGACTCTGATACCAAGTTTACCAGGTCAACCTGGTCTATCTACCTGATAAAACGGCTAGTCGTATTTATATTCTTATAGCTCTCATGTTCTAGTTTCAAAGTCGTAGTAACGTGTTACCTATTCGAAACAGCTACGTGGATACATATGAATATTCTTTCGACTAAAATGCATAACAAAAATTAATCGCCAGCACAAAGACTATCTTTACCAAACATGGCATAAAGAGTGTATGGTTATGAAAAGCAATTACATTAATTAAGCTGTTAGAAAAAGGCATAAAGGCACAGAATTATTTAACTCAGTATAAGAAAAACACTCAGCATAATTAATATTGACAAGACAAATGTTTAAATATCTCCCTACAATGATTATGCCATCAAATAAAGACGTGAACATACAACCAGTAAAAGTTCGACTCGCACTCAAGAAAACAATGTTCTAAATCACTTGTTTCATAAGTTTTTGTTTGTATGGGTCGTTCGTGAGCCCGCCGTGGAAAATCGTAAAATAAGATAGCCAAATAGTTTTAGTGGCCCTAAAACTAGCAGTAAAATAGTAAGTGCGCGTCCAATGAATATCTTTATGGGATCATTTGATTGATTACCAAATTTTCAAGGAAAGGTATCGATAAACTTCCCTCGGCTTCTTCCTATGGAGATGGTTGGACATTATTTAGTTGTTAGCATAGATGTTCGCTTTGGATTCTGTTGATAACAATTCTTTGGAGTTTATACGTGAGAAGGGAATCGTTAACCTTGAGGTGTAAAAAACCTAAAGATAAAATAAAAACCAAGGCTTACCAAGGAAAAGCACACATGTTTAATGCAAGTTCATAAAAACGCAGTAACCTGCGAATTACACTCCGGAGGGATGAAATAGGCGAGATTCTCTTGTGTCTCCCTAAAAAGTATTTATTGAGATTACTTCCATGAATAAGTAAAAAAAGAGCCGATTCTTTCCTAGTACAAACAGTCAAACCCCGCGGAGTCGTAACTTCAGAGCAACTCGTAAATGCTTAAGTAGTGGTGAACGTAGCCCGCGGCCATCCTCAGATTTGATTGATCTACACTGTGGAGGCCTCTCTACGTTTTTACAAGCCGACGTCAGAGGAAAATGAGGGAAAAAACGGAGAACATAATTAATTACTTTATTTGGACATTAATGACCCGGTCAAAGAGGACGAGGGTTGATTAGTGTGTTTTCTACAGACGTGCTTTGTCGAATATTGTAGAGGTTAAGTGAAAATATTCCCGCTGATAATGGTAAATGTCTGGCACTCACGAATTCAATAGCCAGCTCTTTCTTATAAACCTGTCAATTAGGGTTTTAAGCATCAAGAAAATATTTGTTTTCACGGATAATGGAATACTAAAAGGTTTGTAAAAGAAATACGGAAATGTACGCGAGAAATTGTAAATAAAGTGGAATTTTGTCCAACGATAAGTTTGGCCCATAAAACATTTTGTAAAAAACGGTTGCTTAGAGTTTTCCTTCAATATTTTCACAGCACGAGGTGTTCGCGCAAACAACACAAAGAGAGGACATAAAAAAATACTTTTAAAAACGAGTCGCCATTCCGCCGATGGGTTCCAAATGAATATTCAGAGCGACAAAGAAGAAAGGGGTGTCGCAAAAAAGGCATTGCCTAAATTTTCGTTGCAAAAAAAGGCAACGCAATCGCAAAACCATAAAATAGCAAATAAATAAGCGTCGCAGGGACACGTCCCTATTTAATTATGAATTAAGGCCAAGCTGTAACGAGATCACAATGTAATTAAGATTACTACGGTACGGTTTTTTCTGGACGCCCTAACAAGTGGGAGTAAATGATCGGCAAAACATTGCTGGACTAATACGATTGCATGGCTTTGCTTTGGTGGGGTTTACTTGAGTAATTACACGGGGAATGGCAAATGTAATGTTTAATCAATGACTGTGGTTAATTAATTAATGTTGTGTACAAAGAGCGCTCTTCGCAGATGAAATAAAAGAGATAAAAAAAATGTCGTGACATTATATTTTCAGTTTCAAACTTTTTGCTGGGGCTCCTTTCATTCGTTTTCTTAATAACTGTGACATAATGACCGGTGACAGAGGGGTATTTAAACTGCCTGCGGGGAAGAATAAGTAAATGGTTCCTTTTGGACGGGACGCTTCATTTCTATTTAATTTGCGTAAATGATACGAGGACGCTATTTCGCTTTTTTTGAATTCTAAACATTAACACGTAAAGTATAATTAATGAGAGTTACTATATTATCGCTAATTACTGTGAAAACAATAATATTCTATCAGATTTTTTTGTCTTTGCTAAAAATAATTTGATGTTTAAATTATTTCTTGTTTTAAGTATGCAGCTAGCTACCCTAGCCGCAGCCTGTACAGGTTTAAAACAAAAGTCGCTCACAAGCGCGCTTCCATTATGTTTTCGCATTGTAATGTTCTAATTGGCGAGTGAAGCTCCCATAGAGCCATGAGTTTACGAGTATATTAGTAATTATAAGACCAATGGTGATAGCGAACTTTACCTGGGGTCTTATCGCGCTATTAACATCGTTTTTACCAAAACCAAATCGTTATCGTTTTCATACATTTCATCTAGAGACATAAATAAATAATACTAGTAAACCGCCTAAAATGTTACAAATAAAATATATGAAAATCAAAAGTTTTGATTATTAGTTAAACAACTGTCAGCTGTAAAAACGTATGAAAATTGGTTTTAGTAAAAACGTTGTAAATATCGCGATTGGGGGACTGGAACCCTTAACCGCTGAGTTCCTGTCTTATTATTAGCGAAACACAATAACGTAGTTAACACTATTGTTAGGACGAAAAACCAGCAACCACTCTTCTGGGAATCAAACCCGGGGCCTCTGAGCATTACTCACACATTGGTGCAATTTTTTTGTCTCGCCCTAGTGGATCATTGCCAATATGTGAACATTAGTAATAATTACATTTATGGTGATGCGGGAGTAACACACTATTACAAGCGCCTATAGAATGCTACAACCGTTCTTAAAATACCTATACCAAAAATATAAATAGCAAAGTGCCGTAAACAAGCACCTTTCATTATGTATTATCGCGCCAAAAAGTATCCTATTGCCTTTCCAGGGTCTAAAACTATCTCTATACTCAATTTAATCAGAATCGGTTCAGTGGTTTAGGCGTAAAAGTGTAACAAACAAACTCCGCATTTATAATATTAATTAGGATGTCCGTGTATCCCCATTTCATAAATTTTGTTATTTAATAAAACAGAAATGTTATATTTAATTATCTACAATTTTCACCTTGAATAGGTAACGAGAAATAAATTACGCGATGAAACGTTGCCTTGTTTCATGATCTCATTTGTTAGCCGAGATAATATGTTTTACGGTCGTTCCTTTGTAGTTTAAATCCTATTTCTGTATGAGATATGTGTATAATCCATTTTACAGTGTAAAGGTCAGTACAAAGAAGTATTTTAGCTTTACAATTTAAAGCAGATACGGTTGTACAGTACTTTGTTTTAAAGTGAAAATACCGACACTATGCAAAATGAGACCCCAAGGTTCGTATATAACGATTGATCATAAGAACAAAAATGGCTAAGCCTACGGCTGTTAGTTGTGTAAGCTAAAGCACAAGTTTTGAAAAAAGTCTTTCCAGTTGTATTTTTCTTGAAGCAGTCTTATAAAATTTCCGACTAAATATTATCTTTTAATCAAGTATTTAAAACGCCGAAACGTTTTTTCGTTTAACAATGGTTTGTTTTACTTATTTTAATTGAAGAAGTAATATACATACTAGCATTAGTAAGTTCAGCAGAAAAAATGTCAAAACTATGTGATGGCACCATAAGGTTTAACCACTTTGCTATTTACGAGAGATCATCACAATCTTATATAATTGGACCCACTTCTGGAACACAAGGCCTCTCCTTGTCATCGTAGGAGGTTTAGGCTGTAGTCCACCACGCTTACACAATGCGGATTGGTGAACGGAGCATAAGGTGATCAATACCCGTTTGCAGATCCATTAGTCGCCTTCTACTACATCCATTGGCGGCTATAGGGATGCTATTCTACTCTGCCGGCATCACTTGAATACGAGAGGTGGCAATTTTAATACAGTAATTACCTAGTACGGAATTCTAAAACTCTACAAAGGCAGTCAAAGCCATAGCCACTCAAAAATAACACAACGCCACTGTCCTGCCCGCGGGTAATTAATTTGAATTTAAATGTCCGCAATTAAAGGTTCATACTTAAACGAGTATTCAAGTTTTTGGACAATGCTTCCATTTGCTGTAACGTACGGGCAGGCTCCACAAACACAGAAGCTGTTTGTTCGAAACAAAGTACACGTTACCCGTTGTATTTATGTAAATACAACAAAGCGGCGAACACCCAAACTACGACCCCGTTTTTTTACTGGCTTCTATCTCGATTGTTCAGATTTTAATTGAAACAAGAATTGGGGTAAACATTGTACGATAGTCTCGCTTATGTTTTAACATGTTGTAAGTATTAAATGATGGTCAACGGTGTGACGGAGAATTTATAGCGCGTTTTCATTTATTTTCGGCAAAAAGCACGCACAAACCATGCCTTCATGACATCTGATGGCAAGTGATGATGAAGTAAGAGTGAAATTCATTCGAAACCTTCAAAGTCTGGTAGTTTTCAAAATTGCGAGCCTTAAGCGGCAGTGGGCAGGGCACATTGCGAGGAGAACTGACGGCCGTTGGAGCGGAAAGGTCCTCGAGTGGCGACCTGGTACCGGGAAACGCAGCGTTAGTAAACCCCCCCCCCAAGGTGGACTGACGATATGGTAAAGGTCGGGGGAAGTCGCTGGATGCGGCATGCCCGCCCGGTTTGGATATCCTTGGGGGAGGTTTATGTCTCTCCGGATGAAATGATGAATTGATAGTAACACAGGGACAGACTTTGATAAGACGGTTAGCAAGGAGGACCTAAAAGGTCCGTCGTCCAACCTTCTGCAGGCTAACCTACAGTGTTTCTTTACAAATAGGTCTATCAAATGACTCCATTCCACCTGATGGTAAGCAGAAGGGGTCAAAGCAAAGATAGCTAGTGCGAGAGATAAACCGCCGCGCTAGCCATCCTTGCCATGCCGACCTGCAAGGTGCTTCTTTTGAATGACCCATGACTGGAATACGTGTGCTGGCAGTGGATTTCATTACTTGATTGTGCGACATAAAAATGAGTTTCCGAAATTCTTAGTACGCGTTGGAATAGTAGCCGCAGTTTGTCAGTTGCACCATATAAAGGTCGTGACACACTCACCATTAAGGTGAACATGTCTTTTTTTACTATGAACGCTACGGAACAGCGGCTACGAAACGAATACGAACCGTAGCGCATCACCTCTGTTTAAAAGCTTTTATTTAACTTGCAATGTATGTTTGTTCGGGTGGAATCTTGCAACTCGATATTGAAGCAGATTTCTTCAACCGATTGAGCAGAAATTTTGTATACACGTTTAGTTTGGATGACAATACCCAATTAGCTGTGTGACGTCATTCTAAATCCAATATGGCGAACCATCCAAGATGGCGGATTAGTTATCTTTAATGCATTTCTACAATATGGGTATCAAATGAAAGGGTTTACTGAGAAGAATACGAGTATTGACTAAAAAGTAAAAAATAAATTAACTAGAAAAAAACCATTTCTAAAAAACCATTAATTTTAAATTAAATACACTAAAATGATAAAAATAAACTTTAAATAGCAATAAAAGCTTGTCGCGAGATCTTCGATCTATCGTTTATCTTAATCACAAATAAATCTCGCGACAATATAATTCAATGCAATTGATTAAATGATACTTAATTTTTCTTCATATCTAAAAAATAGGTGTGTGTTCTAAAAATTACTATTAACATTTTTAAATTATGTCATATCGAAAAACGAAAATGGTTCTTTGAATGCAAATGTTATGGCATGAATTTTAGACATCTCCCGCATCCAAAATGATTTTCCTATCGACCAATGGAGACGTTCGCCCGAATATGGATGCAATACGTATTTGAAATCTCTCCTGAATCCTTTATGCACTCCTATCCACCAATGAAAATGCATCTTTAGCTTCCGTAACTAAAGCAATAATAAAATTTGGTATAAACTTGTTTCTGAGGTTGGATTCTGTTGCTCGATATTGAATTTATTCCTAGCACGTGCCACGTTAGAATTCCTGATATACAACTTGGTTGTTGACTAATGAATTCTAGACATTGGTGAAAATTTTCACCTACTGCACAAGATATTTGTAAGAACTTTTATAGAATAGACTAGCGACCCGGCCCCGCTTCGCACGGGTGCAATGCTTATGTAAATATGCATGTATTATACATATAAACCTTCCTTAAGAATCACTCTATCTATTTAAAACAAACCGCATCAAAATCCGTCATGCGTTATTTTAAAGATCTAAGCATACATAGGGACAGACAGACGGCGGAAGCGACTTTGTTTTATACTATGTAGTGATTACGAGAACACAGAAGTAAAGGTCATTTTGGACATCAATACTTAATTCAAACTAAAGTAAACTCACTTAGAGGCCATAATGTACTTTTAATGTCTGATCGTAGGTAATTTCTTTATTTACTACTTTAATCTAGATTATTTTGTATATCATTGAGCTTGATATTAAAGTCAAGTAGCTTTGATAGTTTGATTTTGTGATATTTTCCTTTCATTGGTAGGTTAATGATTTGTTTTCTAAACCACGTGGAGCTTTGTATAAGAATCAATTTAGGTTATATTCCACCCAATTTTTTTAGTCGTAATTTACAAACGCCATTTTCAATCACAATATGTTCTATAACAATCATATTACAACTATTCCGTTACACTTATTATTTTTCTTTTAATTAGTGAAATACCAATTATAATTAGAAGTCATTGTATGCCATTTCTAGACCCACTGTTTTATCCGTAAAAAGGTTTAATCGAAGCCGAATTTCGGAGGCGACAATTTGTTCCCATTCCAAAAAGTATATCGAATTCATTTGCTGAAAATTATTAATTCAATTTTGATTCAATGTATTATGTAAAAATCCACCCGATATTGCAGGTCGAGTTGGAGATTAATAAAAATTTGGCCCTCCGATTCTCCGGGGAAGACCTTTATGGCACGTTGCCTTTTTATGGGAGACCTTTTATTTTAATACTCATTTCGGTTTCGCGATTTCGTCGTTTTATAGCTTTATCCCGATTAATCGTTATTCGGTTAATTACGCAACCGGGGGTGTGGTTTAGAGATGAGTAAAATTAAAAATCACGCTGATAGAGAAGAGATTTAATAAGTCGTGAGAAAATTTATTACAATTTTAATTAAGTTATGCAGTGAGTACCCTGCTTTATGGTTATCAAATGCAATATAAAACATTATAAATAATAATTATGTAGACACGGACCTATAACACCTATAACAACCTATAACAGCCTCTATAATTCGATCCACTGCTGGGACACAAGGGTTCTCCTTGTCATCAAAGGAGGTTTAGGCAGTAGTCCACCACGCTTGCCCAATGCGGATTGGTGGACGGAGTATAAGGTGATCAATACCCCTTTGCTGATCCATCATTGGAGGATATGGGGTGATGCTATTCAACTCTGCCAGAGAGACACGGATATTACTCTACATTTTTTTTTTTATTTTGGGTATTGACTGAGTTACACCGGCCGTGGTCACGAGCATACTAGCGCGCACCACCTACGCCTGGCCAGATCGTATACCAGTTTCTTCATCTACCCACGAACTATTTATTGGTCGTCAACGCGAAAGTTAAAGATTCTATAACATAATTATGTTATATTTGCAAATCGAATAAAACCTAACAGAGACGCGGACTGAAAATATTTATCAGTTTTAAACGAGTACCTACATTTTACTAGGTGGTAGACCCATAAGTAGGGTCCTCTAGGTAGGTAGGTACCACCGCCTTTCTTATTTTTGCCGTGAAGCAGTTCGCTGTGTTTCGGATTGAAGGGAAAGGTAGCCAGTGTAATTACTGGGCATGGAAGGCATATCATCTTAGTTCCCAGGATGACAACGCACTTGCAGTGTTAAGTGATTTACCGTTTATATTGCAAGTATCTACAGGCGACGGTAACTAGTTAACACCAGATGGGCAGCAAGCTTGGTTGCCAGCTGGTAGTATAAAAAAAATCTTTACGTCACATACAGTCGAACCAACTGAATCATGACCCACTTGGCCGATCATTCCTTTAGAATCATAAATTTAGTTAGGTTTTCTTCGCTATGCGTGTTGCACTTAGTACGTTTTAAGTAAAAAAAAAAAGGTCCTGCCAGAATAACAGCGCTCCTGCAGCACTATGCTGCAGAAGCACATGGTGAGGTAGAGTCCTATTGGTCTCGCACAGGACTCCATTAATTGTTTGCAGTATTTTGTAATTTCCCCCTTATATGTTCTGTGTGTACCAATAAATAATTTCTTTCTTTCTTTCTTTCTAAATATGAATAAAAATGTGGCATTACGGGTCAGAGATCTATGCAATTTTAATCTTTGTTATCAGTGCTAAAGTCTCAATTGGAATTTTAAATAAGATGCCGGTCATAATCTAAACTCTTTTCACTACTGAGAAAAACGAATAACTATTATATTTTTAAAAAATAAAATTACGTTATGTGTCAGATGTCAAGTAGTACTTGGAACAATTTTTAAAAAGCCATATTTATTAGACACTGTCAGTGTCTAATCAATTTATAACAGGTTCGATACTTAAGAATTGTATGTTCAAGCGAATTTCAACCTACTTTGTACAGAGTGACTGTAGAAAATGATCTTAAGGTGGGGTCATGATTCAATTTGGTCGACTGTACATACAGTGTATCTGTAGTGTAGTAAGTCTAAAATATAATTAAATACTTAATAGGTACTTAAATAATTTATTTAAATATGGTTATTGTTACATATTCAACCGACATGACACGTACCATTTATATGATACCTACATAAAAAATGGCCGAATATTAAAACACAAAATCTCCATGCAGTCTAGTCGAAGCAGAAATTTCTGTAATAAACCGTGTAAAAAAACTTTAATGAAACCCTGCTCGGGTAGATATAACGGGCAACAGATTGTTAGAATGCTTAAATGAAGTATTAGAGGATCACCTCATTAGGCATAATTTTGTTATCCCAGCTTTATAAAGCGTAATTTATTTTTTTATGTCGCCTTATCAAAGACGCCCACTTGATAGGGACAAAATATGGGCGTTTCTTTGGTTAAATGAATAATAATTATTTGTAGGCTAACTTATAAGGAGTCGAGATCGTTCCATTTTAACATATAAAAAAGTATCTCCCGCCTGCAGTTGTGTTCTGCCTATTCACCTTATATACTTAATCAAGAATGATTATACAAGGTGAATAGGTTACTAAGGCATGTAGGTAACTAAACAATATCATAGCTTGAGAAGACTGTGGAGAAATGATTGCTTATGGTATTAAATCAATAAAAAATAAAAGTATAGAAATTTATTACGATATAAAAAATCGGGAGTGGTCTCCTTGACTTTCTCGTATACCGGAAATGACTCAAAGGTTGATAGAAACCTTATATTTTGATGTCATACATGCATGTTAAATTTAGGTCACCCATCCGAGTACCGACCGCGCACTTGGTTGCTTAAATTTCGTGATCGACGACTCAAAAGTTGATAGAAACCTTATATTTTGATGTCATACACGCATGTAAAATTTGGTTGCAATAAGTTAAAGCATGCGAGCATGCTTACTCAATAGTTATCGTGCTTAACGCACAGACACACACGCAGACATAATTCCAAAAAAAATATTTTTAGACTCGGGGAGGTCGGTCACAAACGTGTAAATCCGTCAAAATCTCGAGGTCGAATTTTTTGACGATTACCAGACTTCCTCTATACTACGTACGAGAAAGTAAAAATACAGATAGGTAAGTATATATTTTTTATTAAACCAAATAAAAAATGCTCAACATACGAATATGCTGCAAAATAGTACATTCACCCATTATTTTTCAAATTCCTAAAATTAATGTTGGTTTAGCCCAAAATGCGCGACTACGCGCGTGAATAATTTCAGGTTGCAATATCTGCCTCTCATTAGGCGACGATTATTAGGTACGTATGATTTGGAACTAATTTGTGTTATTTTGATTTTTTGACTGTATTTGTTATAAAAACAAACGTAAAAACAAAACAATTATCAAAATGCTACTACTATAAGCGCAACCGACGGTAGATAAGTTACCGAAACAGTGAAAGAGATAAATCAATGTTACAAGGTCTCATGCTTGTTAATAAAACAGACCTCATTGTATTCTCGAAAACCCTTGCTAAATATATATTGTAACTAGTCTCCACCGGCGGCTTCACCCGCCTCCCGGGGGAGCATTATTCCGGGATAAAAACATATTCTATGTTTTTGCCAAGCCCATGGGCTATTGCTACACAAAATTTCATTTCGTAGTTCAAGTTTTGATAACAAGAGATAGAGACATTTGCTATTAGATAAATTAAATAAAAGAGAGGTCACAGTGGTAAAAATTGTTCTCTCAAATGGGTTTAGTCGTAGTCGAATCGTGCAAGTAATGGAATTCAATGGAATTATGTACTAGTTAGAGCGCTCCCTCCTTGTTACGACTTTACAGATCACCTAGTGCGTATACTTTCTACTAGATACCTTGAATTTGGACTCTATTTCCTTTACAATCAGGTAGAATTAAGACAGGAATCCCATTTGTATCAGTTATGCATTAGATACCTCATTTTGATCGTTGTGTTTTTTCTTTTGCCTTACTGTGAACGGTAGAGTACGATTATTTATTACTAATACACCTGACAGGTTTAAACTAAAACATTATAACAAAATAAAAACTATTACCTTTTTCGCAGCGGAGTCTTGGTTATTATTGTCGGCATGGTGCGGAGCGGCGGGCGCCATGACGGTGACGCCACTCTGCGAAAGAAGCTCGTCTGAGCCTCTCTGTAACAACAAAATAAATACAATTAATATTTAATTTTTACAGGTTTTCATGTACGGCAATGTAATGATAATGTGCGAGGGGTATACCATTTAAATCCCTATATACATTATTAAAAGACCTCAGTTTGTCTAGAACTTTCATAAGTCTTATTCAGATATGTGTTCCAGTAGAACGCTTTAATATAAATCGGCTCCAGCGGAATCGTATCAAACGAGGATTAGGTTAAGAAGGCCTCTTTAACCCTAATCCTGGGTCACAAGTCCCAGATACTGCTTCTGGCACCCCTCTCTGCAACGCGATGGACTCAGCACCCGCACGGTAAATCCATGGAATACTAAGAGATTTCGTCTCAATGTCAAGAAGGATGAAGCATGAATGAGCATGAAGGGTATGGAGAGAGAAAGACCGATTTAGATGGCAGGGTGTTCTGTTAATCTTGATATGTCGGCGGTTCGAGAACTATATAAGAAGAAAGATATCACACTGACACCAAAAATTGGAAGAACAGGGAAATAAAATTATTATTGAAATAAAATTTTGCATACAAATATGAAAGTTCTTTGAAACACTTAAAATATGCTTTTATACAAAATGTATACTATACTACACAGAAAAACATTTCCTTCAAAGAGCAATAATATATTTCAATTCTTATCTTGAGAAGACAGGTGAATTGTCTCAACATGGAACAGATAGTTTTGACAGCGGTAAGATTAGATAAGCATGATTCAAAAGAAAATGTACATTGAGTTTATCATTTTCACTTTAGTTTCTGTCAGTTTTGTAGTCTTCTTCTTGGACCCAATTTAATTGAAATCCGTGCTATAAGCATAATTTTATGGCCAGAGACATCAACCCTCCTTGGAAATGATGTTGTTGGTGGTTTATTCGCCACCGCAGCGAGATATGCCACGACCTCGAAGTCAGCGACGAGCGACAGCGGGGCGGCGGACGCTCTGACCCGACCTCGAAGCCAGCGAGCAGCTCGCGCGGCGCTAGAGCGGCGCGCGGAGTAGTGTTGTGTTATTAACAAATTTGTGGCAAAAATAATTGAAATAATTTGCACCTCGACGACTTCGGCAGGAATTTTGAAACGTCGGTCGATAAAAAGCAATAAATAAAATGCACAACACTACTTTAAATACAGACGCGCTGGCGCCGCTTGACTGGAGCGCATCGCTCGTGCGTCGCTTCTCGAGCTGCGTCGCTGCATTCGAGACCATTTCTATTTGAATCTGTGCATTGGATCGCGCCACTGTCGTTCTGTCGCCGCCGTCGCCATGCTCGTCACTGACTTCAAGTCCACGTCCTAACAGTCTTCTATGTTTTCTATGCAGACAACAAGCAGTCCTTGTTGTCTAGAAACTCCCTCCATCGCCATTTAGTACCCACGGAATGAGAATTGATAAATAAAGCAAACATATCTATCTTATTACATCGTTATAAGACAAATTCGCAAAACGGCTTTAACTTACACAAATGTCACATACGAAAGCTCTTATTTTTCATACAAGCGACACAGAAAACATTCACTGCGCAGGTTAAATTACGTAACAAAACAATTTTGTCGAGCCAGCGTGTCAACCCTTCCTGGGATCAATCTCAATTTAAGAAGGCGAAATGACAGACCTCAGCAGTTAAACGCACCGGGCGAAGATATAAATCAGGCTGTGTAATAAAGCAAATGTACAAATGACGCGAGGCAGACTACCCCCGTCGCGGATTGTACCAAATATCGCGCTCTCACACCTGCCACGCCTCGGATAAGTCGGATATCACTCAAGTAAGACACTTAATAAATCTTGACACCATTCTTCTCACATACAAAGTAAACACAGGCTGTGATCAACATCAAATGCATTTGGGATGTAAACATTGTCTGTTTGTAAATTTTAAAGTTAAAAGTAACATTTGAAACAAAAAAAGCTCAGAAAAAGTTTCTAATGATAGAAAATGTCTAAAGGCAATATAATTTATTACTTTTTGAGGGTACTTAGTTAGTTTTTATGATTAGATTGACTTAGGTACTTGCTGTATATTGTATCTTAAAGTAACATGTTGATTAGAAAATACACTGAAAAAAATAGACCTGTCCAGGGCGGGGTTTCGATTTTTTTCAGTGTATTTTCTGATTTAAAAATATTTTCGCGTTTGTTAACGCAAAAATAATTCCACAAGATGTTGATGTTAAAGTAATCATTTCTTAATATTTGTTTAAGAAAATCTAGAAATGAAATTTTTATTATTATAAAAAAGATTCTACCAAATTGAGAGATGTTCTCGGTTTAAAGATTTCTCTAGCATAGATGTAAATGGCAAAACCCGTGTTTACAATTTAGATAAAATAATGAAGAGTAGATTACGCTAACAGCGGGAATCCCATTTTGCGGCATAAAGCTTTCATTGTAGAAAAAGGAATCGCTTCAGAAATAAAACCAACATCCGCAAGGTCCTATTCCTTGGAGTAATTTCGTAGAGCGCGTGTAATAATTGCCCGAAATTAAATAACATTTTTCACAACAAAGAAACAACGAGGATGGAAATTCGGGAGTAGGACGGCGGATTGTGTTAGAAAAGAGGGCAGTTTCTATAACAATTTTTCAAGTTAATGGAGAATGATGTTGGATGCCTTCATTATGAAGACTAAGGTGACAATACAGGTTCGCGTCTCATGATCGTAATGAAATCATTAATTATTTACCTTAATGGCCTAATTAAACGAGACAATTCTGAGGAGTTTCATCTGCCATTCTAGGGAGAGTAGATGTTATAAACACTATTTTTACGACATTTCACTTTCAAAATAAAGCGAGAAACTTTCAGAGATTCCGTATTTTGTTAATGTAGCAGAAGAAAAATATTCGCAGAAGCGACGGAACGCAAATCAATTCTTACATAGTGGCTCTTCACTTGATGGTATTTGGTTTTATTATCGAAAGAAAACTGTGGATCTTTTTCGATCAGAACATGCTCAAACGTTTCTCCAATATGTCATTTGAATGAACGTGATACGAAGGCCCCTCATATCAAAATATCGGGAATAAAATATACATGAAAGGTTTACTTAGATCACACGAGCGGCTCGGCCCTTTTAGCGATAGATGCTATGGACAGAATGATACGTTTACGTGTTCAAAGAGTATTAGACTCCATTGTGGGGTATCAATACGGATAATCTATTAGTGATATTAAAATGTTCACCCGAATTCACAAGATGGAAACGAAAAATTTGGTTATTTTTGAAATATATCGTCTTTTGTGTACTGGTCTTCGTGAGTTTGTTTTTTTAGGTAACACAGATCTTGGTGGTTTGTATGTACTGAATTAGCGTTTTATACTGGCTTCAAAATGTTTTATTTATTTATGAACTCGCGTAAGTACAGACATTGCTGCCCAATACATGACAGAAATCAGCCTGAATCTAGCAACAAACTACAGTGACCGCTTACCAATAGACAACCCCTATGCTTGCTTATCGCACTTTGAAAACATTATTGCTAATATTGCCTAGCTGAAGCTACAAGTCATGTAAAAAACTGGAAACTAAATGCCACAGAGGTTTGCTGTGGCCGAAATTATTCCCAACTAGATTAAGCCATTACAGTGACAATGCTATCTAGTGACAGATATCTGAACTAATATTACCCGCAAATACTTAATAAACGTTAAACAATAAACTTCATTTAGGCTCTGATTTAATTTTTGAAATAATGATTTTTTTGGTAATTTCACTTTCGTTTTGAAGGTGTGTTGTGAGATGAGCAAACATCTATCAGATGTGGTGGCAACCAAGCAAATATATGGTTGGTGGGTCAAAAAGCAAAGTTACATTTTCTGCCAAACTTATTTGTGACATTTAAAATATCTATCTATAACTGACACATTATATACACGCATATCATTATACAATATTAGCTAATGCCCGCGACCTCGTCTGCGCAGGATTAGTATGAATTATAACCTATATGTTATTCTGATCATTCAAATCCATACAGTAGTTTTTGCGTGAAAGAGTAACAAACACACATCCATCCATACAAACTTTAGCATTTATAATATAAGTAGGTAGGTTGTTCTATAAGGAGAACAGCCAATTACGGTAACGATATTACGTAAAATAAAGTATTCAATACATTACGCAGTATAAATAAAATATCTGTCATTATTGCTAAGTAAGTCTGTTTAATGTAATAGCCTTAAAAATATTGAGTTTTATTGATCAAAGATAGCAAGTAACATCACAGGAGTACCAATAAAACTATTTACCCCAGAATCGGGGCCGAGATTTTTATGAAGGCTGTAAACACAGCACTATCGAAATCGCATGAAATATTTATGCCTCAATAATATGATTTGGGGGTCATTAATTGATTTCAAATTGATAATGGCGTCACGTGAACAGTTTTACGAGACAATTAGATTTGGTGTTGAGTTGTAAAAAGTTAACAAAACAATTAATTTTTATTGCGTGTTATTTCCAATTCACCATCACCAATGTTTCGAAATGAAAAGACTACTTTATTAATGACCTAAAAAAGCCATTAAAAGTAGGTATTATTAATTTATTTAAGTTTTGTTATCATTAAAACGAGTATAAAGAAAATTAGGTAAATTATGTAGGGAAAGAAAATTTCTATCAAATGCTAGATTGACAACAAAAACTCTCGAATCTTTTTTACTGTTACTTAAGGCATCATAAGTAGCTATACACTTTAGTACTATGCCATAGCAACATCAGTCTTGTACCGGTAATAGCATAGTATAAGTTAATATGCTTGGTTACATACAAGCATATTTACTATTACTTATATGACATAGTTGTATATGAATTAATATTATGACAAGGCGCTTAAGTCTTAATCTAATTCTGATGCTGACCGTAGCTACTGAATTATTTCAACTAACCGATTTTTTTTTCTTTTATTCTGCTTTAAAAACATATATTTTACGATTTAATAACCCTTATAAAGTAACATTGAAATATTTACAACAACCTACGCTTTAAATCTTTCATCCGAATTCGTATAATATTTCCATAGCAGAAATTTAAACAAAGATAAAAATAATATTCAGTAAATCCCGCGGTTTTGTATGAAGGATTTCAATTAAATTTAATCCACTGTTTGTGCCTTAAAGTAAAATGTTACCGTTAAAAATTTCAAAATAAATTTAGTTTCACTGTTAACCCAGCTATTTTGTTTAAAATAAAATCCTGCGAGGCGCGAACAATGTACGTTATTGTTACAAAAATATTGAAGCAATAGTTTTGCGAACGCGAAAAATCTTTAATGTCACCTGCTCGTATTGGAACAAATTCAGGTAGTAAAGAGAAACGCATAAAAATTATTAATAAATTCGGCGTCACCCGTACATTGTTTCCGTGGCCGAATAAAATGGAGAAAGTGAACATTTATGATGGGAATGAAAAATCGCTTCGGCATTTATGACGTCATTGTTCCTGAGAATGGGTCTAATATGAAAAAGAATAAAAAGGGTTCTAGCGAGGGAAAGCTGTAACGAGTCTAATAATTTTTATTGCGATTTCACGAGCTTACAGTCTGATTTAACTCGGTGTGTGTAAATTATGATTTAATTTAATAACCGCCGCTGAAAACGAACGTAAAATGCCTTTTTATGTGAGATAATATACTTTTCATTAACAGTCATGTGTGACTCTCGCAGTTTTATATTCATGTTTTATGGGTACAAGTAACCCGCTGGGATTGAATCGCTACAAAAAAATTACCGGAATTTGCTTAATCTACCTTTTGGGTGTAAAGGGACATAAAATTACTTTTTAACTCGTACAGATTATGCCGGCTGTTTAACTTGTTATGTGTTCCAAATGGTTCCAAAAGAACATTTTAATTAATTAAGAACCGGAATAATTGAAGAAATACTATGAAGAATTTTGAGCCCGCGAATTATCGCTATAATAAAGTTCGACAAACTTTATAGAAACAGGATTGTATTCAAGTATTTTTCTTACAAAAAAAAAGTGTACTTTTTTCAAAGTTGAAATATTTTAGTGTGATAAATACTGTAACGTGTTCGTTAATTTAGGTGCAATTCCTTCAAGAAACATTGTTTTTTTTCTCACAAAGTAGAAATCTTTGATTAACGTTAAGTTATTAAAAGAACGATTGCAACTCAAAGGAAACGTTCCAGTTCAATTGAACACTTTTACACAATTGAACGGATTTAATGACTGAGATTTTTCACTGGAGTATTATTTAAAAACAGCATTTTCTGTGTGAAAATATTTTCTAAAATGTTAGCGCTAACAATTTATTTCGCTTTCGTTAATGCGGCTGATTGAAAACCTTGCCATCATTGGTGATTAAGCTAGAATATTTTTGGTTTTATTGGTGACAGCACTAAATCGGTTTTAAACGATAGCATTTAGCGGCATAATTTGGCGCATCCGTAGCGCCGTATGCGCCACATATCGCGTAATATCGCCGGGCGTATCCCACTAAGATGTCGAAATTAACGATCTTGATAATATTTGTCGGCTGAACGCTGCCAGCTCCGCCCGTAATTAATTGCACCAATTTGTTCTCCGCTTATAACGGACATTTGTCAAGCGCTCGCCCGCACCCGATGATTTTCGCACTAACTTCATAATCGATATTGCCAAGTATCGATTACTGCCCAAACTCTACGTCTTAACTCCAATATTAAGACCTTACCCTAGTCATTAATAAACTGTAACGACCTATTTCTTCGACTGTGAGCGTTAAAGCGAATTGGACCAAAGATTAATGTTGTGTTAAAAATTCAGAACGCCACTACAATAAATTAACAAGACACGACACAATGTAAAAGTTAACAATTCTCATCGCAACTAGGAGCAAACCTCTTAGCCCCAGAACAATATAAGGAGACATTACTCGCTGTCACAACTCTACTTTATAGGGAAAGTAGGAGTAGCGAGTTTACGTGAACAAAGTTACGGAGGGCCGGTCGCTTCGTAATGAATAGAGACGTCAGACGGTAACCGCTACTCGGGCGCAACTCGCATACCATTTTAAGTTGGAGCCAGCGATTACCGAACTATGTTGTTCTAACACGAGTCTCGATACAGACTTGTTTGTTCGATACTTGTTAAACCCTTATTTAACATCGGCCGTGTTATAAAGCTGTGAGATAGATAGTATCATTACGGCCGGCGGTGGGCTCGGAATATGCGATTCAGTTGAAGCAAAACTAATCTAGTTGAGGAAAGTTGAGCCATAAAAGTCAGTGGCAACCGGGTGCGAGAAACAAAGGGTTCAGGAGACGGTCATTTGCATGCGAGACGATTTAAATAAATACACCTATTGCATGGGCAGCTGTACCGACGCTTTGTTGCCTTCATTATTTTATACAGTACTTAAACGGAGAGCTTGACAAACGTTTAGATTAGCATAAAGTGCATTTGCTTGTTAAATGGAGTCTTCCAAGTCCGCACGAGGGGTGTTACAAAAATTTTTCTGACCCCAGTTTCTCTCCTGGGATTTTGTTACTCCTCGAGATCCAATAAAGCCTAATGTCACTGCGAGAAGCGCGCTGATGACCGCTATTAATCGTGCGAAGGTAACTTGCTTTACAACAAAACAAAACAGAGCACATTTCAAAACTTGCGACGATTGAATCTTAGCAATAATGAAGATAAGGTGAATGATAGCGGTGGATTGTTTTGCGCGTACCGATGTTAATTCTTGGGTCTCAACAAATTAGTTTTATGGTCTTGCCGCTATAAATTCATTTGGTATTGTCAGGAAATGGTGGTGTACTTACGGATAGTTATTAGGCGGTGTGGAATTGAATACTAGCATTAACAAGACAAATTTGAGGTTCAGTTTGATAGTTTCTCATTAGGGGATCCAACGGCATACCGCGACCTATATTCTGATGTTTCATGTTATTATGAATAATAATGGTTATCACAAAATCATTATTTTTGTTGTGATAATTGTATAAACAATAATTTACGCGGTGTAGTGTCATCGCTCTGTCGAACTTGCAACGAAACAATTTCGTGATCTCGATTATTAGCTAAGTCGTATTTACTTACTGTTCTGTCTCACTCTCGTTTGAATAGCCAAACTAATGTTATTACCTAATATCTAATTATAAACTCACTAAATTCCAAAAACACAAAAAAAGTATTAACAATATATTATGAAAATAATTGGAAGCACGCACTTGTTTTAAAACAAATCCGAAAAAGGCTGCGGAACATTAGAGATAATTGGCTAACCCAATCATCTCAAGCAATTGGATCCAACCATACCCATATTCAGAGGAAACACAATCAATATCACTTGACTCCGGGAAAAACAAATAGATTCTTTATAGCAATGTACGAAGGTAACAATTCACCCCTCAATGGGCCGTACGGAATCTAAAGCGATCGTAATTTCGTCGGGCAATATTCTGCCTTTTCATATTTTCCCTTTGCCTCCCAAATGTTATGCCGTGCCCGATACACGTCCGCGATTTCGTTTGTTATTTCGAGCCCTCTCACGCCTCTCCGATTTAGTACATCGGCACGTGAAGCATCAGTTAAACAAATATATAGAATCACTTGACTTCCTGCCTTCGATAAGAACCTTGTTTGCGCGGATATCCTTGCTTAAGGAATCCCCATAGCACATTCATTCGTAACACTGCTTTTCATTACATATCAGATATTAGTGATTTTAATAGAGTCGTGCCTTCTTTGTAACGATCACAAAAGTTAAGCCGCCAAGTGCGCGGTCGGTTCTTGGATGGGTGACAAAAAATTTTCAACTCCGTACTTCGAAAGCCACGTTAAACTGGTGGTCCCGGATGCTGTCAAAGAATAGCAATCGTTCCCAAAAATCGAATGCCAAAAACCTATACCAGTAGCTATTGTCTATAACAAGAAATACTGCACCTTCCCAAAAATAAATTGTTTAGGAGAAAGATTAGTGATTATAATAGTAGCTCCATTCCGCGAAAGAAATAGCGTAGGTATGGTACCTATTTGTTTCCGAGTTGGAGATAATAATATAGGTATCTTTGTTTGTCAGCACTCAAAAGTGAGTGCATACGTTGACATTGAGCATTCATGCCCCAATAGGTTCACACAATACACGGGCAAAGATGGATGCTTTGAATATTTTTGATAGCATTCGAGCAGGAAAAGCAACGATGTCACAATCTTGCAATACAAGAATCAAAGCGACTCTGAATTCTAATCCTGATATGTATTATTCAAGCGTATACATTTGTCGCTAAATTGTACAATGCATCTTTATACTAAACTAATAAGAAATAGAACTCACTGTACAGTAACATTTTAATTTATTTTTGTACAGAAATAACATAAAAATTTGAAGACAGAAATAATAATAGATCATTATAATGATTCTTTCACTATTATGAAGAACGACAAACTCATCTGCCTCGAATACAAAAAAGTAGATCTTTTAAAAAACGCTTTATACATTTTTCTACTTGGTCAAACTTTCATATTTTGGTAATAAGATATTTTTTTGTTACTATATTCCACAATATTTCTGAACTTTCTTTGTTATACTATAGACAAGGTTGAAGTTATTACCAAAAGTATACTCGAATGACTCTCCTGAGATTTAGAAGGGAGTTATACAAATTGATTAATGTGGGCGTGTAGGCAAAACCGGAATTTTCTGCAGAAAACTACAGTGCAACATATGAGAAGCATAAAACAATTTAAGTTGGACTTGAAACTTTATGGTAAGCAGACATATCTAGAGGATGGTGGTTCAAAGGCGCGCCATGTTTACATTTGTCTCTGGGTGCGACCGGGTAGCCTCAGATATTTAACTGCCGTCGGCGCTCTGCAAAGATAAATAAAAACGACTGAGATTTTAAATACTTTTTCGTTGGTATTCCCCCATTTTCCATTCGGAAAGTTGTCTCTTGGTAATAATTGTAAAGTACAAATATAGCACCATAACAGTTAATGCCATCTCCTCTGTGATATCGTAAGACAAATCAACAATGTCTTTTCGAAATACAATGTACTTGACACAAACAAACATTGGTACTCAAAAGTTGGCTTAAATGGTACATTAACCTATAAAACTTTCCGTACTGTTATCTCCACAATAACTGTTGGCGGGGACTTCGTATATAGCATCATCAGTTTAGAAACTGCTAAGCAATAACATTACGCGAACTTCCTACGAGGGCTTTGTGGAGATGGCACGGAGCAATTGAGCGGACAAATATGTGAAGTGATAAAGCATCGAGAGGCAGTCTTGTGTCAGAATTACTGGCGTTAAACGCGATGAACGCCACACTTGACGCACTAATGGATTTAGCCGTAGCCAGCAACTTGCCAGCCTCCCACCGTTACAACAACAGTTGTGTTAACGAGTTTCAGAATTGGTTAACACGACAAATTTTAGTCTCCACCGAGTCAAGGAGATATATCGGTAGGTTTTTGATAACAAGAAGAATGCATAACATGTAGTACAATACTTAAATTGAGTTCCAATATTAAGACAGATCAAAAATATATATTCTAAAATAAAATGAATCCACTTATCTTCCAATGTATACGCAACGACGGAAGAGAAAAATTCGTAATACATTTTAAGGGATTGTGTACATAATACTTTTTGACGTCGTGTGATACAAAAATAGACTACTAGTCCGTAGTTCCGTACTGGAAAAGGGGAATGTCAGCGATGTGATGGCACCAATTTGTTTTGAAAGTAAATTAACAAAGCACTAAACAAAACAGTAAGGGTAAACAGTGTTACAAGGCTGGAGTCAATTAGGAATTTGGAATAGCATGTGTGGCAGTAGAGGTCAGTTAATACAACTCAATAGACTTAAAAGTGAGCTCGGATTTGCAAAGAGCTAATGTTCTTAAATCGGAACAGACGGGTAACGGGCAGGACAAATATTTTGCCACTTCGGAACGTTACCTGACCGGGGAAGTGGCCGCGGGCGCACCGCGCGGGGAGACAAAGTAAATATGTCCCCGTTTCCCGGCCCTCCCCACATTTTATCGGGGAGCGATCGGTTCTCGGGTCGGGAAATGAATTTAAAACGTGTTTGCGGGTAATCTGTTATCGGTCCCTTGTCTCTCGTCCGAATATAGACGTTCGGGCCGGTCCTATATCGCGCCTGTGATTTTGAACCTTTGGTGAGCAATGAGGCTGCATAATGTCTGAATCAGAATTAAAATTAAATTCATGGTTAACATTCAAAACCGATTGTTTTTTTATATAAAACAAGGCTTTTGATTTCGTAAATATTATTACTTAAAACCGCGTACAGTTATTTTCTCGATCGGAATTTAAAAATTAATCCCGTTATAAAAGTAATTAAATTTTAGATAACGCCTAAACCACACTAAATCCATCTAAAATATTACTCTTTGAAAGGGTTGGGGCGAACAACGAGGGGAGAGAAATTCATAAATATGAAACATTAAATTGTTAAAAGTCGTCAATGTAAGGCAAGAGCGGAGTCTAATACGAGCAGTACTAGGTTAATTATTTCGTCAGAAGAGCTCTCATAAGCTACTGTAACAGCGCTCCAGTCGAGCTTGGGAGCCATAAAAGCTACATAATACGCGGCGACGTAAAACTCTTATTATTTTAGTATCTGCGAAACGGTCGCAGGAAACATCTCGTAAAATAAAACCTGTCGCATCTCGAAAGATGCAAGGATCTCTCGAAGGTACCTCCCGTACAGCCGATACGAGCGGTCTAAATCCACGTGGATTCAGTGTGGACACCGGTTAGGATCGAATACAGGTAGCTACCTGGATTTCTATGGAAAATGCAGACTTTATGGTAGCCTAGGGATAAGTTTCCATTTTAAATTGAACAGAAACTCTGAAATGTTTCCTTGTCTCCCGCCGGAGCTGAGCGCGCGAAGCTGAATAAAAATTCACGTCAGGTAAGCGCACAGAAATATTTACACAAACCGAACAACTTACTGGGGGTGCAAGTGGTTACATAAATAAATGTTCGGCGTTTGCTACTATCTGTGTCAATCCATAAGACGGCTAAGCTGTCTATATTACTGAAGCTACGAATAAATCAATAATAATTCTACATCGACCCATAAAATACATCGCGGATTAAGGTGACACTCGCAGTGAGAATTATTCGATGCTTTTTTTGGTGAAAATGCGACTAAGTCCCGGAAACGCCCATTTACATAGCCGATGTCGGCGCGATGGTGCGTGGAGACTTCAAATGGGAATTATAATACCAAATTGAATACAAAACTTTCCTTTCAGTGCCGAGTAATGGAGGAGTCTATGCACCGGAACAATCGAAAAGACAAATAGAATGAGAGAGGAGACGAGACACTCGCTCTGTTAAAATAATAAGTGCCTGACGTCTTTTTGGACGTTCTTGCCACGCTTTTTGTAACGATAAATTTTTACGCTTTGATCTTTCCAATTCAAATAGGCTTTTTTTCGTCGAATCAGAAGTTATAGGAATATTTCAAAAGCTTTAAGTAAGGCGACGGAGCGGATTTTCCTTTCCACCGGCTATATCATTCTGATTGAAATGCAAATGAAACGGTGTCCGTTCGGAACGTATTTATTCTATCTGCCTTCTCGGCAAATCTTTCAAATTAGGCAGATGCCATGCAGCAAATTATTGATATAATCACATCAATTGTATGCTATATTTTCGTCTCGAAAATATTTTCTTAAAACGGTTTTACAAGCTGCATTTTTGTATTTTATTCAATTACAATAAAATTTAATCTCAATTGTGCATTCGCGGCTCTGCAGTCGAGCAATGACAGGGATTGTTTGTTGAAGAATCTGAGGCGCTTCATTATTCCGTTCCGAGTTATTTGGCGCCCAACGAGGGGCTCGGCTCGCTTCTCTGTGAACATCTGACGGATCACTCGCCTTTAGCAGCATCTTCAAAACGTTTTATTTTCATCTCTATAATAACGTACGTTACCTTGTGCGGCGCTTCATCGCACAATATTCAACACAGTCGTAACTTCAAATCCGAACAAGTTACACAACGAAACAAGCTGCAACAAAAACATTTGCCTATGCCGACGTTAGTGAATTGTTCTCCCGCTTGTGACTGGGTAATTTCCATACATTTCAAGTTCCATCGCCTGCGGGACGTTCGTTCTTTTGTTGATAAATGTTTGACGGGAACTCCGGGGACGCCATTAAAAGTTTTTTCGTGAATAATTCCAGTTTACATACGCAAATGTTTACTCGTGAGTTTACCCGCGCTCACCTATGCGGTGATTTCTTTTCATAGAGGCGTTTGTTCGAGAAGCGGTGGGTTTCTTCTGAACCGACTCGTTGAATAGGTAATTGGAAAAGTTTTTGTGTTTTCTTTGTCATAAGTCTAGTTTGGCGCAAGTGGGTGCGCAATCGACGAAAGTAGCAAGTATTGCCTCCCGAACACACGATTCACTCATCCTAGTCGGCGCCAAACGGGGAAGTTGTAAAATCATTCGAACTTTTTATGTAGATTTACAACAATATTTTATGACCGCATAAACAATCATATTAAATTTTAGCATAATTATGTAGAATAGAATAGAAATAAAGAAAGAAATTATGTGTCTTATGTCTGCAAATTGTTTGTATGCGAAAGTTGTTCCACGAGTAATTGAAGAAGTGTGAGCATCATTGACTTACAATTTATTTTCAAAAGACTTAAGTGCCTCAGAGTTTTCTCATATCAGAAGAGTTGTTATTAATTCTTTAATGTACTACTAGAATTTGGGCCACTTTTATTAACCATTATATTCATTCCTCGTAAAGCTCCTTCTAGTTTAGTTAATGAACACTATAAGCAGGAGAATAGAGTAAATCATAATAAATGATAAACCGGGCTTCTGCAATTATGAAGACACAGAAATCTTTTAGGGACATACAGATTACAGTAAAAAATCTAATGCAAATCCGTCCAAAGTTGCTATCCATTAGTGCAAGTAAACAGAAAGAGACACTTTCCAAACACGTTTTATTGGATTTTTGTATTGCTGGTTTAATTTTATTTAAAAATATCACAAAGAATACACATATATATGAATGAATCAGTCCTTAAAACAATCCCTTTATTCTAAAACAATACCATTTGAGCACAGTATAAAAAGTTTGTTTGTAAGGTTAAGCACTGAAAAGCGATGGTTATCTGAAGCGGTAAGTTACTTAAGCCATTACTCAGATTGGGGAAGTTGCGATCAGCTCTTAAACAAAAAGCGCAGGCGAAATGTCACGAAAGCTAGATTGCGGGGATAAACGCACGTGCTCCGACACCGCGCGCTAAGCTTACTCTCTACACTTGCTCCTTAGCTTACTTGAGACGAGTTCGATTGTGTACTCAGTATATCTTTGTAATATATCATTTTATTTGCATTATTTTAAGTAAATATAAAATCTGTAAATATTATTCCGCCAACGTCGTTATTCACGTGATCGTACGAAATAAGGTTGTCTATAGTAATTGTACCTACAACCCGTTTTAACCCAATTCGTTTAAGCACATTTTAAAATCGATACCGGCTCCTATAAAATGTATTTCATAACCACGTGGGGTGTACCCTCGCAAATAATTTTAAGGATCTGTGGAGGCAGCGTGATTATTTCGCGCTAACGAAATTAATAACGTAAATTTCAGCGGTGTAGGGGCTTATTGCGTTACCGGCACCGCAGTTTGACGTAAGGCCGCTGGGGAGATGCAGACGTTTAACAAAAATGCAATTCGATATAATTTATTTATCTTGAGTTTGAAAACGATGAAAATTTATTTGATTGTTTAGCTAGATCTTTGGGTTTGATACAGACAGGAAATATTATCAATGGAATTAGAGGGACCGAAAGTCCTTCTGCAGCGTTTACGACTACTTTAGTGCAGGAATCATAAAACTACATTAGATTATGGACGTAAACTCTCTAAAATATGTAAAAGATTATTAACGGGATTCTTTATCATAGTAACCTTTGTTCTTGGATTAATATCACCATGGTGAACGCCTGTATCATCAGACAACATGCTTTTTGCCACCTTTATACTAAGTAAAATGTTTATAAGCTTAAACACTAAATCAACAGATTTCAGTTGGAGTAAACTAATTATATTGGAAGACAAAATGACTCCCAGTTCTCTAGTTGCTTCAATTGGCTAAAACACGACCATGAAAACTTCAGTCGCCTGGCAAGAGAAAATCTAAATAAAGGCTAAAGCAAGGTTTATGCAAGTTAATAGAAAATGAAAGTTTTTACGAGCCATAACGTCACCTCTGAAAGTGAAATAAAATGTTATCCTTTTTTATCCACAAAGAAATATGCGACGATGATATTACTATACTCTCTTGTTGTGTCAAAGTTATTTCTCGAATAAGCCTTTGGAATGGTTATGTAGATAGCGGGCTTAGATGGTCACAAACAAAGTTCATCATGTAATATTAAATAATTTCATAAAATCATTTAGGTGTTAATAGGCAATCGTTTGCATTGCAGGCCTTCCTACTTAATTATTTTGCTTAACCATAAATACAACACACACCTAGCAGCATGAGGAACTGCTTAACTATAACATTGTTAGCATTAAATATAACATTGCTAAACACGTGGCATGTAGTCATTAGCCCTGAGACACATGCAGACCACAGACATTTGGCAACTATGTATTAGTTACTTAAGTCCAATAAAAAACAAAAAAAAACAACACAACTTCGAAAAAAAATTATTATGCTTATGCAAAATAAAGCTTAAGCAATTTATGAAATAATGGGTCGTAGGACAACATCCGAAAGCACGAAACATTCGTCAATCATCATTCTCAAGATAAACGTATTCTTTGAAGAACATTAAAGAAGCTTCATAAAGCTTACTGATAGCATATTAACAAACAATAAAGATGCATTAGACAGACGGCGACTATATCGTGTCAAAGGAGGACACAAATCGAGGGAGTCCACATCAAGCCTCGTGCGACAAATTATGTGCTCGCGAACAGATAGCGATATTGTCGTCCCAAAAACACTTTTCCCTTGTTTTCCCCGAGAATGGGGAAGGAAGAGCGCTAGTTTGGGTAGACAGCTTGATCCGGCGTTCGGCCGTTTGAGGGGCAGCAACAAGTTTCTAATTCAAACGTACGAATACTAACCTTACAGCTAGACCGTAGAGTCTAATTCACTACGACTGCGCCGCGGATAAAAATAAAAGAATTCATACGTGTCTAAATGTACGGCAAGACAGAGAGAAGATAGAAGTTAAAGTGATGGAGCGTTACAGACATTAGGTAAATTGTTTGAGGAAACAGGCATTAAACAGTGAGATACTTTACATGAGGCAAGTAACATTTTTAAATCGAACAATTAATAATTTAAATTATTGCAATTTAGATACCTACTTTCATTTTATTTGCCTACCAAGATACGGCAGAAAATTCCAAGTATTTAATGAGTTTAATAATTAAACCATTCTAACTTATACACAATGAATGTACTTTTCGTTCGAGATATGACAACGGATAAATTTCTTTTGAAGGAAAGAAAAACGGGAAAACCAATTGTGCATTCGCTTTTCATTGTAACAACTCCAAAGAAGCTCGATATGCCTAAGTACGACGACTTGTTATAAAAGAGATACTTATGAAAAGAAGAAAGATTCGAAGGAAAGGAAACAAAATGTTGAGGTAGACAATAGAAGTCCGTCAGTGGAAGGTGACGAGAAAAGTTTTCAATTAATAGTTCGACATTCACGTTTATATAGGACGGTGACATCCTCAATAAACAAGCTATGTAACTGTTGCGAAATAGTGGCTCTGGGTATCGCTGAGAAGGGCAATGGACTGCACAATATGTGCTTATGTGAAGGTAAGTTGGCAGAGGTTTCGGAACACTCTGCAAACTGAGTGGGTTAAATGGAGCGTGGACGCGACGAGGCCCGCTGCACTTGTTGCAATTTCTCTCCACTCTCCAACTTAATTGTACCAAGTGCGCCCTTAGGTCGCTATAGACGAATAGCGTTAATTTCGCTCAGGAAGGTTACGTCCATTACTCTAATTGCGAGCCGCATTTGGTCTAAGCATCTCAGAACTTTGGCCGCCGGTGAAGTCTCCTCAAACAAACTCGAGAAAATTTGCAGAAACCTACTACCAAAGAGCATGGAATTAAACGAGGACACTTCTCTAATAATACTAATTAAACTTTTAATGTAATTGAAAGAGTGGAGACATGTCTGCGGCCCTACGGAGTCTGGAATCACACCCCTTCACTGCCGCCGCCAAAAATACTCTCTCAGATAAATTACTTAGAGGGAGTGTTCGGTGCGCATACAAATCGGCCAGAGATTCTCCATACTTCATGTTACCGAGCATTGGGTCGATTTATACACACCTTTAATAGGCCCGTTCCACGAACGAACGACCGGCGCGCTTCTAAGTTGGTGAAAATTAAGCCATTTCCGTAACAGAGCATCGCGTTCAAACTTTATTACTAATCGAGTCACGTCACGGAAAGAATTTCCGATATACAATTAAAGGTGAAACGGCTTGGAGGATAGCGAGGTTGGAGGTGGGATGATATTGTTGGCGTCTGTCGCGAGGAAGCAAATTACTGGAGAGCCAGGCACCTGTGCTCGATAATGCGACGCCCCGTCTGCCCGAAAGGGCGAGGAATCAATTAGGACGTTACCGAATTGCGTAACGGTTCTAGTTACGAGCGTTACGAGTGGGAACGCAGCTGCTTTTTGCTCATCGAACCTCTTGTTATTGCGCAATCAACATTCGACGCCTCAGATTAAGATATTATGTATTCATAGAACTTTCTTTCAATGAAATCGTAAATCTGGTTGAGGAGTTTGGACACATTGTTTTATAGATGTTGTAACCGGAACCTGGTGAGGGTTGTTGGTTTTTCTTATTCTTAATATACCTAAGCCATTTCGGCATAATTATCAATTAATAAAAATGGACGCTATGAAAATATATTTAGAATAAGACTTTAGGGAGTTAGTTAGTGCATTTCTAACATCTTTAACTTTGTAGCTGTAAGTAAATATGTTCCAGCAAACGACTAATGATTAACATAGGCACACGCCATTGCCTATCGCGGTTAGTATAATGGATAGCTTTGAACGCAACGGTATCGTCGGGTAAACCGCAACGAGAGGCATTCCCATTAAAAATGTATTTTAATATGATGGAGAAAGCCTCGCGTCGATGATTTGCTGAACACGCAGCGTAATTAACGTTTACTGATCAAATTTTACTTTTGTATTTTTTTTCGTTTAGCATATCTCTGTCATTAGATACGTATAAAATTGTAGGAAACTTAATCTGCTAAATAGGTAAATAAATTAATAATAATAGGTATTTTCTTCTTGCCCATTATTTATGAATAAAAATGTACCTTCTATTAGGTACGTTTTGAAACCTGAAACTTTGAGAGTTTCAAATTCAAAACGGCGTAAATACTTAAAATAAATTACACGAAAATCGATCCGATGTTTGCACATAGAATCCAATTATTTAGACACCGCTTTGCCAATCGGTTCTAAGAAATTACAGAAGTTTTTGGCCTGAGGGCAACGAACAGGAGTGGTTGGGTTAATGGCGTAATCTTTTGTACTCCATCACAAGAATTTTCGGAATTAAGTTTTGTTCAACTAATGGAAAAGGATTAAACAAAATTTAGGAAGTAGGTATTGTGCTTTATTCCTAATATATATATATATATATATATTCGGAATAAAGCATTTTCTATATAAACGTATCAGGCTATTGTAAGTTTGACCAGATTATCTCGCTTGTTTTATTTTTATTAAGTATATTATACTACTATTTTGTTTTTTTAAGTAAGTTGATAATACATGGGTTACGAAATGTTTGAAATATTGTGAAATGACGAAACGACACACCTAGAAAATTTTATTCCCTAAGGCAGGTTTTGAAGGGATCCCTTTCGTTGACATAATGTATTTATTCCTAAAATAGTTTGGCATAACGAATTTGGCATATTTTTTGCATAATAAGACTTTGGCATAATTGATTTTTGGCAGCATATGTATTGGGGCATAATTTTAACTAAGACAAATATATTTATGCATAATTTTTATTTGCATAATGTTTTAGGCATAGTGTATAGTCGCATAATAGTATTTTGTTGAAAGCATAGTGTTCTATGCACCTACAGAGCTGAGTGATGTGTAGGTTAGGGTTAGTTTTTATGAACAGGCGGAGTGTACTGTTTCTGGGAGAGTCAAGTGTTTTATGCATCTACATGGCTGAGTGATGA
This sequence comes from Elophila nymphaeata, assembly GCA_955850985.1. NCBI lineage: Eukaryota > Metazoa > Arthropoda > Insecta > Lepidoptera > Crambidae > Elophila > Elophila nymphaeata. The sequence goes on from OY039073.1 coordinate 8,295,795, forward strand.
GTAGGTTAAGATGATTATGCTTATATTAATTATGGTTTGATACTTTATACATTATGCATTTTAAAAATTATGGTTGTGTTTGTTATGCTTAAACATTATTGAGCTGGTTGTATTATTATAAATAAGTGATAGTTATGATTAAAACAATTATACTAAATGTGTTATGGCTAAAAATTTTATGCGAAAGTATCATTAGTATAAATTAAAATATGCCAATATATTTTGGGGTTTTAATTTTTATGGATAGTAAACGGGTTTTGATGCCTGCCTGCCTACGGTGAACTCAAGAGGATAAATTTTTTTTCGAATCTGTCGCGCGTACGTTGTAAATTGACTGCCTGACTACAATTCCGAAAATAACATCTTCAATGCATAATAAGATACTATTTCAAATACCCCGGTTTTGTATTCGATTTTAATTTGTAATAAAATTTTATATTCATAATATTTTAAAGTCTATATAGGATATAGGAAATTTTGCATTAAGCTGAAGCTTTAGTAAATATTTTTCTTTATATTAAGGGGCTGTAATCTGTGGGTTCTCCTCAATCACATGCTAATACTGATCAAAGTGTTCTCAGTCCGACCCTGGGAACTCGTATGTGAATTATTTAGAGGCGGTGGCTCGGCCGAGTGGGCCGCAATTAATGAAGTGGGCCGAGTCGTTTGTCAATGCGGCCGGCCGCGGTCGTCGGGACCTCACCTAAGAAAATCTATTTCCTAAAATGTGTCACTTGCAACCGACTGTGAGGTGTAACCGTTTTGCCCTCCGATAACCTGAGGCAATGAACGAATAGGCACATTGCTCGTACAACTCTTTCAACATTTATTTCCATACACAGAACTACGCTGAAAAATAAATACGACTAACATATTTCTGATCCTTTAATTGTTTTAATTACAACCCCAAGATAACAGAATGCGTACTTTAGTCCTCGTAATTAATTAATTAATAAGCGTTATATAACAATTTCTTGCAACATCAATTATCTCGCCATCACTGATTATACTAATGCTCTGACTTAATATTATAATGGTGATATTCTGAAAGGCGATTATAAATCTACTGAAGAGGTCGGAAACGGGTCTCGGAGGTCGCTGTTAATTTTAATGGCGAGATTTATTTGTCCCCGATTACACGGAGTTTGATCAAATTCCGAGGCGACGCCGTACGCGATGATATTTAGACGGGAGGCTAAGCTACTGCCCTCGCCCTGTAATAGCTCCGTTTAAATATAATTGCAATAAGTTCATAAATTCCCACAGCGCTTTCAATTAATTTCAAGCGCGCGAGCGGGCAATTAAATTATGATTTCAGAAAATTTGTAAAACATTGCGTGTCGATGTCATTTTTGGTTCCCTTGCGGTCGGTTTGGCAATTTTGACGTGTAGCCTCGTGGAAAGAACTCTTATTGAGTGATTACACTACAAATGGTCAGATTTGCGACCTTGAGTGTTCTATTTTATTGGGTGACTCGTCCGAACTGTCGATAAGTTAATGCTATTGGAAATCATATTGCGGAAAATGCCGAAATTCATAGTATGGGGGCGACTGAATTAATCGGATAGAAGGAGCAGCGAGCCTCGCAGCGAAACCGTTGCGTCTCCGTCGGGGTTCTTATTGTAAATATGCATTAGGGCGGATGACGCGTCGGCTTCGGGTGCTCATTACGACAATGTGCCGTCAAAGACGTCGCCGATCCGGACCGTGAAGTGTCCCGGACACAAGCCGCTCAATTATGTTAATGGGTTCTCAGCATTCTCCCAACAACAGGACTGCTTCAGCTGATTGATATGCGCTGCCTGACAATGTACCTATACGTTTACGACGATTACATTGCACGTGGAATGGCGCTCTGAATATACCCTAGATGGGTTTCTAGATAACGATGTGGAATTACATGGTTACATGGCGGGCTTGTGGGTTAGGTAGGTACTGCAAAATACGTAGCGCTGGCCAACAGTCACGTGGCCCAAAATCAATAAATAAGCACCCCAATAAAGCAAATACATTTTATTTCTCGACGTGTCTAGGCAGAAGCGGATGATTGATAGTGACCTGAGCACACAAACGTTTATTGAACGGTGCCCCGTTGGAAGGCATCACCATAAAACTTTGTTAGTAATATTACAAATAACTGATAGTATGAACGGTGCATTAGGTTAACGACAATTTATTTTATAATCTTTTACTGCTTAACGATAAAATCGAATGAAATGAGTACGTACATTATGAATATTAAGCAGAGCCCTACTATTACCATTTTCATGTTTTTAATAATATTTTAAACAAAAATCGAATCTAATACTGAATGACTGCGTGGGACAGAACATTTTATTATCACACTAATTCATTCTTTTATATTGAAACACATCCCATGTTGCTTTTAAAGACCATCAATTTATGGGAATAGAATGATTTACGGCTGCGTATTTTACAGTTTCATTATTATTTGTTTGTCTACGTACTGTTAACTGCAGAAGTCTATGATCAACACAGAACTTGTAAATTCTATCTGTAAATAGTAGAAGCAGGAAATTATGAATTTTTCAAATTTGATTGTGAAACATATCTCCGGCAGTAATTTCTTCGTTTGACTCTTCGTAGACAGATATTTTCACATGAGAACGATTACATTTTTTATGAATAATTTATTTTCCATGCCACTAGTTTCCATTTTCATCATCTAAGTACCTTTCCTGTTGATTGTACAAGGAAAACGTAAGCTGACAAGAAAATCTCTTGTCATCTTATCTAATACCTATTTCAATTTTGTTATTAATAATACATAACTTTTCCCCTCGATCTGTCCCTTCCATCACTGTCCACGACGGTGTTGTTGATGCTACATTGACTGATGGCGACTAGTCCTATGCTCGTTAGCAACCTTTTAGTACAAAAATAATGTTGCTTTACAGCGTTTCTATTTATCTCGATGGACTTTTATTCTAACGGGAAGATGTGGAGAAACGAAAAGTCGCAGGTGAAAAATAGGTAGCGCGAGATCAACGGTGACTTGCTATCTCGGTGGGAAGGCCGATTTAACATCTGTAGTCTTACTGCGAGCATCCCGTAAGATTTCCACAAAACGTCGACTCACCGGGTGGGTATACGCTCAAATTACGCGTAAAGCCGAACACAAAGGCTATGCTTATTCAAATTCCATTAATCTCCCCGGGGGAAGGTGGGGTAAAATGAACCGGCGCGGACAAAAACAATGCCGCCGGCAAATAACCGGCTCAGCATTGTTCCGGCAATTAGAAAGCTTTCCCATGTACCGGCCGTGTATAAAAACAGTGTAACATCAGCACGATTCGCTGCCTATTGCTCGTTACCGTTGATGTTTATTACGGTTATTAGGGCTAACCCGTGAGGTTCTATATTAGGCCTTCTATGGGCGATCGGTTCAAATTAATCATTGCTGCGATGCGACACACGCGATAATGTTGATGAAAACCATTGTCAATTTATGCCCAAGTTCTAAATTTAATTAACGAAATTGATATAAAAACAAAGCAAACTACACGCATATTACTAAGCCCCCCACCATAATACATATAAAAGCTTTAAGGTAATATGAAAATGGAAATGATAGCAACGACTTTCCATCGAACACACGAATTGCGATGTGTTAAATCTGTAACAATCCGGATCACAGAGCTATCAGCGAATTAAAACTGACCGATACTGATCGGGACAAATGATACCGCGTTACGAGTTCAGTTCCATTAATCCCCGGCCGCCCCCGACTTTTGTCGACGACATTTTAAGCCGACAATGTATATACTACAATTATTGAGCAACAGTATTTCTTTCATTTGATTAAAAAAAGAAATAAATATTTTGAAAACTTAAAGAAAATATCTTTTGAAGACTAAACGTTTTAAGAGACAATCTTATAGTGCGTATATGTAGGTAACGACTTATTTTACGTATTTTACTAGGTAAGAAAAAAATATTGTATGTTTGCTACCCTTATGGATTAGGTAAAAAAACTGCAATAATATGTGTAACATCTGATTACCGGATACTGTTCTATCGACTGTCGGTGCCGATCACTCACACCAGCGCAGTGTGCCCTCGCGTCCGCACGTCACTTGGGGTCCGTACTGAAAACCAGCGCTGTGCTGCGCCTGGCCGTACCATAGCAATACGCTGAGTATGGACCTCGTTGCCATGACCTACGACGTGCGCCTGCCTGGATTAAGGGGACTAAATCCGGCCTGATAAGGGGTATCACACTTATAATAATAATAATAATTTATTTTCGCTAAAAAGGTTTGAGTTACATTAAACAATGCCTGTACCAGGAGACACCACTCTGACAAAATGACAGTATAAATGATAACCGCCTATGAGCGTATACATAAAGAAGGCTGGTTAACCATAAAGCTATGTAACCAAATGTGAATAGGTGTTGAAAAGAAGACCGATGAAAAGACAGACTGTGTGAAAGAATATATGGCAATGAAAAATGTTAATACTGAGATGTCGGCTAATCTAGAAGTATGGACGAACACGATATATTACGCCGGCTTCAAACAAAACTAAGAACAATGCTGGGAGAAGAAGAAGACATTATAAATGGTCCTCTGTAATCGGTCTATCTCCTTTTTTTATGTTTCGAGATGGTAAACAAGCTTGCGGCCCACCTGATGTTAAGTGGTCACCGCCGCCTGTAGACACTTGCAATATTAAGTGTAAATCACTTAACACCGCAAGTGCGTTTGCCATCCTGGGGACTAAGATGATATGCCCTCCATGCCCAGTAATTACACTGGCTACCTTTCCCTTCAATCCGAAACACAGCGAACTGCTTCACGGCAGAAATAAGAAAGGCGGTGGTACCTACCCAGACGACCCTACATATTATGGGTCTACCACCTAGTAAAACGTCTCCTTCTTTTATACGACAATATATGTTTTGATTGTGAATGAAAGCTACCGGGGACAATGTAACCAGCATTATGTACTTTTCTGCTTCGGAAAAGCTAAAGTTGTCAACATTCATTCCGGCTTTGTTGCGGACCGTATATTTAATAGTTGTTCTATTAAAAGCTTCAGAGGAACGTTATAATTAATGGTTGGAAATTAAGATGTATTGAATTTCATCCGGTCATTTTCCTTTACAATTTTTCTTAAACAATTGAAAAACGATATCGCCGTTTTATCATGATTTTTAGGATTTGTGTCAATTATCATTATTTTTAGAAGATGAAAAGCAAGGTTTAAATAAATACCTATATCAAACATGCTAAGCAGAAATTAACTTAAAAGAAATCTGCGTATAATTACGATACAAAACCGGCGTCAGTCGCAGAGAATTCGCGCCGAAAACAGCAGCTTACCTGAAAAAAGGAAAATATTTGTTAATCCATTAAGCAATTATATTTCATTCAACCCTAAACTGCTACTTGACACAGGCACAGCCATGTAATGGGAACAATACGGTCGTAGCAATCACAAGGAGCTTGCCTCCGCTATTGTTTTTACCGTTGTTATTGCAGAGTGCCGAGTAGCAATAAGCGAGCGTTGTTTGCCCAGGCCACTATTGTACCGGGTTATTAGGACAGGTCCATAGCGACTGCGGAGGGTTAAGATCGGCTCAACCTGGCTTTCTCGTTAGGTAACGCGGTTTTAGCAGGTACGTTGTACCTGCTGCGAACACGATTCGGCCGAGATGCGCGCCTTAACCTTAAGTCTGTTTAAGTCGCCTGTTACAAACGTAAGGATTTGTTTTGCTGCAATTAAGGGGGTGTCCGTAATTAAAAAAGGTTTGTTTATTGTTTGATGCGGTACATCGAAAAGATTTTCTAATAACGGTAATAATTTTACATTAGAAGTGTAGCAAACACAGTACATTTACCATAGTATAACTAAATAGTTTGGCAGACCAGATTCTCATTTGACAACTCACATCCTATCCCTTAATGTCTCAATATTAATAATAAAAATAATTCCAAGAAGTAGGTACATTTTAAGTACAAAGGTACATAATTTTCTACTACAAGTTGAGACATACAATTATACATACGATCACGCTCGTAATCCCATGAGGGGTTAAGCAGAGCCTTAGGCAACATTTTGTTACACATAAAGCCACATCTGGCAGTATGGGATATGCAGTGCCTCTAAGTAGTGACAGGTTGCCAGCCTGTCGCCTTAAGAAAAAGTTGATGATGTCAATAATTTTACAAGTATCAGTAAAATAAAATAAAAAGTTAAGATTTTTCTTAGAAAATCAAGTTTGTCAACAAAACCACATAAGAATGATCATTCCAGTGAGGTTATTATTCCGTCAACTTCAGATTTTTCTCGCTTATGTAAAAGAGGATTCAGGAATCGTAAAATACAAATTGTATCTGCTTTTTACAACTACAAGTCTAAAATTTTGAATGTATCGCCAAAAAATGTGGTCTAGTTCCCGCGGAATCTGCACACCGCAGACTAGCTTAATTAATATAGGGTGATACCAAACTTGTTTGAGCGGTGAGGCGACAAGCGTAATTCCCAGTTCAAATAATAGATGGCGTTACGGATATATGAGCAAACAACTGCGGGTAAACACACATCGCGCTGATAGAATACATACAGTTTGCTACATAGTAGCGTGTTGTGTAAACTGCGGAGCGTTGGCCATTTAGCGGTCGCCCGCGAAATATGGCCGCCGATGTAGTTTTCGATGAAATTTTGATTATTTTTGCCACTGCCGGACTTTTTGATGTTTACGTTAATTATTCGGTTTTACAGTGAATTTATTTAATGTTCGTCTTTACAGCGGAGTGGTTACGGTTTATTAAGTAATAGTGAAATATTATTAAACGGTCTTGCTGTTGAAGACAATGAGATATATTCTTGTTTGAGATATGATCGTATAACTCTTTGAATGTTTACTGCAGTATCCATTAGATTTGTATTTACAATATTTAGTGCCTGTTTCACAGGTTCCAAGTAAATTCACACAGGCGTTTATTTGACAAATAATCCATACAAAACTCAATTAAACTGCCAGATATCTCCTAATAAGAAGCTGAGTTTTTTTTTATTGTTGAATAACGTAAGTTTTTTTTTTCAATAATAAACGAAAAAGTATCCAACGACTTAAGGCTATTATAATCGCTTACCATTAAAAATGACATACTCGATCATTACCAATATGATATTTTTAAGCAATTTATATTTAAGTTAGAAATGTTATTTTCATTTTATTTACCTAAGATTTCTAAGCTAAATTAGAAATTATATTAATATTATTCTGTGGTAGAAAATTTTTACGATATTTCTTTTCATATCGGTAGTAATTTAATGGTAAGTGATAATTTTTCTTTTTAATTAGTTTGAAAAAAAATAATATTGTAATCCTTTGGCGCAAAGTTCTCTTCTGTGGCCTTATTTCACAACATAAGGTCTTCGGTAATAAAATTTTCTAATACAAATACGGGCTGTATTTGTATTAGAAAATTTTATTACCGAAGACTCCTCTGCCCCTCGAAAAGCTTTCGAAATACTTTACATTCAACTTCAACAAAATAATGATTGACTAAATTGTAACAATTGTATTAATCGTCTTTATTTCTCATTCCCTCAAGTCTTTTTGTTGAGTATTGATTACATCTCGATAAGAGGGCTATGGTTATAAAAGACGAGTAGACGCCACGTTTTCTTTGTGATTTTGACATCTTAAATCATCAAAGTGGCAGCACCCTTCGTAATTATTAAGCGAGTGTTCTTGTGAGATTTTTTCAAGCACGAGTGGGGTCGCAGGTCGGTGATCGTCATTTTTAAATGACAATAGAGACGAAAATTAAGAGAGAGCACAGGAAATTCTTATATAAAGTAATTCTTTTAGACAGACCAACTTGAAAGAATTGAATCATGCGTATCATTATATTGAAGTGCCCCATTGTTTTAAACGTCGCCGATTTTCAGATATTTCCCTTCTACCTATCTCAGACTGTGCAATTCATTACAGTGACAGTTAAAAGGACTTATTGCGTTGCCACGCTCCTACAAACACAAGTTTTGTCAGACAAGCTCAGTTTTTGAACGAGAACCGTTCGTCTTTTCAAGCAAAAACTCAATTCATTTATCAAATCACCGTTGTCTACATTACAGAGTTGGGGGCGTTTTGTGAATAGGCTAAAAAGCCCATCCGCACAAAACGCCGTCGCGACACTTGCTCGCATCCCGATCACACGCTAAACTGAACCTTAGCTGTTAAGTCTCAAAATCCTTTACCGTTCGAACATCGTTACGCATCAACCCAGAGCGCCCGATCAGAGCAGTAATTTAAAGCGTAAATTAAACGGGTTAAATTAAACAAATAAAATTAATGAAAGCAAAAAGCTCCGCGATTTTCCAAACAAATACATTATTTTAAAAGTTTTGAACGAATGAAGAATTGTAATACGATTTTTTTTGTTTTCGCCAGCGTTTGCTACAACGGATGATAAGGTTAAATAGACAAATTGATTTATGACTGTGATTTATTTCAATAAAATACGATTGATCGAAGCGAAAACAAGACTACCTACTTACACTACTAAAATAAAAGTTTGTTACTAAGGTCTCCCACAGAAATAAGCTTCCATCAATTTATCAAATAAATACCATATTCAAATTCATATTCAGAACGTAATAAGGTGACATATTGAATACATATTAAATTTTCACCGCCTTCAGGAAAGCGGCTTACCGAGAGTGGTTAAAAAGAAACGAAGGGGTTTTCATTTGTTTAAGAGAGGCTTTGACTGCTTTAAGTGCTTAACATGCGCGGGTTGAATAGCTCTAAGTGTTGCAGCGGAGGTACACTTAAAAATTACCGAGTAATTTCTATGACGAACACGTATTCGCCGAGTGCATACGCCTGCGAATTGGGCGCAGAAGCTCGCGCCACACATTTTCCGAGCAGGGAATTGCTTAAGCCAATTTTGTCTTAGTGCTCGCACCATTATCTGCGAGTACTCACGAGTCTTGTACATGGACACTCAGCCTTTAGCAGCGTGATTAGCAGCTAAGTGAAATTTATTTTATCTGCTGTATCCCCGGCTTGAGTGTGTTACCACTGTTTAATGGCGTGTTCGTTATGAATGAAGTTGAAAATTCTAGCTAGTTTCCCGTACAGTTTTCCGAGCTAATTGACATAGAAACAGCTGAAAGAAATACGTTTTATTCTGCGAGCAACCTTCAAATGGCATTAAGCAGTAAGATAAGCTTTAACGTGTTTTCTATATTCTATAACAGCAAAAAATTTTAAGCAAAAAGTCGAGAAAAGTTGCGAAGATAAGCCGCTTTCCTTTCTTAATCCTTTATTAAATATAAACACGCACTTATACAATTCTTAAGCCGGAATGGAAAAATATTTGCTCCGTAGCGCTTTCGAGTTTTCACGTCGGAAACTCATATAAAAGACATTTCGCCGAAGCTTCTTGCCTATCGGTGGTATTATTCAAATTAATTTAGAGCGGCGGTGAGGCAAAAAGTGTGCGCATTCGGGGCGGCGCCCCATATTCATAGGGCTGCCCTAAATTAGCATCACAATGAAGTGTTGGAGGCGCGAGTGGCAAGTGCTTAATGCGACCTGCTCCTTCTCACACGGATATGTTACATACTAATGAATTAAGTACAAAACTTCCTCATCGCAAAATTGTTTATGAGTAACAGAGCACAGGTGCACCGCGCAAAAGTAAATGAATTTATTAATAATTTATCACAGCTTAACTTAGACACGAGACGATTGAGTCAGCTCAAGACACGGCAAATTCATGTACATAACCAATTAGACGTCTCAGTATTCAAGGGAATTAACTTCACCACCAATTAGCAATTGTTCCCATCTTTCTATTAGCCTGCCAAGGCTCCCATACTTTAAGCAATTATTATGACTGAGCCCCGTACATCGGTTAGGCCACCCTTTTACGCGTTCACGCCTATAAATAAATCAAAATATTCAGGAAAGGCTCGACTTTAAGGCGGCTTAGAGGAATCATAAAATTCAACAGCGTTCGCGTCGCCCCGGGGTTTATCTTTCGGCGGTGCTGCCGTGTTTTTGCACGAATCGTAAAAGAGTATCACGGTGTATGAATAGATACAACCAACCCTTTTCAGGGAACATATGGAATACTTTACAAGTTTAATGCAAACAGTAGATTATCTCTTCGGAATACAACGTTGTCTTGTATGTTAAGCAAATAATGTCTCATATTAATTTGAGCTAACAGTGCTAAAATTGGGATAACTGACTCATATATGACGCGCCATTTATAAATTAAGACCTCGGGATTTGCTAAGAGATTTATTTAAAGAAATCAATATCTTGACGGTTGCTTATGATACATATATGGCAACATTATGCATATTTTTTTAAGAATAGTGATTATCACAATATGAACACAAGAGGTAGAAATAAATTTGCTGTTCCAACATTCAGACTTCATAAAACTAGTCACTCATTCATGGGTAAATGTATACAAATATATAATAAACTATCACATCATGCAACTGAACCTCCTTCACATAAATTTAAGCTTCACATTAAACAAATTTTAATGACGAAATCGTATTATAAAGTTCAGGAATATATACAACATGTAAATTAAATAACCAACATCCTGAATACAGGTGGCTTGGGATCGGCTTCTGAGTTGATTTCAAAAATAAATTGATAAAAAACGATTTAAAAAAAAATGTATATTAAAAAATAAGTCCTTATATGAATAAAGAAATTTGAGTTTGAGTATATTGTAATAAGAATAAATTGTAGATCGATTAGTCATGTGCCAGTTAAGATTGCCAGAACGTCAGTGTGTTGCCAGCGTACCCTTGTAAAAACACCTCGTTTCAAGTTTAATGTAAAAGATTTATTTCACGCACCCTGTTTAATTTTCCTGAAAACGTTTCCTCGACATTTAATACCTATGAAATCTAAAAGCGCTGTACTTAACTTAGTGGATCGAGGCAGATGTCTGGAATCCGAAATATTCGAAATTTAACCCTAAACAAAATACGGCCTGCTATTATTACAGCAAGTAGGGAGCGTTTGGGTCATTAATAACAATTTATTTAGCACAATACCGCAATTTTGGTCCAATGGTAGCCTTTGGGAAAACGCAGATTTGATATTAAACAGGGTCTCGTTTTGTAAATTGATTAGATAGTTTGTGATAAATTGTACAAGTTTCGGAGTTTCGTTTCGGCCGGTGATGGAATCTATTCAAAACGTTCACTTGTTTTCATTTACAGTTATTTTAGCATACTAATAAATTTCGACACGGGTCCGTTAACTTTTATATATAGTCTAAGATCCGAACCTAAAACGACCTTCACCGAGCTGATAATAGAATGAAACATATTTTATTATTAATTTGGTATATTAGAAAATATATTAAAAATGGGTTGTCTAAAAAAATCCTGGACAGACTATTTTTAATTATTTTTTGAAAAATGATTTTTAATAAAATATTGCAACATCAAGATAATAAGAAAATTTTGTCCTGACTGATAGTAGAAACCGTATAGAATGTGCAGCCATTGGGTTGTCTATTATTTACCTGCGCGAACTACTGGGTTGTCAGGTATGAACAGGTATGTCGATATCAGTTACTTTCACTCAATTGGATAATAGAAAAAAAATTATATCATCATAAGCGCTGTATTATTGCGAATACGTTGATATAGGGTTGTCTGCCAAAAATTTGGTCCTAGTAAGGGTTTGCGAATTTTAAAGATTTAAATTTTAACGCGCGTGGACATGCGTGACAGAGAGATCCGAGGTAAGCATACTGTGTAATTATAAAGGACACAACATTATAGTCGCCTGTGATGAGTTTACAGCAAAAATGTATGGCGTGAATCACTGCCAATCAGTTAATGATGCGAGAATTCGTATTTTTATGAAGAAGTACGGCGCAAAAGAAGATAGCGAACAATTTTTAAAGAAGATTAAAAGTTTTGACTCCAACTTTATACCGCCATGTTGGATTTCCCTACTACAAAAAAATTTAAGAACAATATATGTAAATTCTATGTGGCTTAATGCAACTAATTCTATATGTGCAAAGTCAAACCCTGAAAACTATGGTTGGCATTTGGATGATTTTTTAAAACCAACAGGTTTTATCGGAGATCAAACTCCTTTGAAAATCCAGGACGTTGTTGAAATGGAAGAAAATGAAAAGGAATCTAATGAATTAGAAGAATTCGAGAATCAGAATAATACTTCTGACGAATCATATATTGAATAAAAAATATTTGTTAGAATTTATTTTCCATTAATATTATTTTTGTATTTATGCTGTTCTGTAATAAAATTTTTAAACGTAATACAAAATGTTTAGGCTAAAATGTTTAGGCTATCTTTTTTGTTATTTTTTAATTTGAATTTTCGGCTGTCCACTTTGTTTCTTTTTAATTTTTTCCAAAAAGAGCAAAAAACTGTCAAAGTAAGTAATGGATGTGTTATCATATTTTGAGTTACAAAAAAATTTGAGTTATATATATATATATATATATATATATTTATTTATTTATTTAATTGATAACATATTGTTTTATATTTTAGTATTATATAAAATATATTTCATTAGTATGCAATTAATTAATTATTTTTGTTGCAACTCCAATGTCAGTTGCTCCAAAATAACGGGTAGGGTTTACTAAATGGGTAGTAGCGGTACCTCTACCCTCCATAGTTGACATACTGAGCATGCGCATTTTCTAATATTCAAGGGTCCCATCACAGGCGACTATAATGTTGTGTCCTTTATTATTACACAGTATACTTACCTCGGATCTCTCTGTCACACATGTCCACGCGCGTTAAAATTTAAATCTTTAAAATTCGCAAACCCTTACTAGGACCAAATTTTTGGCAGACAACCCTATATCAACGTATTCGCAATAAAACAGCGCTTATGATGATATAAATTTTTTTCTATTATCCAATCGAGTGAAAGTAACTGATATCGACATACCTGTTCATACCTGACAACCCAGTAGTTCGCGCAGGTAAATAATAGACAACCCAATGGCTGCACATTCTATACGGTTTCTACTATCAGTCAGGACAAAATTTTCTTATTATCTTGATGTTGCAATATTTTATTAAAAATCATTTTTCAAAAAATAATTAAAAATAGTCTGTCCAGGATTTTTTTAGACAACCCATTTTTAATATATTTTCTAATATACTAAATTAATAATAAAATATGTTTCATTCTATTATCAGCTCGGTGAAGGTCGATTTAGGTTCGGATCTTCTACTAATACGTCAACCGCCGTATTTCGTCGAAAATATTATTATTTAGGTAAGTGAATAATAATGTGCGCCCGCTGGATGCGGGCAGCGCAACCGCTTAGGATATCCTTGGGGGAGGCCTATGTCCAACAGTGGGCGTCTCTCGCCTGAAATGATGATGACGATGAAGTGAATAATGCATTTATTTTACAACTTCCTGCATGTAAGCCTACTGGAAAGTACAAAAATAAATATATGCGATTAGATTTAAAAAAAAAACTGTATAAGTAGTGTTGAGTAAACATAATTCAGGATTCCCTTCCACCAATTTCCAAAGAGTCTGAAATTAACGTTAATTTTAATAATAATTTTCGTATAAATCATTATTATTATTAGAATTAGTTGCATTAAATAGTATGTATACAAGCTTACAGCTTGCCTGACGCTAAGCTTCGGTTTCTATGCAATTCTGACTGGGATGTCGTCTACCCCATCCTCCACTCCACACACTAAAAACATTACACATTGACAGAAACACAATACAAGTACGCCGAAACTGCTTACTTCTTCTTCTGTATTCTATCTTTTTTATTTCTATACTTCCCTCGCGTTACAAATTTACATGGTAGGCTATAGAAAATGTTCTAGAATCTACCTAGATGATCCTTTCGAATAGTCACTACGAATTGAAGCTGTTTTACACCCTACCTTTCTTACTTAAACGGTGTTTACATTACAACGACATCGGTCGGACCCCGTCGACATTACCGTCGGTTGACCGATGATCCAGCAGCTGCTGCTTCGCGATGTACCAACGAAGTTATCTGACGCGTTACTTCCAATACTATAAAAATCCATGTCGCACGCCTTTCGTTCTCTCCGTCTAATTGAAGTTATAATAATTATTGTAAAATTCGAATTATATTGGTCAACTAGCTTCCACACGCGATATGTTCCGCGTGGCGCGTTATTTTACCCCCTTAGGGGTAGAATTTCCATAAATCCTTTCTTAGTGGATGCCTACACTGTAAAGGTATCTATGTGCAAAATTTCAAGTCTCTTGGTTCAGCGGTTTGGGCTGTGCGTTGATATTTCACTCAATTAGTCAGGACTTTGAATTTTTTTACACGAAACCAAACACGAACAAAACAGACGGTGACAGAAGTTTCCAGTCTTTTCTAACTTAAAAAAAGCTTGTAAAAAGCGTAGTGCTTCGAGCTGATCTTAAAGGTAACCAACATTGCAGCATGCAGTAAAACAGAGTATGCTTAACTTCTTATCAGAAAATGAGTAAGCCCAGGTTTTGCAAAATACTTTCAGCTGTGTACAGGAAGAAGTTTCTCGTAGCAAAGTTGAGGTTCCAAAGTTCCCCATTCACTGCCACGAGAGCCGGCCATTGTGGCTAATTCAGGGCTATAATTAAATTTGTTTACATAATATTCTGTTACGAGACGCAAACTTCGGTAATGTACCCCTTGGGGATAACAAGTTATTTTTTTTATCAATTTATTAAAAGTTAAAGCGGCGTACCTATATTTAGTTGCCTGATTCTATGTAAGCTCGGCGTAAACATTGACAACAATTTCTATTGGGGAATTTAAGGTAGAAATTAATTTGTTAGTTATCGATTTTATTTATCTGACAACGTTTACAACATTTATTTAAATTTAATTTTGTATTTATTTTAATATTAGGTTGCTACATATAAAGAAAACTGATTTTGCATACAAAAGTGACTCTGTCTTACAACTTTTTAATCCGTTTTATACTCTTGACTCAGTAAAAGCACTCGTCCAGAAAAAAAATATTCTTCGCACTACGCGACTTATAAAAGTGTCAATGCAGCTGACAAAAAATACACATTTTCAACATGATCGTTGCAAAGTTAGACATATTTATGAACTATTATATTAACTTATAATAAATATTTTATTAAAATTGAAAAATAAACAGAACACCGTATACTTATGAAATCGTGGAAATTATTAACTTTAAAAAAAGGCGATTTCAAAAGAAACTAATAATTCCAAGATCTGCGAGTACATTTTAATACACTGTTACGGTAATTATGGTATTTTGGTTTTCAAAGCCTCGTTAAAAGGTCAGACATGGCGGCTTGTTGACACCTATGAAATATCAACCACACCGTAAGACATATCAAAGTCCAATTTTTGGTCACCCAAACACTTGAGTCCTAACTGCGAGACAAATGTTGTCTCTTACAATTTTATCAGAAATTATTATTATTATAATTTTCTAAATTTATTATTTAAACCTAAAGAGATTAGACTTTAGATTAGTTTTAATTTAAAGCTTCTAAAAAGTTCTATAAATGGATTAGAAACAATAACAAGTTTGCTCAATGAATGAAGAGGTTGTTTAGGGTGTGATCCGAATTGGAGCAACTAATACTGAGGCACTTGGCATTAATCTGTACATGTTCTTATTTTCTGATCTACTCTTTCTTGATTTCAGAGTGAGTGAGAGGGATCTATAGCCGACGAATATTACTTAATAGGACCTTTGGTGTAGCTTATCTCTCTTAAATCCATATTCGATAAAGAGGATAATAAGCCGTTAAAATCAATTGATACAGTTACAGAACTGGAAATTAAGTTATCACATTTCTTACAACTGAACAATATTAATATCACTTAACCACTCACTGTGTAAAGTTTCGATCTTAGGTTTCGATACATTTAATAATCGGCGAAATATGATCTGGTAGAAACAAAGTTTAAACCATAAAGTTTCAAAGGCGAATTCGTTATTGGATGAGTCAGCGCGCACCAACATAAGATTACGCTATTTCCAATTCCATTTGCGTGAGGTTTTTTTAGAAACGTAATAATATTACACTTTGAACTAAAGTGACCCGCCCCAGGAAAAATAACAATATCTCGGCCTCTCACTACAAAGGGACCAGCATTTGTATTATCATTCCATTAAACAAAAGTCACCGGAGTTTCAAATGAAAACACAGAACTCATTATTCCCGGGGCAGAGAAATGATTTCAAATGTTAACAAGATTCCCCATAATAGAGTTGTTCACAGAGAGATTTAAGAAAAACAAGCATGAGTTAAGGCGCGTTGGCTGTGTTGCTATTCTAAAGAATTTCGTTACCCAATAATGTCCTTAGCCCGAGGAATCAGAACACACGACGAAGACAAATAGAATCGCCTCAATATTGTTTTATAATCACGGTTATCATTTTCACAAAACAATAACGGCATTTCGGTTACAAAGGGGCCGCGGCACGCTGGAATAGGGAAAGATTTTTCATTTCTTTGATGAGCTGGATATTAACGATGCTTTGTTATTAGATCACAATACCGTATTCAAAGTATTGAAAGTAAAAATCTATAGTGGTACAAAGGAGTTTTGCGCGGACAGAAAACAAGAATAAGGTACGCCAAATCCTATACATTTTCGCGAGGCCCCTAGAGGAATTCCTATATTATATTTTACATTGGGGAGGATCATTTTGCTCGTTTACTGCCGGATATATTTGTGAATGCTCGTTTGTCAAATGCACAGTCATTTATTCAACGATATATTTACGTACTCTATACATATCTGAGAACAAGGAGCTTTCATAAATTTTGATACGAATATCAGGTAAGTCACGGACAGGAGGATATTAAGGATGTAGTATTGTCTAAGCTAGTTCTACTTATAAACTATTAATCTTTCTCCCCCCTATTATAAAACATGGACTAAGTTAGTCGCACACTTATATCACTTATATATGCTGAATGAAAGACAGTTAGCATCAGTTTTGTAATAAGGGAGTACGAAATTGCGAGTTGCTTCAATTGAGTCGTATTCTTAAGATTAAAAGGGTACAAAGTATTGATTTTGTATGTAACAAGCTGTCGTTATTATATGATACCTATGTTACAGGGCGCGTTACGGATTGCATTACTGCCGCTTTCCATCAATACTGCACTGAAAAAAATAATGGTTAAACAAGTTACAATCCTGCTTGATTGGAAAAAATTTGATTGGGTCATTCAAGAAAATATCACAAACAAATTATCACGGTGTTTTGTCGCAATAAAGCTGAAATGTTTGAACGTGTATCAAGTCAAATGTGTTGAATTTATTAAGTTTACTTTATTGATGTCGAGACATGGTAAAATTTTATCATCAACTTATTTATATTTGTCAAGTTGCTATATTAATACTACAAATCACTAGTTTATTTTAAAAAGAATATTATTATTTTAAACAATATAGCCTATTGGTTTCTAATAATTTTATTATTGAAAGAATAAAGTTTCATAATTCATTCGATCACTCAACTTTATAACAATGAACGCGCGCTTTTTTGTTTGAAAGATGTACGTTGACAGTTCAAATAACTATCTTCCTTCTTTATATCTTGCACTTTCAATCAAACGTGTTTCAGTTCATTTTGATCTCCGAGCCGTTGGAGTGTGCATCTACTTGTAAATTCGTGTTTGTGCCTAAAATATTACAAATAATATAAAAGTTAGGTGTTTGCGATTGAATTGAAGTATTCAGTATCACCGTAAGATGGATGAAGTGATGGATTTACTCAAAGCCTGGGGGCTCCCGGAGTTGGGGCCACTTTTCGCAAGTAAGTACCTACCTATATTTTGTTCCTGCTTCCTAATTTCCTAATTTCCACACATGCTTACAAGTCTATTATGCTGTGCAGTGTGAGGATTTGGTGCAATAATTAACCGATTGGTTTCGACTCCCGATACTAATATGTTACGTAGATTACCTAAACATGGGTTCACTATACACTATATCTGGTATCTTTAACTTGACACAGCTCAATGGTTTCATCTCTTAAGACAATATCGATTTAGAGAATAGATAAAGTAATTACCCACTAAACTAACTCGATTTTATAAGTTATATTAAGGTTCAATTCTCAAAAGGCATTGAACTTTAATAAAACTAGTAAATGCCAAGTGACACTATTGCTAGTACTCCCCCTTAGAGTAGATACCTGCTCACCTGTCAGTCTGTGTGTCATAACATAAGGGATGTATCTTTTGTATCGTAAAGTCATTTGTATATTATACAGCACGATTAAATACTCTGCCTGCTATAATAACATAATAAAATTGGAAAATGATTTGTTACAGGTCCTTTCTGAATTATTGAAAAATAATTTCGAGACTTTTGGGTTATTGAGGTATAAAGGAAAAACTTTAGAAAACGACAATTCTTCGACGAAAAAACGTTTCTGAAACAGTAATGTAGAAAGTAAGAAAGTTTTGAATTTGTATTGTTATTTTTTATTATTTTAGTTTGTAATAAAGTTTCAAAATATGAAGAGTTTTATGCTGTAGATTGTTTGTATATTTATAATATGTTGTGTATGTTATAGCCATACTTACTCTTGAAACAGAAAAGCTTTTTTTTAGTATTTACTATGTATTTGAAAATTATAATAATACAGACAGACGTATAAATATCAAATAAATGTCTTTTATTTACAGTCCTCTATACAGTTAAAATAAACATGAGCGAATTATTGTATTTATTAGCCTATATAGTATAGATATATAGATCATTATAACCTCAAGATCAATCAAGCTACTTGTTTAGGCTAAACTCTAATTGATAAAGAAAAATAAGTGACTATATTACAGCCATCAGAAAACTTTATTAAGATTACCTAGTCTAAGTAACATGCACAAAATCCAGTTGATAATATTAATGACATAACTTAATTATGTCGATAATTATTTGTTTCACATTATCATTATAACATAATAAGGTGAATCAAGCTACTCATTTAGACCTTACTTTACATTATATAAATAAATAAGTGACTTTATTATAGTCATCACAAAACTTCATTAAGATTTTAAAGTCTTAGTAAAATTTACAAGGTGCATTTGATAATAATAATGACCAGGCTTGATTATGCCGACAATTACTTATTTGAATCTACATTGTTTCTTGTTCAGTTTTTCAATCAAGATGACTTGATTTCCGCGATCACAAAACTTTGTACGCTCGTATATAAACAAGTTACTTGATACCCATAAATATTTTTTTAATTTATGCTATCAAGTTTTTTTTTCAGTGTGTGTTCAAGTAAAACATTTGCTTTAACAACAAAACATGATAAGCGTTACATGCACAGATATATCAATCTAAGGAGATCGGTCGAATCGCCGAGTTCATAGGAAGACCGAGTGTCGCGATCAGCAGCCGTACTACATAACATGGTTCTAGTTGAGCATGCCGCGCCTTAAGGACTGCGAAGCGATGAAAGTTAAGCATAGCCATAGAAATATCGAAGTACAATTTTTGGTCACTCAAACACAGAGTCCTAATAGAGAGACAACTGTTTCAGTTGGTGATCTTGTGTACGACAACTCAGAAGATCGTAAATAAAAATATCTGTTATAAATATTGATAATTACTTAGTTTGAAACACACACACACACACACACACACGATCACGGGTTGGGCAGAGCCTTAGGTAACATTTCGTTACACACAAAGGCCATCTGACAGTATGGGCCATGCAGTGCCTCCAAATAGTAACAGGTAGTCGCCTACATAATGGGACACCAAACCCAAAAAGTATCAATCCTTCAGTAAACAATGTAACGCAAAAGCCAAAAACCCAGGACAGACCATCTCAGCAGTTCGGGTATTAGCTTAGTTTGAAGGTTTACACAAAAAATTGAGAACAAGACCACAATGCTGTTATTTTGGTATTAGAAATGTCTAATATAATAAATCAAGCGACACAATCCCAGACAATGGGCCACTAGTAAATCGTGATAGGGCGTCAAATTCCTGCAATGCGTATTCAGTGAGGTGATTTAATGTAATACATTTCCGTGTGGTATTTGGTACTGATCTCTCAACTGAGAGCAGTTGGCCTGTCTAATTTCTGCCAGTCAGATTCCGAATTCGCGTCATTGAATTATTTGTCAAAACAAGCTTATTAATACGTAAGCTTTTATAGCATGGGGAATTCGCGTCGCCCAATGAACCACTAATGGCCGGTTTCAATATTCAATTCACAGTTACATATCGCCCCAGTAGGGTTTGATTGCTAGGGGTCCACGTCCGGAAGCCTCCTTGTGGCGGACCCTGGTAACATGGTGGGGAAACTTTCTCGGCGGGTGTGTGGCTTTTAATGTCAAGTGCGTCGCCTTGGTATTCGAAGTCACATGCCATCGTCAAGTTGTTTTTGTTTTCCCACCGCGGCTAGTTCCGGACGGCCCTTTTCAGGGCCACGACCGCGCCCGAAGTCCTCAGGGTGCGGTCCGATGGCTGGTCCCGGTGTCCTCGTCAGGAGGACGCGCCAGGTCGAGCAGCCGTCGGTGAGGAGGCAGCCTATAAGTCCGGCGTCGGCCAGCGGCCCACTGGGGCTGGCGTTAGTCGGTAGCCCCTGTGGGCAATTGGAGCACAAGGAGTGTCTAAACAGGCAGCGTTAGGACGGTCCCGAGCCGTCCCGTAATAGCGCACTGGAGGTCAGGCCGGGGAGGATGTTTAGTGGGTATGGAGGGTACGCCTTTACCTCGAGTCCCACATATCCCCTGCAGTTGACACCAACCCGCAGGGACGATGCGTAAAGGCACTTGACCTCCCCGACTACTATGGCGACGCCAAAAGGAAGAGTTATGATTTTAGCAGTTTATGTATGTATGCCGACGGGTTCGTGGATGTGTTCGCAAGAGTTCCCACGTTCCCGTCCGGGGGTGACATATCCGCTGCCGACACATCCGAAGAGGATGGTGCGGTAGTTGATATGTTCGCTCCCAGGCGCATGTGAGGGGCATCGCTGTGTTTTAGTAGGTAGGCCAATGGGTGATGGATGAGCTGGTGTAATGCCGCCTCAACGCCCATCGGAGAGTCCCACATAAACTTGTGTCTTCCCAGGTATGAGGTATGCGTAAGGCATTAAAAAACACAGCGTTAAAAAAAAAGTTTATGTATGTATGTTTGTATTTACGTAAGTTCCTTAGTAGCGCCTAAAATATTCATAAGATTTTGATGATTATTTTAACATTACGAGTTGGCCAACAAGCTTGCGGCCCACCTGGTGTTAAGTGGTTACCGTCACCTATAGGTACTTGCAATATTAATAGTAACTCACTTGATGAGATCCGCAGAAGAACTAAGGCACTGCACAAGTACTGGCGTAGAAATGGCATGGTACTAGTGTTATCTATTTCTCATGCTGATTGTACGTGGTGCTAACGAGAACAGAGAAGACATGGTCCAATGGAATGATAATCCTAATTAATCCAAAAGGAAATAAATCATAACACATCTCATCATTATTTTCCTACTCTGCTCCCAATTTATTTGCGGTCGGTGCAGTATGCCTTGATATCGACAATACTTACCGCTTAAGGATTTGGCATTAGATTTTTACACCCAGCCGCCTTTCCGCCGATCTTTCGACAGCACCCGAAACCATCAGCTTAACATGCCTCCCGAAGCACGGAGGAAAATCGATTTGAAACATTCATAACACATCTATCCATCCTAATAATATGAAAAAGCATTCCGTTCCTTCATTATCAGTAAATGTAAAAAGTATTGTTTTAAAAACTATACGTAAAAATTACCTGTGCTCCATATCACCAACATAGATATTATCCATGTCAAAGACATAAATAATGACTACTCTGAACATTTTTAGACAAGACTTAGACCTTCTCCGCGAATCTTTACGAGCGAACACATACTGAAGCTCAACTAGCGATTTGAAACTCGCGCGAAGCTTGTGAACGCAATGTATTGGAGCCCCAGCACCTCGCCAACGCGCGTTGTGTGTTCGCGCGTAGAGATTCGCGGCGAATTTGCGCTTCTGGACAAGGTCTAATATTTGTGCAATTATTAATAAATACCTCATCGTGTCTCGATAGTCTAAATATGCCGCTTCGATACCCGCAGCCATATCCGATTCCGAGAATTTTCCGCAAAATAAATTTCGCAAAACAATTAATACATTGTAAAAAAGTTACCCACATCAAGTAGGCAGGTACCTAGATCAAATACACTACACGATATCAAAGCAGCTATTCGAGGGTATCCCCAGTTTTCGGTGGGCAAACGTAGAGAGCTGGCGGCTTCGTCTCGCCAATCAAACAGTCACTGAAAGCGGGCAAAGGCTTTGTATCTCATAATAAACCCGACATCCGGGCACCGCTCGTCTGGGTCCGACAGAAATTAAATACGACTATAGCATTGATGGCGATTTCGAAGCCGCGTGGACTTTATAATACGTTATTGTTAATGGTGATCTTATTGTCCTACAAACGAAAGTGCTATGGCTTGGAATATAGATACGACTTATTAGCTTATCATGTGCTATATGTGGTTATCAGAACGGACGTTTATTCTCTCATAAAGGAACTAAATAAAGCGGCTCATAAACGTTTGTACGGCACTCTTATTAGATCGTTATATCGGACCATATAAGCGCTGTGATTATTCTATATTAGAACCATTTTCCTACATTATAGTGTTAGTACACAATTATTTAACAAACATTTTCTCATGAACGTGTGAAATTTATATAGCACCGAGAAATTACAGCTGTGCCAGCAAAGGTAGTATTGTAAAATGCTTCCGGAGTCATAAAACCTGCGATATAAAACGAAACATCCATATTTATTTCTGTTATTCGTTAAAGGCATCGTAAAGTTAATAAAGGGTTTTTTTGTAACAAGCACACAGCGAGTTCGAGATAAGCTACTGGTCCCAGAGGGCTGAAATCTTTTAAAACGTCGTTAAAACCAACCCCTGCCCGGCGCAGACAAAGGCCCAACAGCCTAATTGTTGACGAAAAATATTCTCGATGCAAATTCACACTCTTTACAGCCCATTCGGAATTTGTACTCGCCCCGAAAGAAGTTAACGTAATTAGCCCCGCGGTAGGGGTGTATTCTGATTTCGCGAAATACTGGCCCCGAGTAACACTAAAATTTGTTGTGACCCTCTAGTAAAAATTAAAACGTTTCGACATCGGTCCGAGAGAGTTGTATGGAATTGTTCTAAAACTGGAATACTCGCAAATAAAGAAAATTTTCTTTTAATAAAATCTTTTAAGGAAACTAAATTAGTGTTTTCTCTCCCACCGTTGCGTCGTAAAATGAGTAATTCTTTCTTAAGAGTCGGCCAGTTATTAATGCTTTATTAAATTCTTTTGTGATGAAGCTGATGAAGTCTGAAGTTGGTCCGTTTTGCAGAGAGCTTTAATTTGGAGTCCTGTGTACGTAATGAAGACTTGCTCAGGTACAAAGAGAAGTCTGAACTGCCGCAACAATTAGCAGTTGCAAGATACAGTTCGTAAGTTAGAGAGAATAATTTCTAACCGCCTTTATTGATAAGTATTACTGTGCGAGGTTCTCAATGAGCACTTTGAAATACTACGAAATACCTAAGTATACCTTTGACAGAGAGCTCGAATTTGGAGCAATCACTCTGACTGTAGGTTTACTCACAGAAGACCTACTTTACTACCACTATCATAATGTTTCTAGTTTCAGTAAGTTTTGCAGCACTCTACGAGTTATGGCCAGTGGATCGCAGAGCGATTAATATTCTTGTAAAGTAAGTGCCAGTCTATCATTGGGAAGTATGCTTTTTATATAAAAAGAGAGATTTTAAGAGTGGTATAGGGTATAGCAAAATGCACCTATAGCTTACAGAAGGCAGTCACACACACCAATGGTAATGTTGTTTTTCTTTCGGTAATTAAGGGTGTAGATAGGGGATTAGCACACGAGTTACACCGAGAAATGTCTAGCAATTGCCTCCGTCCTTTTTTATATAAAAAGGTCTAGCAAATGACTCCATTCCACTGATGGTAAGCAGAAGTGGAGTCCAAATGCGAAGTTAGCTAGTTCGAGAGATAAACCACCGCGCTAGCCAAAGTGGCTGGTTGATCTCACGTTATCGACCTGCAAGGTGATTCTTCACGCCTCTTTTGAAGGACTCAGGATTGTAGGAAGTAGGGAAAACGTGTGCTGGCAGTGGATTCCCTTTTGTTGATTGTGCGACAGAGAAACGAGTAGCTAAATTTTTTAGTTCGCATTGGAATGGTTGCCACAGTTTGTCGGTAACAACGTAGACCAGCACGCGAAGTCATTAAAAGGAACGGAGATGGTGGGATTAGGAAAAAAAATCTCCTCAGAGCACTCGCCTTGGTAGAGACGGTAGAATGCCCTCAATGACGCAATATCGCGACGCAATTGGAGAAGCTCTAAATGTTTAGTCACCTCTTCGTCGCCGATGATGCCAGTCGCGCGACGCTGCAACCTATCCAAAGCATCGAGTAAGTACTTGGCGGAGCCATCCCACAGTTGCGAGCAATACTCTACGCAGGACCGTACTTGCGTCTTGTATAGCAAGCACAGTTGAGCTGGCGAGAAAAAACGCCGCACCTTGTACAGAAGTCCAAGGACTCCTAACATGCGAAGACAATTAGTGCAAGCGAGTTTACGCGCATTAGCCATCCTGCCGTCTTGTAGGGTGGTTTTGATGTCTATTTTGAAAGATCAGGATTGTAAAAAGGGAGCACATCCTACTACGTACAGATATGTCAATTTCTTGATACTACGATATAGCTACGAGAACAGCTTACAATCAGGCAGACCGTATGTATGTTACCACCCTTATAGCAGTTAAAATATTGCTTGCATGAATAAATCTAACACGAAATCTGAATGTTTTCCTTTATATACCTAATGCATGCGCGCACATATTTTGCACCCTCTTAATTGAATAGATAAGCAAATAAAATAATACACAAAGTTACTCCATTTTCATGTTAAATGTAGGTGTATTTTCACACCTTTGTGTTCACACGCTGTGCGTAGACTCGCTACGTTTGTCAGACTCATTTCCTGTAGATGTGCTACAATATGACGTTCCTGTTTCTTTGTTTAGAAACGTAAAAAATAGGGCACACCTTTTTTATATTGTTAGGCCATTTACGGTTTTGATATTTATGGAACGAGACAATAGGGAGTCTGTCTGAGATGCTTTCCTTAATTGGTGTAGGTACGTATCCAAGAGATCATTGGGCACACTTCTCCCCAAAGACAAAGGTTCGTGGAGTCCTTGCAATCCGATCCACCGCCGCCCCTCCGTAATTTTCTCGTTAACGGAATGAATAAAACATTTCATTCCTTACCTTTCTTTTCTAATTGTTAATGGTTGATGGGTTTTGGAAATATATGCTAGGAATTTTATAGCTTTGTTTTTTCTCAATCTTGTTTTGCGACAACGTTTATTATTCAATGCTTCTTGGTTTTTCCTTATTGTTGGTTAAGATTTGTTGATTATGGAAAAGGGTATTGAAGTTTGAATTGGCTGTATTTGCAATAGATAATTGGGAAGTAATAAATACATCATGTTACAAAAGTAGCTTTAAAAAGAACCTCAAAATGGCTCGTTAGCAATGAAACAGCGCAATTTCATGAGCAAGGCAGCCCGCAAATAAACCAAAGCGGAGAACATTCCCGCCTCCATAAAACGCAGACTGAAATAAACGTAACAGACTCGGTTCTTTAAAAATCCGACGACAACCGCAAAGCTTAGCAAAAATCTGTGGTGTGAGCCGAAATTCCAAAGTTGGAATTTTCATAACTGGCGTGGTTTCGCGGCCGTTGAAGCAGTTCTTCGGGATAACGAAATTATGTTGAAGACGCTCTGATCGCGATATTCTCTTTATTAGGCAGCCACCCGCTGCCTCTTAAGAAATGTGTTTGCGGCCGATCACAATAAACACTCCCGTACGCTGCCCACAGAGCTGTTTTATTTCGACACGTGACATATCCTACACAATAGTACGGCCAACATTCCGCATACCAAATGTCTAGGAAACATATGCTGGAATTGTTAATCCGACAATCGAATCGCTTCGGGATGCGGCTCAAGAGGTGACTGCAGGATATTGTGGGCCACACCCCGCGAAGATTACGCGAGTTTTTCATATAAAGCCATTCAGCCAATTTCCTCATATCCTACACGGGAGCATAATAAGGGAGGCTTTTGTGAAGGAAAGAGGTTCGCGCACCTACAATGCGTAGGTACCGTGTGTGTTCGCCGTTGAAAAGGGTAGAGAGACGCAATATTCGGCTCCCACTCGGATCGGATAAGTTTGGATATTTAGACCGCTGACGATGTGAACAAATAGCTACGGTTTTACTATGTCAACGTCTGTTAGGGCGAAGCAGTTTGGGTATTTTATTTTCACGCGTACCCTCGCCTACAATTGTACAAGAAAAATTGTTTCATATATTTGACACCGAGATTCCTCGAATACTTTCGCTCTTTTGAACTATATGGTTTATGTGTGTATATTATCTTACTATCCACGTTGTTGGATATCCCCGAGGGTAATGCTTACCTGTAACAAATGATATATAAAAATTAAATGCAATAATATACAAATATATCAATGTAAATTATTAAAATAAACACTGGAACGTTTATAACTGGGTTCTATCAAAAAATTTAACTTTTATAAATACAAAAAGACTGCGAAATACTATAAGACCTCTGCAAACTAGATCTATTATTTGCATTCACATATTTCGAATTACATTTCAATCACATATTTCAAATTTCATCATAGAAACGAGTTTATATGAAATAGAAGCACACAATTTCATGATTAGACATTTGACTGTACAGTGTAACACGTGTAGTATCTATCTACATTTAACCAGTCTATATGCCACATTCCATACGCACATAGCGTTAGTTATTTAACAGTATCTACTCGTACAATTACGTAGAACTGCGGCGTATCAGCGAACAGCTGATGGTGACAGGGGTGACCGCGACCACGGGTCAACCCGTTTCACTGTATTACATCTATTATATTAACGGTATTTGATTAATTTTGTATGTACAAAGTATGTTGGATTTAAGCTGTGTTTATGAAAGAATTGTACTAAATACAGCTTGAGTAGTCATTAAATAATTGACCTGTGATTGTTGGAGTTAGTGCTCCTCCTCCTTCCCGAAAACAATGAGTGATGTGCCCGTCTGTTTTCAAATGGAAAAACATTCCGTAATCGCACAGCTCTAGCAGTGAACGAATTCCTGTATTTTTTTAAAGTTATATTATTATTGCACCTCATCACCACCTTATTGCACCTCGCAAAGTCCTGGCTATCATTTTATTCAAATCTGACGCTCCTAAGACCTTGTCCAGAAGAATCTTTACGCGCGAACACTTACTGAAGCTCAACGCGCGAATTTGAAACTCGCGCGAAGCTTGTGGACGCAATGTATTGAGCCCCAGTACCTACCTCGCCAACGCGCGTTGTGTGTTCGCGCGTAGAAATTCGCGGCGAATTCGCTCTTCTGGACAAGGTCTAAGCTTCATCATCCGACACTAATGATGTGAAGCTAAGATATCAGAGACAAATGTGCTCGCTGAACAAACCACTGTCATTTTTTTATGAGTGATGAGCAAGAAAGGTAGCGAGTGAAAGGAACAAACCTAAAAACAAATTGACATTTGGTTTGTTTACATTCATTCTTTATGAACATTTCTTTATAAAACTGTTATCTTGTTTATTTATAACAAATTGTGTAAGTACTTAAATAATTGACACCAGATTGACACACTCAAACACACACATACACACACATACACACACACACACACACACACACACACACACACAGGCACACGCGCACACACATACACACACATATACATCATACAGGGCCATGGTTATTTATGTATACAAACACGAGGTAAATACGGCACTAGCGTCAAAAGTGAGGCGTTAAAATTCGGGCAATTGGTGAAATTTTGTTTGACTAGCGGAACGCTATGAAGCAAAGAAATTTGACTTTGAGGACGAGGCAAAAAATGCCTCGTCCTTCTTTATTCATTTTAGGTAAAATTTGTACACTTATGATTATGAAAGTCTAGTTTGATGCCATCGGTTCAAGTATATCTTTAAAACGTCACGCAGCAGTATATATCTTTATAATGCTGGGGCCGCACTTGCGCCTATCGTCCCGAAGTAATGCGTGGCGATACTTCGTACGATACACGCAAGTGCGGCCCGAGCAAAGTTATCGCGATAAAGCATGTGGCATTTCTTTATTTGCACGAACTATCGTGTAATAATCCAAGATGGCCGAAATCATTTCCAGACGTGTAAATTGCGTAGTATTATTATTCTTCTTTGCGTTTAACTATGCATAATCACTTTCTTTACTTCTAAATTGTGTGCTAATAATTACGTAATGCATTTATTATAAAAAATAACTCAGCTGTATCGTATACTTAGTCACCCGTACGCGTATGAACTAATGGAGAACAACCTTCGAAATGAACAACGCATGTCTGACCACGCAGCGCGATAGGTTAGCGCGCTAAAACCCTGACGTACCGCCTCCCGGCCGATAACGCACAAGCAACCCGAATATTCGTGACGATAGCCGATAACGGCTGGTCACATCTGCGTGTATCGTGTCCTAGCACGAAGCTTCGTGACGATAGGCGCAAGTGCGGCCCCAGCATTAAAACATAATTGCTACATGGTATACCTACGCCAACCTACGCCATTACACTAATACTAAAACAGTAAATATTTAATTCATAATCCTAATGTTAATTATTATTCCATATTAAAGTTTTATCACTAAAACTGAAACCAGTAATGTACATATGTCTAATACTAAAATTGATATATCGAAGAGGGTTGGGGCATGGACCTCTAAAATACAGGCAAAATACTGCGTAGTTTAGACTCCAGTTTCCCACAAACGTAGTAGATTAGGCTTAAGATTATTTTATCTTGTAAGTTTGTGGTGAGAATATAAATTATTATTATATTTCATTTCAAATACTTACATACAAAACTATATTTCTGAATATTATTTTTTTACAATGCATAACATTGAAAAAAAATATAACATTTAAAAATAAAATGCAGCAAGATAAGGGTCCCGGCTACCGGTGGTAAAGAGCCAGAGACAGGAACCATCTCACTCGGCCGTGTCTAGAAGTACTGCCTTCTGCACCTGACTCTTGATCCAACCACCTAACGAGAGCCTTATAAGGTGTTTAATTTATCGAGGTTCTTTGCTATCAGACCATGGGCAAATATGACTACCGGAACAAATGTCCCACATGTCAACAATCTCGTGAGCTAAATCAAGATATTTGTTTTCTTTATCTTTTTCAGCTTTCACAAGGTTGTCGTCATGGGAAACAGCGACATCAACAATTCCTGCGCGACGTTCGTGTCGATCTTTCAAAACAATATCGGGCTTATTTTTGTAATGATAGATCGATCCCAATACAATGCGGCATTATTACTTTTATTATTATTCTTTATCGATTTTAGCTCAAGTACCTATAATAAAAGATCGCAGCACATTTTATACACAACGCAGAACTCCCTAAATTTATTTGACGCAGAACTAGTTGGTCCGGAGGCGGTATTCCCTGTACAATAAATCGTTGTAGATGCCACGCGGTCTGTTTTTACTGTCGATAGTTTTCTGGTTTAATCTATAACTGAAGCTGTAATGCTAAACAGTTTGATATAGATTTTAATACCTCTGGAGATTTGCGAAGGCTACGATTAGTAGTATATTACATACATACATACAATTAACGCTCGTAATTCCAAAAGGGGTTGAGCAGAGATTTAGGTAACATTTAGTTACACATCAAGCCACATTTGGGCCATGCAGTGCCTCCAATAGTGACAGATTGCCAGCCTCTCGCTTACAAAAAGTAGCAATCCTTCAGTAATCTAACGAACGAATACAAACAACCAGGACAGATATTCCAATCAAAAGAATCTCTGCAGTCCGGGACAACGGTATATTGTATTGAATAAGCAAGTACAAAAGCTGATAAGTTTTGTGTAATGAACAAAAAAACTTAAGCAATAAAAGCGCGGCTGATGTTGGATGATGATCACGAAAGACTTTCATTCGTGCTGCGGGAAGCACATGAAGATGGTCTGGCTGTTGTCAGAAGCAGACTTAACAATGCAGACGCTGAGAATGGTAAGTTGTACAACGTTCAACCCTATGCACACTGGCACGAAACTAAGAGAATTTTACGTATATTTATCGAAAACATTTTTGCCTAATTAAATACCAATTTATATTTCAATAAAAACACCCAATCATTTATCCCAAATTCAGTAGATTGTCAAAACTTGTGTTCTAAACAAATCAATTCAATATCTTTATGCAAGCCATAACGTACAGTAGGACTTAACTGGAATTATCATTCTTGTTGTGGACTTCAGACAAAGGACAAATAAACAAATAATTTAGGTACAAAGTTAGCCAGAACAAACAAAATTAAACATAATAGGTTGGGGAAAAAGTTTCTTCGCATTTTTTAAGAAAATTCAAAACATTTTTTAATATAGTTTATTTACATTTAACTAAAGTATGTAGGTACCATTTTGTTCGATAACTTTTTGTCATCTTGTAGGTAGAGACATGATCCCATTGCTATAGAATTTTTGGGACTTCTGGTCAAAATACCGCGACAAGTGGTTTTGGCAGTCCTCTCGTGATGTTAACCTGACACTGAAGAATTCTAAAGAGACCGAAACAGGTGGAAATCTGAAGGTGCAAGGTCAGGACTATACGGCGGATGCATTAACACCTCCCAGCCAAACTCTCTTAATTTTTGCTGAGTGGCTAAAGATGTGTGAGGTCTAGCGTTATCATGATAAAAAACCACACCCGTTCTGTTGATTAATTCCGGCCGCTTTCTCTTAACTTCTTGCTTTAATCTCATCAGTTGTTCGCAGTAGAGTTCAGAATCGATGGTCCTGCCTGGTGGTAACAGCTCATAATGAATAATGCCCTTCCAATCCCACCACACACACAGCATCACCTTGTTGCGAGTTAACCCGGGTTTCGCCACAGTCTGTGAAGCCTGACCGGCCTTTGACCACGACCTTTTTCGCACGTTCTTGTCGTACGTGATCCACTTTTCATCACCAGTTATCAGCTTCTTCAAAAATGGTTCGGTTTCATTACGTCGTAATAAAGAATCACAAATGAGTACACGGTTCATTAGGTTTCTTTCAGTGAGCTCGTGAGGTACCCAAATGTCGAGCTTTTTTGTGTACCCAGTTTTTTTCAATGGCGCCAAAACTGTTTTGTGGTCAATTCCCAGTTCTTCAGCTACGTCGTTACTACGGACATGCCGATCTTGCTCCACTTTTTCAAAAATGGCATCCATTTTATCTGTAATAGGGCGACCAGAGCGACGTGCATCTTTGACATCAAAATTTCCGGATTGAAAACGCTTAAACCAAATTTGTGCTACTCTCACAGACACTGCACTAGGTCCATAAACATCGCAAATTTTTTTCGCGGCTTGCGTTGCATTTTTATCTTTTTTGTAGTAACATTTTAAAATGTATCGAATTTCTTCATTAGATTCACTCATCTTGGCGGTACGAAAAACAAATGAAAATCACACATTTTCCTAATTTGAATTTGGAATTATGTTCTTTAAAATTTAAACTTTCAAACATACCAAAACCAGCCAGATACAAATAGTATAGCCAAAGAGATTTTATTACAAGTTTATACATACTATAATGCGAAAAGACTTTTTCCCCAACCTAATATTTAGATTTATTACATATCGTATACATAATTACTGGTAGACCTATTTAATCTGTATACAAGTTTGACCCAGTGACACATATTAGTTCTATCTAGAAGTTTCTTAGGAAGATTTAGCTAGAACGTGTTAGAATGAAGATTTTCACTGATGTCAGAGAAAATATCTCAAACATCCTCTGTATAAACCTATTTTTTACGGAATGTGACTTAGTTCACGTTAAACTATAATTATTTATTAATTAAAACTAGTAATTTTCATCAAGCGTAGTAGCACAGCATATTTAATCTGGCATCTTCGTAGATAACAATCTCCAAGCAAAAACCTTTCCTGGAATTATCAGCCTTGTAAGATCCGCAGCAAAAGAATTCAGAGTAGTGGCAGTCTTAGAAGTATGAAAATAAATAGTTCTTTAAGATATTAATCCATTTTAGAGCTACAATCTTCTTTAGAATCTCTCTAAGCACGCACCAGTTTAGAAATTAGTGTCACAAAAAGAAAAATTAAAAGCGAAAAAACACCAATTGAATTTTCAATTTCAGTAGCTTTTTCAATAGAAGACGTCAAAAGCATTCCTATCGGGGGTCAGTTTGAATTACCTTTCACACCTAATTTGAATTGGACGGTATAATTTAGCGTGGATCATCAAAGGTGTCCCAATGGCTCAGAGAATAGATTACCTTTTAACGGACACTTTGCCGAAACCACAGGCTAGGTATATTATTATAGTATCATTTACACCTAGTAAACACAGTGTACGTGTTAGCAGTGCATAAATGCAAATGTTGAATGTATAATTAATTTGCTACAGTTCGAATTAATACGTGACGATTTGATGTGTTGACAACGATGCCTTACGCCTTACAGTGGTTGATCGTCACCTGTATGCTTTAATAGAATTATTAATGTTTATATGAATAAAAAACCTATAAGTAATAAACAACTGTTTTAGTGCTACTTTCATTTGCAATACTTATAATTTAGATGAAGACACATCTTACAAGTATAATTAGTATTAACGTTTATTATATTTACATGTCGTTAACTCTGTATTTTTTAATAATCAGCACTTTATTATTAAAACTTAAATTAATTAAATAAGTGCCTACCTTCAATACATAAAAAGGTACACAACATTTCGTTAGGAATTAAGATTTTTATTATTCCAATATTAAAAACGAACTTAAAACGTAACAACCTTCAGACAAGATTATTTCGTTAAAATTAAATAGCTTAAACATTGAATGAACTATAGGTACTTATTTAGTGTACTGTATGTAGTTAGACTGTGGCATCTTACGCTTCCTTTTACGAACGGTGTAAAACATGACCATCTCACTTTTATGACTGTCGCTTAACATACAGTGTCGTAAAACAGTCCACCAAAACTACAAATATACACGGAAACAATGGTCATCTGGCACTTCGTTAGGTAATTGGGACATTTATGTCCAACGCGACATAGTAATAGCTGTGAACCATCGCATAAATGAGATTTGTTCTGAGGGTAAGCTTGGATTATTAATTGATGTTTTAGATTTCCGGGAGCACCATCATATAACTATTAAAATTCAAAAGTTTGGATACATGTCTGTTTATTACTTAATCACTCCAGAACAGCTAAAGGGATCTCAATGACATTTAGCACAGAGATGGACTATAGTAGATCTAGTAGTACCTTTTTTTTCGATGGAAAATCCTTCACGGACCGTAGCGCACTGTGGGCTAGACAGTGTGGCGTGTGTGGGGCTCTCCCGGGGGTTCCCGGGAATACCCACTAAAAACCATCGGCACCCTCACAGCCCTTTGTGGGGAAGTTTCGGGAACGGCGAGATCTAGTAGTACCTAGTGTAGATATACGTAGAGATATAAGGTCGTGTTTATACAAATAATTTTAATTACCTACTTTGTATTTGTCTTTGAATTGGTTGATGTAAATTAAAAACATTATGTTCTATTATATTCTGCAATAGCACATAGGCAAACTTTGTAGACGATAACCGAAATCATGCTTCGTTTCCCTTATCTTCCACTATTCTCACTTCTCTTCAGACTTCCATGTCACAAATGCTAATAAATTGTTACGAAACGTTGGGCTAAAATACAAAACTTTAAACCCAAGCACTCGCGAGTTAAATCCGTCAACTATTTATTCAGCTATTTATTCGGAATACAACAGTTAGTTATTGATTTACTTTCCTAAAAATCTTTTTAACAACTGTCTTTTTATCAAAAGCTATAATTTGCTTTAGATTCAATGAAGAATAAAAACTACTTTGATATTAATTAATTAACGTGTTACAGCGTTATTATTACAATACAGTTTCCCCGAAACACGTAGAATTAACAAAACTCGATTGTTACCAATTTCGCTAATTGATAAATAATTATTATAACCGTGTTTCTGAAAATTTCAGACTTTTGTTGACAATTTATAAGCTCGCGTTTATTAGGTATAACGTTAAGATATAAAATATTTATGTCAATGTTAAAGCGGCACTGAATGTTATATCAATTGCAATATAGTTCTAATGGTATCAGGGACTGACCGTTAAACGATTTTGTCTCTTACGATCCTATTAACAGAGTGATATATTTCCCGCCGAAAGTGATGTTGTAAATCGCCCGTAATAAACATAAACTACTAGCTATGTTTTGTAGCTTCTGGGATGATTTACTTATTAACGGACGATTTGACTATATGAAATGATGTAACATAAAAGACGGAATTGCGAGATCTAAGAAAGAAGTCGCCGAAGTCAGTATCTGTGAGGATAGAAAGAGATAACAAATATCTATTAGATGGCATACCACATATCTTCATCGTTTAAAATTTGAAAAACTACCGCATAAAGAAATATAGGCCTTAAAGGAAATGCAAAGCAACAGTAAAAGGTAATGCGGGAACATCGTGTAGTATCAGATACGCACGAGTTTGATATGCTAAACGTTTCGTTTCACAAACATTCGACACGAAATTGCACACGGCGCTCATTCCTGTGCTCACTCCGCGGGTTATTTTTATTTAATTCTAGGCAGGTGTGCCGCGGCCTGTTCAACCAATATTTTTCCACGATTACCATGCTGATGAAAAGCCAACATGAGAACATGGAACGAGCATACGAGCACTGTTAATTGCACATTAAACGCTTTCTTTTGACGTCGAAACCCAATTTCAAGACAAAGGTTCCATGTATAAATTAGTCGGTTAATACTCACGTCAAATGGAAACGGAAATTGGTAATAAAATACAATAACAATAAACGGATGAAACCGATTACGAAACCAATAAGGAGATCCCGATCGTTTGCCCAATAAATATATCGAGATGAGACCAATGTAAACATATCGGAGCGAGCTAGCGGTAGGTTTAAAATATGCAGCCTTCCGCGTTTCGTGAAATTCATGTAAACAAGAGTGTTGGCTGACTGCGGATAAATCTTGGGATATTGTTGTATTCATACCCGCTTGAGATGTTCATGTCGATATTTTTATCAATATGCTAAGCCTTTGCCATCAATTGGAAACATCGCTGTTTCTCTCGAACTCCTTTATAAGCAGCTATAAATAGAATCGATTCCCTGTGGGATGATTAAGGAAGCATTAAGCTAACATTGTATACACTATACTGATGTAATAATGGACATTCGTACTTTGCAATATGCTATCAATGCTAACTTATTATCACGAAGAATAGTTTTAACATTGATTTAATTTAAGTTAAGCATTAGCTTCAACTACTCATCTACTCGTAGTCCGCATCATTGTCACGGTCGTTTATGATTCCTTTGATTTATTAAAATACCTAATTTATTATATTTAGGGCTAGATAATTGGTATGAGCATGAAAAAGATATATATTCGAATACAAATATCGAAATATCTTCACTTAAGATCCAGGATTTGCCTATAGACTTGCCTATTATTATTTTAAAAAACCACAAGTATAAAACATACAGATTTTGTAGTCACTGCAAAAGCAATACTAAAATTAAGTATAGTCACCTGATTTTAAGATTGCTTTTCCAGTTACAAGACTTACTTTGCATTCGTTGCAAAATAGTTATAAATCTCCAAACAGCCAAGTTTATTTTCAGTATAGCACATTAATTGCTAAGAAAAATAAATCTACCGCTGTGTACCGATACGTAGACATCCGTGCTGCTGAGGTGGAAACTTTTTTAAGAAGCGTGTAAATAAACAGACATGCGGCGAGCGCCGTCTCGCTTGAAAAAGTCGCGGAGAACTAGGGAACGCTGCCTGTGTTATAGATGTGGTTCTGTATATCTTATTTCACTCAATTTGATTGCAAACACTGACTTTAAAGCTACATTTTCACTGTTGGAAGCTTTTACTTTAATATTAAACTGTGACGTCAATCATGTGTACCTATTATATAAAATGTATGACTTAGCAGTACATTAATGGTTCAGTTTATTTATATGTATATTATTTGTATAGTGTTTCTAACGTAAATAAGCTATGAAATAGAAATTTAATAAAAAAATAGGCACAGTGACAAAACAAATGTACATGGTATAAATCTTTTCTCACATTTTTATGAAATAGTATTTTGTAACATTCTGATGCTAAACCAACTCATCGTAAAAGACGTATAGGGAGTACAGTGGTTGCGATATGCTTACAAACCGCGCCGCGTAGGAGAATTTAATAAGTAAAACTACTGACTTATATGTTTACTTGAGTTTTCGAAAGGACAGAAACAACTTTCTCTAATTGGGAAATTCTTGTCAAATTACAAGTACACCTAAAAAACTGCGCCTCCTTAAATCCTCGTGCCTATAAAGGGGCCATTAATTTATTACGTAAGACGATTTAGGGGGTGGAGGTGGAGTCGACTACATGTCTTATTTTTTCTTACAAGGAGGTTTTTCTTATATATTTTTTATTATAGAGAAAAAAAATTGGTTGTCTGTAAAGTCGGTTTACTGACGATAGTTGAACGTGACAACGTCTTAAGAAAATACTGATGGAATGGTAGCATTTTTCAAAAGAAAAATATAATTTCATTTGTTTAATAGATTTCGCATTATAGTATGAATAAACTTGTAATAAAATCTCTTTGGCTATACTATTTGTATCTGGCTGGTTTTGGTATCATTGAAAGTTTAAATTTTAAAGAACATAATTCCAAATTCAAATTAGAGAATTAGATTCAGAGCGAGGTAACGCCGCATGACGTCATGTTTTTTCGTGCGTGCAGCCGGCTCTATCGAATTATAAGACGTTGTCACGTCAAAAACTAGCAAAAATCGTCTTACATAAATTACGTAGTAAATGAATGGCCCCAAAGGATAAATACCTAATGTTCTTAAAACAATCACACACATTCAAACGGAACCTAAAGTCACCTGGTTCTAAAGACGTAAATACAGAAAACAAAATACAATCAACACAGCAGCCCTAGCAAATCGCAATGGCAGCAGCAGCTCACAATGCGTCGCGTCACGTCCCATAGGCAGTCCGTGATAATTTTTATTCGCTCAAATGATCATATTTGTACAACTTTTATCATCGCCATTTAACCTCGCCGGCTGCGCATTCGCCGGTATTTGCATATGAATTTGATGTCACTGTGACTTTTTTCTTCAAACCGACCGTTAAATTGTCAATGGTCTATTAGTCCATTCGATTTATTGGAATAGCCGCGATATTTTAGCAAGCATTTTTAGTTCAACCATAATTGGTTCCCATTTTCCGTATGAAAATGTAAGTACTGTTTTTGTAAAAAAGGAGTAAAAGTATAAAATCCTCGTCTATTTGTTGACGGGACAATTTTTTCAATCAAATTAAATTGCACATAATGAAGCAATCTAAAATAAATAAGAAATAGAATAGCCTCGTCCACTTCATTTCACTTACAACTTTTATTATGGAAGCGAAGATAAAATAAAACTAATAAAACTTTGAGGCCGCATAACAAAGAAGCAAGGACAAAGTTGGCAGCCAAAATGAACTGCCGAGATTCACAATCAACGCCTACGTAATTACTGTGTTAATATTTACAGGGACTGAAAGTTTAAACATACGAATTGCACACTTTGAAGCAATTAATGTTTTGAGTGCAAAAACGGTAACAAAGGTAGTCACCGGGAGAATAACACGCGAGTGTTTACCCGACACATTGGTCGGGTGTGCATCAATTAAAAATATATTACTTGCAGGGTTGACTTGCCCGTGCTAGCATCATCGAGCAAACTGGCCAATCTATAGGGTTGTCGATTTCCGTTTACATGGCAATTATAATTATTCCAAATTTAAAAGTATAAGATAGTACTTATAATGCGTTAATTTTATTTTAAATACACATAATGAGATTTTACTATCATAATCATGATGGTAGAACTGAATTGAACAATCTTAGATACAACGCCAGGCTATAA
This sequence comes from Elophila nymphaeata, assembly GCA_955850985.1. Classification (NCBI taxonomy): domain Eukaryota; kingdom Metazoa; phylum Arthropoda; class Insecta; order Lepidoptera; family Crambidae; genus Elophila; species Elophila nymphaeata. The sequence goes on from OY039073.1 coordinate 8,334,049, forward strand.
GAATATCATGAACGATGAAGATAACGACGGTAACAAATATGAAGAAGTAATTTTTTAAGTATTAGGTATTTGAATACCCATTTCCAAACGCAATGTCATGATTACGATCACTACGTAAGTAGGTAAATGAATAAAAAAAAAACATTGTGCAATTTCTAACTATTCAAAAGTAGAATATTAGTTGGATTAACTTGATGCGGCGTTTATTAGTATGTATGTCTCAGTTTAAAATTGGTAGTGCATATTCTAATCTTAGGTACGATTTGGAATAGGTAGATTGTTACTTCAAATTTGAAATATCGAATGTCTAATGGAACAGTACGATTTTAGCAATATGTATTTCATTAAATAAAAGCCTGAGAGATTGCAAACCGTTTCACGGTTTTCTAAATGAAAACAACTTTGCCATCTAATCCTAAGTTGAAAGTTCATAAACACTGGTAGTAGGCATACTAAAAATATACGAGCAGCCTCGCTACGGTTATTCTGTATACTAGTGCGGGCAATACAATCATTTTTAATTTCCACCGTAGGCGCGTTGCACTGAATACCAATTACAGTAACTGCTGAATATGTGGAATGCGCTTTCATGTAGCCTCCGATATACCTGTTACAGTAATTTTGTAGATGTACATCTAGAGAATATCTTAGATAAGCCAGACAGTGCTCTCTAACGTGGGTACATATACCTATTTGAGACGGATGGGCTACTAGGTCTAGATAAGTTTTATTTATAACTAGCTGACTAAATTACTAAAATGGATATAAAAAAATAGGGGTTGGTGATAAAAAAGTAAAAATTTAGGTTTGTATGTATTTTTTAATGCCACTATAAAAAAAAAAAAAAAATTTCGTCCAAAAATTAAAAAAAAAATTAAGGGTGAACAACCCTTATCACTTAGGGGTATGAAATAAATAGTAGCCGATTCGCAGACCTACTGAATACGCATACAAAGTTTCATGAAAATCGGTCAAGCCGTTTCGGAGGAGTACGGTAACTAACATTGTGACATGGAAATTTTATATATAAGATTTTAAATTAGCTAATATAATATAATTACACATATTGTACACACAACTACTGATTCAAATCCTGGTAGATATTGGTTGCTTGCAAATTTATTTTTAATTTTGTGAAAAAGATAGTCAAGGCACACTGCATTAGCCGGTCAAATTCGGAAGATTAGTAATGGTTAATTACCCTTACCTTATAAAATACCGAATGGAAATAACATGGCCCTTTCATACACAGGCAGTCATACGACGTAAAATTGAGATGAAAAAAAATGCTTTTAACAATTTCAAACTGTAGGGAGAATAGAAATAATACATTGGTTGTAAAAAATCCAATGAAATATAAGTAACTGAAGTCCTTAACTTAAATACAAAATGAATAAGCTTTATTCAAGACAAATAACAAAGTACGCTTTCTGAACGGTATTCAAAGTGGTGAAGTAGACGATAGTAGATAAAACTGAGCTACTGTCGACACAAAGTACGAACCAGTAGAAATGGTTCACCCTTGTTTCGTATAACAACGTTTAGTCGAAAATCATTTCTTCGAACAACGTTTAAGAAAATAATCACTTTGTATAATATCGATTGACATAATTTTCATTTCATCGAATGTTCATTTGCGATAACAACGTTTGCGCTATTGATCAAAAAGTATAATGTTCATTTGATGTATTGTTCAGGTGGTATAATTTTCATTTCATCGAATGTTCATTTGCGATAACAACATTTGCGCTATTGATCAAAAAGTATAATGTTCATTTGATGTATTATTCAGGTGGTATAATTTTCATTTCATCGAATGTTCAATTGAACAATAGGTTAGCGAGGAGCGAAGCGACGAGCGAGTTAGGTTGACATGAACAAAGCGCACGAGCCGAGCGAGCGAAGCGAGCGTGCCGCGGCAGCGGCCGGCGAGTGCCAGAAGCGACTTTAGGGCGTTTCTCACATTGATATACATCACATAATTATTTACTCACTTTAAATAACAGAGAAATAAAATGACATTAGTTATTTGGCATTTTTTCTACCAATTAAAAATTAGGTTAAATAAAATTAGTGCAAATGAAAATTCGGTGAAATGACATTATGTCAAATAAATAATTATGCTGAATAAAATTCTACCAGTTGAATATTCGGTCAAATGAATAATTATGCGAAATGACTTTATTGCAACTGAAATTAGACGAAACGATTTTCGAGCAAACGTTGTTATACCAAACAAGGGTAAACCAGTAGAAATATCAGAAGCGACGTTCAGAAATAGGAAAAGATCGTTCTGAACTATAACGACACATTTTGGTTGTAGCCTGAAAGGACACTATGGATAAGGAACCTTTTATGAGGGCTAATAAGGTTAAAAATATTCTATCACAACAATTAAAATGCGCAAGATAAAGGATCATTGCAAAGACAATTTGGGTTTCTTTAAAGCTGGAGTGAATACCTACGCTAATAGGTACGCAGTCCTATCTTTACTTAAGATCACGTAAGTAAAAGAAAAAACTAATTCCTTAATTTGTGTTAGGAGCTAATAAAGTGATTGGCAACTATGTACCTTTTCTACTGATTATCATAAATACATGAACAAAAAGGCTTTAGGACAAGAACCGCGAATGGCTGGTGTGCTTCACACATCTCCGTTGATGAGCGATAGTAGGGAGTTTTGCGACACCAAGAATAAAGCAACACCATCCCCTAAGCCTCTCTCTGCTTCATTGAGATCTTCTGAAAGGTAATTTAATATGTATAATATTATTATTGTCTAAATATTATTAAAAAAATTGTCAAAAAATGTACAGACAACAGCACGTTGGGTTACCACAAACTGTCAAATTTTCCCAATCGATTGTGCACTTTATATTGAATAGCCTTAAGTTGAAAATCGTATGGAGAAATTTGACAGTTTTGTATAGCCCGACGTGCTGTTGACTGTACATAGTTATTATGCTACAGGAACGGTTCAAATTTGAACATATACAATTTCGCTGGTTTCTCTCAAGTCCTGAGCTGATTTATGGTTGAGAAGCAGTAGCCCGAAGAATGAAAGGGGAATTGTTATCACGGAATTAGGTTATTGGTAAAGTATTGCTTTTACAACTTATAGACTTTTTTTTTGTCGGGGAGGTCAAATTCATTTACGCATCGTCCCTGTGGGGTGGTGCCAACTGCAGGGGATATGTGGGACTCGAGGTAAAGGCGTTCCCTCCATACCCACTAAACAACCTCCCCGGCCTGACCTCCAGTGCACTATTGCGGGACGACTCGGGATCTGCGCAGGTGAGCACAACTATACCGAGATACAACTCATAGACCTGCTTTCGATACCTAACAACCACACTTCATTAAGGTGAGCTAATGAGAATTAATCAGATCTAGCAGCACTCTGACCCAGGAAATTAGTTCGTCCCCAATCCGGCCTAATCGGAGCTGCAGTTTCGTAGCCAATTTAAAATTTTCGCTGCGACTGGCTGGTATTAAACGTTAATGCACCAACAATATTCGTTGGACGGGCCATCGTAAAAACTTCGCCCACTAGAAACTCTGTGCAGCGTAAATATGACATCGTGCACTTTAACATTGTTTTTGAAAGTACATTTCAATAACCCAAGGAAGTTTGTCGACACTTTTGATGGCTCCAAAGTTTTGTTCCGTCTGCTTGGTTATTTATAGTTTACTGCTAAAGAAGTTTGTGCCCAAATTAATGAGTATTTCTTCACAACGAAGGACATTTTGTAGGAATTTCGAAGTTTATGATGATTCATTTAGTTTTAATATTCCTATAAATTAAATTTGTGTTGATGTTGATAGTCAACAAATTTGACAAAATCGATTTTGCTTATTAATAAATTCTTGTCGAAAAATACTAGTTTGAACTAAACACTTGAATGAAAAGCAAATGCCTTGATAAAGACAATAGGGATGTATTTTTACTATGTCAATTCTGCTAAGTTTATCAAGAAATAAAAAAAAATGTGGTTGATATTTTCAAGGGATTGATAAACTGATTTCTGTGTTGCTGAGATCGACTAAGTATCAATTTATCTAATTTCAATCCCTTCCGGCTCCAACGGCTTAGAATATCAAAAATTCACATCCAGTTTTCATATAAAAAATCCAGAAGACCTAATTTAGCAGCATTAGTAAAATATATTGTTCCTTTTGTAATTGTTTTGTGTGTACATAAATTGTTAAATAAATAAATAAATAAAATTAACGTGGAACTTTATTCATCGGAAAATGGACGGTAGTTTGAGTTAAATACATGACATTGAACCCAATGGAAGTTTGAGTTTCCCAGGTGAAGGTATACAAATTTCTTCACAGTTTTGTTAGTGAACGGACTTGTTTAAGCGAGCTATCATCCACCATCTTATGAACATATGCCGCCAAATGAACAGCATTGTATCCTGTTCCGGATGAAGTTCCATCCACAGGTAGCTTCAGGTTTATCATCGCTTACCATCGGGGAAGATTAAAGCCAAGACCTGGTGTGGGGATTAAAAAAAAATCCTGTACAAAAGGTAATAAAGTTCTGTCGCGCCGGTAGCCAGTACCCATTTAGACAAGATCGGGTATTCGGGCAGAGGACGCAAGCACGTCACAGCGGTATCAATTTCCGGACTAGCCCTGCCGCGCATTTGATTTACGTTTGCAATAACTTTTTTTTATTAGACCTCACGGTACAGTTTGTTTTTGGATTGCAAACTGTTTCAAATAAACAGCAAACATTGTCAGCCAGTGATAATGATAGCTATAAAGGTGGGTGCTATGCAGATATACGAGTTCGATGGTAGTGTTACAAAGTATTCTACGTTACGTGAAACTTTCTGAGTATACATTGAAAATTTATCATGCTTTTAGCGTATGGAGTAACGTTATTTATGGATAAAAATTTAACATATCATCTTACTTTCCCGATAGTGTACACTTAGAATAACTAAGAATGAAACATCATTATGTAAACTACATCACTACATAGTATAAAACAAAGTCGCTATCCGCCGTCTGTCTGTCCCTATGTATGCTTAGATCATTAAAACTACGCAACGGATTTTGTTGCGGTTTTTTTTAATAGATAGAGTGATTCATAAGGAAGGTTTATATGTATAAAACATGCATATTAACATAAGCATTGCACCCGTGCGAAGCCGGGACGGGTCGCTAGTCATTTATAAATGGTATTTATATTGTTAAATATACTGCGTCTTTTATAGAATTATTTATGTTTTGCATGACATCATTCTTGCCTCTTCATCATTCTTAAAATGCAAGGTGTGTTGCTACAGAATATTTTAAGGCATTAAGTCCCATTTCTTTTTTGTAAAGTTTATAAAAAACAAAGAAGTTACAAATATATGATAGGTACTAAGAACATTTTGCTCTCAAATTGATTTTTAATATCCGGATTACACCACACCATAAGCAATCATGGATATTATACGTCTTGTTTAAGATGACAAATCTCTTTGTGATAAAGTTTTAAAATCCACTCTCACACCCACCAGCCAATACAGTTCTCAAGTTATCCCATCGATCAATTTAGCGTACTCTTGAAAGTTACACTCCTGGGACTGCATTAGATAAAGGTAGTTGAAGGTTCAACATCGTACTTGACTTATAACTTTTGACGAATATAGTTGGAAAAATTAGTAGGAAAAGTAGTTTGATAAATAAATGTTGAGAGAAATATGTATTTAATATCTTATATCAAATTGGCGCTGGATTGCTTGTATAGATGACGAAAATAAATGTATACTAATATGTTGCACGGATATAACTTTAAAAACATTGTAAAACAACAAGGCACTGGCACATCAATATGGAAGTCACATCAGTATAGGAGTCAAGAGTAAATGTAAAATAGTTTAAAAATTAGATTTAAAATAGATTTAACATTAGAAAAAAGCACCTGTATTATAACATACAACCAACACCACATAACACCACCAAAATACACTCCAAATAACTATTCTCAGACCAAACCTCAAAAAAAATATGTTGTATTATGAGAGAATTAAAGGTCTGCCATTTTTTATAAAAAAAAGTATGTTAAAAACTGCAAAATTGAAAATTTTATGTAAGTCTCGACATAAATTTATAGCTAAGAACCATCTCGATCACGTCAGCTTTCAAACAAAAAAACAGTATCAAAATTGGTCCATTCGGTTAGGAGCTACGCTACGATGCCACAGACAGGTAAAATTTATGACACCCCTCTTTTTGCGTCGAGGGTTAAAAAAGGGTGGAGCAGAGCCTCATGTAACATTTGGTTACACATAAATCCACATCTGGAAGTATGAGCAATTTAGTGCCTTCACCTACCTAAAAGGGGAATCAAATCAAAAAGTACACCCTCAGTATACCAACAAATAACACCGACAACCTGGATAGATGATACATACAGTCCAGGGTTCATCATTATCATCTTACAGCCTAGAGACGCCCACTGTTGGACATAGGTCTCCTCCAAGGATCTCCAACCGGACGATCCTGAACTGCCCGTATCCAGCAGCTTCCCGCGACCTTTACCAAATAGTTGGTCCGCCTTTGTGGGGGGCCTACCAACGCTGCGTATTCCGGTACGTGGTCGCCACTCAAGGATCTTTCAACGGCCCTCAGTCCTCGCATTGTGCCCTGCCCACTGCCACTTAAAGTTCGCAATTCTTTAGCTTAACGAAAGAAAATATTATGATGTGAAAATTCCAACTTATAACATTCCTAATAGATACAGCATAAGTGCCGTGAAATGACAAAAAACTACCAGTAACAGAAACAACAGCGTGACTGGCCGCAAAAGATACCGAACTTTGAAGTACACTCGGCAACAAAAGTGCTAGCGACCTTAATATTGTTAGAAAACACTACCCTCTCAGGTGTTGCCTGTTCGCACCATTCAGTGATTAATGTGTGGACCGTGACACGGCGAATGCAACGAAACGATAAGTTTTCCTGTTATAATAACTACGCCTGTTTTGAACGAACCCGAAGAAACAGCCGCCGATTTCCTAATAGATATTGTTGTGTAGTTTACAAACCATTAATTCCACTTTCTCTTTTTATACGTCAAATTGGGGGCGAAAAATTCCAGAGACGTCTAATAATGTCTATCTTTATAAAAGGAATTCGGTGGAAATCCTTTAAGCCTAATAGATATAAAAGAAGCTTATCATTTAAACGTCAAAATAAATCTAGTTAGGTCAGAATGATATTTGTTATTAAATAAAAAAATGAGGTACAATGTTTTCTACTTCATTTTTTAAATTAATAGTGTCAAATTTTCATAAAACTATTAAAAAACGAAATAATTGAAAGCAAGCTTATTTCACTATATTTACTTGTACCTAATGAAGAAAAATATTGGTAGTCATACTATAAAAATACACAGAATTGACAATTCCAATCTAAAGCACTCGCACTTAGGAAGTGAATTTCACCTTATAGAAGAGCGCAGTCTAATGACCTTTACCTCGTTAGTATTGGGTTTCTGTTGGCGAGTAGGTACAGTTTAAAAAATATGTTTTATACATAGATACATAGAATCACGGTCACAATCTCAAAACGGGTGCCGAGCTATAGGTAACATTTAGTTACACATAAAGCCACGTTTGTCATTATGGCCCATGCAGTACTTCAATATAGTACCAGCCTGTCTACATAAAAGAGGCACCAAAACCAAAAAGAAGCCAACGTTAAGTGAACTAACAAAAAAAAGCGAACAACCAGGACAGATATTACTCTCAGCAGTCCGGGTAAATAGAAAAAAAGTTCTTATTAAAATAATAATTACTTCAGTTTATTTTTCCTTAAAACTATTTTTCAATACCAATACGATATATAATTGTCTATCTTTCAACATAATTAAGTACTTAGCTAAGTTTAACATGATCATTCTATACATTTCTATACGTTTGAATATTATGTTTTTTTTTTCTTAAGATGAAACATCACGAACATTTCTACCTATTAAGATAAATGAAATAAAATACCTCGTCATCATCATGAACGCAATCCCTTTCGTCGTGAATGTACCGCAGCCGAGACAGCATTTCGCGTAAACTAAACATTTTTCTCACCAATTCACTAACACTACGTTAAATACAAGAAAATGTTAATAGGAAAACGAAATAAAGGCGATTAGAAAGATATTATTTAAGCAAGTCAGCGAAATACATGACAGTTTAAGATGAGCGAGAAACAGAATGCTATCGAGAAATGACGTTCCGTAATAATAACAAAGTTACCCTCCAAAATTACACAATCACAGTTCTAGCATTTACTTAAAGAAATGGCGGTAAACATGCTCAATGAAAAAAACAATTAAATGTAATTAAAAAATATTTAACTGAGTATCATAATTTTTTAATCATAAAACGACCAAAAAGTTTTTATTACAATATTTCTGCTTGCAGTTTTTAGCAAATAGGTTCTACCTTACGTTTTACTGTTTAATATTAATATCTGTGTAAACATAAGAGAATGAAGTTGATCGCTAATGATCAGTTCATTTAATAGTAATTTTGTTTTATTAATTGAATATTTTTTGTGATTTATAATTTGCATGCTATATTAAAAGTGACAAAAAATAACAAATAATAAAAAAAATTAAATTTGATTCAAATAGGTACCTACTTAGGTAAATATTAAATATTGTAGGATATATTTTTTTCATTTCAATACAACTTCAACTGTCTTAATTTAGATTTGGCAGGATTGTAGGTATGCACATCATTTTGTATTAAAATTAAAAGTTACTTCTTTATACGTGAACACAATACTTGCTAACTTTCACACTTAATTCTAACTTCATGCATAATTTTACTGCAAGCTCAAGTGAAGCTTTATATTTAAGTGAACTGTTTAGCACTTGACTCAGTTAGTGGCTATATCACTAGAATTAATTAACGGAGAATAATTTTATATTGCAATAAAAACTATATTGTTTAATTTGTGGATTAAAACGTTGACGTCATTGAAAGTTTGAAATGCTTGTGGCTACGAGCTCGGGACTTACGGCGACTCCAAAATGGTTATTTAAGTTTATATTTGCTCAAAATGATAATGAGAACGAGGATTTGATGGCGCCGCGGTTGTACTCTGTAACGTTTACGAAAGTTAAGCTACCAAGTGCGTGGTCGGTACTTGATGGGTGACCGAAATTTTTTAGGAAACTATCTCGAGATCTTTTAGACACACAAGTGATAAGATTACGATATCATCGATGCCAATTAAATAGGCATTATTAGGGATAACTCAAAAACTGCTCGTCAGATGTCGATCAAATTTAAATGGGACCACATGAAAAGCACTAGCTTCCAAGGGTCGAAAGAATCTTTAAAATCGGTACACCCCTAAAGAGTTATGAGGTAAAGACAAAAAAAAAATACAGCCGAATTGCGAAGCTCCTCCTTTTTTGAAGCGGATTAAAACATTAATAGGTTCTTTTAAAGAAGTTAAAAGAGGCCGCGAGAAAATAATCTTTTTGATAGTTTTTTTTTTGTGTCGGGCTTACTTTAAAAAAATATATTTTATTTCTCTTCATGTTCAATTGGCGTTTTTTAAATAGTTCGATTGCTTATTTACTGGAAACATTAAATCTAAGATCAAAATTCGGTCACCCATCCGAGCTTGACCATCGCAAAGCCGCTTTCACGAAATCGAGTCGAACCTATCAAGTCGCCGAGTTAATACATAACAAATGCACACTAAGTGCCTTTTATATAGCGGTCGTTTATTACAAAGACGATAATAACAAAAGCAATTTCTGTCAAACAAAATAAGGAATTTGCCTTTCATATTTAATAAAGCTATCTCCTTTCCATGCTATAAGTCGGCCATTTATAAGTTTTTACAGGTCACAACATTTATTGTATTAGACACACTTCGAGAAACAAATATCCTATTAAAATATTTTATTAAAATGTACGCCAAGTCTCATGAACGGCGCGAAATAATTTGTTAATCATAACTTCATTAATTTAAAATGAAATTATTTTACTTAAAGAAATGCTTTCTCTGTAACAAAGGGTCGGCTTTAAACCAAATTGTGTTTTATAAAAGGTTGTGATTTAGAAATGTCTTCGCTCTAAGAGTAGGTAATCGTATCATAGTCTTAATTACAGACAGTGCAGATATTTTTATATCTTCTGATTTATAATTAAACAAGGAAATTATAGTTTAATTCGTGTTTGTATATATTTATGTGTAAGCGGTTTAAGACTTTATTAAACATATACCTAACTTGGTAATAAGGAACAGCTTCATATTTGGCTGTATAGACAAAAACTTTGCTTTTATTTTTTTTATCATCTCATGCTTATATTGACCAGAATCCAAGCATAAATATTGTAAAATATAAATATCATTTGCTGTTGACAAATGTTACTATTTCTCTGTTTATTTCCACACGTGTAGAACGCAGCGGAAACGCTGCGAATCCTCTCGAGTCAGTGGAGCGTGGGTGTCAAACGACAAATTTCACGCCACGACTTCTAACACCTCGAGATTTTCTTGTAATACACTAGTAATACGTCTGCCATTCGCCTGTTGTTCTGTACAAACTTTAAGCAATTTATTTAGTACAATCGTTATTAATAAATTATTTGTTTAAGTAAATAATAGTTTTGTTTTATTTATTATTGTAGTGTTGTTTTTCTGTTGGTGAAAAATCAAATAGGCCGTATGCTTGTCTGCAAACCAACTGACATAAATAAATATAAAAATAGTCTAGAAAATAAAATAGATAATTCCGTAGAGTGTCGTCGCGGGAAAGTCTATAAAATACTTGATCTCTTTCACCGGTTCCAAGTAAGTTCCCACTAGTGTTTATCTGACAGATAGACCTTACGGAACTGTCAATTTATCTGCCAAATATCTCCTAATCGGAATTCGTGAAGCCTGCCCGAGTAATAAACTTCGAGTCACTGTGAAGAACAGTTTTAACAGATATCTGGCTTTTAGAGCCAGACTATTGTGAAGGTGTCATACGGAAAATTCCACGGCTCAGCTGTTCCGATGTTCGCTCCCGTACGTGCGGACGTTACGTATGACTGCTTCGGAACTTGGCTATTTTTAAAACAGGTTTTGAGAAAAGGAGGTTTAAGTAAACATGACTGTTGCCAATTAACATGTTTATATTTTTGAAAAAAGTATGCCATATCTACTTAACTATTTTATGTTCATATTACTTTAATTTAAACCTGTTATATACAAGATTCAGAGGAGATTTTGGCTAATTTATTGGCCAAATCTATCGCATCGGTTATTATTGCCACCGAAGACCTTTATCTTCATAGTTTGAAGTATTTTAAAATTAAAACTCTTAATTACAAAAGCTAGAAAAGGGTCAGAGTCACCTCATTAAGGTAAAGGAATTTCACCCTAGCAATTTAACAATTTTATAATTAATATAATGTTTACCATAAAAACATAAGCACCAAGCACTGACAAATTACGACAGCGAAAGCAGTGTCTCGGTGGCGTAATGGTCAACGCAGCCGCCCGGATCTCGGAAGATGCGGGTTTGATTCCCGCCTGAGGCAAGTCGATTTTTTTCAGTGCATTTTTTCTAGTAATAAAATTAAATGTTTTAAATATGATTCTAATCCTATACTTTTTTAGTAGGGGTTTCCCTTTTTTGTTTTGACGTTGGAATCTGAAATTGATATGACTCACCCGGCGCGGAATAACCTGATAAATAAGCCCTTCTTGGGGCGTTTTGGGATCGTCGTTCTTTACGTACGCCACTACACTAAAACGCCATAATAATAGTTTTCCTAATGTTTTATAGCGTCCTATACCTACTTAATTTATCAAAAATAGAAATGTCCATCTAACAGGCACTGGCAAGTACTGGAAATAGCTGTCAATTACAGATATCCTAGCAACATTGCTTCGGGTGCTGTGAGATTAGATTCGGATTGCAGACACATCTGTCCGTTAATGAATGTAGACGTGCATGGCGCGCCTAACTAACCTTCAGGGCTTTTGACACCTACGTGATACTTGCACGAGTTCAACCATTTATCGATGACTTTATTATGACTAATTTTCATATACCAAAAAAGTCACTTGCTAAGTTTGGCGTGCGTGAAATAGTGAAGTATTTTTTCTTTACAAGCCTAATTATTTTGGTCTCCTTATTTTGGACCACTACATATAGTGGAGCAGAGATGGAGCCGTAAAAATTACGCTAAAAGGCGTTCTAATTCAAATTGCGTAGTGTTTATTTTCGTTTGAATAGATTCCGCTCATGGCATATCAGTTTCGCTTAAATCCTTGGGGTATCCAAACTTTCCGAACTGTCAATTTGTCAACATCTCAAATGTACTTGTTTGTATTTAGAGGAAGTTAACACGATAAAATGAAAAAACGTACACTTACTCAGAGTACCCTCATGATAACTCAACTATTCTGTTAAGCCGTATTATCAATACTAAATAACATAAGGAAAACTATTCACTTTTACGGTATATTTGGGTCCGATCACTTTCTAAAATAAGGAAATAAACTTTACGGTTACAACTGACCGTATCGTATACCTAGACATGTATCAGATAAGGAATAGGTACTATAAAGTAGGTAACTCTAACCATAAACTTCGGAGAGTAGGGGAGGAAAATTCAATTGATGTTTGTCAAATTGCAGGCGATAAAATTACGTTATAGAAGAATAATTTCTTGAATTTAACGCGTTAAGTTCTTGGAAGTAGTAAAGTGATTTTATTGGGATGAAGTCTTCGTAGCTTCGACTTTGTTTTATACTTTGCTTAAGGTGTCTTTCTATTGCTAATTGTATTTTCTATTAACATCTGTAGTTTATTATTGCTTTTCTTGTGAGTAAGATTCTTATCTCTGTAAGTTTTTAAACACGAATATATCTACATGATTGAAACTTATACCAAATTAAATAGAACGAAATACAAGAAAAAATCCTGGACAAATCCTGAGATCGTACTCCAAACCGCGAACTTTCGATATCCGGGCGATTGCAACGCAGAACTGTTAGAGCACGACGAATTTATTATACCAATATATATTTAAAATTCACGGGCTTGTACACAGATTTAATAATACAAGGAGATAGGCCAAGCCGGCGTTTAACTTGTGACAAGTGTATGCCCTGTGGGCATACATTTCCGCTAGTTCGCTTTCCGATAAAGTCAAGTGAACTGAGCGATTTGACCGATCTCCTTAGATTGATATATCTGTGGGCTTGTATATGAAGCATGGCAGTTCATTTATTAGTATCTTTAACGCATGTTGATAATTGATTTCATCTAGCTAGACAATTGTTATCAACGAGTAGCTATATAATCAGCAATAAAACTATGATTAGAGAAAATAAACAAGAAACCTTAGTACAAAGATATATTTTATTGTATTTTGTAATGAGGGTAAGCACGCATACGTTCCATATTGTGGTGGTTGATGTTTTGGCGCGAAAAAATGGCATGAGGAAGATGTTTGTTTGTGTTTGTTTCTTTAATTCAAAATTTCGGAGTGGGTTTTATGCAATGTGTGGTGTCCTCCGGAGTGTCCGGAGAGGGTTGTGCTATAACACTAAGTCACTCTATGATTCACTGTACACTGTGGTGGCAAACGTCCGCTCGGTCCGGCGGTCGGAACACGACTGACTCATCCGAGCCGTCACCGCCATTACGACATATACCTTTATTGTCTATTCCACAACTACCCACATATTTAGTTAGACATCACATCTCTTCCTTTTTTTATAATTTGATGTATTTGTTACATCCACTAAATAGTAGGAAAATATTCAATGTCTCATTTTATTTCACATGACATGAATATTAAATATGTCAACGAATAATTATTGTAGTTACTAGAATACCAGCATTGCAGGTGTTGTGCATGCTGCAACATAATGCTGAGTGGCGGCCTTTTTGGTTTAAATTATTCTTATGTGTATATTTTTTGTTTTGTCGTTTTTTTTTAAACAAGGAATATGTATTAATTGTCTGTTGAAACCAAATAAATTTATTTTGATTTGATTTGATTTAATTCATAACTTTGTGATCTCATTGGAAACAATATTAAAATAAGCAATAATTAACTAACTTACTTATTTAAGTCTTTTTAAAGATAACTTTCTGTGACTCTGGATCAACAGGTCACTAGTCTTACCGATATCCCCCTTTTTTCATACATATATATATTTTTTTTAGATAAAATCTATAACAACTTGCAACTTTTAACTTATGACAAATATCACACTTAGGTAAGAATTAGGTAAGCATATACATGATGTTTTTCAATTTTCAATGATCTTTCTTTGCAAGATCAACAAGTGAGTCACTTGTCCATATTATTATTACTTACAGCTATTTAAGTAACAAAACATATTAGGACAACAAAAATAAATAAATATTGGGTTATGGTAATTACTAAAATTATGCCATTCTATTTTTTTTCTTTTTTTTTTTTTTTCAAACTTCCATAACACCGTTGTGATTTGAAAATCCGATGAAACAAACAGCGATACTTACCAATAGTATTTTGATGCATAGAGATTGCTATTCAACATTTTGACAACCAATAATCATCTGTTGCTTCCACGGAGATATAACAAAATATGAGCTTCTTGGGAGCTTCCGAAATCACCCTTGCCACTTTTTAGAAGCTTCACCCCTGCACTTCAATTTGCACACACACACAAATTTAAAGACTCTTTCGTGAGCATAAAGTAATTCCTAAACGCAGCAGCGTTCTATTGTTTGATTGTTTTAGGCAGCGTCATAACTGCCTCCTTCCATTATTTAATACGAATGATATATTCACAAACAAGACCGTTCCACTTAACTTCCTCGCCTAGGAGCTCCTAACGACACGGCTTCCTTGTAGCCTTGTACTTTTGTTGACAATTACTTTTACAAAAAAAACCGCTTAGGATGCCGGACACCATAGTCATATAATTTACACAATGAGTGTTAATAAAAGTTAGCTCCTTTTATCTGGTCTATTTGTGTCATTCCCGCATCACTACGTATGCTAAATCAAAGATAAATTACAATAATAATAATTGTAAAATGAGAAAATAATCATTGCAATTTTCTCACATTTTCTATTATATCTTACGTGATGGGGTTACTTGCGCTTTACACGTTAGTATGTGAGTTATATTAACCTCTCATTCACGGGAATTCATCGATTACAACGTGATATTAAAATCTGATTCCTAAGCCTGCGAAATCAGAATGTTTTGGATTCATGACCATAAAATATGTACTTATACGGTTGTTGCAAATTAGGTACATACACTAGCAGTAGGTAATACTTGATTCATTAATGCCTATAGTCATCTTTAAAATATTTCCGCTAAGTAAATATCTTTATCAGTCTCCATTTACTAATTATATCTTTTGAAGAGTTATATAATTGTGGTTCAATGGAATATAAAGCTATAACCAGCCCCTTGAACCAATTCTCTGTATTTGTCTGTATTGTCGTCCGATATTTGGACAACAAGTAGGTTTGACTATATCGTAATAACACCTAAATTAGTCAAATATTCGTGAGGAACAATAATATGGTAACAGTATGTCACCAGGATAGGAACAAATGATTTAAATGAATAGGTAAATATTCAAGTTATTAACAAATAGGTACATAGGTACTCACAAATATACATAAACAATATTCTGTCACTATTGGAGGCACTGCATGGTCCACACCGCCGAATACGGCTTCATGTGCAACCATGTGTCACCCAAAGCTCTGCTCAACCCCTTTTGGGACAACGAGCATGTATATATGTATGTAAACAAAATTAAATAAGTGTTACCGTTGCGAGTCCGTGTTGGTAACTTCCACTAGGTACTCTACTACTCGGTAGGTACACGAGCCCAGTTTTATGAAGTAGGCTAATAGGTACGTACCTTAATGAGTAATTGGTGTTAGTGTGGGAATCGCTTTATATATTGTACTAAAGGAAGGAATCCGTTAATTCCTGTTCTTATTTGTTTAATCATAAGTATACTGCATTACTACTGTACAGTGTACCATAACATTGGCATATTGCAGTTGTTGTCTCTTTTGCCAGCACCTTGATTTCACATGGAGATAACTTTAATTTTGTTACATGGTTAATCCTTTGGTGCTATTCCTACCAGTGAAGTCAATTTACTATGACATAGGTTAGCACACCCAATTTTCAGCACTGCACCTTTCAGTGCTTTTTTTTTTCGCGGTACAATTGTGCCAACTCAATCATAGGACATTTGTACCCATTCAACCGCGGTACATTTGTACCAATTCAACCATGGGACATTTGTACCCATTCAACCACGGTACATTTGTACCAACTTAACAACTCAAGGCATGTATGTATGTATCACATTATCATAGATTTTACTTATGTGGCTAGGTATTGTTATAAGTTAATTTAATCATTATCTATATTACTATATATTACTATATAAAGCTATAAGAAATCGTTACGAATTTTATCATAGTTGATTATTAACTTTCGGCAATTAAGACGTTAAACCACCATAATACCAGATTCCGATTGACAATTCACAGCTTGCCTCGTTTAGCATTTTAGATATTGGTCAATACTAATATATTGTCTAGTTCCAATCACAATCCAATTGTGTTTGCCTCGAGGTTTGATTACCTTGAAATTCAGCGTCTTAGCCACCTGACGACTGTCTTGAGAGAGTTTGCTTCCATTATAATATGTACTAGTACAGTCCAGTTTACTACTATTGAATACGATAATTGACTTTGCTAGTACCAACTGACACACTCGGTTTACTCTAAATATATATTTATATGTATATAGGTATATTTTCTACTATTACCTACTAACGATGTCAATTTACTACTATATTATGAACAAAATTCACATTAAACTTTTTATGTTTTCTTAGTACCAATTGACGTTGTCAATTTACTACTATGTATGTACATAAATTCATATCATATATTATATTTTTCTAGCACCGATTGACGTTGTCAATTTGCTACTATATTATGAACATAAATTCATATTAAACTTTTTATATTTCCTTAGTACCAATTGACGTTGTCAACTTACTACTATGTATGTACATAAATACGCATCATATATTATATTTCTCTAGCACCATTGACGTTGTCAATTTGCTACTATATTATGAACATAAATTCATAATAAACTTTATATATTTTCTTAGTACCAATTGACGTCGTCAATTTACTACTTACTACATTTATGTAACTACATAAAATCGCATATACATTTTAATTTTCTAGTATAATGTATATAATATACAATTTTTTCAAGCATATGTGATTTCATACATATTTGGCATTATGGGTTGAATCCATTGTGTTCTGTGTTGTAAAGAAGTAATTGTTCATTACTTCTGGTCATTAATTTAAGCAAAGCCGCCCATATATGTTAACAAATTTACGACCTTATATTGGGCCATGTTACTACCCAATTGCATAAACAAACATTTCAAAGGTGCTAGTACCTCACACGTTCAAAATGCCCATCCATGTAGGTAACCTTGATGAGTTTTCACTCATTCGCCTATTGTACGGTATACTTTACTCGGTCGGGTCAAAACACCCCCCCGATTTGACTAATATATACAGGACATTGATACAGGCACAGTATATTGTTGTATGGATAGTCAGAAATTAGCAGATTTAGCTAGGTACTAGATTTATTAATTTGTGTACACTTACTCTCTATATCATGCATAGGTAAGGTAGGTAAACAACATTGCTGCTTGCTACATATAATTCCACCTACTTACCTAATTTTGAGCTCCAAGCCAAGTGTGATGTTCAATTTACATAATGACAAAATTATAATTTTCATTTGTAATGAAATTTTTTTTTCTTGATAAACATGTACTTATAGTGTCTTGTTTTATTTTCACCTATAACCTGGCCAATAACTGGCCACTAACAATGGAACGGTTTAATATGTATATATTAATGCGATTGCGACTACGTCTTGGTTACCTTTCGTTATCAGTATGAACGGATGTTACAGGCTACATGAGAATATGACGCCTTTAAAAGAAAAACCATATCGTCCAAATTAGGTTTTTTTTTTCTCTAAGTAGGTCACCATTGAAATTATAATCGATCACCAAGGATATTGATATAATATAATAATAGTTAAACATGGAATGTTCTCTTAGATTTACCACGTGGAACTAATTACTTACATGCAAATTTAAATCGTAAAAGTTGTTTTATTTACAAAGGCAGGCGTGTTTCATCTACACTTATTCCACCTTCTTTTGTAAAATTGAGATTTTTATGCTAACTAAAATACGACAATGTAAATTTCATCTTTTCTGATGATTCCAGGTAACATTGTAGGTAGTCGTACGAAACATTTTTTTTTAATTTATTTCACTTTTTGTGTGCAAGTATTTCACTCACTTTTTATCCTCGTCGCCATTTGTGGTGTCCTCCGGAGTGTCCGGAGAGGGTTGTGCTATAACACTAAGTCACTCTATGATTCACTGTACACTGTGGTGGCAAACGTCCGCTCGGTCCGGCGGTCGGAACACGACTGACTCATCCGAGCCGTCACCGCCATTACGACATATACCTTTATTGTCTATTCCACAACTACCCACATATTTAGTTAGACATCACACAATGAAAGTGCTATTGTTTTTTCTTAATTTATACCATCCAATAGTGGGATTGTATAGTATGTTTGTTGCTGCTGCGTCATTCGTCCTGGTGGAATTCGTTTCAATAAGTTTTCGCTTCAGCGTATTGCCAACGTTTTTCGGTACTGGTTCGCGTTGGTGGTCGGCGCAGCTGTTCTCTATACTTTGTGGAGAACGCGTTGATAAAGTTCTGAATGTCGTTGGAAAGTTCCAACCTGCTACTATCAGCACTGCTTCTAATATAATATAGACAGACAACCCCTGATTATATCAGCGGTTATCAGTACCAATAAGAACTCGTATAAGACCTACCACCTACTTTGAGTTTGTACAGATCGGATGTTCCATAAAAAGTGTGCAACACATACGAACCAAAATGTATATTAATAATAATAAAATATACTCCGAAGCCTGTACTGGAAAGCACCAACCATATCATGTATTATGATCGCGCAATTCTAACAGATAAAACCATTCACCACAATTGACCAGACATACTTCTACAAGACAAACAAAGTAAAGTCACATACATTATTGACATAGCTGTACCTAACACACATAACATACATATAAATATTATAGAGAAATATACTAAATACAATAATTTCAAGCAAGAGATATTACGAATTTGGAAGCAGTGTGAAGTAATAATTGTGCCGCTGGTTCTTTACACTACAGGCGTGATTCCGTACCATTCACATGATTCTCTTAAAATTTTAGAAAAGGCCAATATATTAAGCACATGTAGGTTAATAAGGAAATTCTTAGACATTAATTATGATTAAGTCACACTTGGTACTCGCCCGTGTGAACTTAAAACTACCAGTTTCTGACCTGGGAATTATGGTGACATAAAAATGAAAATAATAATAATATATTTCTACGCTCACACCAATTATCTAGCCTAAATTAAGTATCATTAAGAACTTGTATGAAACAGTTGATTTTTGTTTCGCGATTTCGGAGTTGCTTCATGGTTTGAAGTTTGTTGGTGTTTTACCAATAACCCTGTATACAGATTACATTGACACAACACAGTAGGGTCGACAACCTTTATCATGAACTTTGGGGACATTTGACAAATGTCCTCGCGCAGTTCGCGACTTCCGTTTGTATAATTACATCAGAATTGAAGACGACTGAAAATAAATCAACAAGAATTTCTTATCCAAAGCATTCGGATGAACAAATTAGTGTAGGCACAGAGGGTTTCTAGAATTAGGATATTCGTTTCACAAACGATTCAGTAGTATTATTTTATAGCTTTCGGTTTTATTTGGGTAAATAAAATAAGTAGAATTTTTTGATGTTTGTACAGACCGCTGCAGGGCTATCCTTATATCTTCAATAATTTTTCAACCCTTTTCGATGGTTATAAAGTTCAATGTCTATTAAGAAATATAAACAGAAAGAGTTTAATAATTTTATCTCGTATTTTCTTTCTTGTACTTAATACCTACTTCGTTTTGGAAATCAATTAAAATTTTCTTTGCCCTATTTTCAGAACAGAACATTAGTTACTCTATACAAAATAAATATTTTTAAGGAATATTTTTGACAAACATGAAATAATCAAAATTATTTATATTCTTATCTTATTTTTTTACAGAAAAATAATGTAATACTTAATCGAAATTACCCATTAGCTCAAGCGCATTAGAAATATCATTAGGCCGCGTTGGTTAGCGTACGACAGCGTAAATTGACTTAAGTATTCATGGCTTGATGAATAAGTAACACGAATCGGGATGCGATCGAATCAGGTACAATTTCAATGATCGGATAACTTTCGTAGGTCTCACTTTGGGGCCGGAGTGTGGCTATAACTTTAAGAGGGACACGATGCGGAAGTTGCTAGTGCAAATTAAGGATCCTTCCGATTGAATTTTGTGCCTGCAATTGAAATGACATGTAAATAATGATTTTTTTTGTTGATAAATCATAAACGGTTCCCAATAAATATCGCCAAATGTAACGCTTCAATCGTTTTTCGTTTGTTTTTGTTTTATTGACAAAACTAATTAAGATTGAAGTTTGATACAAATATCGAATTGAGAAAAATGACACCAAGAGCCTTTTCACCTAAGCTTTTCACACTGTCCGTTCTGATAGCAAATAACTACGAGTATATCTAAAGACTGTCAAATTTGATACATTTTACTTGGTCCAATCCTATCAGCTTCTGATACCGATAAAGTGAAAACGCTCTATGGGTGATCGATCAACATTCAGCCATTCTGCACTGTGCAGTGTTATGTTTTATTTCATCGAATCGTTCCTTATATAGATCAATATCAACGCTTCTTGGGTAACGCATGACATTGTAATCGCGAGACAAAGTTAGATTAACAATTATTTTAACATCTCTTTATATTTCAATTTTGGTATATTCCAAGTGAAACCTTCGTACACAAAGAATAATAAATGTTCGCATTTTTCGTCTAAGATAAAGATTTACAAATTCCCTTTATATACAAATTACTTGACTCAAAGTGAATTCAATTATGAGATGTTATTCTCCTTCGCGAAACTAGACGCGCGATCCCGAAAATTAACAAAGAGAATTTTACAATAGGTAAGCAATCTAGCATTTCTTATGTACAAAATTTTGCACATGCGTCAGGTAACAACACAGGAAGTCTTAAATATTCCTTTCCCTCATAATCAAAGTGCTGCGTTCGTAAGATAAGAATTCCCAACGCGTCTTACTTGAGCGGCTTCGTGTGCGACCGAAAATTATTTCACTCAGCTATTTATCAAATATCTCGTGAAAGAAGCGAGCCCAATTTCACAATACTCAGTCGCCCTAATTTATGCTACTAAGCTCGGAAACGCGACGATGTTACAGCCGAAGCGCCTGTTAACAACAATATACGTGGCGCTAAAGCCGAGGGGAACTATACACTCGTAAACAGTTTAACTATTGAAGAAAATTACAAATAAACTACAGACGTGCGTAGATAAGACCCAATTGCGTTGGATTTAATTAAAAATGTTAGCTGAAAAGCGAGATAAGACGTTCGCTTGGCAAATGTTAATGACTTTGATTTCTTTCAAAAGCCTATCATACGCGAAGCGTGAATTGTATGCTTTCAATCAAAGATTCATCAGGCAATCAATGGTGGGGTTGTTCCACAAACTATTCGGATAACATTACAGTTTATTTCTCGAAGGTAGAAATGTCTTTTTTATTTCGTTGGATGTTGGGATCCCTTCTCAGAGTAACTGAATTATTTGTTTGATAATTCCTTTTCTTTTATATTTTTTTCATATAAAGAAGTAGTTCGAGTTAAACTTTTGATCTGTATAACTCATAAAGTTTCCGCAATAAAACGGGAGATACGCGACTATTTGAGGTCAGAATTTTTCTTGAAAAATTGAGCAATGAAAGTCAATGTTATCTCGAGAAAATCCAAAAGGAAAACTTTGCAAATTTTATTGACAACTCAATAAAAATCGAGTCAATCATACACGAGTCCCCGTAGATTATTCAAAGTGACTTCGTGAAAATTCAATGAATATCCTTAAAGCGAGCAGATTAAACATGGAAACTTTTTGTATTTGCTTACCGCTTCACACCGATATAAGTGGATTGCAAAAGTTAGAGGATGAACATAAAAATGCTCGTGTTGGGGGAAAGAAAATCAGTATTAAGAGTGTCGCAATAACAGAGAGTGTGTTTTTGTTAAGGTAAACTTCTGTAGCAACTAACGTTCGAATAATGGTTGTAGAATGAAATTTTATTACTGACGTTAACGTACGTAACTGGGTTTTATACTTGTGGCTGTATAGTTATTTATTCAAGATACCGGCTATTTGTTATTGTTACGGCGACAAGGGAATCAATGGATGCCACGAATGAATACTCACTCGGAAGGAATGGTCATAGTTGTGGTGCAGGCAGTGTGACATAAATGTTGAAACTATTCAAAACTTAGCTGACGAAAACCGTAGAAGACAGTCAATAAGTATAAAAAAGATAATATTATATTAAAGAGTTAAGATATGAATCAATTAAAAATATTCATACGTCGCCGTAGGATTCAAAAAATTTCACAGTATGCACTGCTGCGTACCAGGAGACGCAGCGTTGACCGACAATCTGGTAAAGTCGCCAGAAGCCTTCCATGAAGATAATGGGGGATATCTCTGTCCAATAGTGTTGCCCAAATGCAAGAACAAGACGAGACTTGGCTAGTCTTGGTCTTGGTCTTGCGCCAATACACCTGGTCTTGGTCTTGGTCTTGGTCTTGCGCTCCCAGTCTTGGTCTTGGTCTTGGTCTTGCAGCAAGAGTCTTGCAAGTCTTGCAATTACCTATTAGACTATTGCTATTTATTACAGTTTACTTTAGATCTTAGGAATTAACATAGCTATAGTAAAGACCAATCAGATTAATAAATGTCTGAAGATTTGATAAGAAATTCGATAACTGCCACATGGTTATCAACTGAGCTATATGTCGCTTTCCATGGGAGTAACTGTTTCTTAATAAACATTTACTCTTTATAAGCTTACATGTGCTAAAACATGTAAAAAACAAATTAATTACAATTAATTGACTGTATTTTAAAGAACAATATCTCTCTAGAAAGTGATTGAAACCTCAACTTATATGAAATTTAATAAAAGAGTTTTACGATTTATCATTTATTTCTATAAAAAATAAAATACAATAATATATTCGTTTCCATTCTAAGCACACTGAAACTTATTTATTCTTTGGAACACCTGTGCTCTTAAAACTATACCTAGGCCCTGTGGCGGCAATCAATTAGTGTCAAATGTTGTGATTTCGGCGCGGCGGCACCGATTGTTGTATGTGATTTCAAAAGAAGCCGCCGGCGCGTGTATCATCACCATGTACTTCCGAAAAGCGGCAAATTTCTTCGAGAAGTCAGTACAAAACCTTTGATGCCGCATTATCAAAGTGCCGATGGTTAAAACAAAACTATGCATGCACTCTGTTTGATTTTAATGGATATTTTTTTATTCGCTATGTATGTTTATGGTAGGTATTGGTCGTAATGCGCATAGGTTCAGTTTTTCATATTCTTTGATACAGTTTTTTGCGTCTCATAGAATTCCTAAGCGTACCTATACACCGAACTGTTATACCTAACTACTCCGTGAAATAGCGCTAAGTCCTAGCTGCAAGACGCAAGAGTCTTGCGGGATTAGTCTTGTTCTTGCTCAAGTCTTGCACGGTCAGTCTTGGTCTTGGTCTTGCTAAAAATACGCGGTCTTGTTCTTGGTCTTGGTCTTGCATTTTTGCAAGACCAAGACCAAGACTGCAAGACCAAGACTGAATTTGGGCAACACTACTGTCCAATAGTCATCATCATCATCAACAACAGCTCATATAATGTCCCCACCAAGGGACTCGAGCCTACCCCACATTAGGGGGGATTAGGACTTAGTCAATCACGCTGGCCAAGTGCGGGTTGGTCGACTTCACACACACACAACCTAAGAATTTCTTCATAAGTGTGTGCAGGTTTCCTCACGATATTTTCCTTCGGCGTGAAAGCGTCGATTAAACGTATATATGAATTAAAATTTTTGAAAACACATTGGTACGTGGCGGGGTTCGAACCCGTGCCTCCCGGGTGGGAGACAACGCTCTTACACACTACGCCATCGACTGTTCTCAATAGTGGGCGTATATTTTCGGAATGATGACGATGACACATCAGTGCGAAACTAAAGAAGACGGCAATTTAAAATATGTTTTGATCATTAAGACCTTTCCAAGTCCTAAGCAAGCAGCTCAATTGAAAGGTCGGTCAATGGAACTGGTTTTAGATTCCGAGTTTTCTGGGGTATTTCACTTTCGTATTGTTTAATATAATTTTGGTCTTATATCTATGGTATTGCTTATTTAGAAACTTTATTTAGAACTTGTTATATATTATTCTCTGCAGTTGAAAATCCTACTAAAATTATAAACGTGAAAGTTTGTATGGATGTATAGAAGTATGGATGGATATGTTTGTCATTCTTTCACGCAAAAACTACTGAACGGATTTTAATGAAACTTTACAGTAACATAGCTCATACATCAGAATAACACATAGGCTATAAGTAATCGACATTAACGAGAGCGAAGCCGCGGGCGACCACTAGTAAATAAAATTTAATCATTTCACTACTGATCTAGGGCAAGCTACAACTATGTAAGTAACATAATTTATCTGATTCGAATTCAAGATGAAACGTCGGATTAAACAGCAGTAAACTGACATGATTCAACTTGAGCAAACACCACACAAAGACGGAGATGTCAAAAGGATTATTCTAATAAAACAGGACACGAAGTTTCCCGAATATTCGTCGTGTGTAATGATGATTAGGTTACATTGTTAATTTGAGATAGGACGACGATAGGCCTGGGACGGCCCACGGCGGAGATACTGTCTCGGGCTATTGGGACGGATGTGAGCTTGCGAGCGAAAATTAATTTGTCGCTCATGTGAATAGCCCCTTGTAACTTTAGGCTGTAAACAGATTATCCTGTCGATGAAGGATTAAGATAAATGTTTTCTTTTTATATATAATGGACAATACATTGATGAAGTATCCAGCGTGCTGACATGAAATCAATCGACTAATTGCACTCTGTTGAATGACACATTTCTTCCGCATTTTACTATGTGCTTCTGGAAGCATGCTACAGTGGTTTCCGTTGCTGCCGAATAAGACAATCGTAAGAAACAGGCCACGTCAAAGGAGAGGAAGAATCCCACTTTCGATTTCACTTTTCTATGTAATTTGGTTCGCAAAGAAGCTTGGCCTGCCTGGCGGTAATCAATGACTGTAACCACTCGCGCGCTGCCAACCCTAGTCACCTCTTTATATTCTGTTAAACGACTACTTTTAATACGAATATTAAATTCTTAAGAAAGTCTCAGCCCTTTTCAAACGAGCAGATGCCGTGAGTTTTTGATATGCGCGTACTTTGTGAGTTCCATACGCGTTCAGATCCTAGCACACAATACGGAAAATGAACTCCCTCTTTTTTTACTATCACACATTGCCACTTTTTCATAGTAAAAAAGGCGATATGGTTCCGAGCTTAGGATCTTTAGTAGGTATCGATAAAAACGCGCGAAGTCTCCATTTTTGAATAACGTCATGTGAATAGGCTCTAAGAAGGACAGAGCATAACAAATTGCCCTAACCAAGAATCATCCACGTTAAAGAAGATCGCACTATAAACATCGAGGAGGATGAATGGCTATAATATAGAAATTCACTCTGACAGTAAGTCTGTTTTACATACCTCGACCTTAAACTAAAACCTAAATTAACACACGACTGCGACGAAGCCCTAAATAAGACAGGTAACGAGAACAAACTAACCCTATAATGGATAAAGGGACACAGCGGCGCAAGAGGCAACGACGCAGCTGACGAGCTAACTAGAAGGGGATCGGGCATAACACCGATAGGGCCAGAACCCATAGTCTCCCGGTAAGCTGGTTCAAAGGTAGGATTATAGAACATTCCTTTCTAGTACATGATAGATATTGGAACACCTGAGAGACATGCCGACAGGCGAGATTAGTTCTACCGCATATCGACCAAAGGCCCACACCCTCCAACGCAAAATAGGCGCACCAGCAGTTGCGGAAACTGTCCGTACGAACATGAAGAAGAAGGTCGCATGCAAATAAAACTAGTAGCGTACAGAACTCCTTCAGACTAGCGTTTGTCCGGCGTAGGCGTTCGATGAATGTATTCAGACGCCCCGCGACAACGCATCGTCGTTTCCTCTACTTACAGTTAATTGAACGCTGCGCTAGCCTGGCTTATAATGCTTATTTTCTTGCTTTGTCGTATAAAAACTAAAGGAAGCTTAATTTGGGAAGAACTTATTACTTAATTACCTTGGCAACTGTATAATAGCTTGGGTCGATTTATTCTCATCGTACACTGAAAAAAATGTAGTCCAACTAAGATACGATTTCTCTTAGTTGGCATCAAAATGTGTGTAATAATTATTAATATGTTTGCTATAAACAAGGTACCATAATTGCCAGAACAAATACATTTTATTCATTTCGACAATTATGGACTTCCTTAATGTAATCAAAGATCTTTGTTACATTGAGCATCGTTTCATGTTTTTGTTTAATTTTACTACCTCCACTTTTTAAAACTAAATAATTAGATGTGTTTAGGTAACAAGAAAACTTGTTAGCATTACACAATTTATATTATTGATTTTAACAAAGATCATGGTTGATTAAAATATGTGCCTATTTACATTAAACAAGAGAAGTGTTCAAATTAAATATTCAGGTATCTTCGTGGTAACAAGCAACTTGTTAGGAGCACATACTTTATATTATTGATTTTAACAAAGATCATGGTTGATTAAAACATATGCCTATTTGCATTAAATAAGAGAAGTGATCAAATTAAATATTTAGGTATCTTCGTGGTAACAAGCAACTTGTTAGCATCACATACTTTATATTATTGTTTTTAAAAAAGATCATGGTTGATTAAAATATGTGCCTATTTACATTAAACAAGAGAAGTGTTCAAATTAAATATTCAGGTATCTTCGTGATAACAAGCAACTTGTTAGGAGCACATACTTTATATTATTGATTTTAACAAAGATCATGGTTGATTAAAACATATGCCTATTTGCATTAAATAAGAGAAGTGACCAAATTAAATATTTAGGTATCTTCGTGGTAACAAGCAACTCAATAATATAAAGTATGTGATGCTACCATCACATACTTTATATTATTGATTTTAAAAAAGATCATGGTTCATTTAAATGTGTGCTTATTTAAGTTAAAAAGAGTTGATCAAATAAAATAATTAGGTACGCTTCTGGTAACAAAGCAACTTGTTAGCGTCACATAATTTATATTATTAGTTTCAATAAAGATCTCGGTTGATTAAAATATGTGGTTATTTGAGTTAAACAAGAGAAGTGATCTAATTGAATAACGCACCATTCGCGCTCCGCTCACTACTTACCTACCTTAGTTTTCCATAAGTCTAGGCGACGTAATAGTCAGCGGTACATTTTTTTTCACTGCAATCACTCAGTACCTCTACTCTCTATAATAGTCATTCGTCATTAATAATCTCTCTAATCAGTGCATCTCATCGCGTAATAAGTGGTATATTGTAACTTAATAAAGATTTAATTTAAGAATAAAATTTTAAGCTTAACAAGCTAGGTACCTAATAGACTAGTAAAGTGTTGACGTCGCTTTTAAATTTTAATTAAACTTAAAACAGTTTTAGGTTTGAGTTGTGGACGAGGAACTAATTTAACATGAAACCATGAGGTCAAACAATATTTGGTTACTAATAACTCGTCCTTGTAATTATAATAATAAACTTAAAAGTTTCCCGAGTTTACGTAAAATTTTAATGATTAATTGATCAAGACCAGGGAATCAATATAAAAGTGCCAGCGCTGACTGACCCCTGAGATGTAGGAGGAATTAAAAGAATGAATTTCATAATAATGATATACCTATATCGGTAAGTTTTTGTGTATGTAAATATACTTACCTATTTAATGAGTAACAATATTTAAATATTGAAAAACTAAAAATAGAACACCTATCGAATTAGTAACAATATTTAAATATTGAAACCCTAAAATATGAGCCGAGTTTGCCTACGCAGATTCAAATAAAATATTAGCCTACATTAAATTTATGCACTGACCTTATTTTTTTTTACAGGACCTGATTTTAACAAACTTTGAAATTCAACAAGACCCAAGCATTGTAGTTGTTTCCTTAGAGGAGAGGTCGCACTTCAAATGCTTCAATCAGAACAGGAAGGAAGGTACCATAGTGGCGAAGACCAGGATTTATTACGCACTTTATCCGATTACGAATCTGATCTTCATCGAGGTAATCCATCAGTAACAGGTATAAAAGAAAAATGTGTTTGGTTTGGTGTTCAAGATTTCGACTTATTCAATCAAATAGGTGTCGACTGTATGCATGACATTCTAGAAGGTGTTGCTAACAGGGGCGGTCTCATAGTAAAGGCATTTAAGCACTGCCTACCTCAATATATTACTCATACACTACTATAGACTGTACGTCCTTCCTACTAACAAAATAATGCAACCTATGGGCTTCAGGCGGCCTGCGTGTAACGTATACATACCTACACCTACGCGCCAATATGGGCGGTAAGCACTAGTTTCATCTGCTTGTAAAAATCACACACACTACAATAATTTTTACTTGTTCAGAAACACACAACGATTGACAGTATTAAACGACAAGATTGAAATATTATAACTAGCAGGTATTATAACTAGGAAACTGACATTCTCAATTTAGCCGTATTAAGTAGGCTGACCTACTCGACCGACTGTGATTATCAATTTGATATTGTTAAGGATGCTGATTAATATATATGATTATTTTAAAATACTTTCATCAATAAATAATGAATTACGAAATTTAAGTAACTTTTCGTCGCATAAAATACTAGGAATAAATTTGATTAAATAAAAGTATTCGCAAGATTATTCTCCAGTACTCCCTAGGTGGCGCTAGTTTCTGTGAATAAGAGCAAAGCAAGTCGTTTTAATCTTTATATTTACTTAAGATCTTTTTTACTAATTTGAATTGTAAAATTCTTTTTATATATTTTTATTTCACTTCACTGTTATAAAACACACCTTGACGTGATTAACTTATAAAAGTAAGGAAATAGTTTTAAAATGAATGAATACGCCAGCGCCAGCTAGCGATGGGCGATTGTTCCAATAAAAGTTATCGAATGAATCGACAATTGATTAATAAAATATTCGAATGTCGATTTATTCGTTCTTTCAACAAATTATTCGATAAAAAATCGACGTTCGAATAACAATCGACGGATCTACTAGCGAGAAAAGTACCTACGTAGTTGCTCCTGCGAAAGGGCGCGTTTTTAGGGGGGGGGGAGGTAATTTTGGTCACATCTGTGTTGGTTGTTGGTATTTTTGTTAGATTACTGAAGAATTTCTACTGTATGGCCCATAATACCAGATGTGGATTTGTGTGTAACTAAATGTTACCTGTAAAGCTTTGCTCAACCCCTTTTGGGATTACGAGCGTGATAATTTGTATGAAACTTTTTTGCTGACTGTACCGACATCTAATCTGGTTGTCGGTTCGCTCCTTGGATTCAATTGAGTAGATGGTGCGGCAAAAAAAATATTACGTGCTGTTAGTTAAGATGTTCTTCAATTTTTGTTGCTGACTGTACCTACACTAACGTCATTTTGCTCGACGAATCCCATTTTACTGTTTAGTTGCTGCTATAAAAAATCTCCATACCTACTCCTAACCGTTAAGGAATTCTGTGCCTTCCATCATCAGCTTAGCACCATGACATGATGACTTCCTGGATACGCAATAAATATGAACATAACATAACATAAGGAAAGCATCAAAGACTACACGTGCCCATAATATTTGAGGAGTTCCCTCGGTTCACCTGGGATCTCATCATCAGATCCTACCTTGGTGACAATGACCTTGTGCTCGGGAGTATACTGTTTTAAGCAAAAAAAGAATTTTCAAAATCGGTACACAATTGACGGAGATATCGGTAAATATGTATCGATACGTTTGATGATGCGTGTAACAATTTGGGCGCAAGCACAAATCGCAGCAATCGAAAGAACCATCAATT
Source organism: Elophila nymphaeata (assembly GCA_955850985.1). Classification (NCBI taxonomy): domain Eukaryota; kingdom Metazoa; phylum Arthropoda; class Insecta; order Lepidoptera; family Crambidae; genus Elophila; species Elophila nymphaeata. Next base: position 8,364,393 of record OY039073.1, read on the forward strand.
ATTGATAGGTCGATTGTTATTCGTTTACGCGCTACCGCAGCGCGCAGAGTACGCACGCAAGTCGATGAACACAGATTGACTCGATGCGACTGCAATAACAATCGACAATTTATCGAATAATATGACTTGTTATCGAATGCATTCGAATAAACAGATTATTCGAATAATTCGATTGTTTTTACTAACAATCGCCCATCGCTAGCGCCAGCCATTTTTTATAATCCAAATCTTTATGACTGTCATGTCACTCAAGCGCGCGAATGTTAAATACTTTTTTAGTGCAAATCTTAATTTCTTTACAATATTTATCTACTTAAAAGTGGAATAATTTTACTTTTGCGTTTACAAACGCGTAAATATAATACTAGAAAAATGCACTGAAAAAAATCGACTTGCCTCAGGCGGGACTTAAAAGTGTTTTTTATGGTGTTGTGTTGTATCGCATTTACGACGGTGGAAAAATTGCAGTGTTCCCAATGTTCTGATAATTCAATTTGCTTAGAAAAACTGCGTAAGAAACCCAAATTTCATAGGTAAGATTTTTTTATTTAAAGATAGGTAGTTATTTTTATTTATTTACAAATAACTATGAAACTATTACACATATAACAACCTGAAATATATTGTTGTAAGGTTGTAAGTACTTAATTGTTTTTAAGATTTTATTTTCTACTAGCGGCTGCCCGCGAGTTCGTTCCCGTGGACTTTAGAATTTTTACCATCCTGTAATAACTATGCATGGTACTATACATGTAAACCTTGTTATTAAATCACTCTATCTATAAGTATTGAAAATTACATTAACATCTGTTGCGTAGAAAAGATTTAAGCGTAGGTAGGTACAGGACGCGGGTTCGACTTTATTTCCGCGTTGCGTTTCAGATTGAGTTTTAGAGACTTCGATCTAAATGCCTACCTAATGTATAAATTAATGCACGCCACTGGTTGCTAAATACGTGATGCAATTTGTACTTCTTCAGTATTTAAGACATTTTAAGCTCTTTTCATTGACTAAACTCAATAACCTTCGAGTACGGTCCTGACTATAGGAATCAGCCATGTACCTTAGCTATGGATCATATACTTCACGGCAATGTGCGTATGACAGCTTCAGAACTTTTTGCGGTATTTCGGTAGGAACTGCAGAATTATTACAAACTGCAGTATTAGAACTGAACACATCATATTTGTTACTTACCAATGATTTATTACAACCAAAATTCTATAATTTATTACACTAGCATACCTACCTACTGTTCTAAAAAATTGGTCTTATCGTTTCTTTATGGTCAATGCGATTTGAAGCCAAACATCGTTTTTTAAATTAGTTTCTAATGCTTCATTTAACAGAAGGAACGTTACATTAACTTTAGCTATGAAACATCCAGTTTTTAAAAAGGTGAATTGCCTGATACTCTTAGAACAGTTCCTATTTCTTGTGCAACTCTTAATAAATCTGAAGAACTATGCATACATTGTGTCAAAATAAGTCACTTAAAAATGTTACTTGGGCCACCGTATCTACTACACGGAATTCAAAAGGTACTATTTTAGTTTATACCACCAGCTCTGAGGATTCACTGCCTACTTTTTTATAGTGCAAAATGTTTTGTTGTATGATTTAAATAGTTTGATACTAATTGGACAATTATTGCAAACAACGGACGATCATTTTTTGCTTATGAAGTTAAAGAACTAAAAGTAAAGGAAAATGTTGTAATTTTTCATAAATGTTTGCGGTTTCCTTACCATGTAATAAAAATATTCTTAGCAGTGGAAAAAATGTGTTACTTTAAGATGTGCATTATAACTAAATGAAGATCATAGATAATTATAATCATTAATACTGTTGATATACTTCATCGTTTATTTTTTTAAATAATTAAGAATGTTAATGATAATATTCATAAATAATCTTTATTTATTCTAGCAAACGAAAGAATTCCTAAAGTGCACCACATCTTAAAGTAACATATTTTTTATCTACACTCATGACATAATATTCGAATTACGATATCAAAGGTGAACATAAAAGGACATACTTTTTAATACAGATAATCAAAATTAAAATTAAAAAAAAAAAAACAACCTGTAACATAATGACCATTATAACACCGGTTCGACTCATTATGATACAGTTATTTTTCTTAAATACTCGGGAAGGCAAAGGGATCTAACCCATACAAAAAAAAATTCTGTTGTTTTATTTGAATTTATGTATGAGTGTAGATAAAGTAGTGTATGCAACTGCATATAACACGGGTATTAAAACACGAGTGTGAGTTTATGAAACGAGCGCAGCGAGAGAGCGCAGAGAGATTATATGACAGTTGCATAAACTACTATTATAGTGGTTCATTAATAATAAACTAATACTTACCAAAATGTTAATAATTTATTATGGATGTTAACACTTCAATGCAGCTTATTACTTACTACGTTATTAAGGTGAAATGTACAAGGAATTTAATCATTTTTGTAACATCATATACCTACTGTGAACCTATAATTGAGCAAATAAATATATTCTATTTTATATACACGAGTTTTATTTCTTCTGCGCTAAATAAAGAATATTTGTTAAGGATTTTTATATAATTTCGTGTACCAATGTTTTAAGGCACGCCGGTTTAGTATTTTAGAAGGTATCATTACATTTTTACGTAATCATTCCAAGTAGTAGGTATATGACAAGTGTTAAAAATTGCCCCTGGCAGCAGTTTTGATATCAACTTCTAACATAAGCTATAGATAAATGTAGTGATACCTTCTAAAAATACGAGACTATGCCTTATACACAAAATTGGTGCATAGGATTTAATAAAAAAAAAACTTAAAAATATCTAATTAATTTGATTATCCTCATATTCGAAATAGTCAAAAAACGTTATCCTGTTAACTACCAGTGTTCTTCAATTCACTTTATTTTCTTTTGCATAGTAACAAAGTGACTTGGTTATTATAAAGATTGTCAATCATCTCCTGATTTTTGTTTCCACTAAGATCTTAACTATCTTCGTATTCGGTGAAAGAGGCGCCCTCAGTGATTTTTACTAAATTAAAAATCATTAATAATATCAGAGATTAATCTTATCTTATCAATTATTTGGTGCTAATTTTATCTTATCAGATGATTTTTTGTAAAAATCACTGAAGGCGCCAAATTCACCGAATACGAAGATAGTTAAGATCTTAGTGGAAACAAAAATCAGGAGATGATTGACAATCTTTATAATAACCAAGTCACTTTGTTACTATGCAAAAGAAAATAAAGTGAATTGAAGAACACTGGTAGTTTACAGGATAACGTTTTTTGACTATTTCGAATATGAGGATAGTCAAATTAATTAGTTATTTGATGCAAGATCTTAGTTGTGACAACAAATTACTTTCATTGTTTTGATAATGCTTCTTGTTTATTTCAATTATAAGGTTAGGTGAATTAATCAGTAACTTTTAGTTATTTGATGCAATACCCTAGTTGTGGCAACAATTTACTTTCATAGATCTGATAATATGTCTTGTTTATTTCAAATAACAGGTTAGTTGAATCAATCAGTAACTTTTAATTATTTGATGCAAGATCTTAGTTGTGACAACAAATGACTTTCATTGATCTGATAATTCTTTAAGTTTATTTCAAATAAAAGGTTAGTTGAATTAATCAGTTACTTTTAGTTATTTGATGCACGATCTTAGTTGTGACAACCATTCACTTTCGTAATTATGATAATGTTTCTTGTTTATTTCAAATAAGAGTTTAGTTGAATTAATCAGTTTTTTTATGTTACTTGACGCAAGATCTTAGTTGTAATAACAAATGACATTGATTAATCTGACAAAGTTTGACAAACGTATCGATCAAGATCTTAGTTGAACCAACGGTAAATTTAGATAATGCGATACTTTTTGTTAATTACACTAAGCAAGATCTTAGTTGAAGTAAATATCTATCGGTGAATAAACCAATACATTACTTAGTTGACGAAACTATAATAATTCAACAAAGTTGTCTTAGTTGCAACAGTCAAGATCTATGTAGGCTCATATACAGTCAAGATGGTAATCATATCAAACAAGATGTTTATTAAAGCAATCAAAAATTTTTTTCAGTGTATGTTAAAGGTCTATCTTCGACATTGTTAGGCATACGGCTGATTGTGACGTAACAAGAAACAATACACTATACTGTATGGCTCAGCTGCAGAAGAGCCATCACGCAGATTGCGGTTTCGAGTTGAGTCTTATAACCGGATTTTTTTTTATAAAAAAATAATGTAAAGCGAATAATTCTAGCGAATAACCAACCCGCATTTGGCCAGCGTGGTTGACAAGGCCTAATTGCCCCTGATGTAGGGTAGGCTCGAGCCCCTCGGTGGGGACATTACATGAGCTACTGTGATGATGATGAAAGCAAATAACTCTATTCCTCCTGATGGTAAGCAGAAGTGGAGTCCAAATGCGAAGATAGCTAGTGCTACCCTCGCCTTGCTGACCTACAAGGTGCTTCTTCACGCCTCTTTTGAATGTGAAATCTCATTCGGTACATTATCCAGACAGTGCACAAAATAGTATAACTTCCGAAGAACAAACAATCCCTTGGAACAATTTAGCAGAGTTGTTTCAAAGACGATCCGTAACCAGGCCGGTAACCAATACAAACGGATTACAGAATTATTAAAGTTGTAAAATTGTTCGCTGCGGTGCTGCCGCCCGCGTCTGTACTAAATCTTTTAATCTCTTTACAATGGTCCAATGTCATAAATTTGACATCCGTGACTTTTTTATTACGATATTCGGAAACGTGTCTCTCCCTACGGCATGATAAAATCGTGTTTTATAGACGGACAGCAGTCAGTTCATTATTTTATTCCGATTTATCGTTCAAATCAGCACAGCCATACCAAACACACTGAGTGATAGGCACGTTGATATGTTACAGTTTGTGTATGGTACCGTTAAAACCTATTTTTAGTTAAAACGTGTTTTCCCTAGTTAAAACTAGTTTTTACTAACTGCATTTGTTATAACGAATTTTTCCTAGTTTAAATTATAAAGTTTTATTACTATAAATTTTAGATAAAACTAGTTCTTACTTCGAACTTTAGTTTAAACTAGTACCTATCAGAGAAACTTGTTGGGGATTGGAAAATAAGTTGTATGCTTTATTAATTTAAACTGGCATTGATTCCCAAAAACAGTGCACTCCGCCTGGTCATAAAAAAATAATCCTAACCTACTATTCTCAGAAACAAATAGGTAATCAATTACCTTACCTGTATGGAAGTCCATAATACAATGTTTGTTATTCCAATGTTAAAGTCTAAAGCACGATCTTTGAAATCGGTAGAAACAGTTTTTATTAAAACGTTCGAAAAAACGCATTTTGTCTAGTTACAACTAGTTTTCACCGATATTATTTTTTGAAGAGCAGCTAATTCTAGTTGTAACAAACGCATTTATTGAAAACTAGTTTTAAGTACCCAGAGAAAACGCGTTTCAACTAAAATCGGGTTTTAACTGTGACACATACACAGAACAGCCTTTATAATTCAACCCACAGCTGGGACACAAAGTCGAGTCATCGAAGGAGGTTTATGCAGTAGTCCACCACGCTGGCCCAATGCGGTTTGGTGCACGACGGTATAAGGTGATCAATACCCCTTTGCTGATCCATTAGTCGCCTTCTACGACACCTATTGGAGGATACGGGGTGACGCTAGTCTACACTGCCGGCATCACACGGCCATCCAGTGTGTATATTAGGTACTGATTTTGTTTTTTTTTTATTGTTGACTGGGAAGCTCTTTGCCTTCATCTCTTTTGATGGTAAGTGACGATAAGACCGAAGCTGGAATCGAGCGTCACCTGGAACCCTCAACCACTAAGGGACTGAATATCTTATCATTAACTGTAATAATGAATATAATAAAGCTGTTAACATTATTATTATGGCGACAGATTAAGAAGAGATAGTGGTAGCTATTTTGGATTCAAAAAAGTCCTACCACGCACCAAAGCGAGCACAATTGTCTATTTCCCTCAAGATAGAGGCCCACAGGACCTCTGGATCTAATATCAAACCTTCACAATCACAGGATACATTACATCCTTTCTCTAGCCTACTCTAATTGACTTACATTTTGTTCGACATTTTCAAGTGACTTATCAGTGCTAGGCCTAAATTTTGGAACCTCAGAACACTTTTTGCTTAATTCTTTGCAAAAATTCTGCGACAAAACCACATAGCGACGCTGTGAGTGAGACATAATTATTAGCCCAACAACTGTTGGTATGACATTAAATTTTCCAACCACTCAATCCAATCCAAACTTACGGAATCAATTTAAAAATTAACAAAGTTTCATTCAATACGAGTGTTACTGATAACTCACAGTCAAAAGTATCTAATGCATTAAGCATTTTTTTAAACATTGGTTTTTGTTGATCCTTTTAAGGTCGCGTTCAAGATTCAATGCTGTATAATGGCGTCACATGCCTCAGTTAATGTATGTCCTTTCATTTGTTTAAATCCCTTTCCAAAGGAACTCTCCACAAGAATTCAATTTCGAACAACAATAAATAGAACGTTCGGGAATCTTTTCTTCATGAAAATCTGCTTTATAAATTTCCTATTGCATCCGTTGTCAAGTTACGAGACGACGACGACGAATCGATATCTGGTGTTAACAAAAGCAAGAAAAAATGTAAACGTGCCATGAATAAGAAATTTCTCTTAAACGCCGTTGTTAAATAAACATACCTCTTTAGGTAGGTAAATAAAAATATTTTTTTAATGGACAATAGGAGGGCCGGTTACATTGTGATTTCAATACGTTTTCGTTTCGCAAGTGGGCCTATTCGTGTAAAAATGGCGGGCCTTCGATGAATAGATAATATCCAGCTAACAGCTCGCCATGACTCGCGGAATGGCGAATGCTCGTAAATATAACAAAAGATTTTTATTATTAATATCTCCTGACGACAGTACGTCAGGAGATATTAATAATAAAAATCTTTTGTTATTAAATATTCTTATTAAATAAAGGATAGTTTCTTAGATATTTGTGTCGTACAGATAGTGTTAGACAACGCCAGAAGGCATCTACAAAAGGTAAAAGTAAAGTATAATCAAATTTTACTTGTATATACCACTACAATGTTTTATATAAATAATGATACAAATACTCTTGATAGCTAAATACAAATTAAGAAATAATTAACTAATTTAGAAATACACCAATTAGGTATCCATTCTAATGTTGACCTATATTCAAATAAATTAAGTATTTATTAGATTTTTTGCACTTCATTTGTTTTGTGTTATAGCGCCTTAAAGTCGTTGCACACTTATTAACTAACAAAAACAGCTACGGACCAGGGATTGAAATTATCAAAATAATTAATATGCCCTTTGATAATTGTTATAAGTTAAGAAAACAATACTCCCGGGTTTAAATTCGAAGCTGTTGCAATATTTTTATCTTTATTTCCTTATTTATACTTTATTGTACACCAACAAAAAAGAAATTACTAAATAAAATACATATTGCAAAATTTGGTACATATAATGGGCGGCCTTATCGCTAAGTGCGAACATAAACACTTTCTTTATATTTGACAGTTAGCCCGTACCGCTCTACGGGATTTTGTTTCCGCGTTTTTGTGAGATGACTTGTCACTGCACCACTAATATTTCCACGGAAGATTATTCACGTATACACTTAGATTTAGTCATTTATTATTTAAAAAGAGGCGATTAAATAATTTTATTTTAATAAAACTTATATCAGCTGTTTCAAAGACATGTAGCTATCAGTGTTGCCAGAGCAAAAAAAAGGAAAAAAAGAAAAATCTGCTTTCAGAGGTGGCTGATGGATGTGACCTCTGGTTTGGTTTTCCGCGGTGGCCTCATGGGAGGCAGTACCCTGTCGAAGCCAGCGCCTGGTGCCTACACGTCAGAGCCGGACCCAATCGAGTCTGCTCCTTTATGCGAGATCCGGCTTAAACTGCGCTGAGTTTCACCGAAGCCACCGGTGCGGTGGAGCCTTGTGCTCGGTGGCAGCCGGTCTGCAAGACTGACGGTCTATTGTCCCTCCGGACAGCGGACACGATTAAACGGTGCACCAATTGGGGCCGAAAGGGCGAGCACAGACAGTTTCCCGGTGAAAAGCAGGGTGCTGTCGTAGTGTGCCTTGGCAGGGTGCCTGGAGAGGACGTTTAGTGGGAAAGCCTGTATCTCAAGTTCCACATACCCCAGCATTTACATCGTATTGCAGTGACGCTTAAATGCATTTGACCTCTCCGGTAAAAAAGTTGTAGTGGAGTTTGCCGATTTGCGATGAGAACTAAGCTTTACGCCTGATTAAAAAAAGCCTTAAGTTTGCTATTCAGATCAAGATTTCTGGTGTCAACGAGTACTAGTGTACTCTCAAAGTACACAGCGCTTTCACTTACCAACAAACGGTTGGAATACGAAGCAATCAACATACCTGGAACAAAAATCACAAATTATTAATAAAAATAATATTTAAAGAGGATTAGAGGTTGAGAAAGTAACCTAAAGGTGGCCGCAGTCAAAAAACACTCATTCGTATTATTTTACGCAGCTGAATATCAGGTTGTCGGGCTACAGTAAACATTGGAAGTCGATCAAAAAAATCAAAACAAATTAAGGGTAACAGTAGAATATCGATGCATTTTGTATAGGATACTTATCTGTCGAAATCTTATGCCTAATAAGTGTAGATACCTAAGTTATTGTACCCACCATTAATCTACAGAGACATAAAAAGCGTGTGTCTTTGAGTAATATCCGTACATAATTCGAAATTTACCCACTTTAAGCAATTTTGTTACTCCACATTTTTTCACTAAGCGTGTAAAATAATAAGCCACTTTTATTTACCTACCCAAATATAGTAAGTGCGTTTTTAGTTTTAAAGGCGGTTTTTTAATAGTAAGAATAATTTTTAAAACAAGGGGATAATCATCAGAAATCTGGCGAAGGTTACACCGTGGCAATTCTTAGTGTCGACCAGAAATTATGAAAAAGATGTTTCCCGGGGGAGATGCCTTATAAACGTCCGTAACTTCGCGAATAAATCACGGTAAGCGCCAACGCGGCCAAATAAATAATTTTCTTTATTCATCAAAATTAAAAGGAACAGTTGACAAAGAGGCGTTCTTAATTAAAACCCGCTTGCGATTTTCATAAAGCGGGCCGATCAAGTTAGACGCTTAGTTTGGTTGGTGTTTTCAACACAAATATAATTAAAGCCATCGCCGCTTCTTAACGGCGACTTGTGAATTATACTCTTTTTGTTACTGTTTACCTTTCGTAGGTAACGTTATGAGACCATTATTGGGGAGCTCCAAAGCGATATGTTCCCGTGAGACTTCGCTAAAGTTTTCGGCTTACCTGTCTTATGATATTTTTTATTAAAAGTAAGCTACTTTTTAATGACCAAAACATTGTTAGAAATGATCAAAATTTGCGAAAATATTGGAAAATATTTTAGCATAAATTATTGGAAAATATTTTAGCATAAATTATTGGAAATATTTCAGCATAAATTATTGGAAAATATTTTAGCACAAATTATTGGAAAATATTTTTAAATTTAATCTGTCATTTAAAGAATTAATTTTGATGTCCTAAAACATTTTTTTTTAAACAACTAGATGACACTGACGCCCCAGGTAGTAAGTGGATACCGTCGCGTATAAACACCTACAATAACAAAGAAAATTGTGTCCAAGTCAAGTTGTCGTCCTGAGACCTAAGTACCTAACTACACTGACTACCTTTCCCTTCAATCCAAAACACAGCAAACTATTTCACGGCTGAAATAGGAAAGGCGGTGGTACCTACCCAGACGACCCTACATACAAGCCTAGTAAAATGTGTTTTCTCTTCATAATAACGTATGCTAGTTGTTTTATTTTACTTTATATAGGGGTGTTGACACCATTCACAAATAATTACAAGGTATTAAACTGGTAAAAGGTGATATCATTTTATGCCAGAAAATCTCCATCGTTTCAAATTATTTCTAGAATTTGATCTTAAAGCGTATCGAAACCATTTATTCAGTCAGACTATAAGAATTTATAACGTTACAAATTCGTTATGCCAAACAAAATGTGAAGAAGAAAAATGTTTTGAAAGTTAATAAAAAGTATCGCAACTGACTTGGCAGGCAACACTCCTATACTAACTTACTACAATATATAATATAATACTACTAATATACTACATACAATTGCGCTCATAGTCAGGGCTCAATATAGAGAACGATACAGTAATATAGTGACGAATCGTCGCACACACACATACAAACGTCCGCTAAGCATGCTCTGAACGGCAAAGCCGGCAAAAACGGCCGTGTAAACGACGTTTGTATGTGTGCGTGCGCGCCGATTCGTCACTATATATGGCGGCAAAGGACTGTATCGCTCTCTATATTGTGGTCAGGGTTTGATCACCGCTTTAATTATCATTTGGTTACACATAAAGCCACAAATGCAATGCCTCAAAATAGTGACAGGTTGCCAGCAAGTTGCCAAAAGGAAATTAAACCTTCAATGAACCATCAAACACAAACATGTTACACTCGAAATCATTTTAGCAGTACAAGTTATTTTCCGTTAACATAGCTTTATTTGAGGCGTGCCCTAGGTACCCCGCTAAAACCAAGCGAACTAGTCCAGACCGCTTTAACTGTTTTTCGTTACAAACACCCGGTTTCAGAAATAAAACACATTACCAGACGTACCTACATTAGTCGTTGCATTCGACGGGAGAAAAGAGATTACTTAATGGTCTAAGCCTGGGGGAAAAAGCAAAACATGTCCAGGATTACGTGGGATTTGGAAACTGAAGGTGGATTTGTACGTTTCGTTTGCCTTGAAGAGTAATTGAAGAGTGCTATTTCATAACGAAATATAATACCATGAGAAGTACCTACAGTAAAATAAGTAGGTAATAAAACTTTTCGAAAAAAAATGTAAAATGAATTTTTGAAATTGAAATTTGATAACAGTATTCTATTGCTTACGACAATTACGCACATTGGTTGTGATTGTGCGCACATTCATCATCATCATAACAGCCTTTCTAATTCGACCCAATGCTGGGACACAATAGTCCGAGAGCTGGCGCGAATTTTTGGGTAGGTATTTGAGGCAAGCTGAAAACTTGTCCTATAACTCTCCTATTATACCCCAACAGGGAAATGCAGACCTGGCTGGCGAGTAGCGGGGCTAAATTAACCCATAAATTTTTTAAAATATTTTTTTTTTATTTTGAAAAATATATTTGAGGCAATATGCAATTTTTATATGTTGTAGTTTAATGTATAAAGAATATAAAAAAAAATAAGCCAGACGATTTGGTCGGGATTTTATAATTGCCAGACGCGTGCAAAAATATTTTGCAAAAAAATATAAAAAATATATTTGAGGCAACTTGAAATTTTAATAGGACATTATTTATAACTAAAAAATAAGATCCTCAAAAAGACAGGTCATTTCTGTGGGACTTTCTACCTGCCAGGTGATCCAACAAGTTATGTATAGGTACGAGTGCGTAGCGCTATAGACAAGCTGTAGAGTGAGAGAGAGAGTTTATCGGCAGCTGTCTGCGTTCTTGCTTGCCGCGTTATTATTGGCTCTGGCGAGGTCACGTGACTTACAATAGCCACGAGGTTCCAATTCAAAATTTCGGAGTAAAAAATAAAAAAAATGTGAATTTCTACTAAAAACGGTTCATATAAAAATGATTGTGTTGATTTGTGCGTGTTAAATGGATATATTTATTTTGTTATATTTTTTTATCATATAAAATTTGTTATCTAGTCAATTTAAATATAAATCTAAATGTAATGGTTTTTTCAACAAATCATAAAAAACATTTTCTTTAGAAAATTAATTTTCCAAAATCTTTTGTTTCAATAATTTTTTAATAGGAATCATATTTTCGCCACGATATCTAAAATTAAAAAAAATACTTTTTTTTGGGACAGTATTCAAATTTAAAATTTATACAGAAATTGAATATTTTTTTCATGTTGAAATTAATAATGGCTAACATATTAAATAAAAAAAGTAACGATTTCAAAAATACAAAATCACAAAGTCAGATTTATTGAGATATAATAATTATACAACTGCAGAATTATGAGTACAAAAATATAAATTTAATTCTACCCACGTCACAAATAAATTTTTATTCATCATCTGAGGATGCTCCTTCATCAGAGCTATCAGAATCTTCTTCCGATTCATCTGCATCAGATTCGGCTACCTCTGCATCATCTGCGAAAAGTAATATATATTGATTTTTTAAATTAATTACAGAAATTTGAATTTTGAATGCAGCAGTTATTAAAGAAAAACTATTTATACGCACCTTCAGTAACATTTCCAATATCATTTTCTTTATTTTTTTCATGAACAACAGCGTCGAATACTGATTGCGGTATACAGTCTCCGTCAAACCAGTGAAAATCTAGCGTATCTACGGATTTCTAATATTTCATGACTTTTTTTGAGAGTTTTCTCTACAAACGCAATCACTTTATCATCACTTTTTTTGCAAATGACACAAACTAATTTTTTACCAGACATTTTAAAATTATTTACCTTATAAAACGTGGAACACCAATATTAAAATTCTACGACTGAGAATAACGACTCCGAAATTCCGACTGAAAGCAAGCAAGAACGCAGACAGCTGCCGATAAACTCTCTCTCTCACTCTACAGCTTGTCTATAGCGCTACGCACTCGTACCTATACATAACTTGTTGGATCACCTGGCAGGTAGAAAGTCCCACAGAAATGACCTGTCTTTTTGAGGATCTTATTTTTTAGTTATAAATAATGTCCTATTAAAATTTCAAGTTGCCTCAAATATATTTTTTATATTTTTTTGCAAAATATTTTTGCACGCGTCTGGCAATTATAAAATCCCGACCAAATCGTCTGGCTTATTTTTTTTTATATTCTTTATACATTAAACTACAACATATAAAAATTGCATATTGCCTCAAATATATTTTTCAAAATAAAAAAATAATATTTTAAAAAATTTATGGGTTAATTTAGCCCCGCTACTCACCAGCCAGGTCTGCAGTTCCCTGTTGGGGTATAATAGGAGAGGTATAGGACAAGTTTTCAGCTTGCCTCAAATACCTACCCAAAAATTCGTGCCAGCTCTCCTACTACAAGGCCTCTCCTTGTCATCGAAGGAGGTTTAGAAAGAAAGAAAGAAAATATTTATTCATTGCCAAACATCCTAAATTACAACATGTCACTTTTACAGCTACTTAGCAATGAAAAGGCTTCCACTCAGCATAATATCGAGACCCCGTGGAGCCACTACGCTGATCTTCCGTGGATACCTCACACAGTAACGTTAACAGAACAGAACGCGCGCAGTAAATATAATCTAAATTTTATAATATCATGCATAAAAAGAACAAATAAGAGAAAGACAAACTAAATCGGCGATTTAATGGTTTAGGCAGTAGTCCACCACGCTTGCCCAAGCGGATTGGTGGACAGAGTATAAGGTGAACAATACCCCTTTGCTGGTCCATTAGTCGCCTTCTACGACACCCATTGGAGGATATGGGGTGATGCTATTCTACTCTGGGGGCATCACACGGCTCACATTGACTGTGCGTAATTGTTGAATAACGCACACTCAGAAAACCCAGAGGTACCTATAGGCTCTATTTCAACTTCATTCCGACAGCCAAATTGCATTTGGTGTCCAATTTATGCTTGTGCATTAATTAAACCTTAGAGCTCAGTACCTTAGATTTTTTATTTATTTAACATGATCAGACTTATTAGATATTCTACTTCGAATGCGGAGTCGAGTGAGTATTAAAAACATAACAGTACTAATAGCTTGCGCTGGTACGGTCATGTTTTTTTAGAAGACTGGCAACCTACTTAGCTAACAAATCTCCAGCGCAATGTCTTTTGCTAATTTTTTGTAGAATATGCATTTCAGCATCGTTTATGTGGTCTTAGTCTATAATCTATTGCATATTAGATAATCTATTGCGTATGTTTCATTAACATTCGCAATTAATTAATGTTGTGATCCAATAAAAAAGTCAAGTTTAAAGATCTTTGATCAAGTTGAATAAACCTAAATACTTATTATCTACTATAACACATAAAAACTTGCGATACAAAGCACAAAATGAAGGCCATAATTTTATAAGTAAACTTAAATTAATACATAAACAACAATTAAGGAATAATTTTTGCGCTTAGAAACGCGTAAATATTTTTAATACTATTTTTTTCAGTGTATTTTCTAGTATTAATTATTCCATAATATAAGGTAGTTTCATCTTAACTGGGCGTCAAATATTTGCAAAAATATTTCGTTCGGATCTTAGAAGTACAAACTTCAAAGATTTGATGAAACAATGTTTACCATAAAAACATAAGCATCAAGCACTGACAAATTTCGACAGCGAAAGCAGTGCCTCGGTGGCGTAGTGGTTAACGCAGCCGCCCGGATTGCGGAAGATGCTGGGTTCTATTCCCGCCTGAGGCAGGTCGATTTTTTTCAGTGTATTTTCTAGTATAAACAATCATGACTATAAAATATTTTTTCTCACAGAAACATTTGGCCAACCAAAGGCGTGTAAAATAAACAAGTAATATAATTTAAATATTAATTGTTATGATGCGTTATTTATTACTTATGCATGAATTGTCTAATAATCATTATCGAAATACATCTTACAAGTATTTCCTAATAAGATGCGAATTTCATTTATTTAATGATAACTAAATCCGCCTCGTATTTGTTAGATATATATTTTAATAATACGACCTCATTATTTCAAAAAACATCTGCGTCTTCTAAAGACAATTTTATTTCTGATGGAATCAATTCGTGCGCATATACAGCTTAAGTTTATTACGACATTTTGTAATATTTGCTCAATCTGGGAACAAAGATGTCGGCCGCTAGAAAATGGCTTTAAGGCGATTACGACCGCCAAAAGTGACGTACAGGTAAATCTTTGAAATATTAATGTACTGAATGGTATTTTGTTTCTTTCGTGAGCCCTACTAAATTGGATACTTTTTTATTTCTGCCTAGTCACCCACGTAATTATTACGTGGTAACATCAAATTGTATTTCAAAGAAAACGACCCATAATATTTAAGTACCCATATGAGAAACAGAGAAGACGTTGCGGATATAATTATCATAGTGAACCAATTCGTTCAAACTCTCACCTTAACAATTAGAGCGAACACAAAAGATTTTGTTTGGACATTCTGTACAAGTGTACGTCGAGTTTTCAATTACACAAAGTGATGGCAACAACATAGCGGCTGCGCGGTAGCCAAAATGGTCAGTAGCCTGACCGATTGCTCACAGTTCCAGCCGAACAAGCTAAAACCTACTCGAGCGGACACGAAATAAGGCTACTTTTGCAACTAACCCACGCCCAAAGTCGGGGACAACTCGTTTTCGAAAGGTTGAAGGAAAACTCGATCGCTTTTCCAGGGGGAAGCTCCCAGTGGTTTATTGTGTTATTACCTGGACGTGTCTGCCGCGCCGGGACAGCCGCAATTCGGGGAGAAAAGACGATATGTTGCAAGGAAAGGGATTTTATTGAGCTCGAGCGGTGAGAAAAGACTAGCACCGTCCGCGCCTAGCGTAATTTTCTTTGATCGAAAACTGTGGTGCAGCACTTCAGTTTTTATTTTCATCCAATTCAATATCGCCGTTCGCTCTGTAAGAGCAGTTTTCGCTCGCCATGGTCACTTGTCACTGCACTCGAATTACAGCTCGTTTTCTCACGTCGTCGGCGTAAATGAATAAAATTGTTTTTAGTTTTCTTGTTGTAGCTATATTCTTTCTTTGCAAAATACAGCAAAAACAATGTAATTTTTGTAGTCGTCGTGATTATGATATTTGAAGTGAATTTACCTTTAAAGGAAATTGTATAATTTACATCACAAATAGGTAATAAAGGGAGGTAGAGTTTAAGAGTTAAAGAAGAGCAAAACTTTAATGTTTTTGATTTACAGTACATAGAATAAGACGAAGAATAAATATGGCAAAATGGACATCACAATATTCCAGAATGTAAATATTTAGGTATATTATACAGTTATACAAACGGTAATTTTCTGGGCTCGATCCTTTATGTCTTCAATAAGCACTAAAATACTCGAAGATTTTTAAGTTATGGTAATTTTAATAGTAAAACTCTTTAAAGGTCTTTACATATATAAATTTGTATTTAATAATTATATAATTACTAAACTCAGTTTTCCTATCATAAACACCAAAGGTTTACTCGCTTTGCATTAAAAGTAGATAATCATCACGCAACTACGAGATATAATGACACGTTAAGAAACCCAGAATTCTGTCAAGCAGTTCCCATACACGCAAACAATATAGGAAAATCAAAACATCGCATTGACGTGCCACATAAGCCATCCACCGAATACGATTCAATAAAAACGTCGAACGCCACAGATTTACCCCAATAATCACACGACACAAACCCTACTCCCGTCTTAGGGGCTATGAAATAAGAGTGGATGTCTATAAAATAAAATAATAACTGGCCAATAAAATCTCTCCGTGCCGAGTCCGGGGCACAATCTGTCAAATGCCAAGGGATAGGCGCTCGGCGTGAAGTGGTCGAAACTCGATCTGTGACGGCCCGTGATCGTGGTTGCCATCAATCGACAAGTAATTGGGCGACGGTGTCAGCTATCTAAAATATACAGCCAATCCAGAAGTGTTACTGTTCTTCTTATAGTGGGCGAGAATTAACGGATCGATTATTGGTGCTTAGTAGAGAAGGATTTGACAAATAGTGCCTTATTTACTACATTTGTTGAAACTTGCATCGATTGCATTTTTTACGTACATTGTTCAGGAGTTTTTTTAGAATTCTATAAATTTTCGATGATCGGTGGCATTTACTATTGCTATCTTTTGTAGTGTTTTGTGATGGCGATAAGGTAATTTGTTCTAAAAGAAATCACTCGTTTATCACTTAATACATTATTTTCAATGAATCCCTCATCTTCATCCACTCAACAACAATTATTTTTCCTATGTACGAAATAACTTAATTTTGTGAATAAATAAAACTCTCCGCTAAAATAGCAAGTATATAAAAAAAATACGACAGGCTCTATCTAGCAATGTCAGAAGAAAAACTATTATGAATAAAATAAATCTACTTAAATATTCTTTGAACAATGTCACGACTTTTACCTACAGCTGACTTAAGCCCGTATAAAAATATTACAATAATGTTTTAAGAGTATAACAGACGTGTATTTAATTTAGATGCGAGAACCATTAGACCAAAGAGGCGGTTAAAATGATTGTTTTTTTGTTAGTAGGATTTTCTTCTATAAGAAGTGTCCCAATACCAACTTTTGTAACCTAAAACGGTAGAAACGTTAAGGTATTTAATCGGCTCGTAGTATAGTTATTTGCCTATATCTAGAGGCAGAATCAATAAACAAAAGTCGACTACCAGAAAAGATGCTTATTGATACAGTATTATATATTTAAATATCTATTATATAAAAATGTTGCCTCTATAGGAATCAATGTGAGCACATCGTCTGTATAACAATTGAGGCGGGAAATTGCAGCCGTGGTCCGATCCGCACAATAACCTCTGACTCCTGATTATGCAGATTGCCCGATTCTCGTGTGCAATCTTACAACGGCCGCACTGTCGGCGACATGTAAATATCTTGCCTGGATTACTATGTTACGCCCCGGTTTACTTAAGAACTCAGGAGTGAAACATACCTACTTAAACATTTACCTATTTAGCAAAAAAAAACATTCTGGGTTTCATCCTGAAATTAAATTGTGACCGAACGGGAAAGTTCTTGCAACAAACACACGTAATTGACAATTTGTAAATAAATCAAGAGATTTCAATAAATAATTGATATATTCTTAAATTGTCCAACATCATTAATTGCAGTTTCTTATAATATATTTTATGACATCAAACCCGACAGTAAAGCATAAATCATAATTTTAAGAAGGTAATTTGTTATTGTTGAGTTTTTTAAGGTCTACGGGGTACGGAAGGGGATTAGGACTGGTAGTTCGCGAGAGTCACGTCAGTGTTGGAAGCGTCTATAGGCTACGGTGACGGCTTACCACCAGGCAGGCCGTCTGCTTGTCTGCCAAATATTTAAATTAAAAAAAGACACAATTTATATAGTCCATTAAATTTGTCTGATTCTTGATCAAAAACAGGTCACAGTACTAATATGTAAAGTTTGATTAGTAACGCAACCATCATCATAACAGCCTTTTTAATTTGACCCACTGGGACACTCCTTGTCATCAATGGAGGTTAAAGCAGTAGTCCACCACGCTTGCCCAATGCGGATTGGTGGACGGAGTATAAGGTAATCAATACCCCTTTGCTGATCTTACTAGTCGCCTTCTATGACACCCATTGGAGGATATGAGGTGATGCTATTCTACTCTGCCGGCGTCACACGACTGGCAACACGACCATATGTATAATTATATTAAACCATTTGGGCTTATAAGGGGGCTATATTTTAAACTCGATTTTTATTCTGTGCTTCGGAAGGCACGTTAAGCTGGTTGTACACTGTACAGGCTGTTGTCCAAAGATTGCAGTGTTCCCAATGAAGGTTGGTGTCAGATAGGCAACTGGCCATAAAATCTAATGCTAAAAACCTATGATATAGCAGTATGTCGTGTGATGCTAGCAGAGTAGCATCACCCCATACCCTCCAATGGGCGTCGTAGAAGGCGACTAATATGTCAGCAAAGGGGTATTGATCACCTTATACTCCATCCACTAATCCGCATTTTCCAAGCGTGGACTACTGCCTAAGCCTCCGGTGACAACTAGAGACTTTGTGTCCCAGCAGTGGGTCGAATTATAAAGGCTGTTATGATGATGTCGATTGCTAGACATAATACATAAACTCCAAATAGATTGAGAGCAGAATAGAACAAAGAAAGAAAGGCGCTGGGATACTGCCTGGAAGAGTTGAGCTGACTAGAGTGACCCATCCTCTCACCCTGGACGCAAAGCAAACGCAAATGTCGAGTTGCGGAAAAAGCTCGTACAAAGAAGAAGAAGAATTGAAGTAATATATCAAACGTGCACCTCACAGGAGAATATCAAACTAACATTTTTATCGGAAAAACGAAGGAACGACGGTTCTTCGCTTCAAAATAGCTTCAGCATAAATCATAGAAGTGATGGTTAAAACGTTAAACTTAGTCCCAGATGTTTCGCGAGTGAGATGCATTATGATAATACTCCCTAAGTTCAGCTAGAACGAAATATTTATTTTAAAAATCTCCTCTGTAAATTTTAAGATACAACCAAAACATAAATATGTATGAACACAAGCAATTCTATTCAGTTTGCGGGAATCTGACTTTGTAAGTGTACCGTTTGTAATGCATGTAGACTTTAATTTAATATTTTGAAATGAACTTTGCTCTACATTTTGCTTAGCACAAAGTTATGGTTAACTTTCAATCCAAGCATAAAATGCAGAATCGCTGACGTCTTGTATTAACAAGACTAAACTACACTTTACGAGTCTTTATTATCACGTCGAGTTATCCTCTTTCATTTCGCTTCTATTTTCTATCTGATATTATAGATGATTTGTTTTATTTTATTTCCAAAAGAGTTGAGCAGAGTTTTAGGTAACATTTTGTTACACAAACCACATCCGGGTTAAGTAGTGCCTCAAAATAGTGACAGATTGTTAGCCTGTCGGGTAAATAAAAGGGTAATTGAACCCAAAATCATTAACTAAACTAAATACAAAAAAAACTAAACCTACAGTGAATCAATAAACAAACAATCAGGACATATGTTTACAGTACAAACATCTCCGCACTTCGAGCTAAATATAGAATAGGCTGTCATTGTTTAAATAAACGCATTTCTTATTAAAGATATAAAAATAATCTGGTTTGTGCGCTGATAGTTTCGTTCTAGAAGATAGTACGGATAAATTAAATCGCAAAAGCTTCCGATAATTCTTGATACTTCCAAGTCGCGTAAAAGCGCAGTTACGGCATACTGTAAGTAACATCCCAGTTACTGTATCGTCGGCTAGATAATCTGCATAATTGGAAGTCGTAGGAGGATATTGCGTCCACGTGAGGGGGGTTGAGCAATTTTCTGCGTCATTTCCGGCCGATCGTCCGCTCGGAGCTTCGCGCATGCCCCGGACTTTGCTTGGCCGTTGTAAAAGCAGGCGATTATTCAGAATTGCAGAGAAATTGGATGCAATTTGAAATATATCATATCAAGATTGATAAACACTTCTGTAGTCGTGAAAGTGCTCAAGGTAAAGTTTAACAATTTTGTCCTGTGATAACGAAAGTTGACGTACCCTTAATATGAGTTTTGATAACCTTCGAGCTCGCTAGAGACGCTAGAGGCGCTAGTTGGGCAATGTATGAAAGATACGATACGTTTGATCGAGCTCGAAAATTAACAAAACTCATACTAAGGGTAGTAGTATCCCAAATTCCGCCTTTTCAAGCTTCTTCTGCTTTGATGCTCCAAATCCTTTAGCAGTATTGTCGATATGAGGACATACTGACCCCAAATAAATTGGTAGCAGGGTACGAGAAAAAATATCATCATAACAGCCTTTATATTTTGACTGACTGCTTGGACACAAGTCCTCTCCTTGTCATCGAAGGAGGTATAGGCAGTAGACAACCACGCTTGCCCAATTCGGATTGTTGGACGTTGTATAAGGTGATCAATACCCCTTTGCTGATCTATTAGTCGCCTTCTACGATACCCACGGGAGAATATGGCGTGATGCTATTTTATTCTGCCGGCATCACACGGCTATATAAGACTATTCTCTTAGAAGAAAGATGATGGTGGTAAATTTAACAATACGGACGTAGCGATTTAAAGCTAGCAATCAACTGACATAGACTTTGATAAGCCGTATCAAAATCATTTTCATTAACAACAAAATTCATAATCCTTGTTTTCCAATTAAATAATTTCAATTCCATCTAGAAAAGTATTTCATTTATTATTCTCTTCGGTGCAGCATGAGAGCCAGATATTAAAATCCACGTCAACGGCAGATCAGACCGTGTTTATACAATTAAACTCAGGGTGAACGGTGAAACGGTGTGTCATGTAGACAGGTACAATTGACAGGGATTCTCATGTAACAGGTGAATTGCAAAAACAGTTCGTATCACGGTTGGATAAGAACTGTCGGTTGCTATAAAATTTCATTTCGTATGTCACCTATGTTTTGTATTCTGTGTGTAAGGATTAATCTTATCCAATTAAACGTGGACTGATCGTGCTGTAGTTTACTGTGAAAATATTCAAAAATATTAGGTTATTCCTGGGATTTCTCATTAATATTAATTAATATTTGGATGTTGCTTTTGTCTTTTTGTTCGTTAACGATGAATTAAATCTAATATTTTTTTTTCTATCATAATATTACAAATAATATCTAATTAAAAAGCTAATTAATGGGACATAATTTAGGACACAGCAAATCCTCAGGCAATACTGTCAGTTCATGCTGATTTTGGACAGTAATTTTATCTCAACAACTTTTATTTTTATCGTCATCGCGTTTACATTAAAATCTATTTACTTGAATTTACACTATTGTGAGTTAAGTTCCGTAGCCAGTTCGACATTAATTACTGTCACATTCAAATCGATTTCGAAACAGAAAGCCAAGGGACTGAAAGCATTTTCGTGTTTCTTATAGTGTTGCGTGTACAATTCGTCACCTGAGCGAGGCGTGTCATCTTTTCACCGGTTGAAAGGCATCAAAATATGACTGTCCGCGGGATCGATGCGTCTCGCTGCCATCACGCGAGCTGCCGTGAGTCGCCGCCATCTTTTTTCATCCGACTACCCCCTATTTATAAGGAGAATAGTTTTAACGGACCGCTGACTCCGAACTTTTTGTCGAGATAGGTTTACTTTATGATAATTAGAGACTTGCGATTCAGTTTTTCTTGTTCCAGTTTAATCCTCCTTGTTGAATCGGAATATTTATTTTTTGTAATAATTTTGTTTAATTGCAGATTTCCTGTTGCGTTTCGTTGAACACTAACTGCATTGGTCTTTGCAATTTAAAAGCTTACAAGTTTAACAGCTTACTTGCAGATAGACTTTTCTAAATTCGCAAATAATCTGAGAAGCTTATAGCAAGTGCCGTTACCCTAATAATATCTAAAGTAATATATTTTCTACTGTTTAAAAACACGTTTTAATAAATATCATCCTGATATCAGAAAATTTATATTAAAAATATTATTTATTTTTTTTATTTAATCATTTATTGTACACGAGAATTACAAAAATAGGAAAAGTTACAAATTATAAATAGTACAAAAGGTGTGGCTTATTTCTAAAAGAAATCTCTTCCAACCCACCTGTGATAGGAGACATGCTGAGAAACGTGGATATCGCGTGTACTTATAAAATAAATAGGTATATTACTAATAAAATACTTATACTAAATATATGAATATACAATACATATACAAATACATACTATACACAATTTCAAATATATATATTTACACAAATAAATATTATAATACGTGAACATAAAAATATAGGATAAATATATATAAAAAGAAAGCTGAAGGAGAACAACATAATTTAAGTTAAGGAGAGATAGTGCTCTTTTACTTTACGCTTAAACACTGGAAGAGAACGTATGTCGCGTACTGACGGTGGTAGTGCATTCCATAATTTAACTGCATGAACAGTGAACGAGTCCTGAAAGAATTTCGTGCGGAAAATATTTGTAGGAAGTTTGAGAAGGGTACGGAGATGCGATCTGCAAGAAACACCAGGAGGATGTGCAAACTCAAAACGCTCGCGAAGATATATAGGAGAAAGTGGGTTATATAATACATTAAAAAGAAGAAAAAGGATGCGCGAATTTCTGCGAAGTCGGATAGGAAGCCATTTTAATTGTTGACGGAACTGTGAGACATGATCGTATTTACGTAACCCGAAAATGAAGCGAATGCATAGATTTTGCAGTCGCTCGAGCTTGTTAAGGAGCTCCTCCGTAAGATCCAGGTAACACGCGTCAGCGTAATCTAAAATCGGGAGAATTAGTGACTGGGCTAAGGCAATTCTGGTTTGAAGTGGTAAAAAGTATTGCAAGGATTTAAGGGTGTGGAAAGAAGAATACACTTTGCGACTGACTTCATTTACTTGGTCCTTCCAGTTCAGGTTGCTATCAAAAATGACACCCAGATTTTTGGCTGATTTGGAGAAAGGAATTACTGTGCCATCCAGGGTCAAAGGTGACAGCGTATTGAGATCCAGTTTATTAATTAAGTGCTTGCTTCCAATTAATAGAGCCTTCGATTTTGACGGATTGATATGAAGTCCGTAAGATTTAGCCCAGACACATATATTATCCAAGTCTTCGTTGAGACTTGCAGTGGCAATATCAATGTCGGAAATAGGAAAGTGGCGGTAAAGCTGCAAGTCGTCCGCATACAAATGGAAGCTATTAGAAAGGACATGGGAAACTGTGTTGATAAAGCAGGAAAAGAGGAGAGGGGAAAGTATACCCCCTTGAGGAACTCCCGTAGTCAAACTGCACCAGCTGGAAACTTCGCCATTTATTCGGATGCATTGGGAACGGTAACGAAGATAGGAATCAAACCAGGAGACAGCATCAGGCGTAATGTTGAATGAGCTGAGGATGCCAAGAAGAATATCAAAGTCAACTCCATTGAAGGCGTTGCTGAAGTCGAGAAGTAAAAGACAGGTGAGAGACTTTTTCTCCATGGCAAACCTGATGTCGTCAGTTACCTGGATGAGAGCACTGACTGTGCTGTGCCCCGGTCTGAAACCAGATTGGAATGGGCTGAGGAGATTATTAGATGACAGATATAGGGACAGTTGATTGTGGGATAGGTGCTCGAGAACTTTGGAGAGAAAGGGCAAAATAGAGATTGGTCGGAAGTCAGACAGAAATTGAGGATTGGGGACTTTAGGTAAAGGAATGATGTGAGCTTGTTTCCAGGCGGTAGGAAAACAATTGGTAGAAAGAGAACAGTTGAAAATGTGCGTAAGGATAGGAGAAAGTTCAGTAAGCAGAGGAGAAATCATCTTACTGCAGATTTTATCACTGCCGCAGGCAGATGATGATATCGCCTGAATTGATTTTTTCACATCATCATTGGAAACAGGAGTGAAGCGGAAAGGAGTACAGGACGGCTTAGGAGCATCCGACAAATGACGTAAAGTGTTGGCTTTGATGATGGTATCTAATGGGGTGGACGAGGACGCAAAATGTTTATTTAGTGCCCCACTATCAATATCAATGCGTGAACTAGGCGATTTGCCTATACCGACAGATTTAAGGAATCTCCATACCTCCGAAGGTGACTTACCATGCAATGATTCATGGAAGTACCGCCTCTTAGCATCTCTGCAAAGTCGATTGCAGTGGTTTCGCAATAATTTGAAGCGCGCTAGATTTATGTCACTAGCGAAACGTTTAAGGCGGCTTTTCGCCTTGTCCCTTTTAGCCATTAACTCCTTAATGTCAGATGTAAGCCAAGGCGCTGGGTAGTGCTTGACTCTAACGCGTTTCACTGGAGCATGTTTGTCAAACAGACCCAAGATACGGGTATTAAAAGCATCAATTTTGCCATCCATGTCGTCGTTGGTGACAACATCTGTCCAATCTATTAGGGATGCATCATATTTTAGGGCATCTAAATCCATGTTCTTAAAACTACGATAGTCACGATACTGCGACTTTAACTTAGGTGGACGAATCTTATAGGATAAATATATTAGGTCATGGTAAGAGAAAATCGCGGTAAGTTGACCATGCGCAGCTACTTTATCTAAACAGGAGACAATCGACAGGTCAAGGAGAGATGGAGCGCAGTTTGGGGAAAAGTGTGTAGCAGAAGAAGGAAGGATATGCAGGTTAAAAGAAGTGACAATGTCCTGAAGGAGACGAGAGCGAGAATTGTTTTTAAGTAAGCAAGTGTTAAAGTCGCCTAGTAGAAGTATATCAGGGTAAAGAGGACACAGATCACTAAGCATTGAATCTAAAGTTGAAAAGTAATCAATATTAAGATTTGGGCTATACAATACTCCGAGTAGTAGTTTTTTATAGTTAACAGTGACTTCAATAAATAAAAACTCAACAGATTCGCTGTACAGGCTAGGTGAAGAGACAACAATTTTATATGGTAAATCTGCCCGCAAGTAAATAGCTACTCCACCACCGCCCTTTCCAATTCTGTCATTCCGAACAAGAATATAACCTGGGAGAGAGTATGATGTGGACAAAAGAGAAGGTTTTAAAAATGATTCCGAGACAAGTATAGCATCTATACATGTAGCAGAAAAAGATGCCAATAGGTCAGAGTGATGAGACGGAATACTCTGTGCATTGATATGCACTACATTAAAAAGATTCTGGAAACTAGAGAAGGCGGACGTTAACTGTTCATGCAGCGTCAAAGGAGCAAAACCATCAGCACTTTGAAAACTATCAGAAGAAGAGCATGAGAAAAAACTAGTATCTAATATATGTTCAACATTATCCATATAAGAAATATAATATATATATACATGTATATAAATAATATAAAAATTAAATAAAAATTAAATGAGCAAATATATCACGACGATTTCTTACTTCATTACAGAAGCCAGCACCCACCACAAACAGACGGATAGAGAGACTTACAAATTATGATTATCTTAATTTACATCTGTAATTAGTAACTAACAGATATGCTGGTATATGTGAAAAATAACAAACAAACAAAAAATATAAAGAATATAAAATCACAAAATTCTATACTTGCACGAACATTGTTAACACGACAAAAAAAAAACAACTAGATAATTTCCCACAAACATTGCGAAACCAATAATAGAAAAGCGACTCAATAAGCATATAAGCATATACCCCTGGCCAAGAACCACGCAAAAAAAAAAATAATAATAACTCGGTCACAAAGAATCTGCAAAGTCTGTACATCCAGTAAAGAGAAAAGGAGAAAAAAAAAAAAACAGTTGAATTGAGAGCCTCCTTATTTTTGAAGGCGATCAGAAAGAAAATATTGCGATGTAAGTAGGTAAAGAAAATGAAATAAAAGTAATAAAAAAAAGCAACAAAATCGATGACATGGTGGTATGAGCTAGATCCCTTTGCCTTCCCCAGGAATATAGTTTTAGAAAGAAAAACTTAGAGGGTTTGGCGGGTAATCATGGCGTCTGGATGTCGATCTTTATTTCGATAATTCAAAATTGCTTCGGAGTGGATTTTGTGCAGTGAAAGTGGTGTCGTTTTGTTGCATAAGCATCCGTGTTGACGAACAGTTATGAGGAATCATTGAAATAAAGGTTTTGTGTATGTGGCGTTGAGAATTGTATAGTGGTTGGAAATCCCACTATACAATTCTCATCAGTCACCATCATGAGGTCTGTACCATGCATTTCTCGCCAAGCACTCCCTAGATGCATTAAAATGTGTGGCACCCACATTTTAATGCAAAAATCAAGAAAGAAGATGAAACTTAAGACTTGGCTGTATGGGCTAGATCCCTTTGCCGTCCCGTAACAGGGAAAATTTTACCAAAAAAAAAAAAAAAAAAGAAAAACTTAGTGACAGTGACAGTTGGTTAATTACGGAGAAAAAAAAAAGCATCAACAGAAAAAAGTTTAAATGATGTATAAACGGGTAGATTAAATAGTGAAATTAATTCTAGTGGTACTGACTGTGGGGGTGGCTATGAGAATTTCAATACAAGCTGTGGGTAGACACTAGGTGTAGACATACATACAAACATATCACTGCAAAAACGAGATGTGAAGATAGAAGCACTATTTGGATGCCTTAGAGGCAGCCTTCGTTGTTGCCTTGGATGTCGCCACTTTCCTCTTCTTGATCAGCTTATCAGTTGGGGACCCAGTTTCGCCAAATTTCTTGTCTTCGCTGTCAGTAGAGGTAGATGGAAATTTCAAAAGTATTGGTTGTAACTGAGACATGGCCTCCACTTTGACTCTGGTGTTGTTAGGGAGAATAATGTAAATAACGCCTTGCAATGTCCAGCATTTATTAACTCCAAAGTGTTTACGTGCAGCTAGAAAGGTATTGTGTCGGGCCTTAGTTAGAAACTCTGAGACAGTGATGCCAGACCCCTTAAACGAGCTCTTATTTTCCCAAGTCAGAGAGCGATGTTCGAAATTACCAAACCTTACTAGCACAGGCCTAGTTTTATTGGGGTTAGCGCCTCCAAGCCGGTGACAAACATGTAAGTCGGACTGTTTTATATCCGTCAACTTTAATTGGTTGGTTAATATTTTAAGGACGACACTGTGCAGTTGTTCATCTTTACATTCAGGTAATCCATGAAACAGCAGCACCTTTCTACGCATGGTGGTTTCATGCCTATCATAACCAAGAGACAGGAATTCCAGCTGGTTTTTAATCGCTGACAGTGCCTTCCAGACAAAGTCCTTAAATTCGAAAAACTCACGTGTCAGTGTTGAGATGTCAGTTGGAGCACTTTTGGTGTCAGTGGTGGCCTGAAGCAGCTTGGCCTCATACTCCTGCATCCGTGACTCAAACATTTTATGGAATTCTTCCATATTACTTGCAATACTGCTGTCCATTTTGAATGGTGATATGTGGTGTGATGATAACAATAATAATTATAGATTTATAGTGATTTTTTTAGTAGTGGTGGGTGCAGGCGTGAATTTAGAGGTAATTAATGCATTTATATTTAAATATAATTCTCTTTAAGTATTTTAATTTTCAAAAATAAATTGAGAGCAACAATGACATGTATTCACTTCACGACTACCCACGAAGAAATTATTATTTAAAACCAATTCAGCGTATTTCCGAAGATACCTCATCAATGTTATATATTAATTATTGTAGACCTATTCTTAACAGCATAATAATTTTGCATACCTACCGTTTTGAATTCAACAAATTTTCCAAAGTTTTGATTGTCGTCTTTTCCCGGTTTTCAATTAAGTTTATTTTTTAATATATTTCGCTTTTGAGAGTACCACTATTTATAACTAAAAACTAGCAATTAAATTCCACGTATTTTCCAACCAATAAATCTGATTAGGTTTATTGGAAAAACTCCATAATAACCCCAACAAGTTGTAACAGAAATCTTATAAAGGGAGAAATGGAAAATTCTGTGAAACAGTTTAACAGGAACGTTGATTTGAAAATCAGGTGTTCAGGATTACGGTTAGATGGAGTCACGTAGGACAGGTGAGATGTGACGACATAGCAATCCCATACGGTGCAGTTGCGTAAGAGCTGCACTTACAGGGACACTCCACACTAATCCGGCAGACAATGGGTTCCAATAAAACGTACGGAAATAAAAGGCTTAGATATAAAGACCTAGACCATATGTATTGGAATGACTGACCATAACATTAAATTGGTAATGGACTAGCCTTACATTCTTAAAGATATAAAGGCAGTGTTATCCTCAAATATTTTGTACGTATAAGCAATTTCTTAGAAAGTGAAATTGTTTTAAAAGGTTTATATCCAAACGATGTTACGTATGTAATTAGTTATATTAAATTATTTTACCTAATTAATTTATTAATTAAGAAACATGAAAACATTAATTATAAATTCCGGCGATATCGAACCTCGTGTATCTATCTACCTACAATTTTTTAAACCCTCCCGAAAAACTTTGAGCGAAATTAAACTGTTTACGTTACAACCTTAACCGGATCCGCTAAAAGTTTATCCTAATTAATCTTTTGAGCTATTTAGTCAAAGAGAAGTAAATTCCTTTGCTTCGCTTTATTGAATTCTAAGTCCCGGAAAGTTGTCTTAAATAAGAAAGCATCGATACGCGGTGCCTCAGCTCGGTAGTCTTTAAACGATTTCCTAACTTAATATAAACTTACCAGATTGTCTAGTCGGAATTTCATTGAACCGAGATTTTGCAACAGATACAGTGAACCCTCATGCAATATCAAGCAAAGGCTTATTGTATTGTTTGCTCACATAACTATTTTTCCAATATAACTCTGCACCAATATTCATCCGATATCCCCCAGGGTTAGAAATAATTCCTACCTTATCCTATTGCCTACAGCGACCAAATGACATTACTAAGCACTTGATACGATATCTGCACTTCCGAATGAAAATTTAAAAACGGCGCAGCATTGGATATTATTCATTCAAGTGTTCGCGGAAAGAATTAGCCACGTAAATTACCATTGTAAATAGTCGTCGGAGGTAATAGCGAATATTGAATTATAGATGAAGTATTGGAGGTACGAGATGAATCCAGTTTTTTTCGCGTTGAAAACCCTGAGGGAAATTTCCAGCTACGTTGTGGCTGCAAAGCCTTCAATTTATGCAGGGGCCGCATTGGCGTCTATCTGGATGACAATCTTGACATACGGCGAGAGATGAACAATGCCGCTTGTGGGAGCTTAGGAAACGTCAAAACGAGAGCTTTTTGCAAAATAATAAGCACAACGTAAGTGTACGCAAATTGACGTATGCTCACAACCCAGACTGACTCTTTTATACGCAATTTAGATTGGACGAGGCTCGGTTGAATCTGAATTATCGATGCAACAATTGGCTAGTCAGTTTTAGAGAAGTTGGCTCGCAAGTTAAAGCGACAAACATAACTACAGAACAAACGGTGGCACAAATGGAAAATATGCGTCTGTTTGGTATAAGCCAGGCCAATCAGGGCTGGCACAATGTGCGACTAAGCGACGCTCCGGCTGAACGGCACAAAAGCCATAAAGAATGGCCCACACTCTGCCGCTAATAAAATAGTTGGCGCAACAGGTTGGCTGGCCCGCGCCGCGATACAATGCGAGTATCTCTGATCCTAGTGCTTACTCCACACACGGCTTTAACCTAATTCTCGGCATGTTGTCGTGTCGAGAACATTTTTAAGGAAACGCGAAAGTTTGTGTCGGGTTTCAGGAAACGAGCGTAGAATTTAAGTTTCGCTTGAGACTTTATTACTGAAAAGGCAATTGTGAAATCGACGATATAGTAAGTTAAAAGTTGTTTTCAAAGTGACTGTGCAGACTTCACGTAGTATTATTTTAAACTTCAACAATAAAGGATAATAGTATAGCCATGTGATGCCGGCAGAGTAGAATAGCATCACCATATATCGTCCAATGTGTTTCGTAGAAAGTGACTAATGGATCAGCAAAGGAGTATTAATCACCTTATTCTCTGTCCAATTGTGGTGGCCAAACGCATTGGGCAAGTGTGGTGGACTACTGCCTAACCTCTTTCGATGATAAGGAGAGGCCTTGTGTCCCAGCAGTGGGTCGAATTATAAAGGCTGATAGGAAGGTAGGAAGTATTATATAGTATACATACTTATGCCTCGAAGGCCCGTTCACACTTCACGAGCTAGTACTTATTGATATACTTATCAAAAATTATCTAGGACTATTATAGATACTTTTTGATATTAGTATTATAGTGCCCACAAAATCGTTTTTCTGATAGTTTTCCAAAGGCTGTGTTACCTACCTCCCATTAGCTTGATTTACATTCTTCAGTGTCCATATTCTTAACAAGTTTCTTTGCTTTGTAGTGAGAAATCTCACATCCCGACTAATATCCTAATGAGCTCTCCTAAAAGGAAGCTAATAGTTCCATCAACTATCTAAACGCAAAAAGGTTAAGGCTGTAAACGTAATTAAATGTAGGAACAAAATCTAAAATAATGTGACTAAGGCCACAATCAATTACCTAGCAGCAGGTGTTAGCAACCCGATTAGTGGCCGTAATCCGGACAGTCCAACAAAGCACTTAATACTAACCATGTTAGACAACTATTTAATGAACGAACCTATGTATTACAATCAATAACTAAGCTGATTAGTATAATTAATCCTCGTTCCCTGGAGGTTGGAAATGTACATGTTGACTGCGTCAATGACGTCAATTTTGTGCATAGGGATGTTAGTGCTGTTAGAACAGCAAAAGATGCATTTATTATCAAGCCGGCAGTCAGGGAGATTATTCATGTCAATATTTATTACCACAGGACTATAGATAGGTATTGGCATATAAATGTACAATACAACAGAATTGGTAACAAAGCACATTTTTGGAACGAGAGAGAGAGATCATCAAAATTATTATATAAAATTTTATACATATGGGCTTTGTTGGAGATGGTTTAAAATATTATTTAAAGCATTAGTGTGACATAGAAAAAAATATATAAGCTGACATTAACCTACGGGTGTCGATCGGATCATTATGAACATGGATTTAATGATCTTAGACAAAACCCACGTTGTCCTTCACTTAATTGTTTAGAGTACACACTAAAACGTAACGTTATCACAATTAGCTAGTTATTATGACAGTCGTCATATCTTGAGAGCCTACTTAGGTCAAAACGCCCACGTTAGGACATCATATCTTTGTAATTATGTAAACAAACTATTTTTTAGTAATATTTGAAGCGTCTGTAGCCGAACGCGCAGGCAGGTAAACTCCGTTTCGGTGTGAACGGAGATCGATCCTCGGCCGCCGTGGAGACTACCAACGTAAACCCACTTCTAGCACAAGCGCATTAGCTAAGTTGGAGGGGTTAACAGGATTAATATTAATGGGTTAGCAGCACAAAAAAATACGATATAGTAAGTTATTTAAACTTATTCAAAAGCTAGAAGCATTACTTAAAAAGGTGAAATAGTCATTGTTATGTATGTTCTACAACCAACGGTGCAGCATGATTAAAAATTTTAAAAAATCCAAAATTTGAAGCTGTGTAAAATTTAAAAATCCAATTGTTTACTTTCGATTTCGGTGGATTAGAAACAATAGTCAAGAACGAAAAAAAATACTATGATAGCAAAGATAATAATCAAAATAGACACAGTTTTCACTATGAAAATTGCAAATACCATTAAGCACACCACTATCGGATAACCACTTATGAGTTGTTGAGTTCGAGCCGGTATTCAGTTTACGATAGACTCCACTTGGAAGCCTATATTGTTTACAGTGGTCTTACTTGAACAACACGGCTTTAACGTACTATTTTTAATTATTTTTCTGAAATAATTATGTATAGGTAAATAGACAATTATATTATTATTATAATTATCCTGAAATAATAAATTATTAATTATATATATAATAAATTATTTCAAGTGTTGTTAATACGTGACGTAATGACACGCTTACGTTATTTTACTTTATTAGTTCCACATAAAAATATTTCATTGTTTCTTGCCACGAATCCACTCAAAACCCTCAATCTTTGCGAGACTAGCTATCTGCTATTCTATTCTATTCTTAATTAATGGCGTCTCGATACATTTACGTTACACATTTTACCAATTGTACGGTAAACTTGAGTTAAAAATGGAGTCTCTCAACACGTGTTTTTACAACAAGAACTCGGGAGAAACTCCACTGGCTTTCTGAGTCAGTACACAATATTGCTATCATTACTATTATTATGGATAAAATAGATAATGGAACGGCAACATTATTTTTCTTAAGGTTTCGCGTTGTGCTAATGCGTTTAGACCACAGATTTAATAATTATATCTGTGGTCTAGACCCTTTATATGTAACATTATATATTTTTTTAAAACAGACAATCAATTATTTTGCGTTTACCAACTCGTATACTCCTACCAGGATTCGAATTCGGATTGCTTGACCAGTGGTGAATGCAACAAATAATGTATTATGATTCTATTGTATGTATTCTATTCTATGTATTATAAGCTCACATTCATTATCTAGTCTTAACGAAATATCATTAAGAATACGATATACAAAATGATTTAGATATTTCGTGTAAATAAACTAAAATAAATGTAAATCGTAAACATATTCGTGTTCATCACAAAACATTTTTTCTTACTAGAATTCAAACCCAGACCGTTTAATGTGTAAGTAGCATTTACTACACCACGACGGCGTCAATAAAAAAAAATCTGCAATCAGAGTACATTCCATAAGCTTATTTAAATGAGTAGTACAACTTATTTAAACATCTGATATGATTTCTGCAGGTAGACGTAACTGAGGAAACTAAGTATTTTCAATAATTAACTCCAAAGTAAAACCTGAGAGTACGTTTTACAAACTCAGTGTTTAGATACGAAAGGTACACGGTAAACTGCCGAAACTTGGCTCGGTAGGCGCTAAGGTTGTCAACTTGTGAAAAAAAATACTCATAAAATTAAATCGTTTATTTATTAATATTAATCGTTTATGTATTTATATTTTGCATAAGTGTTATATGGTACTTACTTATAACATAAGTATTTTATGGCAAATTTAAAATTTGCACTAAATGAGTAATTATGAGAAATATGTACTTATTTTAAAATGGAGTATTTTCTGTTAGCCGTTACATTAAATAGTGTCTAGAAATTACTCAAAAATTTTCAAACAAGAAAGCAATATTAATAATATTTATGTCCACGCCCACACCAATTATTGTAACCCAAATTAAGTAATAATAAAAACCCGTGATAAGAATACTAGATAACGAACAAATAGTTGCACAATAATTTCATAAAGAAACGTATATAAAAATAAATAACCATTACTCGTGCACAAATTTTCGCTTTGATCACACAAAGAAACGATTAAAACCCAGATCGCTTGATGACTAGGCAGCGTTACTGACCAATCCACCACGACTACTTAAAAAAGTAACTATTATAACGTCGACAACCCTAAATACCAACCATGTTTACAAACGGCAGGAACGCAAACCTGGGCCCTTAATGCCCGGCTCGCTTGCGTCTTGCGGTTGCCCGGTCTTGCAAGTTTTCTATTGGCACAAACGCTGAGAACGAAGTTACAACTAAGTTTCATACGAATCTGGTTAGTATTCAGGTGAGTGGAACGTTGGTTTTTTGATATAGGCACGAGTAGTTTTAAGTGTTCTTGAAATATTAATGTGGAAATGTGGCGATAATATTTTAGAACAATTTAAAATTTTGAAAAAATATTTAGAAGTTGCTCCTGATTTAAGAGGGTCTTCACACACAGCGTTTTTTGAACGAGCAGACGACGTGTCATTGTATTAGTGCAAACGCAAATGAGACTTGTTCCTAACGCACTGAATGAAAATGGCACAGCTGCATTTTTACTTTCTCGTATACCGTAGTAGGTATAGAGGAAGTCTTGTAATCGTCAAAAAATTCGACCTCGAGATTTTGACGGATTTATACGTTTTGGACCTCCCTGAGTCTATACAGTTTTTGGAATTATGTCTGTGCGTCAGCACGATAACTCGAGTATGCTTTAACTTATTGTAACCAAATTTAACATGCATGTATGACATCAAAATATAAGGTTTCTATCAACTTTTGAGTCATCGATCACGAAAGTTAAGCAACCAAGTGCACGGTCGGTACTCGGGTGACCAAAATTTAACATGCATGTATGACATCAAAATATAAGGTTTCTATAAACTTTTGAGTCGCTTCCGGTATATGCGAAAGTCGATGGGAGACCACTCTCGATTTTTATCGATACAAACGCAAATTAAACGCGCAGTAAATGATGCACAGAGTACGCACGTGTCATAAACGGGGCTTATGTTTGTTTAAAATACACTACATGCAACACCAAGTGATATGAACATGGATGTAATTTCAGCGATACAATCTTTTTCCGATCCCGTGGAACTCTAGAACTCCGTAGACCTTACCTTATACTACAAGCGCCTAACTGTGCACAATTTAACTAAACAAATTGTTTGTAACAACACTGTTATTATTTACACTACTCAGGTTACTTATGATACTTAAATTATAGAAAATGTAAATGTTGACCATAATCATATTTAAGAGGATAAAACAAAGACTCAAGTTTGCTAATAATACTGTCAAGCCGTATTTGAAGGGAAAATAGTTTTTACATCGATTGAGTAAGCTTAAGACAACTTGCGGAACTTTCAAGGGATCATGTCTTGGGTAAGTTACAGAAAGCCTTTGATATTTGTTTGTTTGCGGTGAGGTAGGGACGGTTTATGGTATGGAATTAGGGTCCACGTGGACAACTAAAACGATTGCTACTTCTAGCTAATCTTAATTTCGATAGAGCAAACCCTGCGACTCCTTAAACTTAGAAGGACTAATGGCAGTGGTTGGGTGTGGAAAATCTAGGATCCAGAATTTATTGCGGTGTTAAAGGGGCTTACATTCAGTAGTGGACAATGGGTGGTGAGTAGTGTTGACTTAAAACCGAACACTTAGGCCGGTATTACAGAATCACACTCAGAAATCAATCATGTCTTGATAATCGTTTGTCACTTTTTATCAAACACAAAGTGATAAATAGAGACGTACGACTCTCTCGACTCTCAAGAAGGCGTTGATTCTTGAGACTCATTCTAAAATACGTGCCCTAAAGTTGATGAGTGGCATAAAAATATAGAAAAATGAAAAAGCCCCCAAACAAATTAGAAATGAAATGAGAAAACATACACTAATTAAGCGTAAACAAAAGGCGGAGTTAAGTGCCCTACCGCACTCAGCAAAGAACAATTTATTAAACATCCGAGCGAGTGCCAAGCGGCGGTAACTGAGGAGTGACAAAACTTGATTCGCCGACTAATTAGCAATACAAACATGAATCAGGGGCTATTAGTTGTAATTGAATTGTCGCCGTCGGCGGAGTTGTCGCGTAGCAAATTTAAATATCGCCAAGAACGAGGTTTTGCCAACAAAGTTTCCCGGCCGACCGTTCTCCGTTTTATTCTCCCGTCTCTATCTCACCCACTTTTCAACTTTATCAGCTATACGGTATTATAACTTTGGCACTAAAACATGTCATTTGTATCGCACATTGAAATTCAATACGGTCATTGTTTTCGAATCGGCTAATAAATATTCATAGAAAACAAATGACGGTAAATTACTGCGGCAACTTCGCTCGATTGGGAGCTCTCGAGCGCGGTTCGGCGACAATTTTTCATTGAAATTTTATAAAACACTCTTCTCGTAGCCGAGAAAATTATCTCCCCCATTGACTAAAATTTTTCACGGCAAGTTTGACATCAATCCATTACTTTTTCCAGTTTTATCTCGTACTCCAACGGAATCCAACTATGGGGAGCTGCCTGCGATTCCAACATAAATAAAATCCAAAGAATACAGAACTGTATCCTTAAACAAATTTGTAATGCACCCTGGTTTTTAAGAAACTCAGAAATTCATGAACACCTTAACATGCGAACAGTGAAGGAGGAAATTAAGGCATGCGGAAATAAGTACCAGAGTAGACTGAAAAGTCATCCTAACCAACTGGCCTCCCAGCTCACCATACCAGACTGCATCAATCGTTTGAAACGTCGCAGGACCCTCGAACTTGGCGTTAATCATTGAGCTAATTACTTATTAAGAAGATATTCCTACTGGGGAATACCTTCACACAGACATTCTACACTCAACGAATCTGCTCATAGTTTAAAAGACTGATCGCAGATACAAAAAAAAAAAAAAAAAAAAAAAAAAAAAAAGTTTTATCTCGTAGCCGTCATGGTAAAGTTGAATTGTGTTAATTGCTGGCTCGGATACTTTTGCCAGTAACCAGTGTATTTTGTAGAAAATAAAAGACACTTTTGAATCCTAAAGATGTAAAGAGGTGTGATAACGCGTAACTCAAATTGTCTGGAAACTCAGAGAAGTAGGAACATTTTTGTTACTTCGAAAGTGATGCCTTTACTGAGTTGATTGCTGGAATATTAACGTTAAATTGTGTATTATGAGAAATTTGATCTTTGTAATCCGCTTAAATAATTTTAGCCTCAACAAAGTTAGCATCTCGCAAACATGTCAGAGCTGAGGGGAGCGTACAACGTTTAACAAGCGGTCTAAACTGATTGTAGAGTACCGGCATCTAACTGCCGTCAACGCGTGCGTGGACGCGCGTGTGTCCATTCAACGAATTCAATTAACACTGGCATTTCTAGTGTACGTAGCTTTGATAGACGATGTTTCGAATGTAGATAGACAGTTTACTGACTAAACAGAATATGTACGTAACGGACATCTAGAAAATGTTGTATATAATTCTTTACTAAATATGAAGACTGTTTTATTAAAACGTAACGGTGAAATGATATTACACCCAGAAGAGTTCTATAAAGTCGATGGCAAGGATTAGAGTAATTGGTTTAACAATAAAAGTTATGACATCGAATATTTGGTTATAAATTAAAATAAACATTACTATTAGCATTGCTCATATTATAGTAGTGTTTGAAATACCAGAATATAATACAAAAATGTAATTATTAGCGTTTATTATGAACCGTAATAGAGGAGATGTAACAACTAAATAGCCACCATTTAAATGACAAAAGTTGGTATAATACTCGTAGTTTGAATAAAAAATTTACCGGTGACTGAAGTATATTAGTTTATTTTTAATTACAAAACATTTTCTATTTCAGGTATTTTCAATTATAACTACAAAATCAATAATTAATTAACTAACTTACATGTCAGGTATGTCACGTAGGTAATAACTGCAAGGAACCAATTACTTCCACAAACAGATGATAAGCTATGCGCGTGTTATCCTGCTCTAATTACCTCGCGTATGTCATTTGGAGTAAGGTAAGCTCCGTCACATACTCCTATCTACATCTCAAGCCTAACGTTCTCCTGTGGGTAAGTATAAATTATGACTGGAACTTAATTTCCTTGTTTGTGAATTAATTTTAGGAGAGAAACTCTCGTTTTAAACCTTTCAAACGTTATTCTGAAACGTTTGGTTTATTGATATTTTATGTAATTAGTAATGTAGTTTTTATCATAGTTGCGTTAAATCTTTTTAACATTATATAAGAGATATTTTTGTTAATAATTATGTAAGAATTTATTAGGCATTTTCAATTTAATTATCGTCGTTATTGACAATAATATAAACAACATAATCAATTTAAAGGCCAGAATTAATGTTTCATATTGTGACCGCAAATATACCTAATTCTAGTTACTAAGGCAATCTTAAGCAACAAATGGTAAGTACGTATTACTTACTTGAAACAGAGGATTAAGTGTTCAAAGCCAAGCTTCTTTGCGGTGTTCACAAAGGGATCCAATTTGCGAGCTGTTACAGTATTGAAGGTACAAAACTAAGTCTTAGTACGACAGTGAAAACGTTAACATCTACCTTAGGAACATTATATGCAGATGACTGGGTAAAAGTTATATTATATTCAAAGAATGCGATGCCAGCACTTTTGAGTTGTGTATTAACAGGTAAGTACCGGGATTGTAGGAACGAAGGGAGGTTTCCACGGTCTCTCATTTCCTTGACTCAGCTAAGTCGGGATTAGGCTGCTTCGCACGCATCGAGATTTCTCACTCCACTGCTATACGAATTTATGAATTATACTCGTATGTTTTACGAGAAGCTCACACTTTCGCTTGTCACCAAGCCGATATTTCCGCTAAGAAATTTAACGTTTTAAGGTTACCCAATTTGAAGGCAGAATTTGTATTTCAAACTGAAAATCGATTCTTCATTTATTTTGAATGAAGTATCTTGAAATATTGGGAATGCTAATAATTTAACGTGCTTGAACTTTAAAACATATTTAGTATTTAAATTTACTGATAACTTTATAGATACTATTAGAATATTTTAAAAACTTATCTTATATCAGTAGTTGGCTATGCTTTAAAGATAATCGCTGATCTTGCATGTATTGAACTATTGTCACCCATGAATTCACATTTTGTGGTCGTTACCATGACACCCACTTTTAAATTATTTAAACACCTGGTGTTTTCACTGATAATATAATACTATTCTAGGTGTTATTAAGAAATGAGACGATGTTAACCAATTTTAATCGACACCCTATTCGTTGATGCAGAAAATGTCAAACGAATAAATAAAGAGGACTGAAATGAGCATTTAATAAATAAGTTACACTGTACGTACGTACTGAATAAGTTTTTTTTTACATTCTATTACCCTTGAAGAACGTTAATCATTATAATAAATGATATAGGGACAAAAGCTAATAATACCAAAACTTGTATCAATGGCATTCCAATACTGACGAATACGAATATGAAACTGTTTATATATGAATTGAGAGTTATGAAGGTAATTTCGCGTTCTAGATTACAGATGTAAATTAATAACGAATGTTTCATAAAAAATAAGGCGCGGCCTGACTGACCCCAGAGTATATCTCTGTAAATAATAAACTGATGGTACTTCGCAAGGTCCGGGTTTCGGAGAAGTTCGGACTAGTCTTGCAGAGACCCTTATTATTACATATGGTTTTTGGGCAAAAGCCTTTTTGCATTGATTATTTACGTCGAAGTTAATTACCAACAAGATCTAGTTTAGTACTTTGTTTGTGATCTGTGGTATTACTGTACATCTAAACTATCGTATTTGAATAATTAAATGCATCTCCACTAACAGCAGAAGCAAACACAGAAGTCGAACTAGTCCTTAGACTTTATCTGATCTCGACCGTATTAATTAACTTAAATGCAACAAGTCCGAGTTTGCTCTGCACTCGAGATCGACTGTCGCGTGTTTTATTATGGAAGTAGCTGAATTAAGTAGCTCCACCAGTTTCAAGATCTAACTGCAAACGAAAATTGCATTCCAAAGTCTGGAAACAATTTTGGCCAGTGCGAGTAAACTTACAATAACAAGATTGCTATTTCATCTTGTTAGTAACGAAACAAATGAAAATATTGCTCATACTATAAGTAGAACTAATAACAAAGCCAAAGTTATGAATGATTTATGAACTGTTGAGTTTAAGGCCCGTATTACAGAATGACACTCAGAAGTCAAACATGTCTTGAGAATCGTCTGTCACTTTCTATCACGCACAAAGTGATAGAGACGTAGGACGCTCAAGTCGGCGTTTATTCTTGAAACTTATTCTATAATACGAACATAAGAGTGAGAAAACTCCGTCAGTTTCTATATATGATACAGTTATATAACTTTTGCCATTACTATTTTAGAACGTTCCGTTGTTTGAGCGACTAATAAAAATGAAAAGTATATTCCATAAATTCACAGCGAATGGATTAATTGACTTAAAACGTAACAAGTCGCAGTGTTTACTTTGCTCTAGACCGTGCCGTTCTGTTTTATTAAACCAAATTAAATAGTCCTGTTGGATTATGAGACCGGCTGCTTCAATAGACTAGATACAGGATAATATTATTGTAAAACGATTATTAGATCACATTAATGTCTCACATGGTATTTGATTATTTAATTCTGTCTTGTAATTAATATTAGGTTCAGCAATTGCTTGATCCAAAGTCAGTAGTCGTATAAATTACGTGAAAATATTCTTTACGATATTTCCTTTTACCTCGACTGTACTAAAAGCGTCACTCTATGAAATTTCGACAGATGAATGGACCGGTGCACACGATAAAATTAAAAGGTTGCCAGTTTGCCGGCGGCTATGTAGTCAAAAATCACCGCTTCCGATTTATGATACAAACTCGTATCTGCTAGAATGTCTGCCGATAGTTTTTGTTTGTCGATTGTTTCATAGGAACATCGAACGAATATACGAATTTTCGGAGCAATTTCCCAAGTTTTATTAGTAACACTGCATTCTTTTTTTCTTAAATTAATTCACTATTTTACAATTTCGAGAATGTTTTTCATACCATTGTCACAATTTATGAGTACATTACAATGCTACATTCTCAACTAAACCACATTACATAGAGTCTAATAATATCAATCTGTTACTCAGAGAAATCACTGGCCTGCACGATTGACGTTTGATGGCGTCCGATATTGGGTCTTCGGGCTGCGTATACGATCGTAAACGTACCGTATTACTCGAACTTAACCCTTTTCTATTTTGTAATAAGATCTGAATTACTACGGTACTGTACACAAGGAAACGGCCTAATGATGGCATAGACTACAATAGCACGTGTAGCCCTTATTATTGGTATCTGACCTGACCGCTACGAGCGATTTGTCTAAATGAGATCCGGACCTCTTCGACGCTTTGTTATATTTTTTCTATATCGCCATCCGCTGTTCCTGACGTATTGGGTTTCAGGTTTGCCTCCATTTTGTGGATACATCAATTGTAACAAACTTTTCAGTTAACTCTTCTTTCCTTTTGAATTTATATGGGAATTCTGAAAATATTCTATTTCATGAAAGTTATTCAATAATTTAAATGTTTTGTATTTGTTAAGGATTTCATGGTGCTCTGCTTGTGGAATTCGTTACCGTAATGGCTGTTATAATAGCAGACCATTGTGATTACATTTAACAGTTCGATCCAAAAAGTTGTGATTGGAATCCTATCATCCTTGATGTTTCTTAATGATATGATAACTTTGTTTTTCCAACTAGCACGTGAAATTAGTTTATGGCAAACCTATTTACGTTCCCTGTTTGTGCAAAATTGAACTATAATGGAATAACAATGTTGAATAGGAAATTTTAGGTAGGCCTAGCGTGCCTGACTGTTATGGTTGGAGGGCAGGCGATTTTGTACGTAATGCCGGGTGAATAGGTCTTGTGTTGGGTGCAGAGTTTGTTGTGAATAGATGTACAGCGTACCGTAACCTCGGTAATCCCGTACAGCGGCGATTAATCTTCGTTCCGGCTCTCACGAGGTGGTTTGTTGTGGGTAAATTTGTGGGGATCGCCACGATTTGCTGGCCATGGGTCCCACGGGTCGTGTTCGTCATACGTTAAGCCTTTGCTGGTTTAATCGCCTCTTTTATCGGCGGTAGATTAGAGCGACGAGTGACGGTGTATTCAGAGTGGTCGGATGTGGTATACATTGGGTTATGATCCAAATTTCTTTCAGCGCATATACAACTGGATGGCTGAGTAATTTACAGTGTAACATCTCCTGGTTGTTGGCTTCCGTTTGTTCGTTCACTGAAGGTTTAGTTTTATTTTATTTATTTATCTATACTAATATTATAAAGTTAAAGGGTTTGTTTGCTGACGCAGCTGACGGTTTTTTTTAGTGTGTTTTCTAATTTTGATTATTATTTACTCTTAGAAATTTTTTTTTACTCATCGCTACGACTTAATCAATTATTTTCATTTAGAAAAATAAAAGGTGGATAACAATTTTAAACAACAATTATAATATTAGCATTCCAAAGACAAATTCGAAACATAATAAAAAATATAGTTACAAACAATAAACAGAGGCAGTTATATCCTCAGGTGGTAGCTGTTTTAAGTAGCATATAAGCCTCTCTTTGTCTATAACAATATGGTTGTGATTCATGCGGGGCAATATATTTGTCTGTCTCGTATCCATGGATCTGGCAAATAAATTGCTTTTGGGTTTGATGCCACCTGTCACTATTTTGGGGCTGTATGGCTCATACGGCCAGATGTGGCTTTATATGTAACCAAATGTTACCTAAAGCTCTGCTCAACCCCTTTTGGGTTGCCGCGTGTTGTATTGTATACACCTACTAACGTTGCGTTCAGTAATGTTGCAGTTATCAAAACTTAGAATATTGATGAAAAATGCTAATGTACCATACTTTTAATTTTAATATAAAAATATATTCTAACCGCACACCCCAGTAATAAAGTCAATGCTTCGACTTATCATTAACCTAGTTTGAAGTATTATTATGGAAAACGGAATGAATATTTGACGAAATCGGTCGTCATAAATACGTGTACGGTGTCGTAAATATACGTTATAACGTGTCACCCTCGTGTTATTTATATAATTTGCTTGTAAGTATTGTGCGCGTCGCATCACGCGATTGACCCCGGACGGCATATTGTGAAAGCGTAACTTTAAAGTCTCGTTTTCGGAAAACAACGTGAACAAATGTATTGTCATTTATTTCACGTAAAAGGGGGTTAAGCTAGCTTTGTTCGCATTTGTAAGCAGATGCTTTTCAATGAATCCTTTAATATAAGCCACGGTTCTAGATTTTTGTTTTAAAATGTTCCGTACCATAATTGA
Organism: Elophila nymphaeata; assembly: GCA_955850985.1. Lineage (NCBI taxonomy): Eukaryota > Metazoa > Arthropoda > Insecta > Lepidoptera > Crambidae > Elophila > Elophila nymphaeata. The sequence continues at coordinate 8,407,488 of OY039073.1, forward strand.
TGACTGGGTGTCAAATTTCTTTGCAGAAACATTTGCTCGAAATCGTATCTCTTCCTTAAATCTGCGAGACTCCGAGAATTACTATAATTCGACAATACGCCGCCCGGCTAATGTTTTACTCGCGTTCGCCTCATTGTCTGTCAACGTTAGGTACCTTGCCTTTTACCAAATTGTATTTTCGTGTTCGGCCGAGTTTTCCTTATAAATACTGTCATTAAGACGACATCGTGACAGGTGTTAATGTCAGAGGAAGTATCGAACCCATTTTCTGTAATGTAAACAATACATGTTACTCCGATCGATGACAACGAAGCAGATTAAGCAGCGTATTTATTCCAGTTTCAGTTGGAAATTTAAGGAAGACTTTACTGCTTTTGTTTTTGCAACTCCCTTATATCCGTCTACAGAGCTTTGATTCTTGCAACAATACCTGGAAGCAATCTAGGTTCACGGTTTAAGATATTCCTAGAATGTTTTAATTAGTGTGACACGCCTCAGCCGTAACTCAACTCGCTCATTATATTCGAAATATTACAACGTTGTCGCTGTAAGTAGATTGATAAATTATAGTCAAGTAAATTGTGAAGCGCGTTCCCATATGTTGGGGGTATTAAGCCGGATAAAGTGCGCCTAGCAATGCTACTATAACGAGAACTTGAAATAAATTAGTGAGGGAGCAACTGTTATCTCCATTCGCAATTTTACAGCTCCCGTGGAACGGAATCTTTGAAGCAATTATTCGAGTTTGAAGTTGTAAGGGAAACAGAAAAAAATAGACAGAATTTCGTAAATTCATTCCTTAATCTTTGAGTGGTTATACACAGCCAGGAATGTTGTTTCCATTTATAGGACAGATTACGTTCAACGTTGTGTGGCTCAAGATTGAAATCAGCAAATAGGACTTCGTTTTTTGTATTTTTGCTGTTGCTTTCTTGGACTATAGGATCTAGTCGTTCATCTAATGCAAAATTAAGTATTTTTTTCAATGCGATTTTTCTGTTGTTGGGTTACCACGTTAGGTTCAAAGTTGTTATAAGATGGCAGTTGATAGAAATTAGTGAAGCCAAAAGCTTGAATTGGCGCCTTTTACAACTCATTTCAACAAAAAAAAATCTGTGACTTAAATTGAAGTATCGGAGAGGAGCCTCACCTGGTGTCGCGGCCTTGCCTAGAGCATTAAACTTGGGACGTCATTACGGACCCCACGTCATTTGTTTATTAAACATCCTCTGAGATGGAACGGAATAATGGCCGACTAGACTTTGTCACGGCCGCTTTCCCTTGAAATTAAATCGTAATGATGATGCGAACGCTCGCTTCGGTCTCCCTGCCCCAGTTATTAAGTCCGCGTCTCCTTGAGGTCAAAATGAATAGGTTTTTTAAAAGCTTCGCCCCACCACGACAACTGTCATAGTTATGAAAAGCGTCGCGAGTGGCCGGGGTGCCGATGAATAGACGTTGTTTTTGTGTAGACATCTACGATACCCGAATCTGTATTTATGCTTAAATGTTCTGGTTACTTTTTAATTGTATTTATAGCTACTTTTACAGGCGTTTTCTCATTGGAGCTGACCCATTTTGTGCCTTAACGATGCAGAAGTAGGGCGTAGTTTAGTGACCTCAAAACATGCGTTACAAAAAGACAATCTTTTAATAAGCGGTGCACGTTGAAACATTCCTGACGTAGTTCACAATGGATGTATAAATACAGAGGCAAGAGGCAAACACGTTGACACGAGGCAGAGGGGTAACCGCAAGGTATGAATGCGCGGTATAATTGACGTCCTTTCATCTCGCTGCTTGTTCAAAAACTCATTTGTATAATAATAAAATTACACGTAATTGGTTACTTTGGATGCAGTCTAATGTTAGAAGAGCAATTACGCTTTTCAGAAGACTATAAATATATGAATTTCAGTCATTGTTATGAGAGTTTAATTTTGCTATAATCAGCTAAGTTCAAACTCTGAGATCTTAACTTTCCGCTCTTTACCTTCAAAGCGAATGCATAAAATTTGGGTTTTTCTTAATAAAAAGAGAGCAATTGAGCGAACGATCCTAAGTAAATTTAATTGAACAAATCCCGATTTCATTCATTAGAGAATTCAACAAGATTTGCAATAATGTCGTAATTAAAATAAAGTTTTTCCTCTTCATCTCAGAAACTTTTTCGAAAGTTGTAACACTCTTATCGACTAATTAACACAAAAAAAGCTGAAAAGAACTTTCAGGAATAGGAAATTGAAATTATTATCAGTAGGCCGTAAATATTTCGGCTTCAGCCGAAGAATTTTAATTAAAAACTTGTTAGAAGTATTCAGGAGAGAATATGTAATCTGTTGTAAATTAATTCATAATTGGCCTACGATCTGTGCCAAAATGTGGAACATTTTGGAGCATTTGTAAAACTTTGCAAAAGCAGATAAGTGGATATTTCGCCAACAACGACGGGAATCTTTATCATATTAAAATTTAATTTCATCTAATTTGACACACCTTAGGAATTTATATTAAACTTTTCGTGCGGTAATGTAATCATTTTTTTCTCTTTTTTTAAGGTTGTTAACCTGATCTTGAATATAATTTTGCGGTACAAATAAATACTAAGTATAATGCCAAAATGAAAAATTGTATTCAAAAATTTTTCTTTTAATAAAGTTATTTTATACTAAAAATATCACAAATCATCGTCATCATAACAACCTTTATACCCAGTCGACCCACTGCTGGGACACAAGGCCTCTCCTTGTCAGCGAAGGAGGTTTAGGCAGTAGGCGACCACCCTTGCCCAATGCGGATTGGTGGACGGAATAGAAGGTGATTAATACCCCTTTGCTGATCCATTAGTAACCTTCTACGACACCCATTGGAGGATATGGGATGATGCTATCCTTACTCAGCCAGCATCACACGGCGCAAATTATCGGATTGAACCTGGGCCCTCTAGATCTTAATTCCGGTGAGCGAACCACTACACTGTAGAGGTAGTTAATAAAGATTATACTTATTCTATATTCTTATGTAAATATATAAAGACATAGTTATTTAGAAACAACACAAAAAGACAAAGATGAGAAAAACTGAGAAATAAACTTTTATTTGAGACAATTTTACCATTACTTGTAATTAACACTTTATCAGGTCCTGTCTTTGTTATAGAATAAATTAAATACCAGGTGATAAATTAAAATGTGATGCTAACTATTTAAATATTATAAGCAGGAAAGTTAAAAATAAAATGAAAAATATCAATATGAACGAACATGAACAAAAAGGATGAACCTATACTGTTTCGTTTTAAGCAGTACCTATATCAATACATGCTACACCCACCCCAAATAAGTTGAGAGCAGGATAGGAAGATGATATTGCGCAAGGGTTAAAATACTAATACAAAGAATTGTAAATCGCGTATACTATAACTGCATTACCTATTACAAAATTTAAATAGAATACCAGTTGCTACTTCTAAAGTTATAGTCCAATTAAAAATTAATAATAGTACGTGTTAACAAATATCTTGAAGAAAATAACTTCAATTTAATGAATGAAGGTACGGTAGTAACATAGGTAACTATAAAATCATGGACCAATTTCAGAAAGTCGATAAAAAATATGACCGTGATAAAAATATACGACAAACAAGATCACCGACACCCGGCATTCAATTAACCGACGTGATTAAATTTTTACGCGACTTAAAAATACTTGAACCAGCCAGGGGATGCTAGTATCTACTTACAATTTTATTAAAATAGAAAGAACGCACTTTGAGTTTCGTGATTGTATATTCTTTAATGGAGGAATGGTGTTTAGGATAATTTTAAGAGTCCATTTGGATGGAGTTCTCAACAATGAGCCGAGCTATAGGCAAAATTATTAATGCTAAGGCTGAAGAACTTTACAGAAAACGCAATTCTGGAAAGATATAAAAAAATCTTCCACTTGCAAAAAATAGGTAATGCAATAATCCTGGACAGCGGAATCAAGTCACCTTTATTTAGTTTAACAGCTGAATACACAAAAATAGCAGGAAACGAAAAAGTTGGAAAGGTAGAATCTAGAAAAGGATTTTGTCAGTTGGAAAATTGCATCTAAACTTTTCCTTCCTGAAAACTTGTTTATGCTGAGGTGCAGGATACCAAAGCAAAAATGCTATATGGCTTAATTAGTGCACGAGATTTCGAAATTCATGTCTATAGGAAAACCTTTGATATCAACGATGATTACTAACTCTAATAAAGCAAGGGATAGCCTGAAGCAAGGGATATATAGCAAAATATTACTCGTGTCCGTGGTAAGGGTTACATTCGTATCAGTGCAGAGCCAAAACCACCCACAAGACCAGATTTGGCCAAGCACTATCCTGCGTCAGTAACTCTGAGCACACACATAAATCCACAACATACTCTCCCCAGGGAACAAGTGTGGAGTAATTTGCGAACACACGAGCTCTCGGCGTCGCGCGAACATTAACTATTAAATTCGTTGCATATTAAACTACACCCTTAGAGCTGTGTAATCTACCTGAACGCGTATTCTTGTATCTTCAAAGCTTAAAGCATAAAAATACATTTTTTAAGTGAATACGTTAGAACATTGACGTCGCGTAATGGAGCATAGGTTTTCTGAACACGTTCGACTTTTGCATTTTCTCTTCGTATTTTATTAATATGCTTTATATTATATTAATTATTCCCCTTTGCTTCTCCATACTCGTTAATTAGTCTCTCTGGTATGGAGAACACGGACGTATTGGAATGTTTACGATATTTAATTAAGTCTATACTTTACAAATGTAATGATTATGAATTAACTACAGCTATTACGATTTCTATATTTCAGATTTCATTGCAAATAATCAATATTGACATTAAAATGTATATTTTTCTAATTTAATGCTACAAATAATTTTGAAATAAAGAGAACAGCGCAAGGAAATTGAACGTGGCAAGATCAGAATTGAAAAAGGTCGCTCCAGAAAAATTGGTGAGGGCTGACACCGCGAGGCTGATTAGTATGCCTGACAAGTAAAATGATAAATGAAATAGATACAATGTTTACCGTCTCTGGAGGGTAAGTATCATAACCGCTTAACGATATTGAAGAGTACAGACGTTTGTTGAATAGTTGAGTTTTCTTCGCTTTTATCTATTGGCAAGAATCAATGAATATAAATTTAACGTAAAATCTTTAAAAGATATTGTTATGTGAGTTTTGATTGTACTTTATAAGATTTTTTTTTTTATAAATAGGTCAAGCAAATGACTCCATTGCACCTGATGGTAAGCAGACGTGGAGTCCAAATGTGAAGATGGCTAGCTTCGACGATTATTTGTATGACAATGCACTACAATAGTAAGACTATTCCAAAAATACAACACAATTATTATTACCACGATAATGTTTATTTGCAATGAGCAGTCTACAGTTTCGCCATATTCCAAAAATGATGACGTTTTCACATTAATTTATCAAATTGCGACTTAAGTACCTTTTTAACACTTGATTAAACAATCCCATTGGATTTCAGGAATGATTGAGACGCTCTTAAAGTAAATCTCAGGTCATTTTTAAAGAGGAAGTTTCCTAAAAATGGCCTCTTTGTTTTCGACAGCCAACAGGCACCCTCTATCCTGGTCGAGAGGTACGGAACCCCACTTGACACGCTTCATTTTAGCTTTCCTTTAAATTGAAACTGGAGCGAGGGCGGTTTACATGTGCGGTATCAGTCTGTTATGAATCAACTGGATTTTTTATTATTATTTCCGAAAACGCTTCGTGCATTTAAGGCGAGTTTCCAGCGGAATATATTTTGCATTATACAAAGCTTTTGGCAGGTTTCGATTCATTGCTACGTCCTTGGAAATGTATCTATATAACTTCAATATTCAGTAGCAGAAGAGGTATCCATAAAATATCAAAGAGAGTAGATAAAACGTTATGTAATAAGACATTGATTCAGTAAACTTTACTTGTACTTTAACTCACAGCATATACCCATAACACACAGAAACAATGGCCTATAACAGCGAATCAAGTATTTAACAATTTCCCATACTATTTCCCATGGTGCATATTCTAGTCGAGAACAACTTTTCCCATCGGGTGCGGTGCACGGCGGCCGTGGCAATGCACTTTCGCTGACCCCATGCCTCCTCCCACGGCGACCCTCTCCCTCCCTCTTAGGAACTTTCTCCACCCTTCTCGCTCGCGCAATGCGCTCGCGCTCCCAGTACCAAGGTAATAACATTCTACAACGTGGTACGCCGAGTGGAACGGGTTCTGTCGATGACTTCGACGATTATTTGTATGAGAGACAATGCTCGGATGCATTCGGCCTGTTTAGAGGTTAGAAATCAGATTATAATTCAAGACGCTGTCTGATATACCTACTTTTAAGTAGTTGGTGTTGTTTTTACGTGATACTGAGCATAAAAGGCTTGCTGTCAAAGTACTAAAGAGAGCGAACGCTTAAAAGAGCCTTTAATACCCAGCTTTATGATCCCTCACAACATTTTCAGCTTTGAGGGTATAGAGAAAAGTGATATGCAAATCCGAGAATACAATGTCATGTCAAGTTGGAAGTGCAATATGTAGCAGTAATTACAACGGCGATGAACGTCGTATGCAAATCGTGTGTGAAAAATCTGTGAGCTGCAAATGGATCATCCTCACAGTCATAATAGCAAGAATGAATGTTTCATTAGGAACGTAGAGGCGGCGAAGTACAAACTCATCGCGCGCAAAGTTGGAGAAATACCGCAGCTAGGCTAACTTACAATCGCAACAAAACACACACGTACGCCGCACTGAAGCGTACATGTATCGAGAATCGAACAGTCATAGATTTACTCTCCGTAAGTAGAATAACTTTCTTGCTTACGAGAGCGCTTCAACCGGCATTGTTAACGTTCTGTATAGTTACATTTATCTCGGTGCCTTCCAGGTGAATGATCTTGCAATACTCAAATATGTAAGATATTTTTCTACCATATTCAAAGTACTAAAATGTTCATGTTTTACGCTCACGATACACGTCAGTACATTTAAATTTTCATTTGGTCTCTGATATACTTGAAAACGCGCCAGTTAGGGATTACGAGGGAGTGTGCCGAAACGACGAAGTTTGAAAGCGAGATGTCAAGTATGCGATCGAGCGTCACAGATATTTGAACTTTATCTATCAAAAATTTAGGACGACATTCGTTAGTATCACCCTCAGGAGGACGTCATTCTAGGTTTACCAGTAGACTGCTCGGTCGGGAGCGAAAGGTTTTAAGGCGATGCTCCAGTTGTTGTATTTTGAAGCGTAAGTCTGTGGGTTTGGATACACATTCGATTGGTGAATTTATGGCAGCGCGAGTATATGCGACTGGCAACATTCCATCGCACAATGAGTAATTTAAAAATTCAAAAACTCGTCGAGGCTCGGCGTGTGCGAGGTGAGGCGATCCTACGAGTGCCGCTCTGCAATTGAGACTGTTATCTGCTTGCACGAGGCTGTAGAGGCAGGAATAATGCGCACAGCTGAATAACACGGTTACCTAAATATAAGCAGGAGCAGAGACATTGTGTTCGGAAAGTTTTAAGAAACACCGTATGAGGCAGAATAGGCCGCACATTCTAAAGAAATTCTCGACCTCGATAACAATATGTGTATCAGCGACGCACTCAGCCTTCTAATTGGCAACAAAATGAGACTTGTTCGCTACTATGCTGTACAATTTTTAAATTAAATTCTTTCTACTCGTATGTTCCAAGTATAATTCCATCGTAGTCGAGCTACGTTTCGTTGGTTTTTGGAATTCCGAAATAGGTATTTGATTGCAATTTAATTATTCAGCGGCTATTCGATGCATATGCTACACGTCTGTTTTGCGGGGAACTCGATATGTCGATTGATCTGTTTCATGCATACTTGAATGTTTTAAGCAAATCATTCCTATTTGGTCTGGTGATTTATATTGAGAGGAATTATGGAAAAAATTCTAGCTATTAGCGATAATGCTTCAACCAACCAATTATACCGTTCTTTTTGTATGCTTATTAAACACTATCGTTTTCCCATGGCTTTTCTCACATTAAATATCTTTGGACTTTCGTTTCATTCTCTTAGGGGATGAATTTTGGAAAATTCTTTCTTAGCGGATGCCTAGGTCATAATGATTATCTTCATGCCAAGTCGTAATTCCAATATCGTATTAGGAAATGTATAAAAAGATTGTGGTTGTGGTAAAACAGAGACTGAGTGATCAGTAGGTTAGGGTTATTTTTTATGACCAGGCGAAGGGCATTGTTTTGGGAGAATCTAATATGTTAAGTACCTATCTATGCCCGCGTACCCATTGATATCTTAAATATTTTTCATTTTCGATTTCTCTTTACGAACTGTATAGATTTCCTAAGAAATGTGTCTAATATAATTTATTTCACACATATAAAATATTAGAACTATACCCCTTTGGAAACTAAAAACTAGGAATTGTACCCCTGTCTACCATAGTTACATGTATAAGACAAGTACGAAACATTTTCATTAATTTCGTTAGGTATATAAAATAAGCATTACAATTCACATTCGAATTGTATTTCGACGAAATCCGGAGTAAACACAAAAGTATTAATTCCTTAGATCATTTATAAAGTTTAATTAATTATGAAGGTTGAAACCAACAATCTGAAACAGTTTTAATATTCAGCGAGAGAACCAATCTCATAACGCAGTACCTACTAAAAGTAAAAAGGGAAATAATTACAGTTATTAGTAATTACCAACTCGCGGTGTACGAACAAAATCTTGAGACCTAACCATCTCGAAAATGATTTAACTCGGCAACGAGTACTGGTCCCTAAAATAATTCAAACAGAGTTGAAAATTCCACGACAGTTTTAGTTTAATTTCCGGATTCGCAATTTCGAAAAGTAAAAACAAACCTTGGTGTTATAGCTTAAGATTCAGTTCAGCGGAACGCAGAAGAACCGAGTTCTGCGATGTGGGATTCTGGGCTTTGTTTCAATGTAACGATGGGTGATATTCAAGTAGTGGGTTGATGAAATTTTCCGAATGCAACGGGAATATGTTAGAGCGAGGTGGTAAAAACTGGGCCGTAATTAGTCTTTGGAGTCGAACCGTGAACAGGAGTGGAGGCTCGGGCCTCGGAGGGCCCCGAAGTAGCCCGTTGAAATACGTACTGCAATGTCTACAATTGGTTTATCCATTTTTATGTAAAATCATCTTTCATTCAATAGCAATTGAAAAATGTAGTACAAGTATTCCTTTTTCAGATATAACGGCTAATGACGCTGACGATACATGTTCACTTGAAAACTGTTCAAAAATACACGCATATAAAATTTATTTACTTTTAATCAGAGAGATTCAAATTGATGACGTTAGCAATAGCAATACGATTATTCTGATCTTGCAATTGGAATGTCGAATTTAACAGGTAAAAATAAACTTTATTTATGTAGGAATGAGTCTTCGGAATAAGTGGATATCTTTAAGCGGACTACGAGTCTCTCTTTGATACTTCCAAGTATAGAAACTGTGTTCATTAGCTGTTGAACTTTTTTGGTGGACTTTCATATTTTCCTTGGGTATTTGGCATCAGACAGCTTCGTGTTTGAATAAACTACAATTAAATTAAAAATATGCTTCTTAAACTTTATCATCTACTTAAACTGCTTATTGCTCTTAAATTTTTCGATGCTTAAGTTTACCAAAATCTGCATTGATTCTATATATAAATAACGTAGACTTTTGAAATTGACTCACCGTTTCGGACGCTGTGTAACGCCCGTTGCTGCACTCAAGTAGTGAAGATTCACTCACCTGGAAACAAAAAAAGAATACGCTAAGATTTTGCCCGTCTATTCGGGTATAACTGCACAAATATTGCATCCATTTTACTACGACCTCGCTTTCGCATGAAATAGATTTGTAGATTTAAGTTTTATGCGACCAAAAAAGTGCTTTTTATTGAGTATGATTATAATGTAACATTAACTAATGACCACTAAGAAACAATAAGTTCCACAACTGATAGTATTGAATAAGTTAGAGGTACAGATATTGTGATTATAGATATTGCTGCAAGACTATCTTCACAAACAAGTCATGAACGCATAATGTTGCATTATGCATAAATTATCTGCATTAGCGTATTCTGGAAACGTTTCCCGAGATCTTGTTTCGGCAGATAGGGGGAACCGCAATCTGCTCTTAACTTCGTTATGAGGGAATTGCTAAGTGTTCCTATTGTTGACCACAGCATGGATAGTTGAGGCATCGCCTTTGGCCGGTTAGTCATGCAAATAGACATCAACTTGTGTTCGCTTTGGGAATCGTAGAGCAAAGCCGTTTTGTTCTTGGTAAACATGTTTCATAATTATAAGTGAATTTCTATTCTAAAGACTATTGACTATTTCTTTTTATTTTATTGAATCTAAATAAAAAGGAGTAGTCATTTTGGTAAATTGTTATAATAAGGACGAGCTAATTTGAAAATGGTGTATCCCACTATTTTCATTTTGTATTTCTAATGATGGAAATACTGGGACCATTTGTAATACTATTTCCATATACTGTTTCGTGAGATGTTTGTCGCGCGTGGATTTTAAATTGGTGTTCACACAGGAACTATGTATTAGTTCTTTAATTTAATTAGTTAATTAAATATTGGTGATACTATGGGGATGTCATGAGTCATGATATGAATGAAATGATTTGTTTTGTGAACAGTTACGACCGCTTTAGTGGTGTTCCACTTCTTTCTTTCTTCTTTTTCATGGGTGTTTTATAAAACACGCCTATCCCACCTTTAGCGCACCATAATTTATTGTGAAATAGCTATTTCCTTAGTATTTGCAATTTATCGTCATTGAAATATGGGATATTACTAGGAAAACACACTTGTCCCCCGATTTAAATTTTGTATTTCTAAGGAAAGAGTGAGGACCTCTAATTGTCTTCAGTAATATTCATGTTATGTCTTTTTGATTTATAAGCTGTTAGTCTTATGAAGATAAAGTAAATATTAATAAATAACATACACCTACCTAAAATTAAACGAAACTTGACAAGTCTATCTAAAGCAGAGATTATCAAACTTATTTGTTTTACCGCCCCCTTTGAAAATCAATTATTGTTCACCGCCCCCAAATTTTTATACACTCTAAACTTAAAAACCACAATTTATTGCTTTAATTAGGTATACAAACTTCTGCACTTCCCTCTCTCCTGAAGGGGCGGCTGCTTGGCTATAGGCAAAAAGGGGGTGTTAGTCAGTAAGGAGTAAAGCACAAAGCAAACTCGTTTATCTCTTTCGACGCTCAATCGTACTGAGCAATTTAGGACAAGTTTCGATGAACCAGCCAATTGCTACCGAATTGCACCAATAGCGTTATTTAACAAAAACTTGTTTCAATTTGATTGCGTACAGCCTATCCTAAGAAATATATGTTCAGTATTTTTAGTTGTTATAACCATCACACAGGACAGAAATATACACTAATTATTCGATATTGAGTAGTAGGTAAGGTAGGTTTTAATATAGTGAATTTTACAATATAAAGTAAATGAAATTACAAATCAAATATCGCCCCCCTAAACTACGTCAACGCCCCCCATTTTTATCTGGGCACCTTAACGCCCCCCCACTAGGTCTCCAACGCCCACAAGGGGGCGTTATCGCCCACTTTGAGAAAGACTGATCTAAAGCTTAGTACATTAAAACTATCAAAAACTCTGAAATAGGTTATTAAGTGATGAAATAGGTTAAAACAATATTGATAATAAAGAACAATCAATTGTACCAAAGCCTAAATTAAATACTCGAAGCTTTCAAACGTAACTTTACCTAAGGTTGCTTAGGTGAAGTCTATTGAACATGATAGCTATTGTACTGAAAGTCGATCAAACCACGGCACTGGTTTAAAGGCTAAATGATTTTCCGTTAATAGACGTTTATCGCACAAAGGACGGTAATAGAGAACGAATATCAACCTCAACCGTTGATGCTCTGTTTCGAACATTATCGGATACGCAGATAAACAAAACAATTATCACAATCTGATAACGTTGGCGGGTTCATCTGATTTAATAGCTCAAAGTGGAATTGTGTATTTGATACAGTTATACGCAAATTCACTTTAGCCGATTATATAAATTAGCGTAAATTGCGTCCTATTTTTGTTTTCGACTAAATTAAATTCCGCCAATATTTTCTGAATCAGCTACATATAATGTTGGTGTATTGATTTTTAACTAGCAAAACAATGAACTGTCAATATTAATATTTGGGACAAATATCCTAGTCATATCGAGATTTTAATTAACTCACGCGTAGCAATCAAAACGCGCTTCTATTAGCAAGGCATTAAGTATTAATGCAATATGATTTCATTTGGAGCTCTAGAATAAATAAAGCAAGAGTTATTTTGTATGTCTGCATTTTTGATATTATGAACAAATTCCGACAACGCCGGTGCGGAACAATGGAATAAAGGCGTCAATAAATCGGGAACCGTACATGGACAACACACTTCGGGAAATTCTTATCATTCCTATCGGATTTCTGCTGATATTATATTCAAAATATGAAAGGAATTGTGCTGTTCATTTAAATGCACGCACAATGTGGGGGGATCATTTACTCGTGTCGAAATCGAATTTTATTCTTGAGAAACGATAGCTGTGTTCAAATTGCTGGTTACAATCAATTTTTTTTTACTGATTTCCGAACATCAAGATTTTGGGATACTACCTTTATATGAAATCATATAGAAAAAGTTCTATTTTCTGTACTTGTTATTTAATATATCTATTTCACTGATGGGAATGTTTGCATTGGATATCTGTTTTATAATTTGTTTGATAAGTGTTTTAATCTGCGAATACATGCTAGCAAGAAGATACGACCTTGCCAGTCCTGTATCAAATATCTGTGTTTAGGTCACAGTAGTATTTTGATCTTTAATTCTTCTTCAATTGAATACAAAATCGCGTTGCTTGAAATAATTTTAACTGCTGGAGCAATAATAAATGTTATTACAAATTAGAACGAAACAAATTTCAATTATAATCGGAATGTTATATTCGAGAAAATTATCCTCAACATGACAAGTGGCGAAGTTTACGCTACGCTGAACACAAATTAAGCTTATTGGATAACGGGCACTCACACGTTATATTGGTTAAAATGACATTATACTACAACAATTTTAGCTTCAAAGTCGATTGAAATATAAAAAAGAATAATATCATTTTCAACTTTAGTGCTATTTTGGCTAGTACAATATATCCAGTTTGAGATGTAGAAATGTGTATACCTTCCGATAGTTATGTTATATTAGAAATGGACAGTGAGGATTAAGTACATAAGAGAATGGAATAATTTTATTTTTGCGTTTACAAACGCGTAAATATAATACTAGAAAAATGCACTGAAAAAAATCGACTTGCCTCAGGCGGGACTCGAACCCGCACCTTCCATAATGTAAGGTAGTTTCATCTTAGCTGGGCGTCAAATATTTGCAAAAATATTTCGTTCGGGTCTTGGAAGTGCAAATTTCAAAGATTTGATGAAACGATGTTTACCATAAAAACATTAGCACCAAGCACTGACAAATTTCGACAGCGAAAAGCAGTGCCTCGGTGGCGAAATTGGTCAACGCGTCCACCCGGATTGTGGAAGGTGCGGGTTCGAGTCCCGCCTGAGGCAAGTCGATTTTTTTCAGTGCATTTTTCTAGTACATAAGAGAAGTTTAAACTGCCACCAGAGACAGAAATATTACGTGGTACGGAGATGTAATGAGAAGAAATGATGAGAAAGCTATAGAGAAAGTGATGTGTACGAATGTAGCTGGGTTTAGAGGTAGAGGAAGTCTGACGGAAAGATGAATAGTCTGCGTTAAAGCTGAAAGAAAGTGTTAATGTAGAGAATGAGGTGACGACTGATCAAGAAGTATGGAATCCTCGATGCTTGGTTGTACACAACCATGCTTTTATATCGCACTTTTCTACGGCAGACCTTTAGACTGTGGAACCAACTTTCGCCAGCGGTGTCCGCGAACTGATACGACCTGGACTGGACATCTTCAAAAAGAGAGCGTATTCTTTCCTTAAAAGCCGGCAACGCATTTGCGATTCCTCTGGTATTGCAAATGTCCATAGACGGCGGTAGTTACTTACCATAAGGTAAACCGGCTGCTCGTATGTCCCCTTTTCCATAAAAATCATCTAGGAACTCATACAGTAATATTGAATTACTCATATCATTTATAGAGACAATATTCGTAATATTGAAAATATTGTACGTGTTTAAAAGCTTCCAATACCTCGGTCACAGTAACCGAGTTTTTTCGGCAAATTTCACGGAGATACCAAATGACGTCACTCGTGCTACGCGTAGCGTGATTAAGCTTATTACATCAATACGATTGACGTATTCAAAATCGTCTTAGCTTCTCCTTTTAATAATATAGAGAGGAATTATTTATAATATTAATTTGAGGATGATTTATAAAAATAAGGAGTAAGAATAGACTTTCATTGCAATTTACACCTTGTCGTATACTTTGACGTTGAAATAAAAATATTATATTAATTACACTTTATTACTTTAACGTTAGACCGATACCAGAGCAAGAGCAAGAGAGCGGGTGAGGGAGCCCAGTGTGACCATCACAAAATAATAGATTATAGTTTTATCATTATTCTGGTAATATGTTAGTTAATTAGTTAAGGTACAACACTATTTAGATGCAGGTATGTACGAGTCATACCTAGATAAAATAACAAAATATTATTCAATTAATTTTATGCAGAAATGTATATCATACAGATATGCATAATTTTATATAGATATGTATAAAATTGACGACAAATTCGAACAGTTCATCGCTGATTGCAAGAATTTGAGAATAGCATTTCTACTTTTTAGCTATACCTGTGGTTCTTTTGTTATAAAACTTACAATATTGGCGGGATCATAGTCTGCATGTCTGCATAATCGCCTACACCGACTGAACTTAGAACTTCACACCTATAATATTAAAAAAATAGTGAAAGACTATCCGGTCAGGTTAGGTTTCTATTTATTTACAGTTTTATTTAATTTATCAAATATTATATTATGATTTTATTTTATATTTAGCACGTGTACTTGAATGCGATATTTAATTCGATGTAATTTCATTTTTAATTAAAAATTCTTATTTAACTGCAATAGTTTCTAAGGATCTTTGACCTTTGGTCTTTGACCCCTCCTAAATTTTAATGCAAGATTACTGTGTCTAGATATTAAATTATTCGTTGATTATACTTATTTCGCTGCACAAAACATTCTCTTCATGAATATTAAAAAGTCAAGCACGCACAGTTAATAACACCTACAAAGATCTACGGGCGGGAGATTTTCCAACGAACTTCAGGGCAATGCGGTTCAGTTGTGATGGCGCTCGGGGCAGATCACAACTTGCAGCCTCAACTTAGTGCAACGTCAGTCTTAAATGAAACTTAACAATATCGTAACTAATTACTTGTTCCGTATTTGTTTTAAAATGTTCTTGCTTTAATGAGGCTACCTTGTGCAACAAAACAAATAAACTGTTCTTGTATATGAAAATATTAACATCATACCTTTATTAAGATTCTACAGTTTATGAGGCACAGATTCAATCCCGTTTCATAATGAAACCCCTCACAGTGGCTAGGCAAAGAATTTAGATTTTTTTTACAAAGAATTAGCACAATATTTGTGATTAAACTGATTGTTATTTTATTGCGATGCAATTTAGACAACATATTTAAAGGACTTGGTAGTGGACTTGGTAAACAGTGTGAGTAGGTACGAGACTGATTTTTAACTGACTTCAAAAAAAAGAGGAAGTTCTCAATTCGACTGTATTTTTTTATGCGTGTTCCCACTCATATAACTCTTTACTGGGTGTACCGACTTTGAAGATTCTTTTAACGTTTGGAAGCTGATGCTTGTCATGTGGCCCCATTTAAATTTGATTAACATCTGACGAGCAGTTTTTAAGTTATCCCTAATAGTGCATATTTAATTGACATCGATGATCTCGTAATCTTATTACTTGTTTGTCTAAAGGATCTCGAAATAGATTCCTGAAATTGCTTATGTCTAAAACATATTATTTCTCCGTTTTTTCTTTTGACGGCGTTTTTTTATTATTATTATTTTTATTCAAGAGACTCTCTTGACCTGCACCAAGTTTCAGCACATATAGCTGATTACAGAGGTTATGCAAGAACTATTGGTAATGAATAAGAAAAAACTGGAAAATGTGATTTGGATTTTGAGCTAAATTAAGCTCTTGTAACTTTAAAGCAGAAGTTAAAGTAGCGGAGTGAAGCTGCAGAAAAAAAGCACACTTCGTAAACATGCAAAACCGCATTTGTTTCATTACCAACTCGCCAGCGCCGACGACTTAGGTCATGCTATGTTCAGAAACTTAATAAACTTTAAACAATACCGGAGAAGATGCGTTGTCAGAACTTCTAAAACTTGAAGTGAAACAGGCGACCGGTAAAGTTATGCCCCTATTAAGGTACACAATGTGTCTAATGGTGAATAATTTACTTACTTGAATAGCATGTGAAATACTACAAGACTTGTAATTAGCATTAGTTCATATGACATTGAAATGTTAATTTAATCTGGTTGAATAAGGAACATAATTAAAAATGATTTTTAACTAAATGAACCTCTCAGGAATCGGAGACTGACATTGGCAAATTTCAAAAATAATGATAGTGATGAATTTATCGGCGAAATCAGTACTAATAATTATTTTTACATAGCAAAACTAAAATAATGAACTGAATGAGTTTCATGAATTGTCTATAATTTGAGGGGAAAAAAAGATAAATTTCGAAGAATCAAAACTATTATTGGTTTACAACTAAGCAGCAAGATATTTTTAATACTATTAGTTATAATAATATAAAGAAATCTAAAATATTTTACAGTGGAATTTCCTAGAAATGAAGTTTATATTAAGATCATAGAAAATATGTTTTTTGGGAATCAAATAATTGAAATGAACACATTCTGAAGTAGAGATTCTAAGAAAACTTAAGCTTGAGAACAAAAAGAATTCTTTTCCCAGCGGGTTACAGAATCATGGAAAGTAAATAAAGTTAAAATGACATACCTGACCCAAAATAGTTGACCACAAAGAGACCAATTTCATTAAGCCAACTAAAGAAAGTTAAAACACTACCAAAGAAGCGTAACTAAGAATTAGTTGTAACATCAAAGTCCACATTCCCGAGGTTAATAAAATTGGAATCGAGATTTAAGGCTACTTTCCTTTAGGAGAGACTAAAGAAACGACCAGATTTTGCCCGGGAGGAATTTTATTTGTTCTCCTTAAAGGGCTGGAGAAAATTTTAATAGACACGAATCTAGGATACAGATCACAAAAAAACATAGCTGTGATGTGCCGGCTTATTAATAATTTATAACCGTGCTATTGGCTAAAAATCATATCGGACATTATATAATTCAACTTTCGTACTCAGCGCCCCGGTGCGTGGCATGTTGGCTTGGAACTATAGATATCGACCGTATTATTTTGATTTATTTTAATTAGCACGGAACGTATTTTTTATTTGCCTATTTCAATACATATTACTTAACTTTGAATTAAATTAGCAAGCCATTAAATATAATGGCTTGCTAATGTCTAATAAGACATCCAATAATCCCGTGTCGCAATGTATCGGATTCACAGAACATAGATGATCGGATTCACCCACTTTTGGATATTTAAGAAACCGAAATTTACGCACGGTTAGTGACATAGAACAACCTCTTTCTGTGTTATGTGCTTAGTGATGTGTACTAAGCACAGAACACAGAAAGAAGTTATATATGCTCGCCATAGTTACTTTGACAATATAAAAATAACAGATTAAGACATAGCCAAGATAAATTTCTGATCCGATCAGAATCGGTTCGAGAATACTTTAGAAGGATATGAAAAAGAAATATAAATTTAAACATGATATAAGACTTTATAAATTACGTCGTTAAAAATGAAGCGGCCTCAAAGATATTGTGTCTCTTAATTTCACCGTAAGACTTCCAGTGTATTATTTTCTCCCCACATAATGTGGAACATTTTTTAAATCGGCCCATAAAACGAATCCTTAGCGAGCAACCTGGCCAGGGTCGGAGGGAATTTAATAAAGTAAATGCCTATTTTATCGTGAATTTATTTTATAAGGCGTGTTTTGATATATTTATTATTTTAATTAATTTTATGGAGATTTCCAACCACGTCCTCGCAACTGTAGGATGAATTTATTTTCTCACATTGGAATAAACTTTAGGCAAACATAAGATTGTATCAGAATTTTGTAAAATATGAACCTTTAGGTTATTTAAATTCACATAAATATATTTGAAGTAACATAGATATTAACAGTAAAAAACGCAGACAAATTTATTCAATAGTAGGTACTAGAGATTAACCAAAATAATTATAGAAGACATTAGCCAGGAATTTCATTTTATACTTTAAATAATTTATGGTAAAAAGCGAATAATCATCAGATGCTATTGTTAAAACATCTAAAATAGACAGTGTAACTTGTTGCTTGGAAACGAATCCAAAAATAGCAGACTAGCGCTAAATGACTAAACACCACATACTGAATCCGGGCCACGTGTTTGGTTCTGTTTTGTGTAAACTGTATTAGTTGTATTAAATTCTATATATTCCTAGTCTAGGTCTAGTCCTATACTAAATAAAGTCTCTTATATTGAAGTAATATTTGCTAGAACTAAACGGGCAGCCTGGTTGTTAAATAAGGTGTGTGACTTCATACTACAAGTTAATAAGTCATCATGAACATCATCATGAACTGGATATGGAGGAAATTGATATATGAATCAGAAGTGAGTAAAGATGCGGGACAGAGAATACCTAGGCCAAAGTTTATCGAATAACACAAAAACATTTGTAAGTGCCACGTCAAAAGTACTCGAAATAACAAAGCATATATGAGGACTTTGACGACGAGTGGATGAAGTGTAATCGAAGCAAGTGCAAAGAAGAGATCTCTGCTTAGAAAGAAAGACATGACTCAACTATGTTTGTATTAACAAACAAAACAGCTGTGTTTAGTAAACATGTAAATAAATTTTCTGGTTTATTTTGTTGTAATATGCATAACAAAAAGTGGTAAGTGTTCAAACATACTGCCGTTCAACGCCCATATATCTTTATTAATCCTGGGCTCCATCCATTCAGTGCGTTGAATGTTTATTAACATATCGACCATAGAACGGACAAGCCAGCTCTTCTATTTTCCATTTCCCAACTCAGACGCTTCCTGCTTTTACTAGAAAGCCTGTTCGTTTTTTCCAATATACAAGATTGATCTTCTTCTTTCTTTAAGCCCCACCATCCATTATTTCATTTTTAAAACTTAAAGGTAACTTTAAGTTTACCGTTCAAACATTGGCGAGAAAATAGCAACTTAAAATTGATGGATTCGTAGCACACTTCTCAATATCATAGCTAGCTTCCACTAGACTATAGTGTTAGCACATTATTTAAGTCTCAAAGCGTACACTCATAGCTCATACCGGACCCACGTCGACGTTAGAACTGAAATTTCACAGTCCATTGCTTGCTACTATTGGGGTTCCTTCGGAAAATGTCCACTGGTGTTAAACTCTGCCTTTGTTAAAAGCTATAAAGGTCCTATAAATATTTTTTATCTATATTTCGAAGCACATATCGCCTAGGGATGCGGACAAATGTGTTTCTCCTACCCTGCTTCCTAGTAATAAATAATGTTGTTTGTTATACTAAAAAAATTGTGTTACATTCTTCCTGCTCTTGAAAAGGGCAGTATGAATTGCAACAATTCGCTTTCGACAGTTAGGTATACTACTTTTTGGCGATGATTAATTTGAGTGAGAACAACAGGAAACAAAATACTAGTAGTCAAATGATACTGGACATGTTACGTTAAAACTAATCAAGACACGAAAAGAGAAACAAAAATTAACATAATACAGATACAATATATCACCGCGTGGTAGTTTGTTTAGTTTTTACAGCGGGGTATTACGTGTACGATGACTTTTTCAACGCATAAATCGTGATATATCAAAAACAAATACAGGAAGCAACATCGGAGGAAAATAAAAATACGACGTTGAACCGATAGGAATGAATAACATCGCTATACGATTTCAATGTTTGTATCCGTTGTTTGTTTAGCATACACAGGTATGAGAAGAGTTCCACCACCTTCACAAACATAAGAAAAAATGTAATATTCAGTTTCAAACTTTAGATTAACATAAATTTAAAAAACTAGAAACGATCGAAGATAGATTTGTAGTCATCTTTGTATAAGTTTATTATAGCAAGATTACTAATAGCAATGTAATTATATAAGATAACTGCAAGGACATTTTAATATAAATAGTTTTATTCCTAGTTATTCCGACGCGTTGATCAATACATCACAACTAAATGAATCAGCAAATGCATAATAAAACAACAACAGTTGAAGTAAACATTATATAAGTAAAAATGATCCAACGAAATGCTTTATAATAATAATATTACACATTATAAAGTCTTGCCTTCTTAATGTAATGGTCAAGATCGTGTGAAATGAAGCTGACTTAATATCATCATCAATAAAGAAAACAGAAACACCAACGGCACCGCGAAAAATGAATCTGTCTAAACACAGAAGGGGACAAAAGATTAATTGAAAATCGATATAGGGACATACCTTTGCGAATCTATCAAAATACATTCAGTTTGCTTTCAAACGATAACGCCCGCCCGAATTACATTGTCAGTCATGATTAATGTCGACTTGTGACACGCTTTATTGACTATACTCAGACAGCAAAATTTGCAAATGAAAAAGATTACTGAGTCACCTGCCAAGATTTACTGTCCGTTTGTTAGTGATTTATCACTTTCCTTTAAACAATAAAATCGAAGAGAATTATAATTACAAATCGAAATCAAGTCTGCTAATGAAAAGGAGTTTTTAGTTTTATTCTAAGGTTCAAAAGAACAGTAACGTGTTCAAAATTAAATAATTTTTAAGGTTTCTAATGTAAAATATTAGCAACACCACGAGAAAATTTCTATTATAAAAGATAATAATAGAAGACAATTAATATAAAAATGATGACGGTTATAGAGAACAATTATGAACCACTAAAACTTTTGACGACTTTCTTTGGTCAAGACAAACATACTCAGAGCGTACTAAGTAAGAACTACAAAATACATTATACGTGTGCTTGGGCTTAGTTTGATTATATAGGAGCGCATTTGAAGCCTATCCAAACATTTCAATCAAGTCACCTTATTTACATTTTTCATAATACAAATACTCGATGTGAGGTGTAAATGAAAACGTAAGGTACAAACAATGTCGTAAACAAGGAATGTAACGTATCAATTAGTTCGATTTTACATTTTTTTTTCAAATACAGAACCATTACGGAGGCGGGTTTATTTGAAAACCATTAGCAGCAGAATGGATACGGTTTGAATCATCGTTAAATGAATGGCTGTCTTTCACAAAAACCAGCTATAGGGTCGAATGTGAAACGGATATATTCAATGGACTTTTTTTAATATTCACATCAGATTACTTTCTGAATCTGTACCTCATTCGGGTTAATAATTGACCTGGAAATGTAATTAATTACACGTTCAAAATATTGGCCTGGTATTTTCGGATACCAGTTTGTAGCAATTTATTGTGTAGCAGTAAACGAAACGATATCTGAAATTGTATTCGAAAATTGAATTGTCCAATCAGACTAAGCAGTATTGGAAGTCACATTGTAGAAAAAAAATGTATAATGTATAATCACAATGAATTTTCTGGTATTATCCCTAAAAATAAGAATGAAGAAAAATTATAATTTATAATTTTTAATTAGTCCCATCCGATACAAAACCGCATGAAGGTAACAATTACCGACGGGGGCGAAGCACTAAATCAAAACAAAGTTCCACTCGGATCCCTTTTACCAACTTTCTAAATAACGACGAACAATCTTTTTCATTAAAAATCTCTATGAGCCCGATTATTAGGGAAGTAAAACGCCTCCGGTCGACTGGACGGAGTTCGGGAGTAAGATTTCGCGGGGTCAAACTTGGAGATGTTAACAGATAATTACGGCCAAGTTTCAGCTAGCACGAGACATTTAACAGATGCTTTTGGGAACGCGCTCGTGGGCGCGCGATGAATCCTAATGAGCCGCGGGTCCGCCCGAATATGCCCTTTATTTCTGACACAATAGAAACCCGTTTGGCTCGTCGAAATGACGCTTCCAAGCTTTCGGCAGGCACCCGTTAACACATTCGGTCTCGTGTCTAAGGTTAATTAGATTAGTATCCAACAATGCTCCACGGGTGTTATAGAAAAACAGATTTGGTTTGTGTAAATTTCTCGCTTCAGATGTGTAAGAATGTAGATTCTAACTCGTTTTCTCTAAATCTTACAATTTTATAGACATCAACTATTAGTCATAATTGTTGATATGTAGTTGTATCACTGAAAATTAATCATATTAAAATAATTTTCTTTTCTGTAGTTTACGAAACTCTTATATTAGACTACAAGATTGGGGCAAGACCTCTTCAGACGTGGTTTCCGAATCAGCTGCTCTGCAATTTCTACTAGCAACATTTTTAAATGTCAAATGTATGTAATGCAAGACTTTTCGTAACATATCTCGAGGAACGTTCCGCGGCACATCCGTTAGTGCACATGCACCAAACACCTTCTCGGCTGACACGGCAATTTACATGAGTAGTTACATCTCGCATCCTTCCGTGCGTTACGGACCGCTTAATTTTATGCGGAACCGGATATATGTAGCTAAGCGCAAATGGGTTCATCAAACCTGCAATAAATTACAATTGCGTGAATGCGAAAGTAGAAACTCTGTAAATAACTGATAACAAAATGTGAAAAATAAGAGCTGTTGATATCAGCAACAGCTCAATAATGTCCCCACCGAGGGGCTCGAGCCTACCCTACATTAGGGGCGATTAGGCCTTAGTCAACCACGTTGGCCAAGTGCGGGTTGGTCGACTTCACACACAACCTAAGAATTTCTTCATAGGTGTGTGCAGGATTCCTCACGATGTTTTCCTTCACCGTAAAAGCGTCGATTAAACGTACATATGAATTCAAAATTTGAAAACTCATTGGTACGTGGCGGGGATCGAACCAGTGCCTCCCGGGTGGGAGACGACGCTCTTACGCACTAAGCTACCGACGCTTTTTTTTTGCTGCTGTTGATAACAAAAATATAATCGACATCTCTTTTCCTTACAGTGGGTACGTAGGTAACATGAAAATTCTGCTAAAGTTGCCTGAGTAGAAGGAATAAAGACAAATCAAAGGATTTATTTCAATATTTAAATTAGCACTTGCTTTTGACAATTCTGTATTTTATTAATCTCTACCTAACATACGAAAGATACGGTAAAAGACGTAAATAAAGTTATGACGTTGAACAAAACCGGTCAGTGTTGTAACCAAGAGCTTGTTCAATGAAGAGAGTATACAAACCATGAATGGCATAATGGTTCAATTACGTCGGATAATTGATGGAATCACGTTAGATGCGGTAGACAAGACCGCGGTTGGGTCAGTGGATAAAGCCCAAAATATATTTAAGTGAATACAAAAAAAATATTATTGGACGTAAAGAAAATAATAGGTTGGGGGAAAAGTTTCTTCGCATTTTTTAAGAAAATTAAAAACATTTTTTAATATAGTTTATTTACATTTAACTAAAGTATGTAGGTACCATTTTGTTCGATAACTTTTTGCCATCTTGTAGGTAGGGACATGATCCCATTGCTATAGAAATTTTGGGACTTCTGGTCAAAATACCGCGACAAGTGGTTTTGGCAGTCCTCTCGTGATGTTAACCTGACACTGCCTAAAGAATTCTGAAGAGACCGAAACAGGCGGAAATCTGAAGGTGCAAGGTCAGGACTATACGGCGGATGCATTAACACCTCCCAGCCAAACTCTCTTAATTTTTGCTGAGTGGCTAAAGATGTGTGAGGTCTAGCGTTATCATGATGAAAAACCACACCCCTTCTGTTGATTAATTCCGGCCGCTTTCTCTCAACTTCTTGCTTTAATCTCATCAGTTGTTCGCAGTAGAGTTCAGAATCGATGGTCCTGCCTGGTGGTAACAGCTCATAATGAATAATGCCCTTCCAATCCCACCACACACACAGCATCACCTTGTTGCGAGTCAACCCGGGTTTCGCCACAGTCTGTGAAGCCTGACCGGCCTTTGACCACAACCTTTTTCGCACGTTCTTGTCGTACGTGATCCACTTTTCATCACCAGTTATCAGCTTCTTCAAAAATGGTTCGGTTTCATTACGTCGTAATAAAGAATCACAAATGAGTACACGGTTCATTAGGTTTCTTTCAGTGAGCTCGTGAGGTACCCAAATGTCGAGCTTTTTTGTGTACTCAGTTTTTTTCAAATGCGCCAAAACTGTTTTGTGGTCAATTCCCAGTTCTTCAGCTACGTCGTAACTACTGACATGCCAATCTTGCTCCACTTTTTCAAAAATGGCAGCCATTTCATCTGTAATAGGGCGACCAGAGCGACGTGCATCTTTGACATCAAAATTTCCGGATTGAAAACGCTTAAACCAAATTTGTGCTACTCTCACAGACACTGCACTAGGTCCATAAACATCGCAAATTTTTTTCGCGGCTTGCGTTGCATTTTTACCTTTTTTTTAGTAAAATTTTAAAATGTATCGAATTTCTTCATTACATTCACTCATCTTGGCGGTACGAAAAACAAATGAAAATCACACATTTTCCTAATTTGAATTTGGAATTATGGTCTTTAAAATTTAAACTTTCAATGATACCAAAACTAGCCAGATAAAAATAGTATAGCCAAAGAGATTTTATTACAAGTTTATACATACTATAATGCGAAAAGACTTTTTCCCCAACCTAATATATTGCTATAACAAACGTTTCTTAATTATTTTCCTTCGCAACGGTCACTTCAACATGACTTAGCTTACCAAGGATCGAAGTTTTTGCACAGCTGAAAAACTTCACATATGTAAGTTTTACGACTGAGAAAAAAAATTAGATCCTTAGCATATCACCCCCTTTTATTCCATCGGAGAAAAAATAACATAATTGTACTATGAATGGCTGATAAATATCGACTAATATAATATTCAGTACTTGAATTAAATAATTATTCATAAAATATTTTTTCAAAGCGAAGCCAAAAGGAAGCTTTTAGCAGTCTATGTATGTATGCATGAATGCTTGTATTTACGTTTGTTTCACCATAGCGCCTAAACTATTCATCCGGTTTTGATGAATAAGGTGTCAATCGGTTCGTTATTATAGTCCGGTAAACATAGGCTAAATTTTAATCGACTTTAAAAATAATAGGAGGGGTCGATCTTTAATTTTAACCGATTTCATTCCTTAGAAGTTTGTACACAAAATCTTGTTGTGGAGAAAGTGATTAGATAAATATTTTCTAGTTGGTAAGCAACCACAACAAATGTTAAACACCATGGAGCACCTACTCCTACACTACAACAAATGATGGAGTACCTACTCCCACACTACAACAAATGATGGAGTACCTAAACTACTCCTACACTACAACAAATGATGGAGTACCTAACCTACTCCTACACTACAACAAATGATGGAGAAGGATGAAATACCTACTCCTTGGTGTTTAACATTTGTTGTAATTGCTGACGGACTAGGGAAATCGGATCTAATGTTACAGGTTACAGTTTTTAAACTTTCCTTGTTAAAGAAATGTGGTAATAATGAAGCTGTCATACGGTAAATACAACCGTTCATTAATGACCTTTACAGGAATAAATGATCCATTGAAATATAAACAGTCAATTAATTCAATTATCCCCTAGATGTACTTGAAAAGTAAAATAACAACATTGCAAAAACTTTATAAGGTCGCCTAATACGTTATATTCACTATGATACACCTGCCTAAGCAAAAAGTTTAGAATAAAAGGTCGCATTACACCTCACGATCGCGACGTAATGCCTAATTAATTCCACGCAGGAAGCGGAAGGGCAACGGGTCTCATCATTAGATGCATTATGCAACGGTTACGCATGCGCGGTGCATGTTAACGCGTTTAATATCCAAGACTACAGCTAAGGTGGCGTTAGGCGGGATCTTAATGTCATTAGGTTTTTTACCACTCTTTTCTTTTATGGCATTAATTAAAAAACTCTAATGCCATGTTCAACTGTTGAGTAACTACATCAATAAATTAAAATATTTGTACTTCATTTTGCGAAACCATTTAGAAGTAGTGGACTGAGCAAATTTACAATGCAAAAAATTTCCGTAAAACTGCCGATAAAAGTGAGTATTATAACTTCCAAAATAGGAAGTGTAAAAAAATTAACACTTTCTATGACTTCTTCGTCATACAAAGTGTTGTCATACAGAGCGCAGGATCGATCGGGTTGGAAATCTTTGGGGGCGGCCTATGTCGGACAGTGGGCTTCTCTTGGCTGATATGATGATGATGATGACTTCTTTATGACATACAATGAAAACGTTAAAGATGTCAATGCTTTTTCTAGTGTTTGCAAACCGCAGTAAGTAGTCTAATGGCCCAATTTAATTTTGTTGTTGAGCATTATAGTGAAACCACTTTAAGGAACTGTGTTGAATCCCGTGAAATTTCCAAGACTATGTGCCATAATATTCCAATAAGACCGTTAGCACTGATATTGATTCAAAACGCATGCGTCGCAAGTCCACGTGCTTTGCTTACCTCATAACAGCGACATCATTTTCTGCGTACCTTATGTTTACCATAATTATGTCAATGTCATAGGTATCTATATATGATAACAATACGCGTATGTTAAAAGATTACGGTTTATGATTTTCAGACATATTAAATGAAAGCAATCGATATCATAGTTATTACTTACAATGTTAGCAAGTAGAACTAGAATTCCAATTCGACATTTTGTTTTAAGACTTTGCAGTTAAAGACTCCTCGATTAAAGATTGATATCAAATTTCAGCGCGTCTTCAAATTTAAAATTTTACCAAATTCTGGAGCAGTGTCTTTGATGAACCGAAAGGTGCCATTCATTTATTTGATCATACCACTCTTAATGTCACCGAAAAGTAGATAGTATAAATAGATGAACATTTAATAAAGCGGCGTATATTTAACTATTTCGAAATATTTCTGCATATGTTTCACATCTCAACCTCAAAATGGCTTTTAGTTAAAAGAACATTTTCGAATCGTCAGAAGTTCTACTATCACTCGATATATCATATTATCTAATGGTAAACGATAATGTAAAAATTCCAATTAGTATTGGAATTATTTAAATCAGAAAAGAAGCAGCGCAAATAACTTTAATGGTTACAATATTATAGGTAATTATATAAACACAATAGATAAATGAACACGTGTAAATGTAGGTATTATTTTAGTAATCAAGATCACACATTTATTTACTTAGCTCAAATAGTACACTAGTAACAAAGAAAGAGAAGAAGGTCGAAGTGGTGAAGTTAATGGAATAATATTTAGTATTTCAGTTACGTTATTGACAATTTATCAAAACAATACAATTTAAACGCATCATTTATCATTGAACATGGCATAATGTCCGGTTATTGACCCAACTGGAAAAATTAAGGAATATTCAATTCGCATTAGCTCTAGCTACTGCGAGAACATAAAGAAACATGATTGGTTGTACAAGCACTCCGCGCTGTCTGGAATATTTCACTCGACGGCTATCGAACTAAATCACCTAAGGTACTCGTAACCGACTGAGAAATTATTTTTAGAAGAACTTTTTAAACAGAATGATTAATGTTTGTATAGGATACGGAATACAGGTGGTCTACAAACTGAGCTTTAAGCTCGTAAAGCCATAATGTACAAAATGCCAATATACAGCAAGTTTTAAGAGATGCTAATTTAACTTACGGAAAGTGTCCACTTAAATTGATACGGAATGTTTATCCAAAGTTTAGCGTGGCGATAAACTTTGCAAGACGAATGGAAAGGACCTCTCCACCATCTAGGTATTTATGATAATTATAATCATAATTCAAACAGGGCACTTTTTAATCCCCAATCCCGTTATTCACGGGATCACCTCAGCAGAATGCAATTTACAATAAATTATGTAGATATTAATAAGTAGGGAGGTTAAGGGTTGGATATAATGGCCCGACCATTCATCGTTCGATAAATTGCGAATGGAGACACAGTAGCCAGATTACGTGCTTCAATATCCGGAGAGTAGACGGGGGTCTATTATCGGGTGTGATGGAATAGAAACTTCACGGTGTTAGTCTTGCGCGCACTTTACAAAAAGAGCATGTTACTTTTAGATGGCACTGTGAGTAGAGCGGTCGTCCATCCTTTCTACATTGTGAGCATTCGTCATTTTTTAAAATTAAAATCTTTATCTAACACCAGAGGACATTACTGATATGAAAATATTTTTACTAAAACAGTGTTAGATACTGCTTCTTTATTGTTAGTAGGTCATTCGTAAGATTTAACGCTAGCATTCATGTTATAATCAGTATTAAGTTAAACTAGTTTTAAGAGTTCAGTGCGAATTATATTATAGTTTGACAGTAATTGCTAAAAGATTAGTGTGTAAAAAAGTTCCAGGCGTGTTTCAAAAGGTTACGAGCGTAGGGTCGTCAAAAATCAGCATTGCACCAATTTGCAACTCTAATAGCACCTAATCCATGATTTATGCGAAACTACATTGCGTAATACTTTTAAAAACAGAAATCAGTAAAACGAACATTGCAAAATCTTCATACTTTTTTCTGGACATTTTCTAATTAGTCCGAAACGGTTACAAAAGGCTCCATAAATTAATCAAAAAACCTCAGAACCCTTTAAAACAATGTAAAAACTCGGATTGAATAAGGGGTTACTTACTCTCAACCACAGATCGGAAAATTTAAATTTAATTCATAAATATTGAAAAAGTGTACCTAAAACACAAAACGTTCCCAATCATACTTTTGCCGAAGAAAAATGATCAAACATTTTGGAGAGTAAATAGAGAGGAGTAGCGGCCGAGAATCGACGACAAACAGAATTACATTATTGTTTAGAAGGAAAATATTTGCTGGAGCGAGACGTCCCGCAGACAAACGAGCCTGATAATTAACGTATTTATCTTTGAATAAACTGTGAAATCTAACGGGCTATATCGAGCAACATTGCAAGAGTCGACTCGTTTTAGTTAACCAAATGGCCTGTGAACTTAAATGGATACTTCAGCAATTTTACACAAGATAGACACTAACAATAAGTAACGTCATTAATTATTTTTTGTTATGCTGAGATTGCAGATTTGTTCCTAATGGTATTTTTAAGTTTCTTGAAGATTATGTGGCAAATAAGTTATAGTAAATGATATGACAATTTATAATTTTTGCTGACAATTGTAATATTATATGTCAGCTTACTTTTTTCCTTTGTAAAATAGAAATCTCGCGTCATGTGAATTTAACAACGGCTAAAGTGAAGATCAAACAGATCGCTCATTCACTTGTACGTGACTTTAAGGGACCCTTACCACTTAATAATATTACTAACTTTTGATGACGCTAAAGATAACAATTCAAATTTCACGTAGCCCGTTTATCTCGAAATCCCGATTCACCGAACAAATATTAATAGAAGGAATTAGATCATCTATTTAACATTCATTACTCAGTGTATATAGCAGATTAACGCCAATATTCCTCGGGACCGAACTGCAGATTTCCAATGAGCCGATGGTTGACTTAATCTCCACTTAACACTATTATAAGGACCACATAAATTTATTCAGCATAGATCGCCAATAAAACAGAGCTGTGTTCAAGCTGGGTTATAAGTTTCAGGTTGTGATAGTGTAAAGGAAACTTTGGTAAGTGCAAATAAGGTTTATTGTTGTTTAGTATCTAGGTAATATTTGCAGTGTAGGCAAAATAGGTGTTAAGCGAGATACGTTCTTGATTGACACAAGTCATCTTGTGAGCAGCGTTGGAAGGATAGAAACTTAAACTGTCAGCCTTGTTATCAACTTGAATGGATAGGATTTAACAGAAATCGTAAACTGTACGTCTTTGATCTTCATAACAGCTAATTAATTCTGGAAGGAAGGCTTAACTGGGTGTATTGACGGGCTGGCCTCTCATGATGTTGTTTAAATAAGTTGAAGCCAAGACTGTTTGAAGATTGGTAATAATTGCGATTCTACTTAATAACGTAGAAGAAACGTTTATTTTGGTCAAAATTCAGTTATGAATTGTTTTGGCCGGTGATTAAGTTCTTGATAACAAAATATAATGGAAGTCCAATTATGTTTACTTGAAGGACTTGATCCTAAGCTAATTAAGACAAAGCAATAGTAGCTAAGGTTGAATGATATGTAATTCAATATTTACATAAATGTCTAATAAAAGTAGGAACTTCTAACTTTTCCCGTTTGAGAGTTCTCCAGGGTAAGATGCTAGTTCGAGAAAATGTTATTTGTATGTAATATGTGTACAATTTAAAGAAAAGTGACACAAAATAACAAGTGTTAAGTAGTCTGCATTGAAATTTATACTGCAAAATGAGCTAATTTGAAAATACCGATCAATGAAACAGCTTGTCTGTATAAACAGAGACGGATAGCCGTTAAGTATGCACGACGCGTCGCCGCTCAGAGTAAAGGGCGGCTAAATGTCTGAGACGAGTTGTTAATTCGTCTGATTAATTGTTTGAACACCTAAAATATGCGCCGTGAATAAAATTGAATGGTTAGTGTCAATCGTAGTCAACTAACTAACTAAGTTACACTCGATTATTTTTACAGGCAATTAAAACTTTGAAACATTAAATCTTTTTATCACTGAAGATGTAGATGTATATTTATTACAGCTTTTAAATTGTCTTCGAATGATGAACAGAAAATGGATAGGTATTTGGAACATTCCAAATTTATTTAATTTATAAATAAAAGTTCTTCAAAAGCCTTAACAAAGTCTATTTTGAAAATACAAAAAGTGTAGACTGAATAATTTTATTTCTTCATCATCATTTCAGCCGAGGAACGCCCACTGTTAGACATAGGCCTCTACCAATTTTGAATATTAGCGATTTGGAATTTGTCATAGAAATTACTGATATTTTTTTCAGTATTGATGCGTATGGCTTTGTGAGTACAACTAAATTATAAAAATAGTTTTTCTTCTTAATTTAATTTTGTCCATTGAATAATGTTAATAAAATTAGAAAGATTATTGTAATAAATTAGGCTACTCGTGTAGCCATTGAAAATGCTCAAACAATAAACGTTAATTCGTCAAAATATATAACGTCTTATCAACCGCCATCAGGCTACACACAGGTTTGAACCTATTGTCAACAACCTAAGAGTTATATCATGATATAAAGGCATCTGTATCTATATGATGCACACATCTCTACAATGTTTAGCTGGGAAACGAACCATAAACATTTTGATAGGCTACCCGGGACAGGTGCACAGCGCACGGCGCGCCCATAAAAACAACTACACCTGATTTATTATTTAAAGTACTCATCCTATTGTCGCACTTGTTTATATTGAAATAGTGACTAAATACCTATACCATGAAGCTGTTAATACTATGACGCTGTTAATTTTTATTTAGTGGGAAAAACATCGGTGAGGGATACCTGGGTCCATATTGGCTCTCATAAAACTACTATTAACATAATAATCACTTTTCATAATTTTATCTTATACTTGTTTTTCTCATAATTTTTTATTTCTAATATCGAAACTTATAACAGACAGTTCTTATATTTCTTTTATTCATACTGTCGTTAGTCAGCATAGTTTTACATTATAATGTAAAATGGTACGAGAATCATTAGCGGACTTCCGATAATAGGACTAAAAAAGTTATGAGAACCACCTTTACATATGCTAATTTTATATATTTATCAAATATGTGTTCGGCTGGGTGATTTATGACTTATGGTAATTTTATATCAGTTTTAATTTATGTTATAAATTGAAAAACTTGAATTGTGAAATAATATCAACCAAGGGTCAATTTAAACCTCAATGTGTAGTTAAACCGCTAATGAGTTCACAAAATATAACTTCATTCGACTTATTACGATCGAACTTATCAACTATGTCACCAAATCAAAGAGAAACTAATTATTAAAGTTTCAGATACTTCAATAATTAATAAGTAGGTAATTGAGCGACTCCGACTTTAAAACAATACCCAATTTAGTCAAACGAAAAGCTTAAACAAATAAATTAAGTTGATCGTAAACGCGTGAAACTTAATAGGTGATTACCGTGTTTCGATTTTAACAGTGTAATGTCTAAAGGGGCCTGTTAGGCCCGATCACGCTATTACCTAACCAAACAGTTGGCAAAGGCCGATAACTAAGTTGCAAGCGCAGGAAACCCTTTCGCAAAGAACAGGGACTAGGGATAAACAGTTTATAAACACATAATCTTCGTTAATACTTGCCCATCGATGACGTGGGTGCCACGGTTGTCTGCTTTAGGATTTGATTGCAAACACGAATCAAGAGATTTCGGTCTTAAGCTAATTTTGATTGCGGGTGTTTTAGGTTATAGTATTTGATAACAATGCCAGATCTTACTTTAACGTTAGTTCTTTTTAATTTTTATCAATCCTCTTGTTTTCTTCATCTCTCTGCACATTTATCACATTTCTATCATAAGAGTTTTTCTAAAGAGTTGAAAGTTCTTGTACCTATTTAAATAAAGAAAATATTTTTTTCTGTTTACTTTTATTTGCAATTGCCCTATATAGAAAAATACCGCAAATTATGCAAAGATGAAACCGCAACTATTGTATTTTAAATATCTCGTAAATAGCAATGAATGCGTTCTACTGTTTGGGAAGATGAATGGATAATTGTTTATGCTATTTAAGAGCATAGGAGAGGTAATATTGTTTAAGGTAGAATTTTCTTATCATCTCTGTTGTATAGATAGTTATAGAAAAATTATTACGCATTCCTTTTTACTTACACGAGATTAACACTCGAAGTTATCCTCGATTACAATGCAAGTAATATCCCTTTGACCAACATATCACAAGTCTATATTCCACATTCAAAACAGGATCGTACAAAGCCCACCGACTTCCAACCTTGCGTCATGTCGCGCGGATTTAAGTTACGTCTAACTGCTCGCACGTGTGTTCAGAGTTGTAGTTATCACCTTGCACAGTTGGGTACTATTCGAATCTGCGCTAATTCCTACTGATCCTAATGGCAACGCGGGATCCGAAAATAGCTATCGTCTTCTATTTTATTTAAGCGTTAAGGTAAATGAGGCAAATAATCTAGAGCAGAGCACTATTTTCGACCGGCGTATATTTTATAACCGCGTGCGTTTTAGGGTTAGGAGTGGTAGTTTATTTAAGCTAGATTAAGTAAATTAAATTATTCAGTCAATAAAAATGTTAATATGCCTAAGAAAATTAGTTTAATGGAACGCGTTCTGGCCCATTATTAATAAACTGATTGCTTATATTAAACTTTATTATACTACTGGTTATTTTCTTTATATTTCTAACAATAATTGTAAGTAACATAAAAGATTACAATCGTAATATAACACTTTTAGCGGTTTAATACGATTTGAATAAAACCATCAACTTGAAACGCAACTTAATGTACGTGATAAGATTTCCAGTTTAACTTAGTGAGAATGAGACGTTTACGGTAGCTAATTTAGATAATGCTTTTGTATCAAATATAAAGTTACGAAAGCGCTCTAGGCACTCTCTCAAATTCTCGGATCCATTTATAACATTGTCGATACATTTTATGTAAATACAACGTAGTCTGTGGCAATTTATCAAAACATTTGTGGCGTCAAAACAAAGACATGAAACGGTGTGATCGATACTTTTTTATGTTTTGGCGGTTTTATCGGGCAGCTTTATCGTGTCCCTGTTGGCTTTCAGTGTGATAACATGCTACCGATCAGTGATAACGATTAGACGACCCCACTAAAAGCAAATGCATTTTTATAATAGATCTGTTGACGAGGCTACCTACCTTTCTTTGTGCGGATGATCACTCTATTAATGCCCGTGGAACGTACATGATCTTTCTCTGATGTACGTGGAAAAAATCGGGAGTGGTCTCCCCTTGACTTTCTCGTATACCAGAAACGACTCAAAGGTTGATAGACACCTTATATTTTGATGTCATACATGCATGTTAAATCTTGGTCACCCATCCGAGTACCGACCGCGCACTTGGTTGCTTAACTTTCGTGATCGACGGCTCAAAAGTTGATAGAAACCTTATATTTTGATGACATACACGCATGTTAAATTTGGTTTCAAAAAGTTAAAGCATGCTCGAGTTATCGTGCTAACGCACAGACACAGACATACAGGCACACGGACACACACAGACATAATTCCAAAAAAAATATTTTGGACTCAGGGAGGTCCAAAACGTGTAAATCCGTTAAAATCTCGAGTTTGAATTTTTTGACGATTACAAAACTTCCTCTATACTACGTACGAGAAAGTAAAAACGGAATAGAACATATATAATGTAATTCAAATTAATACATAAGGTTACTTCAAATTAGTTACATTTTATTTCACTTTATGTTGGACAACTTTAGTTTAAATAATTATTCTAATTGGAACCGTATTCTTTTTTATTACAACTCGGCGATCTAGAGGCATTTGAAATAAAGTTCTTGATTGTATACTTATCAGCGTTTTCTTTTTCACAATATTAAGATGGAAAGTCTTTATGAAATACAATTCATTTGAAAGAAAGGACACATTCATATATCAATTTATAACAAATCAATCGTAATTAATAACGCCCATAAAACGTGCAATAGAAAAGTGCGTGCCTTCAAATTACACTCGACACACAAACCAATTGTAATCCGAAACAATTCGAAAAAATAAAACAACAGTTAAAAGCATCGGACACGGAACGATAAAAATCATTAAAAAGTCCATCGATTCCGATATATTCCGATACGTATATCGATATAGTAATCGACACCTGCGACGATTAATGCTCGCACCGCACCACTTTCATTACACTTTACGTATCGAATGAAATCGATTGCCAATATTTTATGGCTAGATACGAAATGCAACGTCCTCCTAATTTTAATGATAATAGGATCTTCTGCCAAAGGTAACCTATTTATGTCCAGCAGTAAAAGATATAACGCTTAATGGCTCTATGAGCTATTAAACTCTCATCTAAATAAATTTAAGGTTTAGTACCAAAAAATACGACTAAAGAGTCTTTGAATGAGATTCCAACAGCGAATGATACCATCAATGCTTTATTAATAAGTGTGAAGTATTTACGACATCTTAAATTGGCCTCAGAACACAACACCCAACTTTTTGCGATTTTTAATATTAGGGGTTTAAGTATGAAATTGCCGTTTTGTATGGAGAATTTAACGAAAATTAATTTTTCATACAAATATATTTGCGATTTTTTAAGGAACCACAAATATAAATTTTGTGCAGTTTTGTGGATATATTTAGACAGCATTAACCTATAGGCCACTTAGAGAAAAAATTTGAGAATTAATACCTGTATAAAAATATTCATATTTTTAGAACGGAGACGGACACCTCTTAGGACGAGCTGTTTTTGAAGATGTATTTCTAGTGAAAAAAATAAAAATAAGAATGAAATTTTATACATAAATATAAGTCCTTGTAATGAAGTTTAAAATAAAAAAAGAATCATGGACATAGCTATTGTATTAAAGGAATTATACACTAATGAATAATGAGGAAAAAAACGGCAATTTCATACTTTAACCCCTATTATTATCGGTCTTAAGTAAAAAAGGATAAAGCATAAACATACACAGTCATACACACATACAAACAACAGAGAGCGTGCACGCTACACGCGCGCTTATTTGAAAGTTAATACATCATTATCATCATAACAGCCTTTATAATTCGACCCACTGCTGTGACAAAAGGCCTCTGCTTGTCATCGAAGGAGGTTTAGCAGATAGTCCACCACGCTTGCCCAATTCGGATTGGTGGACGGAGTATAAGGTGATCAATACCCCTTTGCTGATCCATTAGTCGCCTTCTACGACACCTATGCTATTCTACTCTTCCGGCATCTCTTGGCCAAAAAAATTATATAGAAGTGCCTCCTTCTAAAATACATTAATGACGTAATGAAAACGTTGATGACTGCGACAAAGGTTAGTTTCACTAATGCAGCCGTTATCAAACACTAATGTTTTGTAATTATATGTTAAGTTCTATGATAAGCAAAAAAGTACAATTCTATGTTACACTTGCCAGGCAAACAGAGCGAAGAAGATGCCAAGTTCAAAAAACAGAGCGAAGAAGATGCAGAGGAATAAAATAACATTACCGTTAATCACAATACTAACCACCCTAATTAAGGATGATACGCTTTTGCTTGTCAGTTGGTCTTGTTAGATTCTTGTCATTAATACAACAGGAGCTTAAAGTTAGGAAACTTCTAGTGAACCGGGAAACTCTTCTATTGATTGTGTTGCTTTTCAACCAAAGGTTGATCTTAAGCATCCTCCAAAGAATTCCACAACGACCGGCTCTGTGCTGTCCGCATCCAAACGTACCTAGTAACCTCAATCACGTCCTCATTCCAAATCGAATGGAATAAATTAACAATTTCCTATAACTTCTGTAGCCACTGACAATATCACACCTACTTAGTTAAGTATCTATGTTTAATACAAACATACGTTCCCCGGATTTCGGGCACAACTATTAAAATTTACATAAGTAAGGTCGCATACCTTTACAAGTTTCCAGTCGGAAGTTGTAAAAGAACAGTACGTACTTATGGGCACAGTTAGCTATGAAACTGACCAGGGCCGGGGATAAATCGATGATTATGTCTGACCAGGTCAGGTGGAAAGCGGCGCTGCAGCGGTCGCATGAAAATCACTATTTTGAAAAGGGCAATCAAGGTTTATGTACCCGAACCCACCTTTGTAGGAGCCTTCGAGAATTAGGGATTAGTTGGAGATTTGACGTTAAGTTGTGATTTTCCTTCGCTTTAGGATCTTGGAGGAGGTAATGTAAATAAGGTGCTAATTAAACACTAATAAATTTGTTTAGCATTGGCATTGGGTCAGATATGGACCAGATACAATTCCAAATTTAAGAAGATGATTTTACAAATGTGATATTACCAACTTTTTCCATGAAAACATATCTACAATCATAAAGTAACGAACAAAACACGCCTGATGTTCATAAGTTCCACAATAAATCTCAGTGCATTATAAAAACATAATTTAATACAAACACTCAAAATCCAAAAACTTCCCAATACGTTCACGAGAATATGAAACTTCCACACGTAAAAGTGTAACATTCAACCGCACGGAAAGTTCCTTACTCCTTTACACGAACGGCTTGTTGTCAATAAATCCATTCCAGCCCGTAACATACTCTAAAGTTAACAGATAAAAACTTAGTTGGTCCCAGCGCCGGTTCGATTACGTAAGAGCAAACTTTGTCTATTACCCCCTACTTAAGGGTACAAATTTAGGCAGCTCTGTTATAAATACCTACTTGTGTAATTTACGCGCTGCGGTCCGACTGCCACATGAGTAGGCGCACAAACGGCATAAATCTCGGACGGGATAGAACGATTTGCAAGACTGGTGATTTGTTTAAGAATTCCACGGGGGGCGCGTGTTTGATTAGAACGGGGAGTGGTCCCGATGTTTTTTGCGTTTCTAATTTTCGTAAGTAAAACATTGGATGTGAGGCGGCACTGTGAGCGATTGTTTTACTAAAGGTAATTTCTCGCGAGCTGCACAGGTAGGCGGATATTACATATTAAGCAGGCAACGAGGAAACGGATACGTACGAAAACACTTCGGCGTTTCCTCACTATACAATTTTGGTTAAAATATAACTAAGAACGTTGCGACTGAAGCTATTACTCAAATTGCGACTATATATGTGGCAGCACTGGCAGCCATATCGTATAACACGCTGCATTACCAAACGGCACGGTGGATTGTAGTGTGTGCGAATTGTTAACGAAATAAAACCATTTGTCTATAAAACCGTAGAAGATTCTATAAATATTAGTCTGTATCATCGAACGACTTTAATGACCAAGCAGAGTAGAATTATTGAGACATGTCACTGCAATCCACCACTCCGTTTTGTAATACGGTGTGTTATAGGATATGGCTTGCGACATTTATAAAAAATATTTAACAGATGAACCTAAAAAGCTAACGTATTTTGCTTTAACAAAACTTACAGTTATTCGTAAAAATAGAACCATCATAATTTTGGATATTTTGCCAGCCGACATAACAGATTCTACAATAAAATTCCACGAACGCTCTATGTTCCTGAGCAAATGTGATTTAACTATATCTATTTGCGACCATACTTATACTTTTAAACAGCGCCATTGCATTAATAGAATATAGTGACCATTCAAAACAAGAACAATCATTTAAAATTTTAAACATAAGATTGTTTCATCCGGCTCTGAAGCTTTAATCTGGTTTGGTTTAGGTTTAGATATGTTCACATTAGACAGTTGAAATCGCATTAAATAGAAGGAGGATTAATAATATTATATTTTCACGCTCACACTAATTATCCAGCCCAAATTAAGTATCGTTAAGAACTTGTACTCGTATTGTAAATACTAAGATAACAGACAAATAAACATATTAATCTACTTATTTTATAAATAAATTTTAATAAATAGTATAAACAATCAAGACCCGTGAACAAAATTTATTCACGGGTCTTGATTAATGTACAAAATACGTAGTCGATTCTTGAATATGCAAGCTTGTGAATTCCAAAAATCGTGCATTCCATCTACTGAAATTATTTTTCAAATACTCGCACCACGGTACATTTGTAACTAAAACGGTAATTTACTAAGCAATTGCTTTTCGGGTCGGTGCGATAAAGACACCCTCAAACTAAAACCAGACGAGAACGTTAAAGCTTCCTACAACTCTGGTAATATTTGCGTCATAAATTATCAACACTGACGTTACGACTCGCTTTTGGAGTACGATTTCATAGTCTATAGAAAGTTATTGCATCTCGCCCTAACCTTTTATCTTTAGATGATGGGGTTAAATAACATGTCACTTTGTCATGTCTACGACGATCTTTAAGTACTCATAAATCGCAATTGTCAAAAATCTCAACAAATAAAACTTTTTGAATTTCGCATTAAACGTGCTATAGGTACCTGTGTTTTTCAGTGGTGGTAATGGGCAAAAAAGACTGAGCAGCATGAATTGTTAAACCCATTATCAAATTGAAAATAAAAGAATTAAGTATTATTGTATAAATCATCCAAAGACACAAATATAAGGTTTAAAGTGAATATAATACCGTATGTAACATTTATTGTATTCTGTAAGCATAATATTTTAAAGCTTAACATGATACAAGAATATAGATATATAGACCAACTGAGTATGAAATTTTAATAATTAAAAAAATATGTAATTATTTAATTATATATTTAAAATATTACATAAAAGATACTCTAAAAAGACGAATTTTCAAGTAAAGGATTAATCATTATTATTCCTTACTCCACGACTGAATCCATTAATATGACACTTACGTTATTTTTAGCACCGATAGTTGAATGGGGATTACCTATAATTTCACGTGACAATATTGACATTAAGGAATTTTCATATGGAAAGTTGCAGCAAACACTAAAAACTCGAAGTATCCCAGACAACGGTGAGTCGGCCCACGACACTGTCATCGTTTAAGCCTCACATTAGCGAAACTTGCGCCGTTTGAGCCCGCACCTGCGACGACCACAACATACTCTATGTTTTGCTACACAAATATACCGTGAAATATTTGCTTTAGTTTCGGACTACCTTGTATTTATTTATTTGTTTCCGCTGCGAGAACCAGATAGGTATTGTTTACAGTTGGATACGTTTCCTTTTGCGTCGACGATAGTGTGGTTTTGCTACTAGAAATTAGTTTCGTCAAATTCAGTAAGAAGAAGTAGAAAAACTTTTTTCAAAAGTAAATAGATGAGCTCGATATCAGTGGCAATGAAGGCTATAAAATACATTTGAGAACAAGCGTACTTATTTATATTAAAAAACTAGGGTCCAGATCAGTCAAGCCAAACTTTTGCTCGTTTTAAATGAAGATAAAGTATCACTTGGTAATTTACCTACAGACGACCAATAAAACAAAATTTCAAATTTAAGATAATGCGTAAGCGCCATTAATTCCTACGTCACTCCACGGAATGATTTTTTAACATTAGGTAACAGCATTTTGGGGAACATAACTTTTCACTCTCCCACACCTGAGGACTGTAGCTTTATAATGTCGTGGCTGCTTAAACTACGGCTCTGTTATAGAGGAACAAGGTTCATTATACACTGTAGATGTTACAAAGTGAAATAATCTATAATTTCAAAGTTGTATCCGCTGGGAACAAATTCAGAACTAAAGTACAACTTGCTAAGAGAATTTACGATGTGCTTGTATAGGTGTATTAATTAAGACCCACAACATTAGCAGCAGATTCAAACCAATGTGATTATATTAAATTAAATTTGACGTCAACTATTATTACTGGTGTTACTTTTAGAAAATTTGATTAGTCACGTATTCTGAAGCTGAATATGAAATTAACTAATTAGTTTTAGGTAGTCAAGTCATATATTCTATAACAAATCTTGTGACTGTAAGTAAAGAGGAATTATTAAAGCCTTTTCCTAACGACACAGTTCCTATCGATTTGTGCTACCTGCTACCTAAAGGGCACCACATTTTCAAAGCTTTTATGTTTATTCAACCTCATTCGAGTTCGCGTATAATCACTAAGAATCGAGACACTGCTATTCAAATGCATCTAGGGCTGACAACTTAACTTCAGAAGTCTCACTCAGCTACAGTAAACACGGTTTGTAGATTAAAGCTTTCATATCGAATGCAACTATTGAGTTTGTCTCAGTAAGAAAGTTTGTATAAATTCAAAATTACTGCAGCAAGTTTATACATTGTAATTGTTGATATTTACAATTATCTCTTAACAGATATAGTACTTGGGCCAGAAAATGCTTAAATGAGAATGTCTTTCCAAAAAGCAAATTATTGAAATTATGCAAGATTTAGTAATATATACTTTTCCTTCAATTAAATTAATTTGCAATACAAAATACTTAGAGATTTTAAAGGATTTAAAGTACATTAAGCAAAACAATACTACAGTGCCAATCGCTAGCTCAGAATTACAGTGCCAATTGCAGACAATCGAAAAACTTATTGAAAAGAATGAAAGAGAGAGAAGTCCTAATGCGTTTGTTGCTCCGTACATTACTGAACCAGGTTTTCTATTAATCGGGACTAACTTGGAGGGTTTTTATTACTTTTAAGAGCCACAGTAAAATCAGATGTTTTAGAAATAGGTATTACTGTTACATCATATACTTTTAGTTTGCTGTTCGTAATGTTTAGCCTTTTTACTATATTAGTAAAATTAGAATTACTACGCGGTTTTAATAAGTAAAAGAATTTACATCGATAAATGATATAAATCAAGATCAAACTTTCTTAATTTCAACGACATTTACTTCGTTTCGTACTTAATTTCTTTCTAATACTATGATTAATTTTACGTTACAGCAAAAAAGGCATTGTTACTGAAGATTACTTTTGTTTTGAACAAAGAATTTTTGACTGAATTCATGATAGTAAACTCAGCTTTAATACATTTCCTATGAAATGACGAGAATCAGATAAAAAAAACTAGTTTTGAAAGAAAGAAAACAGTCGGTGAGTAAATTTCACGATGATGAAATTTACTCATGGTGGTTGATGGTTACAATGGAGGGCATTATAATAAAAGCTTTTCTGTTTGTTCAACATGACGCGCATATAGATGACGCCGAACAAAATCAAACCAAAACGAGATATGGGAAACTAAATTTATTAATAAAGAAGTTTATTTAAAATAGTAAGTGTATCCAAGAATGCAAAACAAATGTTGAAGTGAAATTTTTGGATTCATTACAGCGTTCGCTTTAAATTTGAGTTATGCAGATCTTGCTTTGACAAACTCTGCTCAGTATGGAACAACACGTTCTAAGAAATCAATTAATCTTCAGACGTCAACTATTCGATATTTTATTGGACTTGAAAACTAATATTTGTTTAGAGTCAATGACTTTGTTATGCTACTTATAGAACTATTATTTACTTACTTGGTATAGAAAACAATCGTAACTAATATTATGAATGCAAAATGTGAATTTGTTTTTAACCTTTCACGACTTAAGTACTCAATCTATCGTTATGAAAATTTTGTACGTAAATTATCAGCTGTACAGTAACGAACTAATGGCACCTTTCATATAGAAAAAAAGAACTATCCCCGAGGAATCAAAAATTACTATTGATATACTGTACGTGGACGTCAATGAAGCCGTGGCTAAATGAT
This sequence comes from Elophila nymphaeata, assembly GCA_955850985.1. Lineage (NCBI taxonomy): Eukaryota > Metazoa > Arthropoda > Insecta > Lepidoptera > Crambidae > Elophila > Elophila nymphaeata. The sequence goes on from OY039073.1 coordinate 8,450,133, forward strand.
TGTAAATAATACAATGTAGCAACCCTACTATTGTTTCTAAATGGAACTACATGACTGAGAAATTAATTAACCACAGTACTTTATCTTAACTAGCGAAGAAATCGTTATTTTTGAGACGTTGAAAAATAGAAGTTTGCGAAGTTTTTGACGGCTAGCGGAACTTGCAGCATCTTCTAGGTGTTACGAAGCCAGTCATTACGGAACTTTGAAGGCTATATAAAAGAATAACAAACAAACTTGACGGTAAAGAAATGAAGAAAGCCAAATAAAAAATAAGTCTGCTACTTACGCAGTCGAAAATGAATGAAATCTATGTGAACTTTCTCTAACAACACCCACGTACCTGTAATCAAATTGAATAGTAATTAAAAACTATTCAGTGGAAAAGTTGATCAATAAAATATCATGGCATACTTTTCCCTGAAGCTATGACAACGTTTATGAATTAACGAACTTCACTAATTTGATTTTGATATTCCAATGGCTTGTTGTTTTACAGAGTAATGAGAGATCTATTGAACCAGTTACCTTTATATGCCAATAGACGAACCGCATGGTTGTGGGAACTAGTACTCGGTGTATTTAATGTAGTGAAGAACTTCTGGTAATAATTAGTCTCGAAAAATTTACGTAAACCACGCGATATGCACTGGAAATTAGCGGCGCGGTTACTGCATCAGCAGCGCAAAGAGCGTTCTGTCACAGAGTAACAAATAAACCCTATATGGTTCTGTAATCGAAATTAATTAAAGTTATTCGAAAATCGAAACAACATTCCAAATTCGTACGTGGAGTATTCGGGAACAAACCAATAGCCACGCAGTGGAACCACTAGCGCGCCAGTTAATCGCCACAGCAGCGCCACCTAGCGGGTAATCCTTTCGAGTGGTGTGCATATAACGACTGCATTCCGACCCGCCAGTGGTTCAGCATAGAGAGAAATTGCGGCACTCGGCCGCTCAAAGCAATGATGGATCCGTATCATTGCGTGACGTGCACTAGTAGTTATACGATACGTGAGTGCGGATGATGTTGTGTACACTATACTGGGGTGGAAGTTTGTTGCTGTCTTGTTTTTTCAATTTCACTTTTTAATTTTTGTAATTTTGAGCTTTATGTGAAGTAACTTCTTAATTTTAACATTTTGATGATAATATGTTCAGTCTAATAAGCAGTAAGTATTTAATATTTATGACATAGAATTGTTTATGAAAGCAGCTAAATGGAGAAGTATACAAGGACTACTTAAAAAATATAGACAATGAAAAATAAATTAATCAGTACCTAAAGTTATCAACCGCAGCTTTTGCTGTAAATATTGAAGAACCACAACAAGCTCTCAAAGAATGCGCTTATTATTACGCGAAGCATTTACTTGGAAAGGTCTAAACAGAATAGGAAATAAGTACAGCATCAAGGAGATGAACTGAATGGGAGGCAAAGCTGCGCCGGCGCCGCGTGCATTGCCCCCAGCGTCCCCCTCGCCCCGCGAGCTACAAACGCGACTGACTGCATTCCGCCGCGCTTCCTGGCCAAGGCAAGTGCAGCATTGCGCTGCAAGTACGTCCCACCCGCCCGCACCCTCACTCCCCGCCTAGGCAACACAGCCGAACAAAGAATCATTGTTTCAATGCCAAGCGAGACTTCTGAGCATTTTTAATGGCATTCGATTTCCAAAACGAAAATTTCAACATTTGAAATCGACATTCAGTTTCATAATACGTTATTGCGAACACTCGCCGATGCGTTATAGTGTGATAGAGTGACCCCTAAAATAAAAATAGCTTCTTTGATAACACGAAAGTAGTTCTTTCGGGGTTATTGAATCATCTTAAGAGTAGAGTAGTTTAAACTTGCATGTGTTTTTTTGTTATCGAAGCAAATTTACAGATATAATAATCGTTCAATAGCGTTTGATGTGTTGTGATTGCGACCCTTAGACCCTTTTAAAATGATCATAAAAATCTAATATTATGAGGCAAAATATAGGGCCCACTCTTAGAATAAGGCCTTTCAATCTAATGCATTAAGTTTATTAGGTTGCTCTAACATCTTATTTCTTAAAAAAGGCGCCGACCCTTTATCCGAAAATTGGTACAAAGGAATTTCGTTTCTTTAAATTTAAACACGAGTTTGATTTCTTGGTACCGTTAAATATAATGGGTAAACTAAGTAAAAGTCCCAAGTATACTGATTACAAAATCACAAGACATATACGTTAAAAGTTTATGTGGAACCGAATGTAAAAATAGTACTGAAAAAGAACGTCGAATGTAAAGCTTATAAAAAAGCAACAGAAAAACACGGCCGCATAGCTCTCACCGCAATTAAAAGCTCGATAGCCAGAAAACCTTCAGTATCAAATAAAAATCTGAAAGCTGGCTCTGCTAATAAAGGTAGATCCGATCGGCTCTCAAAGCATTGCACGTAACTTACATACAAGATATAACTCAACCTCCAGATGGAAAACCAAGCCAAGCAAAAAGTATGGAACAAGCTCGTAATAGTCCGCTGCTGAAAGCGTTTTCCATGAGGCTTTTAAGCGCTTATCTTGGAAATGATAGCCGTGGCCGGACGTTGAAAGGCTGTGACGACAATTTGCCTACATTAGGACATGCCCCGTTTTGCCATCGGCGTTGACTGAGATTTTTCAACTCGTGAGCTATTTTTGAATTCAGCATTCCAAAAGGAGCTTGCATCAATAGCGAGTCAGTAATCAAAACAAACATCGGGATGAAATTCGATGCATAGCTACCGAATTTCTTTTTATTACGTCTTCACGGGCAATCTGTTTTCATTTATTGAGGGCCATCGGTTCACAGTGCAGTCAACTATGAACACGAAACAGATTCAGTTACATGGAATGTTGCAAAATTGTACAGTTTCAGTTCAGCGGCTATTAAATTCTTTGGAAAAGAATCGACGGATATTTCAGCTCTTTTCACGGTAAAAACAATGTGTGTGTTTATTCAGCGAGTTGATAATTGAGAGATGAAATCGTTTAATAGTGTAATAAATCGCATTGGTCATGAATATAAAAATTATACATACAAATTTAGTCAATTGAAAATGTTGTTGTTGGGGTCTTAAGATTTTGAGAGTTTGCATTATCAGTGCAAATTTTTGGTATCCATTGCTGCTTAATCTCTTCCTAATTTTGTTTTACAATGAACTCCTTTATCAACTCCTTTATATTGCTGTGTCACTTCTCTTTGGAAAGAGCTGGAAATATGCATCTAAATCACATTATTGATAGTCAAGTGAGTTCTTATCTTTATTGTTCCTTTTTTAATTTTATTATCTGTCTTTATAATTTGAACCTTTTGTTAAAGTAAAAGTGTATTTAAGTGATACTTTATGTCGCTCGAGTGCAACATTTACTTCAAATAGCAAAAGAAAACAAACAGTAGATAATACGATATTACTTATGTAATTTCTTGGAATGTTTTAACTAAAGACGTTAGTTCCTCGCCGTGTATCAGGTAACTCCGCATATTTACTGCGATTTGTGCGGCGGAAACTTTAAATTGAACAAGTATTCTTTTAACGACTTGCAAACTTGCAGCTTTGCAATTTTGTCCGACTCGCATCGATATCTCACCGTTCCAGATTATTTGATACAGTGACGATACGAAACTATTTGAGCAGTTGTCAGTGATTCCATTTTGAGATATAATGTTGACGTGTTTGGCGTTTTTGTTGTTTCAGCTGACAGATTTGCAACAGGACTGCTATTTTAGCTTGATGATAAAAATACGTAAAAATTAATAGTTTTAAGTGAATAATGAAACGTTAGCATAATGACATTTAATGGAATATTCTAAGAAATAGGAAAAAAGTAGGCGCCGAGATCTTCGAGTAGTTAAGTTCCGTAAGATCGTCAATAGCCTTAGCAGAGTCATCTCTCCAGTTCACATGTTTTAATTTGGCTATTATAAACTTTGTAGAATACACAAAATGGCATCCGTAAGACGCTTGTTTGTTTTCCTCAGTTATTTTTGAACACCCGCACCGGCATTGTACCTTGAATTATGGCTCCGGCGAGAAGGTTAACAACAAAACTATCGCTGCTCTATACGAGAAAATGAAAGTAAAAATATCGAACAAAACCCTATATATTATGTTATGGCAGCGATTTATACGAAATTGCTGAAATTTTGCAACAGTTCCACGATACAAACCGCTTTTCAGTCGTCGTTTTTATGGACCACTGTAGGTGCAGAGCCGTTGAACACAAAGAAAATGTACTCCGAGAACAGTACACGATTGTAGATAAAAGAAAAAGCATGCAGTTTTAGTTTTCAAAAGGCTGTGAGAACGCATGCCTTTTCTAGTCGCCTTAACTAATTAGATGTCCCGGCTGGATTCATTCATACAATTTATTCACACGATTACTATTGCGATGTTTCTTTAAAGTTAAAAATTGTTTGTACATTCTACACTGAGGAAGATTTATCTATTATTGCTATATTAGTCTATGAGAACAATTTATCGTCCACAGTAGTTGCACTAGGAAATTCAAAAGCGCCTAAATAATCGCCAATACGCGAATCCGATACGTCATCCGTTTCATTTCGTGTTCGGAAAGGTAAGGGTCCACCCCAACATTTGTCATGTCATCGTGTTTCTAGTATTGCGTATAGCGTAAACAGCCCGGAAACCCGGTACAATGAAACGGAGTAAGTGGAAATACTTCGAAATATTGCCAGCGTTACGTACGCAATCCTTTGCGATTCAATTGCAATCCAATCGCGATATTTCCGATACCTCAATCGTTATGGCCCGTAACCAATATTCCCATTAATCTCCATTTGAATTTTACAGTTTTCCTTAAAACCATATGACTTTTCATAGGTGACGGAAGAACGAGAATTGTCCAAATCAAAGATAATTTTTATAAATCCTGGATTTTTTACGATTTAAAGAAGCAATCAAATGTTATGCTTCAAGCAGAGTACACAATATTGGATGAAGATGTACAACTTGTAGTTTTTACTATAGAGCATAATTTAACTATATAAAAATAAAGATATGGATTTATCAAATAATATGTTATTATATGATAAACCTATACAACTAAGTTCTCAAAATAAAAACCACTTTTAATAAAGACAACCCCAAACCTAGACAGAATAAATTGAAAAATATTTGAGTGTAAACAGGGCTCCGTTATAAAATCCCTTTCAAAGAATGTCGTTTTGACTTACACCTTAAAAATGTTCGCGTTTTTTTAAGGGAATAAAATTAAATTACACAATATTACACAACGTCGTTGGCGAATTATAATGAAAGAAGCATCGCTAAGCCATGAAAGAATTTTCTACAAAACGAGTAACGAAAAAGGAAGGTTAAGTTAATAAGCTTATAGCACAAGCTTCTTCTCTAACGTTGACCTGGGCCATTTTTTTTCATTACCTGCTTCACAAAGAGGCAAGAGACGTTTTCTTTTTCCGTGTCTCGTGACGTATTTTTATTTATTATGACGCAATAAAGGTAAAGCTTTTGTGATGCATTCTATTAAAGTTCACAGTTTGAATAGAGATTTCATGTTCATATTTAAATTGCGGTTGGAATAATTTCACGAAAGGCTGTGTTTGGAACTATTTTCGAGAGATTCATTTGCGTTGTTAGTAGCGAATGCTGGAATGCTGAATGTGTGGAAATCTTTCAACTAAACAATTTCATTCAACCTGAAATTACTTTTGTGGCTATTGACATAGAAGGAATGTGTGTTTTCTATCTATTAAAGCTATGGACAATTTCATGCATCAAAAACCTTATCATGGACATTCACAAACGTCTGCTACTGGCACTCACCAATAGAAGGGAATGCCCGCGCAAAAACAAACAAACAAATTATAACTATTAAGGCGACGGGTTGAATACTGCCCGATATTAATATTTCCAACGAGGTCCCCGTTTTATTCAGCAAAATTGCAGTTAGAAAGATCCTATTAATGAACGTCCCGGAGTCCTTTGTCCGGCGCCGGAGCATTTCCTGCACAATCGCTCTGACACCGAGTAATTAGGGAGAAAAATTCGTTACTCCCAAGTCTAGCACCGTATTTCTGTATGCGGTGATTTTTTTAACAACTTACAAGAGACACGCTTTTTGTCCGCCTTACATAAGGATCTTATTTTATTCTTAGCGAGATCTGCAAGTACGCGAGCCATTACTTCGCTTTCAGCCATTACAGTAATTGGTTTACCAGTACCATAATAATATAAATGTCACAGCGTTGCGACAGCGGCGTGCAAGAGTGAAATTTTTAAAATTGTTAACTTATTTGTTAGTAATATAGATTGAATATACTTTCTGTGATTGGATCAGAAATGAGATGATCCGTCAGACAGTCAAAAGTTAATGACAAATCCTGCTGAAAGGCAATGCGCTGGTAACGTATGTTGCCGAAACAATAACAATTGGGGAAGTGTTCATGAATGGAGCCTGGAGACTGCGTCTTGCTTGGCGCTCAGGGAATACCCAAAAATATAGTGTTATTTGACTGTGTGACTAATATCTGGCAGATAAACCTTACTTACTTAAAATTAAATACAAATATTCAGAACGAGAGAAGAACCTTTCTGTGTATTATGTTAAAATATTATACGCAGAGCGCAGTCAAAGAAATATTATATCTTTTAGCTGATCAAATAACTGTGCTAGTAATAATAGAAGAGATTTTAAATTCTATTCCATAAATATTGTAATAAAATAATTTGTCTGCAAAGTTTTACTAGATACACATTCAGGTTTATTAGTCTGCGGCTATGACACAACACAAGTAAGCACTTTAATAGCTCCTCCGGGAATATCATCTTAAAATATTATTTCAAAGTTTCTAGTCAGTAAAATGTATTTCTAAGCTCATTAAAGGCATGCAATTGACTTATAAGTTTGGAATATGAATAACCACTGATTCTTCTCAGAGCATCACGAATCATCAGATCATCATCATTTAGAGTAGAAACATAATGAAGTGTTTAAGACTATAACATATAGTAAGCCAATAAGTACAAGTGATAATTTGCAAGAAAAATAGAGGCTTAAAATCTTCGGAAGCTTTGAAGAACCCAAGATTACAAAATTTTTAAACCACAACAATTCGGAAGAGCCTTTGATACTACTAGTGTAGATTTGGAAAACAATCAAATATAATTAATTACTTATTTAAAGGATCGTTGTCTGTCTTTATGAAAATTGATTATTGAAATGAATTGCGGAATATTATGAATCTTCTGCAGATAGTCGCAATTAAATATTCTACAGCTACTACGAAACATTCACAAAACTAAACCAACCAGCAACTTATACAGATTAATTTAGTTGCAAGTCCTCCCAAATCACCTATGAATTCACATTGTTATGTTTGTTTAGTCTGTGGTGCAGTGACATTGAAGCTGGCATCATACGTAACAATGACATGACGAGGGCATTGAACGCGGCGTAATTATAATAGAGGAAAGATTCACTCACACATCGAATGATGATTATTATTCGATTCGGAGTTTTAAGATGACGGTGCAAGTTTTAGACTATTACTTATATTGGTTCATGTGTGTATTATAGTGGTTTGGGCATGTTACCAAAGTTACTTAATTGCAATTAATTTCGTTAGATTTTTTTTTGAAAATTAATGTGGTATATAAGGAATACACAATGGTTTAAGCGCTCAAATTTTCAGAGCCTGTCCTATTACTCAAACTAAGAACAATTAATTTTATGAAAAAGCTAGTTTTCTGGCATTTTGCGCAACGTTCGCTTTGCTCGCGCGGCTTGCATTTTGGTAACTTCCAATCTAGCCTAAGCGAAAAGTACCAGAAGATCAACCTTAGCTTAGGTACATACATATTTTAAAGAAGATGATCTTTTTCTTAAAAAACGAATACATTGTCTGACTGGATTTGTCGGTATATAGTTCTGGGGACTAGTTTTTCGGGAGTTTAGTAGATCAAAAGTAATTCGAATAAGTAGATAAATGAAAAGTATGTTGCAAGGCCCTTGCAACTATGTTTTTGGCAACCTTTTTATGTATTTTAAGTGCAATAAAGAGTTTAAATGTTACTGTTTAGCTACATCGTATAGCTTTGGCGGAAAAGCAATCTTATAGGGTTGGCATTTTCAAGTATTGTATTCAGCATCTATAAGCTATTAGTGATTGCCTGCGAACGGGAGGGCATATGATTTTCATTTTCTTGTATTATATGAAAAGATAACATTCTTAACTCTAGTCAGAATACAAATCTCTACTCATAAAGGAAAAGTTTATCTTAATTTCCATTTATTCCTGGATAATAACATAGCATTTAACATTATTGTGTTTCATTTAGTATTGTATTTTATACTGTAATGAAATGGGCACGATTTATAAATCTAGAGACGCTTTTGAAAAGTAATTTGTATAACTAAGAAATAATAAGAAACGAGAAAATAATTGTATTAACAGCATTGATGTGTTTTGATGATAGTGATAAGGTAACCTGTCCTTCAGCAGTTGGTGAAATCTACTTCTGCGGATCAAGTAAGGTCTGCATATCTACACACGCTTGCAACCAGGTTGCATTTTTTGACTCTCCGTTTATTTAGAGAGTTGGAAGTAGGCCTTACAAGTATGTTTACTCTTTAGTACCCTGTCATAATCATAAGCAGCGCCAATTACAGTTGCTTATGTTGGAATAATTATTATTATAAGGTCTTAAAGTGTTAATCTACTTCTGACGCGGACCGTAGTAATAATTAAAATATCAAGCATAGGTATATCTAATAGCTAAGTTGTAGTAACAAAAGAATCAACAAATAGTGCAAAGACCAGTTTTTTGACGTCCACACTTGAGTCTATGGCCGTTCCGGTTCGTAAGTCGGCACAATGACCTTAAATTATTAATAGCATGGGTTGATACATAAGCGATCGCGGTATTGTGTAGTGTTACGTAACTTGCACTTGACATGTTAATATCACATATTAGAATAACAGTTATTCTTTCGTACACTTTCAAAATCGCATGTTATGTTTGTCGCAGGATGATTCGATAAATCGTATTTTCGCCTAATCCTAGGAACATTTGACTTTCTTAAAATGTATGTATAAGATTTTTCTAAAGATATTTTTTGTACTAGATAAGTACTTTTAATCTGTCTTGGTTTCTCGATTTTTGTTTGTACACTGAAGGTTTAGGTTTTTGGGCGTGACGCCCTTTTTATGTAATCGATAGGCACTATTTTGAGGTACTGCATAGCCCACATTTCCAGATATGATTTTATAATTTGTATTAATTCAATGCAAAATAGGCTCAAAGCCGCAGAGTTGCGGAAACAGCCCAAGCGAATTAGATTGATAATTTACTTTATAATAGTTATTATAATTTTAAATAATGATGTAAGTATCTCACCAAATAAAATAAATACTTGACACTGGACATATTTTTTCTTATCATTAAACAAAAAACCTAGAAGTGTGTATAAACTTTAAACAAAATGAGCCTATCAATATTAGATTTCATTTTTCATCAGGTGGTATGGGTTCATTTGAATTTCAAATAAAATATTAGGGTTTATTGACATATATGTCATAAACCTTTTTACTTGTTTCCAAATCAATTCGAAGATTCCACTACACATGTTTTACAAGCCGGTTTTTAGTTCATTGATTCAACCAGATATTTGGTTAATAAGGCGTGGTCGGGTTCTAGATTAACATCATTAACATTAGCTTGTTTTAGTAACGGATTGATAACTCCTCATAAATACTTGAATTTCTTCGAAGATGTATACAGCTGTCCTTTTTTATTGCAATGCGTTAAAGCGAGATACAAATAGTCTTTAAAGGATAGTAGGCAAATATTAAGTCAGAAAAGCAAAGAAGATACTAGGTTTTAACCGCCTCATTGACCTAGTGACTTGCCTATCTGAATTTACAGAGATCCCGGATTCGATTTCCAGGGGAATGCAGATTTGTGCTTTGTGTGGTTGGTGGTAGGGTTTGTTTTTGTCCGCCTGGCTAGCTAAAACCATCTTATCAATGTCTGTCGCCATAATTATGGTATTAACAGCAGTATAGTGTTCCGACAGTTAATGGTATGGTAGCCAGTCCAGTGGTTTAGGATTAAGGGTGAATCCCGCTTCCAACTTCCCTCGCACGAATAATAAAAAAAATACCATAATAAATTTAAGGTATTTTTGCGTCGGCGAAAATCGCTTTGCACTCATGACTTTGGACAGTAACTTCTACTACACACTTACGATGACGCATCAGGGCCTCTCAGTTTTTTCAAGACCATAAAAATGACGAGTTGTAATGTTAAAATAGCTTTAATCATTTTAATATTTACTGTTAAGGTTCCAAGCAGGTGCTTGCTCTTGTAATGGGCAAAGCCAATTTACAATGGTATTAGGGATCTATTAAAATGTTGATTATTCTTTATTTACGTGTATGTGATAAAAATTGCGATAGTAGGTACATATTACAAGGAAATTTACAGTCGGCTTAAGAAATAGATTAACACTGTACCCTTCTTAGCCAGGCCAGGATGAATGATTATTATGGCTTTTGGCTAAATAGTACCTACGAGTATTTATGAGAATTTTGTAGTGTTTTTATTGTACCAAATTGACTGATTATTATTAAAAGGTTTTGCATTAAGAACTGTGAAAATTGCCATCAATTTTTTCTTTACATTCGAATGTTTGCATTATTGTTTTCTATAAATAGGAGAATTATTTATATCGATAGACAAATTATAAATGAATTTTGATTAGATAAATATAAACGGAACGATACGATATAGCATGCAATATTATTTGCTAACTTTATAAGCGTCTCCCGTAATAAATTACACATGTTATGACACGACACTTTAAATTTTAGTACTTAGTGCGCAAAATGTCGTGGACGCTAAAGGCTGGTAATTATTTAAAAAGTTTAAACTACTTGCGTTAAAAAACCGAATACGGAGTTTAACTAACGCAGAGGCACGCACGCGTTTGTAAACACAAAATTTCGCGTACGAAGTATTATGTATTTTACGCAAAACGACCAAGCTTACATTGCAGCGAGCTTTTAATTTGAATCTAAAGTTATGTCGTAATAAAACTGATATTTTGTTGATGATAAGCTAAAAAATAAAAGATTCGAGAGAAGAATTATCTTATTTATTTATTTAATAGAGAATTACAAAAAATGAAAACGTTAAATTATAAAAAGTACAAAAGTGCGGTGTTATTTCTAAAATAAATTTCCAACCCACCTGTGATAGTAATCACGCTTTAGATACGCGGATGTCGCGTGTACTAATATATAAATAATATTAACCCTAACCAACTAAACTATATTCATTGTAACGTAATAACTAAACATTTGTCATAAAATTGGGTTTAAAGCAATTTTAAAGACGTTTTATCTTCTAATTCAGTAGTAGTAGTATTTAATGGTGTACAAATGTACCTACACACCATGAAATTTGGATAATCTAGATAGGTACCTATTCAAAATCAAATTTGCAAATATATCGTGACAGAAAATCTTCTCTTCTACATAATTGAATGTTGAATTGAATTAGTAAGTACGTAAGTATTGAACGTATGATTGCAATTAGACGAGCATATTTCTATCGCATACCGTCTCGCGTGGTCGGCTATCCGACTTTCAAACGAAACCTGGTGAAACTGATATAATGAGTCAGCTTCACCACGCGATGTTAGAGAATATTCTACATGATTTAATTTAATAATAAAACTGTAATGTTTTCATTGCTTGACGAAAGTGTACAAGCGGATAGAGGAGGTAAAATAAAACTTCTTTGACGATTTAACTCGCGTGTTTGGGTTTCACATTTTGTTATTGTCCGACGTTTCGTAACTCTTTACAGTGTTCGTGGTTACGAAAGAATCAATGTAAAAAATATGTCAAAAGTCTACAGTTACCAAGAGGAACTGTCGGTAGTTATGTTACTGAAACCCATCATTTGCGTAGTTCTCGCGCAAATTACTGGGCATGGAAGGCATATCATCTTAGTCCCCAGGATGGCAACGCACTTGCAGTGTTTAGTGATTTACCCTTAATATTGCAAGTGTCTATAGGCGAGGGTAACCGCTTAACACTAGGTGGGCCGGAAGCTTGTTTGCCATCTTGTAGTATAAAAAAAATATATGAGATCTTAAATTAGTAAGAATTCTGTTTGTATGAGACAGAAACTATTATTGCTCTTAAGTCCTCTTTTTCCTACTCTGGTCCCAATTTCTTTGGGATAAGTCCAATATATCACTATAATGCAATATCTAAAATACTACGTCTTGACTTAGTTTTATGACCAACCGCCTGAAACCAATAGTTAACCGCCTGCCTGACGCCAACCCTCCTTGAGACAGCTGTTATGAAGATTTTCTTAACAAACATAGCTGAAAGTCTTCCTTATTATTCTTACATATTTCTTTCGCTTCATCTACTTTTATCACTGTCCTCAAACATTCTCGGCCGTTTTGAGAACTTTTGCCTGAAGACGCATTTTTGAATCATTCGAAGTGAATCTTAAATTCATGCACGACAGCAAAACGTATACGAAATTAGTTATAATGTCACTTCAGTCATTTGATTATCTACTAGTAGAATATCGGAAACGAGTGGGTCGGACAACTCGTTGTAAAATTCACGAGTATGAATATTCAAAAATAGCGACTTTAGGGATTCGCATACGAATCTTGCGATGTCATACACGATTTGGAATTCTAATTATTCAAAAATGCGTCTCCCGGCCCTTTTTCAAGACGTCTTCGATTTGATCCATAAACTTTCAACTAGGTACCTCGTTCCACATCTCCGTGCACTTCCGATATCACTTCCATAATTATATCCTTTTCGTCAATCTACTTTCAAACTGACCGAACCATTTAAGCATCCCTTTCTCAATTCTTATCACTTCTTCTTTCAAACCACAGCTCTTTCTTATCACGCTATTGTATAACCTGTCACTCAATTTTACACCAGCCATACTCCTCAAGGATCCCATTTCAACTGCATTTTTTCTGCTTCTATGCCTATTCTCCCATACCCAACTTTAACTTCATGCATCAGTGTTGGGACCAGCACGTAGCCGATTAATCTGCAAACAATCTTCTGCATTTCTCTAGTCTATATGAACTTAATCTTCTTACACAACTCTGCAAACGCAATACTTATGCTTAAAAAGAGTACCAATAAAGTTTTTTCTTAACGTTGATTATTATGTGCTCCGTTATCTATTGTCTATATCGCAAGTTCCTAATGACATATAATTTGGTTGAGGTAATAGTTGTGAGTGTGGAAACATAATGTTCGAAATTGTACGCTATGTAATATTCGCACTAGAAAAATATTAACGCTTTTCAACTGGAGTTTAAGCTATTTTGCGGCACAACATTTTAGTTTTGTTCCCTTAACTTATTTTTCTTTTAGGAGAGCCTGAAAATACTGTGATATTTTGCTTGAAATTTTGATCAAAATTACCATTATTATTAGCTACGATTGAGCTAAAATACTAAAAACGTTATTTTATTCGACGATTCTAGAGTATGAGTGATACTTTGGTAAAAATATGTGCCTTAAATGATTAAATAGTAGTGATAAATTTGTTAATTTTGAGATAATAATCTGTTAGTTAAGCCCCTTTCTTAAAGTAGATTTCTAAAACACTATGTTCCTACAAATTTTGAATGAGACGTTAGCTCAAATCCGGACACAATATCTGCATTTTTTATTACACTTTCCAAAAGGGTTATTACTAATTACACTCAAAAGATCTTTGTATATTTTTTATATACAAAATAAAGCATAAAGAATAATTAATTAAATAGCAAGACGTTAAAAAACTTGTGAAATATACCATTTTCATCTAGAGAGATTAAATACATAATATAACTCTAGAATTTCGCAAAAGATAATTGATTTTTACAACTCTCTATTGATTCTTAATTTCTCGAACGACCTACTTATTGATGAGTAATATCAAACTTGAGTATTTTTATCAGGATCTTTTTAACAGTTTTCTTTATGGTTACGGTATGGCTGGTTTTCATAATTCTATATTTGTATTTTTTATATTTCTTTGTTTTTTGAAGTATACATTTTTATTATGCCTTGCATTCATAATGAATGTTTTAATATACAAATTTTAAAATGAACATGTCATCACTTTTTTGACATCATAAATTATTGCAGCAGAATTTTTACCTACTGTGTCTCTTTGACCTAGACGTCTATACGGCGTGTTCCGTTACGAACAAACCATTCCTAGAAGATATTTAAAAGCAAGGGTGTTCAAGTATCTATGAAAACAGTCCGTTATTTGCGCGCAACTATGAATATATCGGACGTGACGAGAATTTTAACGTTTGTTATTTCATGAACTACCTTTTCCATTCAATTTTGTGGCAATATGAGTAAATAAATTGGAAATATTGAGCCGGCAAAAGATTACGTTGCAAACGTTGTGCGGCTTGAATTTTCTTATGCATTTTTATATTCGGGACGTTTCTGATTTTATTCCAATGTTCTTTTTGTGCAACGGATTCCAATTTCACAATTGAATTTCGCCCGTTGTATCTCGAAGAATTTTATTAATTAATCAATTAATGTACTCTGCAGCTTTCGTGTTACTCGCATACATTTTCGTAGCAAGTTTTAAAAGCAGTTTCGTTAATTAGTTCAATTAATTATTACGATCTTGAGATTTTCTCGATTGCATTTTTTTTAGTTTACTACAGTTTCTCAGTGAAGAGAGATATGCCTAAAGTTATAAAATGTAACGTCTTTTATATCGATTGAATATTTTAGATTTACATTAAAAGGTTTTATTGGGTAGTTTAACAGCATTTTGGCCAATCACCCTTAAAACGAGTAAATGAAAACATACTCATTTCTAGTTCAATATATTTTACGATGGGCCAATATTACGACTTACGACACTGCTTCAAAGAATAAATCAGATTTGCGAGCAGTATTAAAATAACATAAACACACCTTTGACGGGCAGTCTTAATGAGAAAAGTTTTATACGACTTCCATTTAAATCAAACTTCTGTCATCAACGTTACTTTCATTGCGGGCTTTGCTCAGGCCACCTAAGAGATAAGAATCGATTCTAACGTAAACAAAACTCGATTCAGTTATCGGCTGCCAGACCTTCCTTCCTTCGATTTCTGCCTTACGAACTTCTTTCGGAATTGCATTGAGAATTTCGTAATAGAAGTTTACATTGACGAAGTTTCCAGTACATTGTTTAGGTTTAGTATAACGGAATTTGATCAGCTGTGGAAACTGCACAATCGGTTTTAACGCTCCACTCGATGAAAGTTCGTCAAAAAGTTTGCCGTTTTTCGTGCTCGACTATCCACCGTACCATATAAACTAAAGTGATAAATTCTCGAACTGTTTAGGAGTTGGTGTGTGAAGCATTTACATCGTGAATGATTTAGATTGTTTTGTTCCCAAATTATGGGCGAGTTACACTCGAAATATGTTAATCTCGCACATTTTGAATCAAAAATGTTTATTTATGAGATGCGATCGTTCAAAATTTGTAACTTATGAAATATGAAGGTGTTACAACATTCCCCGAAGATCGATCTCTCGGTTTGAACTCAAAGTTAAATTCATGTCGGAGACGTTAATACGCTTAACTTATGCGTGTAAATCTTACTCAACTTCTCAATAGTTATGATCAAAGTTTGCGAAGTGATCCCAACCCCGATAACGTTTCATTAGCGAATGTTACATAGTAAATAAACGTTTATTTATGTAGTCTTCGGGTTGAATTGTGATACGGAACGGTAGTCCACATTCACCGCGTGAAGGAAGCGATTGTATCGCCGTACATTAGTAGGCCCGAGAGAGTTATTATCTGATGGGCTCGTCCGCAACTCTCGCGAACTGGTGGAAAGTTGGCTGGCACACGAGCAGAAACTGACTTACCATGTTAGAGAGCAGCAGGCGTTGGTGTTTAGCGACTTGGGGGTCTAGGGCTTGGAGCGGGAGGGCAAGGGGCAACGGGAGAGGCAGCGGCAGCGGTAGCGGGTGCGGGTGCGGAGCCGGCTGCAGAATGAGTGGCGGGCAGCAGGCGCACGGCGTCACGTAGGACACGCACCCGAGCTGCGGCGGGAACAGCGTGCCGGCGGCCTCCTCGAGGCCTCGCACACGTCTCTACGACCGCATCCGCGGCCGACCTCCTATCGTTCGACGGCCACACGCGCCGCCGACTTCCCGAGCTGAGATCCCGAACTCTATATCACCGAGAAGCGCGGGAACTCCGAAGTTCGCGCGCCCGAAAGTGTGGAAAAGTTTCGAAAGTTAGGTTCGGGAGAGGGCCGGGTCGCCGAGGTCGCGCGAGGGAGCGGGAAACTTAGCGATCGGGAGAAGCGAGAAACGACGCACAGGGCTCGCGAGAGTGTGGAGAGAGCGGCGGCGTGCACGGAGCACAAGTCGCCAAGCCGGCGTGTGGCGGTGGACTGACGGCGAGCCGAGGCAGGTGCGCGGAGCGGCGGGTTGGGGGCGGGCCCACCTGGGCCACCTGGGCGCCTGCGCCGCCCGCGCCAGCGGAGGCTGACTGGCTGAGCGCGACACCCTCCTCGACAACACTCTTTCCGACTCATCATGCTGCGGTCACTGTTGCAACTTTTAATTATTACAATCTATTAGCTTAAATAACACGCAAATATTATCCACTTATAGTTGTATTATTAGAACTTTCAACAACTTTGGCATTGATCCGAAAGTTTATAAATTCAAAATAAACACACAGTGTCTAACAATTATTTAATATGAAAATCTAAATATTTCTTATGTAATGTACTTAATAGGTTTAAGTATGCAAAAAAAATCCTTGGGTTTATGGTTTTTGGAAAAGCGAATTATAGTTAAAACTTTTAGAAAAAGTTTATCTATGTATTTTTCCGGAAATTTCATGATAGTTAAAACTTTTAAAAGAAGTTAAATCTATGTTTGGCAAATTTTTTAGCTATTCCTTAATTTACCTATTCGAAAGATAATTGGATTAATAATCTTTCACCTACATAACTTATTATATGTATAAGCATACTATTTTAACAATTGACATAAGTATCAAAAGAAAAAAACAGAGCTTTCATTATTTTTGCTCATTGAAAATAAAAACAAAAATTCCACTCCTAACATATAGCCAATTTAAAAAGATTATAAGTTACGTTAACATAGGATTGAAAGAATTATTGACGGATCAAAAGCATCACTGGAAAATAACGAGGCTTTATCTCCGTAAAGGCCGTTCAAGAAAGAAATCGAATTTATCTAAGTATCGATAGAGAATAGAAACTAAGCTCATTGTGTTTGAGGATTACACACCTTTTAACAGTGCACACTATTTACATTTCGAACGATGTTTTCACTACGCGCCGGTAGGGTGTAATTACGGCCAATTGATTTATGAGACTGTCTTGATTCGATAACTTATTTAAGTAATAAAAAGTACTACGTGTATCAAAAATTTGAAAAAAATTTTAAGAAACAACACTATTTTTCATAATTTCAAGTAATTTTTTCAATTTGTTTTAAAAATCTATGTTTTCAACAGTGGGTATGCTTGGTAAATAATTCAAAATATTCTTTTATAACTTTTTTATATTAGTATCGATATTTCCTTTAAAACTATACATTTGCAAAGACGTTGAAATATTGGGTAAATTAAAGGACTATTTCAAATGACCTAAGAATAATTTATTTTCATTTGGAAAAGTTGTTGATAAGTCTTTTAAAATTTCACTTTTTCAGGTCTATCATCAAAAAGTATAGTAAAGTCAATTAATTCAGTGTACTCGTTACCACTAATAAACTGTAAAACTTTAATTCTCTTTAGTATTAGTGATTATTCAAATAGTTGTGAAACAAATCCACAGAAACTTTATAAAGATTTTCTTAATTATTTTATATTACATGAAAAAAATATAACTTCATCTAACAAACGAGTAATAAAACTATCGAAAATTAATTGTTAAACAACTTCGGTTTAATAATTTATAGTGATGAAATTTTATTGAGATTAATCGACCAATACTAAATAAGTCTTTGAACACAGTTTTAATAGTGACTATAGAAGACTAAAGCATTTTAAAACTGTCTACTTAAATTTTATCTTTGTCGTAATTATTTTACGTTTTTAAATTTATTAATAAAACAATCAAGCATTTTAAGCTATAACCAAGTATAAAAACTTTACTGTCAGGTCTTCTGCATGTTTGCGGTAATTTCGTTAAGTACTCAACGAATCATGTGGTTTCTACAATTTCAATAACAGCAAATTAAAAATAGTATTTTTTTAGGAATTTAACGAACCGGAGTACTATACTTGTTATACCTACTATTTATTTTAAACGAAATATAATTTAAGAAATATATACAACAATAAATACATTAATTTCGTATTTAGAAAAAAAAAACTTAATTCGGGCCGAGTCGTAATTGATGTTTCTGTAAGTATTCAGAATTCAATTCTTTATACAAATAGTGATTGAATTCATTTTTATGATGGCTTCTACAAATATCCACACAAAAGCACTTCCAACAACACGCTGGAATAGGACAGAAAAGAGACCACAACTCTAGCATTCCATGGAGTATGTGTACTGAGAGATTATTACATAGAGCAGCCAGAACATTGCCTGAGACTTGTGATGAAAATGTTAGGATATCGTTACATAAATATTTACAATCCTAAAAGAAATCGCCGGTATGCAAAGATTTATATTTTTATTTCAATCTTAAGCTCCAAAAAATCCTTTGTAGTTTTACGGGATGTATATTAAATTTAATTGACAGTGGAGACACCCTCACTAGAGACAGATTACTCAATCTCGTTAGTGGGCAGCAAGCAGGATCTTAGCAGGGACTATGAATCGTTAAAGTAAACCTGGTGGATTGTGCTCCATTTGGGTAATCCCGAAAAAGGCAGGTAATTAAAACAGCAAACATTGGCTTTAGATATTTCTAGAAACAGTTGCAAGCACTCCTAATATAGAATACCAGTCTTTCCGAGTATTTTATTTTGATTTGTATTATTGAAGAATGTTAATATCTTTTAAATTTTAACACTGATTGGGGCATGGGACTTAAATTTATATGTTGATGAAAACATTTATTTACAAACACACGTACTATCAGTCACATAATCAAGAGATTGAGGTTACATTTGGTTATACATAAAACAAGTGACAAGGCTGGCTCATATTGACAGATGTGTCAATATGAGCCAGCCTTGTCACCTGTATAAAAGGGGCATCAAACAAAAGACCCAAAAAATAACTAAAACTTAGAAATAACTAAAACTTAGAAAATAACTAAATATTAGATATCAATTGAATAATATCTCAGTTGTTTTCATTTATTACAAGACAAAACTGGTATTCCATATACGAGATTCTGTGACCGGCTGATATGGCTGAAAACCTGTGAATTTTTTCGTCTCGCAGAAATGAAACGAAGGCCCAGTACAGAATTCTGCAGAGCAGAGCAGTTGAGGCAGACATTGCCCCCTCTGCATGCTGCGACGCAAGCTAAGTAAGACAGACAAGATATAGATATACCATTCGCGTCCCAGATAATACAAAGAATAGACGTTTGTGACGAGAAAAATGAGTTCAGACTCTGATTCTGATGTTTTGCTCTGTGCTGCGTGGAACTGCGTTGCCTTTAAAGCTTTAATTCAACTACATTCTTCAAATAGGTAGATTACTAATTAACTTCTCATTTAATTCACTGTCAAAACAACACAGCCTTATTAAAGTGTTCTCAGTAAATAACTTTAAGAATCGTTAGCGAGTGCTAAAACTAAAGCTTGTGTAAGCAAGCTCTATTTAGCCCGTTCATTTAAATTTGTTCAGCATAATTTAAGGGTTAGTTCAATTTCACAATTATAAAATTTTGAGAACGGATTATGATGGTTGACTAATTTTCATTATTCGCCATTTCATTTTCAAAGAAAGTATTTTAGACTCCTTTATCACCTCTGAGGTCTAATGGGTTCTGGTCTGAGGTCCCGGGTTCATAGAAAAAACTGCCTGTATAATAATTGTGTGGTTATTGTGAATTCCCGCACATATTGGGAGCAACACACGATGTGAAAATAAAGTTTCGTGTTGCAACGTCTGGGAGACTTTAGGCTAATACACCAAGGTACTCACGTTTCGGATCCAATACAACTGCCGGTCACCAGCCAATTTGGGTCAGACAGTGTCCAAACTAATCACCGGTCAGCTGACGGCACGGGTACAAACGGCACAAACACTTCCTAGTGTCTTGCTTGAAAGTTTATAATTAACAAAAAAACACAGCACATAAAATCTTGTAAAAATGATAAGTTCAGCTCAGCGCGACCGTCGGTATTTTTGAGAAGTAATTGTTCCACACCTTCACACGCGAATTCTCAATCGAAAGTGTCAAGCTGGTTTTCCGGTTTCTTCCCTAGATGGCGTGGCGCTCGACGTTTTCTTGGCCTCAACGTGAAAACATTGCAAACTATGTTTTTCCTTTGGTTTATATTAAGCAAAAGGTGTCCCAGACGTTGAGATTGAATTGAGAATATTCTAGCTAAAATAAATGATAACGAAACATTCCGCCCACCAAAATACACTTGTGTATTTTCGAAACCATATTGAACAATCACGCTAAAGCATATGAATACGAGGTTGATTATGATAATTACGAATTAGAACTAAGAACTACAGATTACTTAACAATTAACGCTTAATTAGAGTTATGAGGTAGGGGACAAAGTTTAGCTAACGGTCTCGTGAGGCGAGAACCATCAACGGTACGAATAGTGGCTATACGAATTATTCCGTCTGGACTAGGATGCAATTTTTCGACGCGAGCTAAAGGCCAATGTAAAGGCATCGTATTTTCTTGTTTAAGAATAACTACAGATCCCTCATCTAAAGGCTTCGAGTGTTTGTTCCACTTTGCCCGAACGGTTAACGATTGTAAATACTCATGCTTCCAACGATTCCAAAAATCTTGTTGGAAGCGCTGGAGCAGTTGCCAACGGCCTAAACGGTTAATGTTGATATCACGATAATCCTCGTCGGGAACGGAAGTTAAAGGCTCGAGCGTGAGGAAGTGGCCGGGCGTTAAAACACTTAGATCGTTGGGATCTGAACTCAAAGGACAAAGTGGTCGCGAATTTAGCATCGACTCGATCTGGATAAAAAGAGTAGCCAACTCTTCAAATGTAAGAGATTGATCTCCGACAATTCGATAAAGATGTGACTTAACAGCTTTTATTTGAATTTCCCACACTCCACCAAAGTGAGGGCTTGCAGGAGGATTGAAGCGAAACTCGATATGTTCACACTGAGCCGCACTGTGCATGAAATTATTTAATTGATTGCTAGCGCCTACGTAATTGGTACCGCAGTCAGAGTGAATGATGTTAACCCTACCACGACGGCCAACAAACCGGCGTAGGGCAGCGATAAAAGCGTCCGACGAGAGGTCCGAAACGGCTTCCAAGTGAAGCGCCTTGGTGGTAAGACACACAAAGAGGCAGAGGTAGGCTTTTCCTATCTTAGCACCTCGATGCTTTCCCAACTTGATACGAAAGGGGCCTCCGTAGTCGGTACCAACAACGGAAAACGGTTTCACCTGATTGACGCGGACGGCGGGTAAATCGCTCATGAACGGCTCAAGGGGAACAGGGTTCGTTTTGTAACACTGAACACATTTTGACAAGCAGTGACGAATGGCGCGTTTAGGTGACAAGATCCAAAACTGCTGTGTCAAAAGGTATTGCATCGTATTCACACCGGGATGGCAATTTTCACGATGAAAGGCCTCGATAATAAGGTAAGTTAATTTAGAATCGCGCGGAATCAAAGCAGGGTGCTTGTGTTCAAACTCAAGCCCTGAACGTGCCAGGCGACCGCCCACCCTGAGGATTCCTTGAGAATCGAGAAACGGATTCAACTTCCTCATTTGTTTTTGAAGTAATTGGCCTTCACGTAATTGATGAATCTCCCTAACGAAATGGGATGATTGGACATGCTTAACGATAAGCATTAACGCTTTATGAAGCTCTGAACGAGTATGAAAGAGAGTGACTCGATACACACGTTTGGATCGCAGGTAGTCGAAATATTTCAACCACCAACACACGAGACGTTGAATTTTACGAATAGAAGAATAACGAATAAGAAAGGTATCGATGATTGACGGTTGGGTGTCACTCTGTGTGAATAAAACATGTGGATTTTTTCTATGCTCCTGTAATATCACTTCATCAGAAGGATCAAATTGCTGAGGCCAGCAATCTGGAGATTGAGGCAGCCAGGAGGGTCCTGCCCACCATAAACTATTGGTAACGAGATCGGAAGGAAGCTGACCACGAGACGCAACGTCTGCCGGATTTTGATCGGATCTCACGTGACCCCAACGGACATTTGGAAGGACATCGTGAATATGCGAAACTCGATTCGCAATGAAAGTCTTCCACTGCGAAGGGTGAGAACGAAGCCAAGCGAGTACGATCGTTGAATCGGACCAAGCAAACACGTCAGTGCAATGAAACACGGGTAAGTAAAGGTCTGCTACGAATTTTAGTAGGTCCGCAAGCAAAACTGCGGCACACAATTCAAGGCGAGGAAGCGATGTTGATTTAGTTGGTGCAACGCGAGCCTTAGAACATATGAAAGAAACTTGAACCTCACCGTCTGTTTTGATCACACGTAAGTATATAACTGCGCCATATCCGGTTTCCGAACTGTCGGAAAAGCCGTGCAGTTGACAAGAGACGATTTCTGTCGTGGATACAAAACGAGGAACCTTCAAAGACTCCAATAGAGGTAACTGCTCAAGATAGCGATTCCAGAAAAGAATAACGTCTTGAGGAGGTTCCTTATCCCAACCAATGCCAAGGAGCCAAAGTCGTTGCACTAACGCCTTCGCCACCAAAGTTAGTGGAGATAAAAACCCCAAAGGATCGAATATGTGTGCTAACTCACTCAAGATGTTTCTCTTTGTACATCCTTTATTTTGCGGTGTAACAGAGAAAAGAAATGTATCAGAATGCGGATCCCATCCTAAGCCTAAAACCTTAACAGTCTGGCTGTCCTCGTCATCCAGAGAAACAGGACCCGTAAGACAGTGTTCGACAGGCAAGTCCGATAAAAGTTCAGGGTGATTACTTGCCCATTTTCGAAGTTCAAAGTCACCTCTTTGAAGAAGAGAAATGACTTCATCTTTTGCTTGCTGAGCTTTGGGTAGACTCTCATACCCGACCACCAAATCGTCAATATAAGTATTGCTTGAAAGAACTTGACTAGCAAGGGGAAAATCATGACCTTCGTCAAGAATCAACTGTTTGATGGTACGACATGCTAGAAAGGGAGCCGAGGACACGCCGTACGTAACGGTATTTAATCGATACTCTTGAATAGGTTGATTGGAGGTAAAACGCCAGAAGATACGCTGATAATCTCTATCAGCTTCATGAATCAAAATACGGCGATACATTTGTCGCATGTCAGCCATAAAAACTACCGAATGAATTCTAAAATTCAAAAGAATCGCGACAATGTTGGGTTGAAGCTTGGGGCCAATAAGCAACGAATCATTTAGAGAGATGCCCCGAGCATCCTTAGCAGAGGCGTTAAACACTACGCGAAGCTTTGTTGTCGTACTTTCAGGACGTACGACGCAATGATGGGGTATGAAATACCTACCGGTATTTAAATTTTCGCTTTGAACAAGTGTCATATGACCACTGTCCAAATAATCTTGCATGAAAGCGTTGTATTGCTCATACAAAACGGGATTTCTAAGAAGTCTTCGCTCAATGGAGTGAAAACAACGCATAGCGATGTCACGTGATCCCGGAAATAGCCCTTCCTTCGCTTCATTTTTGAATGGCAAGGTTACTATATATCTTCCGGTCGAATCTCTCGAATGAGTGTTTACGAAAATTTGCTCACATCTTTCCTCATCGGAAGTTAGAGGTGGCAAATGAGAACTACTAAAATTGTGATCAAGCTCCCATAGCTTTTTAATTTCGTGATGAAGAAGTTCATCGTCATTGATGAAGAATGATTGGATAGACTCTTTTTTATAACCCACATTTCCCATGAGAAGCCAACCAAAAACGGACTTGAGAGCTGAAGGTTGATTAGGTCCCCCTTCTACCCTACCAGGCAGTAAGAGGGAAGCGAAGACTTCAGCACCAAGGAGAATATCAATGGGACCGGGTTTATGACAGTCTGGGTCTGCTAATTTCAAATTATGGACATGATGCCATGAGCATTTATCGAGACGAGTAAATGGCATCAGGCCACAAATGCTAGACAACGTTAACGCGTTAATAGAAAAAAGTTTCTGATTGTTAGCACCAATTTCAAGCTGAGCTGTACCAGACACCGACGTAGAGGATTGACCTAAGCCACGAACACGATGAGTTGTCGGTGTATGTTCCAAACCCAAACATTGAAGGGCGCGCTCGGTTATGAAGTGCGCTTGACTTCCCGAGTCAATCAGAGCCCGAAATGATTTAAAGTTGCCAGCATAATCGCGAACTTGAACGTGAGCAGTAGATAGCATGACCACAGAACTGTCACCAAGACTAGTTAGTACTCGCACTTGGTTTGACGAAGGGTTACTCGAAACGTTTTGATTAGAAGGAGAAGTAACCTGCGATGAGGAGGGTTCATCCAAGTGGAGAAGCGTATGATGACGATGATGACATAAACGGCATTTGAAGATCGAATTACAATCGTGTACGGTATGAGAAGGGCGCAAACAATTAAAGCACCGACGATTAGTTTTGACAAACTCTATTCGTTCAGGGACGGATAATTGTGCAAACTTATTGCAAAGATTGACAGAGTGATTCCCTGAACAAAATAAGCATTTCACGACTGTAGAGGACGGCGCGCTTGAGGTTGAAGGAGAAGGCTGTGTCTTATTGTCGGGCGATGGTTTCCTGTTGGCGTCTGAAAGAAATACTAACGGGGATTTTTTTATTGATTTATTTTGTGCAACAGTCGAATTGGATTTAGAAGAATTAATTTTATCGAGAACTCTTCCCTTATCGGAACTACCGCGATCATGAGCCGTGAAGTGACTATCGCGAACTAGCGCCTCACATTTCGAATACAAGAATGATTTTAATGCTTGGTAACTCGGTAACTCTGTGGCGGAGTGACTTTGTTCAAATGCACAACGAGTAGAGGAGTCAAGCTTCGATAAAATTAAATAACAAAGAATGAAGTCCCATTGATCTGTGGGAAGATTAAGTCCTTTTAAAATATTTAAGTTTTCATTAAAAAGGTCCAAAACGCGACGAAATTCCAAAGGAGAACTAGGTTTAAAATTAATATTTAGTATTTCTTTCCAACAGGTAAACGCCAATTCACGTTTATCTCGATATCTGTTTGTTAATGTTTCGTATGCTTCACGATAAAAAACACCCTGTATAGGATAAGTACGAATAAGACCTAGGGCGTCGCCACTAAGACTAGAAACGAGATAATGCATACGTTCCGTGTCCGACAAAGACGTATTATTATGAACTAAAGAATTAAAAATATCGTAAAATTCGGGCCAAAATTTAATTTGACCAGAAAACGTAGGAAGCTGAAGTTTTGGTAATTTAACGTTTGGTATAGAAGTAGCATCATGAAAATTTTCTAACGAACGATTCGATTGGCTATTCGACGGGACAAGTTGTCTATGTATTGTTTCGATTTCAAAATAAATATCGTCAAACTCGGAACGAATTTCGTCTTCTTTTTCTTCTACAGAAGAATCGTCAACAACGCATAAAATATCCGAGTGAGATTCCTCAAAGCTTTCGACTATTTTCTTAAGCGTCGAATAATGAGACATAAAACGATCAAAATGTGAAACATCCGATTTTGCCAATAACGCAACATCAAAAATCTTTTTTAACCGATTAAAAGCTAGCGTACGCTTACGGCGTAATACCGGCAAATCGTGAATAGTCGGTCCGTCGTCAATAGCCAATGGCTTTGATGTACGTCTTTTCGAAGTAATTTCATGCTTGGAACGGCGCCTCGCACTAAAAGACATCGCTATTATGTTTAACTAATTACACGTAAAATGAAATAAAACGTTAAAAGTTTATTACAAGAGAATCAATTCGGAATTACGCTTAACTCAATACGCAACACCGTTTTACACGGAAAAAAACTAAATGCATCGACAGAATACTTCGTACAAATCTAAAAATAACACAATACTAAACCAAATTAAATGTTCGAAATTATTAATTGTAAGGAGAAAGTTAGCGACCTAACTCGGCCGTATTATACGAACAATTAAAGCGTTAATTTATCAAGTAATATGTTGGAAATATAAAATATTGGTATTTAAATCATAATAACGAGAAATTGCGAAATATTCATATGCCGCTGAAGTGATTTTCGGGTCTACACGCCCAAAGTGTGATAACAAATTTCGATACAATTTTATTGATAACGAAATTGAGGGTAACCTTCTTTGGTTAACGTTTTCTATTGAAATTATGTTATAAAACCATTGAAATGCG
Source organism: Elophila nymphaeata (assembly GCA_955850985.1). Lineage (NCBI taxonomy): Eukaryota > Metazoa > Arthropoda > Insecta > Lepidoptera > Crambidae > Elophila > Elophila nymphaeata. Next base: position 8,476,680 of record OY039073.1, read on the forward strand.
TTAATGTTTTAGATTAATTGTTGAAATAAGTAGTATAATGAAGCAATCTAACGAAATATTATGAATTTGAATGGAAATACACTATGATTCCCGGGTTTCGGCACCATAAAATATGTGTGGTTATTGTGAATTCCCGCACATATTGGGAGCAACACACGATGTGAAAATAAAGTTTCGTGTTGCAACGTCTGGGAGACTTTAGGCTAATACACCAAGGTACTCACGTTTCGGATCCAATACAACTGCCGGTCACCAGCCAATTTGGGTCAGACAGTGTCCAAACTAATCACCGGTCAGCTGACGGCACGGGTACAAACGGCACAAACACTTCCTAGTGTCTTGCTTGAAAGTTTATAATTAACAAAAAAACACAGCACATAAAATCTTGTAAAAATGATAAGTTCAGCTCAGCGCGACCGTCGGTATTTTTGAGAAGTAATTGTTCCACACCTTCACACGCGAATTCTCAATCGAAAGTGTCAAGCTGGTTTTCCGGTTTCTTCCCTAGATGGCGTGGCGCTCGACGTTTTCTTGGCCTCAACGTGAAAACATTGCAAACTATGTTTTTCCTTTGGTTTATATTAAGCAAAAGGTGTCCCAGACGTTGAGATTGAATTGAGAATATTCTAGCTAAAATAAATGATAACGAAACAATAATACAGGCAGTTTTTTCTATGTTAAGTTGCGGGTAGGACATTGCTGTAATGTCCGTGTTCATCTCACAAACATTTGCCAGGGTAGGAAAAAGAAGAAATAAAATAACAATGATAACATTGGAATTCTCCGAACGGGTAACGGTAAGCAAATAAGATTTTGGACTACTTCTCTCAACTCTGCATTGAATAAATTTAAATTCATTTTCAAAAATTATTATTCGTACCCAAATTGAAACACCTGATCAGCTTGACTGAGCAAATCTAAGCCCGAATTGCTTTCAAATGGCACAATTCGAATCCGTTTATGTCATTAGCGTACGAAACGTATTGTAGCTCTATCAATACGATTGTGTATTTAAACGTGTATTCGATATTAATAGTTAATTAATTCGCATCATCTCAGCGGGAACGTCGCAGAGTAATTACGGGGAACGGGAAACAAACATCTTGGGATCAGTACGCAATGGATCGCGGTTTCATTGTATACTTAACACACATGTGTACATGGAAGTTACGTGTAATTGGCAAAGTGAAAGCTACTAATATATTTTGTACAGACAATCGACCCAGTCTTGAAAATTATCTTGCCTATACAATAGTAGCGTCACTTGATTTTATTTAAGCACGGCGTATTCCTCTTTCATAACTCTCTATCAGCCCTCAACTTAACACTAACTCTTTTCTTTGCCATATTATCATATCATTTTACGCAGGCTTATTTAATATCTCATTAAAAACATGCTATTATTTATAGTCTAATAATATCATGTTCAGAATCCAAGATGGCCTATACCTGCTCTACATCGTATTATGTATTTCTTTTCCACAGTCCTCGATCATCCCACATCTTAATAAAAACTCCTTTCATTGCTACATCATCATTAACTCATGTTCATAAACCTTGTTCACGTGCTTCATCTCATGGTGCGTTCACAAACATCCCACAATTTACCGCGCTAATGATGTCATCTTAAAAATACAAAACGGCCCACATATCCAATTGGTTACTCGCAAACCTAGTTCACTTTAAAAATAACCAGACTACTTCCTTTATCGACTCAAGCGTAATTTACTACTTTATCTTGGCTATGTTTCACGCAAAAACTCAAGTACACGCACGCGCACTGGAGGAAACTGCGAGCGTGTTTGGAAAGGCTGCGCGCCCGCCGTGGCCCCGGTCATTGATCTTGCGCACACGCCGCCGCCAAGCCGTCTACGCGTGTTATGTAACATGACCTTAACATTGGCTGGTGGGTGTGGGAAAGGTGTCACAAGTATAGAATGTCAAACCGACCTCGTTTTAAAGCGGCTGATTAAATAATGTTTGGGTAAAACTAATGCTACACTAACCACGGAAATAAAGTAAGTCGCCATCGGTGTTTAGTTGAAAAGCTTATGTTTAGCTTTTTACAATATTTTTTATTACTTACAGTTATTACTTCTTGTGCTGAGACCGCATAATAGTTATTTAAGTCAAATAAAATAATTATTTCCGTAACGGTGGTAGGGTTTTTGATAATTTCAAAAGTAGGTAAATTTAATTTGATTTGATATGAGCTATACTCAATTCACACTGTATACCTTATGGTATGGCCAATACTGCCAGATGTGGCGTTGTGTGTAACCTAATTTTACCTGAAGCTCTGCTTGACCCCCTTTGGGATTGTGAGCATGAATGCCACGATCCATACATATAACTATTAATTACACTATTAATACATACATACATTTATGATCGAATTGTATAATACTGTTTAAATGGTAACTGTGTTTTGTCCTTATTTGGTGTGCAATAAAGAATATGTTTATTTATCTATATTTGCCGACCACTTATACGACGACTACTATAGCGATCTAATTCGTTCGAATTTCTTAAGTCCTGTGTTTCAAGCACGAATATTTGGAGGATTCGTGACGTAATCGTATCGTGAAACTTTCTAAATCTACAAAAAATAATTTCTAAATATTTCACAAAATCGACATACCTAAGATTTTGGTGTTTTCTTTTTATATTCTCACTTGTCCACTATTTTTGTCACTCTTTCTCATAATATTACCGTACCTATCATTTCATTAGAAAATATACCACCGCTCTCCAAATCACACGCACGTACGTCTCAAGCCTATATGCATTACCTACTTTTCACATACCTACTCTCTTTCATCAAATCTTTTCAACGTTGGGCTACATAGCAATTTTTATAAGAAACCAAAGAAAATGTTTAATGTCTGCGACCCATTATGTAAAATCAGTAGGCAAATGTTAGCTTACAAGAAAAAAGTTATATTTAAGTTATCATAGCAACAAACGACATCACAAAATCCAGGCAGAGAAGATTTTTCTGATCGTTTTAATTTCTTCTAAATTAGAAATTATCGTACCGTCCTCTAACCACAAAAAAAATCTATTACCTCAAGATAAATATTAAAATTAAAGAATTAATTATTTGAGATTCGGAAAGAATCGTGAGTTCAATTCTCAACCTAGAAAAAGATGAGGATATTTATTTCTATTTCTGTAAATTGGACATATTTGGCCAAAAATTGTAACTTCTTTCCTCCTAACGTAACAAGGGTATCCACATACACCGTAAATAAATATACAAGGGACTCTGATAAAGGTATTGTGGCGTATTTCTTTTACAACTTTATGCTTTTTTAAACCTTTATATATCTTCCTATATCTTATTAATATTCGCATTTTGAGGCCTGTTGTTAAGTGTCCAGTTTCTGCTGGGTTTGTTTTACATATTAATGTAGTAAGTCGTAGGAGCAGATGCTGAGGCAGGAACCTTTTGGCCTCGCACAGAACGTTATGTGTACATACCTATTAGTTAAGTTGTATGTATATTGTTGTTTTAGTAGATATAATTGTTATTTTATTTTTCTTTTGTTTTGTCCTGGCGAGATCAATAAATGTTTTTCTTTCTTTCTTTCTTTCTAATGATATATTTCTTATAAAATTAGCTTTAAATCGTTTTCTTCGTAGCAGACGTTACTTAAGAAAACATTAGTACTTACTATCATGGTTCAGTATTTTATTTATTAGGTTGTACATACATACTCATTAATAGGCTTTTTCTTCACGTGAAATAACGAGGCATAATTCAATCATTTTAAACATGTCCTCTTATTAGCAAACAATGATAAACAAATAAACACGCGCCGAAACGAGTCACAAAATGCAAAGTAACAACGGACGAAAAGAAAACACAAAGAAGGCGCATCGTAATGCAAGTAAATCGACCGTGGAATCCGAGAAGAGAACCGAATAAATTGTTTTAATAAGGCATAAATTACTTGTGAAAAAATCGGTCCGATCGCGGCACTGTAAACAATTGCGCACAGAAACTCATGTCGAAGTCTGAAACTTCTATTCGTTAATATGATTGACTTATTATCGTCGCAAATAAAGTTAAAATTATAATAAGTTGTTTTATTGTAAAATTAACTAAATTATGTTACATTATGAGGAAAAAATATTGAGAATTGGGTCATGTCATGCATAAAAGGTATTGTGCGAAGGAAACTGTTAAAAAGTAATAAGAATCAGTAGCAGCGAAAGACGGGGAGATCCAGAGTGAAGATTCTACATGAATATTTGTCAAACAAATCAAAGTTTACATAAAGACCCTTAAGGTTATTCCGAGACGACGAGTTTGTGAGGAGACTGTGGTGAGAATAAATCAAGCGAAAGAAATCTGCAAAGATTTTAGAAAATAGCTTCTATGGAATAAAGGCGTGATCCTACGTATGAGTATAAAATACATACACGAATCAATATTAGGTTAGAGTTTGAAAGTCAGTTCTATTAGATTCAACTAAATCCGTCATATCTGAATGATATGAAAATCTGAATGCAATTAAAAATCTAACAGGAAAAGACAACAGCTAAGTACTTCAGTTTTGCATGCAGCTTGTTAATCCAGTGACAATATGAGTGAATTAATAATCTGCATGCAAAATTGCATATTATGCTAAGAAACTAATTTAAAAGTTGTCAGAAAGTACGCAATACATATCAGTTTATTCAAAGTAAGAATTGAAAGTGAAATATAATAATACATAAAATCAAAATATTATACTTTATTTAGGTATCTACATAAAGTCATAATATTTACTAAATCCCTAAAATCCACATTTTTACTTTCCACCAAAAGCAAGAGTTAAGTAAAAGGTGACTTAAGTGTCATTTTAATCTAGTGGCAAGTAGTGAGAACGGATTTTTTTAGAAAACAAAACTAAAAGCTACTTTTTGGTTCATTTATTGTTGTTTTTAAATTTAAATCGCAACTTTCGATTAAACTTTTTTTAACAGATTTAAATCATTTCTCAATGTTATGAAAAAACCTTCGCAAACTGCAAAGAACTCTCGCTAACGCAATTTAATTTATTTCACTACAAACTGCTTTTATATAAAGGAGGAAATGCTGATAAAACATTTGTATGCACCTTTGTATATAATATTTCAGGAATATTAAACAACGGAAAGAGAATCCCAGTGTAAGTCGATATTGCGCATGTATCAGGGGCATCCGGTTGCTATGCACAGGAACAGGTTTTGGATAACCTGGAGGCGGTTCAGGTTAGTGTGGGCAACGTGTGCAAAGACTACGCTAGCAGACAGGTGGACTTGGTCTCAGTTTGAACGATGATCAATCCCCAGCCGCCGTAAGACTACCGATGTGAACCCTCTTCTAGCATTAGCTTAGTTGGAAGGGTTAACATGATAATCTTAATATGTTAGCATCACATTAATATTAATGCTTTAAAAAAACATTGTCCTAAATTTTATGATAAATTAGTACAACCTTGCTATAATAACATAATGAATAAACAATTTTTTCGTTTTATAATTATCAGCATAATCTCGCACAACTTTCGAGTAGCGACCATCGGTGGAATCCGCTCGGACGGCGCTCGCATTCAAAGATGACTTACTGCGGCGCACTATTTACAATTCTGTTACAATGGGTGACCATGGCATTTACGCTGTGTGCTCACTATTGCTGCCTTACACAGCGCGAGTTGAAATGCACTTTTTGCAGCTCAAAACTGCATGGTCTGTAACCGCTATACTGTTAAGGTGGTCAGTGCAACGGGACGGTCGCGCTTGGTGAATCTATGATAATCGTACCTATATGAATATATCACAATGTTATTGTAATAGAAAAAGTTAAAGTTCAAACGCTAATTGTATATTGGACGCAGGTGAAGCACGTGAACTCAAGAGAATTTAAATTGTACTCTAAAAAAATGAGTCATACGACCATTACAGCGCTGAGTTGATTGTGCACATTACATAGAAAGTGGAATGTACCATAATTTAAAAATTATAATTGCACAAATAATACTCTCAAGGAGGGCTGTGTTAGGCAAGTTGTGTGTTTGTAAGATGAGGTAAGAACTATATTTTCTTGCAGCTCGAGGAGTAGTAGAGAAATTTGTCAGCCACATGTGTCAACTCATCTGTCAAACACTGCGAAAATCTTTAGGAAAATCAGTCGTCTTCAAAATTTTGTAGACTTTTGACATTGTGTAGACTTTCGACATTATTTCAAGAATTAATTCTTGGGTCGGAAGTTTAGAAGTCAATGGGGTGACACGTATGTGCCTTACTCTGCCGACCCTAAAATTATTTGTCAAGGTTGTTTTTCTCGTATCAATATTATCTCGAAGTATGGCCGAGAAAAATTACATAGTAATAGACAATAGTATTTCGAGGCCGAACAGGCACGCACTGGTGAATTTCGTCACTCTTATCAAACCCGTATATGTATGGAGGTGCGCGCATGTTACGACGTGACAAGTAGGTGACATTTGGTGCATCTCCATAAATTCCACGAGAGTGACAAAATAGTCACCGTGACGAAAGTCACCAGTGCGCATGTGACAAGTGGGTGAAATTATGGTGCATCTCCAATTCCATACATTCCACGAGACTGACAAAATAGTCAGCGTGACAAAAAAGTCACCAGTTGTCACCTGCTCTTACGAGTGCTCTTTATGTTTTTAAATCTTTTAATTTTAGGTAAGTATCGTGGCATAAAACTACGAATTTTAATCATTGTTAATTTTTAAAATAGGAAATATATAATAATCAGATTACGTTATATATTTTCTCGTAGATATTCGCGCATCCGGCGATCTAATTCAAAGACTTGGGTAGTACAAATTATAATAAAAAAAAAACAAAAGAATGACGGTACGTGTCGATCATAAAAATAATAGTGACGAAATTGTAGTAAAATTTACAGCACTCTATTAAGCAATGATAGGCCATTAGGATGAATAAAGCTGAAATACGATTCAAAATCACATCGAAGTAAAATATTCAATAACACAACGTAAAATAATATCGGAATACTAGAAAAATGCACTGAAAAAAATCGACTTGCCTCAGGCGGGACTCGAACCCGCACCTTCCACAATCCGGGTGGACGCGTTAACCAATTTCGCCACCGAGGCACTGCTTTTCGCTGTCGAAATTTGTTGTCGAAATTGGTTAACGCGTCCACCCGGATTGTGGAAGGTGCGGGTTCGAGTCCCGCCTGAGGCAAGTCGATTTTTTTCAGTGCATTTTTCTAGTATTATATTTACGCGTTTGTAAACGCAAAAATAAAATTATTCCATAATATCAGAAGCCGAAATCAATGATTTTGCGGTGAAACGTTGAAAACGCATGGGTTTAATTATTACTACACCGGTTTTGAATTCCGTTTGTTAATTTATTTTTCATCCCACCACCTTGGAAAGTGTAATTTTGCGCTTCGAAATCTGGCTGGAAAATTCTATTTTATTCGCTTGAGCGGCAAAGTAGATTTGAATTTAGAACATCACATATAATGAGTACTCAATATAATTGTAAATTCAAAACGTCATTTAACCTATTTAATGTAACCTCTATGGTGCCAAATTTATGATTAGAATGAAGATTATTTTGTCATTTCCTCGCTGAGGTGGGATGAAAAGTTACGTATTGCACTCGAGTGGAAAGATTTTTCACCTTGTGCTCGTTTGTTTCCCTCGCTGACGCTCAGGATTCTAATTTAGAATCACTCGCTGCGCTCGTGATTCAACTTTAGAATCCTTCGCTTGCTCGGTCATCCAAATCGAGCACGCGGTTAAAAAGGAACTTTCCACTCTTGTATAATAATAGTTATTTATTATACAAGAGTGGAAAGTTCCTTTTTAACCGCGTGCTCGATTTGGATGACCGAGCAAGCGAAGGATTCTAAAGTTGAATCACGAGCGCAGCGAGTGATTCTAAATTAGAATCCTGAGCGTCAGCGAGGGAAACAAACGAGCACAAGGTGAAAAATCTTTCCACTCGAGTGCAATACGTAACTTTTCATCCCACCTCAGCGAGGAAATGACAAAATAATCTTCATTCTAATCATAAATTTGGCACCATAGAGGTTACATTAAATAGGTTTAATGACGTTTTGAATTTACAATTATATTGAGTACTCGTTATATGTGATGTTCTAAATTCAAATCTACTTTGCCGCTCAAGCGAATAAAATAGAATTTTCCAGCCAGATTTCGAAGCGCAAAATTACACTTTCCGAGGTGGTGGGATGAAAATAACTATTTAGATGATATCCATTGACGAGCGCCGATTTTTGCGAGTTCCTGATAGTTTTGGATAATGCGGACGTAATAGTGACGTCCGACGACTAATAAGTCGATGAAAGCTAACATATTATTCTAAATTGTCTAGGAGTTTTTATTGTATTGAAATTAAAGACCATAATAAACAATTGTACAATATGGAATAATTTTATTTTTGCGTTTACGAACGCGTTAATATTTTAATACTAGAAAAAATGCACTGAGAATAATCGACTTAAAAATTATTCCATAATATAAGGTAGTTTCATCTTAACTCAGCGTCAAATATTTGCAAAAATATTTCGTTCGGGTCTTAAAAGTGCAAATTTCAAAGATTTGATGAAACAATGTTTTTCTTTTGACAAATTTCGACAACGAAAAGCAGTGTCTCGGTGGCGTAATGGTCAACGCAGCCGCCCGGATTGCGGAAGATTTCGCGTCCCGCCTGAGGCAAGTCGATTTTTTTTCAGTGCATTTTTTTCTAATTGTACAATAAGTAAGAATTACTAAAAGGTTATCTTCATTTGTATACGACTTAACTAATTGGACAACCAGCAGTGTTAAGCCAATAAACTTAGTTTAGATAAATAGTGTAGTGCCAAAGAATAAAACAAACTCAGACCTACCAATGAATAATTTATATTGTCCATTATAATCTCAAAATGTTCGTCAAACGAATATGCGCACTCTTTGTTACTTCTTATTCTTAGGTGGCTTTAACCTAAGTCAATTGCCGAGGAGAAAGAAGTTAACAGAACATAACAAACCAACGGGATCATCTGAGATTCAGTATGACCTTTGGACCATTCGTTTCGGATATAAGCAGATTATAAAATAACGCGACTAACTCTAAGATTTCTATTCTTTTAGGATTGGAATTTTCAGACTAATTAATCAAACTAACTAATCTACTGTTGTAAAGAGCTTAAGAGTTAAGTCCGAAAGCTATAGATGGTGAAAATAGTCATGATCATAAATTAAACTCAGCGGTAATATGCTAAGAATTATTTTCTTCATTTTGCGTATAACGAAAGTACGTAACAAGGGACTAATCTAGGACTTGGCCTACATAAACAAGATATTTATAAATCTGGTATACAAAGTGTATCGACAAAAGGTGGTAACTAAAAAAGAGGCGTTACCTGTCCGAGCTGATAAGTGTGCTACGACCTTTATCATCTCGGAAAAGGAACGCCTATTTTTTATGGGAATAAATTTAGTGCCTTGGCCTACATAAACAAGATATTTATAATATCTGGTATACAAAGTGTATCGACAAAAGGTGGTAACTAAAAAAGAGTTACCTGTCCGAGCTGATAAGTGTGCTACGACCTATATCATCTCGGAAAAGGAACGCCTATTTTTTATGGGAATAAATTTAGTGCCCACCAGCAAAATAGTACAGTGCTCACCAAAATGGATTTTGGCTCACCAAATCCAACTTTGGTGAGAATTTACACTTTTTGGTGGGCATTTATCCTTTTTTGTGGGTTTGTATAATGTTAATTTAAATACAAGCCTTTTTTATTATGAACGCTACGGAATGGCGGCTACGAAACTGCTACGAACTGTAGCGCATCGCCTCTTTTTCATAGTAAAGAGAGATACGGTTCCGAGCTGATAAGTGTGTTAAGACCTCAAAGCGCTGCAAAAACTCCGCAGTTGTTTTTGTTGTTTAGTTAAAAATTAGACCACTACGGTGATATTTTTAGAAGAAACAAAGCTGGCATACTGTAGGAAATGTTCAATGCGAGAGGGATAATATTTGGTTACCCATCCGAGAATCAACCACGCAAATAGTTACTTGACTTTTGTGATCGTTGGAAAGAACATACGACCGCGGCGTTAACGGCGCGGCGTTCTAAACGTCTAATTTAAAATTCCTCAATTTTTTATGGTTATGTAAACCTAAAATACAAAGTGATACATTTATAGAAGCTTCAAACCACCTTTAGGACTGAAAGTGTTAATGTGAGGTGTAACTTTCTTTATTGAAGGGTTTTCTACGTCAAATATTCTTTATGATACGGTGAGCAGAGGTTGCTGTGGTTTTTGTCAGTGCGGACCATGTCGATGCGAGTTATCGATACTGAACTTTTTGGTGCAATATTTAAAACTTAAAGTTGTATGATATAAGAAGTGTTACAAGACAGATTTGTTACAAACGGTAGAACGTTGTCTTAATCATAAGAACTTCAATTGATTTGACAGCAAATATGTCATGTCTTTTATTATGATATTGTTTTACCATGGGAGACCATGGGACATGATTGTATTTGTTCAAAAGTTTGTTGGTTTGCTAGTAGACGTAAGTGTATGAAAATATTTTATTATAATTGTATGGCATTGAAAATGCTTGGTAATAATTAACTTTAGCCACGTGATGCCGGCAGAGTAGAATAGTATCACCCAATATCCTCCATTGGGTGTCGTAGAAGGCGACTTATGGATCAGCAAAGGGGTATTGATCACCTTATACTCCATCCACTAATCCGCATTGGACAAGCTTGGTGGACTACTGACTAAACCTCCTTCGCTGACAAGGACATGCCTTGTGTCTTAGCAGTGGGTCGAATTATTAAAGCTGTTATGATGATGTTCACTAAGTATTTGCGCATTAAACAAGTTTAAAACATGTTAAGTATTATTTGTTTCATACTTTACTTTATAATATTTTACTAACGTGTTTTTGTTCATTGCTTCAATACTCTTTTTTTATGTTCTCATCCACAGCAGTTAGTTTTTAGGATTCCGTACCTCAAAAGGAAAAAACGGAACCCTTATAGGATCACTTTGTTGTCCGTCTGTCTGTCTGGCTGTCTGTCAAGACCCTTTATCTCAAGAACGCGTGGACGTATCAAGCTGAAATTCACATGAAATACTCAGGTCTATTGTCCCTTGAAGCTGTGAAAATATCAAACTTCTAAGCCAAGCCAATCAAAAGATACAGCCGATTATGTCGATATTTTCAACAAATTTCCGACACTCGCAAAGGAATCAAAACCTACAGGATACTTCCCGTAAACTCAGAATCTTGAAATTTGGCATGAAGCATTGTCATATAATGCAAATATAGGAAAAATTGCGAAAATCACATTTTTTTAGTTATGTAATATAATAAAAATATTTTAATAAAATGAAACTTACTACCTTATTTCTCACGAACGAATAAAGGTATCAAATTGAAATTTATACCAAATACCTAGGTCTATTGTCCCTTTAAGCAGTGAAAAAATCAAACTTCTAAGTTAACGCGATCAAAAGATACAGCAGTTTATACCGAGGAACCCTCGGTGTGCGAGTCCGACTCGCACTTGGCCGGTTTTTGATATGGATATGAGATAGTGTTTTTTTTTCTTATTATTTTTTGTTACAAACCTTATTGTGGCAATGGTGTTCTAAGACTATTGAAAGTATTCGCTGAGTGCATTCTTTACCTGTAACAAAAGAAATGACAATATTAAATAAAAGTTTATCGTAAACATCGATATAGGTACTAACTAACACATCATGCACAACACTATCCCTTGCGTGGCTGTAAGGGATCAAATTAAAAACAGAATTTATTATTATCATCATTAATTATTTAAAGCAATACTTTCTCACGTGTACGCCGAGTGGAGTTGACCACATTTTTGCTAAATTCAAACGGTACAAACGGAATGAGATATTTATATTAACACTGAAGCGAGCTCGACTCTTGATTAAGGGCACACGGAAAATAATTAGTTTCACACGTGAAACATTACTATTCAATTAAATCTTTCATTTGTAAGTGTGAATTTTTACTACGATTAAAAATTCTGCGCTAAATATTATGCAAATTGGTTAAGTGCTCCCGGATGAAAAATCGTGGAACAACCCGCGTAGATGTTTTAGAATGGAATGGAGATAATAAGTGAAATGTAATTATGTAAAAACAGACGGAGATGTTCTTTTAACATTTCATAATTATGTAATGAAATATTCAAGTCGAAATCAGAAGCACGTATTCTAAAATATGCTATTTCATTTAGGAGATAGGGAAAGTTCGCCCGTCAGAGCGAGCTTACTGTTAGAAAGGATTTCATTAAATATTATAACCTAGGCTAAAAACTTTATTTGACAGAGCGGAAAATATGTTCTCTAAATTTCAGAATAAAAAAATATTTGATCAAGCTATAACATATTTATAAAAACTTTTTAAAGCTAAGACTAAAACAGGCCGCGTAAATTCTTTCCAATCGTTCTGCCGTGAGGCTTGCTAAAGAGAGGTCTTGTCGCCAGTTGCCGGGTTTGTAATCAATTGTACAAGCTCGTAATATTATAGTGGTGACTTCACTTGCGCTTCGCGTTGTAAATATCAAAATTCAGTGCCGTAAACACTCCTAACCTATTATTTTATATCGTTATTGGCGATCAAATCGAAACGTCCTTTAAAAAGTCCAGGTCAAAAGTACACGTAATCGCCGGTGCATGAGGACCGATAAGGGTTGATGAAGCCAAAATAATATAAGATTCGTAGGAAGTGGAAACAAGTGATCTCAACCCTACGGGAGAAAGTGGAAACAAGTGACCTCAACCCTATGGGAGAAAGTGGATACAAGTGGTCTCAACCCTATGGGAGAAAGTGGATACAAGTGACCTCAAATCAATTAGAGAAAGCGAGACTTTATTAATGTATTGTTTGATAGCGCTTAATTATGATTAAACATGTCTAGTGTTTTGCGGATGACGATGCGAATTTTGTTGGATGAGGTGACCAACCCGCACTTGGCCAGCGTGGTTGACTAAGGCCTAATCGTCCCTAATGTGGGGTAGGCTCGAGCTCCTCGGTGGGGACATTATATGAGCTGTTGATGATGATGATGATTTAGAAGATTTATATATAAATTATCGTCAAACTTGTTGATGCAAAAGATGTGAAGTGAAGCTGTAGGAAATTTGAAGTCCCAATTCATTTGTCCGGTATCGTTCGCTTCGAGACAGTATAGGTCAGACAGGGCTTACATCCAAACTTTAGTAAGCCCCTTACGCGCCCAAATTTTAAGTACTCGACAAACAGCCCAGGTCGTGTTGGCACTAAAAAAGGAGCCATAATAAATTAGTCCTTTGGCGGTCCTTTCGTAATATTAGTGGATTCAAAGCTTGGAGAATAAAATATGAATATTTGTCTGGGGCTGCCCACAGAGCGGGCAAAAGGACCGTGGTTCTTGCGAACTTTGTAGCGGTTCACAAGCAAGTGGTTTGTGTCCACACCCTCAGGCGGATTTCGGACGGGCCTACTTTGGTATGAATACGAGGGTGTATTTACTTTGTGACTTGTAAATGTCCTCAGTTGGAATGACGACATTGTTAATAAATAACTTGCAAATCTTGTATTTGACTTGAAAAAGTAGGAGTCGATCATTAAAGCAGCTCCGAGAAAGGGGGGTAGTTTGCAAACACTCAATGTAAGTGAATGTGGATAAGTCAACTCTGTATATATGCCGTGGCTAGATCTTAGAATTGATTACTTCAATGTGGCCAACTATTTGAAATTGTAAATACTCGTTGCTCACATCGTAGACACAGTCTGAGGGCCTAGAAAAGTGATCATTGACATAATACTGAGTAAAAACCATGGCGTAGTAATAACGTCAACCTCAGACTTATAATTCTATAGACGGAATTATAAGACGTTGCCGCTCTTCATACTCAGACAAATTTTTGGTGTGAGACGTCAACCATAACATTTAACATGACGATGTCAAAATGTTCCATGTTCACTCGCCGACCGCGGCACGCTCGCTTGGTTCCTGCGCTGTGGTAACAACTCAAACCTCTCCAAACCCATTGTTTTTGGAGTGGAAACCGCAAAGTAATGAATTGGCCTAGCAATACAAGATCCTATATCATGGCAATATACAAAATGATACAGGTCACATTATTTTATTTTATTTAGAAATCTTTCAGCCTTATTCACAATATAAATACAGACTATGATTTACTATAAGCTACACACAAGCTTCAACATATAACAATAATGGTATAGATTCAACATTTTTCAGTAATGTTCCTAAAATTCCTGATTTGTTTGTACACTCCAGTGAAATAAATCTAGGCGATCATCTTCTCTGACGACTTGTTAAAGGATTTATCCTACCGGAGAACTAAGCTATTATTAATCTGTAATTAGTGACAGTGAAGGGAATTTCAAGAATTTAAAGAAGAGTTTCTTCTAAATAAGTTTTTGACCATGAAATGAAAAGTCCTAAAATCTGCTAAACATTTTAATACTAAATGTAAAATACAATTCATGTCTTATACTATTCCGCTGTAAGCACTTGGTTTAATGTGGGATATTTTGCTGAATTAAAACTTCTACTTTTGGTAGCACAATAATTTTCCCTCCTTTCATTACATTGTTTCCTAAATAAAAACAATCTCTGATGATTGGTTCTACGTAGGTTTGAATTTCTTAGAACTTTATACGGACCTCAACCAATTATCTGAATTTGGAACTTATTTAAAAATGTATCAGGTTTTTTGTTTATACAATTTGCTAAGAATAACTTTTGATAAATTGAGAACAATATTTACTAATTCTCTTGACTGCTATAAGTTTATTATAAACATTAAGATGAATGAAAGTAGCAAAAGCAAATTAGCATCGTACAGTATAGTCTTCTATTGTCATGTGTTTAGCAATTATGGTAGAAAAAACAATAACTTCAATCTACTTATGAGGTTAAATACTAGACCTCAAAATACCTTAATACAAAACAGACTGATCATTGCAAATTAAGTCAAATAACAAAATAGTGGAACTTGAAAGTGAAGTACGTACTATTGACTGTGGAGATGTTTACCCCACTAAGTGCTGATAAAGGGAAGCTACAATCTCTGTCATTAAACAAGGGGAAGTGTTTGTAATAATTGATTAAACATACGCGTGTCGTCACTTGATTAATAGGCGAGATCGCGATATGGCTTATGTATTTGGCTGGAGTAACAAATTAACAGTAAGGTTCTTATTTAAATATTTGAACTGGTATCTTCAACGTGTTAGGTTTTTGGAATGTATAAAATACTTCCTGTTAAAATTTAAATGTCGTTGTTTTTACAGGGCCTTTTAAGAAGTTTTAAATTGTTTATTTAATTAATAACGACACGTAGAACAGCACACCTTTATACGATTGTAGCATCGCATCACTTTGTTTAAGTATTTTAGTATACAATTCTAAAATTTAATTATACTAGGAATCAATTTTAGGATTTTTTCAATTTAATTAACGTAGTAAGCAACATTTTGTATGAATTTCTTCTACATCATGTTATAACTAATGATAAACTTGCTAAGATAACAATAACTGTCCCATAAAAAAGATACACTTACATATTTAAAACAATATTCACTACTTTGAATAAGAATATAGGCAGCGACATTTTGAAATGAGTCGTATTGTTTATTATTGCTATTTATTCGTTCCATGTAAAGAAATTTGGATCTTTCATCAGACATATTTCATCATAAGTTCCCATAAGCTGCAGCTTAATATTAGCACATGAAACTATGCAGTAGTAAGAAAAATAATGTAATCGCGGCAGAAATGAAGAAATAAATCAAATTAAATCAAGTGTGCACTTCTCATAATTTCATACTCGGCATCAAATACTTAAGACGTGGTGCTAAGTTACTTAACAGTCAACTCTTCAAGTTATTGCTGAAGAAGAAGAGCTCCATTGAGAAAAGCTGCACGTAAAGTAGTTTTAAAGATTTCTTAGTAGATACTAAATTAAGTAAAAGGTTTCATATAACTTGAACTGAACCCACAAACACCAATCACTAAGAGTGCTCTTTTTATTCAGCTGCCTTTTATAGAGGTGCAGTTAATTTGTTAATTTCACTTTTCATTCCTCTAAGTAAAGTCGATTCACTGCTATGTGCTTTAATTGTATGACGCTGTGTTTAATTTTATTCTTGAATTAAAATAAAATTAAACACAGCGTAAAGAGTGACATTAACAAATTAAGGTTTAAATCTTCAAACCATCATTTCATCATCATATCAGCCGAGAGACGTCCACTGCTGGACATAAGTCTGCCCCAAGGATCTCCAACCCGAACGGTCCTGCGCTGCCCGCATCCAGCGGCTTCCCGCGACATTTACCAGATCATCGGTCCGTCTTGTAGGGGGCCTACCAACGCTGCGTCTCCCGGTACGCGGCCGCCATTCAAGAAACTTTCCGCCACAACAGCCGTCAGTTCTCCTAGCAATATGCCCTGGCAGTGGCCACCATAATTTAGATTTATTTATTATTTGCCTTTAATGCTCTTTTAGATTTGCACGAGCACTACATAAATATTGCATACAAACATACATACAAATAATCACGCTTACAATCCATAAAGGGTTCAAGCAGAGCTTCAGGTAACATTCGGTTACAAACAAAGCCTCGTCTTGCAGTATGGGCCATACAGTACAGGACCCCAAAGTAGTGACAGTTTGCCAGCCTGTCGCCTACGCAAAAGGGGAATAACACGCAAAAATCCAAATTCCCTCAGAAAAACTTAAAGCCAACGACCACCACAGATATTACACTCAAAATCATCTTAGCAGTCCGGGATAGTCTTAATATTTATATTACATTATAAATAAAACTACTTTTACGTACTTACTTAAAAGAAAAATCTTTAAAGAGATTTATAATTACTTAAAAGAGATTTTCACCAAATGAAGTGTAATTTACTCTATGTTCATAAAAACAATTTTATATTATTTTATCTTACGAATTTAACTCGTGTGGTCATGGGAAGACTGATTTTTTTTCCGGAATAAGATGGTAACAGCCTAAGGTTAAAGCTATCTAGGCGGACTTCGTAAAAGTCATACCACCATCCAATCGGAGCTTCTGAATCTAAATCTATTAGTAACGACTATCTATTAGTAACGAGGTATATTATAATGGGAATGGACCACCATTATAATATACCTAAAAAATCGATAAATGTAAGCAAACATTACAAAATGATCGTAGATAGGTAATGTCTGTACAAATAAAACAATTTATCGTGACCGAGAAACGTGGTTCATGGATTTTTCCTAAATTATTCCTACTTAAGCATTATTTGGAGACACCTTTAGCCTTTAATGTATGATAGTTTATAGTAAGATCGATAATTTACTAGAAGAGTCTAGAACAGTTTTGAGTTATAAAGGTCAAGACTGCTGCTGATTAATAATAACCTAGAACTTATTTTTTTATTAATGTTAAGTGGTTGGCGTAAGCCCACGGCTTGCCTGGTGTTAAGGAGCCACTGTATCCTATAGACAGCAACACAAACGTGACACTCGCACGTTGTTAACCCTAATCCACTTCCCTATCCCGTGGAGCTCTGGCGACCTTCTCACCAACAGAAACACAACAGAACAAACATGTAGTGTTATTCGACAGTGGTCTTCTGTAAGGTGGAGTATTAACCCAGTGCGGGCTACTCCAAATTGGAGCGGCTTTAAAATTGTTACCCTGCTGCATCTCAATAGGACACTTGCTGATTCGTTTGTATGTAACTAGCTTCCGCCCGCGACTTTGTCCGCGTGGAAATTTTACCTCCTTAGGGGTGGAATTTCCAAATATCCTTTCTTAGTGGATGCCTACATTGTATAAATATGTGCAAAATTTCAAGTCTCTGGGTTCAGCGGTTTAGGCTGTGCATTGATATCTCAGTTAGCTTTGCATTTTATATAAACAGATTTATGTTTATATACATGTGCTACTGAGTATTAATGTTTGTTAAATAAATCCGTTTCGAATTTATGTTTAAGATTCTTTGCAATTTTGCTACTTCATCTCTGTCGTCTATAGACACTGTCGGTAGGCCTACCGACTCTTTGAACATAAATTATACTTATATATCTACGTAAGTAAATGTGACAATTTGAAATATAACATACACATAAATGCTGTAAGCGCTTTCATAAGCTCTCCTTATTTTAGAAAATTTGGGGTTTATTTCTAGGTACTACTCCAGTATTTTTAGCTGTTACATATTTTTTTAAAGTTTGCATATTTCCTCCTTATCAGTTATTCTAATCCAATCTAAAAAGGCGACATTTAAAATAGGAATTTAGAATTTATTTACTAATGTTGTAACAATTTTTGTAACCTCCGGTTAGTTCAGGGCATCGCACAAGACTCAATCTATTAATTTACTTTTTACCCAGGGCGCCTTTATTTTTAATTAGATTCAGTATTCTAGGGATGTCTAAAGAAAACTACTTATGACACACTATATAGTAGATATTTTATTCAATTAACAAAGAAACCTTAAAAATCTAACACTTGATGTTAATCTATGTAAAGTACTAAAGTTAAGATACACTGTTTGAATACCAATTTATAAAACTTTTATTTGAATGATAAACACTATAATTACTGATACGAATTTCATCTACTGTTTTATACATTAGTTTGCTTCTTCAAGGTTACATTCAGATCATTTATATCTTAGTAAACATTTGTTATTAAGGAGTAACATTAATAAAGATACATTCTCTAGACTTTGTGTTGTCTTTTTAAAAGTTTTATTAAGAAATGTTATAATACTCAATTCAAATTCTAACAAAAAGTATTTAGGGAATGCAATGAGTAAGCAGGGGCATAAATTTATGGGAGGATTACTTAACTTCAAGACTTGGTAGCAGAAAGTCTCCCTTGCTATCTTTTGTCCTGGTGACCTCGGAAGTTTTCCTTTTGACTTTTCTTATTGATTCCACAAGATCAGAATGGATGCTAGTTCAGGATGTCATCACATTCAATCATACTCCCCTAGCTTCTCAGTCTTACAACAGGTATATAAATATTGTCTAGTGAAGAACCGACAACAATGGGACCACAGTCCAAGGAACCCTAGAAATGCAATACACAACCTAAGAATTTGTAAACTTTACACAACATCTATACCTATCCAACTGATTAAAATCTACTTTACTTACCCTTTTAAAGCAGGGGAACTCACTTTTTATTACTTTTTATTTTAACAACTTAAAATATTTTTTCAAGAAATACATCAATACCTAGATGGTATTCAAGAAGTCAAGTACACAAATGCATGATCTCCACGCCTCAAGTACTGATATTTATAGGCTCCCTCCCTACTTCTAAGCTTGCGATTCGAACTCCAAATCACTACCATATTTGGTAATAAATTTGCTAACGGAAGTTTTAATTATTACTTACACTTTAGGAATATTCTAGAACAAGAAATAAAGCGACAAAACAATTGGGTGGTGAGTAGCCAAACTAATTGAATCGAACACTTCTATATTACTAGCGACCTCTATCCTACTTCCATGAATCTTCATTATTTATGTCACCCGTGCTATGCTACAATAAGCAATATCTATTTAGCAACAACCATCCTACTTGGTGTGACATATTAACGATAGATGGCTCCACCCCTCTATTATCAAACTTATAGATGATAATTTTGATTTATTTTGACTACAAAAAAAATGATGTTACACAACACCCCCCTTAAGTCAAAAAATTTTTGTTACCTAGAACAAAACATTTTTTATTTTAATTTCACAAGTATCCCTATCAATTTGATATCTAACGATTTCCTAATTACTCTCTCTTCTACCTAAACTAGTATACACTAAGTTATCTTAAACAATAAAGAATATGAAACAAAGTTATTCTCAGTGCAATCTTACGGATATGAAGCTTACTTATCTATATGTTATAAAGATATAAAAGTTTAAAACAAAGTTATTTTACATGATGTATTTAATTTTAACTTAACGTAAAGTTTTCTAAACTAAAACAATATTGAAAGTTAAATATTTTCAAATATATACACTACTTGTATCCAAATTACAACATGTAAATACCTTGTTTGGATTCAATGTCCATTGGTATCACATTGTTTACCCTAACAGGGTAGCAAAAGTTAAAAGTTATGATAACTTCACTATCGGCGGATATAAGTTAAAACAAAGTGCAAACACATCACTTACCAAATACTAAGTGTCAATTGTTATTTAGTAAGTAAATACTGACACACAAAATCAAGTTAAAAATTAAGTTTAATTTAAGTAGAAAATACTATCTAAGTATTACTTAAGTGATCAAGTTAAGTGCTTTAATCAAGTCAATATGAAAATTGTTGATTAAAGAAATTATTTTTAATCAATAAACCGATCTTTATTGTTTAACTAAATGTATACCAACACCTATCTATACATATCTCTTTCATACTTCGTACACTATCATACTTGTGTGTTAAAAATAGTTACGCGCGTTGAATTAAAAAATGTCTTTCATACCTCTCGCATTCTATATACCTTCCATGCGTATACGCATACCAGTGAGTATGGCACATCAGTTATCTAAGTTCAAGTATTGTTATTGTTTATTAATTTTAATTTTAATTAATATAGTTAAGAATATGTTTAATATGATAATTACTAAGACATTTACTATTAATTTCATACAAAGTATACACCAGCAGTGATAGCTTGGCTGTAACTATGTATTCAAGACATTTAGGTGCTAAGTTAGAGGAAAAGTTCTTTTGATTTATTTTTTTAAATAGAAAGTATGTTTGTATACTATCTGACCTACTTTTTAATTCAATGTGTCTTTTTCTAAGATTAATTGTTTTTCATTCCTAGGATGAGCAGCGATTAAATGTCTTCTCATCTTTTGGAAGATAACATCAAGTTCAAAGTTTATCATTCCTTGGGTGAGCAGCGATTAAGTGTCTCCTCCCCTTTTCGGAAGATAATATTAAGTTCAAAGTTTATTATTCCATTGGGTGAGCAGCGATTAAATGTCTCCTCCCCTTTTTGGAAGATAATAATTAAGTTAACGTTTTTTCGTTCCTTGGGTAAGCAGCGATTAAATGTCTCCTTCCCTCATGGAAGAAAATAATAAATTAAAAGTCTTTTTAATCCTTAGGTGAGCAGCGATTAAATGTCTCCTCGCCTTTTGGGAAGAAAAGATCAAGTTAAAAGTCCTTTTATTCCTTGGGTGGGTAGCGATTAAATGTCTCCACACCTTTTGGAAGCAAAGATCAAGTTAAAATTGTTTAAGTAATTAGCTACAGACATGCCTGTTGCTGACCGTATAGGGTGCAACATAACATAATAACTGAAGTAATCAGACACAGAAAGGAGATTGCTCAGATCCCATACATGTTTTGCCCTAGAACCAACAATCATGAAAAAATATTTTCTAGGTTCGAAATTATAAGTAAATGACTGTATAAACATTGATTGTTGACGGACACTTCTGAGAACTTAATTATTAGCATACAACTTACTGATATTGAGGTTATGTTTCCAAACAAATGTAATATAATAAAAAAAGAAACTAGTAAGTAAACTAGGGAAATCATGCAAAAACTTATTTACAAAGTCCGTAGTTCAAAAAGATATCAAGTCCGTTGTCCGAAAGACCAAGTAAAGTTAGAAATAAAAAATCGCATCGAACACCGTAAACAAACACAAACAACAAACAACAAACACAAGCACCTTATATTTTTAAAATTCTCCGTATTAGGGGAAGGTAAAGGGAT
This sequence comes from Elophila nymphaeata, assembly GCA_955850985.1. Lineage (NCBI taxonomy): Eukaryota > Metazoa > Arthropoda > Insecta > Lepidoptera > Crambidae > Elophila > Elophila nymphaeata. The sequence continues at coordinate 8,498,495 of OY039073.1, forward strand.
CTAGGTCATACAGCCATGCCTTCAGTAGTTTTATTTATTTTTTTAGGTTTGTATTAAAACATTTTTATTGTGTAACACCTTTTAACGTATCTAGGTAGTACTTGGCGAAAAATGTATGACAATAAACTTCATGGTGGCGACTACCATCTTTATTTTTGGCTTTGCACGTTTGCATTTAGCGTAAATAATGTTGAAAATAATAATATTTTTATTGATTGAGTAATAAAAATATAATTTCATTTTAATCAATCTCTACCAAATAGATTTGTATTTTTGTAAAATAAACAACTTAGATAAATCTTTGGCTGTATGTTAGAACACCAAAGCCATTAAAAAGGTGATCTAATGGTTTCTAAAACGGTAGAATGATAAAGTCTTTTTTAAATGAATTTAATATTCAGAAGTGTCCGTTAAAATCTAATGACTGTTAATAATAGCATAAATTATAACAAGAATTATCAAATATCCCAATATTTTGTTGGTTCTTGGGCAAATTTGAGCAATCTCCTTTGGTATGTAATTAAAATTCTAGTATTTTAATAAAAGTTCCTCTAAATCATAACCAATAGTATTAAAAGGTTTTGTCAACTAATCAAAATATTAATTTTCTGTTCAAGTGTTAAGTTACTATAATCCTCTTATCCATTTTTTACAGATAAAGAATTAATTGGATTATCTTAGTTCAAAAAGTCACCTTTAAAATGTGGTGATATTAAGTTTTTTTTTTTTTTTTTTTTTTTTTTTTTTTTTTTTTTTTTTTTAGACCAAACTAATGCCAGAAGTCTATGCCTAAAATAATGGATGTTGTTATCTCAGGTACAACATAAAATGTTACTACTTTAAATATTGATTTATATTCAATTGGCAATGACATATAACCTATACAGGATAGTTCTGTACTATTCGCTGTGTTAACTTTACATTCTTTATTAAAAGTATTGATTTTAAAGCCTAATTCCTCAAACTTTGTATGTGAATTCATTCCTAGTATTGAGCATGATGCTCCAGAGTCAGCAAGTCCAAGTACATTTAAGTATAATACTTTAAATTGCAAATAAGGTCTATTATCAAAAAAACTTTTTTTTTTAAAGAGAACTTCACACTTATCTAAGTTTGAATGTGACCTTTTCTTTTTAACTTTAAAAGTGGAGTTCTCAAAAATTAGTTTTTTGAAAAATTAAATGAATTACATTGTGGGCATTCAGGTCTTCTTACGCCTTTTTTACCACACTTAAAACAGATTATTTCTCTCGAATTTCTACACTCTCGAGTGTAATGCTCATCACTATTACATCTCATACACTTTGTGTTACTCATAAAATTATTAGAGGACGTAACAGTTGAGACATGTTTAATTGAGTTCTTAAAATTTTTAATATTACGTGACTGAAGGTCATTAGATACTTGTAACTTATGTAAGTTTGGTTCTACAAATTTTTCAGAACGTACTTGAGCTAACTCTAATCGTTTTCCTAATAACTTTAACATCTCAATGGAGTCAACATTATGGAGAGCTAATTCTTTCATGTACTCCGGTCTAATATTATGCATTAAAATTTCTAACTGCTCATCTACTGACATTTTGGTAGATAGTCTAGCAAACATTCCTTGCATGGTAGAAATATAACTTACTATGGTCTCTTGTTTAGCTTGTGTACGCTGTCTAATTTCATTCTTAAGGCGATAGTCTAAGTCTGGTATATCAAAGTCCTCTCTCAGACGAATTAATAAATCTGAGTAGGAATTAAAACTAGTTTTATTACATCTAAACCACGCTAATGCTGAGTCATCCAAGAGGTCTGAAAAAGCATTTAGCATACGGGATTTAGGAATCTCGCGTGCCAATCGAAGTTCTTCTAATCTTTCAATAAAACTTCTAACACAAGTTGATCCATTATATTTTAAATTAAGCGAGTTTAGGTTAAGGGGTTTTTCTCTAATTACTACCACTTCCTCTCTTTCTTCTTTTTTTAAAATAGTCATTCCACTTTCATCACTCTCCTGCGCATTCTCTTCCATGACATTCGTTCTCTTATACATAGGAGTTGCCTCTTTCTCAACTAATTCCTCAGAACTACCATCATCTTCAGGTTCTACCTGAGCTAAAATTCGGATGAGTCTGTGGCGTAAATCCACTAGAGAAGAATTCTCAACACCCAAACGAGCTAGTCTATCGATAAGATAATTTGCCCTACTCGCTATTCGTAAGAACAAATTTTTCTCCCTAACGACTTCACCTGAGTTAAGTACTTCCTCCAGCTCGGTCACCTTTGGCGTGCAAATCGCAATCTCGTTTGCCGGGCGTGCAGACAGTACCGGTGCGCTCTTTATGCTACCACGTCTCGATAACTTGAAGACCTGCCGCAACTGCTTCCTTAATGCATCCACCGATGTTTCAGGAGCTGTGGAAATGCCAAGAATATCCAGTTCATATCTGATCTCATCCTTTCTTAAGTAGTTTACATATTTTTGTATAGAGGCCATTTTTAAACAAAATTAAAACAAAACTAAGTTAAAGTATCAAATTATTAAATGATATAGTTACCCTATTAGGTAAATATTAATTATTTTATCAAACTAAATTACTCAAAAGTTAAGACTATTAATAAAAATTTATAAATAAAGTGAGGGTACTTTTATCTTAAACAGTTTTTACTTACTATTTTCTTTAAATTGAATAAAAGATCTTATCAAAGTTTTAATTCTAGTGTGTCTTTCAGATTAGTTGGGGAATTAAACCTTACGGTTACCACCAAACTACTTTTTCATCATGTGGACACACCAGAAAATCCCACGAATACTGAATACTTAAAATTTTTTTTTTTTTCGAGCCCTTAAGTTGGTCGCCAATTTGTAACAATTTTTGTTACCTCCGGTTAGTTCAGGGCATCGCACAAGACTCAATCTATTAATTTACTTTTTACCCAGGGCGCCTTTATTTTTAATTAGATTCAGTATTCTAGGGATGTCTAAAGAAAACTACTTATGACACACTATATAGTAGATATTTTATTCAATTAACAAAGAAACCTTAAAAATCTAACACTTGATGTTAATCTATGTAAAGTACTAAAGTTAAGATACACTGTTTGAATACCAATTTATAAAACTTTTATTTGAATGATAAACACTATAATTACTGATACGAATTTCATCTACTGTTTTATACATTAGTTTGCTTCTTCAAGGTTACATTCAGATCATTTATATCTTAGTAAACATTTGTTATTAAGGAGTAACATTAATAAAGATACATTCTCTAGACTTTGTGTTGTCTTTTTAAAAGTTTTATTAAGAAATGTTATAATACTCAATTCAAATTCTAACAAAAAGTATTTAGGGAATGCAATGAGTAAGCAGGGGCATAAATTTATGGGAGGATTACTTAACTTCAAGACTTGGTAGCAGAAAGTCTCCCTTGCTATCTTTTGTCCTGGTGACCTCGGAAGTTTTCCTTTTGACTTTTCTTATTGATTCCACAAGATCAGAATGGATGCTAGTTCAGGATGTCATCACATTCAATCATACTCCCCTAGCTTCTCAGTCTTACAACAGGTATATAAATATTGTCTAGTGAAGAACCGACAACAATGGGACCACAGTCCAAGGAACCCTAGAAATGCAATACACAACCTAAGAATTTGTAAACTTTACACAACATCTATACCTATCCAACTGATTAAAATCTACTTTACTTACCCTTTTAAAGCAGGGGAACTCACTTTTTATTACTTTTTATTTTAACAACTTAAAATATTTTTTCAAGAAATACATCAATACCTAGATGGTATTCAAGAAGTCAAGTACACAAATGCATGATCTCCACGCCTCAAGTACTGATATTTATAGGCTCCCTCCCTACTTCTAAGCTTGCGATTCGAACTCCAAATCACTACCATATTTGGTAATAAATTTGCTAACGGAAGTTTTAATTATTACTTACACTTTAGGAATATTCTAGAACAAGAAATAAAGCGACAAAACAATTGGGTGGTGAGTAGCCAAACTAATTGAATCGAACACTTCTATATTACTAGCGACCTCTATCCTACTTCCATGAATCTTCATTATTTATGTCACCCGTGCTATGCTACAATAAGCAATATCTATTTAGCAACAACCATCCTACTTGGTGTGACATATTAACGATAGATGGCTCCACCCCTCTATTATCAAACTTATAGATGATAATTTTGATTTATTTTGACTACAAAAAAAATGATGTTACAATGTACGTTTTAAATTTTGACAAGATTAATTTGTAAAAATATCAGGCCCAGGAGTGGATGCGATGCACACCACACAAATTTACGGATGCCACAAATCAAACTACACCACCGTCATTTGTTGTGATGGAAGATAATGACGTCATAAAAAGTGAGTTTTTAGACGCGTACCCTTTCACCGTGTCTTAACACAAATGGAACATCAGCTGGCAAACAAGTACCATCTCCTGTTATAATATTCACTTTGGTTCCCCCTTCGGTCCCTTCCAAAAGCTCTTAATGCCAAGTCGGCCTGACCTCATGGCAGCTCCATTAAGCCGTTTATACATAATGTATGAATTTGTTATGCCGTTTGATGTAAAGAAGCTTTATTCAGGTAGTGCTAGGTTTTGGATCAATTAACTTTATGTATTTTTCAACATTTTTATTTCTGTATTTTAGGTGTGATCTCAGAACTACAAAGAACCTGACTTCGCCTACGTAAGCATATTTGAGTAGGAATAAAAAGGTTCATGTTGAGCATCAGTAACAAAAAGTAATATGGCCAAATTTATAAGTAAAAAATTACGTTTCTTTGTATATGTTTAAGATTAAATAACAAGAAGACCGGGGCGGCAGGTAATGGTCGTGTAACAAATTATTATATTGTACAAAATTTAGAACATTTTCCACTACACTACATTGTAATTTTCTTGAATTCTACCATATTCGAAGTTCTACGTCACTTATCCGATTGTCATAGAATTCATCTACATACAAACCTTATTTTTGTCCATTTGTTATTTCAATAATCAGCTTTTTCAACTAGATGCAAAAAATACAGAGAGTTTTTTATAAAAGAAACGAAAAAAAGTATTATAAATGAACGAAAATTTCAGGTCTTATGAACTTTTTTTTTTAATTTACTACAAATCAGAACGACATAACAATGATTTTTCTGACACAGTGTGTAGTATAAAATCATTTTAAGTTTTCTTCTCGTCTTCAAATCAATCAATATTCCGTTCGTTAACAAAAATATTATCAGTTTTCTATAATTTATAAAGCCAGCGTCAGAATTGGAGAGGCACAATTTGTAAGCGATACCCTAGGCACCAATTACGGAGAGTCGAGGATGGATACAACTAGGTTTTGATGGCGAAGTAATAGTTATGAATTTGATACGGGATGCTGAATATTGTACAGAGAAAAATGCAGACGAATGTTTTGAACGAAATATTATTATGAAAACTATTACTATATGTGAAAGGGAAAAGTTAAACATGACATGAGATAGACTGTTTTAAAGGTACTATTATATTCGTGATTTCATAGTGATTTTCCGAACTCCCATTGGACAGTAGGTACCAGAAATTCTGACGACAATATTTTTCAAAAAGCAAGAAGTCTCAGTTTTGTATATTTTTCTAAAACTAGTTTTGAATATGAACACGAACATGCAACAGATAACATTAAATGCGAAGTTTAAAAAGCTATTTATCATGAGCCGAGTACGTACGCTCGTGTGCCCTAACGAGCGTTGCTTCTCCCAGTAGAGATGTTCTGGCGTCCTAAATGGTGGAATGATCGCGTCCTACACATTCAACTGCAGATGCATTAGGAAGTTTAAGACTTGCATGCTGAAATCTCGTAAATCTATTTCACGTTGGAACATTCCACATGGGAAATCATTCGCGCTAACTGTTTTGAGGGCTCAGATGCACATACATTTTAAAACGACATGGGTCATCGTAGTGAAAATTAAATAAAATATTTATGCCAAATTATGGCCAGATAATCTCGGTTGTTTTTATTGTGTTTGAATTAAAATCTGTGTGATGCCGGCAGAGTACGAGTAGAATAGCATCACCCTATATCCTCCACCGGGTGTCGTAGAAGGCGACTAACGGATCAGCAAAGGGGTATTGATCACCTTATACTCCGTCCACCAATCCGCATTGGGCAAGCGTGGTGGACTACTGCCTAAACCTCCTTCGATGACAAGGAGAGGCCTAGTCTCCCATCAGTGGGTCGAATAATAAAGGCTGTTAAGAAGGAATTAAAATAGACGAAACTTTTTGTTTAAATTTAGGCTAGGGTAGCTATAGGAAAGAGAGCTGTTTCTTGCGATAAAGTGGACAAGGAAAAGGAGAAGAAAACAACTATACTGCGCATCTAACACAAATATGTTACTCATTCAGAAGCATGGGATTATAGCTTTTTTGACTTTATAAAAATATTTTAATTATGAAATTGAAATTATATACATCTCCCAAGCACTTCAGAATAACATATGAAATGTCATTATATAACCTTTGTATTTTTTAACAATTTCTTTTAAAGTTTAATTTTATATTAGAAAATGCACTGCAAAAATCGACTTGACTCAGGCGGGACTCGAACCCGCATCTTCCGCAATCCGGGCGGCTGCGTTGACCAATTACGCCACCGAGACACTGCTTTTCGCTGTCGATATTTGTCAGTTTAATTTTATGTAAAAAAAATTCTATGGATGATTATTATTTCTGGTGGTTTCTTTTCAAATTACTATAAATAGTAGATATGTTACGTTCCCGTTATCCCTCACTACTGGTGGACATTGGAAAACTTTATAAGAGAAGTTGATTTAATAATAATAAAAATACGAAAAATCTAAAATCTGATATTTGGAAAATCCTCGCCTTAATCACTCCGGTACTTTAGATTGTTTGTTAATGTGAACTTTCCAATTATTCTCGTTGATTTGTAACAAGAGTAGTTTTGTAACAAGAGAGTAATAGCCCGTCTTGAAATGTAATAATGGGCCTCTTGTTTTTGACCAAAAAGTAACCTTTGACTATGTTGAATACAAGAGTTATCTTACCAAATTAATTAAAACAAATTCCAGAAAAGACGCAGCTAACATAACTGGATTCAATGGAAAAGTGATTGAAATTTGTAAAAGAATATTGTATATTTAAAAAAGAAAATGGCAAGAAAATAGTCCTGCCAGTCATTGTGAGGGCTAAATCCCTTACAGCATTTTTAATTTCTACTTTTTGCAATTCATTGGACAAGCATTTTTTATTATTATAAATTTTAATTGAATCGTCTTTTACGAATTCCAATTGCTTGTACGAGAAGTTAGTAGTTTTATTATATGAAAAGCAACTTTGGGTTTCGAGATTAAGAGTCATATTCGGTATCTCTTAAGTCACTTGTTGCTTGCATATGTTATGCAACGCACGAGTCCTCTTACCACATTTTCTCCGGCTCATAGCATGTACTCAGGAAAATAAGCACGGCGTACAAATCTTCAAACAGATTACGCTCTTAAAAGATAAATCATGTCGCACTGTATCTGATGAATGTCAATAGGGTAATTTCACTACTACAAGATAGTTTATATTAAAGTTCCGAAGTTATGAGAAAATCATTAGTGGTGTCCGTTCAAGGTACTTCGCTTCATGAGTACCCAGAACGTGAGCTTTGACTTTGAGCAGCCGTCTCTTCTTTAGAGATGACCATAGTCATATCCCTTTTCATAGTTTTGTATTGCTGTCAGCAAGTAAAGTTCTCAGAGTTTGGGTCAGGACTCGTGTATAAAGTACTTTAATATCAGAAGCATTTATACGCTGAGGTGGTCGCTTGCTTAATCCGAGCCTAAATGTCTTTTGCTCTTGTTGTACCCTACACTGCCTCGTCGACTACGGGATGTAGGTATATTTTTAAGAGCAACAAAAAAAATACCTCAATATTGTCTGTCATTGTGTGTTTTAAGTTTGTCTCTCTAACAAAGTCAGATCCAAAGCCGCACCAGTCACTATACATATATAAAAAGAACAATAAAATGAACTTGAGACCAATCTTCGAAGATCGATTTTCAATTCCACTAAAATTAAATTTGTAATAACGAATATGGAAAATGCATTTATATTTGCTTCGAAGCAATGTGAATAAGCCCGTGATGTGTGTATTACCCAATAAGCTGCTTAATTTCGAACAGTATTAAAGCACAAAACTTTTATATTAAGTAGTAAAAGCAGAGGATGCGCGCTATTAAAATCATTTTATCAATGCAGCATGTGAACGATTTTTAGTAATTGGAAAGTCGTCCAAATGAAAATGCTTTTTTAAGCGGGAGCTTTGTAAAAGGATTATTAATTAACGTGCTAATGGATTTGCTTACTGTTTATGTTTCTGCCGCCAAAATAACATATATTTGGAAATTGAACTTTATTATTTTGTTGAATTTTTTTTTTGTCTATATCTATCATGTTTAGTGAGTAAATCAATGCAATGTTACCTGATAATGTGTGGATTTTTTTTTATTGATCGCACCAGATTTGAAAATGATACCTACATAGAAAATAGGAACGTTTCTTTAAATGCACTAAAAACTTTCACTAAGGGTAAAGCTGATATGCCTTCCGAACCCGAAAAATCGATGTAGTAATTTTTTGACACGCTCAAGTTTAATTTATGCTTACTTATAGAGGTCCTCGCAATGTATATGACACTTAATGATTTAATTTGAGTCAGCAGCCACTGTGTAACAAGATATTAAATATTACAAGTCATATAATAATATGAGACGACAGCACTGCGGTTTACTTGCAGTGTAACTGCTCCCGTAAAGTCGAGGAAAGTGGCTCTGCCGGAACGTGTATAGCTAAACTTAAACTTGGTACGTACTGAAATAATAACAGCCAACAACTAAGTCGAGATGAGGTAGTACAAGCTGCAATCAAGTTGAACCCAACAGTGTAAGGAGCTTTGTAATAATTTTGGTAGTGTAATTTTTGATGGCACAGTTTCTAACCAAATGCAAGCTTCCGCGGATGTATTTCTATCATAATGAAGAGAGATATTGACGTAGAAAGAATAAAATCGTCATAGATTTATATTTACTGTTTATAGATAGATTATCAATTAATCGACGAGAGCTCAACCCAACAGTTTAAGAAGCTTTATAATAATTTTGGTAGTGTAATTTTTGATGGCACAGTATCAAACCAAATGCAAGCTTCCATGAAAAAATTTATATCTATCATAAGGAAGGGAGATATTGACGTAAGAAGAATAAAATCGTCATAGTTTTATAATACTGATGTTTATGTCAAAAACAAAATGCACGAATTGGCGAGTAATGCGCATATGTGTGTGAAAAATAGTACTGTGCTATGCACAGCCTGACAGTTGCTTTTCGACTAAAACTGACAGGCCGACATTATGGCCACCTGCGTGTACGTGAAATGGTCTCGTCTATCTATCTCGCTCTAATATACGCGTTAGTATGCTCTTTCTCTTTCACATTACCGATCTTAAGTTCCTATATCTATTAAAATCATACAATTCTAAAAGATTCATTAAATTGTAAGTCCTGTACGAAGTTGTGCCGCTAAAGCGCTATACCTATAGGAATAAATAAGTCATCGGGATTTCTAATCAGGATTATTCCTGTTGATTGCAGATGCCTTTACAGCATCACTGGTCATTTTTAAGAAGGCAAGGACGTTATAAATTGGGCACAGGGTAGGCGAAAGAAGAAAAAGAAGTATCACGTTAACAATGGACAGACAAAAATTGTCCGGGATAGACCCAAATTTTTTTTATATTACTAGATGGCAATCAAGCTTACGGACCACCTGGTGTTAAGTGGTTACCGTCACCTATAGACACTTGCAATATTAAGGGTAAATCACTTAACACTGCAAGTGCGTTGCCATCCTGGGGACTAAGATGATATGCCTTCCATGCCCAGTAATTACACTGGCTACCTTTCCCTTCAACCCGGGACACAGCGGACTGCTTCACGGCAGAAATAAGAAAGGCGGCGCTACCTACCGATCCCACATACGGGACTATCACCTAGTAAATTGTCCAGAAAAATAAAGTAATTATTAATCCAATTACATACTACAATTTTGTCTTATCAAATATCTCCTTAATATACTCGAAGATCCCAAACGCTCTCTACTTACATTTCGGAAACAACTTCAGGGTGAGTTAATCGAGAAAAACCACTCAAGTAATTAGGTTTGAAGACTCTATTTATATATTAATATTCATTTTAATAACAGCGCTTCTTCAACTGAACTTTCGACATAACCAAAGCTGGAGACGGGTCTTTGAAGTGGGACCTAGTTGGACCTTTGATTGCGGACTGCAAATGTTTGGCCGAGCTCACGGGAGCGGCATCAATTATTCAAATAACCTGAACACTGACTAGACGAGTAATTTTGAATATTACCCTTACACAAGACACGTAAGCTGCTTACAAGTTTTGCGCTATAATAACATTGGGCGTGTTTGGTTGGCACGTGATGAGTATTGAAAGATCTTGCTTGGTTTTCTTATTATTACTTCCTCTATACGTACTATAGTCTTGTAACGGTCAAAAATTCCACCTCGAGATTTTGACGGATTTACACGTTCTGGACCACCCTGAGTACAAAAATATTTTTTTTTGGAATTATGTCTGTGTGTGTGTGTGTCAGTGTGTCTGTGTTAGCACGATAACTCGAGTATGCTTTAAGTTATTGCAACCAAATTTAACATGCATGTCTGACACATAAATATAAGGTTTCTATCAACTTTTGAGTCGTCGATCACGAAAGTTAAGCAACCAAGTGTGTGGTCGGTACTCGGATGGGTGACCAAAATTTAACATGCATGTATGACATCAAAATATAAGCTTTCTATCAACTTTTGAATCGTTTCCGGTATACGAGAAAGTCAAAGGGAGACCACTCCCGATTTTTTTTGACCTAAAGCGGTGGAAAAAAATATAATGAAAAAGGTATAGAGTAAATATTTTATTTTCATTTCACTTTTACTGTACATCGAACTTAACAGCCCAAAATATGGAATAAATAAATATTACCCATTTATCAAGTAACGAAATTACGAAGCAGTTTATCAGTTAATTAAAGCTTTATGATGCGACATTATGGAGGCTTCGATCGTGATTCTAAATAATATCTTATCGTAGCCGCGAGATTGATTACTTAAGAAAATTAATTATGGTATTCAGTTTCACGGTTCACTTCAAACTTTTGGAAAATTGTGGCGGTTAGAAACGGACAAACAAATAGATTGCAATTGTACCTCAACGAAACAAATCGTAGTAAAATTGTAAATTTTTATTATGGAATTGATGCATTATGTCGCTGCATGAGAAAAAAATATATAGAAGATTCTATATTGTAAACAAATATTGGAAAATGCTTTACCTATCAGCTTTGATAAAAAATTATACTAATTAATTTTGGATTAGTGCTCACCTTTTGATTTCTAATTAATGTAATTCAGTATAAATAACTTGCGTTATGGATACTAGAGGTAGATGACGGACATACTTGATAAGATATCAATATAAATAAACTTAAATAGACTATTACTCGTAAAGAATATTTGTGTGCATCATAAAACATTTGTCAATACTAGGATTCGAACCCGGACCTCTGAATGTGTAGACCGTCGTACCACTGGCAATCTATATAAATAAAAAGGTGTAATTGTCACCGAAGTATTGTTAAAAATAATATGCAGGTACTTCCTATCAATATACCTATAACATGTAATGGAAATAATGCAAACCCTAGAAAAATGCACTGAAAAAAATCGACTTGCCTCAGGCGGGACTCCAACCCGCACCTTCCACAATCCGGGTGGACGCGTTAACCAATTTCGCCACCGAGGCACTGCTTTTCGCTGTCGAAATTTGTCAGTGCTTGGTGCTTATGTTTTTATGGTAAACATCGTTTCATAAAATCTTTGAAATTTGCATTTCCAAGACCCGAACGAAATATTTTTGCAAATATTTGACGCCCAGCTAAGATAACCATACCATAATGCAAACCCTATCTTCAATAGTATGGAATCGGCTTATGAATAGTTACAATAAAAAAAACTTCATCATTCAATATTGTTCATGTTTTTTAAAATATTTCGGATATGACATTTTTGTATTATTGTCAGGGCATCGGCCCAGCCAAGAAGCTTATATATCTTCGTGGGCCCAGCTTATATTTGGATTTATCAAGCGTATCGGTTTGACATGTCAATAAGATTGTATGTTCAAAACCTTATGAGACCTGTCACATAACGATAAAGAACATAAGTAACTTCGGCGAAATATTGTCACATGCCTTTGTAAGTAACTACTTGCAGATTGTTAATTGGAAACTATAGGTTAAATTGGTTTAAAATTATAGTATAAGGCTACATGATCATTTCAATATAGTTTATTTCATTATATTGAACTCATAGTACATTACATTGAAATAATTGAATTTGTCGCAAAATACTATATTATTATTATCAAACTTCTTTAAATAATTCTGTTACTAACTAAAATTAACATCGACATAAATTAAGTAATTAACACTAATTCCCTTTTCATGACACCACATTGCCAGAAGCTATTTTATCAAATATAAATGAGATTAAAACACATAGGTAACATTGCTGGTCATAATAATTTGGCAATTAAAGCAGTATTGCATTTAATTTGTTTTATCAATTTCATCAATCTGTGTGTATAAAAGAAGTCTTTATAGGTATACTAATGATTTAGATATAATTATAATTATCATTCTGATTAGGTTTATTGACGCCGTCGTAGTGGGGTCATAACGCTGCCTTCACATCGGGCAATCCGAGTTCGAATCTTAGATAGAGATGATATGTTACCCGAGTAACGCTCGTGTGCCTGCAAAACTGAGACCAATGGCCCTACCCTAGTAGGGTAGTATGCAACTGAGACCTATCTCAGTTGCATTGTTAGGTGAGCGATAGTGACGGGAACATGTGTTCACGAACTCTGGTTTAACCTTCTTAAAAAATATCTAGATTATTAAATTTGTTCGTTATCTAGTATCAATAAAAGATGTTCTTAATCATTATTAATTTGGGTAAGATAGTTGGTGTGAGCGTGGAGATGTATTATTATATTATTATTATCCATCAGTGCTCATGAGTCTGACTCAAACATTTGACTATCGTAATAAACAATTCTAAGCAAATAAGAGAGGCTACTAATATTGCTGTACCTTTCGTAAGCTGTGCTCTACCTTTCGTAACTATGAAAAATAATCATGAATATAAATAAAAGAGATCATATCCAGAATATTTTACAGACAATACTAACGAGATCATTAAACTCACCCACCGGAAATAAACCAACTAAGTACAAAAACCGTTTACAAGTTTTTGAATGCGAAGATTACAATGAGGTTCGAAGGAGTTCAAAGTCGGAAAAGGGAAAGAGTGTCACAATGATTTTAGCTTTACCCAACACGATGTAGGATTTAGAAGGTCACGGAAACGACAAGTAGGATTAACCGAGCGACGCATCAGCAAATAAATGCGTACGTGATGTGAATACACTTGGATAGAGCCGGTGAAGCGACACCGTATATTCTATTAATTTTGCTGTAATGTTCCAATGATTTTATAGACGAATTTCTGGCGGACAAAATATTAATAGGCAAGTACTCAATATTACTAGCTGAACTGAACTGAACTGTTTAGCACTGAACACGACTTCGTTTTGTTTACTACAAGTATAGCATCCATCAAACAAACTATCACAAGACCACATTTTTCATAGGTATATAGTTTATTAATTATATAAGTAGGTGATCAATACTTCGCTTCATTCTTCATCAGGAGGAATGCTTAGTTATAAAAATCAAAGTTATGAGTACATTATATATCCAACATTATATTTATCTACATGTGAGAGCTTGTAATTAACTTTTTATAATAGTAATATATGTGTAATTGTTAACCATATGTATTAGCTTTCCTAATAATAAATAAATAAATTACTATTATAAGCCATGTGATGCTGGCACAGTAGAATAGCATCACAACATATCCTCCAATAGGTGTCGTAGGAGGCGACTAATGGATCAGGAAAGGTATTGATAACCTTATACACCGTCCATCAATCCGCATTGGGCAAGCGTGGTGGACAACTGCCTAAACCTCCTTGACGAGACAAGAGGCCTTGTGTCCCAGCAGTGGGTGTAATTATAAAGGCTGTTACGATGACTCCATATCGCAATTAACCAAATGAAGCTAGATTATTAAGGTTTAGTTTCGATCACACCTACGACTCATAAGGCCCCTTTGCATCCCGCAGTTGTAAAAGTCGACTGAGTTTCTGAAATTCGTGCATACAAGCAACAAGGTATTACTCGCCACCACAACAGCATACCCTAGGAGGGTTGGCGTCAAGCAGGTGGCCGGCCGTAAGACTATGCCACTAATTCTTTATGGGTCGGTAAAATGTGTTAATGTTGGCATACTGCTATCAGTATGGTAATCGTATCGACGCCAAATAAATTGAAGCCAGGGTAGGAATGAGAGCAAGATATTTACACTTAAAATGTTTTTAGTAACAAAAAAAAAGCGTGCATATTAAGGAGGTTGACTTCATTCACAAATAATTACAAGGCGATAAATTCGTAAATAGTGATGGCCATTTTATGCCTAGAATTTCATTTTTAGCAAATCAAAATCATTTAATAAGTCGTCAGTTCTACAAGAATTTATGACGTCACAAATTCAGAATGGCATACAAAATCTAAGGAACACATTTAATAAGTTTACACAGCTAATATAAAGTGTGTCAACTGACTTGACAATCAACACACCTATTGATATTCTGACCAGTATTAATACATATACTACATCAATTAGACACAAAAACGAAATAGATATTATATACACTTTTTTGTACTGTCGCTTCTAGTGGAACTCTACACAGAAATACTCTTAAAGAACCGTGAACATAGGCTTAATTCGCCCACAGGCCGCCTACAAATGTCAGGTTTTCAGAGATAGCTTCTTCGCCAAATGTGCCATACGAATAATAAATATTTAGTGTTAATGAAATTGTGTTTTACGTTACTTATATGGTTAAGGTTTTCTGTTACTATTATTTTATTTATTTAAGACACAAACAGGCATCGCTATAAATATACTTAATGCCGCGGATGCACCGGTCATCGTTACTTTATAATTCGACCCACTGCTGGGTCACGAGGCCTCCCCTTTTTGATCCAAGGAGGTTTAGGCTGTCGTCCACCACGCTTGCCCAATGAGGATTGGAGGACGGAGTATAAAGTGGTCAATACCCCTTTGCTGATCCATTAGTCGCCTTCTACGACACCCGTTCGAGGAAGTTGGGTGATGCTACTCTACTCTGCCGGCATCACATGGTGATACTTCAATCAGCGGACTCATCAGTCCTGTGCTAATAGCTGTGCCCTCGCTCTCTAAAAATGATAGGTTTCTGGTTTACAAATTGTTCACATAATTAATGTCTGATCATTAGTCTAACATGGTTGTTAGTTTAAAATGAACATTATCGGTGCAGCGAAGTATTTACACGGACGCAATTTCCCCTCTGCACGCGTCATATTAAAATAATTACTTTTGAACAACGTTCATTAATTGAGGGTCAAAATTAGTGGTAAAATGTGTAATGATTGAACGATATGAAAGTTGCCGGTCAGTACTATGCCCTGTTATCGCGTGTTTTAATTACAATTTGTTGCAACAAATACAAACACGCACGTAGGTATTAACATCTTGGCAAAAGAAGGCGGGCAGGAAAAACAGCTAGTCTTCTCCAGCCCTTAGGTGGGGCTGCACATGGGTCGGGGTCAGTCAGCCAGCAATCTGGGGATTGCCGTAGTAACCTAGGTTCCCTAAACGCGCCTTACAAAGGGCTTAGGCCCCACAGTGCGGCCTCCGCGGTGCGGTATGGTCCATGGATTATCCATTGACACAAGAAGGTACCGAAAAGAAAATAACAAAGAAATACTTAACATGGACTGCAAATATCCTATATTAAAAAAGAAGCAGATATGCAATCATTGATTAAGACCCAATTCACAAGGACTTTATAATTCTTTACGTTGCGTTTATAAAAAATGCGATATCATTAAAAATATTTGATCCATTGTTCTAAAAAATTGGCAGTGTGATGCCGGCAGAGCAGAATAGCATCACCCCATATCCTCCAATGGGTGTCGTAGAAGGCGACTAATAGATCAGCAAAAGGGGTATTGATCACCTTATACTCCGTCCACCAATCCGCATTGGGCTAGCGTGTGGACTACTGCCTATACCTCCTTCGTTGAAAAGGAGAGGCCTTGTGTTCCAGCAGTGGGTCGAATAAGGCTGTGATGCTAAAAAAGTAAAACAAAAATTAAATGAAAGGTTGTTTTATTAAAATTAAAGGCAGTAATTAAACCTTTTAAATTAGTCCTCATTTTTCTGGAGTTATTGAGTATTTATTACAGACTCGATTTTGCGGGCAAGTAGCAAAATGTTGTTTACAGACTTTCGCTGTTCGCTCAGCGTATGGTAAGCCTACAATTTTAGTATCGTTTCTGATTATGCCCGGGATCCTTAATTAATACCCTCGGCGTTCGTTTAATATTAGATCATTAAAACCGCAATGTTCGAAAACTTACCTGCTTTCGGAAACTCGAAGTTATATAAACAATGGAAGTTTACGGCATGAACTTTAAACCGAACCTATGTCAGCTTACAAGGTATAACTTCTTACTCTAATTAAAAATTTAGCAAATAGGTTAGCGGTTGTTCTTTGGGATAATACAAAGGAATTCCAAAGCCGCGTCTTCTGTTTCTGCACAGTTTTTTCTTGCCGGAAAGCTGATTCCCTGGCACCGCAACCAATGAATTGTTTTGTTACTTATGTGTTGTGGTTATGTGTTTATTTTTCAATTCTGTCCCCTCTATTTTAAGTATAGAGATTTTTTCTATCGTTTGGTTTATTTTCTATTTTTAACCGACTTCAAAAAGGAGGAGATTCTCAATTCGGTTGGTTACAGCGATTACGCCGAGATTTATGATCCGATTTAAGTGATTCTTTTTTTGTTAGATGCGAATTAATTGCCATTTGATCCCTTAAATTTTTTCATGAAGGTTCAGAGAGTTTTTAGAATCGTGAAAATGCACAGTAAAAATATATTTGAAAGTTGTAAACAATTTCAATCAGACTTTTTTTATCTGCAAGATCAGTCTCGAAATAGTTTCCTAAAAATGTTATAGCGTTAGACCTTGAGCTTTTTGTTATGCTGAAAAATAATAGCAAATTGCTGTCTTAATTTTGATGAATAAATGACTTTGAGTTGTGATCGGATTTTTGTAACTATCTAACTCTACTTAATACTCATGCAATACATCAAAACACTAAAAAGCAAAAAAGAAATTATTTTTAAATAAAAAAACCGCCTTCTAAACTAAAAACGGAGATATAATTTTTTTTTATTGAGGTCGGTGCAATCCTTTTGATTTTTATAATCAATTTGTTTTTATTTCTCCGTTTTTAGTTTTGAAGGCGGTTTTTTTAAAAATAATGTTCATTGTTTTTTTGTATATGCCTGGCTTATGTTATCAGTAATGTTGCGGAACAACAATGTTTCAACAGTAACCGAGAGAGATATGATAATTGTATTTTTTTTATAAAAAGGTCAAACAACTGACATCGATCCACCTGATGGTGAGTAGAAGAACGCCAGCGCGAGAGAAACCGCCACGCTACCAATCCTGGCCTTGCTGACCGGCAAGGTGCTTCTTCACGCCTCTTTTGAAAGACCTTCTGATTTCCACGCACACACCAATAATTTAGTCCAAATTAAGTATCATTAAGAACTTGTTTTAATAGTACTAGATAACGGTCAAATATAAAATATAATTAAACTGTTTAGTATTGATACACAAAACTAGATAAATACCATACCAAACTCATGACCAAATGTCTCTCGCTAGTGGGACTAGAATCTGGGCTAGTTGATGTGAAGGCAACGTTTGAGAGAGTTGACGCATTAAACTTGAGTATCCAGGCTGCGTTTTCTAAAATTTTTCAACAAACAAAAAAGCGCATTTTTACGTCAAACACAAAGCTACGAACTCCGCAACTAACCGAATCACACTTGTCCAGTCTTGTTGTTTAACATTTTCATATAAAAGTAGCGAAGTTTAGTTTGTTTTTTTACGAACTAGACTTTTTTTTAAAGAAAATCTACATTTTTAAAAACATCGCACCAACAAAGGACCTTGTTGGCTCGGTTACAGTCATATCGGCAATTTTAACTAAGACTTAATTATAAATCTCTATGTAAACTTGGCTCAGAGTACATTTGACGTATTTGTTTTTAGATACAAACTTTGCAGGTGCTATATTGACACACATGCTGGGCTATTTTCTACAGTATTTTAGTTTATAACCCTTACGATTTTTCAGTGTACTATCATGAAATTAACAATTCTAAAATTCGTACACATTAAAGTTGAAGATATTAGAAATGAAAAAGAAAGAAACTTGATTAGAATTAATGCAAAAATTCAAAGTTAGCACTAAATTAAACTTTAAAACCACGATTTATAACAGAATAAATCGTCAAAAGATATAAAAATCTTCTTCCAGAGATAAAATAACTTAGTTATTTTGATGTAATTGAGGAAGGAGTAAGAGCGCATTATTTTTCTTTAAATTCTTATTAAATATGTTTATTATTTATTTAATTTTATTCTAGTTGGTATGTACCTTGCTATCGTATTTGTTTCTTGTTATTATATTATTTCTTTATAGGTAATGTATTTGTTTATTTAAATATATGTAACCTATTATATAATATTATATTAAACGGGTACATACAAGTCTACCTATCAAAATCTTTCCCATATATGGGGCTGCTGGAAGAGATTTCTTTTAGAAATAAGCAGTACCTTTGTACAACTCTCAGTGTTATGTGATGTCTTCTTTTGTAATTTTCTTTGTGTGTACATGAAATATTAAATAAATAAATAAGGTATATAATTTTAAATATAAAAAAGCTATAATTTCTAAGGCCTGCGACTGCGCTCCGTATTTTATTTTTTATGATGCATACAGCTCTCAGAAATGCTCGCCTTTAGCGTTACAATTCAGTGTGCCCGTTCCTAGGGTTTGGAGGCAAATATTTAATTTAATGTTTGTAGTCAAACGCTCATCTGCCTCGATAAAACTTTACTAAGTACACATAACTTTACAAGCATCATAGAGGCTTTGCCAAACGACTGTCGACAAACCGCAAAATATTATTTCGTTTTGCTGTTTTTCAACAACTCCACCCTACAAGTTTCTATTTGTTGTGACTTGGACTTATTTTAGTGAGATTTAAAGGAAACTTCGCGTTTGTGAAATTTTTGAACAAATATTGAGTTGCGTATTTACTTTGTACCGAATATCGGCGTCAGGGACAGCGGTTCAAAATCTTTAAATATTTCGTTTATGACCTCAAATAAAAATTACATAAATTAGTAAACATTCTCTTTAATAATATTGCATACAATTTGCCACTAAGTAGAGATGAGTATTTAAACCTTAACTGTAGTGGTGAAAATATTCACGCATCTATAGTCGTGGGTTCAAGGTAACCATGTTCAATCTTTGACCGCGAGTAAAAAAATAAGGCGTATGCCCTAGCGCCTCCTGCTCCTATGTACCTTCCGACAATAAGCCGAAGCCAACAGGGGGGACTGACGCATTTCGCTCGGTACTTCTAAGGCAAGTAACATATCACCAGCAGGGACGTGCTAAAATGTGTTGAAATAGTAGATTGTATGACAAGGGAGCAAAATAATGTTCGGTACTTTGAACCACGAGCGAAGCGAAGGATTCTAACGAAGAATCCTGAGCGCAGCGACGGATTCAAAGTACATCGCCAGAGAGAAAAATAATTTGCTCTCGAGTCGTAATATATGCTCTACTTTTCACACCTTTTCTATGAGAAAATATTTACTGAGTAACAAGAACAGAGACGTAATTCGCGCGCTTTTGTTTTTTCTTTTTAGTTAGCGCGGGTCCCCGCGCCGTGCAGCCAAAAGTTAACACAAACCAGCCAGTAATCCATACAATTTGCGTTCGATTTCTATGAATGATATATGTTCGAAATTCAAATCTCATTTCCGCCCAGTGAACGCATTTTCCGCTCGCTAAAAAGTTCCTATCGGAAAAGAGCTATTTTGCTCCTACTTATAGGGGAACAACACTTTTCGAATAGAAGGGACGACAAGAAACTTATCAACCTTAGAGATTCAATATAGTTTTATTCCAAATATTGAGGTTGGCACGGACCTAAAAAAAACATTTAGATTATTATAAACAAAATTTTCGTTTCTCCGTTTTTAGTTTTGAAGGCGATTTTTTTTATTTAAAAACAAAATTAATTTTGTTTATTTTTTTCTCTGTCGGCGATTCTGTTAAGCATAAAAAAATATTAAATGTTCTACTCGAAGTTGTAAAGGTACTTCCCGTAATAAAGTATTAAGGACCTTCTACAAACTTGTTTATTTTACTCCCACCAAAATAAAGCACACGAGGCACTTGCCTGATGATGAAACCAGCGAACACTGGAGTGCTGAATCAATATTAATGCTGCTCGGACTACATTGACCTAATTTATCGCACACAGATTCTGCAACGACATAACGACGCCACCTGTTGTTTTAAAACATAAATAAAGTCAAATAACCCGTTCGCGCTTTTAAAATGCGCTGTTACAATTTTTATTTTGAAATAGTACAATGTGTGAACTATTTGCACTGGTTATAGGCACGGGATATTATATATTTATATTATGAGATGGTAAACAAGCTTGCGGCCACCCTGAAGCAAAACTGGAATCGCGAAGAACAATCTATATATTTCGGAATTTTCAGACGAGTTCGTTTGTAAATTTGTATTTAAGAGCTTTAATATTTTAAGCGATTTCTGAGTTGCTTCTATAGTAAAAGTTGTTTGTTAATCTTCAAATAGTTTGAAGGTTGTTGGTGATTTAGAAATAACCCTGTATTGATGCGGTGTCATCAAAAATTCAAAATAGTAAATGAAAGCCGGTAAAACAAAACGCATCAAATTAAAAAAAAATAATTAAAAACTATTTACATGACTATTTTAAGAATGGGTAACTTGATTGATAAACCATATGCCAAACATTCTGTATTTACTTCAAACAAACTTAATAATCGAGACAAAATATAAAAAGCATTTTGAGCATTCAACATAATATAGAAAATATCCTCCATATTTTTTCAACAAGAGCCATTCTCCGTTAATTTTCTAAACATAATAAATGCTTGCTTAAAAGTTTAAGGACTATACACCGAGATTACCAATTAAAACTTAATCACCTGGAAAAATCTGAGAATTTAAACTTAAGCGTTTTAAAAGTTTGGGGACATTTAAGCGGCGATTAATATCCTAACCCTGCCGAGACGTTCGCTATCTTTGTGATGACGGATTATTAATTTATTGGATTGCTAAAATAAAATAAAGAAAATCTGCTAAAACGCGTCGATTGTTTAATAATGTTAGAGTAACAATCTACAGAACGTGCATGAAACCGATCAGTATCGTAAACAAAACTATTATGTAGGTGCTTACTCGCTTTTAAATGAATGGGAAACGTAATTAGTACTAATCCTTAACGGACATAAGTGTAAATATTGTTTTTACATGCTAACGAAAATGCTTCTAAAATATAAGTTAGGTTATGTACACAAAAAAACTAACACTAAGTAAGGGTAACTGATAGAAAATCGCCTTCATGTTCTTATAACATGGGATTCAATGGAAATAGCAAATGGGACCCAACGTTAATATCTAAAAAATGGGATCGAAAATTGGGATCCAACGAAAATAAATGAGAATTTATAACAGCCAACATGCTGTCACGCGCTGCAACAACTTGCAATAGAAAAAAAATATTTTGCTTTCTAAATGTGTAGTTAACTTATTAAACAATATTATGTATACACCGTGATTTTTCAACCGACTCAAGGTGTGAAAGTGTCAATCAATACGAACATCTTTTGCTATGGGACCGACTTAGAAACCGCGAAAAAAAAACAGTTTTTCCACACAAAAGTGTTCCAAAACCTACGCAATCAAAATGTAACTAACCATAACTCATTAGGGAATTCATCATAATCTGTAAAACATTGTAAACCATAAAAATATGTACACATATGTCGGGTTGTCTGGGTAGGTAACACCGTCTTTCTTATTTCTGCCGTTAAGCAGTTCGCTGTGTTTCGGATTGAAGGGAAAGGTAGACAGTGTGATTACTGGACATGAAAGACATATCATCATAGTCCCAAAAAAGACAGTGTGATTACTGGATATGAAAGACATATCATCATAGTCCCAAAAAAAGGATGGCAACGCACTTGCAGTGTTAAGTAGTTCAGCCTTATTATTGCAAGTGTCTATAGGCGACGGTAACCACTTAACACCCAGGTGGGCCGCAAGCTTGTTTGCCATCTGGTAATATATAAAACAACACAAGTAATATACGCGTAATTCTACATAATACCCACTATCATGTAAGGTGAGTTTTACCTAGAAAATTTAATTAGCTAGTGCAATTAGTGTATGAAATAGAGTTGAATTGATGCAATTAATACTTGCATGTTATTACACACGAGTGTTCAGTAAACTTTAAGCCTACAAACATGCTATCAGATTTATCTAAATTACACTGCAGAGAATTGCTGGAACCGTAATAATATTCCCTAATAACCATATCGGGTTGCAGAGGGAAATGAAGATTGTTATGATTGAATTTATTCTTTGAAATGACAACAACGTACAATATAAAACATTACGATTCCGATACGATTTCTAAATCTGGAAAAAGTTTCTCTCTTGTTGTAAAAACACGTGTTGAGATGAGACACTCCATTTTTAAATCAATCTACCGTACAATTTTTACCCAATTGCAAGGAAAGGGTTATTTTTTATATTTTTCGCGCGTATCTTGTATGTATACCCTTTATTACCTCATACCTTACAAACGGCTGAACGGATTTCTATAATTAAGGTTTCCTTAGATTTGTCTTGACAGCCCAAGTGTTTTTAAGTAAGTGATGTTACAAAAAAAACAACATAGCGGCTGTGAGGTGATATTATAAGTGATTTTTTTTCTCTAGAATTCATCAATATGGATATCAAATTAAAGCGCTTATCATACGCATTTTAAAAATGTATAATTATGACTGTATTATATAAAAAGATAAAAATACTTTTAAACAATAAAAAAAATAAAAAACCCGCCTGCATAAAAAGACAATACATTATGAATTATTTGACTTATTATTAAATTCTATGCCTGCGACTGCATGTTAGGTACTATGTTGAACAAAAGTTCTATTAAGCCTGCGACTGCATGTTAGGTAATAGTATTATATTATCCGTGGTACTATGTTGAACAAAAGTTCTATTAAGTACCATCAACACGTTTTAAGTTTGCCTTTAATATTTTATCTTGTTTCCATATTTTCAGTTGCCTAATTCTCTTTCTATGCAGGCGGGTTTTTTAGTTCTTTTTTTAATTTATTTATATTTTTGTTACTATAATAAAATTTTCATTCGCCATTAGCAAAATGCGTAATCTTTGTGTAAATTTAAGAAGAAGAATCTTCAAAAAAAGAGAGCGTACAAGGACTACGCGCATTTATGGAAGGTTTTGAGATCATTTTAGGAGGTTAACCTATAAATAAAAATGATCCTTTTTTCGAAAACCAAAGAAGGAAATGCTGTCTAAAACAGAACATATTAACATCAACATATCAGAAAAAAAAAACAAATTCAGAGACTAAAATAGTTTTGGGGACTAATGAACAAAACCGTAAGGTTAACACGATGAACGAATTGGCGCTTCAATAGATCTGCACTGCTCAATTAAAAACAAAATAAGATAGTATCTAATGGTATCTCTCTCTGTCTTCCAGATTGTAAAATTGAGTTGTGATTAGTCCCAATGATAATTTTGCGATAAAACGATTAACTATTCCTATTACTCAGAGAAATTGTGATCCTCTCCTTCCCCTTCCTCTTATTGATGATGAGTGGTGCTTACATGATAGATGATGTACAAATGTTATATAAAAAACCATCAGGCCTTAATTTTCTGCCAATTGGTAGTAACACGCGATTTATATTTATCTCACGGTTTTTACAATTCTATGGCGAGATTATACACCGTAATCAGATATAGTTTCTGAATAGTGATTGAAAGTTTGAGAATAACGATAAAAACATTTATTAAAAAAATATTCATTTAGCCATAACATTTCTTGTTTATAAATCACGTAGAAAAGTCAAAGTTTGCTAAATAAGTTGATCTTATAAGTTTTTCATAGTCATCTATTGGATACGAAGTTGTAAACCCTAGTGACCGTATTAGTGATGAAATAATACTTGCGTACTTTGAGCTTATATTCATTGAAGTGTTGAAAC
This sequence comes from Elophila nymphaeata, assembly GCA_955850985.1. Taxonomy (NCBI): domain Eukaryota; kingdom Metazoa; phylum Arthropoda; class Insecta; order Lepidoptera; family Crambidae; genus Elophila; species Elophila nymphaeata. Next base: position 8,523,011 of record OY039073.1, read on the forward strand.
GACTCTCTTTTTAGACTGACTAATGAAAGGTAAGATGGTGTACCCACAGGTGGTGTCACTAGTCTGTTAACATACCTACACTTAAAAAATTATAGCTACATACAATATTGTGATAGTTATGGAATATTTTTAGCGTTTACAAACGCGTAAATATTTTTTAAATAAGTACTTGAAAAAATACACTAAAAAAATCGACCCGCCATTTCCCGCCTGAGGCAGGTCGATTTTTTTCCGTGTATTTTTTCTAGTATTATGATAGTTGGGAAATTTGACTCCATACGAGCCTACCTGCTCGACATGTGCTGCCGGCAGATTAGAATAGTATCACCCCATAACCTTTAGTGTCGTAGAAGGCGATCAGCAATGGGGTATTTTTTTTTTTTTTTTTTTTTCATTTATTGGGGTCAAACAAACAGTTACACAATAAATCTTAAAAGTACATTATAAGTCATATGACAATCTTACTAATTGTGAAACCAACATCGTTAACCACAGATAACATTTTTAGTTATTTAAGTAGGTAAACTATTGTAAAAGTTTCATTGGTTAATTTGAACTATTGTCAATTTCGCTTAACTTATTGTACACTGCTCTCTTAAATAAACTTATACTAGTCGCAAATATATCTATTTCATTAAAATAGCTATCATAAATATCAGTCATCCGAGCTATTGGTGAGCGTTTACCTGCATTTGTTCGTGATTTAGCAGTAGTAAATAGGTTAACAGTTCGGCAGGCACGCCTGTGTGGTTTTACTGGCACTTGGTAATATATGTGATTTATTACATCAATACAATCATACTTATTATGACAAAAATCATAAAGCAACCTAGCATGCAATTGTAGTCTTCTAAATTTTAGATAAAGTAATTTATAATTGTCTAATAGTATAGGATAGGATAAACGACTATGAGCACATTTGTAATGCATGTATCGTAAATACTTTTTTTGCACTCTTTCAAGTTGGTTTGAATATTTATTATAATAAGGGTCCCATATGGAAGTGGCATATTCTAATTGTGAACGTATTAAAGCATTATATAAAATTACATATGTAGTAGGCTGTTTAAAATCTTTACTAGCTCTAACAACTAAACCAAACATTTTGTAAGCCTTGTTGCAAATGTTTTCTATGTGTACATCTAATGTCAGCTTAGCGTCCAATATAATTCCTAAATCTCTAATGTTTTGTACCCTCTCAAGGTTTGTGCTACACAAAGAATAATTGAATTGAGAAAATGACTTCTTTTTTGTAAATGTTATACATTTACATTTGTCTAAGCTAAGAGCAAGTTTATTTTTGATGCAGTACTCCGTCAATCGATTCAGATCTGCTTGAAATTTATAATGGTCGTTAAGATTTTCTATAATACGATATATTTTAAGGTCATCTGCATACAATAAAAACCTGCAATTTTCAAAACATTCATTTATGTCATTTATATAAATGACAAACAACAACGGGCCAAGAATCGAGCCTTGAGGTACACCTGAAGTGACTGTGACCATTTCCGATTCATGACCATTTATGACTACCTTTTGCAATCTATTACTGATATAGGATTTAAACCACCTCCAGAGATTACCTCGAATGCCATTAAATGCAATTTTTTGAAGAAGGATTTTGTGATCCACACGATCGAAAGCTTTTTTGAAATCCGTATACACAGCATCAGTTTGTTTGTTTGCATCAACATTGTCAAATAAGTCAGTTGCATATACCATAAGATTTGTAATTGTGGATCGTTTAGACATAAAACCATGTTGCTGAGGAATTACATTGTTATGAATATGAGAGTATAAGGTACTGTGTATAAGTCTTTCAAAAAGCTTCGCTAAAACAGGAAGAATCGATATAGGTCGATAATTAGCAATATCAGCCTTTGAACCAGATTTATGTACTGGAGTAATTCTGGCAGTTTTCCATATCTTTGGACATACGCCCTCTCTGAGGCATTTGTTAAAAATTACATGTATTGGCTTATGTATGGTTACGGCCGTGTTTTTAAAAAATACTGGTGGTAAATTGTCGGTTCCTGCGGCTTTGGTGGCGTCTAATAACTTAAGCTCATTAAATATACTATTAGATGATAAGAATATATCATTTATTATAATATCAGAGCGGGTTTTAAAATCTAAGTCACATATATCCCTGAGACCATAAGTATCGGATACATCAGATGGCTGAAATACAGACTTGAAAAATAATGAAAATAAGTTACATATGTCACTAGGAGTATCGGCTTTTGAGTTACGGTAATACATGGAACTTGGGATATCAGACTGATTTTTTCTATTTTTAATGTAGTGCCAAAAATATTTTATATTTTCTTTGATGCTACCTTCCACCCGCGCAATATATGAGTCATAACATTTTTTTGCTTCTTTTTTAAACCTAGCTCTGTATATAGAAAATACTAGATAGTCATTTTGGTTTTTATACTGTTTCCATTTTATCCATGCTGCATTCTTATTTCTATAAATATGTCTCAAAGAAGAATTAAACCAAACGGGAAAATTACATTTACTCATTTTTGAGGGAATGTGCTTACGAATGAGGGCATAAACTTGCTCATAAAAAATATCAACACATTGTTCTGCACTATTATCCTGAAAGAATTGGTCCCAGTTTGTTTTTAATATGTCTTCATTAATATATTCGTAATTTGCGTTTCTAAAGCTATACCTGTTAGATGCCCTATGTGCTATATTTTTGCTTACCTGTTCCACTGGCAGTAATATATAAAAGGGTGGATGGTGAGAATCTACTGGTACTAATGTAATTGGTGTTGAAAAACACTTACTGTTCAATACATTAGTAATACATAGATCTAGAATTCGATTATTAATATTTTTGAAAGTATTCATTTGAACACAGTCGAATATAGACATAAAATTCAATAAATAAGTGTGAGGGGGTTTTTGTGTACTTCTATGTACTGGTTTGGCATAAAAACCATCGAGTTGCCACTCAAGACAGGGTAGGTTGTAGTCCCCAAATATACAAATATTTACTATATCTTTCATTGTAATATATTGTCTTAATGTGTCAAAGTAAATAAAATACGTATTAGAATCAACTTTAGGAGGAACATAAACAGCTCCGATTAAATACGGCTTGTTACCTATGTTTATCTGAATTAACACATGATCGATTATAGATGGTAAATCGAGAGGGGCGTCGGGGGGCTCCGATAGACAGATTGCAGCGTGGTGTGAGCGCAGCACGGCCACTAGTACGCCACCGCCATCACGGCGCTCAGTAGCAATTCGATTCCGATCGCAGCGGTACACAATGTATCGGGAATCCACGAACTCATTGTTTACTATATCGGCATGCAACCATGTTTCGGTTAGTATAATTATGTCATAGGAGTTTGCTAGAATGTTCATGTAAATTGTATTTAGTTTTGTTCTTAGTCCGCGACAGTTTTGATAATATATAGATAACACTGAATCCTTTGAATTATCGTATGTTAAAATCAACTTTTATCGATATTACTATAATGATTATTTCTGACAGCAGAGCTAAGATGACTATACATTTATAAAGACGGACGCTTAATCTGACATTAGTGGACTGCTTATGAGGATACGAAAATATAGTAGTGTAAGTACAAAACAAAAAACACTTTTTCTTATTTAATGTTGGGAGAAAAATAATAATATTTATGACAATGTCAATATACCATTCCAAAGGGGACATATAATAGTGACAAATTAATATTAAACAATAAATGTATTTATAACAAACAAATAAAGTAAGTTTGTTAACTACAGGACGACAGAGGTTAAATTTTTTATAAAACGAATATTGAGCTGTTTTAATAAAATTTCCCACACAAAAAATAATGCTTATTACTAGTACAAGTATAAGAATGACTTTACAATAAAAAACTTTACACCAAATCGAGGTTAGTAATACGCAAGAATCATTAGTGACACATACATGCTTACAACCGTTTACACTAACAAAAAACCAATAATTAAACAATAAAATGTTAATTAATTTTGACAAGGTCGTGTTCTGAACGTATTGCCAGTACCGGGGACGTATCAGACTTACGAATGAGTATGACACCATGTTTAATCCACGTATATTTGTAACCTTGTGCTTTTGTTCTACTGCGACACTCCCGAAACAAAGCCTTATTCTTGATTGTAAGATGTTCGTTAAGATAAACTTTTTGTGATGGTCCCGATATTCCGAGCTGCTCTGTGTTGAGTGATCTAATAGAACGACTTGCAGCAATGATGTTATCACGTAATACTCTAGTAGAAAATTTAACAATGATATTCTTTGGTCGGCTGTCTTTGTGGTCAGCATGAGGCACACGGTGGACCGCCACAATGTCTGACGTCTGTATTTCTTGTTTTATGGCGGTTCCGATCTTCATGACGATATTTGTGAGATTCTCGTTACGCCTGTCAGGCAGGTTGACAATTTCCAAATTGCAGTCTCGAGCCTGCTGTTCCATAGAAGCCAGCGTTTTTTCCAGCCTATGTACTTGTTCGGGTAGGTCAGAAGTCTGCTGCATTTTATTATTTAAAGTCTGCAGTTGATTTTCAAACATATCTTGACGTGAGTCTGCCATATTTAGAGAGTTTTCCATCTCTGTGAGGCGATTGTTAATGTCTGTTAGTGTTTTTTTAAAGGAATTGTTATCGGAGCGTAATCCTATGACCGTATCCTTTAGATTATCTAACGAGGAGGATATTTTAGAAAACTCACTGGTCACTACAGACCTCACAGATGTGGCAATTGCATCCGAGATTAATTGATCAATTTTTTGAGAAAATGAGGTAAAATAATCTTCAAATTTCTGTTCCATCAATCTCATGCGTTGATCCATGTCATCTTGGTCTGGTTGCTTTCTTTTACGTGAGCTGACAAAAATATTTTCATCCACCGTCACTGTCGCAGCCGTCGGTAAATCGGGGTTAGATGCAAATTTAGGTGGTGTGCGTTGCAAAGACATTATTGTAATACTTCTCGTGTGTATGAGAGAATAACAAAATATACTGTCGTCCCTCAACGTCCGGAGGTGAAGTAAGTCCCCGCGCTGTCACGACCGCTAGCAGCGAAGCCAAAAGAGGATAGGAATTATTTCTCACTTATTTATCGCAATGACTGTTGTACTCGAAATTGACACTTAACACGGTGATCTAAAGATAAAACTAACAATTAACTTTTTAAATAAAACTTTAAATAACTAGTAACACGTCCACTCTCCACAGCGTTCGCAACGCCAATGATCACCTTATACTCCGTCGACCATTCCGCATTGGGCAAGCGTAATGGACTAATGCCTAAACCTCCTTCGATGACAAGGAAAGGCCTTGTGTCCCAGCAGTGGGTCGAATTATAAAGGCTGTGATGATGATGAGCCTACCAAGACACACTCAAATAAGAGATCTTTGTGAATTATCTAGCCCAAATTCAGTATCAATAAGAACTTGTGTTATGGATACTAGATAACGGACAAATATATACATAGAAGTATAGATATTTTTATAAATAAACTTAAATAAATACATAAACAACTATGACTCGTGAACAAACATATTCATGATACAAATATTTGCTCCTACCAGGACTCGAACCCGGACCGCTTGATGTGTTTTGACGCTTGATTTAGTAATACCTTGATCACAAGAACAATGATTCGTACTTATTCACCAAGTTAGTTCAACTAAGACTTAACATGAAAAATAGCTGTTTTAACTAATTTACTTTAACTTCAAATATAACTTAGGCCCCGTTGTTTCATCGGCAGTTAACTCTTTAATAAGTTGAAAATGGGTTAGTTAAACGAATGGTAAAAAATAACTAATCACTGTTGTTTGATGAATAGTTAAACTAGATTTATATTTAAAATTGATGATCGATTGTTAAAAAAGTTAACCTCTCCTGGATGGAGTAGTTGAACTTTGACAATTTGTTAGAAAGTCATTGCGTAATGAGTTTTTAAATAGATTAAAATTAATTGAAATGTAGTAAATCATTTTGAAGATTCAGAAAGGTCATCTGTTGATTAAATTGCTCTTCCTAGGCTGTCATATTTTTAAATGTAATGTAGGTAAACATATTTAGGGCAAATCTGGGAGAGATGGCCATAGTACAATGCTATAGAAAATAAATTAATCATAATTTTCACAAAGTTTTTACTGTATAAGAATCTTTATTCATTTGGCTAATATGAACGAAGTAACCAACGATATAATCCAAAAAAGTGTGTTTTTGGAAATTAGTAATTGAACCAATCTCGACGTGTCCGGGAGAGATAGGTAACCATATTAGTAGGGGGATGATAGCCAATACTTTGTTTTAATATATTTAAAAAAAAATCTTGTTTCGTCTTTTATTTTTACCATATTTTGAGGCTATGTTTTCAATGTCAAATATTTGACGCCCAGTTAGAATGAAACTATCTTTTAATAGGTCGATTTTTTTCAGTGTATTTTTTCTAGTATTAAAAATATTTACGCGTTTGTAAACGCCAAAATTATTCCATAAATTAACTGGTTTTTAGTTAATTTTTGATTTGTTTTCGTTAAACATTTCACGTACCTATATCTACACGCTTGCGCTGTGAGAAGCGAATTAATCTAATAATAACGCCATGCTGTTGTTGTCGAAGAATAAATGAACTTGCCATCTCTACCGTGCGGCCATTTCCCCCGGACTTACCCTACCCACCTACACTGCCATTCTATCGGTACACGAAAATAAAATAATTGAGGCGGAATTTTTCGCTGTTCCATATTAGCTACAATATAATATAAACCAAACGGAAACCCAATTAAGTTTGTTTTCGCTACGGCATATTAAATTATTATGCAAAATTGGGTTTAACATTTTTCTGTTTCCCCACGTGCAAGGGTTAGGGTTATTAGGTAAAGCCAATTTCATTCGTCCATTTATGACGAAATTCGATAGAACCTTTTGTGTTGTCGCGTTTGTTTTACTGAAGTTCGGCTAGCGTAATTATGCATGGTACATATAAGCAAAAATGTGTATAGGGTAATTAGTCCAAGTGCAATAAATATTAACCCTTAGCTGGTATCACTAAACAGTAAGAGAACTGGCACTTAACGGGGGTTAAACGTGACTCCATATATTTTTTCTTTTATAGAATAAAGAACTTATAATCTACATACTTTTTGGCACATTTTATTCAAAGATTACGTGATTTGATTTTTAAAATACTAACATTTTATCATATACATTTCCCAAGACTGTATAGGTATCTTCTCTTATTTATATAAAAGTAACGAAAAAATAAAATGATGTAACGCACTGTGTAGCATAGTCTATTTAAAGGGGAAATAATAAACCGAGCAACTAAAAATTTCAGAATAAGCGACCAAAAATACTAAATTGACGACTAATCGGCGGTTAGGATTTTTAGTAGCTCATTCTGGATTTAGATAGGTTTAGATTAGGTTAATCTAATGACGAGTTAAATACGATCCTATATAAAGCTGACCTTCCACTTACCTGATGGTATGTGACGGTGACAGTAACAATTAGTAATAAAATAGTCATCACAGTCCCCAGTAGTTGAGGGTATATGGTGAAGCTCGCTTCCTCCTACGAGTTTATCATCACTTAGCATCTGGTGAGATAAGGATCAGACCATCCTAGGATGAAAACGCAACAGACGTACTATCATTCTGTTACATTGCTTTCACCAGATTTACAAGTCTTCATAAGCTGCACGTGTTAAAATAACGTAGGAATAAAGTACTAAGCATATCGCACTGAAATCCGACCCTCGTAACTCCGTTCCCCTCAACATTTCAAGCCAAAAATCACCCACAATCCAATGAGGCGTGATGGACGAATGACTCCGATTAATCCGGTTTCTTACAGCCGCATATGTCTTTCTGGTCCATCGGCAGAAGCGATACGTCTCCTCTAAGTTAAATTACTGCGCCGAAGAATAGGCAGTCGGTTTGTCGAGCTCAGTGTGGATTTGGTAGCGAAATCGAAAAAGGTAGTCTGATTGCCTTTATTAGGGGATTCCATTGATTTAGCGATGTGTTCAGGTACTATGTCTTCCCGTGTGTATTGTGTGAAGCGAGCTTCATTCTAATAAACCTAGTAATAAATTTTTTTGTTCAGAAAAATTTGCTTACTAATACCGATAAACTGTGGGTAACATTCACGAACTAAGAAATTTGGCAAACCGTTTATGTCGCGCAATTAAGAACTACAATTCACTCCTAGCACACAACCCTGTTCCTTCCTTCTAACAATCCTGGCAACACTAAAATCTAGCCAGACGAGGGTGGCTAGTGCACTGTTTACATTATGTCTTTACATTTGGTCTCCATTTCTGGTTACCAGTAGGTGGTATGGGGTCATTTGCTAGAGCTTTTTTTTAAAAATAGGTTTGCAACATTAAACGAAAAACATGAAATAATCCTGTCGAGACCAAAATTCGTCAACACAGTCATGGTTCACCCACTCCAGAAGATACTAGTAATACACTGTTTACCGCCAGACGGACTTTTACTACACGCTTGTGGTAAGGTAAATGCCTTGCCTATTCGATCATCACGTCTTATGGAAGTAATTTAATATTGCAAAATCAAAAGTATAAACAGGAAAAAAATCATCCCCGACGCGAACTCTGTTTAATTAAACGTAAGCACTGACCAAATGAACGGGATTTAATTGAAAACGATTATTTTCGATAGTTTCACGGCTTATTGACTCTTTATAGGCAATGTTAATAAAGGTCTGAACCACGCCGGGAGAGTTCGACCACACTTGTAAAAAGGCTTAATTTTATATTTGGCTTCACATTCAATTAATAGTTTTTATAGCAGCGAATTATCTGTAATGATCTAGTAAATATAAACTTTAACTTATTTTGAGGGTTGAAGTAAAAACTTACGGTTGTTAATAAACTTTGCTTGTTAATCCATCGACGATTATTAATATCCAGACACAATTGATTTTAATTGTGTTCTCGCGCTCCTGAGCGCGAACGGGGCTTAACGAGTTAAGGTTATGTACTATAGATACGAATCAACTACTGTTTTTTGGTATAAGGTGAATATTACAAGCGGGCATCCATATGATAATGAGATCATTAGTATGGTGTAATGAATACTTAATGTAGGTAAACTACAAAACAAAAACTACAAATTATGTGCCTGCCTATATTTTGATGACACGTAAAAGTTTCAATGATAAAAATTTGATAAATATAAAGTTGATAAATGATAAAGTTTAAATGATTAATATTTAGCAACTTCGTCATCATCATCATCATAACAGTCTTTGTAATTCGATCCACTGCTGGGACAAAATGTCTCTCCTTGTCATGCGGATTGGTGGACGGAGTATAAGGTGACCAAATACCCCGTTGTTATAGTCCGTTGCTGATTGCTATTAGTTGCCTTCTACGACACTCATTGGAGGATATGGGGTGATGCTATTCTCCTCTGTCGGCACAAACGGCTGATACGGCTGGCATTACACGGTTGGCAACTTCAGTTTTTCAAAATTATGTCTCAACATTAATAAATTGTACAATTTATTTTGAAATTTTTGTAGGATATTTTGATCATTGCTGATATCTTTTACTGGATATTTCAATACCTGTGAGACAAAACTATAGAAGCAAAATTGGATGTTTGTACCAGAAATAACTTCCAATGCAATCACGTTTTGAGTTTATAGTCACCCAAGTTATTCCGTTTATTGGCTGGAGGAATCTGCTAATCAAGTTCGGCAGCAAAAGCATTCAGAACTAATGAATGGCAAGATGTTTTGTGCAATTGATGTGTTTCCGGCATAATACCGCTAGCCAAAATTGTTATTGGTACTATGACAGTCGTGTGTTCTTCATAAAAATCGCGGAAAAAATAAGCTTGGTTGGTATTCGGATGGCTAATAATATTTCCGTGCTTCGGAAGGCATGTTAAGCGGTGTTCTCAGCTGCTTCGAAATATACCAGTCCTTAGGCAACCCTTGGTTACATAAAGCCGCAAAGGTTGCCAGCCTGTCGCCTACATAAAAAGCATCAATAGTATAGAATAACAAATCCTTAAGTGAGACAAAAGCCAACAACCGGGATAGATGTTATACTCCTAAATCATCTCGGCAGTCGGGTAGAAGACACGATTTATATCTTTAATTGTGATATTTGTAAAAAGGGTTCCTTGTCTTTCCTTTTCGTAAGGGATACAATTTCTCTAGGGCTAGGGAATGTGGGACTTGCACCCAATAAAGCCCCATGTAAACCAGATCCTACGACAACGACAGATAGCCCCAGGCATGACATTCACCGTCTGTATGCAAGACTTTCTCGAGTGATCCAATAGGAAGACTGTTGGCGACCCTACTTCATGATTTTGTTAACATGTCGAGGCATATACTCGTACATAACCAGGCTCCCATTTATGTTTAGTTAATTTGGCTAATATTTTAACCTTTTGCAGTGGCATTAGCGGTCGATTCTGGAACGTGCTTTTACTGCGTAACACAAGATTTTTTTTATGATTATTATTCCGTTTAAAATAACGGGACAAGGCGTCAAACGACATAAATTAAGTCAGCGTAAGACTTGGCAACGTTATTTATTAATTCAACGTAATCAATAGAATTATTTCAAATATTTATCATTAAATGATTGATCGTATGGTTTAATCAAATTTGGCTATGCTATTCAAGTGGACGTAAGTTGGTATTTGTTCTTTTAATAAAAAAGCCATATATCTCCTGTTTTATTACCTAAAAATTGCCTTTGTATCACATAATTTTTATGTATATAATCATTAGCTTCTATCTGCCACGTCCATTTCTATACTATTGGGCTGTGTTTGGAATAATATGCTAAAGAAATAAAAATAAAATAAAGGAACATCTTCTTGTCAATCAAACATAGATAAACACGGTTTCGACAAGCAGGAGCATACCGAAATATCTAATACACTCTGTACCTCGAAAAGGACTTTGCTGTATTCGAAGCAGAATCCTATATTTGCTTTATTAATTTCACGTTTAGTGCACCACCACAGTCTGTAATATTCAGCCTAGCTAAGCTCACAAATAATTTTGATATTCTCGTTCACACGCAATGTGGAACCATAATTTCAATTAATTTTCACCTTTATACGTAATGAGATAAGACTCACTAGAACATGACAGGCTAGTTCCGGTATTGAGTCCGTTTTGTTAGTACTAATTGGGCAATACAATATCTGCGATGTTCGGTGGAATGAAATCGGGGAGTTCGATTTTGGTAGCCAAATATTGTGAATGACACTATAGGTCTGTATGTTTTAACGATGTAGGTTCCTTTTTTAGATGTAGGTACCTACTTATATTGCATGTTTCTAGACTGCATTTGGCAAACTAAGAGATCACGACTTCACTTTTTTTTTCGTCTTTACTCAGACTTGTGTAGATATTGACAAATTACGCTTTTTTTGGTGAGATCGTCATAGAATCAACGCGATATTCCAGCATGACTTAGCCGGATAGCGTACGCGTTAATTGTATTTGTTAGTAGGATTGCTATAGATTTATACGGATACTAATACAAATTATCCTGGCAGCAGGAACAACTTCAAATATCTAAGAAAATTCCGAGCGACGTTGGTACAAGATTGGCAGCTGGATAGGATACGGTGGAGAGAGAAGTCGCCGCAAAAGAGGCAGAAAGCTGTTTTATGGTTCCAGATATAGCCAGGTTTTGGATAGACGTCACGGAAGGCGTAACGTGACGTGTGAAGAAAAGGAAGGGAAGCAGGCCTATGCGGAGTTGGAAACAGATAACGTAAATAGCTTGTACGGATACAACTTGAGAAAATACACTGTCAGAATAACAAGTAAGTAGCAGCACATTCGGCGTTTTGAGTCAAGCCTCAAGAACAGGCAAAAAATCTGTTTTACGGGAGTAGAAATATCTTTTCTGGTGGGCTCAGGCAATTACGACAGAATCAAAGCTGCATCATATGTGGTACTTTTCACAAAGTGTCGGGCGACCATAATGGGTAGGTTGCAGAGATATAGAAGAGGCCTATACGCCGCAGAACAAGCAGAACGATCAGACAGCAATAGCACTTTGGTAAGATCGGACCAGTTCGTATCCAACGAAAATGTGACGTTGTTTTTGGTCTTCACCGTTTTTAAAACTAGGACAAGGTAGTAGATAGAGAAACAGCTTTTTTCAATAAAAAGAACGGTCCAAGTATAACTCTGTCGTCATTTGACCTTTATAACTAGTATGAGTTACCGGTTATGAATAGGACTCCCCGTGGTGTCGTTAAAGTCTACTGAGAGATTCTGAACCCCATGAATGACCATCGCACCAAGGGCTCAGTCGCGTGGTGGTGTGTAAGCCACCCACAACAACATTCCCAAGAAGGTTTTATGACAGACAGGTGGTCGCCCATTTATCTATTTTTCATTTATCAAAACTTAATAGCAGTATGTTAAAATCTTGCATGGGTTCCAATTAAATTAGGATAAGGTAGAAAGAATTAGAAAAAGAACCAGCATGGAGTGATCAATAGACTGGCGGAGGGTGTGCTCGTTGATTGCGATAGTGTGGTTACGCCTAATCGCGCACCAACTCGTCTAAGAGCGGCGCTACAACGTTTCCAGCGTTAAAACCGAGTTTCAACAAAAACAGTTTCCAACGTAAATTATTTTGGAAGGCGCCGTGATTACGTTCACTTAGCACACTTTCCTGTGTGCAGCTATCGCCTGTTCAGTTGAGATTAAATTAATTTGCCTCTAGGTAGCCCTTTGTATTAAAACACAAACCACGCTTATTTTAACCAGTACAGGGGCTGCTAAGAAAATACTTTATAGGATAATTTTCTAACCATAGCAAATTATATATTTGCAGATCTCAGTACCTTATGAAAACATTAGTAGGTATTAAATGTGTTGGATATTATTCTTTGGAATGAGAAATATACTTCCTTTTGGTAAACTCGTAACCGGATTATGGTTGAAAACATGTTTTTACCGCGAGAGCCCTGTAAAGATTTATCTTTTTCACATCCGAAATATAAGAATATCAATACACAAGTTCACCCAGATCACGTAACCAATGAAGGTCTGGCTATCTTACCATTCATCGTTTCAGCCACTCAGCCCAATTTTGGGCATAGGTCTCCCCCAATGATCTTCGACCCGATCGGTCCCGCATCTAGCGGCTTACCGCGACCTTTGCCAGATCATCTGTTCACGTTGCGATGGGCCTACCAAAGCTGCATTTCTCGGTACGCGGTCGCCACACGCGGACTTTTCGCCCCAATGGCCGTCAGTCCTCCTCGCAATGTGCCCTGCCCACTGCCACTTAAGGTTCGCAATTCTCTGGGCTATGTCGGTGACCTTAGTTCCCCTGTAGATCTCATCATTTCTGATATGATCACGAAGAGAAACTCCAAGCATAGTCCTCTCTTTTGAGTGACCTTGAGCCATTGTAAGCGGCCACGTTTCGGTGCCATAGGTCATCACTGGCAATACTTATTAAAGACTTTCGTCTTGCGACACTGCGGTAGATGGACCGAGAACTTACTATTAAATGCTCTTGATACTATTGTTATGGAGACAGACTGATAAGATGGCCGTAGAGAGCCAAGCGGGCAAAAAACAAACGCTACACAAACTATTTATTTATTCAAAATGTGGTCATTATATCGACCATTTTTATGATACTCGTAAGTCAGGGAGACAAATTTAGATATTTAACAATACATAATTATTTACTTCAGCCGGTGCATGTTCATCATCATCATCAGCTCATATAATGTCCCCACCGAGGAGCTCGAGCCTACCCCACATTAGGGGCGATTAGGCCTTAGTCAACCGCGCTGGCCAAGTGCGGGTTGGTCGACTGCACACACAACCTGAGAATTTCTTCATAGGTGTGTGCAGGTTTCCTCACGATGTTTTCCTTCACCGTAAAAGCGTCAATTCAAAATGTGAAAACACATTGGTACGTGGCGGGGATCGAACCAGTGTCTCCCGGGTGGGAGACGACGTTCTTACGCACTAAGTACGCCATCGCCTGTTCATATCAGTCAGTAATTTTTTCTACATGTTATATAATAGCCAAAGAGTACCTACATGAAAAAACTATTTTCACCACTACAAATAGTACGAATGGAAAATGAAATGAACGAGTTGAAAATTATATAAATTTTACTAATGGACGAGATTTGTACGCTTTTAACTCAAAATAAATAATCTGCTAGACAAAAGGAAATAGTTACATAAAATGGAATTTACCTTTCACAGAAATCAAAACCACCAAAAAATCATGATTTTAATATTTCCGAGTAAACAGGTACTCGTAAATATTATCATATTACTTTGTGGGTAAAAATATTAATTAAATACCGTGAGCTAGTAACGAGCACTTTTTTGACGAATCGCATAGATATTACGCGTTATTTCAATTATGATTGAACCTGTTTAATTACTATTAAAACTCACAAATTACTATAAAACCTATATAAAAAGTTTTGATTAAATTTATATTTTTATTCCAAATACACAGGTGTAACTTTATGTATGTTTATGTACCAACTCTGGGGTTTTCAATTAAAAGCAAACTTAACTTTCAATGCTTACGGAAAAATAAATTGTTTTTATTAATCCATTTACTCGACGTGAAAATATATACAAATAGAAACATCTCTCAAACAAACAGGCATAAAGCAAGCGTTCCATAGCTTACACATTTAAATTTAATTAACTTTCAAGCGCACATCTCCTTTATACAAGACCTAAGAAAGAATGTTTGCCAAGCAAATGACTGCACCTAGACTACCAGCCGAGGTTTTTCCACCGCATATTAAAAACTGTATTTAGGGTTCCTTTTCTTTTCCAAAAGGAAATTTTCAATTGCAATTGTTCTAAATTTTACACAGCGACTAACTCCGATCTTCCTTCGTGCTTTGGAAGGCACGTTACAGCCTATAGGAGAGTTGTATGACAGGTTTTGAGCGTGCCTAAAGTACTTACTCAGAAGAGTTCTCGGGCTACAATGGATACATGCAAAAAAATTTATGTAATTTGTGGTGATTTTAACGTTGACTTATTAAAAAATAATCCAAAAACTCCTGAAGTAACTTGAAACTTAACACTTGGCAACAAAATCGACACGAATTGCTAGTGGCACATGTCTTGATAACTTTACTTACTAGGTAAGTGTGTCCAAGTTATTGACGCTGGCCTATCTATATTAAATAAAGCTTCTAATTATAAAGCTCAAATACTTAAGTGTCCTTTAAGGAAATTATGTGCTATAGATGCATGGTATATCAAACGTCGGGAATGGATTTCGCGGGGATTAAATATACTTATTTGGCACCACCTGGAGAGTAAGTATAGGTTAAGGTAGAAAAACCAAGTTTGGTCATGCCTGTGGACACGAGTAGTTTTCACCCTGCATAACTAGATAACGTAATAATAAACAATAAATTAGATATCATCATCAACAGCTCATATAATGTCCCCACCGAGGGGCTCGAGCCTACCCCACATTAGGGACGATTAGGCCTTACACCCGTATTCACAAACATTACTATGAGATTTCTCGACTCTTGGCTAAGAAACGAACCAATCACAGAGCTCTATTCAATGCCATTGCGTGGAATAGAGCTCTGTGATTGGTTCGTTTCTTATCCAAGAGTCGAGAGATCTCATAGTAATGTTTGTGAATATGGGTGTTAGTTAACCACGCTGGCCAAGTGCGGGTTGGTCGACTTCGCAAACAACCTAAGATTTTTGTCATAGGTGTGTGCAGTTTTCCTCACGATGTTTTCCTTCACCGTAAAAGCGTCGAATAAACGTACATATGAATTAAAAATTTGAAAACACATTGGTACGTGGTGGGGATCGAACCAGTGCCTCCCGGGTGGGAGACGACGCTACGCCACGGACGCTCCTTTTTTTTAAACTAAAAGTAATACAAGCGACCATAACTCATTGGCTGATAAAAACAGTTGCAATGACTGGGAATAAGGACGTAGGAGCGAGAGTGTGGCAAGAGATTGTAAATTTATTGGTTACCTTCCTTGTACCAATCAAGGCGAGAGTTACTTACTTTGAGAATTCGAAACCAAAGTCAACACATTTCTCTCTCTTATACTCGTAATATGACCTCTTATACTCGTAATATAGGATATGCTGATAATTGATTGAGTTTATCTTTTTATAAGGTGTTTGCTGATTAGATATCACAAATAAACACAGATTGATACTAACGTAATAACTCTTATTGTTTGATTCAGTAATTTATTTCGTACAAATACTTATATCAGCACCTCGCTTTAATTAAACACTAATCATAAGAAACAATGAAAGTTCTCATTACTATAA
The DNA here is from genome assembly GCA_955850985.1 of Elophila nymphaeata. Classification (NCBI taxonomy): domain Eukaryota; kingdom Metazoa; phylum Arthropoda; class Insecta; order Lepidoptera; family Crambidae; genus Elophila; species Elophila nymphaeata. The sequence continues at coordinate 8,539,374 of OY039073.1, forward strand.
CCAAACTGAAAGTCAGTTGAACACCTAATAAGTTCATTTTCGAGGTATAAACTCAATGTCAACATTTGTAAGTCTCACTTGTACGATTTGCTTGCTGTATTTTATTCCCCCTTCACCAACGTGCGTCTTAACATCGAAATGATGTAGCAAATACACCAGTCCCGTCTTCACTTGGAGTTGGGCATACCTGTTACCAATACATACTCTCCCACCTTTGCCAAATGGCATTAATACTTCTTTATTTACGTCTGAATTCTGAGCAAAACGATCTGGATTAAACACATCGGGTTCTGAATAAAATTTGGGATCACGATGAAAACTATACACAGGCATAAGCATGGTGGTTCCCTTTGAAACAGGTATATTACCCACGGGGAGTACAGTATCGTTAACGCATTCACGAGTTAAGAAACCAATAGGGGGATACATTCTCAATGCTTCGTTCATTACTCTGTCTAGTTCTTCTATGCTAAGAACAATATCAGCTGTCAATTGACCGTTGTGTTTTTCAAATTTATCGTCTATAATATTTTGTAATTTTTTCAAGTGTTCAGGATGGCGTCCTAATTCCACTAATGTTGCAAATGCCGCTGATGCAGATGGTTCTACTCCGGCAGTAAAGAAAAAGAATGCCTGAGCAGCTAATAGTTCTACAGAAGGCTCCAATTCAAAATTGGTATCGCGATCTTTCAAAGTGTCATTTTGTTGTAAACTGAGGCATAAATCGACAAAGTCATGCCGTTTTCCTCCTTCCAGTTTTCTTTGTTCAATTACTTGTCTAATGGCACCAATAAAGAAATCTTCAAATTCACTAAATATTTTAAGCTTCAAAAGTTTTACTAAAACATTGCTTGTCAGAACGATGCTAAATTTTATGTTATTAGTAAGTTTGGGTTCCAAAGACTTGAGTGCCATTTCATGGAATGGGTTATCGAAAATTGAATTGGAGCTGATCCCGAACACAGATGCACCTATTGCTGCAGCGTAAAAGGTAGTCAATGTTTGATACCCGTCCTTTTTCAATTTTTCAGAGTGTTTGTTGAGATATTCAATGAAATCCTGCGCACTTTTGTCCATAATATAGTACATATTCTTCAATTTGGCACTTGTGAATATTGGTGTCATATGTTGCCGCATTACTTTCCATTTCTTGCCGTTTTGAAACAGTAAGTTGTCGGAAAGCAAGTCTCCTGGTAATGGCTCAAATCCACGGTGGTTAAAAGAAGCGAAGTCTGTTTGTAAAACACATTGCACATTTTGTGGATCTAATATGATCAAGTTTGGTCTAGCGAAAGGGCCCAATGCAACAGCTGGTTCACCTAGGTGCTCATTGTAAATGTCATGAAGAATTTCAAAGAGCGCTTTATCGGATTTTACATACTCCCCAAATGGTCCTAAAATTTTAAAACGTCTGTGTACCTTTATTCCTTTTTTCTTCCAACACTCCACAAACTTATTTGTTCCTTGATAAATATATACTAAAAGAACAGCGACAATAAGAAAGAGTAAATAGTACAACATTTTTAAAATGATAACAACTCTGACAGAATATATGTGTACACCGGCACAGTATACTAGTTAATGTTAGACTATCACAACATATAACCTATTTATACACATAATGAAAACGATAAACTCGGACGAAAATGTTCCTTGTGAATGACTAATTAACGCCTAAAGCTTGTAGTGGCAAAATATCAAGATAACCTTTTGGTGGTGATTTATTTTGTTTCTGCGTGTATTATCTCTTGTCGTGTTGTGTTGCATCGTGAAACGAAAACAAAATTGATAACTCCGTTTTTTATTATTAAATATTTCTTACACATTACATACCTTCACAGCGTCACATGGGTTTTTTAGAAGGTCTCTAGCCTATTAAGCGAATATTCTCATGGGATTTCTAGTCAGCGAGTATCTCTCGGGAGTCTAGGGTATTAGATCTGGAAGGGATTTTTTTTTCTAATTGTTTTATACTACTGCTCTCATGTGTGGGCGAGGGCTCCCCAGTAACAGTTTCATCCTTTACCATATACTGAGGAGAGCGGCTCGAATTGTTCACAAACCAGCCCTTTCTGATTGGCAGTGTCAATTTGGCATTGCGTAGAGATGTGCCATCACTCTGCATCTTCTATAGCTTGTATCACGGGGAGTGTTCTGAGGAGTTGTTAGGACTTATGCATTGCGCCATCGTTCCTCGCGATGTCAAATCTGTCCCTAAAGTCTGGTCTGTCGACAAATCTACGTTTTCGCGCAATTTTTTTCCGCGAACCACTAGACTGTGGACCCAACTGTCGCTAGTGATGTTGCTGAACCGACACGATCTCGAAATCTTCAAAAACAAAAGCGTATTGTTTTATTATTATACATATGTATAGGCTGGCAACACATTTACGATCCCTCGAGTGTTACAGATGTCCATGGGCGGCGGTAGTCACTTAGCACCAGGTGAACCACCTGCTCGTTTTCCGCTTTCCTATATAAAAAGCATTATAAAATAAAGATCGGACTTAATTCACCATCATTTGATTAAAAATGCAGTCTTGATGAGTATGTTTTAAGTCGGAAATTCTGACCTCGTATTAACAAATATATATGATGTCGCTGTAATCCTTTACGAAAATAGAGTCTCTACATAAATAATGTCCAAAAAGAAATGCTGACCATTAGTTGTGATGTTCTAATTCAAAGATCTAAGAAATTTATACGACTATCTATGCTCAGCAAAAATATTTTTAAAATATCGCCTCCAAAACTTAAAACGGCGAAACAAAAATTTTGTTCATAAAATCGTTTTATTCAAATATTGAGGTTGGCACCGACCTCAAAAATCATTTAGATTTTATTAACAAAATTTTTATTTCTCCGTTTTTAATTTTGAAGTCGGTTTTTTTATTTAAAAATAATTTATTTTATGCTTTTTAGTGTTGTAAGTACAGAAATATTCAGGTAACTATCTCGAGATCTTTTAGACAAACAAGTAATAAAATTATTACGATATCATCGATGTCAATTAAATAGGCATTATTAAGTATAACTCAAAAACTACTAGTCAGATATGGTAAAAATGTCTAAAAGGGACCACATGACAAGCTCCAGCTTCCAAACTTTATAAGAATCTTTAAAATTGGTACAACCCAGTAAAGAGTTACACACGTACAAAAAACATTAAGTTGAATTGAGAATCTTCTCCTTTTTTTTGAAGTCGATTAAAAATAAACCTATAAAGAGTGTGTGTAGTATATTTACAGCCAGCGGGCACCTACCCAGCCATCAAAGTCATATACATTTTGTCAATTTTTGTGTGTACCATAAAGAATTTATATCCTACTTAAGGCAGTCTCATAAAAAAAACAAAATTGTAAAATTCAAACTACATTTATGGATGAAATTAAGGAGTACTTTAAAAAGTGACAGATTGAAAGTTTTTTATATTATGTAATTTTAGGTACTATTTTATAAAAGGAAAACATTATGAAATATTTTTTATATCATAATATTCTAAATATAAATTATCAGCCGGACACAGGGTTTATCTGTTACGCATTGTCACTATGTGAGCATACGTTTCTAACACTCATCGTGAGAAAGCATAATTTATTGTTGCTTTCATTCACTAAATTGATCTTTATATGCATGATCATAAGTTATCTGAATCTCTTAAATATTTATCATTTTAATCGTTTTATTGTTTATAAAACATACTTTATGTTATCGTCTTTGTGACAACAATAAATACAAATGATTATCTATTATTTGTTATTAAACTGGTTTGCGACATGATAACGTGGACTAATATTAATCACGTGTATATTTTATGTTTATTAAAATAACTTTATTAAAAAAATACGAAGCGTCGGTGGCGTAGTGCGTAAGAGCGACGTCTCCCGCCCGGGAGGCACTGGTTCGATCCCCGCCACGTACCAATGTATTTTCAAATTTTGAATTCATATCGACGCTTTTACGGTGAAGGAAGACATCGTGAGGAAACCTGCACACACCTATGAATAAATTCTTAGGTTGTGTGTGAAGTCAACCAACCCGCACTTGGCCAGCGTGGGTGACTAAGGCCTAATCGCCCCTAATGTGGGGTAGGCTCGAGCCCCTCGGTGGGGACATTATATGAGCTGTTGATGATGATGATTAAAAATACATAGATACATACAATCATGGTCATTATCCTAAAAGGGGTTGAGCAGAGCCCTAAGTAACATTTAGTTACACGTAAAGCCATATTTGGCGGTATGGTTCAAGCAGTGCCACAAAATAGTAACAGTTCAACCGCCTCCGTGGTCTAGTGGTTCGTCTAACGCAATTAAGACCCAGAGGTCCCAGGGTCGATACTCAGTTTGGATAGTGGTAGGCCTTCTTCAAGCCGCCTGGCTCGCCATGTTATCGAAATCTGTCGCCATAATACTAATGTAAACATCAGTATTGTACTCCGATAATCTACTATGGAAATACATTTATTTTCGACTCACGCTACTCCTAGTAACCAAAGTTATTATAGCATCTATTCGAGCACATAGATTACTGACCTACGGTACCTAGAACCTTATCAATGACATAGTCTTTATCAAGTCAGTTTGATGAAGACAAAGTTCAATGTTGGGTCAGGAGCCAATTTGCTCAATCGTACAATCACTTTGGGTTTTGCTACCTATTATAAGAATAGGAGGTATTTCAAACTTGACACTTGAATTTGATTGTCAGAGCTATTCAATATAATGATTAATAATAATGTTCAGAGCATTTTCTTCTGCAAGCTATTTGTCATCGTGATAGATTTTTTTATATATCCTACGGAACTAAATACCTTAAGTCCTACACGGGTCTTAGCCATTTTTTACTTCATTTAACGCAGACACCGCTGCGCTTATTTCGCGCTGAAAGGCGAAACCTTAATTAAAGTTTTATTAAGCATTTCGCAATTGACATGTTGTGAAAGGAAAAATTAACCTCTATTTAACGCAGGAGGCTAAGTGGTCTACATTATGCCCTACAAAGAAGAATGTAGAAAAGAGTTTACGCTTAATTAAATTTCAACATGAACATAAAACGTTATTCCCGCTTATAATGGACTCACTAAAGCTAGGGTTGGCTGGAAGAGATCTCTGTTAGAGATAAGCTCACCTTTGTACATATCTTTCTGTATAGCTACTTTTGTAACCATTTTTTATGTGTACAATAAAGGATATATATATAAAAATACTGGAGAGAAAAATAGTTGAGCCAAGCCTTAGGCAACATTTTGTCACACATAAAACCACATCTGGCAATATGAACTTAACTGAACTTCCGTTACATAAATTTAAGCTTCACATTAAGCAAATTTTAATGAAGAAAAAAATATAAAGTCATAAATATATAGACGATAAAAATCTGTGGACACATCCAAATTTAATCGATTCTCCATTGTAATCAAATGTAAACTGTAAAGGGAGGATAAAACTTGTTAAGTTTCTTGCCGGTTCTTCTCAGAACAAGTCCTCTTGGTAGACTCTTGAACCGATGGCATCAAATTTGACTTTCAAAAGTGTACAAATTGTACCTAAATGAATAAAAAAAATTTTTTTTTGAATTTGAGTTTGAGTATGGGCCATGAAGTGCCTCGAAATAGCGACAGATTGCCAGCCGGTCACCTACTTAAAAGGGGGCCAAAGTAACAACCCTTTAGTAAATAATCTACCGCAAAAGCCAAACAACCAGGACGGATGTTGCAGATGGCAGCGCTAACAACCCTTTAGTAAATAATCTACCGCAAAAGCCAAACCACCAGGACGGATGTTGCAGATGGCAGCGCTAACAACCCTTTGGTAAATAATCTACCGCAATAGCCAACAAACAGGACAGATGTTGCAGATGGCAGCGCTAAAAACCCTTTGGTAAATAATTTGATATATATAAATAAAATGCCAAAGATCATAGAGGAGCCATGCATTTTATTCGCTGACGACATCTCGTTACTTACTTCAAGTTACAACAATAATAACATTGTTGAAAAATTAAACTCCTTACTTTCAAAAACGTCAGACTGGTTAAATGATCATAATCTCAGCATAAATTATTCAAAAACAAAAATAATGACCTTTCATCCACCTCAAAAAACAGCATTGAATATTAATTATAGTTTTGATAGGCATAAATTGGAATGTGTTGAGGAATTCACGTTACTTGGCATGGTTATAGATAAACACATAAATTGGAAAGCCCATGTACAAAAGGTTAAATCCAAACTAAGTAGCTTTTCTTATGCACTGCGAGAGATAAAAAAGACTACCGACATAAAAACATCACTAGTTACATACTACGCTTACGCACATGCTTGGCTGTGCTACGGGCTGGTGTTATGGGGAGGCAGTACGGACGCGCCGGCACTGTTCACCATGCAGAAGAGGTTGGTCCGTATCATAGCCAACATCGAGCAGACTGATAGCTGCAGACCATTCTTTCGCGAATACCAGATACTTCCCCTGCCATGTATGTTTATATTGGAAATGTGCAAGTTTGTACGCAAGTATAGTGAATTTTATACTAAACGACAGGATGTGCCTACTAAATATTCTTTACGAAATAGAAATAAATTAGTATTACCAGCTTCCCGACTAAAACTTACTTCTTCCAGCACATTCCATTCCTCAATAAAAATATATAATAAATTACCGGACATACTAATAAATGAGAATAATGACAACAAATTTATAAAACAATTAAAACAATTTTTACTTAATAAATGCTATTACGACATAAATGAATTCCTAACTGATAAATTTATTAATTTCCGATAAATACAATAAATCCTGCCATGTTTGCTATAATGTTATATGTTTTTGCTATGTAATTAATTAAACCAATTCCATTAGAAATGCGTCCTCTTCTCTTCTACATTGCGTGCCCGATTGGGTCCATAATGATCTTATAAATATTATCTACCTTTACCACCTTATTGTACATTATGGTTTGCAATAAAGATATATTGAATATTGAATATAATCTAACGCAAAATCCAACAACCAGGACAGATGTTGCAGATGGCAGCGCTAACAACCCCTTGGTAAATAATCTACCGCAAAAGCCAACAAACAGGACAGATGTTGCAGATGGCAGCGCTAACAACCCTTTAGTAAATAATCTACCGCAAAAGCCAACAAACAGGACAGATGTTGCAGATGGCAGCGCTAACAACCCTTTGGTAAATAATCTACCGCAAAAGCCAACAAACAGGACAGATGTTGCAGATGGCAGCGCTAACAACCCTTTAGTAAATAATCTAACGCAAAAGCCAACAATCAGGACAGATGTTGCAGATAGCAGCGCTAACAACCCTTTGGTAAATAATCTAACGCAAAAGCCAACAAACAGGACAGATGTTGCAGATGGCAGCGCTAACAACCCTTTGGTAAATAATCTACCGCAAAAGCCAACAACCAGGACAGATGTTGAAGATGGCAGCGCTAACAACCCCTTGGTAAATAATCTACCGCAAAAGCCAACAAACAGGACAGATGTTGCAGATGGCAGCGCTAACAACCCTTTAGTAAATAATCTACCGCAAAAGCCAACAAACAGGACAGATGTTGCAGATGGCAGCGCTAACAACCCTTTGGTAAATAATCTACCGCAAAAGCCAACAAACAGGACAGATGTTGCAGATGGCAGCGCTAACAACCCTTTAGTAAATAATCTAACGCAAAAGCCAACAATCAGGACAGATGTTGCAGATAGCAGCGCTAACAACCCTTTGGTAAATAATCTAACGCAAAAGCCAACAAACAGGACAGATGTTGCAGATGGCAGCGCTAACAACCCTTTGGTAAATAATCTACCGCAAAAGCCAACAACCAGGACAGATGTTGCAGATGGCAGCGCTAACAACCCTTTGGTAAATAATCTAACGCAAAAGCCAACAAACAGGACAGATGTTGCAGATGGCAGCGCTAACAACCCTTTGGTAAATAATCTAACGCAAAAGCCAACAACCAGGACAGATGTTGCAGATGGCAGCGCTAACAACCCTTTGGTAAATAATCTAACGCAAAAGCCAACAAACAGGACAGATGTTGCAGATGGCAGCGCTAACAACCCTTTGGTAAATAATCTACCGCAAAAGCCAACAACCAGGACAGATGTTGCAGATGGCAGCGCTAACAACCCTTTGGTAAATAATCTACCGCAAAAGCCAACAACCAGGACAGATGTTCCAGATGGCAGCGCTAACAACCTTTTAGTAAATAATCTACCGCAAAAGCCAACAACCAGGACGGATGTTGCAGATGGCAGCGCTAACAATCCTTTAGTAAATAATCTACCGCAAAAGCCAACAACCAGGACTTTTTAGAAGGTGGTTTTGTTTATTTAAAAATATTTTTTTTACCTTTCCCTTCAATACAATTGGTTTTCGATTTGGTCCTAGCTAGAGCACAGCTAGGAAGTAAAAGCTTCGTCTAATCACATAGTTATTCATATTTACAAGCACATGTACGCACAGCATGTACGTTACAACTGTAATCCTATCCACCATGAAGTTCAAATGCACATCAGATGCAGTTGGCCCAACTGCTTTAGGACTGCACGTTACTGCAGTTATTTGAACTGTGAGCCAACTGCACACAAACTGCAATTTGGAAATGCGGACAGCATTAGTTGAAGTGTGTCTAGAGCCTAAGGCGAGCTTAAAGTGTTAACAATATTATGGGGTTACGACATTTATTATAATTAATAATAAAATGATAAAGTCAGTACCACAGTGGTTGCAGGTTTCTGGTGAGACTTGTACCTAATCATCCCTTAACATGAAGTAAAAGGAAGACCAAATACTTACTTATCAATTAAAAAAATACCTGTATTTTGTTGAGACCTAAAATCTTAAACTGAATAACTTGATTTAATTTATAATCACAAAAGGATACAGCTTTATCAAAGGGCCAAGGTTCACATTTTTGTACACCTAATCTCTTTGTAACAGGGATCATTATGGAAGTTTAATTGTTATACTAAGCCCAGTGTACAGTACTTAGAATAAGTGAGCATTAAGCAAATACTCAGGAACATAATGACTAAGTAAAAACAGGGCCAGTTCTCGGACTACAAAAGACTCATTGAACGGCAATTACCTTGGAGGCCTCCAAAAAGCTCTTTAATTAAATCCGTCTCCGATGACGTCATAATTATAGCGCAAATTGGATTGAGACATTTTGTTGTTTTGTTGATTGTATATCGAACAATCTTTAGTTTATACCCGATTGGGGTATTGCGTTTGATTTGATGTTAATATTGACAGTTCAAAATGCAATACAACCCTCAAACCACTAAATGACAATTAGTATAAGAAAAACTAGAAAAATGCACTGAAAAAAAATCGACTTGCCTCAGGCGGGACTCGAACCCGCACCTTCCACAATCCGGGTGGACGCGTTGACCAATTTCGCCACCGAGGCACTGCTTTTCGCTGTCGAAATTTGTCAGTGCTTGGTGCTTATGTTTTTATGGTAAACGTCGTTTCATCAAATCTTTGAAATTTGCACTTCCAAGACCCGAACGAAATATTTTTGCAAATATTTGACGCCCAGCTAAGATGAAACTACCTTACATTATGGAATAATTTTATTTTTGCGTTTACAAACGCGTAAATATAATACTAGAAAAATAAAATTAAAAGCAAAAATAAAATTATTCGACAATTAGTATAATTTTCAGCGGGTTATCCATATATTGTAATTCATTTTTTTGACAGTTTTAATGCATGTCTAAAAATGGTCCGCTAAATGTGAACTATGATTATGTGCCAAGTAAGAGCCAATGACAGAATTCGACAAAGTGGTCTTATTAGATACTCTGATCGCACTATTTCAACTTAACTATGAAATCTTTTATGGATCACCCATTTTCCATGCTAATGATTTTTTCTATTTAATTCTCCGCGAGTGCAATTGTTCATGCAAATGAACCTGTCTATAAATCTGTACGTAATATATTGTAAAACAACAGATATTTCAGACAAAAATTAGTAGGCAATATTGGTTTTTGAAAGTTACCAAACTAAAACATAGTAGAGTAGCAAGTGTCTATACTGTTTAAAACTTATTTGCCATCTCGCAGTATAAGATGATATGCCTCCTATGCCCAGTAATTACACTGGCTAAAAGGTAGCCAGTGTAATTACTGGGCATAGGAGGCATATCATCTTAGTCTCCAGGATGGCAACGTACTTGCAGTGTCAAGTGAATTACCCTTAAAATTGCAAGTGTCTATACTGTTTATAAGCTTGTTTGCAGTATAAAAAAAACAGAAAATATTTCAAATACAAGCGATTTACCCTTAAAATTGCAAGTGTCTATACTGTTTATAAGCTTTGTTTGCAGTTTAAAAAAAACAGAAAATATTTCAAATACAAGACGATGGTGAAGAAGTTGATGGTGCAAATAATAGATCTAGGATCTATTATTTGCAATGGTGCAAATAATAGATCCTAGATCTTTTTTCTAACGGCATTTCTTCACCATCGTCTTATATTTGAAATATTTTCTGGAGAGTTATGTCACACATTAATATTGAACAAACAAAATGTTATGTTTACCGCAATTCAGACCAGATAATAAAGGTTTTACCAGCTTTTTAAGAATCCCCTAGTATATAACACATCTCTTGGGAGGCTTGGAAGGGAAGCTCATTACACCTGAGTTTTCATGGAAGGAAACTTCTTTGAAGCCACACAGTATGTTTACCATTTTCATCTGTATTTGTTTAGTTTATTTTTCAGGCGTATTAATGTGTGAGACGAACAAATTTCATTATTTTATTGTTTTATCAATTATTAAGCTCCAGCTGAGTCATTTATTGTGATCGTAACAAAAATTTTATGTTTGCTTGCATTTGAAAAAAGCCATAGAAGTATTAGCCAGTCAGTAGCATCCAAATTCCTAATTAAAAATGCATTATGAAACATTTTACTATATTTTACTAAAGGAATTTTTTTTTTATGATTATGTAAATATTTGAGACTCTTAGGTTTCTCATCTATCTGATGGTAAGTGGTAATAAATAAGGTCAAATGTCAGCATCTAAAGATAACGCGCCAACAAAACTAAAAATGCTAGTTCCAAATCAGAAAACAAACTTTAATATAACACAATAATATTTAAATAAGAAATTTAATTCAGAATAAAACACGACCAGTTTAAAGTCAACGTGGAAAGTAAAATTTGAGCTTATTTATGACAACACTTTGTTTTCTTACCTGCGCTAACAAAGAGCCGGTTTCAAAGTAAATTCAATTCTTCAAAACCATTTTTCCTATGAGCCCGCTGCGAAGCATGTTTCTGTGGTAGTTTTATAAGGGTGCACTTGATTCGTTGTGGATTGAAAACTATTATTATAAGTTCGTATGAGATAAGTCGAATGACAAGTAAGCTACCCGCTTTTAGTTCATGTCTAACTTTTATTAAAGCTTATCTCTTTCTGGGGAACTTGAATTTATATCAGAGAGTACCTTTGTTGAAAATCGGAAAAGATATATATCATATATCATTTGTCTTTGAAATCCATGTTTGTGTAGTGTAGGTGTAACAAAAATGCACATATATGTATTTTAATTTTGTACCTAAGCTCCTTTGTACTCGAGCTCACTGTTAACGTCAGGTAGAGAATATGACTTAAAAAAAGTGTATGTATGCAAATTTCACACAGTCCTGCCTATTATCTGTCAGTATCGACCCGGAAGCGTCGGTGGCGTAGTGCGTAGGAGCGTCGCCTCCCACCCGGGAGGCACTGGTTCGATCCCCGCCACGTACCAATGTGTTTTCAAATTTTGAATTCATATGTACGTTTAATCGACGTTTTTACGGTGAAGGAAAACATCGTGAGGAAACCTGCACACCCCTATGAAGAAATTCTTAGGTTGTGTGTGAAGTCGACCAACCCGCACTTGGCCAGCGTGGTTGACTAAGGCCTAATCGCCCCTAATGTGGGGTAGGCTCGAGCCCCTCGGTGGGGACACTATATGAGCTGTTGATGATGATGATGATGATCGACCCGGAATATATTGTAGCGGCTACTTCAAAGCGCTACATAGACAGGATCGAGTAACCGAGAGATGGTTCATCAGCGAAAAGTACAAATGTAAACACGGAGCCAAGATACGACATAGAAACGTCACAACACGTAATGCAAGTCTAAATCGTGCATACGATCAGCAACAGCAGTGTGATTAGCAGATTAGTAACCAAACAATTTTATTTTCGGTTTTCCTATTACATTCGCACTTTAAGCTCGTGGTTTCGACTGCGGTCCAAGGATTACATTCTGAAAAAAAGACATGTCAGAGGTATCGGCACTACTGGATATATGTTCTAATAAATGGCAAACGCCAATATTTCTTCCACTATACAATCAGAAATATCAGGCCGATTGCGTTCCCTCAACAAACACTGAAAAATTATTTGCGAATATTGGAATTATTTTCACATCAATCCAAGATATTACGTTTCAGTATTTCAGTGTTTCCTTTTGCCCTGTATGGGAAATATTAAAAGGTAAACTGAAAATACAGGCAGCAGCGGGGCGTAGACGTATTGTAATCGAATTCCCCTTTGTTCCTGGATTATTTAGGTATGCACGAGAAGATATCAAATGGACTGTACTGTTTTCAAATTCATTACATACACAGCTTCTTTCTAATACGAACACGATGTGCCTTTGTTCACTGGAAACTCCCTTCGTTAAGCATTTCCTAGCGCGATTTTATTTTACATTTTAGTAGCAAATTCAATTAGCTTTCGAAGATTAAAGTCAGGATACCTTTAGGCGTGAATAACTTGCGCATATTGGATAATGTTTCGTTTTATGAACATACATTCAACATTCAAAAGGTCGTCACTTTTTTTAAAGAGATTTGAGCTTCTTAGGCTCGGATACTCGATGTCGGATTGTGTTTGTAAGTAACGGCCAGCAATACACTTCTGTCATTTAAAAAAAAACTAGTTAATTATTTGCCCACACTCTCACCTGATCTTAAGTGAAGTGCGATGTTACATGCTTACAGAAGTAGCCTATTCACTCTCGCCTTCAACGCACCCAAGTTTTAGTTATCAGTGCACAAAGGGAGCAATATTAGCGCTTCAAAGTGATTCGTATCGGTAAAGAAAAAAAAAGTGTTTCTTTCTGATTTCTTACAGAATTATGGAGTCCTTGCAAGTGCGTAGAGATCTTGCCCAGACATTGGAATCATTTCGGGCACCGCAGCACGTAAAATGGAGTTTCGTTATTTGGTCCTTACTTCAATTGTTAAAAGTTCTGATATACACTTATATAGATATATCAAACTTTAACCTTATTACCTACACATTTATCTACTGTTTTGTTTTGTGTAACTTAAAAATTAGATACAAAATACTTATAAACTACTTAATTACAAATAAAACACTTCGCCTAGGAAACGCGTTTGAAACAGGAAGTGTCCAATAACACTGTCCGCATTACCTCGCTGAATCGCGAGACTATTTTTTTTTGCGAGAAATGCAATCCAGCCTTGTCACTTCTGTCTCACGAAGCCACTCTGCTCTGCTGTTAAAAATTATATTCTATAAGTTATTGCAAATTTAAATATTTCTACGAATATATCATGTAAAGCAAACAGAGTTTATCATTACTGACTAAAAATAAACGGATCCGAGGCAAACGCGTAAAAGCTTTATTAGGCAAATAGTTCCATCGCAATTTAAAAAAATAAGAAACATTATTAAATGCACGAACGAAGATAAAATTTACTGCTGCACAAACCACCGCTGAATATTCATTTTCGCCGATACGTAAAACAATTTGCCAGTCAAATGAGTTTTCTAAAAAGCCGATTAAGCGAAAACTAAAATCGGTTAATTATTTGCCGAACGTACGAAACAAGCGACATAGAATAACATTGCAGCAGTTTGCGAACACATTGAATTTGAAATAAGCTGGTCACGTCTGAATATAATCTGTCTGCATGGGTCTATGGATTAAATCAATCAGGAGACAGGTAGCCACTATTGGGAGATGGTATCTATAGGAGATTTTTAGGTTTTTGTTTAATCAGACAGGTTGTAGGTACATACTGGTCTCCCACAAAAATCCAAAACTAAACCAAATTAAAACAAAACAGCCTGTATAGTCAGCGTCAAAAGCGCTGAAATAGGTACAATATTAATTTTGTACTGCACTCTCCTCATCTAGCTACTAGGGCATTGATCAGACAAAAAAAAACAAAATCGTGGGGCGTAGCGTAACTGTTGACAGACATTTCACGCGCCCCACGATTATAGAGACGCTATTGCTAACTAGGCGAGAGTATTTTCCTTTCATTTTTGCTTCGGATAGCGGTAAAACAATGAACTATCAAAAAAGCAAAACACTATATTACCACAATATAGAGAACACAGTACTTTAACTCCATATATAGTGACGAATCGACGCACGCACACATACAAACGTCGTTTACACGGCCGCTAAGCATACTCTGAACGGCAAAGCCGGCAAAACGGCATAAACGGCCATGTAAGCGACGTTGTTAAGTGTGCGTGCGCCTATATTGTGATATTACTACATGCTACAAACATTAGTTTTAAATATATTAAACCTTGATTTAGGCTTATTTTTGTTATTAATGAAAGTGGGTTAAATACAAATCATAACAATTTTATATTCCTCACTACATTAAATAACATCCCTCTATTTCAATAAAGCCAAATTTTAGTCGGTTGTTTAGTTAATTTACATTATTATGATGTTCATTCATGTTATTGTGAATATGACTAGAGGCGGACAATTTTCAGCAGTGCATGTTTAGGCTCATATTGATATTACTTTTAACTAAGTTGTCATGTTTTGATGTAGAGCGCTTGCTAACGTTTCAGTCAATGAATATTTTAGTATGTAGGTAATGAAGAAATGAGATTGCTATTTATGCGAGTGATTTGCATCAAATTAGATAAGTAAGTTGTGGCTTAGATCATTGTTATGTGTTTATCTATTGAAAGAGTGACTGTGAAAATATGTTAGCCTTAGAAATTTATTTGTGTGTACAAATAAATTTCTAAGACTAACATATTTTCAGCACATAAATATTTAGTTGCGTTCAAAATAGAACAAAGCATAGTTTCTTAAATAAAATGTTTTCTTTAAAGTAAAATACGATAAGTAATACTTACTCTAAACTTACATTCTTATACTCTTATTGACTCATATTGAAGCTTACCTGAAACAAATTAAATGAAATTTGAAATATTAATGGTAAACACAATGTCTTGGAAATACTTCAGAGGGCCTAGCCAAGTGACCCATTGATTGCGCCAAACGTTACAACGAAAAGAATATAATGTATAATCTGACGTATTACTGAGAAAGCTCCATGGCGATCGTCGTGTCTTTATGAGTAGTAATCAAAAATTGTCATTTCGTTCGATAGAAACGTTGTATTGTATGGTCATTGGTCGTTGGTATTCATCCTCACACACTGGAACCGAGTTGGTCACGTACTGTGCGTTTCAGAAGAAATTTTCTTCCGCGTACGCTTCGGTTGTGGAATGAACTCCCTGTCGAGGTTTTCCCTAAGGACTACAACATGGGTGTCTTCAAGACAGGTGTGAAAAGGTTTTTGCTAGGTCGGCAAGGCACGTGTGATACCCCTGGTATTGCAAGTGTCCATAGACTGTGGTGACCGCTTACCATCAGGCGGATCGTATGCTTGTTTGCCACCAATGTGGTATAAAAAAAAATTGTTTGCCACTTGTCTAGACCCTCAGGTATTTAGTGGGTCGGTAAATTTAGGAATTAAGTGATGTCACCTGATTGTTGTTTATCGTGAGGGATCGGTAAGGTGTCGATAATTCCATTTGGAACTTACCTCAAAATTTACGCTATAGATTTTTGAATCCATAAATAAATGACAGTGCAGTCCCTATGTCTTGATATTGCCATCACAATTTTGACAATTAAAGATTCTCCGGCCTTACTATTAGGTGAGATGAAGTCCAAGAGCTCCCACAAAAAAAAATCAATACTATTATAAAATATTATTGACTCAAAAATCCATATCCATAATTAAATATCTAAGCTACATTCATCGGAAAGCTTTTAACAAATAAATATTTTTAATTCATCCACAAAATTATAAATAACAATTTTATAATAATATCGCTCTGCAATTTTCGTAATTTTCTAACAAAATTAAATATCAATCATTTTGTAGCACTTGAGTGAAAGTTAAAAATAAAGTACTAAGACAGTAGCTTGAATCTTTATACAACAGGCGTCCGACCACGGAAGACATCGGCACGCCAAGGCACTACCCGTACTCTTTGATTGTTTCACTGAATGTGTTTTGGTATTTCAATAAATTAATGTAGCTTTCTACCTAATCTTCCTACTTCAAAAATGAATATTCAACAATCAAGTGTCCTAAACAAGAAATATCTGATTTCATAAAGAGGGTAGGTAAAGTAATAAAAACATTTTAATATCGCAACGTAATATTGAAATTGAACAAAGGTTACCGCTCCAACCACCTGTCAGTTACAGAGAACCTTATTGTTATAACAAATAAGGTTAATCGTTAAAACATAAATTGTATCAGATAACGGAACAATCTAATTGGATTGCTCCTATTGATTCTAAAGTGTGCTTATGTATTGAATCGAAGACTGCCATTTTTTAACTGGGAAACAGTTTTGAAAGGAACTTTTTATTTAAAATTTAATCCTGCAATATTAGAGCTTTTAACTGGGCTCTAATAGCATAGATTTGAGTGAGAATCACATGTGGAAGAAGGAAAGGGTATCGATGACCCAAATAGCCTTCATCCGAATTTAGGGTACACACAGCGGATTAGGTTTTCTAATTTTGAGTACCTGTTCTTGGAAAGCATGTACATCTCGAATAAGACCACAGTTGAACGACACTAAAGGAAGACATTCAAGATCAGAATCACATTAAAGAACACCGCAATCAACAATACAAATTTTACGGAATATTTTGAACCAGTCGTAAGTACCCACACTTTCCAAGTACAGTACTTACTTACGGGGTTTAGAGTTGCGTACGCGAGAGTTACATTTCGTTTTACAATGAACATTAAGTTCTAGATTAATCAACAGTTAGTTACGACATACGAAAGATAATGCTCAAAAAGAAGATTCTCTTCTTGAAGAAAGCGAAGCCTCTCGGTTTCAATGACTAGTAAAGGTCATCAAACATCTTGATACTGGCTCTAGAACAAATTCACAGAGCGGACTGTATAATATCACATAATATAGCGGTTTGGTTAGGTTTGTTTTCTGAATTTGAAATTGCTTTAATTTTTTTAGCAAAATATTACACTCGAATTCTGGTGCTCTTACGATTGCCTGGCAGCAGATATATGGATATTGTGTTCTGAAAACCAGTATCAGAAAAGCATGAGCCTCGTTACAAAATTGCTTCAATAGCCCTTGATAATAGCCTACGCTCTTTAAATCTTAAAATTCCTTCTGTTTAGCGATAGAAAGGGAACAAATCTTCTCCCCTCTGAAGCCAGAGAGACGTCAATCGTAGCGGTTCCCGCTATGGGCTAACATTCGGGTCTTTATACTAACATTGAAACGGAAAGCTCGAGGCTATAAGGCAGCGTCTTCAGTGGTCCAATTGTGAAATTAATTTCAGTAATACCTTAGCATATTATACATACAAATCCATATTTTTGTTGGGATAATAAAAAGTGGTGATAATTTACTTTTTCAACTTTTTGTATCAAAACTAATGTTTTATACTTACCAAAATTAATATTCATTTCCTCGGGTTTTGTATGGAGCAGGTCATTCGGTTTTGCCTCTTTCTCCTACTTAAATTAATTCTTGGTTTTATTACAATTATGAAGTCTATCAAACTGTAGGTATTCATGTGCTACAATGTTGGTAGCGATGCTGATATTTGTTATATCCTTGGTATCGTAAACAATACCCTTCACGAAATTATGTATGGTAGGTACGGTTGTGCGTTTGTCAAATGAAACTACTTGTTATTGTTGTTGATAAAACTTTCGTCCTCGTTAAACGTCAGATCAAAAGCAGCAAAATATAATTATCAAGCCATCACCGTCACAAATACATACTTCAAAAACCGTCATAAGTATAGACGGAATAATAGCATCGCTATTGACCAAAGCTATATTCATTTGGTTTGAAACAAGGAAAACTATCCAAGCTAACCTTACCCTAACACACAGGAATCCAGTTGCTCGTATAACTCCTCGAGTGCGGAGTGTGTAGGCGAAAATGTTTGTATTGACGTATTCCCGTCGACCGCTTAATTAGCTTTCGGACGGAGATTTCGAAGGGATTTCCCTCAAATTAAGCACGAAGTAATTTGCTGTCGATACCCGTTGCAAGGGTTGGGCTTTTTGTGCTGTTGTTGGATCATGGGTCTATTCTTAGTTCTCTATTTTTGGGTTATCTAATGATGTTTTATATTTCTCTGAGCAGACATTTTGCAAATCCCCGACGTGTACTAATGTAACATTTACAATTGGTATGTCATTTTCCATTTCAAATTAACCAGCAATTAAGTTCTTTACAATAACATGATAAATCATACTATCGTCTTCATCGACATCAATCTTTAGACTATTGTCTAAGTCTCAAGTAGACTTAACTCCAATAGCTATTACATTTCCAATATCCCCAATATCAATAAATCTAATAGATTCGGAATAGTCATTTAACCACACAATCAATTTTAGTGATCCTATAATAAATTTATCTAACTTATATCTGTGTGCCTTTAAAAATAATACTGTTTAAATAGCATTAGGCTGTACGTATCCACACACAATCACGTTTGCTCAGTCAACATGGCTCGGAAGACATCTTACCTTGATATTTGCCGAGGGGACCGTAAACAATGAGAAGAGACCTCAAGTAATAGGGGTACAAACATTATTTCATTATATTTTATTGCTGTATATTATTGGACGATATTTCGAGAAGTATTTTCTTAATGCAAATTAATAGGCCATGAAAGATGGCACTCTGTAACAGATTTTTATGAGAATTGCGATGATACAAATTTGAATTAGGTGTTGGAAATGTGTAGAACGTGGAGACATGATTGCTACGTTTATTTTTAATATTGTATAGCCAAGCAATTATCCACTAATTCACCTGATATTAGTTGGCGAAGAGGAGGTACAATAACATCAAGATGGTTTTTTAAATTTATTTTTTTCAAATTTCAATCTACACATCAGCAAACAATGAGTTCCACTTTTAGCTGTTCGAATTATTACCATTTTTGTTATAAATACAATAGTTTCATTAAAACCTCAAATTCAGCTGTATTTGAAGTTGGAGAGTGTAATTCTTGCACTGATCAGTCCACTAATTGCAACATTCTACTACCTATCATGGTATCTAGGTGAAATTTAGAATAGACAATTTGGACGATACAATGGTATTTAGTTATATTATAATCTAAATAGTTGTTTTATTGTTACATTATATTAAAATTGCATTGACAGCAGAGAGTATCAAACCCAGTTAACACAATTTAAATTATGCAGTGACTTTGTTAGAAATGGCAAAAGCTTCGAAAGATTAATCAATTAAATTTGAATTACGAGGTAATATCAAAACATGTCATTTGCTCGATACCCTTTCCTCAATACTCATAATTGTCAACGCATTTCGTCCACATCATTGAGGCTTGGGATTCTGTTAATCTTTTGGATAATTACTTTTTAAGCCTGCTGATATACTGGTCTTTTTTATGGAAATATTCTACGGAGGCGATAGGAATGGACTGACGAACTCATAATTGCTTATATGTAGGTATGTCGCAGCCCTATCGTGTGTGAGAGTGATAAACTCGGTCAAAAAAAAATAACCTGAACCTCCCAATAATAAGCGATATCCATTCGATTATACAGACTAATATTGTTATAATCTACTACGGATTTATCAACAAACGGTTTTATTTGGTTAACAATTCTCACACACTACAATCCACCGCGCTGTTTTGTAATACGGCGAGGTATGACTCGCTGCGACATGTACAATGTTTTTTTCCTTTTTGTATAAAAATAAGAAAATTCAATTTTTAACAAATAAATTTAATCTTATTCGTAGAAATAAATTTATATTTCCAACCTCCCAATAATAAGCGATATCCATTCGATTATACAGACTAATATTGTTATAATCTACTACGGATTTATCAACAAACGGTTTTATTTGGTTAACAATTCTTACACACTACAATCCACCGCGCTGTTTTGTAATACGGCGAAGTATGACTCGCTGCGACATGTACAATGTTTTTTTCCTTTTTGTATAAAAATAAGAAAATTCAATTTTTAACAAATAAATTTAATCTTATTCGTAGAAATAAATTTATATTTCCAATCAAAGCCTTATACTCATATATCGCTTACGGCATCTGTTTTAAAGTTTCTTTTTGTTTGCCTGAATAAGTATACTTTTCCAATGAAACTTAACTTTTCTACCATTTCAAATCGTAGGTAATTTGTCTGAACAATATCAATAACAATCTATCGTTGACAACATGCATACTAATTTCAGTTTGCCATCAAATTTAAAATTGGTTTTGAAATTATTGACAGCATGATTAGTAACAGTAGAATATTTAAAAATTGGCTGTTATGGTGTGTACTCGTATTAACTGTAATTTGCTTCAGACTTAATAATTTTATTATAGCACAAGTTGAGTTCTGGTATGGTTTGGTTTTAAATCCAAACAAGTTGATTTATTTACTATCGGTTACAATCCAGCAAAGGCCCTGTCAGATGGTTTGGATAGACGTCGTTTATTAAACTTTTCGTATTTTTGAAGAAGCTCACACAGTATAAAGTTTTATTAATAAATATTAGACCGTGCCATGTAAATAATGGCACGAAATAAAGCGTCTCATATACTATTAAAATTTCATTCAATTCATTTGTTAAAAACGTTGTGGCGTAAATATATAGTATGTGGCGAAATAGCGAAATAAGTAACTCAATTTAATGATGTCTCACAGGAAGGAAAGGGGCGTGAGTAAGATTTTAATATTCGTCCAATAGAGAGGCCATTAATAACAGACTGGGTGGTAATATCAAAATCCCCAATCAAGTGATTTGAGTGTTTACCCAAAACTCTTACAGCGCCGATATTCCTAGGATCAGTAACAAATTCTTTAATTAAACCCGTTTGAAAGCCGGGTCCAAGGCGGTCCCAAGATGCAACCCTTGCGCGATAAGCTCGCCAGATGTCGCCAATGTAATTGCGTCGCCTTTGTGGCGTTCGTAATGGAAGGTTGACGAAACTGATATTGCTATCTTTAATCAACGCAAAACTTGCGCCCGCGTAACGATGCGGGCGTTTGGCGGGCCGTTGCGGTCTCACTCGGATTATAGACTAATTTACTTTTGGAAAACTTACCGAATGTGAAACGGGTTCGTTTGAGAGAACTTTGATGCAGTCAGGTGAACGGGTTAACAGCCCCGAACACGAATTATACCTCGTACATTCAATATCAGAAATTCCGAATCAGAGATTACGAAAAACTAATTTCCTAAATTCATATTTTATGAAGGATTGTCTGAGCTGTGATATCAAAACATTTCGCACCTCTTATTGGAGTATGTACGAGCTGTGATTACAAAAAAATTTAAATGAAAATTTCGCTGCTCTTATTGGAGTATGTACTCCATCATCACTTGTATATAATATATTATGGTCTACGCTTGTCTTTTGAAATGAAATAACTGTTGTCAAGTGTGCTTTCTAAATAATAAATAAAACCAAAATAATTACTGTTTCCAAGTTATATTTCATAAATCGCCCATCAAATACATAAAATTTAATATTACTTTTTCCTTCATGTTAACTTTACAAATTATTATCATATAAAACTGTTTTGGACCATGACGTTAAAATCTATGTAAACCTCTCTTTTGTCATTAGTAAAAGTCTAATCATAGAATTGAAATAAGAAAGACAATTCCGTAAGTGATTATTTATTAAACAACATCTAATTAAAGCGACGACCCCAAAGGAGTTAGAAATTGTGGTAAAAAAAACCTCAAGAGATAGTCCACCAATATGAGTAATATCACGCACTATATTTCAAAACACTGGCTCCTATTGGTAGTATGATTATTAATAGATAGTTACTGTAATGTAATTTCCATTACAACGCCTCAAACTAAACAATTATTTTATTGAATACCAGTCTAATCAAAGGTATAGTCTGATGATTCCAAATTCTGATTTCATTCATTGGATAGATTTGTTCGATTGGTTTTACATACAGTTTACATATTGTATTTTATCAACTGGAATTTCGACGATAACTGATCGTATGATGGGATATAAAACGGGTATCATTAATAAAGGTTGTTAAGAGAAATCGGGAAGAGCGAATTAGGAATGAGGAGGTCGATGGCACCGCTGTCATGCGTTCTTAGTAACGACTACGAAAGTTACGCAACCAAGTGCGTGGTCTATACTGGGATGTGTGACAGAACATTTTTCAAATCGAAAATTGGTTCGGAAGGCACGTTAAGCTGGTGGTCCCGTCTACTGTCGAAAGTTAGCAGTCGGTTCCAAGGAGGGTTGGTGTCAGGCAGTAGGCCGGCCGTAACACCTATAGCAGTTTTGTCAATATCAACATACTGAACCGACCCCAAAATGGATTGGGAGCAGATTAGGGGAAAGAAGAGAGTGCAGAGACTTGGATTCGTCCAGACAGCATTTTGTTAGTACTAATACGTTATATGTGATAATCTGTAGGTACAGCGTAACTGCAAAATTTTGATGTATGCTTTCTTATGTTGTAGGTAAGTATTTTTAATCCCATTTTGTGGATTTGATACAAATGGTACAGTCTTCTAAACATTTCGGTGATATGCACTTGATTGCTGATGGCATGAGTGAAAACTGAAAACTCAATTCGAGTAAGTAGGAAATTTATACATTATTTATAGTTGTTTTAAAAATTGGATAGTTGAAAACATGAATAAACGCATAGTGAAAATGCTGTGACGTTAGGGTGGCGGTATGCTGCAAATCTATAAAATACAACGTAAATAAAAAATAGAATAAGTATATAGTCGTCAACGACCTCGCATGGTGCGTAGTTCAAACTTTAAAAAACACATGAGTAATAATATGAAGACATGAATAAATAAAAGATGAAAATTAGGGTGCCTGGTTTTTTTTTTGATCAAGGTGCCCCATTTTTAACATACTCCTAGGGACTCCACCTTACTAGACCACAGTCAAAGGGATAATCTTTCGTTAGCAGCAGTCGGAGTTAACAACTGACTGTCGTGTCATCTCAGTACCAGCGGTGTTCATAGTTACTTAACTTCGGGATCTATACCTAGAGCACATGATCTTTGTGTTGGTGAATAAGTTTGTCAGAGCTCCACGGGGTAGAAGATGAGGTTAAGGTTGGCAGCGCGGGAGCGCGGGAGCGACACATCAATATTACAATCGTCTATTGGCTGCGGTAACGCCATAATATCAGGCAGGTCATATGCTTGTTTGCCAATCAACAAACGAACACAAGAAACTTTATTCAGCAAAATTTCATTTAGTGACGTTTCTCCAATTCCCGAAACCACGAACAAAACAACACAATAAATCAGACGTTCCGCAAACTAACCGATCAGTCACAACGAACGGCGACATAAACGTGAGGAAACTAATCTCTTTGAGACAATACTAGGGCAATATCTTTGGTTTACGACGGCCTTGCTGACTAGATCTACAAATATTTGAACAATCCACACAGCCACCATTGTCTAGGTCAAACTAATTTTGGGACCCGCAGTAATTCAATTTAGCATTTAAGACTGGTTGATTTCACGTCGCTTGATGTTTGTGCGGTCTCTAAGGATTGAAGACTCCAAATTATCACCTACAATGGCTTAAAATTTTGTCGCTCTAAAAATAAATTAAAATAATTATTTTATTCTATTCTGTTCTTAACTAATGGCTTCCGTTTATTAGGGTACATTTACATGTAAACTATATGAGCTAGTCGTGGATTAGTCGGCAAAAAAGAAAAGGTTCTTTTAAATAATCATTTTATTGTAATACATTCGTGTAGATAGATTTTATTAAATGCACTTCTTCTATATATGAACTTTAATTAAGCCAAATGTCAAATTCCTCTGTGCGTGTAATATTCGTATAAAGATATATCTTAAATTCGAAGTCAATTACCTAATTGTAAATAAAACTAATAATTATTATTTTCGGACAAGTCGCAAGAGTCATAATTTTTCCTCTCGCTATATCGGTCTAATTATCATCTGTGGAGGAGTAGAGATGAGACACCAGTGGGGTAATTTCGGCAGGGTGATTTTTTTTAGATGTGAAAGGTATGGAATCTCCAAAACGAAAAACAATGAAATTCAGTTATTTAAAAAATATATGTTTTAACCAATTTCCAAAATCAAAAACAAATAACATTAATTAAAATCGAATATATTTTTACTCGAAATTTTCACCGGTACATTCGAAAATTGTAAAACATAAATAATATATCTGGTAGAAAGCTCACCACAGGGCTTGGACGCATTTGATCCGGATTTCACCGAAACTGGGAAGCAAACATGAATAGGTTTATTTTGTCGAATAGTAAAAATCGATATTGGACCCCGGACTTTCTGAGGGGTTTTCAATCATAGACTCAAAAAAGTGTCACAAAGTAACATACGAATGACTAACCTGGTACAGGTCAGTTTATTTTTATTATATTGACGCCAAAGCTGATGACAAACAAAAGTAGAGTTCAAATATAAAGAAAGTTACTATACGCGTCGCATTAGCCACACTCTCCTTGGCGATCTGCAATGTGCTTCTTCATGTGTCTTTTGAATGATTCCAAGAAGGATGAATACGCATTTCTGATGGTTCGACATAGAAATGAGTTGTCAAATATCTTGCTTCGCTTTGGAATCAGGCCAAAGTCTGTAGATGACAACTTAAACCAGCACGTGTAGTCTTTAGGAGGAATGGATAAGGTGGGATTAGGTATGACAAGGTTGAAATTGAAAGTAGAAGTGAGTTTCACCAAGAACCCTGCTATCTTATACTAACTTTTGGAACAACACTGTTCTTAACCCTAGTATAATGGCGATAGACTTTCATGAGATGGTAGTAACTAGCCAGGGTCTTAAAGCATTAACTAAACCGAGCACAAGTGCTATAGGGACCTCTAGATCTAATTCTGATGGGGACTAGTAGACCATGGAGGTGATAATGTTTACCGAGATACCACTGTTAAACACAATGCCTCACGGACATGGAAGACGTACAGGACTTTTAGAGCTTGATAGAAAACTTTTAAAGTAAGAATGGAGATTTAACCACCGGAATCAAAGGCCTGCCTTCCGAAGAGACTCGGGATTATAATTTTACTAATAACCTATCCTGAAGTGTCTTTGTTTTCGAAATCAAAACCAGCATAATACTCCAAACTCCTTATGCCACATAAATCTGGAATATAGCGATGAATTATTAAATCTAAAAATACCTGCAAGCATACGTATATAGGTATGTAATAATATCTAAAAGTTTCAAACTAGAAAGCAGACCGAAAGTACTGAAAGTAAAAATGAACTTTAACAATGTGTACAAAGACGTTTTATTTCTATTAAGCCCGGACGGAAATCTCTGATATTATAAATATAAAATTCTAAATATTTTTCCTGCAGCAGAGGGTCCTGATCAGACTAATTGCACCTCAGGTAAAAAAGCTAAGCGGTTTTCGCTTAAACGTGACACGGCATTTTAAAAGATTTTATCTTTTTAATAAAGTTATTTGAGAATTAAAAAATCTTAATAACTTAAAATTGCAAAGATAACGGCAACTCATTATATTAGAAAAAAAGGATGGATTACAAATATTCTCTAGTTCACCTAAACGAAGTCAAGATCGTAGGTAAGAGTCAGCGTATCTTTGGAGCTCCGGGACTTACCAAACATGTCCAAATTCTTTACTAATTTTCGACAGTATACCATAGACATGAAGTTCAAAGTAACGTGACTAAATATCTCGCGAGTGACACTGTAAGTGTTGCAAACGTCTATAGGCAACGGTGGCTGCTTACCACCAGGCAGACCGTATGCTTGTCTGCAACCACGTAACCTAAAAGAATGTTTCATCAAACAATCACAAAGTTTCGTCGAGAGGGTTCGAAATAAAATAAAAAATGTTTTACGCAATTATAAGCAAAAGTTACCGATCCAACCCGCTCAAGAGCAAAACAAGAGCCTTTTATTTTCATACATAAACTAGGATTATTGGCCATGCCGATTTTTTCATCGCCACCCCATTTTCCACCTCGTATCACTTCTCGCAAACGCGTTCTTTATCCAATTATCCGAAGATAAATCTCACCTGTGACTGCCGAGGAAATAGCTAAGGAAAACGTTGGAAAAGTTATATTTCCACAAATACTGTTTTTCCCTTTGGCTTGGCTTGCTGCTGTGGCGGTCACGCGCGGATGATGCGTTCTTTGTGTGGAATTTAATTATCCCGTGTGTGAAACATTACGGTGTTGCCTGTGTTGTTTCAGTTTTTTTTCCACTGTTCGCTACTCTGGAGTAATGACGTGGCCTTTTTGCGGTGTCAGATATAAAAAGGATTTTATTTGAATTTAACTTGGGCACAATGTTGCCTGCCTCGAGATTTTGATGGATCCCTTTATTGGAGCGTTGCAGAAACACTTTTGGCGTAATGTTGAAAGGGTTACTACTGTGGAATGATAACGTGGCTTCATTAGATGATTCGGCATAGAGTGGCATTTTTGGCAATATTGGTTGGTTTGCTGTTCTTCTGGTTTGTGTTCTTGGTTTTTATATTTGTAAGCTGTTTGTACCTAAGGTTAGCGACGAAAGGGTTATTAGTGTGGCCCGTATACTCTCTACAGTTGTACAGATTTCTGCGTTTGAACATCATATATACGTTAACCTTGTGCGAAGAACTCATTTGCATTTCTACTTTCGTCACCACTTTTTTCATATTCTCTGTCTCGTTTTCATTAAAAATCTTAAATCATCGACAAAAATGCATTTCCAGGACCTTCAACGCTATTTTTTGCTGCAACCTCATACGTCAATCGATAATGTAATGGAAAACTAAATCTGTTTTTCAACAAAACGAAAATGGTATTACTTTTTTATGTATACGACCGTAAAAGTATTACCGTAACACGCATTATTCCATAACAGATCTGGCTGATTTAATTTCATATGCTTCCGCAATTCGGCAAATTAGATTGGCACTCTAGACGGTCAGAAGTCGACACCGAGCTCTTCAGCTGATGTGATGCTACCTCAATCACATTGAAATTTAAAAGGCGGTCAGGAGGAAGAGATGATTGAGCGAACAGGTTCCGCAACATATTGATTTTGCGAACATAGAAAAAAAGTTAAAAAAAAAAACTGACTTTGATATATTCCAAATTGAAACGATCATTCGATATTTATAATTTGTATTTAATATGATAGACAATTTGAAAAAACTTATTTGCAAAAATAACCTACATAAAATTTGTGGCCTCATTTTTTGTTTAATTATCTGCGGCTTCATATAGAAAAAAATAATATAAGTAATTATGTAAAAGAAAAGTGAAAACAAACCAGAGGAATATTTAATATTAAGACTGTCTGTGGGCAAGGATGCGTAAAATTTTAAATAAAAACATGTCGAAACTGTTTTTGCGACAGGTGGATAGACTCTTGTCAGGTAACAAAAATGAGATATGTTTTGTTATTGAAAATTATTTTGTATTATTATAAGTTCTCTCACGGAATATTTGTGGAATTACGTGTTCTTTCTCGCCTCTTAAAAACTTACTGATAATGTAAGTGACGCTGAAAGCTGATGCTGACACTGGCAATGGCTGCTGCGACCAAAGGAAACAGTCAGTCAAAAAAATCTGCCTCTGCCTGTAACTGTAAAATTATACAAAACTTTGAAATTTTTTGAAAAATCGCGTGGTGGATGCCGGCAGACTAGAATAGTACCACCCCATATCCTCCGATGGGTGTCGTCGAAGACGACTAATGGATCAGCAAAGGAATATTGATCACCTTATACTTGTCCACCAATCCGCATTGGCAAGCGTGGTCGACTACTGCCTAAGCCTCCTTCGATGACAAGGAGATGCCTTGTGTCCCAGCAGTGGGTCGAATTATAAAGGCTATTATGATGATGATGATGAATTTTATATATATAACATGGCGTGGAATTTCTCTCATATAGGTAAAAAGGCTTAAGGTTAAATTTTTATAGAGAAACCCGTGCTCCGAAGCAGTTACAGTAAAAAACCTTTTCGTAATACGTACTATTGAGGAGATCAATGGCGCAGCGGTCGTGCGTTCTTCGTAACGATCACGAAAACTAAGCTACCAAATGCACGGTCGGTAGCGTGACTCTAACCAACCTATAGTTGCCACCATTACGTATGAATGATAATTATGACAAGGTACTAAACTGTTAACTGCTATCTTCCGGTACTGACAATACCAAATCATTTAGAGCCGATCTAATTTGTCACCATACTGGTTTTGACATAGTTTATGGCTAGTCATCTCTTTGGACCACCATGGGAATGCAGCTAAACCCTTAGTGCCATGGTCTGCACGGGGTTCAGAATATACCTCACGTTAACGAGACCCACGGATTAGACAGGGTATTCGTGACCAGCTACTATGATACAGCAAAATAAGAACAAATTTATAAAGTCACTCAGAAAGAAACAACGAAAAAGACTAAAATAGACCTGCAGAGCAAAATTAAAAACGCCCACATTAATATAATATAGTAATGAAGGTAATTCCAACAAAAGATGAACAAGAACCGGAGTAAATATATATTTGCGTCCTTAGGGAAATACAGGTGAACTTGCTGGATAACAGAGCTTCATCTGAATGGATCCACGGCAAAAAAATGCTTTATTAAAATCGCGTGACTTCAGGTTGAGAATTTTAATATTTTTTAAATTATCTAAAACTTTGTGGAATCTCCGAAGTTTAATCTTCTCCATTCATGTAGTTTACATTAGCAATTGTTTGCTTTCATAAAAAACGTTTACATAAAAATTTAAGTTTTGTAAAATGAAACAAGGAGGATTTATGCCTTATGCACCTTGTGTTAAGATAAAGCTGAATGTAAAGAACTAACTTTTTATGGCAAGGGCTGCCAGATAAACATACAGCTTGCCTGATGGTAAGCAGCCACCGTAGCCTATAGACGCTTGTATCACTGACGTGACAATCGCGCACTGCCAACCCTAATTCTGTTCCCTTCCCCGTGGAGCACTCACTGATGACCATACCACGGTACCTTACTAACCCACAGAAACACAACACTACCAAATTTTTCTATCTTACTAATCTTATTTATAACAATAATTAGGTCCATATTAGTAAATGTTATTTAAATCACTTTCCATCTCTAGACGACCGACTTGAGAACGAGACAGATTTTTTACGAAACGAAAGTTATCTGTCTCACTTGTTATCTGGCGTACTTGATAAAGCCTTATTAATTATTGTAGGCCCTCAACTCCCGGATCAGAATTTTGTAAGAAAGTGATAGTTGGTCAGACAAAATTAGAACAAGCTCTATCAACAGCCAAACCATGGAGGTTCGAATGAATGTCCGTCACAATAGTTGACAGAATTTGGGCTAATGACAATGATGTTCATAATACTAAGAGTCAGCAACTTGATAAGAGAGACTGGCAGTTCCATTATATAACACAACATTATCACGGGTGTGATATCATATCCTAAAATGTCACATTGCTAATTTTAAGATAAAGTATAATGTAGGTATGTTAGGGATTTTATACAACTTATGGTTATTTAATTTGACCTGTCATGCATTGACCTGGGCATTGGCAAAATGCGTGAAAATAATGTTCTCTTAGATTTGCGCGAGCACTACACATTATAAATAAAACAATTTTTACGGATTTAACTCGCGTGTAATTAGATTTGACATGTTGTTATTATTGCCCGACGTTTCGTAACACTTTTCAGCGTTCGTGGTCAGGGGATGACTAAAGACAAAAAAACTAAACTATTTCATGTAATATGACAACCTACATCTTTAGTCATCCCGTGACCACGAACGCTGCAAAGTGTTACGAAACGTCAGGCAGTAATAACAACATGTAAAATCTAATTACACGCGAGTTAAATCCGTAAAAGTTGTTTTATTTATAATGCGTGAAAATATTTTCTCATTCATTTAAAAGCGTCGCCTTTTACAGAAAACGCGCTGATTCATTATCGCCTTTATAATTCGACCTACTGCTGGGAGGTTTAGGCAGTAGTCCACCACGCTTGCCCAATGCGGATTGGTGGACGGAGTATAAGGTGATCAATACCCCCTTGCTGATCCATTAGTTGCCTTCTACGACATCCATTGGCGGATATGGGGTGATGGTACTTTACTCTGCCGGCATCACACTGATTAATATGAGAAATATACCAAAGACAAAATCGAATTGCTTAATTGGATCAAATATAACTGTATCGAATCGGTTACCGCAACAGAGTATTGCACGTATATAAATTTTATTTAGAAGGGGACGTTCGACAGGTTAATATTGAAGCAAGATTAATAGGGTTCCGGGGCAGTGCCCACGGAACCCTAAACCGGGAAGGAGATTATTCCCTTTTCTCGCGGATCGGAAGCAGATCTCATTTCCTTCGACAACATCAAAGTGAGATAGCAATCGGTTTTTTATTTGAATCAGCAATATTTTGTACGGCATCTAGTAGTTAGTGGTCCTTAGACTGCGAGTTACGACTTCGGATTCGGATGCGATAAGGGAATACTTACTGTATTTTAAACTAAATATAGTTTGCTTTAGATTAGTCTTCTGCACAACGGTTGATTTTATAGGATGATGTATTGATATATGTATTTTTTTGTGCAGAAAATAGAGAAATCAATTGAGTAGTGTAATTAACATCAGTATATCTAATTGAAAGTGTTTATACGAAAATGCTCCTTTATAGTTTTGGATGAATCGGAGCAAAAAAACAATAGCATTTCCAAAGAAGCAAGGCCAATTCACCGTTCTGGTGATAATGATTTTGCACTTTATGATCCTACGAGTCAATACCTCAAAACTCTAAGAGAAGAATGCAATCCCAGAATATAACTTTACATTACGTTAGGTAACATTTCGTTACACAGAAAGCCACATCTGGCAATATCGGCCCTTCAGTGCCTCCAAATAGGGACAGGTTGCTGTCACCTACATAAATAGGGAACCAAACTCAATACGTAATATTATAAATAAAACAACTTTTACGGATTTAACTCGCTTGTAATTAGATTTTACATTTTGTTATTATTGCCCGACGTTTCGTAACACTTTTCAGCGTTCGTAGTCACGGGATGACTAAAGATGTAGGTTGTCATATCTTATGAAATAGTTAAATCTACCGTCACTTTAATTATTAATTTGGAGTGTTCCGTTTCACGCAAACGGAGTTCACGGTGTCATTAGGTCTTGCTGTGTGGTGGTTTGCTTGAGTTTTAATAATTTTAATTACTGGATCCCAAGCAGGTGGTACGGCCCAACCATCTTCTCTATTGAAATTTGGGTGTTTCTTTATTAGGCCTGCTGTAAAGTGACGGTAGATTTAACTATTTCATAAAATATGACAACCTACATCTTTAGTCATCCCGTGACCACGAGAGCTGAAAAGTGTTACGAAACGTCGGGCAATAATAACAAAATGTAAAAATCTAATTACACGCGAGTTAAATCCGTAAAAGTTGTTTAATTCATAATGTGTAGTGCTCGCGCAAATCTAAGAGAACATCAATACGTAATAATCCATCAGTAAACAAACAAACAAAAGCCAACTACCAGGACAGACGTTTGACTCAAAATTACCTCAGCAGTCCGGGTATGCGACGGCATACCTTGGTGTTAATATACTAGTTTATAATATATTATATAGAATACTTTCTAATCAGTGTATCAAGCCCAACTTTTTGCAAGCCCAAGCGTTGCCGCAACAGAGCGGAACAATGCTTAATTGAATTTAAAACCTCTCAAATAAATCTTTTTTATTGCACATTCGAAAATTAAACAAATATAAGAAATGTACAAGCATTATCCGGTCAGGAGACCCAAGCCTGTCAAATATCTTCAAACCATTTTTTATCTTATTCCATGCTCATAAGCCTTCAAAGTCTGTTGTTGAAATTTAATATTATTCTGTTTATTTCATCAAAGTTTTTAATTATAGCTGAGATAAGCGGGAGTGTATATGAATGGCAATAGCCTCACACACTACTAGAAGAATATCAAAACTTTACAACGTAATCTACAGAAAAAACTTATCG
Organism: Elophila nymphaeata; assembly: GCA_955850985.1. Classification (NCBI taxonomy): domain Eukaryota; kingdom Metazoa; phylum Arthropoda; class Insecta; order Lepidoptera; family Crambidae; genus Elophila; species Elophila nymphaeata. The sequence continues at coordinate 8,571,769 of OY039073.1, forward strand.
CTCGTTCCTCGAATAAAATTGGGCACAAAGCAGACAACGATGATGAACTATGAGTGCGAAGCATTTCTTTGTCAACGTTTGTTTCGCCGACCTGTTGGTTGTTTAATTTGACGCCTTTGATCAACGGGCGAACAATGCGCAGATTCGTAATGGAATTCGAAAAATTTGCATCATTAAAAGTCAATTGAATTTACTTGTTTTCGTTTGGGACAGCGGGCACTGTGACAGCAATCAGTTCGACCAATTGTTGTGCTTTTAAATTCGAATATAAATTCCTTTTGTTCAGACAGCTTGCTTGGCGTGTACACTAGATCATTGCAATTTTTGGTACATGACAAGGAGGAATGCTTTGTTTCTTCTTCGACTTCTTCTACCTTTTTTTTTGAACAATATTTTAAAAAATTTGAAGGAGTCAGCAACAGCATTTGTTAACGCTAAAGACGACATTCAATATTGTACATAAGTATTAGATAAATGCAAGATGGATCGAAATGCAAAAAAAAGTAGTGGACAACCACTGAACGAGACCGAATGTTGTCACTATTGTTAATAAAAATGATAACAATGTTGATGGCTTTACTTTCACTTCATATTACCTACAATGCTAGCTTTATGATTTTAAGGTAATGCGTAAAATAGCCAATGAGACTATCGTTTTTCTCTTTCCTCTTTGGAAATTAAACAAGTGCGTTTTGGGATGGTACCTTTTGGATTTTTTTTGCTGCAATAGCTCTGTCAGCATTTGGATCATCTTGTCCACTTTGTCCATTAAAAGGTAGTTATTCGCCTTACCCCGTAAAACCCAAATAACTTATAATAACATTATTATGTACGTATATGACCAGTTACACCCACTTGCAATCACTTAGTGTCTCATCTCCTTTATTTTTAGACAGGCATGACCTTATTAGGAATCTACCTTCTATCCTTCATTAATTCTCTGACCACCAATTACAGGAAGAGTTATTGACTTTTATTAGCATTAAGAAATGGAAAATGCAATCTGGTAACATTTGCCGAATTTCCGTAATGGGGAGTAAAGGGAATTAATTAATTTATTGGTATTTCGGTCACGTGTTGTTTATTTTTCTTAAAAGCGAATGTCTGTAGGATCTACCACATTAAAGTATTTCGCTTCCTGAGATCCGCATATCCATCATATTTTTCCAAGTAAATTCTTTGATGCAGTTGAAAATTCCTATAAGCTTTTCATTGTTAGTCGCCGTGATTCCTACATTCGTATAATACCAATGATGTTAGTAAATTTGATGGCTTAATGCCGAAAAGATATTAAAGGGTCACGTTATGATTAGTAAGGAAATTTCACATTTTGATCTCGTGATACTGATCTCGTGTATTAACATGATCTAGTACTCTTTACTGTGCTAATATTAAGTATTTCTATTTTATCTTTATTAATCTGTAGTAAACTTTGAACTCCTAGCAAGTTTTTTTAATTAATGGATCATATACAAATCTCACCAAATGGTCCCAAACGACTTGTATGTCACTGCATTTTTTCTCCTAACATTTTTTTGCGTCAGAAAATGCTTTACGCATACTTTGGGGCAAGTGGGGGCACCATAAAGTTATGTAGGGCTCACCCTGCCAGGGTATACCCACTAAAACTGACGTGTTCCTCTAGTTCGTGGCTTGATGGTGTCAATTTATACAGGGTAGGTGCAGTATTTCTTGATATCGACATACTGCTATAAGTTTTCCGCTATTTGTCGACTGGTTGCCTAACACCAGCATAAGCACAACGAAAAATCGAGTTGAAATAATTCCAGTCATCCGAGACCCACGCAATTGCTTTCGTGATCGATGCGGACGACGCACGACCGCGGCGGCTGTAGTTGCTGTCTTTTTTTTTTGACTAAAACTAAACATTTCTATAGTATATTTGTACATGTAGGTAAGATGAATATCATAAATTATTTAGCGGGAATTACTCGTAGAACCTCAAGAGATTGCAATGAAAATCTCCAACATAGCAGCGACTGTGCAGAAATTTGACTTGATCGCGTCTAAGCCTGTTAACGAACACATAGTTACGTAGTACCTAAACCCTTTACCTGGTCCCCTGGCGTAAAGTTCGTACGAGGCATGCGGCGCGATGCGGGCAACTAAGTGATGTACGGTCCCGGCCGGAGCCGTATGCGCCGGAGCGTGACGACCCTCCGCATTCGGCCTTGTTATTTCAGATGAATTTGATCATTTTCTCAGGTAACATTTCAGAGAAAATGCTTATTTAGGACGTTCTAGGGTAACGCGCAATTTACACTTAGCGTGTGTATTGTTAATTGGGAGGTTCTAACAGTTTTCGCTTTAGCGCCTGCAGCTCTCGTTTTGTTATTGAAGCTACACCCCTTTTGACTTATTTTGTTTTTCCTTGTTGAGTCTATCTACTGCTTACTTAATCTGCATCTCTTGTTCCGATGATGAAAAAGGGCTGATGGAATTAATTCATGTAGGTTCTTCCGTTGTACTTCCGTAGTACTTCCGTTCCATTCCTCCTTCCTATCAGGTGGATGGGATGGATGGATTACATATTTGCTGAACGGCTTATATACAAAAAATATACTTGGACAATTGAACGACTTGCTGTTAGCCGCCGATGATCTTTACAGAGACTGTGAATCGATAAAGTATGGGTTTTAATCACATAGCTACCGCCAGTTTCCCTTGGTAACGGTAATATTTGTTCATTTTTTTAAAGGATATCTGTCAGAATTTTATGTGAAAGTTATCGAATACGGTTGTAAGGTGACTTGGGTTAAGGTGAACCACTATTGGGAGTTTTAATTTTAATAGACGGACGCAGCGTTGGTAGGCCACCTGCAAGGTGGACAGACGATCTGGTAATGGTCGTGGGAAGTCACTGGATGCGGACAGCACAGGATCTATCGGGTTGGAGATCCTTGGGAGAGGCTTATGTCCAACAGTGGGCATCTCTCGGCTGATATGAAAATTATGATGATGTCATAATGACTCTCTAACGACTTACCTGTCTGTTAGATTACTTGATAGTCTAGTACTAGTACTTCTGATATGGTTTGACTCTAACGTCCGCTGTTAACGCTCATCATTAGGACTGTATGTTTGATAACTATCAATGTAGTATAAAAAGCCCTCAAAGTATCATTGACATAACGATAAAAGATTTATCTTACATGTTATCTTACCACGGGGCGTGAGTCACAATGCACTTCGACCCCTGGGGATGTTTGTTTCTTCATTGATCCTGTCGGTCCTTGAATATTTATTTACTAGTTTATTGTGCACGATAATGACAATAAACGAAAACAATAGATTATAAAGAGTACAAAAGGTATAACTAATTTCTAAAACAAATATCTTGCAATCCACCTGAGATAGGAGACACGCTTTAGATACGCCTCTTTTGAATGACCCAGGATTGAAAGAAGGAGGGAACATGTCTGCTCGTGGTGAATTCCATTTAAATGCTTTTGATAAATTAATATCCTTACTTCAAAATGCATTTTGTATAAAAATCATTTCCTTTTCATAAAAGCTTCCAAAAGCTCGTGATTTTAATACGTAATGCTTTGTACAGGAGAGGAACCCCTTTTTATTTGCGTCCAAGTAAAAATATAGGTTCTGCAATTTTCTCATAAGCCACTTAAAAGTATTAACAGAAGAACGGAAAAATATTCTTTTTCAACGTTCATTTGTATGGAATTAAGTACGCGCCTTGTAAATAAAACAAATGCATCTAAGCCCCGTTTAATAATTCTCTGATGGTGTTCCTTTATTTGCGTTTACTTTAAATGTTAGATACTTAGAATATAAAAGGAAGGGATAATAACCAATTACGGAAACCGTGCACATCATACGATATTTTTCATTGAACGTTATAATTTTAATAAATTTAAATAACATTGAACCATGCAAAATACTGTATTAGATAAGAATTCTTTTATGTGATTTGGTTGGCAGACAATCATACTGTCTGCCTGGTGGTATGCAGTTACCGTACCCTATAGACGCTTGCAATAATGACGTGATAGTCACGCGCTGGCAACCCCTGAGGGTCTAGACAAGAGGCGAATGATACAACGTTTCTACCGAACTAAATGTAAATTTTTGACTACCATAGATATAGGAAACTGTAGATTGGCAATGTTAAAGAGAAAGAGCATACTAACGCGTATATTAGAGCGAGATAGATAGACGAGACCATTTCACGTACACGCAGGGGGCCTAAGGAGGACTGTCAGTCACGTAGAAAAGACAGCAACTGTCAGACGACAGTACTATTTTTCATGCATACACGCGCATTGCGCACACATCGGTTTATTTTTTTGGTCTCACCCTAGTCGATTCATTGCTAATCTATAAACGTCATTTGACACGCCGGTCGCTCCTAGTTGCCATAGAGCTTTCTCAGTAATACGTAAGTTTCATACAATATTAGGTATATTCTTTTCGTTAAACGTTCAACGCAATCGATTGGTCACTAGACTAGGCCCCCTATTTCTTTTTCGTAAGAAAAAGGTTAAGTACCTACAAGCCTGGGTCATTGAAAAGACGCGTGAGTCAGGTTGGCAAGCCGAGGGTGGTTGGCGCGGCGGTTTATCTCTCGCGATAGCAATCTTCGCATTTGGACTCTACTTCTGCTTACCATTCGGGCGAATGGAGTCATTTGCTTGACCTTTTTATAAGAAAAAAACCTAATTATTTTGGCATTATGGTGATTATGATTATTTAAGCTTTAAAAAAGAGGTCAAATAAGAATGGAAATGCGCTGCGTTGGTAGGCCCTCCACAAGGTGGACCGACGATCTGGTAAAAGTCGCGGGAAGCCGCTGGGTGCGGGCAGCGCAGGACCAATCGGGTTGGAGATCCTTGGAGCCCATGTCCAACAGTGACAATACATAAATAACAATTGCCAACAAACTACCCCTGATGATATAAGGCATAAGGTTGACAATGTAAGTGCGTAAAACTAACACCCGTATTCACAAACGTTACTGTGAGGTTTCTCGACTATTGGATAAGTAAACGCATTGCGTTGAATAGAGCTCTGTGATTGGTTCGATTCTATCTGTTGCCTAGTTCACATTGTTTTATTACTTCAAACCTCCTTCAAACTTTAAACTTTTGACATCTGTACCCTTAGTATGAGTTTTGGTAGTTTTCAAGCTCGATCAAACGTATCGTCTCTTTTCATACATTGCCCACTGTTTCTGATAGTTTACGCTAGAGGCGCTAGTGGGCAATATATGAAAAACGCGATACGTTTGATCGAGCTCGAAAACTAACAAAACTCATACTAGGGGTACTGAAAGTTTCTTTTGACATCTCAACCAACCTGTGCGTTGTGTAATATAGCTAGCTAGCTACCTTAGGTGGTGCGTTCATTTTAAAGTAGGCGTAGTTCCGATCCCCACTTAAGTATTGTCTATGAACAGGTTATTACGACCCTATGTCTCAAAATCCTTGCCATATGACTAGCACTGAGAAATACCTTATTTTGCATAGCATAGTTTTTTACTATGATAAGTATTGTTTGTGAATACGGGCGAAAGTGAGACTATAATGTGCCAATAGTCATTAACACACGACATTTTGTAATTCAATCAATACATTTCTTCTAAGGAATAAGTTAAATCCGACCACACCTTTAACAAATTAAAAGCACGCAGGTAATTGCAAATAGTAATCAGTGATTGCGCGTAATAGCTAACATGCCGACGTATTAGCAAAGTCGATTGAATCTGGCCTACATTACCAAAATTCACAAACAACCACACTCAAATTGAACCTATCATGCACAGGGGATTACAGCAAGACACAGGACAAACCGCGTGTTGACCAATTTCATTTGTAATGAGCCCGCGTAATTCAGACATTAATATAAAAGCGGATAATAATATTCCACCGCAACGTGTTCATTTAAAATGAAAATGCTCATGTCGGAATGAAATTAATTAATAGAATTTTAATTGTTCTGTTAGCGAGGGATTGTGTTTAGATGGGTTAAAAACCTGAATCTCTTTCTTCTATATTTGACTTCAAAGCTCTTGGCATTCATCTTCATGATCTTATTATTACAGTTCACCATCTTCGTAACAAGCGCAACAAGAATCAAGAGATGTCAAATGTTTGTTTAACGATTATTTTACTAGATGGTAGACCCATAAGTAGGGTCGTCTGGGTAGGTACCACCGCCTTTCTTATTTCTGCCGTGAAGCAGTTCGCTGTGTTTCGGATTGAAGGAAAAGGTAGCCAGTGTAATTACTGGGCATGGAAGGCATATCATCTCGCTTCCCAGGATGGCAAAGCAATTGCAGTGTTAAGTGCTTTACCCTTAATATTGCAAGTGTCTATAGGCGACGGAGGTGGGCTGCAAGCTTGTTTGTCATCACATAGTTTAAAAAAAGTTTCCCTACTGTTATCCATAGTTCTTATTATAAATGTTTGTGTAAACGCGTCGCTGAGTCGTGATAATAATCTTTTTCTATTCTATCCCATCATCTCGGACGAGAGCCTACTGTTGGATAGTCTTGGGCATAGTAGTTCGCAGCTGAGATCGCACAGTTTAGGTCACCGTCACTATTACTATTTTGCTATGAAAAAGAGGCGATGCGCTACGGTTCGTAACCTTTTCCGTAGCCGCTTATGCGTAGTAAAAAATTGTACTCCCTGGGATCGAACCCGGGACTTATGAATCTAATTCCGATGGGCGAACCAATAGACTACAGCCGTGGTTAATACTTATGTGGAGATAAGAGATGGTGAGAGATACTCATGTGGAGATTATATAATGGACTTAATAATTATCGCCTCTTTTCTCTCACCATCTCTTATCTCCAAATGAGTATTAACCACCGCTGCTGTCTAGGGGTTAAGGTCATAGCACACTTATCAGCTCGGAACCGTATATGAAAAAGAGGTCCGTAGCTGTTTCGTAGCCGCCTTTCCGTAGCGTTGATAGTAAAAAAAGACGTACTCTTTCCAATAAGTAGTCACCAGTTCATTTGTTTTCGAAACCCGCTTCAACACAATACATAATATGTTATTTATATCACTGACCTTTTCACTTCTGATGTCTCTGCTTCGATTCCCGGGGAAAACGATGTTTGTGTGAACATGGAATCTTGTTCAAATTCATAGCTGTTTAATATATATATAATTCATAGCATTTAGTTAATTTATTATATCAATTATGCAATCCTCAACAAAAGTTATTAATGGCGCTAATTTAAGGAAATAATTACAGAATGTTGTTATTATTGATTGTCATAAAAACGCGTATTAGTGTTAAAGATCGATGTGAAAATTTATTATGAGTTAAATAGGTTCAAAATTCGAGAGTATTCGACGATTTGTTAGATCTCATTTAAAACACTGGGTTCTATTGTCAATCTGCAAAACCTTAAAAATTGTACAATCCAACCATGGAATACCAAGAATAGAACGTAGATATACATGAACATAAGGAAGATGGAAGTATGGAAATATACGTGTATTTTCTATCTCCTATAATACTGGCTTCTTCAAAGGAGTTGTAAAGAGGCATATTATGGACCGATAAGACGACTGAAAGCAGTTATATAGTACAAGTTTTGTATTCGCATTTAGATCACACTTTCAGAAGACAGTAGTCATCTGCCGTGTCCCGTATAAAAAAAAGTTGAGAATACTCGTCGTAAACATACACCTAGTGGATAAAAATTTTCACCATAAAATATTATTTTCCTTACTACTATTAATATTAATTTCCTTACAACTAAAAACAAAAAAGATTAATAAGTACATGTAGACCATGCTTTAAACATACAAATTGTTAACCTACAAGAACACAGAAAAAAAACCCTATATACAAAACGGAAGTCGAGCATTAGCAAATATACGAACAACACAAAAAGTTAAAACTCCACAAGACAGATAAATTATGTAGCACAGAACTAGGAAGAACAAAATTGATATGAAGAGGAAACTTTGATCACACAAAGATGAGTGCAAGTTTAAAGACAAACACCTAACTACAAATACTTTGGGGAGTTGGTGCTCAAAAGACGCGCCAGCACAGTTCTGAACAAGATTTATTTATTTAAAAACCAAAATTAACAGTATAAGGCTGAAGTATTTAAATTGACTTTGTTATTTTTCAATCTAACATACATACTATCATACTCTGATTCCATAAGTGTTTAAGAGGTTTAGGTCACTTTTGGTTAAAATGAAGCTACTTCTGGCATTGTGGGTCGTGCAATGCTTCAAAATAGGGCATCGAACCCAAAAAGTAACTACACCCTTAGTGAACTAATAAATGTTTAATCTAACAAATCCTTTGCTTCAGGCGACAAATTTAAGGCACAAACGTATAAAAAATGCCCATGTTTTAGGTTATGAAATAGAACGATAGACTCTATAAATTAAAATGCTCAAAATTACTAATTTGTTATAACAATTATTAACGAAAAGTTAAGTTTATTTGTAACTTGATAGCTCTTGTTTGATGACAATTGAAGGCCGGATGAAAGCGAATTTCATTTGGGACCATCAACTAGTGAGAGATTGGATATCTTATCACAATGATCGGTACACAATAATGCTTTTAAGGGACTGACACGAGCCAACTAGCGCGATACATTTAATTTTATAACTTCTAAATCAGACCAATTGCAAAGTAAACTCTAAAACAGTGACGATCTTTTTAAATGCGTTTAAAATTTATTTAATTAAATACCACTTTTCATAGGTCGTTTGTTTTAAAATGAGTTTTAGCCATAAGTTGTCTCTTTTGCATTAAACCCACTATAAACCTGAAGGAACGAAAACGAGAGCATATATTAGTCGTGTAATATTAGACGTGTTCTAAGTAATTGTGGTCGTATATTTTTTTTATTAATAATGATTTAGAAGTTAATATTTATTCCATTGCTAGCGCTATTGTTAAGGATTGTGATAAAAACAGAGCCGTGATATTGTATAAAGTCATCTGAATACAGATATGTCAAATTATCTCAGACCGCCGGAGTCGGATTCTAACTGTATTTGAGTTTGGAAGAACTATTGGGCATTATGACTTCAATAATTGATTATGTCATTTTTCATTTACGGTTGAATAGATGTGAGAAATTAAAATAATTTTTCGACAGTGCTAACTTTCAGAAATACAAGAAATTTTATCGTACTGTGCTGACGTGTGTGTGAGTGGCTATCGCAATGAGCGAAAAAGGTGCGGCAACCTTATAACAATTTGAAATTCAAAACAAAACCAAACAGAGCTTGGCACATTTGATTCTGCCAGTGAGTGAGTGATTCGAAAATGTATTTACAAAGTGAAGCCCCAACACACGAAGGGTTAGCGTGGCGTGAATTGCGAATGTGAATTATTCATACATATTTTTTCATTACCTTGACCATTTCACGCAATACGAAGGTTGACTAACGCAGATGTAGTCCTTAACGCCAGTACTTAGGCACTCAATTTCCGTAACACTAGTTTTGTTAAAGTTCTTATTTTTACTGTCCTCTTGCGCAGTTCAGGATCAAAGCTGGTCCTGAAAATTAATTTGGCGTTGTTAATGACGACGAAATCATAACTGTGAAATAGAGAAGAAAATTTGGCTAGAAATGCGGACGTGAGTTGGTTGGAATTATTTTGATATTACTCGTACATAATACTCGTTTTATAAACTGTAACCCGACTACGGAAAATAAAGGAATAAAATACGTTGAAAAAAGGGGCTTGAAGGTAAACTCAACTCCTCCTTTTGTTAAAGTCTGTTAAAACGTAACCTAAGTAAGTTACTTAGATCATAATTACACGGATTAATAGTTTAGGCGCTACGAAGGACGTTGGGACGGTCTCTGTGTAGTTGCGCTCACGTGCGCAGATCCCGAGCCGTCCCGCAATAGCGCACTGGAGGTCAGGCCGGGGAGGATGTTTAGTGGGTATGGAGGGAACGCCTTCACCTCAAGTCCCACATATCCCCTGCGGTTGCCACCACCCCGCAGGGACGATACGTAAATGCATTTGACCTCCCCGTCAACAAAACAAAAGGCGTTACGAAGGGACATACGTAAATAAAAACATACATATACACAGACTGCTAAAATAATAACACTTCCTTTTGGCTTCGCGTAATCGGGTGAAAAGAAAAAATATTTTGCAATCTTTCATAAGACTAATTCTTGCTTCATTACAAACTTACTTATTTTACAAATTCAAATAATTTGGTGTACCTACAGTACACCAAATTATCATACTGTCAAAGCTGATGGTCAATTATTTAGTAATTAGTAATCCTCTTTTTCTTTTAAATTAATGGCGTTCGCGACACATAAAGATTACGCATTTCTCCAATGTCAAGTGAAAATGTATTTATAGTACGTGAGATTGAGTTAGTCTCTCGACACGTGTTTTTACAACAAGAACTCGGAAGAAACTCCTATAATACGCAATACAAACAAAATAAACTCTGGCCAAAACTTAAATAAAACTTAAATTATAACTTAACTTAAAGAAAATCTATTATTTGTGTTCTTACTGCCTGCCTAATTAGTAATCTTAATTTAATTATAACATCAACTAGATGACTTGACGTTTCATTTAACTTTGACGAACTAGGAGATTGACGTAACCAATTATACCTGTAATATGAAAAGGTCATAAAAAATTACGAAAAGAAGTCAGTTGATACGTAGAAATGTGAAGTAGATGAAAAAGGAAGAGATGTTGAAAAAAGGGGAAAAATTTACAGCAAGCATATAGAAGTTTTCTTTTTCATATACAGGGTAAATTTTTCAAGTTGGCCTTCAGGGCCATTTCCTAAACTATAAGGAATATCGAAAAATGCTCAAAGGAGCCGCGAACCCGATTTTGATGAAAACAAAAACTGCATCATTGAATTTTTGAAAAATCAATAATCCTAGCCAGGAATCGAACTTAATGATTTTGAAAAAAAAAATCACAGACTGTATTATTACACCATTCGATAGTGTTGTTAATAAGGATTAATTTCTGGGAAGTAATACTATACGGGAAAGTAATCGAAAATGTTAATAAAATATTTCTTGTTCCACCTTGGTTGAAACGATAATCAAAGCGATGACCATCATTTTTTTTTTAAATCGAATCATGCCGTTTTTGTTTTCCTTTTTTATTTTTTTTTCAGTATTTGCAAAAAATATTCCACGACTTTTATTGGTTTGACAAATGCAGCAAATGTATAATTTTTTTTTTTTAATTCTTTTGCAGATTGTCTCTGATTACATTTTCTGCGTCACCGGGTTTTATAATGTGTCATTGCCCTTTATAGGTCAGGAAATAAAGGTAATTTAAATAATAATAAAATTCTAATATTCATCATCATAACATTCTATCAGCCAATATTAACATTTCTCTATGACATACTTTTGTATTTTTTTCGTTGTTTCTATTGGCACGGAAATTCTGCTTCTAATAAAATCAACGGGGAAGGAAAGAAGCTCGTGATTGGCTGTAAGTGACTACAGGTAAATGTTACCATCAGACACAGGAGGACACTGTGTTTGCCAACGGAACAAAAAACGACACAAGTTTTTCAAAGGAAATTCGAACGAGGACGTTTTTTGATCATCATTTCAACCATTCACTTTGATGTGTCATACAGTTTATACAACTTTCAGGTTCATTTGTCCACAGAGTATTCTCAAAGAAAAAATGTTTTTATCGCTCTCAAAATTGCTCCATGCGAAATCGACGTTTTCGACGAGCGTTTGCAGATGGTTTTTCTTTTTAACCGAGTTTCGAGTTTGCTTTGCAGAATTAGTTTACGGCGATGTTTGATCGGATATTCCTTTAAAGAAGTTAACCGGCGACGAGGGCATAGTGCACGTGGAACACCAGCATGTCATATTTAAACGTTAATAAACTGAACATAATTATTATTGAGAAAACGGTATTAATTTTATACCACGTACCTCGGCTTTTCGGCGCAATTGCATGCGTCATGGTCATGTACGAGCATAATTCTTCGCGAGTTCATATTTTACTGGCAGAAATTTCGTCTTTTACTACGTTTAGCACCGGTACCACTGTTCGCACTCTCACTACTCACTCGAACACACAACACTTACGTTTCCTCACATTTTAATGTTATTGACCATGTCAGTTTAAAACAGTTTATATATTATTTTAGGCGAATGTCAAAAGCGGAGTTTAATAATTTCAAAAATATATCCTAGCACAAAAAATACGATGATGAGATGACGATAGAATCTAACGTCACTTTATTGGAATCGAGATGACAACGTATGTACGCACTATCGGATCGTACGTTCTGACGTAGCAGATGATATTTTTAAGGAATAATTCACTTTTTTGTATGTAATATACCGCTTCCTGATCGAATGGTTCGTGCATTAGTATGAGAGTTTTTTTTTAAGGAAAAGGGGACAAAGATGGTACACTTGTTGGTAATAACGGCCTTTAAGGAAGGAGTACGCTCCTTTTTTGACGCTTTCGACGTCGCATCGGTTCGGGGCATGTTCGGGACACCGCTGGCAGTTGGTGGTTGCTATTTGGTTGGTTGGACAGAATTCGGACTCAGGACGGTGCAAAGTGGATGGTATAATTAAGAACTTGAGTTACGGATACTATGTAGATAACGGACCAATATACCTACATGATAACTGTAATGTATGTGTACGGGAAGTAAATAACAACACACCCTTGCGATACTGCGGTTTATTCGGGACTGGCCCAGAACGAATACAGAATACCTTACTTGCTAATATTTGACAAAACGTCTAACAATGTCGTGTGTATACCCTCATTACAATAACTTTGATATAGATATAAATAAAATAAACTTAAATAAATATATACAAGCCTCGGGAACTTTCGATTTAAGTATGTGTGTTACAAGTCATTTACCATACTGAACACCACTTTACCTTGCCTAAAGGGTAATTTGTACGGCATTATACCAACACGATCGCCCAGAAGTATTGCCGAGGTGTAATAGGATTGGCTAGTGACTTTTTTAATTATGAATTCGATCAACTTTCAAGTTTGCTAGGATTTTGAAGTAGTTTCGAATTAAGCGAAATTATCCGGCGTGGATGTTTACCGACACCGAGTTATGTACAACTTTTATTGGAGGCTGAAATATCTTTTAAATAGCTCGAGGCCTGTGCAAACTTAATTTTAACTTTTTTTTGATTTTTGTACTTCGATCCCTAAAATATAAGGGAATATTTTAAAGCTATAAAGTATGTAAATGGAGCGTTTTACATTTAGTGCAATTAGAAAGATGTGTCGTATGAAAATTAAAAAAGATGGCTTGATTTTTTTTGCTTGCATATGACTAGAGATTGATATCGGGCTTAAGAGAATTTAGAACAGGGTTTATAGGTGGCTCTTTCGCTTTTAGCCTAAGCCAGTGAACCGATTTTGATGAAATTTAAAAAAAGTAAAAGTAGTTAGTTAGTAGTAGTTTTGTAAAGATAGTTTGAGGAGGACCCTGTGTAGGATATAGGATATTTTTGTCGCGATAACAGACATTTATTTATTTATTTAAAGATTTATTGCAAACTTTACAGCATTTTTAAATCTATAAATACAAACTTTTATGTACCAACGACACGTCCTTAGCCGCAGGCATCCACTAGTATTTCATAAGTTCAATAACCGACTTTTAAGTATTCAAATTACATATAAATAACTGAGCACACTTACGCACTTCATAACCTCATTAAGAAACTTAATATTTTTAGTACGATACCTCAGAATAAAATCAATAAAAATCTTTGAAATAAGTCCATACGTCTAGATTTTCGCAGCAGAAGATAAATCTCAGTGATTATAAAAATTGAGCTCTTGTATTTCAATATTTCAAATCATAATGCAATGTGGTCTTTTGTTACATTATAAGTAGCTATTTGAAAAGTTGCATCGAATCGAATCATACGCCAAATATGAACCAAAACCTGTACCAAATTAGGAACATAATAACAATAAATTGATCGTCAAACCACGACAGCCGCGAGCACGCCACGGAAGACGTCTCACACATAAACATTGAACCAATTTCCTTACCTGCAGATTTATATACCTCTACTTTGTAATAAGGGGTGCCGTAAAGGTTTGAGAGCTGAAGTTATATTTGCTACTTGAGAAAATACTAACTTTTAAACGTTACGACCGTAAAACTTTCCAGTGTTCAAATTTTAGAATTGAATCTAAAGAAAATAGAGACGAGCGCTATTCAACAAAGCAAGAAACAATAAGTAAACTTACATCTCTTTATGTATCAAGTAAAAAAAATATTATACCATTAATGTCAAATGTGTCGACAGACCCATAACTCGACAGATACGCAACTCGACAGACAGGCAGCTCAACAGGTATGAAACTTGACAGACATAGAACTACACAGATACGCCATTCAAGAGACACACAGCTAAATAGACACGCAATTCAAGAGATACACAATACGAGAGACACGCAACTCATCAAATACGCAAAGTGAGTGACACGCAGCTCTACAGATACGCAATGCGAGTGACACGGAGCTCAACAGATACGCAATTCGAGTGACACGCAGCTCGACAGATTCGCAATTCAAGAGATACACTCTACGGGAGACACGCAGCTCATCAAATAAGCAATTCGAGTGACACGCAGCTCATCAAATACGCAATGCGAGTGACACACAGCTCAACAGATACGCATTTCAAGAGATACACAGTAAGAGAGACACGCAGCTCAACAGATACGCAATTTGAGAGACACGCAGCTCAACATACACAACTCGACAAACAAGAATAGCGCAACAGACGCATTGCCCGATCACAGATGAGTTTCAATTTTTTTTTGTGACGCTCAGAAATTCTTCTCTTCTATAATCTTAATTGCATGCCCGAGGGGTCCATAATGATTTTGTTTAATATTATCTAACCACGTTACTGCGTATTACGGTCATACATCATAGACAGACGTGTAGCTCGACATATATACGTAACTCCACAGACGCGCAGCTCGACAGACATACAGATCGAGAGACTTGTAAATATTTTGAAATTATGTGAGGTTCGGATGCCCTCGGGATCAAAGTTGATACAGTCAAAGGTAGAATGAAGTAGCGTGTTACACTGCAAGCATCTAAGGACAGCTTGTCATAACGTTCTATCTACTCCTATATCCATAGCCAACCTATACATATGAAGTATATCCTAAGGGTATGTGGAAGTCCAAAAGCGAAGATAGCTGCCTCTATTTGCGACCTGTAACACCTGTTCAAGGTGAAATAAAAGAACAAACTTGCGCCTTTAAGCGTCCAAGCTGCTAGTTAGCCAATATAGTTGCTACCAAAATACGTCCCATTCTAAACTCTAAAGAAAGTAAAATAAGAATTCTATTATAAAGACAATTGTAGTAGACTAATATTTAGTTAAGACATCAAAGAGCTAGTGGAAGGGTTTATATGCTTCAGTAAATTTACTTCACATGCGCCAAGAAACTTGGGCAAGATGTTACATTAAAAATTTAAAACTTAGTGGATGTGTAGCGGTAAATATTTTACTTGGTAACGTAAAGAAAACCACGTTACCAAGTTCCGGTTAAACATAAGAAGTTTAACTGACTTATCTGACAAAATTACCAATCTTTGTCAAGTAATTCAAAGTTAATTTATTATCTCATGGGATTTTTTTATTGTCATGCATAAAAGTAATGAGAATAAAAGACAAGTCAATTGAAAACAGATTTTTAAATTACTATAAAAAAAGCTTTTTACCGTAATCTAAGTTTATGCGCAGTATAGATACGTACTTAGTAAGAACTGCACTTAAACTACTAAAAATATGAAAGATTCTCCGTTATTATTTCGTTTTATTTTGTCTACAATGTGTCTAGTGCTGAAGTTTAAACAAGATTGGCCTCGAAGGAATCTTTAGACAGTTTTGCGTAAACAGTTTCATACAAAGTTTAACATTTTTATTAGTCGAGGTACGTAAACAATGCGGCGCTCGACACTAAAATATTTTGCGAGGAATTATTGTGTTATGAGGGTGCTTAAAATTGGAATGAATAGCAGTTTTATTATCTATTCGAGTTGGTAGTAGAGTGCAAACACTGCTTCTTACTTTACTGAAATTGTAATATGTTTATATATTATTACAAATGCGAATAGTTGGATTGATGTTTATACTTAATCCATAAGGACTGGACGGATCTGGATGAAATAAATATGGCGATCTTCAATATTTTTTTTGATGTCAGTGTAAATGAAAGTGTACTTTAAGGAAGAAATAAAAATAAACACAGCATTTTTGTCAGAATCTAATATCTAAAAGAATTTTTGCTTGAAATGGCCACGGTTATGAGTAATAGGTTAATAAATATTGATTTTTTTAAGGTTATGTTATGATAAAAATTGAATGATTCTGTCAGCACTGGATGCAGCCAGCGCAGGACTGATTGTATCGGAGATTCTTGGGGAAGGTCAATGTCTTATAGTGGCAATATATCGGCTGAAATTATCATGATTACAAGTGTGGAATAAAACCCAGACTTAGTAAATAAAGCACAGTATTTTTCCCGCAAAAACATACGAATGCAATTTTGTACAGTGCCTCATTTAGGTATAAATTTACCTACACACTACAAAATCTAGAAAAAATACACTGAAAAAAATCTATCTGCCCCAGGCGGGAATCGAACCCAGCATCTGCCGCAATCCGGGCGGCTGCGTTAACCACTACGCCACCAGGGCATTGCTTTCGCTGCCGAAATTTATCAGTGCTTGGTGCTTATGTTTTTAAGGTAAACATTATTTCATCAAATCTTAGAAATTTGCACTTCTAAGATCAGAACGAAATATTTTTGCAAATATTTGACGCCAAGTTAAGATGAAACTACCGTATATTATGAAATAATTTTGGGTTTACAAACGCGTAAATAGTATTTTAAACGAAAAAAATACACTGTAAAAAAATCGACCTGCCCCAGGCGGGAATTGAACCCAGATGGGTTCGGGTCTGGTTTTTCTAGTTTTAAAATACTATTTACGCGTTTGTAAACGCAAAAAAAATCCATAAAATTAAAATCGTTAAGCCCTATCGACTGTACAATCATGGTACTTATTAACAAAAACACCCTGAGAACAATTTACGACTGTCCGACATCAAAGACATCCGGAACAAGGAGGAGATTTCCGATAACGAGGCCGTGTTCCGTCCAACGTAGAATTAGTTAACCTCTTAACAATTAACTCTTTTACTGATAGCGGATTCTGCAATGTTCCTATTATAACTTTTGTGTATAATTAAATCAATTGAAAATTTATGCGTTTAATTGGTTTGCGATAAGTGCAAGCATAGTACATAAGGTCTTTTTGGGACTATTGTGGCGGATAGTAATTAATTTTGAATTTGGAAGATAATCGTGTTTGCATTTGAACAAACAAATGTACTGTAATAACGGTAATGTAAAAATGAAAGAGGATACTAACACGTATATTAGAGCGAGATAGATAGAGGGGACCATTCTATTCTTAATTAATGGCGTCGCGTCGCATTAAGTGTACGCATTTTGCCAATGTCAAGTGAAAATGTATGTAACTAAAGTAACAAAAATTGTACGGTTGATTGAGGTTAAAAATGGAGTCTCTCAACACGTGTTTAACAACAACAAGAACTCGAGAGAAACTCCACGAGACCATTTCACGTAGACGCAGGGGGCCTAGGTCGGCCTGTCAGTCACGTAGAAAAGACAGCAACTGTCAGACTGCAGTACTATTTTTCATGCACATATGCGCATTACTCACACACCGGTGTATTTTTTTACCGGTGATTCATTACCAATCTATAAACATCAGTAGGTAATAATAAATCTACGGTATGAACAAAGACTTTTTTATAATTAACAGGGAAGCTCATGAGCTTCATCACATCTGATGGTGCGCCGATAAGGTCGAGGATGGAATCAAACTCCACCAGGAACCATCAACCAGTGACTGGCTATTTTTTTCCTGTTATTCTGAATCATGGCAATCTGTTTTAATCAACAATAAGCCTTGCTTTCCTCTGATATAGCTATCTGTAATGATTTATTTCGCAGTGAGCCTTGACAATTTACTGGAAGGCTTTCACTTTTAGTGGCAGAATCCATCTATGAGCGTAGGGTTGCTATGTCTTTTTAATCTCTTATGCTGGAGCGATCCGCACCCACTGAGTTTTGTAGCCAGTACGTTCTTATGGCCAGTGTTCGAGCCACAAGCTGAACATTGGACTCTGCGGCTGCGTGGTCAGCAGCGAGGCAACAAACAACTTTCCGCGGATCAGCAACTACGTGCACCCTTTTTTTTTTTCCCACATACCCATATTCCCACATACCCCTCCCGTCGGGGGACGGGAGGGGTATGTGGGACTCCCCAGGGCTGAACCCCGGGTCTACCCACTAAAATAACCCAGCGGCACTCCTTCTTCGCCGTGTATGGTGGAGGATTGGGAAACCGGCAGAGCCCTTACATCCAATCCCCACTGGCGATTGCCCGCCTCAGCGGCGGGCCCCTCACGCCCCACCCCTCTATCGGGGAGGGGCCAGGGAGTGACCGTGAGTGCTCGGTCACCCCCTACGACGTGGTGATGAGCAGTGCAATGCGGACGGAGGCGCCCCCGCGCCTGTCGTCCGCTGCTCGTCACCGTGAGGGGGAGGGAGGGCGATTCCGCCTCCTCCTGCCCCTCCTCCGCCGGCGGAGCGCCGGTGCGTCGGGATCATCCTCCCGCGCGCGCTCCGCCTCCTCTTTCTGCGAGATGACGTCCTCGCAGAAAGAGGCGACCGCCGCCCAAGCCCCCTCGCCCCCCAGCATGGCATTTACCACACTGCGAAGCGAGAGATCCGGCCCTACCACCGTGACAAGACTACGGCGCCGCTCAGACCACGCCGGACACACCTCAAGGGTGTGTTGGGCCGTATCCTCCGCAGCGCCGCAGTCCTGGCACGCCGGACTCTCCTCTCGTCCGATCCGGTGCAGGTACGATCCGAAGCAACCATGCCCGGACAGCACCCGCACCAGTCGGAACGAGAGGAAGCCGTGCGGCCGTTCGAGCCAGCCCTGCAGGAAACTACGTGCACCCTGGCTCAGCATCCTCTCCATGTACTTGTGGGAAGCGGCGCCTTACAACCGCCGCGACCTGCTCGTACAGCCAGATAGTCTTTCTTGATATTTGATACTGTGGTTATTTTTAAGTCATTGTAGATATTTGTTGCTTATATAATGTGGAATATTGAAGATTGATCTCAACGTTTTTGCTTGAAATCGCTCCAGTATCTCTGTTACTATTGCTGGTTGTACCCCACAGCTGGATACCGTTATGCACTGGCTATTAATAAAATAAATGTAAACGAAAACCTCTGAAGTTATTACAGTCTGATCACCGAATTAGGTTTCGTAAATATTTCACCAAGCTCACGGGTGGAACTAATCGTTTACGGGTTAAGAGCCTTCTGAGAAGGAAACGAACCTTTGCCTCAAGCCGTTTTGCCGGAAGTCTGAGGCTCTGCTGCTTCCGACCGCGTACGTAATTTATAGCTGTATAATAAGGCGCTATTCGAGTTACCAAATCAGCTAAGTTACACGTTTACGTCATGCAACAAGTATCCTTTCCAACATTCGTATTTATAATAGTAGCAAGATTTTTTTATACACTTAACTTTGGCATGTTATTCAGACTATTAAATTGATCATTTTTTACTATGGACATTTTTATGAATAACAATTTCTTTAACATTTTTTTTAATACAAACTAAATGCTTAAAAGTAATTTATCTAATATGAATTGCTCTTTACCTAAGCTGGCAACGTCGCATTTGAAACTTTGGTCCACATAAACTTTTCTTGACGTTCTTTTCTTGAAATTCAGTTTGATAGTTTTGGTTGCACAAAGTGGCAACATCTCACAGATACTCTTTCTCACTGCACAACACAATTAAATTACCAATAACTTAAAAACTATGCTATTTAAACTACTACTTCCTTTGTAAGATATGTTTAACAAGGGCTTTAGAAGTATTATTCAAAGTTAATGTATATCCTCAGGATTAGCTAGAAAGATTTGACCTTCATTTCAATTGGTAGTAATTGGTAATAAGGGCGAAGATAGAAGCAAGCTTCTCCTGGAACAAGCTTCAACTGGCTTTCTTATCATCAGAGGTTGGAATTAGGTAGAGTTATTTAAATACTTACACTGATTTCATACAGCGAAAGAATAAAGCGGATATGCCTCAAATCCCGAGATTAATTTTAAAGAGCAGAAAAACGTTCCGTGATTTATCAAATCAAAAAGCTATTTAGTTTGCTGCACGCGCGATGTTGCCAAGTTTACAGCAACGACATCGGGTGTAGTGTCGTAGTTGTGAAATTCCAATTTCGGAAGCGAACATTTCAAATCTTAGTGGTACTTTAAATGAATCGGACAAAAATTTTACTGCGGTCTTGTAAGTTGGAGATATGTTATTTAACGGCTAATGCCTTATGTTAGGTAAAAATACAAAGGAACTTCTACCTTAAATAGTCTTATTAAATCACATTAAAGTCAGACGTCATGAACCCCGGTCGTCGGATTATCGTTGTAGCGCGGAAACGGGCCGTCCGTGCCGGGCCCCACCGGAACGACGCAAATCTCGCCGTTCCGTTTCATGGTGACTCGTAAATAAGTCTACATACCGGCTTTTGTTTTTAAAGATACATATATTCAATCACGCTCAATAATCCCAGAAGGGGTTGAGAACTTCAGATTACACATTACACACTTAGGTTACACATAAAGCCACATCTAACAGTATAGGTTATGCCTCCAAATAGTGACAGGCGGTCAGCCTGTCGCCGACATAAAAAATATGTTTAATTAACCAAAAACCGCCTTCAAAATTAAAAATGGAGAAATAAAAAAAAGACAACGTTTATTCCAAATATTGAGGTGATTTTCAGGAAACTATCTCGAGATTTAGAGCTTTAAGGCAAAGAAATAATCATCTAAATTTGTCAGCAACTCTCGAAAATATTGACGCACAAAATTGAAAAGGTTCGAAAAATTCATATTGCGACTGCTTATTTTCACGATTCTATAAAAACTACTGAATTGAATCATATAAAATGTTCATGGGACCATTTGGAAAGTACCTATACCTACTCTTTCAAACAAAAATAAATCTTCGTCTTCGAGTAATCGGGGAACATACCTACAAAAAAAGATGAATACGAATTGAGATCCTCCTAATTTTTTGAAGTCGGTTAAAAAAGGGGCAACAAGCCCAAAAAGTAACAATCCTTCAGTGAATCAAACAAACAAAAGCCACCAACCGACAGATGTTACACTCTACCTACATCATCTCAGTAATCCGGGTGTTAAAAAAAAGAAAGAAAGAAAATAGCTTTTTAATATTGGTATTGTAAGAAACAAAGGCTGTGCATGTGAAAAAGAGGACTGTAATGAGAACAGAAGAAGCAACAGAGATCACGATCCTTACTGGCAAGTGAAAAGTAGTGATTTCTGTATGAAAAACTATTTATTTGTGTAAGTAACAACAAAAATGCTAGATATGAATGTTTTTATATTCTTTAACAAGTTTTATTTTTATAACAAGCCTCCGAATAACTTGAGCTTTGCTGTACCCAAGGTATTGATAAAATAAAAAATATATACGAAAGGTAAACTATACATACCAAAGTTTAATATAATATAATAAGCTTGTGTACATAGTTGTTAACTTTTCCTTTTTAAGTTATCCCAATTATGGAAACTATATAGTCGCCAAAAACTGCCAACTCTTCTGTTCAATCATATTTATTGTAACACGTATTAAACTACATTTTTTTTCTGGACTTCTTCTTTCTACGTAATTTAATTATGGAAAAATGATACTTGTCTACTCCCCTCTAAAGATTTTTCTTCACGTAATTGGGATGTTGACACCATTCACAAATAATAACAAGGTATTAAATTCGTAATAAGTAGGTGATGGCAGTTTTGCCGGAAAATCCCCATCGTTATCTCTAGAATTTGATTTTAGAGCATATACCTTTTAAAATTCAGTTTTAATTTCGTAATGCCAATGTCAAATCTAAGAAAGAATTTGTTTTAACAGCTAATAAAAAAGTATCTTAACTGATTTGACAGGCAACACCCTTATTGTTGGCTCTAGTCAGAACTGCCGATCATTTTCCTTAGTAGTTGATGTTAGCATAGAAATATATTATTTATTACGAAAGTAGGTACTTAGGCAAAGTCATTAATAACATAAACAAAGATCTTTTGGATTTCGCGTGCTACCTCAATTAATGGAATTAAATATATTTAATGAAGTATTTCTGTAACACTGCGTCTAAAACTCGGCGCTCTATTCATTAAAATGGCGACATAACGAAATTATAATTAGGCCCGACATTTTAGTTACTTGCATTTGTTTGTTCACACTTAGAACTCCTGGAGCGCAAACTACTATACTGAGTACGGTCTGCAAGTATGGCGGTAGGAAATTCATATAGTAAATAACTAGTCACTGAGGTGATGAGTCGGCTAAAATGCCAACTACTTTATTTAATCATATTTATTGTAACACATACTAGACATCAAATTTATTTATCTACAGTTCTTCTCTAGGTATACGAAATTCCTTTTGCGAGCAAGTAATGCACCAAAATGAGGCTGCGAAATGGGCTAAGGAGAACGATCCCTAAGCGGAGCTCTTCTGCAAGAGGCGTACCGGCAGGAGGAGGCAAATATTCGCTCTTCGTCCGCCTGAATAGAGACAAGCGAGTGATGGATAGGACTCCATCGCTCGCATTACACGTTTCGAAGCTGATAGAACATGCCAAGCGTTCTTGAGATTTTCTCATACCAGCGTAGGGGGCTAGCCGCAGTAGATCTTGTGGACGTATACAGCATTCGCTAATGGAAAATGTTAAATTTTAATAATACATTTCTTGTTCCACCTTGGTCGAAACGAAACTCAAAGCGATGATTTTTTTTTCTTTATTTTTTTATGGAGGGTTTTATCACGCAGTGATAATGCATGCCACCCTCAATGTTGACATACAAAAGTTTACTTAATTTCTCCTCCTAATTCCAATGTTTACAATATTGAGTAACATTCTAGCATTTACCTGTAATAAAAAAAAAATCACCTGTAATATAAAATCTTTCCGTCGCAAAAAAAAACATGAACTTTAATTACACTAAATCTCGCCCGTAGAAGGCGTAGGTACTTACAAAATTATTCTTCACGTATTATTATAATATAGACCTTAGCCCAAACAGGTTGTTCTTATACATTTTCAACCTTATACGATTGTCGTAACATAAGTTATATCAGCTTAAGTTTTGGGTAATTTGACATTGCGGTAGCCTAACGAGGAGCTGTATCGGTAATTATCGATGTTTAGACGCCTCGCAAACGTAGGCAGTAAACTTTATTCCTTCAAAGTGTCACCCGCTAAAAAAACTTTCACCATAAAATACAATTTTATTTTCCGACCGTAGTCACAAATTGTGCGTGAACCGACGACACGCAAACTTCCAATTACAGGGCGAGGGGTGTTAAAAATTAATTTGTAACCAACTGCATGGCTCCAGTCTCGTCACATAATCGTTTGTAATAAAAGCTATCAATCCTAGCATAGTTATACAGTGATTTGATACAAATTGCCGAGGTAGAGCACAGCGGATTAGCCGTTTGAATAACTCCCGAAAAGGGGTAGTATCTTACAGAAGAACACAGTCAAATTACAATACATTTTTATTATGTCGTCGTGTAAAGCGTCGGTGGCGTAGTGGGTAAGAGCGTCGTCTCCCACCCGGGAGGCACTGGTTCGATCCCCGCCACGTACCAATGTCTTTTCAAATTTTGAATTCATATGTACGTTTAATCGACGCTTTTACGGTGAAGGAAAACATCGTGAGGAAACCTGCACACACCTATAAAGAATTTAAAATTCTTTTAATTGTTAGTCCACTATGCATGCCGTGGCAATCTTTAATTAAGACAGCATTAAGAAAGTAAATTGTGATGTAACTTTTATATACTAGTTGTGATGTCTTCAAAAAATCTGCTCATAGTCTTAAGCTGATCGCAGATAATAACTAAAAAAAAAAGTTGTGATGTGTGTCTTGTTGATTGTCCTAAATAAAAAAAAAAGATCTTAGGTTGTGTGTGAAGTCGTTGGTGGTTGACTAAGGCCTATTCGCCCCTAATGTGGGGTAGGCTCGAGCCCCTCGGTGGGGACATTATATGAGCTGTTGATGATGATGAGTTTCTATTGGTGAGTAAAGTTGCCAGAACTTCACTGGGTAGGCAAGGGGACTAGGGTTGCAAGCGCGCGAGTGTCACGTCAGTGATGCAAGCGTCTATAAGCGACGATGACCGCTTACCACCAGGCAGGCCGTATGCTCGTCTGCCAAATCAAATAACGAAAAAAAACAATATTATTTAATTTGTCACAGAACGTTGGCAGTGGCCATTAGGAAACGTAAACTATTTGTGTAGGACAATTTTGGACGAAAAGCATATTACTGTAATTACATCCCCTTCCGGCTCCAGTATTCTGAAGACTCGTAAAAGTCACGAGAGTCTTCCTTGGGAGACAAAGGTCCATTAGAAATTCTCCTGTGAAGCTAACACACCATCCGTAGCTAAGAACAGTAGTTGACGCAAAAATATAAAACAAATTTAGTTTGAGTCATTTGATGATACCTACCTATCTACTAAACATTAAAAGTTAAAATAAAATAAATAATTATAAAATTCTACGGCCAAACCTTTTTTTTTGTTATTAAAATAATTTATTCTTTATTTTTGAAACCTCTTTTTATATAAGAATGGCTGGCTGAATGTCATGGTTTGTTTAAATTTAAAACTTAATGTTAGTTTTACATGTCTCTCAGCTGTATTGTTACAACGTCTTACTCAGAAAAATATACTTGTGACAAACACTAAGTCAATTTTCCCCTATATAAATATCAATACATAAATACAAACAATGACAAAAAAACATCACCGTTTGGTTTACCGAATACCGATTCACCGAGAAAGCACGAGTCATACCTATATATTAGTACATATTAATAATTTAATGGAAATTACTTATTATAGGTAGGTCATTTTTTATGAACAAGAAAAGAGTCATATAATATGAGACGAAGAAGAAAAAATCGTTTTAGGTACAATTTTGTTAAACCAATGTCGCTCCAGATTTGTTGTCCATTATACTTTTACCGTAGGTACGTCGGAAAACTGAAAACTGCGCTCTGAATGGATGGAGATCATTTAATAAAATGACAGGTTATTGGGGCTGTAATAGAATAGGTTTTGTACTCGTATGTTCGCTACAGCTTTTTGCAATATTTTCGCTTTAAAATCTATAAGTTTATAGCCGACTTCAAAAAATTTTTTATGTGTATTATCAAAACTGTTTACTGAGTGTACCGGATTTTGATAATTCTTTTAACATTTACAAACTGGTGCTTCTCATGTACTCTCATTAAAATTTGAGCGGCACCTCACGAGTAGTTATTGAGTTATCCTAATAATGCTTATTTAGTTGACATCGATCATATCAATCTTATTTCATTACTACATCAACACTAAGAAGCAAAAAATAAATTCTTTTTAAATAAAAAAAATATGTTCATAATTTTTTTTTGGGTCGGTGTCAACTTGTAATAAACGTAGTCACTTGTCTTATCTTAAAAAAAAATTGGATTTCTTAAATATAAAATTTTTATTACTCCGTTTTTAGTTTTGAATTTTTCTTACAAAATAAACTCAAAAAATTTACGTTGATATTCGAAAAATAAGTTTTCAGTCAAAACAGTATCGGGAACGAATGATTTGTTTATTTTTGGAAATTCAATATTATGTTTTTTTTTTGTTTGTTGTTAGATTGGCACAACTGTTTTCCATTTTTGCGCGGAGTTTGAGTTGCATCCGCTATTTATATTAAATACAGTGCTGTTTTTAGTTATATCATATCTAGTGTCTATTGTGAAATTCATAATGGGCAAAAACATCGAACAAAAGAGTTTAAGTTTTGCATCGCCAATAGAATTTCGTGTTCGGAGTCACTGAAACTGTTACAGAAGGTTATGAGTGGTACAAAGCGTTCAAAAGCGGTCGAGATGTGATGGAAAATTTGCCTCGCTCTGGTAGGCCATCAACGTCTGCAACTGAAGTTAACATCGCAAAAGTGAAGGAAATCGTGACTGAAAATCCTCATTCAACTTTGACAGAGGGAGCCGCTGAACTTTCTATATCTCACTAGTCGATCCGTACCATTTTAAATAATCACTTGGGTATGAAACATGTTGCCGCACGGCTAGTCTCAAAAGATCTGAATGTTCACCAAAAACTCAATCGCATGAGAGTCGCTGAGGACATGCTAGAACGAATCAAGTCAGACCCAACATTCATGGAACACGTTGTCACTTGACGAGACGTGGGTTTACGAGATTGACTAGTTAAGCACGCTTCAGAGTAGCGCCTTCCAACTGAACCGAAACAAAAAAAAAACACGCCAAAGTCGATCAAAAGTCAGTAATGTTGACTGTTTTCTTTGACTCTCGCGGTGTTATGCACTCGTATTTCTTTAGTCCAGTCAACAAGTTCAAAAACGTGAAAAATAGAGATAAAGCTCCTAAAAATATGAGCAATAGCTCATTGGATTCGGAACGACTTCTAGAAAAATGAGTTTTGAGGATTTTACTGCACGTAAAAAATTGCAATTGTTATTAACAAAATAAGATGAAAAAAAAGAGGTATTTACGTTTTTGTTAATAACTCATAAACTATTAATATTTAAGATATTTGGAAAAAAGGTCCTTAAAGAGGAGGAAATTTCCGAAAAAAAAGTCCCAGCTCCCGGAACTCTACCTCTATTATTTATAATTTTAATTTAACGCTGAAAATAGGGCTCCGCGCAGCCATTACGGCATGGGCGCACTGCCGTTAAAGACAGTTTCTTACATAAAATTATTTTTTTATAGTAACAAATATGAATTTAAAAATTTAAATAAATTATGGTGTCATCCAGATACTTGAAAGAATATATTCCCGTTGGAAATTTTTTTTAAAATTAATTTTTCAAAAAGTTATGCACTTGTTAATTAACGAATTTTTTTCCTATCTCCGTTTTCATAAATGACGACATAAAAATTTAAATAATAAACCTATAAATTTTTGGCTCTGTGGAGCTCTTCTTATATATATACTTAACAAGATCCCGCGATAAAAGTTTATTAAAGTTAATTATTTTGTTTATTACAATTTTTTAAAGTTAACAAAAAATGAAAAGTCTAAGAAATGTTATTAAAAAAATTTTTTTAAACAAATGTTATATTATTGCTGCTTTCTTATCCAACAATGGCATTAAGTAACATCGGAAAAATTTTTTTTACACCATTTGTTAAGAAATTGTTTATAAACAAATAGACAAGTTTAATATTTAAAGAAATTTTTTTTTTACCATTATGTTGTCTTGGAAAAATAATGATTTTTTTAAAAAAAACATTTTCTTAAATAATTTTTTTTATTGTTTATAATCGTTTTTTTTATATTTCGATTGTTTAAATAATTAGTTAAGGAATGATTTTCTTCTTAAAAATCATAATTGGCATTTCCTCATAGGTAAATAGAAAAAAAAATTTTTTTTATCAATAATTTCATTGTTTGTTAACTTAACAATTTGTTATAAACAAATTCTAACTACCGTTATATTTTTTTTCTAGAGCTAAAAAAAATAACAAAAACAGCCATATATATCAAAATACTAAAAAAAAATTTAATATAAAAGCGTTATAAAAAATAGAAAAAAATTTTTTTTAGTATTTTGATATATATGGCTGTTTTTGTTATTTTTTTTAGCTCTAGAAAAAAAATATAACGGTAGTTGGAATTTGTTTATAACAAATTGTTAAGTTAACAAACAATGAAATTATTGATAAAAAAATTTTTTTTTTCTATTTATCTATGAAGAAATGCCAATTATGATTTTTAAGGAGAAAATCATTCCTTAACTAATTATTTAAACAATCGAAATATAAAAAAAACGATTATAAACAATAAAAAAATTTATTTAAGAAAAATTTTTTTTTTAAAAATCATTATTTTGCCAAGACAACATAATGGTAAAAAAAAAATTTCTTTAAATATTAAACTTGTCTATTTGTTTATAAACAATTTCTTAACAAATGATGTAAAAAATTTTTTTCCGATGTTACTTAATGCCATTGTTGGATAAGAAAGCAGCAATAATATAACATTTGTTTAAAAAAAATTTTTTAATAACATTTCTTAGACTTTTCATTTTTTGTTAACTTTAAAAAATTGTAATAAACAAAATAATTAACTTTAATAAACTTTTATCGTGGGATCTTGTTAAGTATATATATAAGAAGAGCTCCACAGAGCCAAAAATTTATAGGTTTATTATTTAAATTTTTATGTCGTCATTTATGAAAACGGAGATAGGAAAAAAATTCGTTAATTAACAATTGCATAACTTTTTGAAAAATTAATTTAAAAATTTTTTTCCAACGGGAATATATTCTTTCAAGTATCTGGATGACACCATAATTTATTTAAATTTTTAAATTCATATTTGTTACTATAAAAAAATAATTTTATGTAAGAAACTGTCTTTAACGGCAGTGCGCCCATGCCGTAATGGCTGCGCGGAGCCCTATTTTCAGCGTTAAATTAAAATTATAAATAATAGAGGTAGAGTTCCGGGAGCTGGGACTTTTTTTTCGGAAATTTCCTCCTCTTTAAGGACCTTTTTTCCAAATATCTTAAATATTAATAGTTTATGAGTGATTAACAAAAACGTAAATACCTCTTTTTTTTCATCTTATTTTGTTAATAACAATTGCAATTTTTTACGTGCAGTAAAATCCTCAAAACTCATTTTTCTAGAGGTCGTTCCGAATCCAATGAGCTATTGCTCATATTTTTAGGAGCTTTATCTCTATTTTTCACGTTTTTGAACTTGTTGACTGGACTACTTATCGGAAGTTCAAACGGTAAATAAAGAATATTATTTGAGCATTATGCGGCGTTTAAGGAGGTTAATTCGACGAAAAAGGCCAGATTTGTGGAAAGAAAATTCTTGGATTTTGCACCACGATAATGCGCCTTCGCACAAGGCCATCATTGTGAACGAATTTTTGACCAAACACTCAAAAAATACCATCGATCAAAAACCATATTCACCAGACTCCAGCCGACTTCTTCCTTTTTCTTTTTTAAACATAGTATGAACATAGAAAAGTTTCAAGATCGCGATGAATGATTTTTTATTTTCAAGGGTGTATTGTATATGCGATATTATTGATCTACGGACATTAACACAATATCTTTCGATATTACAAGCTACACCTAATATGAAATAGTAATTAACTTTTAATCATTCTGCAAAATAAGTAAGTAAAACTACTTTTTTGTGTTTAGTTACCTTAGAGAACATCATTGAGCAACACTACAAACTGGGACACAAATGATTTTACAAATAAATTGACAATAGACACCTCCTAAGTCCTTTTCAATATGACAAATCCCCAAAAGAAATCAGTTACGCCAACAATCTCACGCACCCTCGCAATAATCATAGGTCTAAAGAAACTTTCCAAGTCAGTTAAAACAGCTATCGCCATCAATTGTCACCTATAGGCAATAAGCAGGAACAACAAAACTTGCGTATTGGGAGAGCCCTTTATTAGAAAACTTTTACCTGGCCATATCCCTGGACATAGAAAAATAAAGTTGCTGTACGTGCCACATAAAACATAATGACCGAAACGGTGTAGTTAGTAATTTGTGCTACTTTCCGCATTCACAATAAAATATCGGCAAGATTGGTTTTAGAGAAGGCTTCGGTAGATTGAAACACGTTACTTGAAATGGCTATTGTAAATTCTAACGAGTATTGAAGGCATAGATAAGAATTTCAATTCAAAGAAAGTATTCCAGGGATTTCTCCTCGTCCCCATTAGTAAAGCTGAATTGTCAAAAGAGTTGGATACTTTTGCCTCGTTATTTAGCTCGACTTAATATGTCGACTAATCTAAAACATTTTTTGTATATTTGTGCCTTTATATTTGCTTTTATGCTATTTGGAAATAATCTTTGTTGAAAACCTCATCTCAATCTGATAATGAAAAGACGTTTTACTTCTCTCCGAACTAGAAATAAGTGATAATTCTTCATTGATGTCTTCTGTGATTTTGACTTTACGCAACAACATTTACCATCGTCATAGGAAACCCCATATGGTGGAGGAAAACCACCGACAACAGCATGCCGTAGGAGGGTTTATGGAAGCAAGGAGGACTATTTCACCTTCAGGATATGTCTAACTAGTATTATTATGCTTATGCATAAGCAGAAATAACTAATGGACTTTAATGATCGCTACCACACTGACACATACTGTGCATGTATATCATAATCCTAGTTACACGCGTTCGTGAGAAAAATAACTCAATAAATCTATGTTTCTTGAAAAAACTCAATCCTTTATTTCTTTATTCATAATTTCCATAAATAACGACGAAGTACGACAGTCACTTAAAGGCCTGCTAGTATATTATTTGCGATTGTAATAAGTTAAATTTTGAAGTGGCTCGTGCAGCTCGCCCTGCGGTGAATACTACCGATGAAAACTAAGCATAATAGAAAATTCTATTAAAAGTGCATAGCGCTTGATCGCCAGTCTGTGGTGAGAACTTTTATTAATGGTTGGTTGTATACCGGGTGCGCGACCATTTAGCTTTTCAATGCACCTGCGTTCGTTAAATTTAGATGTTCAAAATCGACGATATGCAGTTTAAGCAAAGCGTGGAAGCCTTTCGAAAAAGTCGACGGAGTTCGTAAATATGTTACTGGCAACTTGAGAAGTCCGGTGATTATGAAGAATGTCCTACACCGGTCGAGTAGGCAATGTAATGGTGCAAATACTCTACAATGCATACCTACATCAGATGCTTCCTCAAAAATAGTAGGTTTCTCTTTAAACCAATCCCTTTCGATCGAAATTGATATTGGATGCATATTGCGTGGATATGGAGTGAACTAAATATTATTGAGTTCTAACAAAGTCCATGGTCAATATCCACGCAGTATGAATCCAATTTGGCTCTTGTGTCGAAACTCAAGTACGGAGTACGGACCGTCCCAATATTAATGTCCATCGATCGGATTGGTTTCAAAAGAAACCTCCTGGTCATAGAAAAATAATTTAATAGACGTTTTTGGACACTATTCTTAATCATCAGGTAACTCCAACCCTCTTATTAAAGTCTGTCGCCGTAACAATAATGTCAAGAACATTATTGTCTTTCGTCAACTATAAGATACTAGTCCGTCAGTGGTTGAGGGTAGTAGGCAGCCTGGTGTACTTAAACCCAATTTTCCGGCTCGAACGCCCTAGGGACTAGAGATGCTTTAACCGGCTAGTAATTTCCTAGGGAGTGTCACCTTACAGGAGCTCCTAAGGTCTTCGCCTTCTTAAAAACACCGGTGACGCTGAGAAGGACATTGGCGCTTCAACCTTCGTCACTGAAAAAAAAACTTACACCTGCTAACTAACAGATTCTGGAGATCAAGCTCGCGAATGAATGAAGCGGTAAAATTTAAAGTCTCATACACTATGTGCGCCGAACCTAAGTATCGACATTAATCTAACGGCAGCAACCTAAGCAGGTGTGTCGACAAAACGGGCACATCACTAAGCTATCCTGCAAAGATGACGGACGGGCGGCCATTACCCGGGCACCGTTGCTTATTGCGGTGTCTGCGACGTTTATATTGTTCCGTGGATAATGCCTGTTATTTAACGTTGCACTGCTAATATTTGGCTGTATTTTTTCCTTTATTCTTTATTTGCGAGTCACATGGTTTACATAGATGTCAGGTAAATATTTTTAGATTTTATTAAGGGAGTGTTTCTCTTAATGTAAGTTCAAAATATTTACAACGCGCCTCATGAAAGTCACAAGGGCTGTATTTGTAGATTCTCTGCGTGATCAAAATCAGAAATGACGATATCCGCAGGAGAATTTAGGTCACTGACATAGCCTAAAGAATTGCAAACCTTAGGTGGCATTAGGCGGAAGGGCCTCGAGGGGCAGTCGCGTACCGGGAGACACAAGATAATTTGAGCTTTGTTTTGACTCATTCTGAGATATTGGACACACTATTATGACTATTATCATAGCAACAGACTTTGAGAAGTCTTACGAACCAACCATTCCGATCACAAACCAGGGAAATACAAATGTAGTCTGTATCGAATTCCAGTAAGCGAGCAACTAGACCACAAAGACGATGGCCAAAAGTTTTGTATCATGGCTTCCTAATGTCTATCCTTACCAATTTCAAAATATTCGTTCCGAATTGACAAAACGCATCATATCAACCCAAAAGCTCATCACAGTGTCATAACAATGAGCAGTTGCAAATAGGGGGATTAACGTCCTCTTTGTGGGAATGGCATCAGAGCTGGCAACAAAGACGAATGTTCGATTTCTGCGTAACCAACCTGTCAATCGGATAGTATTGTAGGGCAGCATTGGATAACGATCGTCTATGATACGACGAGTTAATTTGGAGTTGGCGGAACAATCACGCGTGCTTCGATAAATAGTTTCTCGTGATGTTGATTTCCATATTGACATACTTATTTACGAGCCTGGAAACAATAGTGGAGAAATAGAAAAAAATCTTCTTCTGCACTAAAATTATAAATATTAGAAGAAAATTCATGAGAATTCTTGTACGTACAAAGTCACGCTTTTTCCTATAGGGGTAGGCAGAGATTAATTCCCTTCATCCACTTTCATCACAGGCCCCATACATGCTCGGCGGTTTGTAGAACTTTTGACCAGGTTCTTTATTAAGACGTCTTCGATTTGGTCGATAAAAGTTCTCCTTAATTCTTTGCCGCTACGCATCTCCATTCATTTCCGATTCATATATCCTTATCATCAATCTACTTAAGCACATCCTTCCTACATGACCGAACCATTTAAGCATCTCTTTCATCTATTGTCAATATATCTTCTTTCAAACCACTATCTCTTATCGCGCTAATTTATATCCTCAACTCAATTTTACACCAGCCTTCTCAAGGCTCTCATTTCTACAGAATTGATTCTGCTTTCATGCCTTTTTACCACCTGGGTATAAGTGGTAAAAAGGCATGAAAGCAGAATCGATTCTGACTTTCACTTACATCAGTGTTGGGTCGAATTCTCCGCATAGATGGAAAAAAAGAGAGAGCGTATCTCACAACCTAAGACTTCGATTAGATTGACTACGACGCCCTAATAAAAACACAAACGAATCGAGTACCCTTTTCGAATAAATGTTCGAATAATTTCGTAGTAGGGGCTGGATGAAGGCAATGGATTTCCAGCTATTTATTATTAAAATGGCTTTATTAACTTCAATATCGTGATTGCAGTTACAGAATGAGGTATGGCATCCAATGGGAATGGAAATCCAATTGTTTGCGCTTTAATAAAAAGTTTGTTGTCGAGTTAATTTTAGTTTTTATTGGTGCCGAGAATGTGGCGTCGGCTGAAATGTTTATATAATAACAATAGTTGATAAACATTGTATTAAATGTACTCGTAGATATACTTATGCGACTTTTGGAAAAGTAATAAATGCTTGGGGAACTTATGCGATCTTACTCGTTGTCCATCAGCCTAGATGACCTCATCTTAATAGTAAATCGATATGTTGTGTTCTGGCATTAAAAAGTTAGACACAATTCCTCGGTCTAATAAAGATTACGAGTACCTAAAATACGCTTTATCTTATCTAGACAGCAGCAAATAACATAAATAAGAGAGGAAAGGACAGATTTGTTTACCGATTGATACGATGTCCATCAACAAGTTCATACTTGCACTACTGATGAAATTAACGCATAGTAGTACCCCAATTAGAAAATTTTTCATAAGTCAATATGGGCTCCACAATGACTTATGTGCTTTAGTCTGCCGACCAAAAAATTATAAAAGGGATTTTCATCGTCAAATTGTGATAAAGATTTCAAGTTCGCCCTTGAAAACCATGTTACTTTACGTTTGTTAATTATCAACTGTGAAGTGCAATAAAGAGTTTATAAAATGAAAACGATATAAATAAATACGCCTTAAACATATTCAGCGTACGCACTCGCTACATAATATAACATTTAACAATAACCAAATCCAATTTAACGGAAACGAACTCACGGAGATAATTAACTATTCTAACGTTAACAATGGTTGTACGTCTGTATCTATACTTTATATTATATGTATTTGCAACATGAACTCGCCCAATTATCATTTTACACCTGAACATGTAGTATTTCTGTCATGTGTTCGGCGCAGAGCTCTTCAATCTGCTATGGCCGGAGGGCACAGTGGTATTAATGCCTCAAACAGAGGTAGATCAAAAACGAGGCCTGCAGCTGTGTAGTAGATTTACCATATTAATCTAGCTGGAATCCGATATGGATTTTTTTGAGATTTCAGTGTTTTGAGGTAGAAAAAATATAATTACTAAGTTCGTGTGCTGTATTATCAAGTTTTGATTTATAAAAGACTTAATCATTGACGGTCCAAAATTTTCGGTCCATTGCATTTCATACTCAGAATCAATACCTGCAAAGTTGTGCTTCGGAAGTAACGTTAACTTGGTGCTCCCGTGTGCTGTCGAAAAATAACATTTGTTTCCATGTATGGTTGGTGTCAAATGTAATAACAAAACATACTGCCACGTTCCAATGTGTTTTCAAATTTTGAATTCATGCGTACGTTTAATGGACGCTTTAACGGTGAAGGAAAAGATCGCGAGGAAACCTGCACACACCTGTAAAGAAATTGTGTGAAGTCGACAAACCCGCAATTGGCCAGCGTGATTGACTAAGGCCTAATTGCCCCTAATGTGGGGTAGGCTCGAGCCCCTCGGTGGGGACATTATATGAGCTGTTAATGATGAAGACAAACTGCACCGACCTAAAAATATATTGGGAGTAGAGTGAGAGAAAGAAGATTCAGAATCATTACCTACCGTTCGTATGATAAAGAGCGTTGTTTGAGATTTCAGTGTCTAAATCGGGAGCGATATTTTTATAGGCATATAGGTTTTATAGGCTTTTATCCCCGACATTTTGCTGAGCGGAGACCTTTTTGGTACTAATTTTAAGTGACCATTTGAATGTCTTATAAATTGTATTTATAGTTTTAGTGCCAAATAAACAGTTTTTCTTTCTTTCTATATTAGTAATTGCAGAGCTGGACAAAATGCATCCATTAAAACAGGAGCTCCGTGACTTTGAGTAAGATAACTAAACTTTAAGGGTCATGATTTTATGTCAAATATTCTGAATCTCTAAATCGTTACCATAAGAAAAAAAGAAAGAGAGGTCATCGGATCGTAGTCGTAGTCAGCCTTTTGACACCCTCAGGTTAACATGGTCCATGACGTGTCCATGTTATGCATGACCTAAATGAGGTGAAGAATGAGGTTGTCCATTCAGTATGCCGGACGTCATCTACTTTCACGTCGTGTGCTCCCAAATGGACTAATATAATATGTCTATAATGAGACGATGTCGTTACAAGATGGAACCATTCCGATAGCTGCTAGAACTACAGATTTTTTAACAGGAATCTTGCTAAAAACAACGAGAATACAAATTTATAAAGGAATTTCTTTTTATTTCTAAATTAAATCTACCCCCAAATTAAGGGATGTAATGTAAACGAAGCGTGTACCGTTCACGATATATTATGTCATAAATGTCACAGTTAATATACTTCGTATACGTAACAAGATTGAGTCCAAATTCGCGGAGACAAACAATTGGTAAGCAAAACATCGTCGTAGCAACTTTGAACGGCCTACGTAACGCTTCCGTAGCGAATATCGTAGCTTGCTACGCCGTAGCGAGATACTAATGAGACCTCAGATATTGTGTTCCGACTCCAGCGACCTCTATAAATTGGTTTCATGCATATTTATTTATTCAAATATGTGTGAATTGAAATCTCGCTACTCAAATACAAGCCTGGACGACAAATTGGGGTTCTCTGGAGATATTAGATTGATTAGGTGTGTCATAACGTTAAATAACAAACATTGGATACGGTAATTTTTTCATATAAGCCTTGTCAATACAATAAATATAAAAATTTTAGTGGTAAGGTATTCGAATGGGTGCCCAAATTTATTTCAACAACTTTTTCGCAAATTGTGAACGTGGGTGCTGATAAGGAGATGATAATTGTAGTTGCACTCGTAAAGGACTAGCTTTTGCCTGCGTGGATGTCGTTTTGTCATTAAGAATTAATTCATAGTCATACCACAGGAATAAACAGGATGTAAAAGACATCAACAGTCAAACGAGAACCATGTATTCTGCTCACCATCACAACATTTTTTTTTCCTTTAGACTATACCTGGGAAATTGATAGTTACGATTTTATTAAAGGTCAAAGTCATAATTTTTTTTTCATTTTTTTATGAAAACGTATTCTGTACGTTATTTTTTCATTATTGTCCAAAGAAACATTATAATTTTTTTTAGTATTTCATAACAAAACATGGTTACAAAACGTTAGCGTTCAATGTAGCTCACTCGATGCGCACGGGCACTAACGAACGAACGGGGCCGCCGTCTGGCAAAATTATCGCGGTTTTGCGAGTTGCGTGCGAGTTGAGCCCTTTACATCGCGCGGTACAATTTGCAATTATTTTTAACACCAAAAAATAAAAATCATTTCCCAGCAATATTTTTTATGAAATGTGTCTTATTTTGATGTATAGAATACATGGTTCTCGTTTGACTGTTTATGTCTTTTACACCCAGTATAATCGGGATAAAAAAATCCTTTCGTATGTTTAAAGCCAGGGTATGATCTACCTGATATTTTTGATAACATTAGTATGGGTAGAGATGATAATCACGAAAAATTATAACAATACTACAACTAAAATATATCTTATAGCACAAGAAATATAACAAAATATTCTGCAGTAATATAATGTGCTGAAACAGGCGAACGTTATACTTTGTCTACATTTTTACCACGACATTTATCACCTCGACACAGTTTATTAATTGCACGTTAAAATGCATTATAGGTTATTGGTGGGCCCTAATGAGTGGTAGTTATGCATAGGATCCAGTACTAATTTATTTCGCAGCGATAAAGCACGGGCAACGTGTTAAAACTTTCCACTTAATAGTTTTTTTGATGACTTCGCCTCGGTAAATTGAGCGTAAAACGTGACCGCAGTGTATTTAATGAATACAGTAGGGTGTCTTTTGAAATGACATTGTATAGAAATAGACTGATGGTTGAGAATTTGTCTGTGATTGTCCGAGTGATGACAAGGCGAAAATTCTTAGAATTCTATGAAGTCACGGTTTAGCGTGCCAAGTCAATAGTGTTGTAGAGAGGGCAAAGGAGTAGTGTCTGGGACTTGTGGCCCAAGAGTTTCAAGGGGCTTCCTTATTATGAATAAACACTCACCTCCTCCTGCCTTCTCTTTCTAGCCCAGCCATATTTGGCATGATTCCACAGAAGCCGCTTTATATACACGTTCTCGTACATGACTTACGGAATTTCAAGTCACAATCTTAATAAATACTATGAAAAATTCTCTTGTTGCTCGTTGATAACCAAGTTTGATTATCCTTAAGCAGTATTTTCGATATCAAGGCATACTGCACCGACCCCAAATAAATTGGGAGCAGCGTAGAGCAATGATGAACCAAGTTTGTCCGTTCTTGTTACTCACACAACCATCGTAGCGTTCTTATCTCAGCCACGTGTAGTCAATTTTCATCTACCCGCTCTAATGCCCAACTATCTGATCCATATACCTACAGGATAATAACCGTAAAATTTAATTGAAAAAAATGAGAAACCTTAAAGGTGATATCAGACGGTTCATTTGAATGAATGTTCACTCCAGTGAATGCTTCATTTTTATTTCATTCCATGCTCACACGGATGAACTGGAATGAAACAGAAAAGAACATTCATCTTGTTTTCAGTACGCCGTCGAAAGAAGACCATTTTGCCGCGACGTTTTCTTCTACAAGACTCGAAACAAAATGACCGAATCCGAGTGTTCAGACTGTTCATTTATCGTTCATTCCGAGTAAAAGATGTAAACGATGTAAAAGAAGTAAAAGATGCTGATTGCCAATATCCAACATTGTTGGATCGGTTCATTAATGAATTCATTCGGCACTTGTGTTTCAGTTCGGGTTCAGACACTTCATTTCGAGTGAAAGATACCGAATGAAATGCGAAAATGAACGAAAAATGAACCGTCTGATACCACGTTAACGAAAATAACCTTATGGCCAGTGTTGCAAGAGATTTTAAAAAAGGGCGATATCTTGGTAGGTCCTCTAGCTTATAGATCTATCTTTCTGTAGATCATTTCTAGTGCACAGGTCAATATCACCCGCAAGGTCTGTCTCGCAGTCATCTAGAGTCTCTGCAGGGTTTGAGTCGAAAGGGTACGGCAGACCTGAGGGTGCATTTAAGGCTCGGACTTCTGTGAATTTAGCACATGGATTTGTAATACGAGCTAAAGTACATATTGGAATTTTATTTGTTTAGTTCGTTTATTTATGTGTTGAGTTGTGATAATGAATTTATTTCTACTCTATTCTATTTTTAGGTATAGCGGGCAGGGTATACGTTACACGTGTATGGTGTGACCTTACTGGAAACGAGCCATTCCGTGACGAAGTTGACTGGAACGACGCAAAATACTTCTCCCGAATTGACGCACTATACTTTTAAAGTTAAAAATGTTGTCAAAATAAATGTCATGCTTAATGAGATTCTCTCCCAATATTATTTATTCCTTGTAGTTAATAATGTATTGCCCTGAATTTGATTCCGTACAATGTTTTATATAGACTAAATTTCAACTGAATTCACTCGATACTTTGACATGAATAATGGATGACTTTCGTACCTATTTTAATACAATTAACTATTGTAAATTCGTAATTCATTTTCGAAATTGTTTTTGTGGACCTGTGATGTTTATAAAGTCCATTTTACAACAAAATATTGACTTTCGTGTTTGTTAGATACTAATTTTGGGTAGTAAATACATATTTGTATTTTTGTAACAAATTTTTGTACCTTGAGACTTTTTTTTCTTATAAAATGACCTTTAAATTAGTTTTCCTATGAACAATAATACTGTACTAAGGTACAAGTCTTGTTTGTATCGTGGGACAAAGGTAACTTTTACTTTTTTGAAATTAGTTCACAAATTGTATTAAGTAGGTAATTTATTTTACTTATAAAAGTAAGCTTATTAGATATTAATGAGTTTAATTCATAAGTTTAGGTTAATTTAACAATATCTATTAAAATATAGGTGTTTCATAAAAACTGTCCTGAAGTACAAGGACCTCCCCTAATATAGGAAACGTCGAAGATGTCACACGATACGGTTGTCGCGCTCACGTCGAAATCGTCATCACATCACGTCTGAGATTTGACGTCAGCTTTACAGACATTGTAGTTATAGCACTGCTTTATAATCGTACACAATATGACGACGATGGCCCTTACAAAATGTATTGAAAATTAATAAAGCAAGTCTTATTACTTTTTAATCTTCTTACCCGGAGGAAATTTACTGACCAAATATACACTGTGTCACGAGGCCGGCAAATGTTAGACTATGTAATAAACATTCATGCAGTTTTTACATAAATTACACATGCAAGCTTAATGCAAACTTGCTACAGTGTAAAAAGTAAATTATAATAACTATATCTTTAAGGCTTAGCGCAAATGAGCCACCGACCACCGCCAAAGGTGGCGACCACGCGCCCCGTCCTTTAGTACCTCGCAAACGAAGGTGGTCAGTGGCCGCTACCGGTGGTCGGTGGTTGCCAACGGTGACGAGGCGTGTGGCCACCGGTGGCGGCCATCGCGGACTCTAGGACTATAGCGGCGCGTGGCCGCCACCGGCCACACGTGTGCGCAACATCTATCTATGCAAATGTATAAAAAACGCCGCCACCATGGCCCATTTGCCTCAAACTTAAACGTACGTTATAAGAACGTTACGTACGTACGTTATAAGAAATTTTACAGAGAAAATTTGACAGTTTGTGTTGACCGTACATTGTCTGTAAAACTGTTAATACTTTATCATGCTGTCAACACTAGTCAAGGATAGTATCTAGAACAAAACTGTCTGCTTCAATTATTGTATTGTCCACTATACTATTATATAACGGTAACTATCTGTTTATGTTGCAAATAAAATAAATAAATAAATTTGCGCAGAGCCTTACACTCACTTTTGTTGTTGAAATTAATTTATGAATATGCTTCGAATAGACAAATCTACTTTGGACCACCTAACTAAAATTTATAACAGTGTTAACAGCGTTATTGTGTTACGACTCCTATAAGATTAACAAACCAAAAAAACAACCAAACCAAACCTACAAAAGAAGCTTCGCTTTCCGCCCTCACAGTAGAATACTTCACTAAAACGGGCACTCAAGAGGGCTATAAGTTGGTAACATGCAATTTTTACCGATTTTCGAACGAACAAACGCGTAAATTGTGAAAAAATATAACATATGAAACTAAACTCCTATAACATATTTATTTAAGTATTAGTACTTTTATATAGTGTATTAGTATATACATTAAATTGGTATTAGGTTGCTACATCGCCATCTTTCCATTTAATTTTGTGTAAAATTCCTATCCATCCTAAGGTTGCGAGTTGGAAGAGATAGCTTTTAGCGATAAGGCCGCCCATTGTGCATTACACTTAAAATGTTATTTTTATGTCGGTGTACAATTAAGTTTATTTCTATTCTATTCTACTTACACAACAACAAACAGATTCTTGTACATTTAAGCGTATTAAAAATATCTTGAAAATGGTTCTAACCAAAATAAAAAATGACATTGCTCTAAAAGTACTGGAACTGTTTTCATTATATATTGGTCATCGTGCAGCTATTTTCATTATTTATGTATTCATGTGAGAAAAAGTAACGTCTAAAAGTACTTCTGATGCTGACCGTACCCTCTGAGTATGAGCAATCATTAATTTTAATAACTTTATTCCCTGCTCCAAATATATATACGAGTATTTAGATCAAATAGTTACTTCTGCGAAAAATGTAATTCCATTCTCATTTCGCTGAAGCCGAAACATGTTAAAGTATTCAGAGCCCAATTTATGTTAAAAACAAAAGAAGTCGATGCCAAATTTTATTTGTAAATAATTTAGCTACATATAGTCTTGAGTAGGGTGCATACCCCAAGGCGATATATTTGTTAGGGGACGTATTGTCCGGGTGAGGACATACCCCTTAAAATATTTCACGTGAATTCGTAATGAACGCAAGAAACATTTTTTTTTGCGCAGCCTATTGTTTTTGTGTTCGATTATTGAAGAAGGTTCCATTTTATTTTCTTTGTACAGTTTTCCAACTTTAGTAAGTATATTACTTTATTTATATGGTAGCTTTTCTCCGCGGTTGTCCCAATGGATGTTATCTTCTCATAAAAGTGTGAATTCATTCCAATTAAATTATATTACCCAAATTAAAATTATTAGGCTACGTAGTAATATATCGCCGATGTCTCCGATGCTGCGAAAACGCGAAGCAATCGAGGAAGAACGAAGCTTTTTTTAAACTGCATAAAATAAATTCTAAATCTTGCATTAACATTTAAACTTACCTATGTATTAAATTCTTTCAATTTAGAAAATAATCAATTTTAACAGCTGATGCAAATAAAGAAATCTTTATTGCGGTGTCTGGTTTATGAACGGTTTCCGTGACTATCAAAAATCAAGATAGTCATCTTGATTTTTGACATATTGAACCGAAACATACAAAAGCTGGCTATTGAGGAATACGAAAGTTTAGTCACATCTTGCAGCAGGTTTAAGTTTTCACAGTTTTGAAATTTTTATATTAAAGCGATTCTTAATTTAATAGTAATAATGATATAATTAATAATAATTCACTAGAAGGAATAGTTTAGTTTACGGCTGGTTTCACAGGCTACCGCTAGGACGGGGTCCACGTCCGAAAGCCTCCTCGTGGCGGAACCTGGTGACGTGGTGGGGAAACTTTCTCGGCGGGTGTGTGGCTTTTCATGTCAAGTGTATCCTCTTGGCATTCAAAGGCACATACCATTGTCGAGTCGTTTTTGTTTTCCCACCACGGCTAGTTCCGGACGGCCCTTTTCAGGGCCACCACCCGAGGAACCCCGGGCGCAGACCGATGACTGCTCTCGGTGTCCTCGTCAGGAGGACGCACCAGGTCGAGCAACCGTCGGTGGAGGAGTGGCTGCTGGCCACCAATTGGTGCAGGGAGTGCCTAGTCGGGCAGCGTCGGGACGGTCTTGCTGTAATAGCACTCACGCACGCAGATCCCGAGCCGTCCCGTAATAACGCACTGAAGGACAGGCCGGGGAGGATGTTTAGTGGGTATGAAGGGAAACGCCTTTACCTCGAATCCCACATATCCCCTGCGGTTGTCACCACCGCAGGGACAATGCGTAAATGCATTTGACCTGCCCGTCAAAAAAAAAGCTCTTACTGCCCAGTCTTCTGCCTCTTCTGCGGCGTCTTCTTTCGTCACCTCTCTCTCTCTCTAGCCCACTCGTAATCTTGTGCATTAGTAACGATCACGAAAGTAAAGCTACCAAGTGCACGGTCGGTATGGATTGGTGAAAGAAAAATTTTCAACTTCGATTTTGCGAGCTTCGGAAGGCAAGTCGTTCCCAAGGAGGGTAGGCAGGCGGCCGGCCGTAAAAATACCATGCCAAATCTTTTAGCATTAGTGTCGATATCAAGACACTGGACCAACCCCAATTT
This sequence comes from Elophila nymphaeata, assembly GCA_955850985.1. Classification (NCBI taxonomy): domain Eukaryota; kingdom Metazoa; phylum Arthropoda; class Insecta; order Lepidoptera; family Crambidae; genus Elophila; species Elophila nymphaeata. The sequence goes on from OY039073.1 coordinate 8,614,690, forward strand.
AATTGAGAGCAGGGTAGCAGAAAGAAGCTTTTGGCTTTAATACATCATGGTATTTGTGTACTTGTCCGAAATCAAAACCAGTGCGTACTATGCATAAAAAAAGGCTTTGTTGAAGAATCGAATTGCAAAACCAGCAATGCCGCTAAAATGTCCATGTTTATTTTGCTCATGTTTCCCACTTTCATTAAAACACTGTTACTAACAGAAAAGAGTAAACAAATGCCATATCTGCCTGCAAATATTGGTTTTTACTCAATCTACTCGTAGTTCCATTGAAAGGTTTTTGCCACTAAATGTACATTTAGTTTATTACAAAAAATATATATTTCAATATTACGTTATTTTTAACTTACGTGTTTAGATTTTGCATCGCTTAATCAATCTACATAATTTTTGCTATTTTGTGTAAATTAATCGCTTTAACTTACTAGAGAATGTAAGTATGATTTTTCTGTGGACAACCATCACAAGGCACCGAGTCGTAGATCGAGAAACTTACCTTGGTCGAATCTATACACAGTAAAATATGAAGTCGCTCTTTTTGTATGAGCGCTTGGAACTTTTAAATATGCATCGGAAACCAATGAGGTTTTCAGCAATAAGTAGATAATAGTGATTCAAGAGGACGGTTAGTAAACACACTGCGCAGGCCAGGCCGATTACAAGCATACTGCTTTCTGGGTGTGCGCTGATCCTGATGTGCCTTTTTATACAAATCTTATATATAAAATTCTCGTGTCACAATGTTCGTTCCCGTACTCCTCCGAAACGGCTTGACCGATTCTCATGAAAATTTGTGAGCATATTGAGTAGGTCTAAGAATCGGCTAACATCTATTTTTCATACCCCTTAGTGATAAGGGTTGTCCACCCTTATTTTTTTTATTTTATTTATAAGGCAAAACAACGTGTGCGGGGTCAGCTAGTATATTATAAGATAATGACGTATTTTTTGTACTAAGTAGACTGTATAGAATAAGAAGTAAGTACCTGTATAACTTTATAATAAAAAGAAAATGTACTATCCACGTACTCTAAGATCAAAATCGCATGCGCATTCTGAGCAAAACGTAGCAAAATACAATAGTAAATCAATTTAAGCGTCAAAGGGAACTACTCGTTATGAATTGCTTAGGCACGGAGATCCGCCACCGTACCTATTATACAGTTTGTATCATGTACTTTAGTTTATTGTATGGAAGAGCTATGAAAGAGCAGAGCTGCCTGTCACAAGTATCTTGTAATGCTTACTAGGCAGTCTTAACCTTATTGCGACATTGATAACATGTACAACGAAATTAACACAACAAATAAATTTTAAATTTTACTCGTATGATCGATAATTATATAATTTTTATGTTTATAAAATTGTATCCGTTATTTGTGTGGTGTACGCTAGTAAAATATACTCGAATGTAACAAGGGGAACATTGTCTCAAGATCAGATATCAAGACAGTCTTTGATACGTGTGTGCTGACAGTGTTAACCTACGGAACCGAAACGTGGCCGCTTACAATGGACCTCATGAGAAGGCTCAAGGTGACTCAACGGGCAATGGAGAGGGCTATGCTCGGAGTTTCTCAGTGTAATCATAACAGAAATGACGAGAACGAAGGCTACCAGTATAGCCCAAAGAATTGCAAACCTTAAGTGGCAGTGGGCAGGGCAAATTGCGAGGACAGACGACCGTTGGAGTGGAAAGGTCCTCCAGTGACGACCGCGTACCGGGAGACGCAGCGTTGGTAGGCCCCCCACAAGGTGGACCGCTGATCTGGTAAAGGTCGCGGGAAGCCGCTGGATGCGGGCAGCGCAGGACCAATCAGGTTGGAGATCTTAAGGGGAGGGCCTATGTCCAACAATAGACCTCTCTCGGGCGATATGATGATAATGAACAGTACATATATACAAAAAGTCACGACTTTCTCTCATAGGAGTCCGCGCCTTTATCCCAGAGATAACTTGAATCCACTTGTAACGATCCTTACATATTCCCTTCCTCGTACATTATTTGGGGACAACACTTTTTGAAGTTTTCATTTCCTTCAAAAACTTTCTTGAACGACAAGGTCGTACCTATGTACAGTCGAACCAACTGAATCATGACCCACTTGGCCGATCATTCCTTTAGAATCATAAATTTAGTTAGGTTTTCTTCGCTATCATGCGTATTGCACTTAGTACGTTTTAAATATGAATAAAAATACGTCATTACGGGTCAGAGATCTATGCAATTTCAATCTTTGTTATCACTGCACTAAAGTCTCAATTGGAATTTTAAATAAGATGTCGTTCATAAACTAAACTCTTTTCACTGCTGAGAAAAATGAAAAAGTATAATGTTTTTAAAAATTAAAATGACGTTATGTGTCAGGTGTCAAGTAGTAGTCTGGAAAAGTTTTAAAAAGCCATAAAGCAAAATTGAATTGAATAAAATAAAAAATCTTAGACAATATTATAAACAAATCGTATAATGGCAAATTTGGTAGAACAAAGAGCTCGGATTTTCGTGTTCAATTCGTACAAACTTTTTCGTGCAATACTCAAATACTCCGATCTATTTATCATAGCGATCATAGCCTTGTCAGTGTCTAATAAAATTATAACAGGTTCATTACTTAAGATATGTAAGTTCAAGCGAATTTCGACCTACTTTGTATAGAATAACTGTAGGAAAATGATCTTAAGGTGGGTCATGATTCAATTTGGTCGACTGTACCTAAGAACCAAATAGGTGCTTACTTATGGCATAAGGTTTGAATTTGATTAACATGTTGTAAACATTTTCATCGAGTAAGTACCATTTACATATCAATTCCCGTTATATAATCAACGTAAATATCAATTTTATCGTAATCCGAAAATAATAGGCGGAATGAAAGCATCCCAGTTACCGATCAGATAATAAATGAGTCAAACATTCGAGAACTGGAAACTAATTAAAGTCGTCGTTTCAAATCAATACTTGTAAATTAAGACGGTTTAACTTGTAGAGCTAATTGGGCAAAAGTTCATTTCAAATATTGATACTGCTGTGTCGTTGGTGCTCTCTCCGAGATATTTATCCTAAGGGGGGTTCACATCGGTGTAATGTTTGAACTTATTTACTTTAAGGACTTCCAATTTCAAAACTGGAATGGTGTCGTCATCGTAATATTTTCTTTTCTTTATGAACCTGTATAACATCGGCAAATATACCAGTGATGCTTCTAAAGTGCAAGAAGATATATTTCTACCAAGTGAGATGATATAAGGCCAAAAATGGAATCATGCTTGCTTCATCTGGACACCTCAACCACAATGAAACTGGTTATCTTAGTATTAACTGTCTGAACATAATAACGCTGTTAACATTATGATTATTTCGACGGGTATTGATAAGACGGTGGTAACTAGCTAGACAGACTTGAAATAACTCTTACCACCACACAAACAGAGTACAAATTTGTATTCCGCTGGGGACCTCCGGATCTAATTCTGGTGGGCGAACCACTAGACCACGGAGACATTAAAGTGTCAGAGATTTTTTTACAAGTCGCCGTTTCTGGTCGCTCTCAAGCGCGCTGTGCTAATAAAGATATTTCTTTCTTAGGCTTGGTCATTTCCACCCACCCGCCACGCGCGGCGTCTGAATTCTCTGCTCGTAAATGTTGGGAACTGCCGGCCTATTTGCTAACTTTTTTTGATGAAAGTGATGATCACTGAGTGAATTTCTGATCCACTGCTACTTTACTATAATGCTATTATGACACTTGTCGTGTAAAAGCAATTGATATGTAATTCACTAGATGATTATCACTTTCACCTGTCAAAAAAAGTTCTGATCGCGCGTCATCCATCGGCCGCCCGCGGCGTCTTTAGTTATTTGGAAGCATTGTGGCGGGTGGGGGGTGAACGCTCTCTCTTCTCGTCATGTTTTGAAAACAAAATGGAGAAATTCAACAAAGAAAAAGACGGTATGCAACTCCATATTATCATGTAAAGATTAAGCACCATAATAAGATAAGCGCCTTCCTTTTCTCTGTTTATAAAAATTAGATGCTTGTTTTGCTTTATTACTGTCTCGTCATCCTCTTCCTTCTGTAGCAATATGGCCATCGCTGTTTTCAGTACACGTCTGATGCAATAACTAAATCATGAATCTTACTTATATTCACTCTCCGCAGCCAAAGGCGGGTGAAAACGACCATAAAACCACTGGTTTGTTTTCAACAGCTATTAGCCGCCATCGGCCCCGGGTAGCGGTTGGAAACGACCAAAGCCTATATTTCAAAAATCGTTAAAAGATCATAACAAAACACAGTCTGTCCCCAGCCTTACACCAAGCGTCGACACTCAAAGTTACCTTATATTCTTTCGCTTACTTTATATTATTTAGCTTTGATATATTCGCAATTTAAGTTGCCTGAAACTCGTCCGGGGGAGACTAGATTAAATTACACATTTTTTACTTGCGAACGAAAGCACGCGACTTTGCTCCGTAAACAACGTCCGTTGCCAAGTTTATAATAAAAAAGTCCCTTGAAAATATTAGCGAAAATTGATAATTTTGAATGTAGATGTGTTTAATGAAAAATTTTATACGAAATACAGTTCGGTAATTAACTCTATATTCAGTTCGTGACTTTATTTTACATAATTATGGATAGAATATCAGGATATCTTTTTTGGCTTATGTAGTCACCTTTGTTCATTGTACGCGTAATAAGCGCCATTTTTGAAGTGATTAAAAATATAAGTTCTTCTTAAGGACATAAAAGATTCTAATTCTATTGTTTTGTACCTATATACAGCATCTTCAGTTGAGGTTTTAAAACGTTATTTTAAATTGAATAATTAGTATGTTTATGTCTGCGAGTTATTTTAAATCAGTACCATTCAAGAAAGCAAATGTGAAAGAGTTGTATTAACATTTTATATACTGACATATGAGGTATATAATTTAATTATCACAGACTTTGTTAAGATGTTCAGTTTAGTAGTAGTCCATTAGTCATATTATTATCACTACTAATATTAGTAGTTATTTAGATTTATAAAATGTATGTTAATTGGAAAGTTGTGATGGAGGAAAATTACCTTTATGCCAATGTGGATTGGGAAGTCCGACGCCAATGCTGGTTGAGGATGCAAAGCCGGCAGCAGCGGCAGTGGTAAGGGACAGGACATCATAGTTGCGCCAACCTGAAAAAAAAACTTTAGCATTACCTACATGGATTCATTTTTACTTAATGGGTTTGTTAAATCAAAGTATTTATTAGTTTTTGTACTCTTTGGGGATATTCGATTCCCAAGTTACAGTCAGCTAAACTACACGCTTGAGTGTCACTTGTGTGACTTGGCGAGTTATAATGTCCTTGAGAAATGATAATAGTTTCAGATGGAAGTACCCAATATCGCTATGCAGGCTCTAAAAAAAATGTACATTCAGACAATGTGTGATAGTTGTGATCAAATAACTTGATTTCATATGAACCTAACAATATATTAGGCACTTAAAATAGAAGGATCTTTACGGAGGAGGCCGCTGCAGTTTTTTATTCTCCATTCGGCGCCAGACATGGTAATCAAAGTTTGAGCAAAGTTTGAACATACATTTGAATGCTTGTCACATTTGAAACATTTGTATGTATTTTTGACTTAAAATCTGTATTCAAACTTTGCACAAATACTCAAAAGCCCGTGCCACACTTCGTGACTTTGTAGGTATTTGCGTATTTGAACACATGTCTGGCGCTGGCTTTACGAAATCTATAGCAAGACAAACTGCACCGATCTCAAAAAAAGGGAGCAGGGTAGTAGAAAAAGAAGAAAAAAAAATAGGAGTATCTTTGACATTTTTTCTATTGCTACATAACTAACACAGTTAAAATCTTATTTTATTGAATTGACTATGGTAATCGCTATCAAGAAGCACAATATGTAGTTGTATGTAGATGCTAACTAATTTATTAAGTAATAATAGCTACTATAATCTACCTAGTAAGTTCAACTTTGACATACTAATTCAACTATGACCTCCTTGCTTAGTTCAATCACAGATTAATAGGTTGATTTAACTAATCAGCTTTGTTCAATAGTTAGAGAGCCCACGACCAAAATTTTTGTCTCATAGCAATACGGCCAAAACCGCATCAAATCGATAGATACGATTATCCTGAACTCGAAAATACCAATATCAGACATTTTCCGCGTAGCGTTTGATCTGACCGAATTTTCAAAATTGTCAAAGAATTTTACCGAACTGCATCATAGCAATATGTCTGATTTGCAGACTGTAGTTGAATGATAGTTCTGAGATACCGGAAACATATTTTTCAGACGTTAGTGGTGTAGCGCAAACCCGTAAAATCACTTAAAAAAATTAAAAATGAGACAAAAAAAATGTCTCATAGCAATACGTCTGAAAATCTTTTTTATTAGTAAATTTTGGTTATTTGATGCGAACAAAACAATTTTCAGACGGAAATGTGAACGCATTAAATTTTGAGACCGTTTTGAAAATGTTAACAAATTTTACCGATCGGTATCATAGCAATATGTCTGAAAATTGTTGGACATGATAAAATAAGTTGTCCACATGTGCAAAAAATTTATATCAGACAAATTAAGTGTAGCACCTTCTCTATCAGACAACTTTTCGATACTCAGATATCATTTAAAAATCGTATTGAGGCATCTTGAATTTTCTGTTACAAACCAATGAATACGTTGCGACCCTGAATTTATTAGATGATAATTAACAAAGAATTTACCCGAAACCGTAACATTGAAGTTGAAGGACTGAAATAAATCTCACAAAATGAAACTGGGATGAAGTTGAAAAAAAAAACGGTTTATTCAAAGTTACAAAATATTCTCGTATTCAATCGCTGTCGGATTCGGAATCGTCGTCTTCGAAATCACTCTCGACGTCGCTCGGGAGATCTTCAACGTCCTCTTCTGTAAAATAAACATCGTTAGTGAAAATCACGAACTTATTTATGAAATTAACAGCAAAAGCCATGTAAACTGTACCTGTTGTGGATGATGATTTGTCGTCCAAAATAACGTTGCTCAACTCAGGTAGTTGGTTGCCAGAGAACCACGAAAACTGAAATCGTCCCTTGTCTTCATACCATCCGCAATCTGCAGGGTTCAGTTCGGTTGGCGTTTTGGTATGAGCGTTGCTCCAGACTTGTGCAATATATTTTGTTCGTAATAAATGTTTCTCCAATTCCGTTTTGCATGGTGGCAGATTGCAGGCGTCGTAATTGGATAACTGGAGATTCAGAGTTGTCGAAGCCTCGTCGTTTTTAATTTTATGTCTTCGAAAAAATGTTGAGTCGAGCTAAATCGACGTTATTAATTTTCGTTTTTGGGAGTATATGCTACACTTAAAGTGTCTGAAAACAGGTTTTTGGTAATCATGGCAGCAATACGAAAAGTTGAAAAAAAAAATTATCCGTATTGCTATGATACAGGTCGGCTAAATTTGTTGACATTTTCAAAAATGCGCTCAGGCTATATGCTACGCGCAAAATGTCTGAAAACAAACTTTTTCGTAATACAATTATAAAATCTATGTACATTTTCACTATCAGACGTATTGCTATAATACCGACTGTCTTTTTTTTTTGACACAGCAGAAATGGCCTCCCACGCAGTTGCTACACTTTCGACCGTTACTACACACCTAGTCGGGTTCAGAATCATACAATCTAACGATTTTATAGGGTTTTTGCCGTATTGCTATGAGACATGGTTTTGGTCGTGGGCTCTCGTACTACAAGTTACGCAGAAAATCGCCCTTACTTGGTTCTCATTTTTTGAAGCACACCTTGTATTATGGATGGATCCACTATTTTCTATTTGACTTAAATACTCTAACCAAAGCCTCAGCATCTTGTTTCGGAGTTTTTTAAGTTTTTATTTCATACTATGTGAAAGTCTTTCTAATTTAGGTTTTAAGTTTTAGAGTACCTAGGTAGGTACTAAGTTTCATTTCGGAAAAAATTCTGTCGACTAATTAAACTGTTATGGGAAAAAGAACAGATCATTTCTATAATATTATATTGGTATTAGGGATTATAAAAAAGGGTTTAATAAAAACCTGCACCATATGAATGCATTATTTCTGTGAATAAATTATTGAACCGTTGCCTATCATTCGATTCGACGTAAAAGTGAGTTTTAATCTTTCTCGAGTATGATGAATAGTATTTTCAGTGGTCGTTTTATTTGTGAAGGATGTATTATTGAGCAAATGAAATCCTGACATAATATTATTATGGTAGTGTAATGTTAGTTAGTAAAAGTATCTTGATTAACACAAGGTTCTACCATTGATCAGGATTTCCTCGGCAGTACCTACTTAAATATAGTTTATTTTCAAATTCAATGCTAATAGGGTCTTGAGATGAAGTTGTCGATTTTTTCTTACACATTATATTGTTGATAGGTAACTTTAATTATTGTTAATGCAATTCCATTTCATAAATATAATAATACGTACGCTAAAATGGAGAAACATGCATAGAGTAACTAATAATTTACAAAATGAGGAACCTTACAGAAAATTTTAAAGTAGTACCAGCTACAGAAAGACAGAGCTAACAGTCTATCATGGTATGGATACGTCATAAGAAGAGATACTGAGCATGTGAAGAAGAAAGTGATGTGCAAGAATTTGGATAGGTATACAGAGAGAAAAGACTAAAGGAAATGTGAATAGACTGTGCGATACACTATCATGACAAGGAAAGCGTTCATGTTCAGACGGCTGTCAATTAGAATAATTAAAAGAGCAATCAGATGATTAAGTGCAGATACACAGTTCACAAAATCAACGTGTAAATTTACAAAGTGGAATTTTTTCATGTAATGGTCCATCAATGCAACGAATGGAGTGCATAGAGCAAAACTAATGGCGAAAAATAATAACATCACGAAACTTAAATCGATCAGGCTGCACTGACGGTCGACAGCGCCCAATACCGATCGGTACATCGCAAACAATTTAGTTAGCGCTGTTAGAAAAGCCGGGATAAACTCGGGCAGATATGCTCTAATATTCCGTATGGTACGGGCGGTACGTTGAAAACGTTATGAATAATATACGAAGGCGAATGCAGGACCGGTCGCGGAGATCAGCCAGAATTACGGCGTGTTGCTCGCGCCCGTGACAAATATAAGCGACGAGCGAACAGACAGGGTGACACGGTAATCTTTTATTTAACTCGACGTTGATTGTTTAATTGATATGTGTGTGTTTTGTGACAACATTGTTTAAGGGAGACCGTTTGTCATTCAGAATGTGTCACGTTTACTGTAATAAAGGGAAGTAACTTACGGTGAGACTATGCGAACGGCCGAAAGGCAAAGCATTTTGAATAAGATGACGTGTACTGCGTGACATGATCAAATTGATGAAAAATCTTACGATTGATTTACGTTTCAAAGTGATTTCAGTGTGACACGGTCATCTTTACGTGGACGCATCAAAATTAATTAACTGCGCTTTGTTGAATATTGATTTGAGAAATCGCAACCTAATAGAAAATTGTGCTTATATTATTCAAAATATTTTATATATTCTTTCCTGTGTAAGTTTGTAAGAATTATTCAAATAAAAATATTTGTATACCAGAGGTGGCGCTTAAGTGCGTGTGCTAGCTTCCACTGAAGTGCGTGTGCTAGAGTTAATATTATCTAGCTTGAAGATTAACGAAGGCAGGATTATTGAAGAAGTCGTCGCTGTAAATAATAACATTAGTTTAACAATTTGACAGGTTTCTGACTGTTACGCGGGGAGTTATTTGTGCTAGCCTAACAACAACTAGGCTTGATTAACGAGTGCTCTTAAAAATTTATAATGGTCGAACGTATTGCATGATAGTCATTTCGTTTAATTTACGATTCATACATACAACTATTTCAACTATCCTACATATTTTATACACTAACATAGTGAGCAATTCTGTGAAATTTCCAGGAGTCCATCAACATCCGGACTCGTATTAATATTCCTTGCCTAAAAAAGTCACCATGCAATGTAAACGACGAGAATCCTGCGGTTCTCTTACCCGAGTCCTAAAATGGGTCTCTTGGAATGAGATCTACCAAATATGGCTGGTATAGCTGGGCAGAGAGAAACCAGAGGTCAAGAGTGGAGAGGAGAGAAAGGAGAGACCCTTAAGATGTCTGACGTTTGACCTGCTTTGCTTCTGCTTCAGCTTTCATTATGCGAACTGCTAAGGAGTGGAACTCCTTGCCGAGGTCTGTTTTCCCGGATCAGTATAATCTGGACATCTTTAAGGCCAGAGTGAACAAGCATCTTCTAGGCGAGCGTGTACCACCATAGGCCTCATCATCGCTTTCCATCAGGCGAGATTGTGGTCAAACGCCCAGCCTATTTAATATAAAAAAACCTCGGTCACAAGTCCTAGGCAAAGCTCCTGTCTCCCCTTTCTGCAAGGCGTTGAGCACGGCACCGGCAACGGTGAATCCATGGAAGACAAAGAGTCACCTCGTCTATTTTTTACTCATTAATCAGACTGAAATCCATAGTTAATTTATGAAAATTTAGCTCAAAGCTTTACCCAGATGACGTGACAAATACTGCGATGCCCAACCAAACACAACGCTAAAATGGCTTTAGTATATTGATGCTTCTCAGCATACAAGCGATTGAGCGGCCAGCGTGACACGAATATCTTTTGAATCTATAACTTGTGACGTACCATCGATCGATCTGAACGGAAAGAGGATGAAAAGGCTACGGCTAGTAGATCATGTCAGCTTTTTTATCTCGTTATGACATCAAAGACTGAGGTTGTGATGTATTATTTTGTGGTGACACCGATTTATACATTTTATTGAAATTGTGGTGCTTTTACTAAAATGCCGGAATGGATAACCGCAAATTCGAATAGTGGAGTCGAGTGACGGTGCAGTAAAGTAAGTTTGGTTATTGAGTTATTCATCTGAATACTAATCATGAATAAATGCACATACCTACTTCTGACGAAACCAAAGAAACTATTAGTCAAAAAGGTACAACTTTTTAAGACCGTGCAGCTTTTAAAAATTAACTCAATAAAAGAAACACAAAATTACGAAAGAGTAGATTTTCACTACGCTCTTCTTTAAGATGGACGATATTAAAAATTTTGATAAATATACTAATTATTATTTACAGGTGCAAAAGAAGAATAACAAAATTTATTATAATCTTTATCCCGTTGCAGCAGTCAGAGAATTACCGAAAACCGCGGACTCATTGAACAACATTGTATTACAGATCGCAAACGGAAAGATACAAAGTTTTAATCGAAACGTCGGGCAGTGCCGACGCCCCAGGGACCGTGTTACAGTAAATTAATTAAACTATACACTAATTGAATGATACAAAACAAATTAATTATGCCAACGCGTATTGATGACAGCCGTTTAAAACAATATTAAGAGAGTGTTCGAAATTTGGTTGGCGAGGCTTTTTAAGGGTTGTTCGGAAATAGTAGGTACTTATGTGTTTTATATGTGTTTATATTTCGAGAGCTGATAGTAAACAAGCTTGAATAGGTATCTGCGGAAAGCAGAAAACCTGTCATATACCTCTTCCATTATTACTGGACAGGTATATGACAGCACTCTCGGTAGGGTCTTGTCTTACACAGAGCTGCAGACCTGGCTGCGAAGTAGAAGGTCTCAAGGAAGACGGTGTCTACATCAACCCTCATAGGTATTTCCAAAGTTGCGATTTTTTTTGCAAATATGTCCTTGAGGCAATCTGAAATTAACTAAACCTCTAAATGTAATATGAACAGAGTAAAAAAATAAATAAGCCACAATATTTAGTCGGTTCTTTAATGCCTGTCTTATTATGCCAGACATTTTGGGATTTTTTGAAGCATTTTGGAATTTTTAACTCATTTTCTCAGTTTTTGACAATATTCGTGTTTCTTGGCTAAATTATAGTAACTTGAACCTACCAATAAATTTTGGAGTTATTAGTATTGTAAAATTCATTTGGTAGGTTCAAATTACTACAGTATCGCTAACAATCTTTAATGCTAGACAGGTTGTGACTTGCATGGCTCATATTGCCAGATAGTGACTTAGTTAAGCGCTTTGCAAACGGTGGAGCGGGCCGTCCTGTCAATTTCACCGCGTACGATAGCGCAATGGGAATCCTTGGAGAAGAGGGCAAAACGACCGCGTTGCAGGTTCCCGGCGGGAGCTGGCGGCGCGGCATATCCTAGGCTACCTACCATGTATCACACAAACCAGTTCGTATGCAGTAACGCAGACGGCGGCTCAGACTGCACTTTCTGCTCTTCACAAGAATCGTGAACTAACTGCCCTCATCCCTCGAGTGCTCTGTGTTCGTGGTGAGGGCAGCCGCGGGCATCGACGGGCATACGCGGTCTTTATTGCGTCGCGCTCAAAAAGACTGGCCCGCCCCGCCGTCTGCAAAATGCCTTAAGCTCAAGGCTCTGCTCAACGCCTGTTGGATTATGAGTTTAAATGTTTCAAGTAAAGAACGCAAGCTAAAGGCGACGGTAACAAAGGACATCCCGCACCCGCATAGCACACTTAGAAAATGAGAACACTATTGAGTTCTCTTCACAAGATGCTACTTTTTTATTTGCATAATGTAATTATCAAGAAGATGATTAATATAGCTCTGGTAGTGTCAGACTTATATTATTTTTTATATTAAGGTAGGACCTATTTGAAAAAAAATTCAAGCAATTAAATTTTTTTTTTAAATGTTTTTATACAGGTTTGTTGTATAAGTAGTCATGTTTCACACGTATATTTGTTCATAATATACCATCTTAATAATAGGATCGTATTTAATTGGTCAGTTGATTAACCTAACCTAAACCTATATAAATCTAGAATGAGGGACTAAAAATCATTAATGAGCGACTAATCATCGAATAATCGCCCATTTAGTATCTTTAGTCGTTCATTCTGAAATTTTTAGTCGCTCGGTTTATTATTTAGCTTATTATAAATGCGTGATGCTCGATGGAAAATCGGTAAAAATGCATGTCTTATCGTCCCCCTTAAACAGAAATTTATTCAAAATATCCCAAGTCTTTTGAAATACTAAGCAGACTCAACAAGTTCCATCACATTCTATAATCATTTTAGTCAAATAGTTCAGGCGCCAGTTACTTACTCCGCTAATGCCATTAATTATATAAATGTAGGTATTCATTAACGTAATGAATGGAGTTACGTAACTGTCATAATAACAAAACTTCACTTGTGAATAGTTTGTCTCGTGGTGGTGGCTGTGGTTTTAAGTTCAACACGTAAGCGATTAATAGTGCTTGGTCGTTTATAATATAATATGAGGTGAATAACTTTGTAAGTGACAGCGAGTCTCTATTTCACAAAAATGTGACTTTGACAACCGTAATTTCTGCGACAACTTAACTTTTGCCAAGTCAATTCGTATTGTAAATTATAAGGAGGTTGTTGGCACCGCGGGCATGTGCTCTCCATACTCATGTGCTCGGTGACCTTTGAATGAGAAAACACGAATCGAAAGACAGACGTCGTTATCAAAAAGAAACATTTCACGTCAGACACTAGTTTGACATCAGGTTGACCGTTGACTTGTTCAAGTTAAGCACACGATCAGAATAAGACTTCATCAGAATGAGAGATCTCGTGAGATCTCGTGCCATTTTTCGGGATCAATCCCGAAACATAATATGACGAGATTCCGTTCGAGTTCGACGGGATTGAGCGGCAGAACACAGAAAACGAAGATGACTTGAATCTTTCTATGATTGCAGAGGATTTGAATTTACGTGCTGCTGCTGCACAAACTAATACGTCACTTCAAGAGGAATTAGAAGAGATTCTGAGAGTATTTAAAAGTCATTTTTCGTGAGTATCCACGAGTTTAGATAAATTAGAGTTGGTCATAAAAAAGAAAGAGATCTATTCGAGTGTGGAGGAACAAGGGGGAGATTTTTGCACTTTGCATATAATTGCTTAGTCACACTGTTGCCAACCAGTGCTGCGTCGGAGAGGGCATTTTTAGCAGCTGGGTACATTGCAACGGACATTAGATGCCGTTTAGCAAATAGCACCCATAATACACTTTTTTTTAGAAGCTCCTTTTATAATCACCCGTCTACTTTCTAATCTCCTTGAGCTATATTTTTCCTGTTGAATATTACCTATATTAAACTGACATGTAAATAGCAAATGGTAGAAAATCAGTTTTGTATTATATTTAACTGGTCTGCAGATTTACCTATCCTAAACCTATCTAAATTCAGAATGAGCGACTAAAAATCCTTAACGGGCTCCAAAAAATCGCCCATTTGGTAAGGTCGCTGGAAATTTCTGGAAACTTTTAGTTGCTCGCTTTATAAAAGCCCTATTAAAAAGTAACGAATTACTTTTGGGAATTAGAAAGCCGAGCAACTCCATTATTACATTACTTTTTGCTCCATGTCTATTACTATATTTACAATAAGTTAGTAAGTTTTCTGTCGCTCTGTCGAATATGGAATCCAGCGAAACTAAATAAGCAATAACGAGAAAAACGAAAAATCTAATATAGAACAATAAAAAAGACTTCAATAAGGATACCCTTCAAATCATTAATTCTCAAGAGAACGATTGGCTTTCTATAATTTTGACGGATTCAATTATTTTATCGCCCCTTCCCAGAGGCGAATACCGTCAAAATTAATTAATTAACTATTGGTTTAATTAAATCATCCGAGCGCCGCTTAATTTATTATTTCAAGTGCTTAAGAAACTTTTATTAATCACTATTGGACATTAAAATAGAATAATTACATTTTCTTTTATACATTTTTTGAAGCTTTGAAAAAACTTTTCGAGAAAGGTCGCGCTTAAAAAGACGCACCGATAAAATATAATTTCACTTGACAAACCTGTTTTAGGCGATGTTTAAAAAAGAGATTATTTCTCTCGGATTAGCTATAAATTCTCATTTTAACTTGAAGCAGACATACCCCTTGCGCTAGTCAAGAAAATATTTAAGACTTTTATTTTATGAAATTCTTTGGTGAAATGGAAAAATAAACGGATGGAGAAGAAACTGTTCAGAATAAGATTTGAAAAACAAAAGCAAGGGTGGATTAATAATCCGCTTTTGCTGCTTGTAGAATTAGTGAATCGGATGTTTACGTTGAAGGAGATTGACCGGATCTGGGCCAAATATTGTTCAAGACATGAGAATACTAAGTTAATATTAATATTACATTAAGTTAATATTAATATTATATAAGTAGTATTAAGTTAATATTACATTTTTTCTTTAAAAAGATATTAAAAAAATAAAAAATAAATGTATGCTCGCGAAGTCACTAAGTTCCTAGTTACAAGTCATATTTTAGGTCTGATGGCCGATTTTAATGCTGTCTTTAGAAAATGTGTGATTTTAGCAATAATATAACCCGTTGTATTTTAAATATAAACTGAATAAATTGACCAAAAATCATAACGAACTGAAAACCCCATACAAAAAATATTTTATCTAAATACACCTCGAATATATTTTGAAGTGCTTTGGATTACATACTAATATTAGTCTAAGGAACATTATGGCCATGTAACAATTTTGGGCAGCTTGCTTGGTCCAGCTCCTATAGATAAATGGTCAGTCTCCTTAAAACTTATTTTTCATACAAAGCAGCCACCGCAGTTTCGAAGTCTATTCAATGTAAACAAACAAATAATCAAATTTTTCCTCTTCATTTGAAAATGGGTTTGAGAAAATAATGATCTTGTCCTGTCCTTATTTGTGGTGTCTGTAAATTCATGAGCAATAATAGGTATGTAGGCTTAGATTATACCTGTATGTAGTATGCATATTTGACAGGTCTTGACAGGTAATATAGATGCTTATAGCTGTCAGCAGTAGCTACTATAGGTCAGAATCTAGTCAGAATTCCATTTGTTCGATAAGAGATATTTATCACAAATACAGTCACTGTCCACGGCGCGTCATGTGACGAACACATGACGATTCAATGCAAGCAATCGTCAATTGACGATAATGTCGTCAAAAAAGTCAGTTTGATCGCAGTAGGTATGTGTAGTATGTGTGTATTTTATTAAAAAGTCACGTGCGCCATCTCGGATTTCGTTTCTCGCTTAGACAAAGAATCCTGGTTTCTCGTCATTGCAAATGAAATCTCGTCATTGCAATTGCAAACTTCTGTCATCACATAAAAAAACAATAAAACTATTTTTCTTCTTACATTATATTTCTAATACCCGAAATACACGTGTCACCAACCAGCAAAATTAATAATAGATTTTTTTTTATGTTACGAGATGGCAAACAAGCTTGCGGCCCACCTGATGTAAAGTGGTCACCGCCGCCTAAAGACACTTGCAATATTAAGTGTAAATCACTTAACACCGCAAGTGCGTTTGCCATTCTGGGGACTAAGATGATATGCCCTCCATGCCCAGTAATTACACTGGCTATCTTTCCCTTCAATCCGAAACACAGCGAACTGCTTCACGGCAGAAATAAGAAAGGCGGTGGTACCTACCCAGACGACCCTACATGTGGGTCTACCACCTAGTAAAATTAGACTAAAATAAAAAATGTGACAACCCTAGATGTCTAAACAAAAGTGGCATTTTCCTCAACCTCAAAGGCGTCGGACCACTGGATGTACTTACACTGTGGTTTGATTAAGAGAAGACTGTGGAATGGGTCAGGATTCTTCTTGCTCAACAGTAGGATTACTGATCTTCTGATGAGTCTTTATATGCCTACTCCCACGAACTCTGGCTCCAGATTTGATCGACTAATTCGTCGTACTCTTTAGGTAGTATTGTTCAGACAACACATAATTATGTACGTAGAAATTACATGTTTACTGATGAGATGTGGCATTTTCAATATCCAATTTCGCGTTTGCAATTAACGCGTGTAGCAGACAGTAATCTGGTATTAATCTTTCGCATGATTAACTACCGATTAGCTTCGGCTCAATCCATATGTAACTACAATGTTACGAGAAATTGAAACAGTGCATGCAGCGAATAATTTATGTCCGAAGCTTTGTGCACTGTCACAACTTTGATTACGTCATAACCAGAGAACTGAACCACAAACTGACAAGTCTACAGATAGTAACAACCGCCTAGTCTGGTAATTTTAAAGACGCCGCTTGCTGACGTACATTTTCACTGTCAAACTGTGGCTATAATTCCAACGTGGACTAGGAAATTCGGCATAGTCGCTGTGTATTTAGTTCAATGACATAAAACAGCACCTTCAATCGTCCAAAATCGTATTCTCGCTTTGTTTAGACATATCACACCATAATACCTGTGGAACGGCTTGTCGTGAAGGGAAAGTTGAAGACACAAGAGTGCGCGGCAGCTCGCTCATGCGTTGGACCGACCAAGTCAAAACTGCACTCAATGTTCCACTCCATTCTACGATATATGAGAAGAGCTGGGTAGTGCGGGAGGAATAGTTACGGATTGTAAAACTTGCCGCCACACCAGATATGACCACTACGACCACACTGTCAAGAGTGTAACAAGGAAAAAGAAGATATTTTAGTAGGTACATTGTGTAATTTAGTCTCCTGACCATTCAAAGGCTATCTGCAAGATATAGCTCATTTTAGCGATAAGATAGGCCATAACGCCCATTGGGCATTCGCTAGGATTGTTCATTTTTAACTCTTCCTGATTTTCAATGACGTGTAAAAAGATTATTCTATTCAATTCTATGTTGCGCTTCATTGTATAGTTTCATCAGGGAAATGTGGGTTTTAAAAACATTTCGTAATTTTTATAAGAGTTACATATAGGGTGTGATTCGATAAATATTTTATAGCTCAATTGATCCATCTAGTTACTAATTATACTATTGAGATTGAAACAAGTTCCTAATCTCAGATCAAAGGTATAGTAGAACTTTACTATTATGATCTGAGGTTCTAATATAGTAATGGATTACTATAGTAACGAAAAAAATAATTGGTAATTATTACAAAAAAAAGAACTTAAATAAATATATAAACAACAGTCTCGTTTACAAAGCTTCTGTCACTACGAAAATTTGCATTCTAGATATTATTTTAAAACCTACCTAGAGTAGTAATATTCTTTAAAATTCCATCTGTAAAGCCAGCGTAACTAAAACACCAATTTATAAACTAGCTGACGCCAAGAAACAAAAATAAATCAAACTTTCAGAATTAAAATGTTCCTAAGCGCTAAGTTAGCAATTAAGTTGCAATCAGAGCGGCGCACCGTGCGCTAAGTTTGTTCAAACGGACAAGTTCCATTGTACTAAGTCAGCTCGAAGACCTAACTTCCTAGTTCCCTCAATAACTCCACAATTAGTTGTGTTGTTCCATCTGCGTGTGAGTATTCAATTTGTTATGTTTCTGTATGGAATTTATAACGTATGCACTTGATTGTTGGTACTGGCCTAACTTATGTACCACCAAGTTTATTTATTGGCCTGTATGCAGTATTGTTGCTGTTTGGGATGGTTCAGAAAAGTATGACGTTTAAGACTCATTTGACCACACCCGAGCAAGGAAACTTAGGCAATGGCAGAACAAATAAGCTTCAAAGCTAAGCTATGTTCGAGTGTGTTCTTGACATACACGAGGTCATCCCGTTTTCACCGTTTAAGACGTTCTACAGCAGATATTAACATCTTCTCAGCATCTTTTATGATACGCACCACTGAATTTGCCTGGGATTTTTACTCGGTCTTCGTCTTCTTTCCAACCAATTGCGGGTCATCCCTCGTATATCATCGCTACATCTAGTCCATCATGTTTGCCAAGATCCGGTCTCTAATTCATACAACGGTTGTCGGTTCTGAGGCTTATTTACCACTCCATTGCCGCTTCAATTGACTAATTCTCTGGGCTATGTGGCTTCTTCGAGTTCTCTTCCGAATTCCCTCATTTCTGGACTGATCCTTTAGAGATAAGTAAGCTTGTATTAGAATATAAAAAAGTGGCAGCACTTACAGCCTGATGAAAAGGACCTAGTTACAGTCACAATTAAGGTTATAGAGCGATGTTTTTGCTAGCTGACTATTTATTGAAATAGGTAAAAAAACTAATGCGAAAGATGTTACTTGCCTACTGATAATTGTGAATGAAGTGGTATTTCTACTAAATATAAAGATACTTAAAATGTTTGAAAAATAAACCAGTAGGCATTTTCTTAACGAAGAAACAAAATTAAAAAGTACTCCTTACGTCATTGGGAATTTTTTACAAATTTAAAATGATGAAAATAAAAATTATATCAAAAATTATTGTCTACGCTTTGCATAGCAGACTTCAATGTTTTGCGTGTTATTTAAAAACTTATTGTCTTGAAGAAATATTAATAATTCACTGCTGCTGTTGACGACTTTAGAAAAGGTATTCGCATAGCTGAATACTTAAGTACTTTACACATAATATTAATATAAATTTACGAAGCTAATAAATAAGAAGTCTTATTTTACATTTTAATTGCAAATATCTCACTTATAAAATATCACAGTCATTACAAGTTTTAATAACTGAAACAACAGATATACGACCTTTGTCTCAAAGACTATTTATGGCGATAAATATTCAAAGACGTTGCACCATCACTTCAGAACAAAATCTTCCGCCTATTCAGGCTTAATTAAAACCATTGAAATATTTCATAACAAAGTGAAAAACGCATTAAAAGTTTATCGGCGGGAAGACAGCATTGCTCGTAACAAAAACAAAGTCACAGAGTAGAAAGCTCCAATTGTAAAAGTTGTGGCAGACGACAGCGGACAAAATAGCGTGTTGTCAAATATTTTCATTTTCTGAATGCAAGATGTCAAACATGTTTGAAAATTGTGTATAAAATGTTTTCTTTGCAACCAGAGTAGTATGTAAAACAGTGGGGGTACGAAAACCTTCCGTCAGTTTTACATACATACATACGAGCATGCTCGCACTCCTATGGGGGGTAAATAAGAGCCTAAGGTAACACTTTATTACACATAAAGCCACATCCGGCAATATGGGAGATGCAGCGCCTCCAAATAGTATAAAGTTGCAAGTCAGACGCCTTCATAAAAAGGGCACCAACACAACCCCAAAAAGTGACAATCCTTCAGCAAACAAACAAACAAAAGCCAACTACCAGGACAGATCAACATCGTCTCAGCAGTCCATGTATCATCAGTTTTTTTAAGGGTTCCCAAAGGGTAAAACGGGATCCTATTACTAAAACTCCGCTTTCCGTCCGTCTGTCACCAGGCTGTATCTCATGAACCGCAATAGTTAGACAGTTGAAATTTTCACAAGATGTATTTCAGTTGCCGCTATAACAACAAATACTAATAAACAGAATAATATAAATATTTAAGGGGGCTCCCATACAACAAACGTGATGTTTTTTGCTCGATATTGATAACGGCAACAGGTAGACGCTTGAAATATTCACACAATATTGAGTTTCACTTTGAAAATAAATAATTAAATTAAAATAAAACAAATATTAAAGGGGGGCTCCCAGACACGATTTTATGATTTTTTTAAAAGATAAGTATACCTGAAAATATTAGGTTTAAAATTAACGTAAACAAAATTAAATACAAATTCCCTTAGGAATTTTCCTGATTTTTTCCAGCGGATTTTGATTTTTTATACTCTGTGGTTTGCAAACTCGCATAGGTCCTGCATGGTGGTCAACGTAGCCTGTAGACGCATCACTGACATAACACTCGCGCGCCGCCAACCCTTGTCCCTTTTCCTACCGTGGAGCTCTGGTAAATTTAAACCTTAACAATAAAAACTGTATTTATTCAAAAAAGGTGTGATAAATTTTACTTTCATTTTAGAATGAAATTTAAAATGACCTTTCTCTCGACGTAATCATCAGCTAATAAAAAAAAAAGTTTATTCCACTCATACCTAAAGAATTATTTTATTAATACTATTACGATAATTGCTTATAAACAATAGAAATCTGTTTAAATAACTTTTATTTTCAATGTAAATTTTAGACCCATATATAACTTCCATCATTCCCTGCGCGGTCCAAATTTGTCTTGTAATACATTGCCGCAACTTTTTTGTCGTCATAAATTAATTTGGCAAGTTAGATTGCAGCCAGGAACAATCTTGAACGTCAGAAGCTTTTCAATCTAACTGTCCCTGTGTGTGACAAGCTTTCATACCTTTTTCTACTTTGTTATTTGTTTTGATTAGCAATAATAAGGGGAGGTATAATTGTATTAAACGCAAATTGTTCTGTTTCCTAATGTTGGGATGTTACGTTCCTTGTTTCTCATACTCGGAACGACTTTGCGTAGAGTATGAACAATTGAGTTATGAATGTGTGCATAATGACGTAGGATCTAGGTGGCGTGTTAGCGCTCCGGTTTTGATAATGAAAACAAAACCATTTCTATTGTCAGCTAATGATGGGTGAGCAAAAGTTTTTCCGTACTTCGAATCCGCCTTTATTGCCTTACCAGCATCTGTGCCTCTATCTGCTAAAACCAAACTTAGGTACCGTACAATAATAAGTAGGCTCCTACATAGGTAGGCAGAAGAAATGGCCGCATACGTTCTAATGGAAAGTAACGCAGTAGAAATACTCCGGGCTTGTTACCTGGGTAGACTCCAGGATGTCTTCAAAAGCATCAAGGCGCTTAGAGATTGGAAGAATTGAGCTGGTTAGATTGACTCAGTCTTTCAGTCTCCGGCACAAAACAATACGAAAATTGTTCGTTCCCCCGTATGGCTATTCATTTATTACGTACGACAATTTTTGCTACTTTTTAACCCTTGCCCTGTTTTAAGAAAAAAATGATTTGGCCCTACGACAAAAAGAAGAAGAGATGGTCCTGTGGTGTGATTCATAGTACTCACATGAGATTCAAAACCATGACCGTGGCTTTTACAATTGAGAAGGAATTTATTGTGCTTTCTTATTACGCTGGCGCAAGGCAAACAAAATCTCGTTATACGTTTTTAAAATTAAATAAAACTTAATTTGGTAAAATTCCTAAATATTTAAATTCATGCCAATAAAAACGCATGCGTTTTAAACTATATCATGCAGATCTAGTATAGCTATTTATATTTACTTCCAATTAAAGTTGCCTAATAAATTATCAATCTTCAGAAGTTTTAAGTCAGCTTTAGTTTCAGCACTTAGTTTTCTGTCTCAAGTTCGTTATGAACTTTCTACGTATTAACTTTGACAGAACTGTTAGTTTTCCACTCTCTCGAGATTTGCGAATGCAACAAATCAAGAAGCGAATGATTCGCTGAGCCACAGAAACTAAAATGAAAATAAATCTTGTTATAAAATTATGAGACAAAATACTTTGAGAAAGGACGCCTGCAGACCGAGCACTGAACTCGATAAACAAATTACGACAGTAATTCGACAAAACCACTATATCAGCATATCACCACACCAAAATAGAACCTATACTCAATAAATTTATAAAAATTTGTGTAGGTATATATTATTATTTATCAGTCAAAAACTATTATTATATGTCAGTCAAGAACCTAAACTTAATGCTTCTTTCATATTCAGCATAATAATTGCAGAAACAAAACATTTCAGTTCAAACACACAATACTATCAATATAATAAATATTTATAACTGGCCTAATAACGTACTCCAGCTCACAACGACAAAGATAACGTTACCGAAGAAAGTTACCAAATATGATATTGCAAATTTGTTTCACAGATCTTCCTACCCAGTTATGGTAAAGACTTAAATGTATTACCAACTTAAATAAACAATTCCACGTTCATATCCCGAGCATACAGAACACGGCAAGTCAAACCTCTCAGTTCAGCATCTTGGAATTGCAGACTAACTACAATTTAAGTGGTTAGACGTAGACATAACTAATTTCAGCTTACCTGAACTCCAAGACAAACGCAGAACTAGCGTCGCTTCGACTTACGACGACATTTAGTTTGGCAACTAACATTTGCCCTGAGGATCATAGCTAAGTCGAACTAGACAATGTTGTAAGCTAATTTGTGTATGTTTGTGTAGAAGTATGCTCAATTGAAACACAATGGCCGCTTACGCTAACAATGTAGAATTTCAAAGCTTAATAAACACTTTCTTCGCATTCATGCCATATAAACCAACTGTATTTGTTGAAATTTAAGTTTGAATAAAAGGGGACTTAACTAGTAACATTTCTCTATCATGAATTTTAATTCCAACACCAAACTACGCAGTTCTCAAGTCGCAGTTAACAAGACGATGGTTGGTAAATCTTAATATATATAAATGACGTGTCACGTTGTTTGTCCGCAATGGACTCCTAAACTACTTAACCAATTTTAATCAAATTTGTACACCGTGTGCAGTTTGATCCAACTTGAAAGACAGTTTTTATCTTGATACGTAGTCCTAATTTTTTTAAAACTGCATATTTAATGTTATAGGACAGTAGTATGAAATTAACACAGCAACGCGTGGCCGGGACAGCTAGTAAAACTATATATTTAATAATTCAACTTGTGAGACATATAGGAAAATTTATATATATATATATACTCTTTATTGCAATTTAAAATACATAAAAGCACAAAAACAGAAACATAGTTTGCAAGGGCGGACTTATCTCTAAAAGAGATCTCTTCCAGTCAACCCATGAATGCTAGTTTAGATTTCAAATGTAGTGTAGGTGACTAAAAAATGCAAATAAAGTGTAAAAAAAAAAACTAATTAATATATATATATATACATAACATATGAATACTATTATAATATATACATACACGCAATACTTACGTAATTATATAATTAATATCAATAGATAAATATATTATAAATACTTACACAATTATAAATATATAAAGATCATAAACATATTGTATATAAACATACATGATTGGAATAAACATTAACTTGCAAGGATTATCTGGAGACTTGTGATAAGTAGTGCTGCTTTAATCTATATATTCTTCTTTAACTTAACACTTGAAACTAGATATTTCTTCAATGTTTATATCTTGACCAGTTTTATCAATAATATGGCGTTGCATCAATTTCATAGCGTTAATGACGGGTTGATCAAAGTTTGCAATCTTAAGAGACCTAACACTATACTTAGGTATATTGTGTAGGTCGGAGGAAGTCTTCAAGTCAATACCTAAAAAAAGCAATAGGACACCAGCATATTTCGACAAAAAGCTAAGTTGCATACGCTACAAAAATATATGCCGCCATAATATCAAAATTCGTTTCTGCCAAAGATGTCAGCTCATTACTGTAACCTAATAAAAAATCTACAGTTTAATCTAGAAGTCAACCTGACTGTTAGCTGAGAATTCATAAAGTTTTACAACTTATAGACAGTAAAATTCTTATTAGACATAAATTAAACTGTGCGCGATCTAATAAGGACATTGTTGAGGACTCAACTTTGTCATTTGTCAAATAGATATATCAGAGTCAGCAGTTTTTCGTTTAATACATTCTTTTATACCTGATTTCATAGAAATATCTATGAAATCAGGTATATTTACCAAGCTATCAAATATTATTACTATATTCTTTACTGTATTTTTCCTTCCTTTATGATGATAAGCATTTAAATTTACATCAACAATAAGCGTAAAGGCCATATGATACCGGCAGAGTAGAATAGCATTACCACTATATCCTCCAATGGTTTTCGTAGAAGACGACTAATGGATCAGCAAAGGGGTATTGATCACCTTATACTCCATCAACATTAGGCGACTATCAGCATTAGGCGACTTCTGCCTAAACCTCCTTCGATGACAAGGAGAGGTCTTGTGTCCCAGCAGTGGGACACAAGGCCTCTCCTTGGCTGTTATGAAGCGTAAAACTAACAACACTAACGTCAAAAAAATCTGTAAACATCAATTATTTTGCATTGGTATATGATAGATTCTACGAATATTATCGCTCGGATTCCTCTATTGGTAGGTGTTCTCAAAGTATTAAGGTTAGCACAAAACTACTTATTTGTCACCCTCAGTTAGATTTCGAGAACAACTAACAATGCCAATCCCAAGGAAGTTAACGTCAGGAACCGGACAAATCCTATTCAACGTGTTCAGAATGTGTAATTATTTTATTGTTTCCTAATTCTAAGTTTTTTTTCTTCTTATATATTTTTACATGGGATGTAGTGAGAAATAATGCATAGTAAAATTGTATTTAAATTCATTGGTGGAATGGAAACAATGGTGATGATGTTGGTGGAATTCTCAAAGATTTGATAACTTTGCTAGAACTAAGGTTACAGATAAACTATGGAGGCTTAAAGGAATTCATCCATTAATATCTTAGTCTTCCAACATATTAAGGCGAAGGAACGTACAGCAACGCTCCATAAACCGGTTCCCAACGTTTGTATCCGATTAATTGCTAGAGCATTCTCCGCGCAGCTTCTAGCTCCGGCATGTCAATGAAAGCAATTACTATCACCGTACACGCACCGTATAGACCACCCAAACCACCTATTACCCCACAATGCCAATAAGTGAATCTATTATCTAATAGCCACGCGACGCATCTCGATTTAGATGTAGGGCCTTTGTTCCTTCGTACTTGCATGAATGATGGATTACGCACCAATAGCCCAATGGCAACACGAAAACATCCACTCCATCAACACAGAAAAAGCGACTCTTTACCGTCCTCACCCCCACCGTCCAACCATACGCTTAAGGTCTAAGTTGCTTTGCATGATCTCCGACAATTTCTTTTACAAAGATGTAAACGCCAATCGATGTGTCAGTCGGCTGATGGGGAAACTTTTCATTTTGCCGATGTATCGGGCCGATGTTGTCGGGAAAAACAATTTTCTTGCTATTTGAACGCTCATTTTTAACGTTATTGAGAGGGAATTTTTTAGTGTTGAGGTTCGGTACAGTCGCGTGTTGCTTCGGGTGTGAACTGAACGGGTTTAGGAATTTTTACGATAGAATACATCTTTACTTTTTTTATTCTAAATGGTTGACAGACAAGCATACGGCCTGCCTAATGGTAAACACAACACGATAAATGTAGGATTATTTCACTGCGTAAGGTAAAGTTACTAAACCCAGTTCAGGCTACTACAAATTCGAACGCTGTGCCCTGGGTCGACTACCATACTTTGCATAATATTGACATAATAAAACAACGTCATTTTCACTCAAACTTTTGAATTATTTATAATAATTTGTAGTAATATATTTTTGTGATAAAAAAATGGGGATTTATATTAGGTACATTTAGGTAGTGTACATCATTCTTGCAGGTATCCTTATTTTCACTATCAATCGATTTTAGGGTTATTATGACTTTTAATTAATAATGTGTTTCTGAATAAACGTTACTTATTGAATTAATAATTTACCAATGTTGACGAAATATAGAACCGCGGCTTCGAATCCAAATTTTTATACTCACAACAATAATATAAAAATATTACAAAGGAATATTTGGCAAGATATTTCCCAAACATTCCATCGTTGGAAAAGAGTAGATTTTGATAAAGGGAACTTTGTTCAAAACATAATCTATCAAAGTAACGGATATCAGAGTTATTGTGATTAAAGTATATTGTTATTGTAATAGAAAAAATATATTTATTCGCATTACAATAGAATGTAACATCAAAACTGATATAGATGATTACTTTTACATTGTATAGGGGTAGGAAGTATTGTACTTTTTGTATTATCCTCTGATTTTTGAAACAAGCTAATTACTTATCAGATAATTACTTAGGGGTTTGTTTTGTTGTCAATATCAAAAGAGGATTGCAATCCGAATGGAATACCTTTGAGTCCGAATCCTACAGTAGGTTTTCTTTCATTCTGCAACAAAACATTTCAGTTATTTGCATTATTAGTTAACAGTTAAGGTTATTCCCTAACCTAAGCGTTCCCCTAACCCCTGAATATGTGACGTTGGAAGTGGTAAGAGAGAGAAGGCCGCAGACTACTCTGCCAAGAGTACACGGCTAAATCTTTTTGATTGCCAAAGGTATCACAATAGTTCTGGAAATGCACTTAATGTTCAAACGGTCTTTGAATTTTCTATGATTGAAATTTTACTACAAAACTGTAGATTTTTGGGTAGTCTCACCTGCCATCGTCTTAAAAATAAGGGAGTGCAACTTTACCTACCAAAATAAGGAAGAGTACGCTCCACAGAACATAGAAATACGATTACGATCGGAGATGGTGTAGAGTAATTGATACCACTGTTTTCACTTCTAAGATTCTGTGTATGAGTAAACGCAAACTAAAGTATTTGCTCAAAAAGTCGGTGGCGTAGTGCGTAAGAGCGTTGTCTCCCACCACGGGAGGCACTGGTTCGATCCCCGCCACGCACCAATGTGTTTTCAAATTTTGAATTCATATGTACGTTTAATCGACGCTTTTACGGTAAAGGAAAACATCGTGAGCAAACCTGCACACACATACGAAGAAATTCTTAGGCTGTGTGGGAAGTCGACTAACCCGCAGTTGGCCAGCGTGGGTGAATAAGGCCTAATCGCCCCTAATGTGGGGTAGGCTCGAGCCTCTCGGTGGGGAGATTATATGAGCTGTTGATGATGATGATGATGATGAAAGTATTTGGTCATGTTTTTGTGCGTTGTTGAATTGACCTACTTACTGGGTAAGACAACCTTACAATTTGGAGTTTTATAAGTTGGAAGGCACGAAAAAAGACAGCAATTTTTTTCGTGCCTTCCAAGGCACCAATCTGCGTTCCAATTGGACACTTAGTTCCTTAACTTCGCGATTGTTAACGAAAGATCCACTAGTTCAACTGTTATACTAGTGTGATTAAAACGCAATGCAGTCATTATTTGCCGATGGCCAAGCATTTCAAATAATTGGACAGCATAAACTTCGACTATTTTCGTTTCCATCATTCGTTGGCAAGGCTTGTTTTTTATATTTCTCCACCATACATCGAGAGAAAAATTCGATGAACATTTCGCGGAACCATTAATAGTATTTATTTATTCTGTTGCACAGACAAATACAGGAACCAATGGCCGTGTAGGTATGTTTGAGACGAGTCACAAGCTAATGGAGGTTTATTTCAAATGCACATTTAAAGTTGCAAACTATCTAGTGTTCTTTTGAGTTCATAATTAATCGGAAATAACATAAAATAAGATAAGATCAAATTTCATTTTAATGTTAGCCTAAATAACATAGTAAAATCTAAGGAAATTACAAAAATATAGTGACGCAGAAAATAATAATAAATTAATGATAAGATAGAGATTTATTTCAAATGCACATTTAAAGTTGCTAACTACATATTATGTAGCAACTTTAAATGTGCATTTGAAATAAATCTCTATTAGCTTGTGACAGAATAAATAATATATATTCGAACGTCCACTTGCTCTATCCTGAAATAAATAGTGGTCTAAAAAGTTGTAGCTGGGGAAGCGTTTTGATGGAAATACGGCATTACACATATTTTATTTCGAGTTGTGTAGCGTGTTTCGTTTTGATTTCTATATAAAAAATATAACCTAAAAAATTGAAATTTAATAAATTCACATCCAGACGCTTTAAGCTTCTACCTTGCACCAAAGCTTTAGGCTCGGGGCTGTTTTGTATTTATGTAACTGGAGGGTCAGTTTTCCATTTCTCTTTATGTATCTCGTACGTTTTATGCATTTCAGTAATATTTATGTACCTATAGGATATTCACCAATGTTCCGTGTGCCGTGATGATTATCTTCAGATATTCAATATTCAATAAATTAATAATTTGTTGCGGTGTTTTTTATGAATGTAAACTGTAAATGTATTTTCCGGGAGCATTTCGGATGAATTATTGACATTGCCACATATTTACGTGTCCATGGTTCATTACTGTATATGCCAATTATCATTGTGTATAAATATTCAGTTTATTTAAATCTTACATTAGGCCAGTACAGATATGGTTTATTGATTTTACAAACTGAAAACCAAAAAACAAAATAGCTCATTTTTTACAGAGAGTAATCACAATGTTGTATGTTTTTAATAATGTATATAATGTAAGATGTCTTATGAGAGTAAACTGATCTAGGCGACAGGCTGGCAAATCGAGTCTATTTCGATTTTCAATTCGAGCGGATTACCTATGAGTAAAAAATTGATTTAACGTTTGCATTTTTTTATGTTCTGTTCTGTGATTTTATGTCTTATGGAATAATAGAATACAATAATTTTTACTTTTTAACAATATTTAACCACACCGGCTACGGGATCATTGCTCAAGAAGTGCAATTTCATGCTCAATTTGGTTGAACCTTAATTGTGTTACTACGGCTATATCAACAATTTTAATTTATAGTCGTGTTCTGACTATCAAAAGTAAAATTCAAGCCAGTTCCATGAGCTATTGAGCATTCCGGGTGAAATACGCTGCTACCTTCGGATTTAACTTGGCACTACGTGAGATGACAAACAAGGCCTCCTGGTAGACTCTTGAACCGATGGCATCAAAATTGACTTTCATAAGTGTACAAATTGTACCTAAATGAATAAAGAAATTTTGACTTTGACTTTGAATTTTGATGAAGACAAATACTCATCATATCTACAATAAAAAAGGGAAACCTAAATTCAGTTAACTATGCCAAAATATATGAAATTTCAGTCGGTTTTAATAAAAAAAAAAACTCGATACCGCATCCCTAAAACACAATACAGTAAAAATCACATTCAGAATATTCCGGGATGCAGACGAACAACATTTCGGAAAAAACAATTTAAAATCGTTTCTCCCTACGCGGAGTGAACAACAATATCATATAATAGCTCACAAATGAGAAACAATAACTTCACACAGAAACAATTGCATCGTACAAAAACGTTGCTTTGATCAACCCCTTTCAATAATATTGGGTTTAGGCCGTTTATACTGTGTTAGATTCAAACTATTGCACATTATGTCTATGTTATCTGATCGATGATTGCCCAGATCACGGAATTCCTCAGCATAAAGAAAATTATATGGCTAATAGAAAATAAGGCAAATTGACGAGAGCAATCTATTATTCTATTTTTCTAGTCAAATACTGGGTACATCTTAATTTAAAAATGGCGGAGTTTGATTATAATTATGCTGAAGCACCATGATCTGGCTCATTATACTAATCTTGTCCGGAAATTAAAAATTATATCCAAAAATTATATTGTAATGAAAAATTACCTCCAATTTTCTAGATGTGTGAAAGAAAAAACATTGAAATAATATTTTCCATATGCTTACAGTAAGCTAGTCCCTCAGGTCATAAAATTAAATAATTATAAACATATCAACGAAGGGTATGCGGGTTGTGAACAAAGCCTGCTTTGCGGTCTCTAAGCACTAATATATGCACGGTTTTTTTTTTGTTGTTTTATTACTCTCTCTTTCTCTCTTATTAATCCGTCATCGTTTGGCTCTTATATAACTTGGAAATGTTCTGTTGCATTTAG
Source organism: Elophila nymphaeata (assembly GCA_955850985.1). Taxonomy (NCBI): domain Eukaryota; kingdom Metazoa; phylum Arthropoda; class Insecta; order Lepidoptera; family Crambidae; genus Elophila; species Elophila nymphaeata. The sequence continues at coordinate 8,645,167 of OY039073.1, forward strand.
GTGATGAATTTCAATAAATATGACTATTTGATGATTTGATGAGCGATTTGAAAAGTAAAGCATATCAGCTGTCCGGGCATACAAATTTAATGTATTAAAAATATCTTCAAAATAGGTATTAACTCGTTAAGCCCCGTTCGCGCTCAGGAGCGCGAGAACACAATTAAAATCAATTGTGTCTGGATATTAATAATCGTCCAGGGATTAATTAATAAAAAGTATATTTTCATAAAACTTTATTCATCTTGTAAATTATTTGAGAAATTATAATATGAGAAAAGTACAGTTTTTGTGTGCTTTTAATGTTTAATGTACGCGCGGGAATCTCCATTCCGGCCAAGGTCGCCAGCACAGGTCAGCCCCTTAATAGCCATATCATAAATAATTTGATACATAATAAAACTCAATCAACGTACGCGATATTTTCAAAACCGTTACATTCGTCAAACAGAATATACGAGTATAAGCAAGTTCGTCAAATTCAGATTTACACGAGTATGGTTGTAGGGGATTATTCCGAAGTATTTTTTATTTGTGAAAGCGCGGCGCGACGCAAATATGAACATTTCGAATGATGAAATATTTATTAAGCCGAAGGCTGGGCTTAATGCAGGCTTTAAGCGTACGTTTGGCCTGTTTTTAGTACACGTTATATGAAACAAATTTTAAGATTCTTTCGTCCATTCGTTAGCGTTTACTTTTCATGATCTCTTTAATCAAAATTTTGATATTATCTTCTTTGTTCCTAATGTAATCATTAGTGGAATTGAAATGTACTACGAAATAACACCTTAAGGGTTATTTTTTAATGACCTTAGTGGTGAGTTGAATATGTCTAGTACCCAGATTTAACCACAAAGCTACTGATTATACTCGTTTAAATAGTATATAATATTATAATATGGACCCACGATGTGGCAGAGATTAATGAAATAGTTCTATTTCCTGATATAACTAGGTAAAAATTACCATATTGTTTAGACGTCAAAGCTGATGATCAAAGCTGGTGGTGATACTGTTTTAAGTCCTGCAGGGGGCCTCTTTAGCAATGTCTATGTAATTCCCTCACTGATTATCACTTTCATCTGTCAGAAAATGGGAGTGGCCTCCCCTTGACTATCTGCTATCCAGAGGGCATAGATAGTAAAATTAATTTTAATTTATACCATGAACTTTTGCTGTCATCTGTACATAGTTTGTTATTAGGTATACAGAAAAATACGCCAGAGTTAACCAATAGCGTTGATAAATCGCAAACATTGATAAATTCCAGCCAACCACAACCGCGTTTGTGTTGGCGATTCGTAGAATATTTGATCTGGTTTTCGTTCTGAAATACAGTTGGTCCAAGTAAACGAATATTTTTAGGTTTCTCGGTATAATTTCTAATTATTCGTTTGCTGTATCCTACGCGAAAAAATTTGCTCTTTTTCTTAGAAGAAAAAAGCTTGTTAGGTCGCCATCACTTTGAAGTATTTACTACTCCGTAATCTAGTGATTCGCCAACTCCCATAAAGGGTTCGAATCCCAGAGGGTTTTGGGACCTAGTCCTTCAAAACGAAATATGTCAATAGCTGACATATGCTCAACAATGTCCAAGATAGCCATATATTCAAAATTGGATGAGATGTTTTTAAAAATACCTGCCATTATTTAAGCAAAGTCAATAAGTAAATTCTTAACTTGATTAATCGGTTAAATAATTCAACAAATAGCAGATTAAAAATTAATATTTGTTTTATTCTGATTTTTGGGGTAAAAATTTAAATATATTACGATTATATCATTACCAACTGTACTTAATTAACTTGACGCTAAATAGGTACAAAAATACGATTAACCCAAAAACTTTTCAAAGTTAATACATTGACGTCTAAATTCTGCAGCTTTACGACCGAAGAATTTCAAAGTCAATTAAAATCACCCAGTCACAAGTTGTAATTAGGTCGTTTTTACAATAATCCGTTACTGACCTTACGTTTAACGTATTTTAACATTATACTTAAGAGAATTCCTTTTTGTTAATGAGGTATAAAGGTAGCCTTATCTCGTTGACGATCCATCAAACATTACCCGGATAGTATTAGCATTAACTGACCATGACAAAAGGATTATTCACTTATCGCTCGCTTTGTTACTGAATAATTCTTTATTCCGTGCCTTACCTTTTGACAGGGTACACAATTTACTTTGCACAAAGGATCCTCATGTGTTTGTGAATGATAAGGACGGCCCTGTTTTATTAACTACCAGAACGTTGCTCATGTGTACCTATGTCGTCGTCCAGTCGTAAAATTGGCCAGATCATGAAATACCTTAGCATTTTTTTTTTAAATAAGCCACCTTTGATTATTTCTATTTCTTGTTTGTGTGAAATAGAAATGAGCTAACAAATTTCTTAGTTCGCGATTTAATGGTCACAGGGTGACAACGTAAGTCAGATAACTTTGTCCTTATGAGGAAGGGAGAAGGTTCAAACGCATGATATAACATATAACACCCGCCATATCGTACTAAATTTGACGATTTTCCAATTCATTAATTGACTTACCCATAAAATTAGTACAAGATTTGCCTAGGATTTCACAGGGAATATAAAAAAGATGGATCCGGAAAAAAAATTTCTACTGGACATATCGTGATCTGAGGCACATTCCCAAAAACACAGTTCAAAAATTTACATACGACATACGGTAAACTGTTGACCTTCTTCTAGCTTAAATTAGATTAAGCTCTGGAATATTAAACTCGTCTAAGGTTCTCTTCTTCATTTTACTATATAGCGATAATTAGATAAGCATGCCAGTGTCAACAATCTCTTGTTTTACTGACTACTGCAGGTTGTCATTGATGATCACCGGGTTTTCCAAGGTCTTCGCCTTCTTAGGCGAAGACCTTGGAGGGTCCTCAAGCCTGTAGGTCGGCCATTCCTAGCGGAGTCTCTCGACCGCCTAGCGTCCCTATGGCGTCCGAATCGGAAGGGAGGCTCAACAGTCTTCAATCGTTACTTACTGACCTGCTCACCTTTTACAAAAACTCACTTTATTAAAACATAAAGAGTAAATACGTAAATAATAATTATGAAACTTACACCAGACGAACAGAACATAATAAGGGAGGAACATCTCGCTTTCATTAACCGGGTCGTTTCTATTATAAATACATAACTCTTAATAAACAGCCGACAATATCCCGTCCATCCTCTAAGACAAATTTAAATTAAAGCCCTATGCCTGAAATTCGACAGCATTGTACCTTCAAAGCAGACAAGAACCGCCCGCCAAAGGCACCCCATTGAGCAGATTTAATTAACAAGATATGAGTCTCTTTAACAGACTCAGCCCACTTTTTGGTACATTGAAGATTAAAATTCAATGAGCCGACAAGATATAAAATGAATGTTGCGGCTATATTTTTACAGGTTAATTAATATTAAAATTAGTAAACGTATTACATTTCGGCCGATAAATAATCAGCCCAGAGCCATGATCGGGGATGCCATTTTTGAAGTTCGTAATTTCATTAAAAATCTGATGCGAAATCGTTTTCATTGTCCATTTTGTTCGGTACATTGTTTCCGTCGGCGTTGTTCGTAAATTATGGAGCATATGTTTTTCTGCATGTCCTGGGGGTGAATCGAAGCTCTGTTAAAGCGAATTGAAAACCGGTAATCGAATGGGAGTGATGGGAGCCATGTCAATATTTTTTAAATTTAAATATGCAATGGGAATAACAGTTTTAATATTACTTTTTGAAATCGCACTACAAATCTGACTTATTCAGAGTACGATTTATTTGAATGGTTATTATATTGACGCCGTCGTGGTAGAGTGGTCAGAAACGATCGGGCGGTCCGGCTTCGAATCCTGGTAGGGCAAATGTTTGTGTGATAGACACGAACATCTATATACGAGTAATGGTTGTAGTTGGGTTGTAGGTATATATGTTGCAGGCGAATCGTATTACATTAAGGCGCGGCGGACTTAAGTGTGTGAGAATTGTCAACTAAATAAAACCGTTTCTTGAGAAATCCGTAGATTCTATAATCCAAAGGAGATTGCTTATTGTAGGTAGGTTCAGGTTATTTTTTTATGAGCAAGCGGAGTGGAAGTATTGTCACTCATCACTCTCACAGACTACAATCCGCCGCGCCGTTTTGTAATACGGCGTGTTATACGATCCGCCTGCGACACGTACACAGGGATTTATCAAACAGGAGGCGGCCACACGGTCAAGTGTTTAAGCGGTCACATTCGGCGTTCTGTTTCTATAGGTTGACCGACGCGGTCTGTGTGTGGGCATGTGTGGTATTGCTATCTTAATATATATAAACTAGCTGACCCGGCAAACGTTATTTTGCCTTACAAAAATGATTAAATTACTAAAATGGCTATAAAAAAATAGGGGTTGGTGATAAAAATATAAATTTAGGGTTGTATGTATTTTTAATGCCACATAATAAAAAAATAAAAACAAAAAATTATGTCTAAAAATTTAAAAAAAAATTAGGGGTGGATTACCCTTAACATTTAGGGGGATAAAAAATAAATGTTGTCCGATTCTCAGACCTACCCAATATGCACACAAAATTTCATGAGAATCGGGAAAGCCGTTTCGGAGGAGTTTAACCACAAACACCGCGACACGAGAATTCAGCTAGTCTAATATATAAATATTACACTAGCTGACCCCACAAACGTTATTTTGCCTTATATATTAAAAAAAATTAAGGGTGGACAACCCTTATCACTAAGGGGTATGAAAAATAGATGTTAGCCGATTCTCAGACCTACTCAATATGCTCACAAAATTTCATGAGAATCGGTCAAGCCGTTTCGGAGGAGTACGGGAACGAACATTGTGACACGAGAATTTTATATATAAGATTACGTGCCACCATATTTTTTTTACTGCAGATGCATTGTTATAGGTCACTAGTATGAAATTACCACAGCAACGCGTGGCCGGGACAGCTAGTACAATATAACGAACACAAAACTGACTGTGTGACCACCTCCTGTGTGATAGATCCCCGACAATATCCATTTTTAATGACTGAAAACTCGAATGCTTCATTTCACCTTATTCATACATTAGCGGATGCGATAGGATAGATGGACTTTAAGCAACCACTTGGCTAAAAACTTTTGAATACCGGCCGTAGATTAAATAAATTCAAAATTATAATTATTTTTAATTTGATGCCATCGATCGGTTCAAGAGTCTACCAGGAGGCCTTGTTTTGAGAAGAGCCGGCAAGAAATTCAGCAAGTTTGTTCCTTCCTTTACATTTTTCATAGTACCTATTGATATAGATTTATCATTATGACATTGTTATTTTGTTGGAGAAATTTCGTTTTTCTCTTGTTTACCTTTGCACTACTAAATTTTCAAAACTGTTACCAATTACTCTTTCGAAAAACACTCTAAACAAAGTTTTGGCACGACCTTAAAAAGATATCCAGAGGGATTCATCTCCACATAAAGAAAACACACTCCGAATATTATTAGGTTAATGCCTGGAAAACTAAACTTTACCATTATCCCTGTGTTTGATAAAACTTTATGCAAAAAAATAGCGAAAGAACTCCATTGATCTCTCTAACCTAAACAAGATACGTCAACCACTTACTATATATCCATTATTTAAATCCCCATAATATAAGAAAAAGAAATCTTAAGAGTATGTGCGTTCACCCTTATCCGACAATGTGTTCAACGGATTTTGATCCGATTCTTGTAGGCAAGCCTTTTTCGACGAAGGTCTCAGGACGAAAGGGTAGGTGCTGGATTACGTCATTAGGTAAATATACATTGGATTTAGTTATATTTTCCAAAATCATTAGCCTTGTGGGCTGGTTTTGGTTGTTCAATGCTTTACTTTCTCTGGTGTTTATCTTTGGATTTGGTTGAATTTATAACTTTCTTCAACTAATTGTATTTATAGATATCCAAAGACACCAGTCTTTTTTAAGGTTCTATTCAACGTACCATGATTTATAGTTAAATAAAAGAGACATTGTTAACCCAAAAATAGTAATTGTACACCAAAAATATTACCATATTTTAATATCGGTATTTTTTTTTTTTTTACATAGAATGGGTTCACTCTTGGCAACACTCTGTGCAGGAGAGCTAAGAGGAAGCCGAAGATGGAGCGAGTTTACCCAGAAGATGCCTATTCACTCTAACCTTAAATAGAGCAGGGTTATAACTATTTGGGAATATGGAGGCCGGCAGGGAAGTCCACTCTTTAGCGGTGCGCATAATAAATGATGTTGAAAACCGCTTAGTACGCATAGGCGGAATTTGTACGAGGTAGGGATGGTAACCTGAAGTCCGTCTAGACTCCCGATGGTAAAAAGGAGATGGTGGAATAAGCTCATGCAACTCAAGAGCACACTCGCCAAAGTACAATCTATAAAACACCGACAGGCAGGCCACTCTGCGACGATGTGCCAAACTTTGCAGATTAGCATGCACCAGCCTATCATCACCTATAAGTTTCCTGGCTCTGCGGTCAACCGAGTCAAGAGCGGCAAGTTGATATTTTGCTGAACCGTCCCAAAGATGGCTACAATACTCCATGCAGGATCGAACCTGAGCCTTATATAAGGTCAAAAGTTGTTGCGGCGTGAAGCATCGTTTAACCTTGTTAAGAATACCCAGTTTTTTAGCCGCAGTTTGAGCTTTTGAAAAGATGGTTTCGCCGAAGTTGAGATTGGCTGTGAACTTCATGCCAAGGAGCTCAAGGGTGTCACTTTGAGTTAGTTTGTCTGTTGATGCAGACTTTTTAAAGAACATGGCGGTTGATGTTGGGAATGGAAAGATACATCTGTTAACTTATTATGATTATTATTTTACTTATCATTAAAGCAAATGCGTGTGTGTATTACAGATTGCGTGTGATGGCACGTGCGTCTGTGTGTTTTAGTAGGTACTAGTCGGGTCATGATCATTCACAAAATCAGCGTAATTTATTATACCGTATTTACAAAGTTTTTTTTTTCATAAGCTGGCCAGTTTAGTTTTTAACATCTACGTTGGATGACTGTACTTAGTCTCTGGATTTTATCAGCTTCGGGTGATAACAAGCAAAACACGTAGGTCTAGGTCTAATATTCTTAGATCCTAATCTTCATTCGTGGCCGGATTCTCTAGTTAGTCTAATAAATAATAAATTGGAGGTTGTTAGTGAGATACCGAATACAGTCCCTGCGGTCTTGCATAAGGTATGTTAACGGTTCCCATTGTGCGTTATTGTTGTAGGGATGTTAAACTAAATAATTCATATTCAATGGGTCTGGCGTATGATTCTCTAACATAGGTATATTTACAGTGAAATAGGTATACTTACAGTGACAAGTCACAATGTCCGTAAACGTTACATTATTAATTAAGTTAAAAATAATTAAGTATAAAAAGAATAAGGAAAACCAAAGTCAGGTGTTTCTTATACTAAAAAGCAACTGTAGCTAGAGTTGCTTTTTAGTCTCTCGGAGTCTTTACTATAATATATAAGGCATGGAAATCAAGTAGGAAAGTTGATTTCGATCGCTTTTATCGCATGTAACGGGTAGCTGTCTTACATAGAACCGCGCGATCGCTTATTTTTAACAACTCATTTCGATATTATTAGCATCTACAAAGTAAGTAGCATAGAGATTATTACTTCGGATAACAATGTCAGCGATCATGATCAAGGGATCCAACCAAACCAACAGACCAACTTAAACAAATCTAAACCAAATCCTATTGTAATATTTCCACTATTGAATTTCATCCTTCATAACTCATGTAATTGGTAGGTGCAACACTTTTGTTCTATTACGCCTGCTTGGCATTTATCTAATCTGCCGGCACACGTGGTCCTGAATAAGCTTACCACCCTGGGTCAAATCAAAGTGAAGAAGCACCTAAAGACTCCACTCGGTAGAGAGTCTGCTGCGCGAGATATTTGCCGACTAAAAATCCCCTAGGAAGATTCAGCGTACAGGCTGTGGCATCACTCTGCATCTTCTACCGCCTGTATCACCAGGAGTTTTCTGAGGAGTGGTTGACACTTGCCAGCTGCTGCATTCTGCCATCGTACCTCGAGACGTCAAATTCATCTCCAGAGTCTTGATACCTAGTTGTCCATAACCGTGCGCTTTTCACGTAATTTTCTAAAGACCACAAAACTGTACCAACTTTCGCCAGCGGTGTTCCCGAACAGATACGACCTGGACATCTTTAAACTTCTTCATACAGAGAGCGTATTCCTTCCTTAAAGGTCAGCAACGCATTTACGATTCCACTGGTGTCGCAAAATATGTCCATGGGCAGCGGTGATCACTGACTATTAGTTAAACCGTCTGCTCGTTTTCCCCCTTTTCATAAAAAAGGCTTGAGTACCGTAGACACGATAGGCTAGGCTATTCTTTTTTTATTACGATGAAAAATGTATTCGTGTTGTGTGGCACTCACCCGGAGCGGAACAACGTCGGTCCCCACCGAGTAAATCCGTGGTAAAAACCAGCGGTACCCAGGCTAGAGGACTTACAAAGGACTTACCTCGGCCTCTTAAAAACACCGTATAACTCGATCCATAGTTGCGTTTTGCCGAAAAGTCCATAGTCGGTATTATTTAACTCGCTTCCGCTTACTCATAAAAAGCAATAACCTGAGCCAATCAATAATTAGTTAACATTATCACTAATCGCTTATTCACACTCATGTTTAAAGAACCGACTATGGGTTTCAGTCAAAAGTCAGCAATGTAAGGGTTAATAATGCGACACATCTACTCGCGCGTAACTCTTCCATTTGGACTCCAAAATCAAAAAACAATGAAATTCAAAAAGTTCTTTTTTAAGATAAGTATCTTTATATCGTCATAACCCTACCACCGCTTCGGAAGATATGATAATTTATTATTACTCTATTTGAATAAATTATTTCGCTAGTGAAGAAGGAACGGCGTTACAAACTGCCATATCTTACAATTTCGATTAGAGGTCAATTTAAAATGGAAGGTTAAGACTGTGCAGTGTATATATTATACATACACGTACGTTAAAAATCAGTTATATGAGAATTACTTTATATTTTAGTTCACTAATAGATAATATCTTAGCTTACCAACAGGAATAAGTAGGATAGAGTAGTTAGCTACGTCTTTTTATATAAAAAAGTAACCATTCGTTTTAGGGCAGGGCGACTGAGTAAAATCAGCTTACGTGAAAATAAAATTAAGCTATCTTTTTGTCAAACAATTAACTTCGTAATATAATATACAAAACGATTTAGTAGAATAAAAGGAGACCTACATTAAGTGTACTGCCGGATTTATGTACCGATGTTTTCTTTTGTAGACGTCGAGTATTTATTCTTTTAGAAAAATGCTTTTACCAAAGCTTACTGAGTTATATTCAGTATAGATAGAATATTTTTTATTCTATCTATTAAAACCAGTAAAGCCGCTTGTACACGCTAAGAAAAGTCGCCGTGCCCATGCAAGAATTAGTTTCATTTCTACACACAACAAGAATTTTATCGGATCTAGGCACTAATACTTTTCGTGTCTAGCGCTGACAAGATTTTTTTTCTTGGTCAACGGCGAAGTACGCAGTTTGTGTGTAGAAACGAAACGAAATATTGCATAGACCGCGACTTTTCTCAGCGTGTACAAGCAGTCTGAATGTATAAAAAAGTAGAAGAAAACAAAACAAATAATGTACTATGTGCGACCTTATCGCTTTAGTAAGCGATTTCTTCCGACATGGTAGAATAGATAACGGAAATTATTTAACCCATAGAAAATCTAGTCTTGAACTCAGTACTCAAAAACAGCAGTCCAACTACACTCAAAATTACACTTACTATTAGTGTAACGACCTAGCCCCAAATACCATTTATTGATACCAGTATAAATATCAAAATATTCGCTCACCTAACATCTCAAGTTACCCGAAGTTTTACAAGCCCTTAGAATAATACATACGGGTAATTACCCAGCGCTAAGCCGACACAACCGTGTAATATTGCAGGAACAAATTATATCATGAACACCACCGAGATCCCAACTTTGTTGGGAACATCTTCCATAACGGTGTTGTTCGACAAAATTAAAAAAAGCAACACAGCTGTCGCCTTAATTAGAATTTTTCGAATTATACAAGAGCGTTACGCGACACTGCTTGATCTCTGACACAAAATAAAGAGTGAGCAGAAGGCTAAATCTTATACGTACTCAAACACGATCACATTCTTAAAATATAAATTTAACAGTTCAAAAAATTGGAATAGATGTTTAAAATGTATGTGTCGCGTTGCCACAGGTACGGACTAAGCGTTCATGTATGTGTACGGACGACAGCACATCGGATTACACTAGCAACTGTCAAACTTTTCCAATCAATTTTGTAGGTACTTTATATCATGCGCAAGTATAAATTATAACCCCTATGTTATTCTGATCTAAAAGTTATATTATTGTAAAGTTTCATTAAAATCCATTCAATAGTTTTTGCGTAAAAGAATAACAAACATCAATCCAGACATCCGTACAAACCTTCGCGTTTATTACGAGTTACCTATATTAGTAGGATCTATTTAGGTTGAAAATCGATTGGAGAAATTTGCCAGTTTTCTACATCCTGATGTGCTGTTGACTGTAGATTGTTACGCTTAGTCCGTACAGCACAAGCTTGAGAATGTCTATGCATGCGTAGCACGAGCGTGAAGTGTGAAACATTACACTGTCCTTCTGTTCTCTTGTTATAATGTGGCTTGGGTTCTGTGTCTTTGACATCATTTTGCCGCAGAAGAATCATGGAAAATTACTTTTGCATAATGAGTTTTAAAACAAAATTCTTTTTCTTGCTTTTATTGCTGTATAGATAATACTGCAACATTTATATTGCAAGATATTTTAACAGGAGTTTAAATTTTAAGAAATCTCCTATTAGAATTGAAAAGCTGTTTTTGTAAGGATACAGCAGTACCTTTTTTTTGTTGACGGGAAGGTCAAATGCATTTACGCATCGTCCCTGCGGGGTAGTGCCAACCGCAGGGGATATGTGGGACTCGAGGTAAAGGCGTTCTCTCCATACCCACTAAACATCCTCCCCGGCCTGACCTTCAGTGCGCTATTACGCTACGGATCGGGATCTACGCACACAAGCGCAACTACACCGAGACCGTCTCCACGCTGCCCGTCTAGGCACTCCTTTTTTATCATTTTACTATTTACAATGATTTTATTTACAACAAGTAAGATTTTCAATACTAGAAAGAACACAGTGAAAAAAACGACCTGCCTTTATTTCTTCGAAATAAAAGTAAACTACCTAAAGGCATAAAGATATATTCCGATCAGACTCCTGCACAACAAAACTTTCTAAAGTGTCTGCAAGATGAACTAAGACAACGAGAAAGTAAGGGTGAAAGTGGACTCACGATCAAATACTTAAATGGAACGCCAAAAATAGTAAAATCTAATACAAAAAACTAATAACACCCAATGAGATCATAACTAATATAACTCCTATTGTAAATACCTTCGATGTACTTAACAGCTACCAAAACATACCTGCTAACAAATCACGTTTTACATTCTTTTATCTTAATGCTCGAAGTATACGTAAACTAGGGAAAATAGAAGAACTTGAGTGCATCCTTCACGCAATACCAAATAATGTTCACGTCATCTTAATAACAGAAACATGGATCCGTACAGAAGAACAAGCACAGCAACTACAGCTACCTAACTATACGCACTATTACAATTATAGAACAGACAAGACTGGAGGAGGTGTGTCAATATATGTTCATGACGACATTAAACACAGTCTATCTGAGTCCAAGTATATCAGAGGGAATAACTACCTATGGGTAAAGTTAGAAAAATATAGTCTTGAAGTAGGAGTTGTATACTATCCTGGCAAAACAAACTATAACGAGTTTCTTGACGATTATGAATCCCAATTGGAACGCAGACACCGTGCGATTGTATTTGGTGACTTCAACATAGATCTCCTGGATAAAGACAAAAAAACTAAAAAGTATAAACAACTTACAAGTTCATCGGGTTACAAAATTTTGAATAAAATTAACAACAAATATTGTACCAGAGAATCAGAATCAAGAAAATCCATCTTAGACCATGTAAGTACGAATTTGAAAAATGACAGCTTTCACATGATAATACTCAACTCATCATTATCTGATCACAAACAAATATATCTAGAAATAAAAAAAGTCAAACCACCACCAAAAGTGTACTCCCGATATGAGGCCATTAACTATACTAAACTCTTCAATTTAGTCAAAAATCAAGGAGAATTAGAATGTAATAATTATACTGCACTAGAAAAAAATATAAAGAATTATTTGGAAAGATGCAAAGAAATTAAAACCAAGAGGCTTAATAAACCGAAAGATAATTGGATAAACAAAAGGGTGATAGATGATATAAATAATAGAAATTTGATCTGGGCGGAACTTTGCAAAAACCCAAATGACAACAACATAAAGGAAAAATTAGCTCTAATGAAGAATGAAGTAACAAAAAATATAAGAACTACAAGGAATTCATACTACCACAAAGAATTTACCAAATTTATCAAGGAACCAAAGAAAATGTGGAATTTAGTCAATACTCTAGCGAATAACAAAATAAGTAAAAGTTGTGCTCCTCCAAAACTCAAATCGAACAGTAATGAAATAACAGATCCTATCCAAGTATGTAATGTTTTTAATAGTTATTTCGCAACAATAGGACAACTTTTAGCAGCTCAAATACCAAAACATTTCCATGATGATACCATGCAAGCATTACCAACACTACACAATGCCCAAAACGCACAACTGACATTTCTTGAACCGTGTACTGAAAAAGAACTATTAAACATAATTAGCCATCTTGATTCTAACGCTAGTTCTGGTCTCGATGGAATTAACACCAAGGCAATAAAATGTATCAAAAGCTTAATATCAAAACCATTAGTAACATGTATTAATAAATTATTCTTAGATGGCACATTCCCAGATACACTTAAAATTGCGAAAGTCACACCCATCTATAAATCTGGGTCAACAAAAGACCCAGGGAACTACCGGCCAATTTCGATACTACCAATATTGTCAAAAATACTTGAAAAACTTGTGTATGCCCGGCTACAAAGTTATTTAGACTCAATTAATTTCATATCTCGTAGACAATATGGTTTTAGACCCCAAAGTAATACACTTACAGCTACTATAGATCTCGTTACTAAAATAAAACAAAATATAGATGAAAGGAATGTAGTCCTCGGAGTATTTATAGATCTTAAAAAAGCGTTTGACACCGTTAGCCATCAATTACTTTTAGAAAAACTGAAAGCTATTGGTATCAGTGGTAAAGCTTTTGAAATGCTTAAATCTTATTTTACCCGAAGGTCACAAATAGTTAAAATCGGTAACAACCAAAGTACTGCACTGCCAATAACCTGCGGCGTCCCTCAAGGCTCAGTTTTGGGATCTTTATTGTTTTTAATTTATGTAAATAACATACAGGAATTAGGTCTAAAGGGACATATTACTCTCTATGCAGATGACACTTGCTTATTTTATTTTGGTTCGTCAATTCACAACCTAATCTCAGAAGCTCAGCAAGATTTAAATGTTCTATATAATTGGTTTCAGCACAATCTTTTAACAATTAACATTTCAAAAACTTGTTTCACAATATTTAATGCTAAAAACAAACCAATACCATTACATGCACCCTTGACAATAAATAATATAACTTTACTGCAAAAAACCCATGAAAAATACCTCGGTCTATACATCGACACCAATCTGTCATGGAAAGTTCACATTAACCACATAAAAAAGAAATTATTATCACTGTATGGTTCGTTACGCAATGTCGTACGATGCTTACCACATAAATTACGGTACACACTATACAATGCCTTAGTAAAACCGCACCTTACATATCTAATTGAAATCTGGGGAAGTGCATCAAAAACAAAAATATCTGAACTCCAGATTCTACAAAATAAAATTGTAAAATTGCTTTTTAATTACCATTATCTGACACCCACAAAGAAAATATACAATGAAACATACATAATGAATATCAAAAGTCTATACCGATATAACACTTGTATTTTAATTCGTAAAATTCTTAATAAGAACATCCATACTAACCTAACGTTCACCAAACAAAAATCTGTCACTACACGCAGCACTCGCCGCGCTAGTTTTCTTGTTCTACCCAAGCCGCGCACAAAATACGGAAACACTATGATAACGTTTGAAGGAGCACAACTTTATAACAAAATACCCACACATATAAAAAGTGAAGACTCGTTTAACGTTTTTAAGAAGAAACTTACAGAGTATATCGTTACAACTCAATAACTTTAAGGAAACAAATACGTAAAATGCGTTAAACGAGTCTACAATATTAATTTAATTTTATATTTATTACTTTTTATTTCTATACTTAGGTACTTCATTAAACTTAAAAAAAATTATACTAGAATTAAAAATGTATTTATTGAGAAGTTGTCTGTAGCTTAACCTAAACTTTAATTTTTATTTCTTGTTTTTAAGTAATATGCAATTTGTATGCAAAATTTTGTTGGTATGCAAAATTTATAAATTTATAGATGTGGCAACAGCTACACGGAACAGTAGCTTCACGCTTTTATAAATATTACAATTATTTTTAAGGATTAATTTAAAACACAAACAATTTATTATGCGTTTGTGACCACGAACAGTTTACAATCTGTTAATTACTTAAGTTCTCATGTAAGTGACAATGTAATGTCTTTATGAGAATAAAATTCTTTAAACCTACCTGCCTTAGGCGGGAACTAGGCTAACTTATATTTACGCGTTTGTAAGCGCAAAAATTATTTATAAACTCTTTATTGCACTTCGCAGTTAATATTTAACAAACATAAAGTATCAAGGTTTGCAAGGGCGAACTTATCTCTAAAGGAGATCTCTTCCAGTTAACCCAGAATGTATGTAGGAGACTACAAAAATAATAAGCGGGTGACATCAAGTTCAAAATTATTCCGTGACGTAAGATTTTGTTACATTTATTTGTCTTTGAGTAGCTGAGACACTATTGTTATGATTATTTATTAGCATTAATTTCTTCAGAAAAAATGCATTCCTCCGAAATGCACTGATAAAGTAGGTTTAATTAAAAAAAATCCTTTAGCAGCTTATTTAATAAATAATTTAGCGCACTAATTTACAGGTATTTCTGCAATTAGCAGCTAAAGACTAAGCGGCTTACTTCCAACGAGAATTTTTGCCATTACCTAAAATACTAATTATATTTTAGAAATAGACGCATTTCACCTAAAATTCATACGGATTTTCGTGTAGCATTTATGTTCTGCTAGCGGTCCAATTATTATGAACTTTGTATAATGACTTCCTACTTAATTAGATCACATTTCGATATTCAAAATTATTTATTTGTGTATACAGTAATTATCAGAATTTTCATAAATAGGGATGAGATTACTAAAGCACTTTTATTCAATTTTTCATTGACAGGGAATTTCTTGATCTTTACCTCGCCTAGTGGTAGAGTGTCTACCGAGTTCTTGTTATAATAACAATGTTGAGAGACTCTATTTTAATTCAATCTACCGTACAATTGTAGTGTAGATTTACAAAATATTTTCTTAAGACATTGGCTAAATGCTAAGCATTGCATAAGCAAAGCCATAATTAAGATTTTACTAGGTGGTAGTCCCGTATGTAGGGTCGCTGTGAATCTGAGCCGCCGGCACATGCCGGGCTGTGTGGATATATTTATATATATATTTAAGTTTATTTATAAAAATATCTAAAAATATTATGTATATTAAAAAAAATGTCCGTTATCTAGTATCTATACAACCCAAGTTCTTATTGATACTTACTTTGGGCTAGATAATTGGTGTGAGCGTGGAAATATATTATATTATACCGTAATTACATTCTACTAAATTTTATTGAAACCTCACAATAAATAGCTCATACATGAGACCACAGAACATTGTGCATGAGACTAACATTATATATATATATTGATACTACGCGGACGAAGTCGCGGCCATAAGCTAGTCAATAATAATCTTACCTTGTATCCCTGGTCGATCGACGGTGGCAAACAGCTTTCCATATTTCCGAAAGAATCCACAGCTCTACATGTTTCGAACCTGGGATGTTTTGATTCTCATTTACATAGTTAATCCTAACTCACATTACAGTCATCTGATAAAAAGTACATTCTAAACAGTCACTTAAATACAATCTCAGTTCTTTAAACAGTATGTGCGCGTCGCGCATTCGTCTGAGAAGACAGTGTAAGCATTTTTCACCTTTATTAAGAAACAGTGCACTCTATGAATAATTCAGGAGCATTCTGACGACTATTATTTCATATGAGTATTGTATAATTTTGGCATTCAGCTAGAATATAGTTTTGAGGTTACGCCCCTGAAAGTGTAATGCTGACCATTTTATTTAAACTCGACTCTGTTTCGTCGGTATCTGAAAGTGTATTTGTTTGTGTAATTTTACGTAGGTACTAAAATTTTATCAAGCTATTCTAGACATTCACTTAAACATTCTATTTAGTTAAAAAAACGCACAAAAATGTCTTGTTTGATGACTGTGATAATTATCGAAAGTTTCCCTTGGTAAAGGTAAAATTTTGAGATATTTTGTAAAGGACATCTGTCAAAATCTTGGAAGTCAACGTGTACATAGATAAGTTATAGAAACACAGCATTTTTGTCAAACACAACTCAAACCAGCCTATAAGTTCCACATTATATTTTTTTCAGATCCAAATCATAACCAAAAGCAGAACCAAAAGCTTATTTGTCGTCTAGTTGATTAAAACAACTATGTACAAGGTGGCTTGCGGGAGTACGGGCCCGGTCCCGAAAGTTAATGCAAAAATATTTATTACTATCAAGGTAGGCATCGGGTTCACACATCATCAACAGCTCATATTGTCCCCACCGAGGGGCTCGAGCCTACCCCACATTAGGGGCGATTAGGCCTTAATCAACTACGCTGGCCAAGTGTAGATTGGTCGACTTCACACACAACCTAAGAATTTCTTCATAGGTGTGTGCAGGTTTCCTCACGATGTTTTCCTTCACCGTAAAGCGTCGATTAAACGTACAATTATGAATTCAAAATTTGAAAACACATTGGTACGTGGCGGGGATCGAACCAGTTCCTCCCGGGTGGGAGACGACGCTCTTACGCACTACGCCACCGACGCTTCGGGTTCGCAAAGTACATATATATTTTATGTGCCATATTTTACTGATATTTTTTTAATATTAAATTGTATTTTACAAAACATTCCAGCTCACAGCCACTAATGACACAACGCAGATACCTAAGTTGATATTTAGAAAAAATACTTAAGTCAGAAAGTAAATAATTTGACCCAAAAATTCACAACAAAACCTCGCGTTTATGCGTTTTGTTCCCAAAGAGTTTCATCTAAATTCAAAGCAAGAAATTACAGGCAATAAATCTTACGATAGGTATTCACAGATGTTCAATAAACTCTCGTAATATGGTAAACGGTTACTGCGATCGAGCGGCCCACGAGTGGAGTCGCTCTACCGCCTTTGGCGCCACGCCAGCGACACCTGTTGACTACACATGGATTTTTCCCCTTTACTTAAAACGTTTTTTCTTTTGTTCTTTCGATACGAACTCTTTGGAGAGAGTTAGCGGTTGACTATAGCACCAGAACACATAATGTTCTGCAACATAAAATGCTAAGCATAATAAATAGACTATTTATTATTTTGCATCACACTTGCTCATAAAGGAGCCTTTACTGGGCCGTTTTTGACATCTTGTTGGCGTCCATCACGTCGTTGGTAATTGTTACAGCTTTTTTTCATTTCATTGTTCATGAAACAAGGCTAGCTAGAATGAAATAAAATATAGTTCCATCTTTGCACCCTCGTGGTGTACCTACTAGGAACATAAATCAAAAATATATTTTCGATTTTTAAACTGAAATTAATTCTTCTTAAAAATAAATCCTTTCTAGTTTCAATCTTACTTTCAATTCTCTTATCGCCGGCAGCATGACAACTTCTTATTGACGCAGTCAGACACAAGCAAGTTTATGAGCTAGCGGCTCCAGAAGGCATTCAGTAAGAACTATTGTTAGAGCAATAAATTTTCACGGAATGGTGCTCAGATCCTGTCCTTATACTGACTTTATAGTTCCAATCAAAAGCAAGTTGTCGTAATAATATACACTATGATATAAATGGGTCTGTTTACAATGCGCTTTTGTGAGTGTCTGTTTACTTTTACCTGGACAATATCAAATGTTATTTATTACACAAGTAACAGCTTAAAAATAGCCAAATAAATATACACACTAATCATTCCAAGCCATTTGAAGATATCATCAACAGAAACAACTTTTAGTATTGAAGCAAATCTGAAATCGCGAAAAATAAATATGTCGTCTTTTACAATATTATAGCGTTCGTTGGGAAATTTGTATTGCAGCTTTTTTGCGATATCATTGTTAGTTAGTTCTATCATATTAAACTAAAATTAAAATAAAGCGTTTGAATGCCTGCTGACAAACTGTTGCACAGTTTCGGCAGAATATTATAATATCTGTCGTTATTCTTTTGGTAAAATAAACTTAAATCTTACATCGTAGTTTTGATTTTAAACTACGTAGGTAAGTATAACTATATTTTAAGTAAATAACTAATAATTCATTAGATTTTCTAATAGAACTAAGTGATAAATTAAGGTGTTAATATAAAACATGATTTCAATGTTGAAGCAAATACTATTAGGTAGATACTTTTATTTTTAATCTTTAACATAATTGGTTTACTGCCACATAGAAAATAACGACATTATGCAATATGAACGATACTGTTTTTAGTTATTGTATAAAATAAAACGAAGCACAAAAACACGAGTGGAACATAACAAAAATGAATCTAAAACCCAAAAAACAATTTCAAAATCACTTCTAATGGACAAAACAACCCTTTTATCAGGAGCAAGGCAGCACCGTATTTATTTGTAATCTCAACAAAGAGCTATTCAGCCATATATTATTCATAAGACACCCGGACAATCTCTTTACTTGCGAAGTAGAACATCTGCCACAATAAATCAACATACGGTTGGAGTTTTTCTTCGTGTGCATGCAACAGATAGGCCCGCCAACAGGTAGGCTGGCGGCACGCCAAACCTAAGCCATTTTTCGGAAAACTTTCGCGGAAGTTTCAATTTAAAGCTGGCTTTAGAGTTAATTTAGATTCATTGGCCAATTTAGATTGTCGTAAAATATTAAGTTTTTTGGCTGCTCATAGATGTTCATAAAGCAAGACGCGGCGAATGTTTTAAGGCGACGATTAGGGCTGGCGACCTTGGCCATACTGAGCGGAGCATTCCCACCTGCATACACAGTCAGAAAACGAAAAAAACTAATGATTTTTTGTTGTGGACAGATCGCCAGCATCGGCGCGTATTCCTTTGATAATACAGAACGCGACTGGTAACTCCCAAGGCTCGCACCAACGTTGAAAATTTCCCGATCCACACGGTAGACGAATAGCGTTGGGGTGAATGGGGAGCCGGCGTTACGCCACGCTATAGTGCTGAATTGACAGTATTGCACTCTCAAAGAGAAGCATTGAGCGTCGAGCTGACGTGACGCTTGACGCCGTGACGTGCGTTAAGTCCGCGGTCTGATAGCTTTATTCTTATCGCACTATGTTTTAACGTAAACATTAATAATAATATATATTATGCCTTATAGTTATTATTTCATGACCGCACCCGCCACCGCGCCGCTAACGTGAACAAGCACTTAACCTTTGAAAAGATAGGGGAGACCCATCAACCCACGCATTGAAAGAAATAATCACAGATGATAAAATATTACTCGCAGTACCCTCAATTCAAAGTGAGACAATTGTCTCACTTTGAATTGAGGGTACTGCGAGTAATATTTTATCTATTCCCAAATCAAAGTTTGAATAACCAATCGCAGATATTTTACCACAAATAGATATGTCGTTGTTTCTTTGTGCTGTATTGGCCTCGCTGTGGTGACCGATCACCCCTCTTCACCCTTTTACGTTGCTATTAATGTAAGTAAAACAATGTGTTATTAAAAATTGTTATTGATAAAAATGTATTACCTTATTAAATATAAATTGATATAAAGAAATTATAAAGGTTTAAAAAATTTTTTTTTCTTTGTTTTTGTGCCAATAAATGTAGCGCGGTGACCAATCAACCCCTCTTTCTATCGTGTATGTGAACAAAGTCGATCCGACGGTTAAAAAGGGCGTAGCACTCTTCTACAGCTGTCTCCTATGAACAACAGGTTGGCTCACAGCCAGCTACGTGCTACGAAGGCATGCTACGAAAGATTATCACGCTACGTCGTAACAGCTACGACTTTCACCATGTTGATACTGGATCGTTTTTCCGCTAAGTGCTGTGTCCGAAAATTGCACAACAAGAGCGAGTTTATTTTGTAACGATATTCATTTTCGCGTTGTTTTTATTAATGATAACTTCAAGCTTAATACAGTTCACTAAACCATTGTTACGTAGAAAATTCTCTAGTCGCTAATAGAAATAATTATTACAGACTCAAATCTATCAATCTCCATTCGATTATTTCCACAAATTTAGTAATAAGTTTGATTTTTTTATATATATTATTAAATTTAAACGGGATAAAATATGGAAACAACATTTGTGTTAAATTGTTTAGATTAAAACTCGTATACTTATATGATTTTTTTAAATCAAAAAAACATTTGTACCTATATAGGAAAAACCTGTAAATCTGATGCCAAGACCTAATATCAGTATGTCTGCACCGCCCCAAATAAATTAAGAGCAGGGTAGGAAAAAGAAAACTCTTATGTTCGTATTAATTAATGAAAAAAAATTAACAGTGTCAAATACCTATAATTTAATACCTTATGAAAACCACAAAAAATATCTTCATAATTAATAAAGATAACAAAGCTCGTGCTGCTCTTTAGTAAATTATAATACAAGAAAATTGAGTTTGTAAAGCTTGTTTTAACTAGTAACATCTAATTAGTTTCTTAATTAATTAATTTCAACTAGGGTACGCGTAAAATTTGATATTATTTCGGAATTTCGAAATGATTGGAGCAGTATCTCAGTAGCGTACTCGTACTAGTGTTGATCGATCCGAGAAACGTAGCAAGCTCCCTTAGCGCGATACGGACTACGAGAGGGTGACGTGCACGCTGACATCAAGGCGGACATCACTCGCAACTCGCAAGCCATCCATTCCATTCGCTTTATAGCTCCCGACACGGTCACTCATTACTATATTTTATATTTTGAATTGTAACGATTTTTCCTCGAAAATTATATACGTTTAAAAAAAGGATATAAAGATCATCATTAAGAGTAGGTACCACCCTAGCTGATGCAATCCCCAACAGATCCGATTTCGATTTTAAAAGCAAAGCAGTCCTTTAAGCGCCTAAAACGTCGGTCCAGATTGGATCTTCAATAATGACTTTTTTTTCGCTTTACTTACCTCCGTGGGCTAGTGCTTCGTCCACCGGAAGATCCAGAGATCCCGCGTTTGATTCCCAAGGTAATAAAAATTTGGTTGGTGGAAGGACTTTGTTCAAGTTCGCCTAGCTAGCTACCACCACGAATAAAAGTTTTTTTATAACGAGATGGTCAAAAAACTTTCGACCCACCTGGTGTTAAGCGAACTGCTTCACAGCAGAAATAAAAAAGGCGGTGGTACCTACCCAGACGACCGTAGATATGGGTCTACCACCTAGTAATGTCGCCATATATGTTAACAGCGCTATTGTCTTTTTGCATTGGAGGCGGAGTTTTTGCTAAGATGGCACAAGATTAGGAGTGGTTTAGAACATTAGAAGACGCCGCAGAAGAGGCAGAACCCTAGCGTTGGTGCCAGATAACGGTACTACCTCGGGCAACCTCAAGCTAAGCAACGAAGGCGTATCGATCCTTACCACCCCAACGGCCGGCAATGTGATGGGCAGGTCGCATTGCGAAGCGGTTCGCAATTCTTTGGGGTATGTCAGTTGCCTTGGTTCTCTTGTGTATGTCATCATTTCTGATATGCTCATGGAGAGAAACTCCGAGCATACCCCTCCCCATTGCCCTTTATGTGACCATGACCCTTCTTACGAGGCCCATTATATATTAAAAGTAAATAGCAAATAAATTATTCGCAAAAAATACTTTAATTAATGTAAACCATCACAGACATTCCTAATTCAAACTACCCACTTATCTATGAACAGCTTAAGGCAAAGTTCTTCATAACTCGAGTTAATTTTTAAGGAGCAGCCATACGCGACGAATTGCTGCTCATTATAAGACGTCGCGCAATCCCTGTTGAGTTAAGCGGCCGTGTCATTCCGCCTA
Organism: Elophila nymphaeata; assembly: GCA_955850985.1. Classification (NCBI taxonomy): domain Eukaryota; kingdom Metazoa; phylum Arthropoda; class Insecta; order Lepidoptera; family Crambidae; genus Elophila; species Elophila nymphaeata. Next base: position 8,667,643 of record OY039073.1, read on the forward strand.
CAAATTTTATTATCTACCCTCTATTGTAGATTCTTTACAACGTCTTGAGGTAGCGAATTTAGCTGTATTACGAAAATAATGTGAGCATGCTTACGAGTAATATGATTTTAAAGACATTCATAAAGTAACTGAGACGGCTCAGTTCTTGTGGTAAATTAAAACAATCTTGCGAACATCATGATGAGAATAATATTATTTATGTAGTACATAGAATATTCTCTCTCTTGCTGCCAATTTATTTGGAGTTGGTAACGATTGCTATCTTTCTACATCATCCGGGACCACCAGCTACATATGTACATAGATACATAGTATATTATGTACAGTATATTAATGTGTAAGCGGAAAACTCATAGTTATAGCTCATAGGCTACGACCTGGACATATTTTTACGATGCTTAAGGTTCGGATAACTAATGAAAAATGTAAACTCTCCAATGATGTATGTGGAACGGTAAAAGATGTATTTTTGGCGGAGTGTGTAAAGAACCAGACACAGAAGGACATTTTAGTTGCATATTTGAAGGTCAATATACGTCATAAATAATCGGAAGTGTAACAATATATATATTGTTACACTGCCGATTATTTTAGCAAATCCCAGTTGAAAGTCTAAGGTCCGAAACTTAATTTTATAATAACTATAGTCACGCTGGCACTGACATGTATTTTTCTTACAAAAACCCCATTATAAATAAATTAAATAACAAAACTATTTTTGCTGTTGTTTTTCAGTTTAGGAACCGATACACTTTTAGAGAGTTAGAATATTCGCAATTTTTTTTTGACAGACGAAAGTGATTATCATCGCGTGAATTACATATCAATTGATGTTTTAGATAACACGCTATTATGATACATGTCGTGTAAAACAGCAATGGATCTGTTCTCGACTGATTATCACTTTCAACTGATAATTTATTTATTTATTAGACTTGCGAACATTTGTTTACATCAATACATGCAAAAAGTACTTGTACACAAAAACTAAAACATAATGTATCAACAATTATAGGCAAGTACAACTTGCACCAAAAACAGTTAAACAAGGTAAACTCAACAGTACCAAAGAAGAAAAAATCATCAATAGCTTACAATCTAGCTAGAATGTACGTTACATTATTTTCTAACAAAAAATTCATAACAGATTTGCGGATCTTATTCAGCGAGTCAAAATGAACATCGATGAAGTCGCAATATTCATTGACCACTCTACAAAACCTTGGTATCGGAGAGTTGGCGCCTAAAACAGTCTTGCGAAGAGGAGGACTTAGCGGAGTAATACTGCTACGAGGATATCTGGAGAGAGCACGAAGGTTAAACTTAGCAAGCAATTGGGGGCGCAACTTAGCAAGCAATAATCAGTCGAGACTCGTTGATTATCACTTTCAACTGTCAAAAAAAAGTTTTTAATTGATAAAGCATATTATTCATATAACGAGTTTTTAAATGACGTAAATATTTAGAATAGATAATTAATTAATTAATTTGCTCACCACATAGGTAAAATATGGAGAAGCTTGTATCATAAATATCACTACATCTTTTTGTAATAACCCCCCTATTTATACAAGTAAAGATAATTGTATTTGTAAAAAAGTTAGCGAATACAACTGGTTGTTGATTCACTAAAGGTTTGATGTTTGACTTTTGTAGAAACAAGCTGGAATACATCTGTTCTGAGGCACTACGTGGGCCATACCTACTGTGTGGATTTATGCTTACCGAAAAATCTGCTCAATCCCTTTTGCCATAGGAGCGTGATTAGTGTAAGTAGTGTAGTGAAGTAGTCTAGGAAAAGCAGCAAGATTAATGACTGAATATTTTTAAATACTAGCGAGTTTTAAACACTACAGAATTGCTCGCTATTCTCTGCTGTAAAACACTCTATCTATTGCCGAAAACCGCATTGAAATCCGTTGCGTAGTTTAAGTTCTAAGCGCACATACAAAAAGAGTGACTTCTCTTGTGATATAAGAGTGATACTCTTCTCTTGACAATGGGCACATTTAGAATTAGTAATATTGGCTAGACCGTGGCTTTTCACGATAATAAAACCATATATTGATTTAATTATCATGAAACGCCGCGGTCTTTTGACTTAATAATCGATATCCGCGTGGGCAGTCTATTATACAATAAATCCGACATCAAAAATTTAGAGCAAAGGAATTTCGAAGTACAAAATTACCAACTATAGATACTAATAATAAATTAAATACGTACTGGCCTTTGTCTAAGTCATAGTTGCGTTATATTTGATCTCCGAGCTTCGGTGTAAAGCTGGGTGTAGGTGGTGAATGCGAAATAATGTAATATTATTAACAGAGATTTACAAGTACTTAATCGTTACATAAATCGTCGACAAAAGAGTTATTTTTCTTGCAACCAGAGGATGAACAACATGAATCTGCCTCGTATAGTCGCCGTCAGACATATTTGAGCAGTCAAAGTGACGAAATACTTCTGAACAGTCTAAAATGTCAATAAGTTCCATACACTACAAGTTACCAATAATATCTGAACATTCATTACTTCAATAATATCTGAGCAGATGCGGCTCAATAACTTCTATATACACAACTAACCAATAATATCTGAACACATTCATAACGTCAATTTTAGACTTTCTCCTTCAAAGTATATTAGTAAAATTGTTCCTAAAGCACAATATTATGTTATTAAATTTATTTTGCGCTTTATACATTTTAAAACGTATTTTCTTTTTAAAACATCCCGGACGTAAGACTTAAGACAGGTACAATTAAATACCTGGCAAGCCTCAAGTACAGGGTTGTCACTTCGTATTTCGAGACATGATTCCTCAACAACAATATTTTATACGGTACCTATATTTAGCGAATCTATACTAATATTATAAAGCTGAAAATCTCAGAAACTGTTGATTCAAATTGAAAAATTCTTTTTGTGTTCGATAGTCCATTTATCAAAGAAGGGCTATATAACATCATAACACGCGAACAAATTCGCGGGCACAGCTAGTAATAAATAAAATTACTACTAATTACTACTTTCACGATTTAACGGACTCGCGTGTATTGGGTTTCACAGCTTTTTGGTTATTTTCGTCGGTTAGAGGGTGTTCCGTCACCCCTCTAAATTTATTGATAAATAAAACGCGATTAAACACATAAATTTCATGTACTTATTTTAAATATTAGTAAAACAGTTTATTAGGAAACTAAAACAATTAAAAAATGAACTTTTATACCTCTAACAATTTTATTTTTATACACGCAGTTCAGATAAATATATTTGCGTTGTTCAGGAAATATGGGAAAAATGTATTTGGCATAAGTATTTTTGTTGTTTTATCATGGTTTTGGGCACATTGCACACCCCTTGCTAGATTTTATAGTTTAGCTGGTGGCTCGCTACCATAACAAGTCATTCATATTAAATCACTACAAAAAATCGGGAGTGTTCTCCCTTTTTTTTCTCGGACTTTCTCGTTTACCGGAGACGACTCAAAAGTTGATAGAAACTTTATATTTTGATGTCATACATGCATGTTAAATTTGGTAGCAATAAGTTAAAGCATACTCGAGTTATCGCGCTAACGCACAGACATACAGACATAATTACAAAAACGGTATTTTTAGACTTAGGGAGGTACAAAACTGTCCAAAACGTGTAAATCCGTCAAAATCTCAAGGTTGAATTTTTTGACGGTTACAAGAATTTCTCTATACTACGTATACGAGAAAGAAAAATGGTAACACAGCTAGAACCGATCTGAATGTGGCAATATCTGAGACTGATTTTATTTCATATTCATTCATTTACTAAAATTTGCACAATATGATGACTCACCCTTTGATTTGAGAATAGAGAAAATTATAACTACACTCAATCAAAGTGCAAAAATTTGGAACTATTTCTGTCAATGAGTGGGGTGCTGGGCCAAGTACCTATACCTACCTACATAGGTGGGCACTAGTTATAAAAATCAATAAAATGTTCAAGAAAGGATTAATACCTATTAATATAAAAAAAAACAAATACACAATGTTATTTAATACCTATATCAATTAACAAACGACTAAATAAATACAAAGGGAAGAAAATATCGGAAAGCTATTTGGAGTGCACGAAAAATATCGCTGCAATAAATTGAGAAAACAATATAGACTGTGCAAAACGAAAAACTGAGTATAGATATTTATACCTACGCGAAATGTAAAGTCATTTCTTTGAAACACCCACTCGGCTGCATACTGCGTGTGAGTTGGATGTCAAACACGACAGGCAGCGTCAATCAAGTAGATTCGATAAAGGAAAAACTTTTTTTTATATTTTACGCCCAGCTGAAACTATCAAGGGCTTTGGAATAAACAGCCATACAAGCATAGTTATAAAGGTAAAGGTATTTCGCTATATTACTGTCGAAGTATTATTGTATTTTTACTAAAGGGGTAATGCTCTATGTTAATATTAGTCTCAAATTATAAATAAAAGTCAGATCACGAAGTGACAAATTATTTTCAAACTATAAATACATATTATGTATAATACAAAAAGTGATCAATTAAACACAAAAACAAATTCCTAACTTTAAGTCGTAAATACTCGTGTTCAGCACATAAACATTTGTTCCTACCAGGACTCTAAATCGGAACACTTGACGTGTAGCCAGCGTTACGGACCAGTCTATTACAACGGCGTTTATTATTTAATACAACTTTTTCTTTAATAATACATATTTCACATTACGCACGTGACAGCCCTAATCAAGTCTACGCTTTCTATAAGGTGGCGTTCAATAAACTAACGCATTAATATAATATACAAACAGGTGATATTGTACTTAGTAACTTAGTAAATTAAAATTATAATGATATCTTGAATGTACACCTACATATCACATCTGAATTTATCTATTAGGTCAATGGGTGGAGGCTATCCACACAATAAAACCATGATCAAGGAGGGTTTGTGTCTCGACATGCTCGACACTTTCAGCCTAATGTCCTTTAGTAACAATTCTATTGATGCAAGGAGAATGAATGTTGATGGACATAGAGGGAGAGAAGACAGAAGTAAGTTGTACATACCGTTTAAGATGATAATGACAAATAAGAATGTTATGCGCCCTCCAGACTCACGCCGAGAACCGCCGAGAACACCAGAGAAGCGTGAATGTTATTAGTTTCTCGCGTTCTCGTTCTCGGGCTCGCTGTTCTCCGCTCGGTGTCGGTTTTTGTGGGTTTTTTGGCCCGCTTCAAAGGGTTTCTCGGGCGAGAAAGGAGAACCTTAATTTTAATTTTATCTACGCTCATGCTTTAAATCTTCTGTTTAAAACATTGATTTTGCTTCTAATTTTTATTTCGCATTTAGTTAAGATCGAAATTTATAGCAATTCGTTCAGGTTTAAGTCCCGTCTAAGCACTTATCCATGACAGGATTTTTTTCTATTCTATTTAAGTTGGTATCCTCTAAGTACAGAATATTTTAAAACAGCTTATTGCCAACATTAAAAGAACCAATATCCTAGTAAACATTATATCATCCAAACGGATGATATAATTATAATGTTAGGTTGTACTCATTTTTATAATATCACTCCTTCGCTTTTTTGATCCTACAAACTGCTGTGGTTTACTGTAAATACCAAAGCCGCTGCACTGTCAAAGTCATCCATTTCGCATGACGGTCGAGAACGCAATTGAGAAGGTCGCGTGAATGTATACCTTCTCGTTTCTCGGGTCAAGTCTCGGCGAGACTTCTCGCGTGAGTCTGTAGGGCCTATTAATGTTGAGATGAACAGGAAGGATGGATAATGAAAACATATAATAACGACCCCAAATTAAACAGATAGCAGAATACACAAATGATACATTTACCCCCTTATTCATACAAACAAGTAAAATTAGAGATTTACAAATTGATTGCTTCTGTCACTTTGGCACGAGATGAACGAGACAAAACACTTTTTTAACAAGGTTATAACTAAAATAGGTTTATGGAGTGTTTATGAATAAGGCTGTTAGAGTACGCCTAAAAATTTACTATGGGCCAGTAACGCTACATACACACCATGCTATCCAAATCTGGATTGGTACGGTTAAGGCGCCTTCCTCACCGGCTCGGTGAGGCGCCTAAATGTTTCTGTGACGAATATGCACATCGGCTTACATCTCGTGTTTGTTTAGGTAGGATGGGAATAAAGTAAAACTGTGATTTTAGATGGTTTGATCCCGTTCCAGGATACAATTTATGAAAGATCTTTAAGTGCAAATTTACTAATATTCTAAAATAAAGGAATATCCCCGTAAAGAGTATTTTCCTTCAACAATCTGCTTTTTTTCAAGCAATTTTGTTTAGAACTATCGTGATTCTCTACTGTATCGCGTACCGCGTATCTAAAGCGGCTCTCGCTAAAACTACCCTTTTTAAATATTTTACTTTCATCTTTCATTGGATCTAGAGGACGGACTACCGGTGGTGGAGGATGTGAATAATCCTTTTGTTCCTACCCGAGTGCAGAAGAAAGATATTTAGCGGTAGTCAGATCATTTTCCTTATTGGCCCCTAAGTGTCATATCATATCACACTACACTGAACATTAAAGGAACCATTTCCCATAACAAAAATAGAATAATGCTATACCTTTTAGGGACTTACCCTACTTATTCTGTTTGACAGCACACAATCGTACCTGGAAAAATAAAAACATTTTATCAAAATAGTCTGACGATCAAATAAATAAAAGACAAGTTTCCCCGAAGTGGTTTTATAATAATTATCAAAACTTTAATTAATAATTACATCGTTAAAACAATTTAGACATATTTCTACGTCTGTAGGTACTCCTTTTCGCGGCTCAGTTGTGAATTCCAAAAACCTTCGTTTTTAAACCGGAAGCAACTACAAAACTAAACAAAAGACTACAAAACTAATTCGACTAGCTTGTAAATTTAAAACGAATTGACTGTTTCATTATTCATAAATTAAAATTAATAAATTATTATTAAATGTAAAAATTCTTAGTTTTTAGCAATAATTTTTGTAATAACATTTATCCTTTGCATCCTCTATGCTCAGGCTACAAAAAATAATCGAATACCAATGTATAAAATTACCAAAGGTTAAAGGTTAAATAATTTATATGTAATCATCTATTTCGTGATGGTAGCTCCAACTTCTTATCAAATTCTGTCACTATGTAGGTGGCTTCCGACTGAAGCTCGTGTCCACTACTCAGTAATCACTTACCATCACATGAAATAAGAACCTCTATAGGAACACCTGTCTTGTTAAAAATATCTAATTTACCTACATAAAAAGAAAACAATATCAAAAATGTCTTTTAACAAAAGACCTCAACGAATAATGATATCCAAATCTTCTCATTCTTTCCATTTGAGAAGCTAAACGTCATTTTCTTAATCCGTTTTTTATGTATCGGATTATATAAAATTCCTAAGACGTTTCACCCATCGAATAAATTATGAGGAAGAGCTTCGGAGAATCTTTATGTGTACGCGTTACTTCACAAAAGAATATTTCACAATGCGAGGAGGTAATAGGTAAGAATATACGATTATTTTTCAATATCATTCGATTCCCCTATCATTTATGAAGAGTATTGAGATTGATTTAGCTCGTTATTTTACTTGTCGGTGAAGTTGTTCATGTTCAATCTTCGTTCCAACATTTTCGAACTATCGCCGATTTTCTGGCGCGCGCGTCTCAACCAATAGCGCTGGCCTATAAAGGCATACCGGTGGGAGTGATTACTATTGGCTCCCGGAGTGTGATCTCGCGCACAAACTCGGAAGGCACGTTTTTATCAAACTGCTAAGACAACCTATTATACACAGTAGATAAACTACTGTTCTTGGTATTTATCTGCGGGCTCTCGGCGAGTTATTAGCCTACTCCGCGTTGATGTTGACTAGGGCTATCGTAAATGTGCCGGGCGGTAACGAGCGGCGAGCGAATGTGCAAGGACATAAAAACGCACGATCACACCGAGACGGCGAGACCACCTTATGCCCCCATATTTTAATGTCAATGTGTGCGTCACAGTGCGTGCGTACACGGCGGCGCTGCGTACGCACGCACACATTCTAATGGATAGCGGCCAGTTTGTATGAAGACGTATTACTGTGCTATTATTTTCCACGTGAAACTTAGTAAAAACTATTGCAATCGTTTGTGTAACGCGTGGTGTTATGGACAAACATATTTTTGTAAACATTCTAAAGCCAGCTAGTTAGCAGATTTGGTGTGCACACGCTGCGTGGCTACCATTGCAGTGTCGCCAGTCAGTACTCAGGAGCTCGCAAAGACATTTTATCCACAAGTTCGTAAATTCGTTAATTTTTGGCGGGACTTACATCCCGTTCAGAGTGGATGCTTTTTTGGGGCCTATTGTAATTCCGTATTCCTTTTTTATTGAGTCTATTTACAAATTGTGACGACTCGACTTAAAAAGCAGAAGTAATAAATGATCCAAATGCGTGGGAGTAATAACTGCCCAAATTTACGCATGCAAAACTGTAATTTTAAATATATTGTTATTATCTATTGACTCGTAATGCTATGGATCTCCATTCGCCATTTTTTCTTCATCTTAGCATAATTATTGAAGTAAAATAATTATTTCATCTCTATTCATGAACATAATAAAGCCGAAGTGTAAATAAAAACTACTTCCACAGTTTAAGTATCATTAAGCGAAGTACTTTTAAATATAATTAAGTTATTTTTTATGCCTGAAACTTTGTAAAGAATGGCAGACGTTTATTTACGATAAAATCACAACAATGTGAGAAACAACCTCCTGCTCCCATACAAATTAAGTACAAATAAGTACATCGGAGGAAAGTTGTTCGAGTCAGTCGTTTTATCGGGAATCTACGGGAAAGTTTTTACGGTTTGATTTGTTACAAGTCGGGCACGTGCGCATAGAGGCGCTGGATAGGACAATAAAATGGGTTTATCAAGCTTTACTAAGCTCGAACCTTATGGTGTAGAGCTATATGGTCTATTTTTTAATGAAACTGCGATGTGATAATCTCTTCTTCTCTTCGCGGTAATTACGCATTTAGCCAATAATAATAATATAGTTCTACGCTGACATCAAATATCTGGTCCAAATTAAGTATCATTAAGAACTTGTGTGATTGATACTAGATAACAGACATTTTTATGTAAATAATTTTTATTTATTAAAATATCTAAATATAATTATTAATTATATTTTAATAAATAAACATAAATAAATATATAAACAACCATGACTCGTCAACAAAATATTCGTGTTCGTCACACAAACATTTGTCGCTACCAGGATTCGACCGACCGGTTGATGTGTAGGCAGCTATACTGACCACGCCATGCACCAAGACGGGGTCTTATATATATTTAGCCAATGTCGAGTGAAAGTATTATTTAACTATTTGTTGCAATAATTTGTACAGCAGATTGAGTTAATATGGAGTCTCACGACATGTACTTATTATTACAAAAACTCGGGTGAAACTCGGCGACACGCGCGTTTTTAGCATCATAGAAAACGCAACAATCACGCAAACGCTATATAAAAATATCTATGGGCCGAAAACGCACGTCTTCTGCGCGCTTAAAAACGCCGAGTGCTCTGGTCTTTTATTTTAAGTAACATACTTAGTTTGATTCGAAATCAAAAACTTCGCATATACCAAAATTTCAAATGCCTATATTTCTACGTACAGTAAGGAAATTATTGCTGTATTTATCAAGACGTAAGATCGTCTTTATTTTATGCCACTTCCAGCGGTGGGAAGATCCGTGGCCGGTTACGGCTTCACGCTTTGTGAGTCTATCGCCTCGCTCCGTTTGAACTCCTTACTTATTTGGGGATGTTTAAAAAGTTGGCGGATTGCAAAATGGATTTTCGAGACGAATACTGATATCGAATCATCGATTTAAGGTTTATTTTAAGGTATCAAAATTGGTGGAAGTGGGTTTTGTATCTTGTTGACTGATTTTGAACTGGGCTTGTCGAATACTTTCACATTTCTATTAGTTCAATGTTTGAACTAGTTTCTAATAAGACTGTTTAATCCCACTAGTTAATTACGTTTAAAAAGCTCATCAACTTTAATGGAATGATAATTGTTAGATTCTCTTGCATATCCAGTCCGTTTCTTCATTGAAAAAATAACCGTGAGTCTGTCGATGAAAAAAAGAGTATCATTTTATAATAATTAACTACTGTCATAAGAAGATGCGTTTGTTCAATCGACTGATCGGTTATAGGTTCTAGTCAGAATAAAGCGTATACTTTATACTGACATTCATGAACAGGTTTTTACTATTATAAAAACATTCTTTGTCCTACACTGCTCCTAATTTATTTATGGTAGGTGCAGTATATTTTGATATTGGACAATACTGCTATAGGTTCTGGCATTAGATTCTTGCGGCCGGCCGTCCAACTCCCTGCTATCTTTCTAATAGTGTTAAAGTATTATTAATTTTGAAACTAAAAACTATAAGATAGCCTTACGACGAATTAATCTTCTTATTTATTTCCTATATACATTGTGTGAATGTGCATGTCAATACAAACAACTCTTGCTACGGGATCTGTACGGCAATCACGAAAAAACAAATCATAAAAAAAAGATTTGACCGTAAAAAATGAAAAGTTGCAAATGCATGCCATTAGGGCTGTGGGTCACGCTTGTGGTGCCCGTCAAACATCGAACAAGGGACTGTAAATTGATTTCAGTGTTCGCCACGGATCATTTCGGTCCGTCTATTGTGCTCTTAATGACGTTAGCGAAGGATTGCAGGTTAGCACAGCGTCTGTCTAGAAGCTTTCTTGCCTACTAGCTGTACCGTTAAAAGACTTGACAATGTGAATTAAGACTCTTTCCAAATCAATAGTTAGTATGAAAACTGTAAAGGGAGGATAAAACTTGTTGAGTTACTTGCCGGTTTTTCTCAGAACAAGGCCTCCTGGTAGACTCTTGAACCGATGGCATCAAACTTGACTTTTATAATTGTACAAATTGCACCTAAATGAATAAAGAAATTTGAGTTTGAATTTACCAGCGACTTCGTTCGCGCGGATTACAACATTTTTCATTGATGCTCAGCTCCTATTGGTATATGACCTATAACCTTCCTCGATAAATAGACTATCCAACATAAAAATAATTTTTCAATTTGAATTAGTAGTTTAGAATTAGAATTAGTAGTATAACATAAAAACGGCTTCAGAGAAATGATCACAACAATTTCGACTTTACAGTCTAAAAACGCATTATATGCAAATCCCCTAAGCATAAATGCACTTCGAAAAACTTTTTAACCCTCGCATAATTTCCATGTAGCGTTAAGTGGGTTAGTTGGTCGTGCTCATGAAAAATAAGGGCAATTTCGCTCTCATGCTTATTTCTGTCTCCTCAGTTAAGGACGCGTATTTTACTAACGTTTTGCTTCATTAAACAACCAACAAACATTTTTAATTACTTTCTTTATGTTTGTTTAGGATATAGCTCGTAAATAAAAAGCATGGAAATGGGCCAACAAAAAATATAGTACGGTGTATGAATAAAGTATTAATCTCTACAGAGTATAAAACAAAAACGCTCAAAAAAAGTAATAAACTAGGTGGTAGACCCATATAGGGTCGTCTGGGTTCGAATCAAAGCCTTTCTTATTTCTGCCGTGAAGCAGTTCGCTGTGTTTCGGATTGAAGGGAAAGGTAGCCAGTGTGATTACTGGGCATGGAGGGCATATCATCTTAGTTCCCAGGATGACAACGCACTTGCAGTGTTAAGTGATTTACCCTTAATATTGTAAGTGTCTTGTTGTTTTTTTGGATATACAACATGTAAACTAAATAACCAACACCCTGAATACAGATGGTTTGGGATCGGCTTCTGAGTTGTATTCAATATTTTATTTAAAAAAAAAACGAAAAGTGCCCAATAAATGTTGTACAATATTTTCTGGGTACTTTTTTTTTTCTTTTTATATTGAAATCAACTCAGAAGCCGATCCCAAACCACCTGTATTCAGGTTGTTGGTAATTTAGTTTACATGTTGTAGAGGGATCTACGAGTCACCTCGTCGCCCATGTTCAACCACAACACTGTATCAATTGTAGTTGCGTTTTCCGCATGAAAGGAATATGCTCTTTTTAGATCTTACCCCTTCGGAAAGACTGTTGGTACAAGCTGATACTAAAACGGCAGTAAGTGGATTCTCAATTGTCTAGTCTAGATGGTAGAGATGGAATTTGAGTTTAAGTTTATTTAAGGATAGATAGTAAGTATGCTTTTAAGATAGACATATGTTAACGCGCTACTACGGTTCAATTTCATATCTATTGAGTAATAATTACCAAAATTGAACTGTAGCGCGTAGCAGGTACCATATTCAATATTAAATCCAGTTACGTATACAATAAGAGATATTAATCGGATCAACGTGTCGTAAACCATTTTTCCAATTGTAACGGGCCTATAATATCCATTAATAATCTTTATAAATTATATTGTAATAACCTAACTATGTAAAACTCCATCTTCCTTTAAAAATTAGCTAAATGGTAATGTTGATTACTTTTGTTCAGTTCGCGCCTAAATGTTTGTCAGCATAATTTTAATGGCTACTATGAATAACTCCTCATTACTACTTTTATCGTTATTTAATATTATATTCTTTTTATAAATTACTAATATTACTAAAATGTTTATTGATACATATTTTACTAGTCCTTGGTTATGTTTAAAGTAAAAAGGAATGCTATTTTAAGTATCTTCTTGAATTCGCGCCAAATGTTAAGACAATATGGCGCCAATCCAGCGGTAGTAGTAGGGAGTGAGGACATTTAAAACGTTTCGTTTAAGCGAAATGTGGTTAGTCTGGTTAAGGTCGTCGGGTCAGAAATAAGTGTAAAGAGGTGTATTGCTGATGTAGTTACAAGTATTGTAGTAAAAAAGTGTCATAATTATGTTCATTTAAATTCCGACACCCGCTATTCTTGAGTTTATAATAAGGTAACGTCACAAACGTGTATAATTGCACACGCGGCCATTAGCGGACGGTGAATGGGAACAGTAATCAATCGCCATCACAATGGAGCTGTGTCCGGGACAATGACGGTGACGTCACCGGTCACGTCTCCATGCACAGCATTCGAAATTGCGACTTGTCACATTGACGATTCGTGATGCAGCGCTCTCTGAAAAGGGTTACGCTTTTAGTTCTATTTTTGACTGGCAGCCCGTAATGTGGGTAGTTTGAATTTTTTCACGAATCGGGCTCGTAGGACCATGTTACTTAATTGAATGTAGTTCGACGAGTCGGAGTTTTTTATATGTAAACTCTTGCTATATGTAAAGTTTAATATTGAGAACTTTTGTAATAAATTTATAGCAGGTAGGTACTTAGGCATTCTTTTCATTCGAGTAGGTTAAGTGATTAAGTATTTAATAATTTAATTCGTTCGATTTAGTTAAGTAACTTAGGTAAGTTGTTAGACAATTGGTCGAACCTAGGTAGGTTCGACCAATTGTTTCTTTGTTCTTAGTAACTGATACACACTTTATTAACTCTCTATCTCAAAAACGACTGAACCGATTTTGATGAAACTTGCACAGTTCCCTAGGCTCGACTATATCTACTTAGTCATTTACTAAACTACATTTTTTTGCAATAGCACCTACTTATTACGGTTTTTGATTCGGGTTTTGGATATTCGGGTACAAACATACCTACATACATACATTTATACAATTTGGCACTCAAGTTTAGAAGCTGGCATAGACTGGCTGACATAAATACAAAAACTGTAAAATTCTGACAATATTAGATGCGATTATATACGGGTCGAATTGATAATATTATTTTAGTCGCTTAAAAATGACATCATTTGGCGCTAGTTTTGCCTTCGCCCTAAATAAAGATTGTTATATTTTCAGTGTTCCACAATTCAAAACTCCGAGCCTCAGTAATCAAATTAGCTAGTACATTACATTCAACGAAAGCAGGGAGACGGAAACTAATATTCTAATGACTCTTCATCCGACAGCACCGGCGATGGTATCGTTTTCGGACAACCATACAGAACTATAATAATCAATCGTCTGGACAATGAAGTCGAGTACGATATAATTACTGTGGCGTCAGCTGTCCGTTCTCCGGCATTGATCGAAGACAATCAAATTGAGAATCATAGGAGTCAATATACTCGTAGATATGATCCAAGAATATTTGCTTAAAATGGCCTTTAACAAAGTCTGGGCTGTGTTTACTGTTTGGCAGCGTATACAGTAACTTTGCCAACAAATCCAGAGCTTTAGTTGTTATTTAGGCAGTATTCATAACACTTATTTAATTTTAGGTATATAATTTGTGTGAGCGTAAAAATATATTATGCCACCGAGACACTGCTGTAATGGTCAACGCAGCCGCCCGGATTGCGGAAGATGCGGGTTCGATTCCCGCCTAAGGCAAGTAGATTTTTTTTTCAGTATATTTCTTCTAGTAACCTCTTCTTTTGATTTTGAAGTCGGTAACAATTAAACCGTTACAGGTCATTCTGGTATTATAAGGCTGGTACAATACATATAGCACAATGCAGCCACCTCATTATGGTTGATGGTGATGGTACATCTCATTTCGAGACCGCCTGGTTGTCTCAAAACGAGACGTACCATCTGTAGCCATAGCAAGAGTGAAACGCATTATTGAGTTCCGTCAGTTAAAGATCAGATAGGAAGTCCCTCAATAGTACCTTCAGCCTTACTAAAATCACAGTATACCAAGAACAGTAGTTTATCTGCGGGCTGTCGGCGCGGCGAGTTATTAGCCTACTCTTGCGTTGACGCTAGGGTTCGTAAATGTGCCGAGCGGCGAGCGAATGTACAGTCGAACCAATTGAATCATGAGCCACTTGGCCGACCATTCCTTTAGAATCATAAATTAAGTTAGGTTTTCTTCGCTTTCATGCGTGTTGCACTTAGTACGTTTTAAATATGAATAAAAATGCGTCATTACGGGTCAGAGATATATGCAATTTTAATCTTTCTTATAACTGCACTAAAGTCTCAATTGGAATTTTAAATAAGATGTCGTTCATAATCTAAACTCTTTTCACTACTGATAAAATGGAATAACTATTATATTTTTAAAAATAAAATGACGTTATGTGTCAAATGTCAAGTAGTAGTCTGAACAAATTTTAAAAAGCCATATTTGTTTGACACTGTAAGTGTCTAACATATTGATAACAGGTTCGTTACTTAGAAATGTACGTTTAAGCGAATTTCATCCTACTTTGTATGGAGTGACTGTAGGAAAATGATCTTAGGTGGGTCATGATTCAATTTGGTCGACTGTACAATGACATAAAAACGCGCTATCACACAGAGACGGCGCGGCCCGCACTGCAGCCACCTTATGCCCCCATATTTTATGTCAATGTGTGCGTCACAGTGCGTGCGTACACGGCGTCGAGTACGCACGCACACATTCTAATGGATAGCGGCCAGTTTGTATGAAGACGTATTACTGTTCTTGGTATATTGTGCTAAAACTTACCATCAACTGAGATGATAGCCACCTCGTCTAGTATTAATAAAATAGTTACCTACTCTCTCCTACTAGACAAAAATGGGTAATAATTTCCAGATGTTGCCGGATTACCCGCAATAATGGCCCGGGGCAATTAAACTAACAAGCGGGGTTCAGATGTCGACATGATAATTACTATTGCATCCCAAATACATCTGCTATCGAACGACATAATCAAGCACCTACAAAGGATATCAGATACATAGGAACATTGATGTAGTTCTGCTGGAAACGATAAAGACGTGTTATTATTGTTATAAAAAATTCAAATTCCAATGATAAATAGAAATTTGGATTTATTATAAAATCGATTGGAGGAGGTCGATAGCGCCTCGGTTGTGCGATCTTCGTAACGATTACGAAAGCTCAGTTGCTAAGTGCGAGGTCGGTACTCGAATGGGTGACCGAAAAAATTTCAACTCACATTTTCGCCGTGCTTCGGAAAGCACGTTAAACTGGTGTTCCCGGCAGCTGTCGAAATATAACAGTGTTTCCCAAGGGGTCTTAGACAGGCGGCCGGCCGTAAAAATATAAAGCCAAAACCTTTAGAAGTATTGTTAATGTCAAGATATATGGTTGCCGCAAAACGTGGGAGTACCAACAAAGACGACACTCTTGTAACTTATCTGCAAGGTCACGGACACGAAGCCGACCGTGGATGTAAGTACGAGTTCCTAACGCGGTCTTTCAGCGTGACTCAACACATCCACCGCAGCATATTCCTCTCCGTGATTCGCAACTCTTGCTCGTGTTGTATTGGTCTAATATCAGCCAAGGCAGTGTGCCTTGTAAAAGGACAGGCCTGATGATGGTTTTACAGGCCTGTTCTTTAGGCCTCACCGGAATTTTGTGGTCACAAATGACACTATACTAGAATCGACCCCGTAGGTGAATGAAATTGTTAAGCTGTATTTTACAGCCCATGGGCTGTAACTATTTTAGTTAAGTATATGGTAATTGTCAATTCAATGATTTTTAATGTCACTAAGTAAACCAAAAAAAGTGACGATTTTTTTATAAGCTCTTGCTTAAAACACTTTTAATAAAGCAGTCAATCTCCCTGCACAGGACTTTCGTTCGACACAGCTGCTCCAATACAACTCAATGGCGTAACACTTCCAGGAATTCCACTTGTATTCCTTGTACACTAAGTCTAATACGTCGCTTCTAACAGGCACAAAGCTCTGTTGCTACAGATATCTAGTGATACGAATTTCCTTTCAATTTCTATGCATGCAACACACAATACTGCCGTAAATTAAATGGGTTCTCAGAGCAGCTAATAGAGGTATTAATAACTACACCATCAATACAATGGACAGATCATCCTATGTATACGATACTCGGGTTCTTTTGGCTAACAAAGGTGAGGTATTATATCTAGGTATATAAGCCTTATACCCGTACTACCAGCATTTTTATCTTTTTTTGATAGCCATGTGATGCTGGCAGAGTGGAATAGCATCACCCCATATTCCAATGGGTGTCGTAGGAAGCGACTAATGAATCAGCAAAGGGGTATTGATCACGTTATACTCCGTCCACCAATCCGCATTGGGCAAGCGTGGTGGACTACTGCTTCAACCTCTGTCGATGACAAGGACAGGCCTTGTGTTCCAGCAGTGAACGAAGAAGCGGGAAGGGGAAAACCTAGGTTTATCAATAAAATCAGTCTTCAAAAAGGGCCATGTCAAATTCGAAACCGTCGAGAATTTATTACAACTGTGATGAAAATAAGATGAAGCGAAATAACTTAGTATATAAAGATCCTAGCAACTGGAGTATATTCCATCTGGAGAATCAACAATAACTTTGGCATATATGTACACGCTCACCAACTGGCGAAACGACATGGCATACCGTGGATCGAAGAAAGACTAAATAGATTTATCAAACTGATATTTACTATAATGAATTTTTAGCTGTCAAATAAAACTGTAATTAAATAACTGGAAAGGCATGTTATTAAGCATATATCATGTATGTAATAGAAATAGAACGACAAATTTTATATATAATGTTATTTATAAAAACAAAAATCACAATTTTCCCAAACGGTATAGGTACTTTTAAGTACTTTTATTCAGCTAAATCAGATTTTCTCCATCAGGAAAGTAACAACGTTACTTCTATCGTAAGGAGCATGATAAATATAATCAATTTCGGAGTCCATTATACCATATAAAAAAATAATAAAACAAAATATGGAAGCTTTGATGTTTACGCGCGTTAAAATCCCCTCAAGTGTTCTGAAGGTAAGTCGTAAGGTGACTGTTTTTTACCTATTAGGCGAAATAAAAACGTCTGAGTCCTCTTTAAGGGATAGGTTCTTCTTGTTTTTAAAAGCTTAAAATACTTTATGGGTAGGTTTTACTTAGAATAGTAATTTAGGGGTCGAATTTTATCGTTAGTTCCTTGATCTATCTGCCGCATTGAAATGAGGACAGGAATTTCACGAAATCACGGAACATTCTTGTTTATACTGACATGTTTAGTGATATGACAGAATATTAATATAATATCAGTGATATGTTGTTTTAGTAAACTTAATCTACCGAAACAGAAAAGTGTTGTAGCTTGTAGGTACTATCGTGGACACACGGTCTTGAGCACCCGTAAGATCAAAATCGCTTGCACACTCGTAGCAAAACGCAGTAAGTAGGTAAACTACTATAGCAAATCAGTTTACGCGTCGAAGGAAACTTGTTTTAAATTGTTTAAGCACGGAAGTCCTCCACAAACAGTCCACCCCAGATGGTCATAAAATATTTTTTTTTTTAATAAAAAAACCTAAATGGTTTTTTGAAGTCAGTCCCAAATACAAATGACTACGTTTATTCCAAATATTGAGGTTTGGCACCGACCACAAAAAAAAATATATAAAATCCATTTTTTAGTTTTGAAGGCAGTTTATTTTATTTAAAAATAACTTATTTTTTGCTTTTTAGTGTAATTGAAGTTGGTTAAAAATAACCATAAGCCTACCGATTACTCTGATAATATTTAGTATTTATCATTAATGCAAATAAAGTAACTAATTTACTTTTTGTTTGTGTAATCGCTAGTATCAGGGTTATTTTTTATGACTAAACAGGGAGGACTTTTTGCGGGGGCTTCCAATGTCTTATTACAACACTTTCCAGTCAATTTTACTAGATTATAGTTTAATGATACGACATATATACCTAAATATTTTAAGTGAGAAGACGATAAAAATCAAGAATTTTGTAGTTCGCGACTCTTAATACGTAGGTAATAAAGACCTTGAACTGCCAACAGCGGGCACATTTATTACTCGTACTTGTACGTAACTTTATCCCATTTCGAATTTTTTGTTAATCCAATACCCTCATCATCGAAGCCGTAAAGAGAAGTACAAGAAACATTTTTATTTTATTATTCCCTATCAATATTTTGATACTGAGAATCATGATATAGTTTGTCAGTTACTGTCAAAGTGAAAAAGAAAAACCGAAGGCGCGTTCACATAAAACAAAATTTATCTGCGATCTCTACCTGGCTACAAACAATGTTAGCGAAAATTCAATCTCGCAAAATAGAAAATATTTTTACGGTCAATGAATATGAAAGTGTGGATATAGGGAGGCATTACGTCAGCTTTACGTAATCTTAACAGTAAAGTTTAGTGTACTCATGTGACGACGCCTCGAGTAATGGACTGGATTTTGGATATTGAAGGAATTTCAAGGAATACTAAAATAATTCGTTGGAGTATCTGGGTAGAGTGTGACAGAAGATGATTCGCGAAACATGTCAAATATGACATATACCAGATGTTTCATACATTTTGTTTACACTTGTGTAAGGAACAGCTGTTTTTTTTCGCGATTCCGATGTCGATCCCATAGCATGACTTCTTTGGATTGATCTACCTATTAAAATGGCTTCGCCTCGACACTAAAAATTCACCGTGTATATTTCGATAGGTACTGATCTAAGTTATTTTTTTCTCAAGTTAAAGCGTTGCACTTCATCTGGACTCTTCAACTTATGTAGGTAGGTACTTATATATGTTAATTAGTTAATATATGTTAATTCCGTACCTCAAAAGGAAAAAACGGAACCCTTATAGGATCACTTTGTTGTCCGTCTGTCTGTCTGTCAAGACCCTTTATCTCAAGAACGCGTGGACGTATCAAGCTGAAATTCACATGAAATACTCAGGTCTATTGTCCCTTTAAGCTGTGAAAATATCAAACTTCTAAGCCAAGCCAATCCAAAGATACAACCGATTATGTCGATATTTTCAACAAATTTCCGACACTCGCAAAGGAATCAAAACCTACAGGATACTTCCCGCAAACTCAGAATCTTGAAATTTGGCATGAAGCATTGTCATATAATGCAAATATAGAAAAAATTGCGAAAATCACATATTTTTAGTTATAAATTATAATATAAATATTTTAATAAAATGAAACTTACTACCTTATTTCTCACGAACGAATAAAGGTATCAAATTGAAATTTATACCAAATACCTAGGTCTATTGTCCCTTTAAGCAGTGAAAAAATCAAACTTCTAAGTTAACGCGATCAAAAGATACAGCAGTTTATACCGAGGAACCCTCGGTGTGCGAGTCCGACTCGCACTTGGCCGGTTTTTTTTACAACTGACTTTAGGTCTTTGGTTCACTGAAAGTTTTAGTAACTATTTGGCTTAGGCCCTTTTTACCCGACTAGGCGAAGCCAAAAGATAGGGTTATGATTTTAGCAGTCTATGTCTGTTTGTATTTACGTGGCATTATTTTGTGGCACATTACGGTCCCTGCCAGATGACGCTTTCATCACATCACATCACAAGAGCCTTTTTAATCCGACCCACTGCTGGGACACAAGGCCTCTCCTTGCTACCGAAGGAGGTTTAGCCAGAAGTCCATCACGATTGCCCAATGCGGATTGGCAGACGGAGTATAAGGTGGTCAATACTCCTTTGCTGATCCATTAGTCGCCTTCTACGACACCCAATGGAGGATATGGGGTGATGCTATTCTACTCTGCCGGTAACACACGGCTATGGCGTTTTGTGAGTATATAACTAAATGTCACCTCAAGCTCTGCTCAACCCTTTGTGAGATTATGAGTGTGATTAGGATATACATATATGTATGTTTATTCTACCAAAAAGTTTATTTACCTGGTGTAAACCAAATATACTTCTTTTACTACAAGAGTTTAACCAAGAAAAATAAAACTTTGAAATAAACAGTGAATATTTTTATTACCAGAAAAAATTACACTGATTTTTTCCAGTGTATTTTTCTTAGTAATAAAAATATTTACGCGTTTGTAAACGTAAAAATTATTCCATAAACAGTGAAATATATATTCAAAAGACTTGCCATTCGTAACTAGCCCTAACTCTACGATTCGACCACTCCGTCTGGGTATTTAATTAAAAAAACCTATGTTACGGCGCCGCTAGATCTCAGTATTAGGTGCTATTGTTGTGAGAGTCTTTCAAGGAAAATTTTAAATCGATTCCCAAGCGCTTTCATCGTTGGGAAACCAATCCCCTTGCACAATAAGCTCGAGCACAATGCCCTGTTATAGTGCCAAGATGACGCGAATCACTCCAGTACTCACCGCTCACTGAAGGATTACGCTATTTACGTACCGTACCTATTGGTTTATACCCCACGTCTTGATGGGCCAGAGGAATGAAAATTCGTTCGCCTTGTAAATCTTAGCTTTATTTATTTTCGGTGGCCGCCGGTGGAGTCATCAATTTTATGGTCTGTTTTTCCGTTTCTAACAATCGAATGAATTAAAAAAGGCTTGGGTCAGACAGAAGGGAAGTGAAGACGCTTAAGCTCGACTTTTTAAAACCAAATTTATAGTAAAGATACGCTTAAACAGTTTAGGTCAGTGCACACCAAGATGCAACGATAGCGTAATACTTCCCTTTATTAACTATACATTTGTTACGCATCAACCACTCAACAAATTTTGATGAATTTTCGTATACATGTCAACGAAACAGTCATAAACGAAAAAATCGGGAGTGGTCTCCCCTTGACTTTCTCGTATACCGGAAACGACTCAAAGGTAGATAGGAACCTTATATTTTGATGTCATACATGCATGTTAAATTTTGGTCACCCATCCGAGTACCGACCGCGCACTTGGTTGCTTAACTTTCGTGATCGATGGTTCAAAATTTGATAGAAACCTTATATTTTGATGTCATGCACTTATGTTTAATTTGGTTGCAATAAGTTAAAGCATGCTCGAGTTATCGTGCAAACGCACAGAGACACACACACACATACATAATTCCAAAAAAAATATTTTTGACGATTACAAGACTTTCTCTATACTACGTATACGAGAAAGTAAAAATTACGCAAGCGAAGTTCCGGGAAAAACCTATTGACTGATAATTGTAAATGTAATATAATATATCAAAGAATACAATATTGAAATATTATGTGACTAAACACATAATTAAATTCAGTCTAAAACAAACACGTTTATATGTTTTGGAAGTATTTCCATTTTACATTATTCATTAGCATTGCGTTTGTGTAACATACGATTATCCAAACACGTTAGGATTAAATAAAACTAAACATTTCGTTTGCCTCAAATAAATAATTAATACAACCGCATTCGGTGCAGAATTTACATTTTGTTACCTCTACCACTGTCCTGACGTCCGTGACGTGATATCAATTTGTTATGCCATTAAAGTCCCTATTCCCCCATACCTAAATACCTTATTCCCCATCTCCTTTCGATTAAGAATTACACGTGCCGGCTTACGTTGAACCGAAAACCTGTGACTACCATTCCAACGCAAAATAAGAAGTTAGGCAACTCATATCTAGGTCTCAATATCAAGAAATGAAATTCATTGTCTGCTGCCAGCACACGTGTTTCCTCATTCTTACAATGCTGGGTCATTCAAAAGAGGCGGCAGGTGAACCTTTTTATAAAAATAAAATATTTGTCAATTTTAAATTACAAAGATAAAATAAAATAGTATTTACAAAGATAAAGGCACTAAATTCTCGTCTGAAATAGGTAGGAAAGGAAACTACATTCTTAATTTAAATGTAGTAGATATTTAAATTAAGAATTTAATTTCCTTCTTCCATCTTTACGTATGTTTTCTCAGACCAAGGATTCAATTGCCCTAGTATGTTTTACATACATTATGTCATTGCAAGCAATAAAACCGAAGTCTGAATAATATCTAAATAATCACTTTTAAAACAAAAATTTCTATGTATTGTCTTTACGAAATTGTTATAAGCAGCAGCATAATAGACAGATAATCACAAGTTAAGATCACTTAAAACTTACGAAGAAGTTTACTGGTTGCCTTCATTTGTTTTTTTTTAATGAGACTATTCTAATTTCAATGTTTTATTTAGGAAATTGAATTAGTCTCTCATAATGCACAGTGTTCCAAACAATATGATCTGTGATAACCTTCAGACTATCTTAATACTAGAAGGACCGACAAATTAAATGAATAAAATGAAATAGCATTACAAACGTATTTTACTAAAATCAACCTAACAATTATATTGTAAAAACAACTAAAGACATCATTACGCCATTTTGACTAAGTATGTTGGTCGTTATACATAGCAGGAGAATAGAAAAGAATCGCATCACCCCATATCCTCCAGTGGGTGCCGTAGATGGCGACTAATGGATCAGCAAAGGGGAAATTGATAACCTTATACTCGGGCAACCAATCCGCATTGGGCAAGCGTGATGGACTACTGCCTAAACCTCAAAAAAGTCCCAGCAGTTGGTCGAATTATAAAGGCTGTTATGATGATACGTAGCATACAAATGGCGGTGTTCTAGTGTTTATTATATATTATTTGACTCCAGGTGAGACGATGGATAATCTTAGGCTATTTAATAAAACTATCAACTAAGCCCTTAAGCACGGTAATATTATCTATACAGTATTCTATCTTCATACAAACGGTCGGAAAGCGCGTCATGCTACGCGCCTCGAGTTCGCGGGGCACCCGGTGGGCATCTAGTCGCGAATGCGCCGCAGCGACTACCGAACGGTGTGAATTGTTTTTTAAGCAGTTAGCCGTGCATAAACGTGCGATTTGTATTGTGAATATTTGATTGAATTAATTAGATACCTACATAGTTTCCTAGACTAGGCTATCTACTTAATAATAATAATAATAATAATAATAATAATAACTTTTATTGCACACAACACAAAGAATACACAAAAAGAGAAAAACAATATATATAGTACAAAATTGGCGGCCTTATTGCTTAAAAGCAATCTCTTCCAGGCAACCCAATTCGAAAGAAAAAATTATTTGAAACGTGGAAAGGGTGCAGAAAAGAAAAATAAGTGTTAAATATCTATATACATACTAGGTACTCCATGGTAAAAAAAGAAAGAATAAATTGTAGACTCATGGGCAAGAGAAAATGAAATGATTCCAAACAGCAGTTTTAAAGGATTCCAATGAACGAGCACGCCTGATACTCTCAGGGAGAGTATTCCACAACCGGACAGCATTAACAGAAAAGGAAAAGGAAAGGAAATCGGAAGTGTGGGAAGGTATATACAAAGTAAGATTAAAGTTAGAGCGCAAAGTACGACTCGATGAAGAGGAACGAAATGAAAAATAAGGTTTTAGGTTTAGGTTTAGGTTTAAAGAATTTTATTCTCATAAAGACATTACATTGTCACTTACATGAGAACTTAAGTAATTAACAGATTGTAAACTGTTCGTGGTCACAAACGCATAATAAATTGTTTGTGTTTTAAATTAATCCTTAAAAATAATTGTAATATTTATAAAAGCGTGAAGCTACTGTTCCGTGTAGCTGTTGCCACATCTATAAATTTATAAATTTTGCATACCAACAAAATTTTGCATACAAATTGCATATTACTTAAAAACAAGAAATAAAAATTAAAGTTTAGGTTAAGCTACAGAAAACTTCTCAATAAATACATTTTTAATTCTAGTATAATTTTTTTTAAGTTTAATGAAGTACCTAAGTATAGAAATAAAAAGTAATAAATATAAAATTAAATTAAACCGCAACTTCACGCTTAAACCCAAATATTGTAGACTCGTTTAACGCATTTTACGTATTTGTTTCCTTAAAGTTATTGAGTTGTAACGATATACTCTGTAAGTTTCTTCTTAAAAACGTTAAACGAGTCTTCACTTTTTATATGTGTGGGTATTTTGTTATAAAGTTGTGCTCCTTCAAACGTTATCATAGTGTTTCCGTATTTTGTGCGCGGCTTGGGTAGAACAAGAAAACTAGCGCGGCGAGTGCTGCGTGTAGTGACAGATTTTTGTTTGGTGAACGTTAGGTTAGTATGGATGTTCTTATTAAGAATTTTACGAATTAAAATACAAGTGTTATATCGGTATAGACTTTTGATATTCATTATGTATGTTTCATTGTATATTTTCTTTGTGGGTGTCAGATAATGGTAATTAAAAAGCAATTTTACAATTTTATTTTGTAGAATCTGGAGTTCAGATATTTTTGTTTTTGATGCACTTCCCCAGATTTCAATTAGATATGTAAGGTGCGGTTTTACTAAGGCATTGTATAGTGTGTACCGTAATTTATGTGGTAAGCATCGTACGACATTGCGTAACGAACCATACAGTGATAATAATTTCTTTTTTATGTGGTTAATGTGAACTTTCCATGACAGATTGGTGTCGATGTATAGACCGAGGTATTTTTCATGGGTTTTTTGCAGTAAAGTTATATTATTAATTGTCAAGGGTGCATGTAATGGTATTGGTTTGTTTTTAGCATTAAATATTGTGAAACAAGTTTTTGAAATGTTAATTGTTAAAAGATTGTGCTGAAACCAATTATATAGAACATTTAAATCTTGCTGAGCTTCTGAGATTAGGTTGTGAATTGACGAACCAAAATAAAATAAGCAAGTGTCATCTGCATAGAGAGTAATATGTCCCTTTAGACCTAATTCCTGTATGTTATTTACATAAATTAAAAACAATAAAGATCCCAAAACTGAGCCTTGAGGGACGCCGCAGGTTATTGGCAGTGCAGTACTTTGGTTGTTACCGATTTTAACTATTTGTGACCTTCGGGTAAAATAAGATTTAAGCATTTCAAAAGCTTTACCACTGATACCAATAGCTTTCAGTTTTTCTAAAAGTAATTGATGGCTAACGGTGTCAAACGCTTTTTTAAGATCTATAAATACTCCGAGGACTACATTCCTTTCATCTATATTTTGTTTTATTTTAGTAACGAGATCTATAGTAGCTGTAAGTGTATTACTTTGGGGTCTAAAACCATATTGTCTACGAGATATGAAATTAATTGAGTCTAAATAACTTTGTAGCCGGGCATACAAAAGTTTTTCAAGTATTTTTGACAATATTGGTAGTATCGAAATTGGCCGGTAGTTCCCTGGGTCTTTTGTTGACCCAGATTTATAGATGGGTGTGACTTTCGCAATTTTAAGTGTATCTGGGAATGTGCCATCTAAGAATAATTTATTAATACATGTTACTAATGGTTTTGATATTAAGCTTTTGATACATTTTATTGCCTTGGTGTTAATTCCATCGAGACCAGAACTAGCGTTAGAATCAAGATGGCTAATTATGTTTAATAGTTCTTTTTCAGTACACGGTTCAAGAAATGTCAGTTGTGCGTTTTGGGCATTGTGTAGTGTTGGTAATGCTTGCATGGTATCATCATGGAAATGTTTTGGTATTTGAGCTGCTAAAAGTTGTCCTATTGTTGCGAAATAACTATTAAAAACATTACATACTTGGATAGGATCTGTTATTTCATTACTGTTCGATTTGAGTTTTGGAGGAGCACAACTTTTACTTATTTTGTTATTCGCTAGAGTATTGACTAAATTCCACATTTTCTTTGGTTCCTTGATAAATTTGGTAAATTCTTTGTGGTAGTATGAATTCCTTGTAGTTCTTATATTTTTTGTTACTTCATTCTTCATTAGAGCTAATTTTTCCTTTATGTTGTTGTCATTTGGGTTTTTGCAAAGTTCCGCCCAGATCAAATTTCTATTATTTATATCATCTATCACCCTTTTGTTTATCCAATTATCTTTCGGTTTATTAAGCCTCTTGGTTTTAATTTCTTTGCATCTTTCCAAATAATTCTTTATATTTTTTTCTAGTGTAGTATAATTATTACATTCTAATTCTCCTTGATTTTTGACTAAATTGAAGAGTTTAGTATAGTTAATGGCCTCATATCGGGAGTACACTTTTGGTGGTGGTTTGACTTTTTTTATTTCTAGATATATTTGTTTGTGATCAGATAATGATGAGTTGAGTATTATCATGTGAAAGCTGTCATTTTTCAAATTCGTACTTACATGGTCTAAGATGGATTTTCTTGATTCTGATTCTCTGGTACAATATTTGTTGTTAATTTTATTCAAAATTTTGTAACCCGATGAACTTGTAAGTTGTTTATACTTTTTAGTTTTTTTGTCTTTATCCAGGAGATCTATGTTGAAGTCACCAAATACAATCGCACGGTGTCTGCGTTCCAATTGGGATTCATAATCGTCAAGAAACTCGTTATAGTTTGTTTTGCCAGGATAGTATACAACTCCTACTTCAAGACCATATTTTTGATTAAATAAGAGTGAAGATATGGCGGAGAGGTAGGTAGAAACAGGATAGAGTATAGGAGAGAGAGAACATGCAAGTCCCTGCGCCGACGAATTGGGAGCCAATTTAATTGAGAGCGATAGGAAGAAACATGGTCAAATTTGCGCAAGTTGAATATAAATCTGAGACACAAATTCTGCAGACGCTCCAACTTGTCAAGAAGTTCCTCGGATAGATCTGCGTATGACACATCAGCATAATCAATTATAGACTGTATAAGTGTCTGGGCTAGAGTGATTTTGGTTTTTACTGGTAAAAAGTTCCGAAACCTATTGAGTGAACTGTACGCCGCAAACACCTTTTTCCTAACAGCCTCCACTTGAGGTCGCCAATTCAGACATTGATCAAATATAACACCTAGGTTCTTAACATTTTTAGCAAATGGAATAAGAGTACCATTGAAATTTACAATTGGCAATAAGCTGTAATCAATCCTAGCTACGAAATAAGGACTGCCGATAATAATTGTCTGTGTCTTAACTGGATTGACAACAAGGCCATAGGAATTACTCCAGTTACTAATTGTAACAAGGTTCTTATTAGTTTCATCAATAGCGTCGGAAAGGTTTAATAATGGTGCCTGTGTGTAAATTTGCAGGTCATCAGCATACAAGTGATAAGAACAGGAAAGTGAATGGCTAATGGAATTAATGAATATTGAGAAAAGAAGAGGAGATAAGACGCCACCCTGAGGAACGCCAGCATTAATATTGCACCACGCAGAGAACGTTTCTTCAATGCGTATGCGCTGCCGACGCCCTAGCAGGTAACTTTGAAACCAATCAATTACGATAGGAGATATGCCAAGAGAACCCAAAACTCCAAGAAGGACATCAAAGTCAACACAATTAAATGCATTACTAAAATCTAGTAAAGTCAACACTGTTAGTTGGCGTTTTTCCATTCCCTGGTGAATATCATCAGTGATCTTGGTCAAGGCAGTGGTCGTACTATGACCCTTGCGGAACCCAGATTGTAAGGGATTCAGGAGATTATTTACATTCAGGAACCTTATAAGTTGATTGAAAACTAGTTTCTCTAGGACCTTGGAAAGGAATGGAAGAATTGAAATAGGACGATAATCCGAATAGTTGGATGGTTTGGATTTCTTGGGAAGAGGAATAACGAAGGCATCTTTCCATGCAGAAGGAAATACACGAGACGTTAAGGATGTGTTAAGGATATGAGTAATTATTGGATTTAGGATATCTAACAAAGGAAGGATCATATTACGACCAATAGAATCACTGCCTTCAGCATTGGAGGTAATGGAAAGTATAGCTCTCTTAACATCACTATCCGTAAATTGATTAAAAGAGAAGGGAGGATAATCCGGCACTGGCAAAGACGTAAGAATATTCAAAGTATCAATTTTGCGATCGCCGTCAATAAGCGACGAGGAAGTGAAATGAGAATTAAGAACATTTATGTCTAAATTACTATTACCGCAATTCATTTTAACTTTACCAATACCAAGGGACTTAAGGAATTTCCATACTTTGGCCGGATTTTCATTTTCCACAGATTTATGGATGTGGCGTCTTTGAGCGTCCCGTATCACTGTATTGCAACGATTTCTGGCACGGTTATATTTTATTTGATTTTGAATAGAAGAATCTAGTTTGTATCTAGCTTTGGCTTTGTTCTTCTTGGCCATCAGCCCACGAATGTCTTCAGTTAACCAAGGCGCTGGTAGATGTTTAACTCTGACTGGTCGAACAGGTGCATGTATGTCGTAAAGTCCAATCAACAGCGATTTGAATAGTTCCACCTGATCGTCGACAGAATGATTTGAAAATATAGGCGACCAGTCTAATTTAGCAGCGTCTTCCTGAAGTTTTTGAAGATCAATCTTATTATAGCAGCGCCGCTGTAAAATGCGTGACTTATCCTTCGGAGGCCGCACTTGATATGACATAAAAATCAGGTCATGATAAGAAAATGCGTCTGCAGAACATTGACCATGCTTACTTACCATATCAGGAGAAGAGACTATCATTAGGTCAAGAAGCGAAGGGGTGCAGTTGGGAAAAAAATGAGTTTCCTTTAGTGGAAGAATATGTAGATTATAGGAGTTTACCAATGAAAGTAGGTTATGGGAGCGAGAGTCGTTCTTGATCAAACAAGTATTAAAATCACCCATAATTATGGTATGATTATAGGCAGGTGTTAGGGTTTCAAGGAGATTTTCAAAAGAAGAGAAGTAGTCCACTCTTAGGGAGGGACTATAATAAACACCTAAGAGGACTTTGGTATGAGAAAGGGAGATATCTAGAAAAAGATGTTCGGCGGTATTGGGGGGAGGCGGCTGAGATGAGTTACTGACGATAGAATAGGAAATATTCGAACGAAGATAAATGGCCACCCCACCATGCGAGGAACTTACACGGTCATTACGAATCAAATTGAAGCCAGGTAAAGTGTAGGAAATAGTAGGAAGACAAGGATTAAGAAAAGTTTCTGAAATAAGAATTGCATGTAAATTCTTAATATCAAAAGAATCAAGCATGTCCGGGAAGTGAGCAGGAATGCTTTGAGCATTTATATGCACCACATTGAAATTCTTTGGCACATCAGAGAAGGAATCCTTTAAAAACTCACCCAGAGTATTATTAAGACTATGAAAACTAGAATTTGGTGAAGACGAACAAGATAGAAAAATATCATCACTGTTCAACGAAATGTCCATGAAGCAATATAAACAAACACTAAAACACTTAATCTACAAATAAAAATAAATTAATATCTAATAATTACATTAAATGCCTAAAACAATAGGCAGTTAGCACTCTGTACAATACACACAGATTACGAAATAAAATAATAAACATAAGAAAAGCTGTTAAAACCAAGCTAACATAATAAAATATCAAACAAAAATCACTTAATACGCAAACAATACTTTGAATATCAGATGATCGTTTAAAACATGAATACTGAATACGTAATGACATTAAACGTCAAAATAATTAAAATGACGGAACGTTAAAATAATCTACAATACATGACATGACATTGACATAACATAATTAGCAACAAGTTTTTTACTAAGATAACAAAAAAATAAATAAATTGGAAGGTTGACATGAAATAATATTATTAATTGGAACTGATATGGTGATAAACTTGAATAATAGGTACCAATATATGGTTTACAGCAAACAAAACAAATGAAGTACTTCTAATCTAATAAAGTAGGTACCCACCCAACAAACAGAATAAAATATAAGAAGTGCAATGCCAAGTTAAATAAAAAGAAAAGTATATGAGAGAATAAAGAAATTATTTTCTTTTGGCGGATACAGCTCTCTTAATTTTGCCACCTACGCCAGAGGATGCCGTCAGCACCTGCGCAGAATTCCCAGCATCAATGACAGGATGTTTCTCAGTGACGGAAACAGATATCGCGTCAAGTTTTTCAATGTCGCACATGGATGTTATCAGATGCCGTTTGCCTTCATTGTCGAGAGCAAAGATACGACCCTCTCGGGTCCAGCATTTGGAGACTCCAAACTTTTCTCTAGCTGCCAAGAAAATGCCATGTCGGAATTTTGTCAAGAACTCCGAAACAGTCACACCCGTGCCCTTAAACCCAGTTTTTGCGTACCAGACACTGTTACGAACTACGTCTGACTGAAACTTTACCAACAAAGGTCTCGGCTTGTCCTGACGTGAACGCCCCAAACGAACAGCTCTGCTTACAACTTCAGTACCAAGATGCTGCATACTGAGATGTTTTCCTGCCAGGTCCAGAAATATCTTGCCAGGGTCCTCATCCTTGGTCTCGGATACACCGTGGAACAGCAATATATTGCGACGGCTCCGCATTTCAAGATTATCACACTCACTTGTTATCAATGCCACTTGCTTCTCCAGTGTCTTAAAAGTGGCAATGACGAAACTACGGAAATTCTCGAACTCGGTTGTAAGTGTTGCAATTGTTAGCGGTGGTGCTGAGTTAGACTTCTTGAGTTCGCCTTCAAAAGCTGCCATCCTCGATGAGAAAGACTGTGAGAGTGCTTCCAAGGTTCCTTTTAATTCTTCCATCAGTGATAGTGTTTGGTTAAAGTAGTGAAAAGTGTAGGAATTAGTTTCTTGAAACCGAGTAGAAAATGTTCAAGGAAATTATCTGCAGGTATTTGTACACTCTTAGTACATAGTAAAAATGTAAAATTTGGAACTTAAAACAAAGATATTCTAATAAAATTTAAAAATTTATCAGAAGCGATAAAAAACGTGTCTATCTAATTTAGTGTCCTACCCCCGAAAAGACTTACTTATGTACCAACATATAACTTAACTACATATATTATTAAATATGAAATATCATTATGAAATAATTTACGAGAATAATAAATGGTAGGTATTGTAGTGATCGGATTTTTTTGGTGTATAAGTACTGGCAGGTTGTTAGGTAATTTGGAAAAGAGACGGATTGTTGACAGGAATTGATACTTAGATGGAAAATTATAAAATAGGGATATTTGTGCGGAGTTTAAAAAACAATATTTTGTTTGTTGATAATAATATGTAATTTCTTGAAAATAAAAGTGTTTCAGTGACAATATAGTACCCACGTCTCAGTCAAGGCGTAAATATTTTTGTCTCAAATCTATATTTTTTTATTTATTAAATATTACCTAAAAAAACATGTATTTTATTGAACACTTCCTATTTCATTCACAACATATTTTTTTTACATATAAGTAAAACAAAATATTTACAATCATAGAACAAGAAATGTAGAAATTAAATATAAAGTAAATACTAGGTATATAATGTGTGTATGTTAGTTTTTGTTAACGTTTCTTTTCTTTATGTATGTGTTGTTATAGTTTATTAATAATTAGGTAATATCGTGCTCTGTAAAGGCCAATAAATTTATTTTCTTTCTTTCAAATTAAAATACTGTAGGCGGGCAGCCCTTCCGCGTGTTTACGCCCCGCTCGGCCGTAGCCAGTTATTTCAAGGACAGGGCCGAGTCACAATACTGCATAGATAATATTACCGTGCCTTAAGGTTCAACCAACACGCTCTTGCAGATTTTTTGAACTGTCTTTCCTGCCGATGCAATCATGACCCACTCAGCTCAGACATTCGATTATGTGTAATGAGCCGTCAAATCCTCCACTTTAACGATCAGGGACTTCATAACTCATCGCATTCGGTAGAGGCTTATAAACGCCGCGGGCTTAGCGTCGCATTTTTTCCATTAACGTGACACCAGTGACACTTCAGACGATAAATCGGCGACCTGTTGCCAGCTGTCGCGTTGTCACATGCTTTCCAACTTGTAGTGTTGCGACAAAGTGCCCAGGCTGTTTCTTTCTCGTGATCTAGCTTGGAGTAAAACGGGATGGTTTGATTGGGTTTAAGGGAAAAATTTATAGTTTTTTTTCCTGAAGAGAGCGAAGAGAAGAGGATGTTAAGTTATGCATCAGTCATAATTCTTTTAACGCGCTTCCATTGAAATTTATGAGAGCTTTCCGATCACCTCTTGTCTAGTATCATGCATAAGTCTTTCATATAAAAACTATCTTCTAAAATTAAATATCGAATATTCCAATAGGTGGTTAATACTGCCGCGGTTAAACGTTCTTCGTCACCATCGTAAAAGCCAAATGTTACAATTGATTCGCATTTGGGACTGTATTCTATGGAGTCTCCCAAGACGTCAAGTTTATTCCTCAACAAACAAGAGTCGCATCAATGTGGCATCACGTTAGACAACAGGGCGTGTCGCAATTTATCGAAGACCATGCAAATCGTTGTTTAGTTCGCTCGGAGCTTACACTTTGGCACGAACGCTTTCTCACTTGTTATGAGCTGGGGCTTTGTCAGTTTGTCATGTAGTGTTTTCCTCGTTAGGACCAGTGCAAATATAATTCAAGCATGTTTGCATTGAATAATATACTTGTTGCCTGCAGCATCTGTATTGATTTTCAATCACAAATTCTTTTGAAATTTTGTTTTTTTTTTCGTTTTTTTATGATTGAATTGTTGCCAAATTAAATAGAAAACGACAAACATGGAAAAAATCCTGTCATGGATGAGTGCTGAGACGGGACTTGAACCCGCGACCTTTTGCTATCGGGGCGACTGCTCTTCCAACTGAGCTACACAGGACTGTTTGACCACGACGAATTTAGCCATGTCTTTCGTTTTTTTTATTACGTCATCAAGCTGACTTTCTTCTGAATTCTTTTGTTATTACTCATATATAAGAAATTATTTCACTTACCTGTGTACATAGATTACCTATATAGTTACCTACCATAGATTACATAGTAATCTATGCCTGTGTAGCAAAAACAATGTATATTATGTTATAGTAATTCATAAAGTTATGGCCAAATGTAAATTGTTTAAAATTCCAAACATTCCCACTGAGATTAACTTTAAATAAATTATAGCCGCTTTTATTCCAAAGTGATATGACATTTTTTAGCTCAGCATACCAGACAAATTAGGTTACTTATACATAATAATAAGAGTGCAATAGACACATTAGTAGTTGTTTGAATCTGATAGCCACATGCTAAATTTTGGAGTTTGGTTGCTATAACAATTTACCATCAGTCGGACTACCTGTGTGTTCATATTTGTATCCAAAGTACAACTCCCTTACAATAGTATTTCGAATTCGACTATTATTTAAGAAATTCCTTCGGTATTTCCGTTAAAAAACAGACCGTAAATTCTATAAAGGATTCTCATCTGTCAAACGTTATTCTAAGAGCTACGCGGGCGTATTTATTTGATATTAACAAAAGGAAGCAGAGATGAGGAGGAACAAATAATCGATCTGGTATTAAAGAACCCTATTTCTTCTTGAAAGGGAGGCGGCAGCGTTCGAAAACATCGAATAATACTCATTACTGCCTATCGGCCATAATGGCTCACCTTCGGCTGTGTGTCACACCGTCGCGATTATATTTGACGATTATCTCCCCACTCGATTGTTATCTCAAATTGAATATTTGTCTAAAGAAAAGAATGCTATTTATTGGTGGGAATTTTCTTTGTAAGCCCCATTTGCCCAAGTTTCATTTCCCATTTGTTTATATGTATTTTGAAGCGTACAGTCCGTAGCAAAGTAATGTAACCACTGATAATTTAGAAATAAATTTCCTTGGCATTTTCCAATGCTGAATTTGTAGAGTCAGTTACATATGAAATATATTTTTGATAACTATACTTTATGGGATACTGACTCTACAAATTCTATATTTTATAGGAAACTCAAATTAAGCATTTAGCATAATTGTTGCACACTAAAATTGTGTTATTTTCATAATAGTTATTTTTTTTAAATAGGTGATAAATACTTTGTACTTAAATCGAAAAAAAGGTTACAACTTACCAATTAAAATTTTAGTTTTGTGACAGTAAAAAAATCTTGAATGAATAACCTAGTAAATAAACAAAATATCAAAGCTATAAGAATAAGAGGGAAAACTATTTCCATCAAAATTCATAAAAAGATGCTGATCAGAAGTCTGTATAATCTTTATAAATAAAAATCTCGTGTCACGATGTTCGTCCACGCTAATTTCAGAAACCACTCAACCGATTTTAATAAAATTTGGTACATGTATTTGGTTCTACCCTGACTGCTGAGATGATTTTTAGTGTAACATCTGTCCTGTTGTTGATTTTGTTGAGTTGGTTTCTTTACTGAAGGATTGTTAATTTTTGGGTTTGGGCCTCTTTAGTGTAAGCGATAGGCTAGCAACTTGTCACTATTTTGAGATACCTACTGCCTGATTCATATTGCCAGATGTTACTTTGTGTGTAACTGAATGTTACCTAAAGTATGTATGTGTTTTGCTTGGTCCAACTTAAAATATAGGATAGTTTTTATCTCGAATTGCACCAATATATTATTATTGCAATTAAAATAATGTTTATTAAAGGACCCAGGCAATGAATCAACCATGCCAACGCCTGACCGAGTCAGCTAGCAAAACTACTTATATAATAATACCATACAACCGGTGTAAAAAGACTTATGACAAAGCCGAGAACTAAGTATTCCGCTCATCATTAGGACCATTTATTTCTTCTAGACTATACCTGGGAAGTTAATAGTTATGAAGTTATTGAAGGTCAAAGTTAGAATATTTATGAAAACAAACTGTAAACATTATTTCTTAATTTTTGTTCAAAGAAACATTATCAACATTTTAAGTATTTCATACAAAAAAAATGGCTTTGACACGTCAGAGCTCAATGTCAATGAACTACTCGATATCGGAGCTACGACCGAACTTTTTCTTCTTCGTCTCCAAGTTGCTAAACGCCGCGTGATATGCGCGCTGTATACATTGCGCGGTATTTATTTAACACCAAAAATAAAAGCCTTCCCAAAAAACAATTTTTATATGTTTCTTAATTTGCAGCGTAGACTTTGGCTTTGTCTTAGCTCTTTTTACACCCTGTATATTACTCTTCTACAAAAAGTTAGAAAACAACTAGTTAGGTACTTATATAAAAAATATAAATTAGTAGATGAGTTGGAGCATAAAGCCATAGTATAAGTACTTGCTTATAAATGATAGAGCTCCAACTCATCTACAAATTAGTATCGAAAGAAACTTCGATCTCGAACTCTCGATACTTTCCTACACAATGGTGTAAGTACATGTTCAAATCCATGCTAGCCAATTAGATGCATGGACGGTGTAAATCAGACGATCACTGCAACGTGAGATATTGTAAGGAAAACGATAACGAGCTCTTTTATGGGGGAGGTCAATGGCTCCGCGATCGTGCGTTCTTCATAACGATCATAAAAGCTAAGCTATAAGTGAGAGCTCGGATGGGTGACCGAATTTCTTTCGACTCGATTTGCTAGGGTAAAAAGATGTTTAACTGTTATCAATGAGGGTCGTGATCTTTTGGTGATCACGACCCTCATCATAAGACATACAATTTCGCTAACGCAAGATTACTTAGCTCACAATTCTGAGAATGGTCCGACCAATTAGCGTACTTCATTATTTAACAACCCAAAATCCACGTCAACCATTTTGTCTTCGGAACAAACAACTGCTAATGGGGTTTAAAATAAATCATACCCTTTTAAATTAGAGCACTAAGCTACAATGACTCCCTAATGAATTTTGATGGCAACCTACTCTATTATGCAATCAGGATTAACGAAAACTAGTTTCACTTTAATATTTATTAGCATAACGGCCTTGGAGCGGAACCTTTTGGCCGAACTGTCAATGGCGAAACGTCAGGCAGGATTCTAAATTGATTTAAACTTCAGTGTCATAATGAACTCGCTAATGGACACTATGATATAATAAAATTGTTTTGGTGAAATAGGATAAGGTCAAATTATGTAATTATAACGCGAATAGAATCCTAAACCAATGTGGAACCTTTTCACAGTAAAGGAAATCTCATTATTTATTTAAGGGCAGATTAACGCCCGATTTCACAAACAATACTTGTCTAAGTAAAAACAATGCTATGGAAAATAAGGCATTTCTCAGTGCGTTCCATATTGCAAGGCTTTTGAGGTCTTCTAGCGCGCGTTGACGCACGGGGTCTTAAAAACCTATTCAAAGACAATACTAAGGGGGGGGGGGGGGGGGGTCGGCACTGTGCGTACTTTAAAATGAACGCACAGCTTAGTTAGCTAGCTAGCTATATTACCTAACGCACAGGTCGAGATGTCAAAAGCGGAGTCCAGATGTCAAAATTTCAAGTTTGAAGTAATAGAACGTCAGTACATTCAACGATGTGAACTAGACAGTGAACGATATGCGTTCACTGGAACTAAACAACAGGAACGAACCAATCATAGAGCTCTATTCAATGCGATGTGTTTTCTTATCCAAGAGTCGAGAAACCTCATAGTAATGTTTGTGAATACGGGTGTTAATGTTTTCTAATTTTTTTTTGTTGGTACATGATCCCTGATCCAGTCAAAATTCTTAAATCTGCAGTCACTAACGAAACTAAACGAAAATAATCTAAAATATTTAAAAATCTAAAATATCTTGAAAAAGTCTTAGGTCAAAGTACTCGAAATCGACAAGCCTTTGAGAACGGTGAAAATGAAGGAATAGGTGGTGAATGAAGCGAAACAAATATGTAAGGATCTTCAGTGAAAAGAAGTTGGTAATTTCTGCCTACGGGACAAACGCGTCACTTTATCTATAGTTTATGACAGACATGACTGTAGGTAATAATACTAGAGATAATAATATATGTTCGGATGTTGTCGGCAACCCGAAGAATTTCACTAACAAAAAAACTTTCGTCTGATTCTGATTACAGTTCACTGATCAACTCTCTTAGTAGAACACGCCATTTTTCTATTGCCTTCCCAGATCCCAAATTTTGAAAGTCCCTTTACAAGTCTACCCACAATTTCCGCTTACAAACCCTCCCTTAGTTTCAATGTTCAAAAGTCGTAAACAAACCGAAGAACAAAGCCCATCTAAGATATTAACAATCCTTTTTAAGTTGCATTCGAGACTTGACAAATGAATATTTAGCTGAGGGTAGCAGGTGGCGCCAGTTTATAAGACTCACTCAGTGACGTCACATAAATCAAAATAGTAACAGCACTTCTAATCTCACTTCCAAGTTTCTTGAACACTTTTGAACCGTTCGCAGCGAGGATTCCGGCAAATTGGCAATGTGCAGTGTTTTGTTTACAGACAACTTTAAGTAAGGTTGTACTGGAACAGCCATTAACTTGGCTATGGGGTTTCTTAAACAGTTGTTTTGGAAGTTGCCCGTTTTTGGACGGAGCCACAAAGCGTTTTGATTGACCGAGCTCTTTGGTGAGATGCTTTGAACTGGTTATCGCCTTCGGACTTGAATTATTAATTGGCTTTTGTGATAACAAATAAAGATCGTAGCCCATTTACACCGCACCGCTCTCGCTCAATAGAAACATGAAAAAAAACGAACTCAATGCAAAAGTATTTCCGACAGCCAAATTGAATTACTAGCTGGCACTGGTTTTTTTTTTTATTCCTCCTTCCTACAGGAATGCAAAGGCAAAACGCACTAAGAAAATTTTACTTTAGAGCAGATATTTAGACCAGATATTTTAGAAAAAGCCACTGAGATAGTTTTTGCCAGAAAAATATAGAAAAGCTGAAAGATATTATGAAGATTTCATGGAATGGAAAATTGAAAAAAAGTCCTGTCACTGTTTGAAGGCACTGTATGGTCCATGCCGGCGGATATGGCTTGTGACAAGAGGTTACATATTGTTACACAACGCCTCATGGGATTGCGAGGATGATTAAATTTAGATATGTAGGTAGGTATATATTTATTACATTCAAACATTAGAATGTTTGAAATGTTGTCATGGAGAATGATTTTGCTTATTTACTAATAAATTCTTCTTTTTCCTACCCTGAGAATGAGAGCGATTGAATTTGAATTTGTTTACTACTACTTATTATTAAATTGAAAATATTTAGTTTATCAAATAACATTGATTTTCATGAACTTTAGACTTTAACTTTAAGAATGAAAATAATAGTTTCTTTTCATATTGCATCTGTAATAATATTAATGTTGTAATTCCTATAGCAAGCCTTTCAAATAAGTAAGCGCGGTCAATAGCTTTATTAGTCTGATACTGTTTGGCTATTTAATTAATCAAAGAAGGTATTCAAGCAGCAGTAATGTGACGTTGTGAGTGAGCAAGCGCTAGACAGTATCAATCATCTATGAAAATAAAAGCTTAATGTAATAGGAATAAAACATAAATTTGGGTAAATAAGTTTTAATATTTGAAGCTTTGGGGATCTTTAGAAAGGCTACTCACACACACACTCACATTGAAATTTTCTTATACATATATTGGGTAATATGTGACATGTTTAAATAAATTTGGTAATATTTAACATAACTAGTGTAGTAATAATAATGTTTATTACACAAGAAAGGAGAATGTCTAATTCAGATTGGACCATGATTTCGCTTTAATCAAATGAGTACCAAAGACTGAGAAGAAATACATAATTTATTTTGGGAAAGTATCATTAAATTATTTTATCTACACTCATGTCATAATATTCGAATTACGATATCAAAGGTGAACATAAAATGACATACTTTTTAATACAGATAATCAAAATTAAAATTAAAAAAAAAACCTGTAACATAATGACCATTATAACACCGGTTCGACTTATTATGATACAGTTATTTTTCTTAAATACTCGGGAAGGCAAAGGGATCTAACCCATACATTTGTCTTTTCTGTTGTTTTATTTGAATTTATGTATGAGTGTAGATAAAGTAGTGTATGCAACTGCATATAACACGGGTATTAAAACACTCGTTACTATTATGAAACTCGCTGCGCTCGTTTCATAAACTCACACTCGTGTTTTAATACCCTTC
The DNA here is from genome assembly GCA_955850985.1 of Elophila nymphaeata. Classification (NCBI taxonomy): domain Eukaryota; kingdom Metazoa; phylum Arthropoda; class Insecta; order Lepidoptera; family Crambidae; genus Elophila; species Elophila nymphaeata. The sequence goes on from OY039073.1 coordinate 8,707,319, forward strand.
ATTATATGACAGTTGCATAAACTACTATTAGGAGAGTTTTGGGAAATTATAATTGTTATTGGTCATTTCGAGGTTATATTAAATTCAAATAATTGACAAAATGACAGCTGTAGATTTTTTTCTTAAATTCTCCCTATCTAAGAGAAGGCAAAAGAAAATAAAACATTAATCATGTTTAGAGTTTTCAAGTGGCAAATGTATAGGCAAAGGGATCTGATCCCATACAGCTATGTCTTTTGTTTTCTTCATTTATGAAATGTTGTATGATGTCAGTTAGTATTGTTTTCTCAATGTTAACAGTAGACCCTAAATATTTATTTAATTTTTTATTAGGCTTTTTTAACTGATAAAGAGGTAGTTTATTGTATTTTGTATTTAAAAGTTCGTTTTGCGAGATAAGCAACATGATTAAGCTCAATTGCATACACTTGTGACCAATAATGTAAACAAGATAGATTATTAATCAAACGTAACTCAACATTCGCCTGTATACACATAAATTCTTTTGCTTTCCAAGTAAAGGGTAAATAATACTGTAGCAGGAAGTCAGTGCGGCATTTAATTAAAATATAACTTTTTAACACCAGGTCGTTGTAATTTGACAAATAAACGATAAGAAACCATAATTCGTTAGATTATTTTTGATGTATATTTGGTTATTGCGCATTCTTGCAGGTTTGGCTATTCTCCTTTCAATGGCTATTTAGCTTGAACATTATCTACTACTATTATAAATGCGAAAATAGTGCTTGTCTGCGTATTACGCTTTCACGTCTAAACATCTGAATCGATTGTGATGATATTTGGTATGGAGAGAGTTTGAAGCCGTGGGTATGACATAGAACTTTTAAGGGCGATAACCAACATTCACCGAGCGAAGCCACCGGCGACTATTTGATTAATTAGGTACCAACTAAAACATGTTGTCTTCTTTTTAGAAGACAGATTTTACCTTTCCTGAATTGTTCAATTGTCATCTTTCGATAGCAGTATAACGAGCTCTTCACAGCACAGAGGAAAATCGAGGTCTAGAAAATATTTTCGATAGGTTAGGTAACCAATTCGCGCACTCGAAAATTGAGTTGAATAATTTTTGGTCACCCATCCGAGTATCGCCCGCGCACTTGGTAGCTTAGCGTTCAACTTTATAATAAGAAAAATTAAATAACAAAAGGTATAGGGCATACAAGAAATAATACTATATTCTCCTCTAGACATTTTTTTTATTTCTGATGAATTATCCAAGGAACTAATTGGTTTCGAAAATATTTATATTAATACACAAGAGCGGAATTATTTTAATTCTCAATTGTATGTATTTAGAATTCAAGGCGGTAAACACACAGCCTTTGGATTATTAGGAAATTTATTTGCTCACGGCTCTTCCATCACAGCATAAACTCTCTTTAATAAAATCTTAACGCACCCACACCAAATAACACGCACTTGTTGACAAAACACGAACTTTATTACGGTGAGTTAAGCACGAGATTTGCGAAACCGGTGACTTTCTTAATATGTCGTTACCTGTACGTGCTGGTAAACTGATCTAGACGCAGGTAACGTAGGATACACCACTAAAAGAACACGTTACTTCCCAGGACACATCAGGGCGGGTAGTGATGCGACAATTTTCTAAGATATATCGATAAATTAGCAATATAACGTAATATTGCTAATTGATATAAAATTTTGCAAAAAGTAATCTCGCTGCCACAGAGTACGAATATAGTGGTGGTACGTGTGAATTCTCCCTGAATAGTAATTGATAATAGAAAATTGATTGAAGGAGCAGGAATTATTTCTGGCGTGACGTGGTAACTTTAAAAGACAACTTAATCTCTCCTGATAGACGAGTAATAATAAAGGTTGTAGCACACTTATCAACTCAGAAAGGGTACGTAAACGCATCGCGCTTCTTTTTACTGTTAAAAAAGGAACCTGTAACCCTCACCTACAGAGGGACAGTACCTACCCCTATACTAGTATGAGTTTTTGCAACACCAAACGAGTGACCGTCTTCGTCAATACTATGTAACTATACGTCGTAGTATAAGTTTTAAATTTGGCACATAGTCTTCACGATATCGCCTAATCGATCACTCGAATATTCAAACTTCACACTGTTTAGTTTTGTCTCTTGCCTTCCTCATTAACAAGAATAGGACAACATGTTCATTCGTTCCATTCACTCGAATTTGATGTATTGAAAACAAACAAAATGTCTGCGTCTGTCGTATTGATATTATTTATACATTTTTACTAAAATAGATATTTATTGATAGGTTTTTAGACATAAACTTTTTATTTGATCTCTTTTAAGTATACCCAATTGTAGTAAGAATTATAGTCGCTTACTAAGAATAGTAGCGGATTGTAGTCTGTGGGAGTGATGAGTAACAATTATTCCGCTCCGCTTAGTCATAAGAAATAACGTGAACCTACCTCCATTCGATTACACAGATTAATATTGATAGAATCTATAACGGATTTCTCAACAAACACATTTATTTGGTTAACAATGCTCACAGACTATAATCCGCCGCGCCGTTTAGTAAAACGGCGTGTTATATGATCCGCCTGCGACATCTATACGCGTTCAAAATATTCGTCAAGATCCTCAGTTTGCTTCTATTTGTGGCACTTTGGTGTAAGAAAGCGTTTTTGACATTGAAAATCCTATTACCAAAGCTACAACCATGAGCTGGGTCTTTAAGCCCTTAATACTACAAAATATAATATGTCAAATAAGGTATTACAAATGTTCGAGAACAAATTCCAATAGAGCGGGTAAGATTTATGGAGTCGCGATAAACTAAGTGTCAAGTTATTATTTGGGCATACAAATACTGTCATACACAGTGTGTTGTCAACCAAATTTCAATAGATACTTTTGAGTGTCCAGTAGCTAACTAGAATAGTATGACATGTAGTATAAATTTGTATTTGACAACATTACATTTTTAAATAGTATTATTTTATTACATCGATGGAAAATAGCGAAAATAGCCATTAAAAGACGCAACATGTATTGTTTAATTTTCTTTAATTTTGATTCTAAGTATTTTAATTTAAAAATTCAAAACGTACTCACTTTAAAACGACGTATATGCAACTGACGGATTTTTGTAGGTTAATGCATGACATTGAAATTTTTTTTTAATAAAAAAAGATGGATGGCAAAGTTATTCTCTGTTAGTAATCCTACGTTGTCCATTTTTGGGTACATTTAGTATGTTTTTTAAATATAGTACTTATCTCATAATTTAGCTAGTAATAAATACCAAAAAATATATACTAATAGTGTTCTAGATGACCAAAACTCCAAATGGTTTTGTAATTTGCATAACTTGTTTTTTTTTTAAATGTTGTCAATTATGAGTAATTCTACTTGAATTGTTACATAATTGTGTGAGAGAAAATAATTAAATATTCTATTGTAATTCAGAGATCGATAGTATATAACTTATTTTGTTAGTGGTTGGGTGGGTTCGTTTGAGGATAGTACAAGCACGTGTCCACACAAACGGAGAAAAACTATGCCTGTGAGATTTCCTTGTTTCAAAATTGAAAATGTTTTCAAAATAACTTTGACTGTATAACGCAAATTGAAAAAAGTAAAACGCTGATAGGATTTTTCTTTTTATTAATTAAAAAAAAATGAAATATAATGAATGAAAGTGAATGAAAATAGTAAAACGTAATCTTGCCTTGCTTGCTTTTAGTTTTTATGAGCACTATAGGTAAAATAAATAAATTAAGTATGTGTAGATATGGAAGAGCGGTGCCTCCTGACACAAGCAATGTCGTGCTTAAAAGGAGTCTCCAGCCACAGTTCATGTATTTTTGTGTACCTATTTAAAAAAAATAAAGAATATTTGATTTGATTTGATTTGATTATCCTCTTAACTTGTCTATAGGCACACGTTGACTTACTACCAGGCAGGCCGTATGCTAGTTTACCAACCAAACTACGCAAAAAAAATGATAATCTCAATTTCTAAATTCCATCCGTAAAATGAAATGTATGAGAAATTTAATATTTATTATACAAGTCGCAATATTTCACTAAAATTCCAATCTAACCGCACAAAAACACGTGATTTTTCTTTATTTAATGTTAAAATTATTCATTAAACGTGAAAAACCACCTTTGTGAAAAAACAAGAAACGCAATCTTTCTCTCAATATTACTGAAGATTTACTTCTGTAGCAACGTTCTAAGTATTTAAATCTGATTTGTAGCAAATGCATTTTAAACTTCAAAGGCTTTGTCAATTGTTATACTTTTCCCTGGTTACAGTTAAATGTCGGTGATTTCTGCAATACAATAGGGCCAATTCAAACGTGTAGCGATCAGTCGACGCTGCATCGAGCGTCCAAAATAGTCGCGACCGGCATTCATATGTGCGATGCGGAGCGTTTAGTAGCTTCAATTAGCTTCCAAAATACAACCAAATCTTCAATGACCGATGCAAAGCAGGATATCTGCCACTCATTTTAATTTATTCTCCAGAAAGATATCTAAAACCCATTGCCAATGTCAAAATAAAACAACAAACCAGCGTAATATTAGTACAATAACAAATATCGAGCCACAGACATAAATACAAATAATACGTGCGAAATAACCGCACGACAAAGAAAAACGTAGGGAATAAAATATCGCGACCGTCACTCGGTCGGGTCACCACACTACGGGGCGGGGCGGGCGGGGCAGGCGATTAGCCGCGGTGTTTCCCGCCGCCTTGGAAATAGAAAATAAAAGCGCCTTGACATGAGCGTCGCTTACATTTACCGTGCCACTCGCACTAGTACACTTGAACGGGAATTTTAAAGTTGCTTTTCATAAAAGTGTTGTTACTTGTAACTTTTTCTATTCACAAGCTTCTTTAAACAATGCACTGGAGTTGGTTTTGAATGAAGATTTTCAAGGTTGAACAAGTACCTTGGAAAATCTTCATTTAAATCAGAGGTGTCGTCGTAGACTATGAGGTGTGCGACTTTACCTAGTTTCGCAGATTCTTCAGCTTCAAATGGGTTGTTATTATTATATCAAAGCTCTAACTCTACTCGCTTTGACTTTGAAAGTTTTGTAAGACTGACATAAACTCTACTCACTTTGAAAGTAAAATAAATAAAAAAATCTACTTCCGAGTAACAGTACGGTATACCGAATATAAATACCAAGATTTTAAACTAGTTTGTGAAACTTTGACGGAGTCTAAATTCTAATAAGAGTTTTAAGACATCGTTACGTTATTTCTGACGAGTCCTCCACTTACACGCTGTGGAATGTGGCTGTCATGATAATTTCATTTCAATCATAGATGTTAAAGTTTTTAAAGAGATGGTTGTTCCACAACAAAGAAAAAATCTTTAATTTACTCTCATAAATAACAACGTTCTAGCCCACTGTCCTATTCGAAGCGACAGCCCTCGCAAAGGATACAAGTTAAATGTGCGGTCGTCCTCCCGAACGTGACCGCTTTACGTATTTATGCAGATGTCCCGCCCACCATGCACGTCCCTTCCTAAGAAGAATTCAACTGGCGTAGCCGGCATAACGGACACACTTATTATTGGGACAACCGAAATCCAGCTTAACGAAGATCAGGCACATTACGTCCGCGATTAGCAGAGATTATTGGATCACCGAATTCTTTTTCTTGTGTTCAGTTTTTAATAAGTATTGCAAATGGAACTGAATGGGTATTTAATAAGGCTATGAATTTATATTTATTTCGGCTTTTTAAGATGAAAATTAATCAAGCGAATTTTGAAAGTACAAAAGTTTAACGACTTGAAAAAGCACGTGAGATAGTCCTTGTTTTTCAGTCACTGCTACAAATGCAAGGAAAGGCTAGGAACTTCTGTCAATTGTCAACACGATAGAAGAGAAATTGGAATATAAAAACTAATTTCCCCAAGTCGTCTTTTGTGTGTTGTACCAAATCCATCGAAGTGTGACCATTTTCAATAAAACCATTTACGAGTGGGAATAACCGCGATTAGGAGCGTTTTTGAGTAGGAACATTGCTGAATTTTATATTTGTGGAGGAATTCCGTTTTTTCATTAGTAGAGTATTTTTCTTCCATCCTTCTTTATCACCTATCATATCCTCTTATCTAACATACTCCTCTTTCATTCATCATTCCTCGCACAATACATCCATACTTCGTTCTGCGGTATTCCTTCCCCTCCATCCCCCAACATTCAATTTCATCACTATCCTAGTCACATAGGTATGTTTCATTCGTTCGCATGTGTTTATCCACTCCAAGCCAAATGATTCCCTTTCTTTCTTTCTTTTATTTCTGTCCATGCAGTCACTTTAAAACTTCCTCTTATATTCCACATTCATATCAACAATGTCATCTCCGATGCCTGCTATCTCTTTCTATCCATCTTTTTCATGGTTCAACATTACTTATTAAGGATTTGTATAACTTATCTTTCAATTTGAATTTACTATTTTCTAATCATGGTCTGGTTTAGATAAACCTTTGGGTTTAGATAAATTTAACACTAGATAGTCTTAGATAATGAATTGCCTTTTTACTGGATGAGACCTAGTCTTTAGACTGTCAGTTCTCCTAGAAACAGGAACGTTTCAGGTTACATTAGTCCTTAGTAGATATCGCCTCAGGACTTAAGTCTGTCCGTTGTACAATGGCGCGCTTGTATTTTCTCCAGCGGATATCATAAAAGAGGCGACTGTCTTGCTATTGTTGCAATTCAGAGAATTATTGTTTATATTATTATTTCAGCTTCATCTTTCATTGTGTATTGTTGGAAAATAATACTCGTGATGTTAAGGAAAATTTAAGCTCAATTTGAATGGAATTATCTTTAGTTTTGTTAAATCTATTTTACATTATGTATTAGTCTTCTTCTTTTCACTGAGTGGTTTACAGTGGGTAGTTAGGAGGAATTTCATCTTCTGCGAAACGATGTTCTCAGAGAAGGAGGGGCGGAGAGGATGATCCAGCCGCTTCCTTCCATGCGGCATAGATGGCTGTGTGGGTGGTCTGCACGTGGTAGATTAAATTATCCCATGAGCATAGTCTGGGTCTGATTCTAACCACTGGACCATGGAAGCGATATACGTATTACAATTCGTTAGAACTCCTATAGAGAACTCCGTAAGAGGCCTACGTCCAACAGTAGGCGTCTCTCTGCTAAAATGATGACGATGACATCAAGTATTACAGCAAAATCGATAACTACCACTTTTACCCTTTTACTTTCATGACTACCCAAATCAGTGCATTGGATTAGAATCCTTAGTTTCGTATCTTTAGAACAGAAATTTGACTGCAGGTAGATTTTTACACCGCTTTGAAATAAAGAGTTTAAATATTAATAAAGTCTTTCTTAAGGTTTTATAGCATAATATTTAAGTTTTCAAGTAAAAGTAAAAAAGGGAAAGCACTTTTCAATTAGACTTCTTTTATGATTCATTGTATTTTTAAGATGAAGTAAAAAGCATGTTTTTATTGTTCATGAGTTACTTAATGATGTCTCAAAATAATAAGTATTTTTTGTTCACCCTACAGTACTTTGATTAAAGTTTAGTACATTATTAATGCTAAGTAGCGGCCCAACAGACGTTGTACCTACTGTTTAAAAAAAACGTGCTATTGGATCGTATTTTTGTATCTAAACCATTCTCGGATCCAAAACAACACATACAACGAATTTTAAAATGATGGGTATCAAAAGTTTAATCTCTAGTTCTGTAGTTCATTTCATTAATTGAATTAGGTATAGATAAAAGAAAGTTTTTTTACAATATAAATGATCCAAATATGTGAGAGTAAAAGTTGCCCAAAATTTACGCATGAAAAACTGTAATTTTAATTGACGTATTAGTCTGCAAAAATTTCAACTTTTTTCAATCATAAAATATTAGTAACACTCCTTAGTAACTTGTTTGTACATATATACTACTAGGTATTTAAATATTTTCGAGGAAACAAACCATCGGGCTAATCAGATTCGGTCATTCAAATTTCGAGGAAATGAACTATCGAGCTAATAAATCTTACGGGAAACAAATATTCCGCAAATCGATCTTTATATGAAATGTCGTCCAGGAAACGTGTTTCTGTGAATAGTGTTTCGATATGGTGTAGGAAACCCGTAACACACATTATGCAAATTTTTATTTTCTCTATTGTCTATATAAACTTTAATTACTCATGCCGAATCTCCGTGCGCGCAGTGGTACGAAGTTTTTCTTCGCGTATTAATATATAGTATACGTGAACAGAAACTTTTTTCATTATTATTTATTTATAAAACCATTTATTATTAAAATTCCTGACGCAATCTAAATAATTGAACAGAGCTAGCAAATAGTAAATTGATAATTTAAAAGCTATTTTCCTAACAGATACGCTCAGACCAATAAAAAAAACTTTGTTATTGGTCTGAGCAGGTACGCCAATAAGTTTCAAAGTATTTAGGACGGCTCAGTTATTTAAGACCTTTATATTTTATTAGCTATTCAACACAAACTTGAGCAAGTATTCTATCTATCATTAGGATACCGATCTATAATTTACGGTACTTGAAGAATTGGTGATTTTTGAGATACATTTTTAATTTACAAATTGGTGAGCTCAGCTTTGGATTAGTAATCTTTTAATCAATCCCTAGTTCATTTAAGGCTTTATAATAAATATAGCCTCTTGTAGAAATGCGGATTACAAATTACTTTATTTTTATTCAGTAAGGAGTCCAAATGCAAATATAGCTAGTACGAGAGATAGCACGCTGCACTAGGCACCCTCGCCTTGTCGACCTGCAAGGTACTTCTTCACGCCTCTTTTGTATGACCCAGGATTGTTAGGAGAGACACGAGTGTTGGAAGTGAATTCCAATTCTTGATTGTGCGACATACAGAAAAGAATTGCCAAACTTAGTCCGGTTTAGAATAATAGCTAGCTACAGTTTGTTTAGTGGCACCGTAAGTCAGCACGCGTAGGCGCGCACGAGCACGCGTAGTCCTTAAAATGATGAGATAGGGATAAGGGAAATTTTAATTAAGAAAGCGTATTATAAAGTTCCTGAATATGGATTCTTTTTTTTTTTAAAGTCGTTTTTAAAAAAAAAATTAAATCATCTCAGAAGCCGATCCCAAACCACCTGTATTCAGGGTGTTGGTTATTTAATTTACATGTTGTATATATAGAGATAAAAAAGTGTGGACACATCCAAATGTGCTCGATTCTCCATTGTAATTTAGTGAGATGTCAATATGCGTAAAATGTCAATTTTCTAATTGACAATTTTGTATGGAAAGATGTCTTAAATCCTAAGAGCATTTGCTCTTAGCTTAAATCACATTTTTTTATATATTTTTTTATTGTAAGTTTAATTATAAGTCTTTATTTTATTACATTATTACGATTAATTATTAAAGACTTGTCAATGTGAATTATGACTCTTTCCAAATCAATACTATGAAACTGTAAAGGTACTTCGGCACCTTCGTCAAAGAGCATGTCATAAATTTTAGAAATTGCTGCTATTATAATTATCCTTCTTTATTAGTAAAGGGAGAATAAAACTTGCTGAGCTTCTTGCCGCTTCTTCTCAGAACAAGGCCTCCTGGTAGACTCTTGACCCGAAGACATTAAACTTAACTTTCGTAAGTGTACAAATTGTACCAAAATGAATAAAAAAAATTAAGTTTGATAAAAAAAACTCCTCAAAACACTCTCTAGAAACTCGGAAAGTTTAGCTACCAAGATTAAGCAGGCACTTATAATGCTCCCTATGAAAATGCAGAAAAATCGCCCTGAACGAGGTATTGAATTAAAAAAGAACATTTGTAATAAATACCGTGAACATATGCAAGCAGCGATGTGGGTACTCGCATAATTTATACTCCCACACGACTCGTCTCCAGCACTCAACCATAATATTCAAAGAGAAAAATCATAGTTTATGACTAACAATCTCTCGCCGCAAAAGCTTCTTACAGAAGCGAGCTGCCATTAATATTACTTACACTACAAATAAATTTCATAATATTGAATAAGAGTACTCCTATTAGTTATACAATGTTCAAATTGTTTATTGAAACAATGAATGTGAGCGCTTTATTACTGATTGCACAACTAGCGATTTTATTGCCAAAAATCACACTTATATTTACTGAATCATTTTGCATTGTTTTGTTTTCCATGATCTACTCACAAGCCTTGCTACCGCCAAAAGTAGCCACTTTTTGTGTGCAGGTTTTGTGAATAAACTTGTATGGTTATTGTAAATTCTCATACATATTGGGGGCAACTCACGATGAGAAGTAAAAGTTTGGTGCTGCAACGTCTGGGAGACACTTAAACTAAATAAAATCAAACGTACTCACATCCTGGGCCAGATAGTTGATCCAAAATAATTGCTGGTCAGCTGACGGCAGTTTACAACGGCAACAAAACTTGTATTTACTTTTTGCAAGATAGGAAAAAAAGCTCCTCAGAGCACTCGCCGTGAAAACAGACGGTAGAACGCGCTCACAATGACGCAAGATTGACTAGTACAGGTATGGACATTTGGACATGTAATGAGAAGAGATGATGAGCATGTCACAAAGAAAGTGATGATACGCGCACACAGTTCTAAAAAATAACTGTCTCATATGTTGTTTTGAGATAGCGAATGAATGGTTTAATAACGAATTTATGACCCAAGATTGGTAACGTTCAAAATAGAATAAGTACACTTAGAACTGTAAACATTCAAGTCAATCTCAAAGTCAAATCCTCTTTATTCATTTAGGTAAAATTTGTAAACTTATGAACGTCAAATTTGATGGTATCGGTTCACGAATCTACCAGAAGGCCTTGTTCTGAGAAGAACTAGCAAGAAACTCAGCAAGCTTTATCCTCCTTTGCTATTAGAGAAAGAAAGATAATTGTAATAGCAGCAATTTCTAAAATTTATGACATGCACTATGACGAAGGTGAGGTCGAATAACCGGCGCCCGGTAATGAAGGCATATTAGACGTCGGGGTATTGCAGTAAACATCATATTAAATTTTGAAAAATTTTCATGGTGGAATAAGTGCAGTCTATAAAACTATACTGAGGTAGAGAAACAGTATTATGGAAGCAGAGATAAGGAACACTGTTAATGTGTTGGTTTATTTTGTTTATAAATTGCCTAATAATCAGAGATCGCCAAATTCGTTGAGTTTATATGAGCCCAATACAATTTTTTTACGGCCGTTCTTGGCCGAATAGGTCGAAGCGGTCTACCTATAGCTGGAAACCTCAATCACTTAGGTATAGTCTTATCATTAACTAGTGGTCGCCCGCGGCTTCGCTCGCGTTAATGTCGGTTATTTATAGCTTATAGCCTTGTTCGATAAATGGACTATCCAACACAAAAATATTTATTTATTTGATTTAGTAGTTCCTGAGCTTAGCGCGTTCAAACAAACAAAACTCTTCAGCTTTATAATATTCGTATAGATAAAATGGAGCTGCTCATCCAGGCAGACGCACAAAAAGCATAGACTCCCCAACATGTCCAATTATCCATAGTATAAAAGTAGAAAATAGGAACATTAAAAATAAAGCAGTTAAAAAATACACATAGAAATGTAAATTGTATTAAACAAAAGCTCCAAAAGCATATTGGGGGAGGCTGAATTATTAAAAAAAACCTAGCATGTCCTAACCGAGCACAAAATACCTACTTCTTAGGGAATCGAACTCGGGATCTCGAGATTTAATTACCATAACAGACGCGGTTAGGCAAAGGCCAACTCCTTCCTTATCGTAAAATCAAGGAATACTTTCCATTTAACATTAAAATGCATCGAACCAACACCTTCAATTCGTTTAAAAAGGTCGAAAATCTAACATCAAAGCGCTCCAAAATCACTCGCCACACTTCCCTAATAAACCATAAATAAGGCGACTGACGACCTCGAAATCAATCATCCCATCCTAAATCGCTTTTCCATTATCTTACCAGATAACCCTTAGCGTCTCTACGGGATCAACCCGGGACCCCTCGTCGCGTATTTTGAAAAGGGACAACCCGTGAATTAGGCGCCAGAAGTAAGCTGTGGTTACAGGGAAGAAAATAGTTTCTCAGTTGACTTATCAATGACTGTTCAAACGGATTAACGCGCTTAAGTCCATAGGTATATTATTCCGAGGAATATACTATTTGTTTAATGTTAAGGGTCAACTATCAGCACCGTAGCCTATAGACGCTTGCACCACTGACGTGACAGTCGCTCGCTACCTACCCTAGTCCCCTTCCCTACTCCATGGAGCTCTGGCGACCTCACTCACTAACAGAATCGCAACCAGCACAAAAATGTAGTGTTATTTGATTATTGTCTATTGAAAAAAGTGTTCTATTGAGCGCTTACTCCTTGTTTTGTGGAATTATTTGCTTGTCTTCTACTTTTTAATGTTTTACAACAAGCGGATTAGGTAGTCTCATTTCAGAATTTTGCAAGTCGCCATATCTGGTCTCTGATGTGACTTTACGACTGATTTCTTTCAACAGTAGCCCCGATCACGAGCTTAATGTTCCTTCCGAAGCCAGGAGGAAAATCGAATTGAAAATTTTCGGTCACCCATCCGCGTACCGCCCGCGCACTTGGTAGCTTAGTTTTTGTGATCGTTATGCAGAACGCACGACAGCGACGCCATTGAACTACCAAAAAGTATAAACAAAAATTACTGACGCCGGTGTTCACAGCATGTCAAACCCCAATTAGACACTCGGTGAAGATTTCGTCCTTACTACCTGGAACTTACTATAACAATCTAATTATGTTAGTATGTAAATATTTTGTTTTTACGGAAAATATTTTATTTTATTAGTAGTAAATCCTTGATTACGACGACTTCAGACGGTGAAAGTATAGGCGAACCAGGGTCAGGACTGATAAACCTTGTGCCTGGCTGTGGTGTACAAGTAAGTATTTACATTTCCCTTGGTTAAACAGCGAATTGGTTCTTAATTTTTCAGCGAACCTTGACATTATTATTTTTAATGTTGTTACAAAAATTGTCTACTTTACGTGAAGAAACACACCAAATTAAATATTCTTTAAATACAACACTTTGAATGTGCACTAATTATTTAACAAACAAACCTAATAAACTTGGATACTTTGTAATCACAACAACCAGCCATGATAATGAACAAATATTCGTGTTCATCACGCCGAGATTGTCCTTCATCCCAATTCCTTAACAGGATTCAAACTCGGACCTATTGATGTGTAGGCAGCGTTCCGACCACTCCTATTAGACGGTGTCCATTAAAACGGTGATAATACCAGTTGATCCACCACATGTTAGTACTCTAATAAATATGATAACGCACAAAAAGCTAAAGTCACAAGTATAAACGCAACCCAAGCGGGTGTTAGAACATTAAGAGTTACTGAATCAGACAGTCTATGAACGTCACCTGTTGAGATGGCCCCAGAAGTGGAGCAAATAAATCAATCATCCAATAAAAGAGACCCTGCAGAGCCCGACGATTTGTCATGGTGAGGGACCCAGTTTTACTCCACTAATGTCTGTACGTTTCGTAGTTTCAATGCCTTCTGAATAGAAATTTCAAAGTACTCCAGAACCCAACGTTTGGAAGGAAATATTGAATTGCTTCAACGAGAAACCAGTTTGTAATGTGAATTTAGATAACACTGTAAACTTTGCAGACAATGATAAAAAAGTAGCCAGAGAAAACGTAATAAAGAACCTTGTAGATTGAATAACACAGAGCATTCTTGGAACATATTTATTTGTGGAATCCAGCGGCAAAAATAAACTAAAGCGTATTTCCATGACAAAGATTTTATTCCTAAAACAGAAAAGTATTTATAAATATTGTATTCCCATTATCTATAAGGTACTAAACATTGGCTAGTGTTCATTTTGTTAACAACGAACAAAAGAAAAAAAAAACATTCTTCCAATCCCAAAATTGTAATCGAACAAAACACTGGCACAGCTTTCATTGTTTTTCCAACATGTTGGCAAAAACGAAAACGAGGTTTAACAGAAACCAGCACTTTCATCTTCCGGAATGTGGTTACACTACGCCCCGAGCGAGACTGAATCATTTCTATCTATTTTTCTCAAAATACAAACTTGAAATACATCTAAAGCTTTCCCTTTGTCCCTTTCAAAGCTTTTGTTTCGTAAACAAACCCCGATTATCCGCAGATTTGCTACAAAAATGATAGGTAAACAACAATATTTTAGGCAAACAACTTATATATCCCTGAGCCAACATTGGTACACGCCCAAGGGTCCTCTTTTGTGAACTAAGGTCCATCGCACAGTTCGTTACGTGCGAGGTAGACCATCTGTTATTTTTGCCCATTACATATTTTAATGCCCCCGGAGGAGATTTTCTTACCGCCCTCCTTAACCGTTTCCAAGCCGTTGGGCGACTTAAATGAAACATTTAAATGCAATCTTCAGCTGTGATCGTGGTTTCTTCAAATAGACTTTTACCCAGTTTCAATATCGTTCCGCAGACATGGTAATGATTTTTATTATTATTGAAATTTATATTGTGACATATATAATATTTCTGGTAACGAGGGTTGCTAGAATTTCTATTCTTATTTCGAAGCATTAAGGGCGCATTTCTAATGATGTAACTTTAATTATTAACAACTTTTTCTTATTTTAGGTAGGTATCCATTATTGCGACAAAGTTTAGACTGTTGACTTCGTAACTTACGGTGTATATGTGAAAATGTGCAAATGAAGCTACCAAAGTAATAAGAGAAAAGTCGAAGAAAAGTTCGTATATTCCAATTATTAAAAAGGAGGAAGAATGTAACGCGACTTTGGAGATTCGTAAAAGATACGTAATTTCAGTTCCACGGAACAAATCGCCATTTTGAGTGGGTTTGTTAAAGAAAAGTCCAATAATCATACCCAGTCTCGCGAATTCAAAAACCAGGTAAATGTAGTTAGAAATAGCTCCCTGTACACTTGAAATATTCTGCTTAAGCAGTGAATAAGAAATATATACAATGGATGCTACAATACTGAATATTCCATTTAAATAGCAGTACATTTGTCTCAAAAGCTTTCGGAGTCGGGAGTCATAAGAAATGCATAAGGTCACAGGAAAGGCGGATATAAGAATTCCGGATCTAAAAGCAAATAACATGACAATGAATAGGATCCATATTGAAGGAACAGGAGTCAATGTAGAAAATACGAAACGAGATACAGCGAGAAACAGTTTATAGAAGGAAAAGGCATTAAAACAAATAATGTATGAGCAGAAGATTTATTTACGTCTCTTCGTAGACTGAGTTTTTTTTTGTAATAACTTTTCTGTTTTTCTCTTTTCACGATGGAAAATACTTTCTATGGTATTTTATGTTAGTCTTATTAATATATGTTTACATATACAAACAAAAATATTATCATATAATATATTTCCACGCTCACACCAATTATCTAGCTTCTAGCCCAAAGTAAGTATCATAACTTGTGTTATGGATACTAGATAACGGACATATATGAACAACCATGACTCGCAAACAAATATTCGTGTTTGTCAAACAAATATTTGCCGCTACCAGGAGTCGAACCCGGACCGCTTGATGTTATTATAAATAAAATTTAATATTTAGAAATATGATTGTGCATGCATTTTAAATATAATAAAGGAGATAATAATTATAAACTTTAGTATTATTTTTACGATGGCTCAACTTTCTTTAATTTTCCCTTATAATCCTATAAAGAATCATTTGATTTTTCACATAAACACTAATTGATTCTAGACGTGAAAACTTGTTAGTATATTATTTTAATGTACAGTCGACCAAATTGAATCATGACCCACCTTAAGATCATTTTCCTACAGTCACTCTATACAAAGCAGGATGAAATTCGCTTGAACATACATTTCTAAGTAACAAACCTGTTATCAATTTGTTGGACACTGACAGTGTCAAATAAATATGGCTTTTTAAAATTTGTTCAGACTACTACTTGACATCTGACACATAACGTCATTTTATTTTTAAAAATATAATAGTTATGCCGTTTTCTCAGTAGTGAAAAGAGTTTAGATTATGAACGTCATCTTATTTAAAATTCCAATTCTCTCAAACTAAAGTCTCAGTGCAGTGATAAGAAAGATTAAAATTGCGTAGATCTCTGACCCGTAATGACGCATTTTTATTCATATTTAAAACGTACTAAGTGCAACACGCATGATAGCGAAGAAAACCTAACTAAATTTATGATTATATAGGAATGATCGGCCAAGTGGGTCATGATTCAGTTGGTTCGACTGTACATAAATACACAAGCAGTTAAGTATTAGTTCTCTAACCATCATATGTTTTTATTGAATTTTAGTTTTATTTTTAAAAATAAAACGACACAACGATGTTTTGTCGTATTGAACATTAAAATTGTATTTATTTGTGTTTACCCGTAAACATGTAAGTAAATGCAAATACACTACATTTTTGTTTTATAATGTTTAAACTGCCTTACAGCGCCATCTATTATGATATGCACGCACTTAACACGCAAGTAAAAAGCACCTACATCGATACGAACCATCTGCTCGCGGTCTACAATCATTCGAACAGTTCGTTCCTGCGACGCCAGCGCCTCTACCGTGAAATGATGGTAGAATAAAGTTAGGAAGCCCGACAATATTTCTTTAGAAGTTACGAAACTTTCGATGCGTATCGTATCGTCTTCTATCAAATTATTCCACTCGACTGCTCTTTAAGTATTTTATTGGGTAGGTTGGAAGTAACTCACGATTTTCTGCAAAATCATACTGGATCTTACCTGGAAATAAGAGGAAAACACGTTAATTTCATTTAATAATACTTGGAGATTGCGTGGATATTACGGCACAATAAAATAAAATAGGAAGTAGGTATTTTATTTATACTACGCAGTTCAAAGACGTTAATAAATGATTAATTACGTATCTACTATTTGCGGATTACTATAAGTACATTTTTTCCCAGACTCAGCGCATTTCTATTCTTCAAGAGCTTAAAGTCAGGAAAAATCTTTCGACGATTGTTCACTCTCGAAAAATTCAAAGTAGTTTCTATCATTAATCTGTATTAGTAATCGAACGGAGATCGCATAAGTATGATCGTGGTGGTAGGTGTGGGGTCTTTGTAATAGGTAAGTACATAATTGTAAATAGCACATAAAATTGATTATAGAGGTTTTGCCGAGACGTTCTTCAGGGGATAGTAATTTGGTAAACCATACTAAGTTCGGGAATTGGTAAATAACGTGAGAGATAACATAAAGGTAACATAAAACTAGTCTAAGATCCATATTAGAAGCAACAATTACCCTTCAGTTTAATGGATGAAAAGTATTTTATATCTAATCTGTTATGTTAAAAAAAAATTCGATGCTTATAAGTAGCACGAAAGTATAGAAAGGTTTGTGTATGTATTTTGCTAGTAATTGGCTTGAGCACATTCGTTATAAGCACGTTATTAAGCATCACAGATATATAATCTAAAGAGATCGGTCGAATCGCCGAGTTCATAGGAAGACAGAGTGTCGCGATCAGCGGCCGTACTACATAACATGGTTCTAGTTGAGCATGCCGTAATATACACTATTCATTGCGCGCGTCTTAAGGACTGCGAAGCGATGAAAGTTAAGCACAGCCGCAATTGACATCGGTCGAATCGCTGAGTTACGTATTCACTTGACTTTATCGGAAGGCGAAGTGGCGGAAATGTATGCCCACTGGGCATACACTTGTCGCAAGTTAAATGCCGACTTGGCCTATCTCCTTGTATTATTAAATCTGTGTTAAGCTTATTTATTTATTGAAGTAAAACTTCTTTACGCACGCTTGACTTGGGGAGTAGGTTAGCTATTGAATGCGTTAGGAAAAGTGTGATCGGGCGAGGAAAACGGTTACGTTACGAAAAGTTACTTTTTAAATTTGGAACACATCCCGTCAACGGCCGTCAAGTCAGTAAACATACATTTTATAGTTTTTTTTTAATAGGTATTATTATTAAAGTTTTACTTCAGTAGTGTGGTCTAAAGCACACTAGTTTTTTTTTTAATTTATTCTTAAGTACAGCCACATGAGACATATTGTATAAATCATAATAAGTTATTATTACATATATACATAAGTAAGTAGGTATATAACACAGGATCTGATATGTAACCCAAGAACGGCATAGAGGTATCTACATAGCACTTAAAAGTTCATAAATGAAATTAAACTAACTACCTATAATAGTAGGGTACATTCGATTAACAGTTAATGACAATACAACTTATTTTTAAAAATGTTTTTACTATCACAGAAAAAGTCCAGATTCAAACCTTTCCCCGCCAAATTGTTATACTTGTTGTAAATTCGTGCCAAAGGTGCCTGACGACCAAGATTAGTATTGGCAAAGGGTGTAACAATATATGATATCTGTAGGGTACCTACTGACAAAGAAACACTCTACCGCAAACGGCCTGTAAGGTTCCATTAATAATTTTATGTAAGAAACTCATATCCTGGATCCTTATACGATTAATAAGGCTGACCATGTCAAATTTTTGAAGCCGCTGATCATATAAGATTGTCGGTGTGAAACTCCGCTAGAGATGAAAGCCAGGTGGCGAGTAAAGGCTCTTTGGAGAGAATGCGCAGTATAGTATGGATTCCATGCACAAGAACCAAACTCGAGATGGATACGTACCTTAACAAAAGCATTGTTTGATAAGTACTATCTTAGTTTTGATGTTTTTGAATCCTTTGGTACTTCACTTGAGAAATCCGAGCATCTTCCGCATACTTATTAGTAGCATGCCTCTGTACTGAGGAAGCATTGATCAGTTAATATCAAGATAAGGCTTGCTTGATTCTTAATGACGTCATAAACAAAAACATATTCCTTTAAAATCATGAGCAACTGATTACTCACACTGTAAAAACAATTGGGAATATTAAATACCTACGAACGTCGCTTTGTGTAAAACTGCCACACTGAAATTTCAACTTTAAGTGGCATAAAATAACGATCACTTGCATCCTTACATCGTAAAATACAAAAACGATCAGCGTTCACGTTTAATTAAATTGGGCACGCCATTGTGGACTCTGTTGCCGTTAAATAAGACACGCATTCAGATAGTGAATCGGCTCAATGTAATTAATATTCAGGTTGACTGGCGTCGGCTCGTCATTGTTCGTCAAATATTTATACATTTTTTTCGGAATCAAAGAGCCGTGAAGGTAGCGAAGTCTAGCTCATATTTGTAAATATCAAGGAGCAAATTAGTTACTCAGTCTTGTGTGTATTAAAATATTTAATAATTATGTTACGCTCTAAGCACCCAAAGATTGGTTGGTGTCAGGCAGGACACAGACCAGCCGTAAAATCACGAAGATTCGGGAATGCCTTTTCCATGTTACGTGATGGTAAATGTTATTAAAGCCGAAGATAGAAGCAATCTTCACGCGGAACTCTCAAGCACTAAGAGTCTGATATTTTTTTTATGAAAAGGTTTAACGACCCCTGTCAACCAGATTGGTCAACAGAAATGGAGTTCAAAGGCGAAGATCGGATTGCAAAGTCCTTCATGCCTCTTTTGAATGACCCAGGATTGTAGGAATGAGGGAACAAGTGTGCTGTCAATTTCTTGAATGCTGAAACAAAGAAACGAGGTGCCAAATTTCTTAATTCGCGTTGGAATGGTGGCCACAGTTTGTTGGTGACACCGTTAACCAGTCCGCGTACAGTCCTTAAAAGAAAGGGAGATGGTGGGATTAGGGAAAAAAGGTCCTCAGAGCACTCGCCGTCGTAAAGGCGGTATTTATTGCAATGTTGCATTAAAAAGACAACACGACATAAATCTTTCAGAAGACCGTTAGTCAATTACCGTCGTCTGCAGGTAATTGACTAACGGTCTTCTGAAAGATATCCCCAAGGATAGATAGATCCTCCTTATGTGAGCAAATCAATCAAATGTAACTTATTTAAGTTCAATACTTTAATGCTTTTCCACAATTTTTGGCTCTTAATATTTAATCTTAATGTGCATTATGGACCCTGTCGGTCACAACAATTTAGAAGATTGAGGTATAGTTTATAAAACTCCCTAAATTAAATGCTGCTATTTAATTAAATAACATAGATAGGTATTTAATTATATTGCAGCTTTTAATTTAGGGAAGTTATAAACATCCCTAAATTAAAAGCTGCATTATTTTTATTTCGTATCATTATTTCGTATAATATGTAGTTAAGTAGACGAGAATCAAATTTATTATCTAATCTTCTATTATTATGTCATTATGTTGTTTATTCCGCATTCGAATACCGTATACAGGAACCGCGATATCAGTCGCGTAAGGGGGTAGACTCAGAATCAATCGACCTTCCAAATTGTCGGATAGTTTCCTTAATGCATCACAGGTCTTGGGCATTACCGCCCGTGTAATGTCGTCGGAGTAGGCCTTGTGGCACCCAGATATAAAGAACACACTGGAAAAGTCTTACAACTGAATTTAACATTTTTTTTTTATTTTCCGAGAAATATTAGGGCTTTATGTAGGTGCTTATAAATTTTTCTTACACATAAATATTTTCTTAATTCTGTAAATTGCGGCTTTATTTAAGACCAAAAAAGATACAATATTCTTTTATTGTTACGCCAAATGAAATGTCTAATATTCAAAAAGAGCTATGCAAGCAATCTCTTTCAGTGAACCATTGGTTGGACAGAATAGGCGTGGTACAATGGAGACGTTAAAACTCTTACCCTCAATTCAATTCACCATGCGGGTGCTGCGTCCATCGCGTCGCAGAGAGAAGCCAGGAGCATATATGAATATGCTCTACTTACCTTCGGATTTATCTTCAAGAGACCAAATGATTCCTTGGTGTATAATAAATGACTGAGCCAGACATAATAAAGCATAGTCGGGTGTAACTAGGTAGTATTCAATAAGGTAATCACTTCCAGTAGGTCTATATCCATGTTACTATACATTGAGTTCTCTTGCAGACGGATATACGGTATCAAGTTGTAAATGGCAGTGATGGGACGATATGCACGATTTAACTAACCACACAATGGAACAACTATTTAACTACATTTATACGGAATGTAGCATGACGTTAGTCATAGGAAGAATGAATGGTCTTGTTTATACAAAAAGTCTAAAATACGAGAACGAAACAAATTTTTAGGTTGGATACTCAATAGCCATGACACGCGATATAGTATTTCACCCTCAGGCCATTTAGTATTACAACCCAGCCGCTGGCCACCGGAGATCGAGGCGATTCGTCCAGAGTTGGAGGATTTAGTAGGGCGCCAGCGGGGCAGTCTCACCTTCCGCTTGGTGCAGGTGCTAATTGGACATAGGTATTTACTCGACGTCGATGCGGATACGACCCTCCGGTCCCTTCTCGCAGATTTCCAGTTGGTAGCAAGGCACAGGGGACTCACACTGATGACGAGTAGACCTACCGGTCCCTATAGATCTCTGGGTGCTGCAGTACCGACACGAGAACTTAGTTTATCCTGGTTGTTGGCTGTTGTTTTTTGGACGTTTTTTTATTATTGGTTGCATCTTGTAATTTTTGATTACATACACACCTATAGGTACTTCCAGATGCGGCTTAATGTATATCCAAATCTTACGTAAACTTCTGGGATCCCTTAAGGGATTATTAGCGTGACAGTGTACCTATGTAGGTAGGTGTTCACTAGTAATAAAATATCTATTGAAACATTTCCATTAAGATCAACATTGAAGCTAAATTGTTTTAGGTACAATTATAACTATTATGGGACTAATATTGTGGAGAGCTCTCAACTTTAATACGTTTAGACCATTACTGGTTGATTGCTGTCCTATGATAGCTAACAGTGAATTAAACTTTCTACATGAAACTATTGGCAATAACGATGTTAGTTTAACGACTGCTCTAAGTAATGTAATCGGCGAAGATGGCGCACAAGCATTAGGAGTCGAGAAGTTATAAGTTATTAGATATTAAGTAGCTGCACATGTGTTTTTATACCTTGTGCGCCTGCGAAGCTAAGAGGAAATAGGATATTTCTGGGCAAGCACCTTACATCGTAATTCGCATTTTCTTTGCCTGAAAGATTTTATATCTTGTGCAATGGGGTTCACAGCAAGGTTATATTTGATAGACAATATTCCGCGGTATAAACAAGAGGATTTAATAGGTACTAGAAAAATGCACACATGTCGAGAGTTTGTAAACGCAAAAATATAATTATTCCAAGAGGACTTAAATTTCATCTCTTTACAGAACAACAGCGGAACATCTGAATCTAGCAAGGGTTTAATTAATCATAATTTTTGTTCAATTATGTGTTTATATCTATCTCCGTTTATTACATAAAATGGCTACAAGACCCAATTACAAACCACATACCTACAAAGAGCAATTAGGTACCGTGATGCCTACAGAAAACAAATTTAAATATTTCCCACAACAATCACAATTGAAGCAATCAAACCAGCGACGCTTAAAGCAAATTAGCTCTTATTGCATCACAATAAAGTTAAAAGGGCCCGTTGTTGTTCCCACAGCACGGCAGTACTCCGTATATATTTCACAGATCCCAAAGTCCCTATTCGGCGCAAAACGCACATAAATAATGTACAGTGACGTCAGCAACAGAGCTCCACTTGTTAGGCGGTTGAATAGTTATTGTTATGACCTGTTTAGACGACCTGCGACCGAAAATTAGGAAGATCCGTTCGTTTTGAAGCGTCAATTGGATCTTTGTATTCGAGTTTGTCTGAAGTAATTGGAATGTCTTTAATGGACTTAATTTCAGATGAAAAATTGTTCAACATTTGCTCGAAGACGTTAGATGGACAACGACCTCTGTGCATCTGAATTAAGAATTATGAGCAACGTTTACGATCGACGAATTAGTTCTATCTAACCATTCACAACGAGAGGAGCTCGTAGTCAATGACCAGACAACTGTGCTTTTGTTTATTTTTACATTGCGAGATGACAACAGACTTGCGGCCCACCAGGTAATAAGTCGCCTATAGACATTTGCAATATTACGGGTAAATCACTTATCACTGCAAGTGCGTTACCATGTTGCCATCCTGGGGATTGAGATAACATGCCTTCCATGCCCAGTAATTACACTGGCTACCTTTCCCTTCAATCCGAAACACAACGAACTGCTTTACGGCAGAAATAAGAAAAGCGGTGGTACCTATATACCCAGACGACCCTACATATGGGTCTATCACCTAATGGAATAGGACCTAGCTTTTACATATATAACTGATGTTAATGTATGTGTCATGTCGTGGCCCGATCGTAAAATTGGCCCGATCATGAAATGTGCGGCATATCATGAAATGCTACTGGACCATAAAAATCTCGACCACTGGTCCAGTAGCCCATTATCTAGAAATGGTAGTGATCAGGAGTGATCAGTGTTCGTTATTTTTTTTAAGACCAAGCGGAGAGGACTGTTTGTGGGAGAGTCTAATCTACGTATCTGTGTGATCGGTAGGTAGACGATATGAACAAGCATTTCATGATCTGGCCAATTATACGATCGGATCACGACAGCTACACTCCATGGGACCATATACGAATTTGTTTCGCAAAAAAAAAATTGTGGTAGTAGTACATTACGAATTTAGAAGTAAACACCACTACATATAATTTGTAATGGTCCCGTAAGAATTTAGGTAAATCTGATTAAATTCCATGTTATTTATTTAATTTCCTTCCACAGGGAATTAAACCGATCCCTAATTGGGTGTGAAATAAATATGATTAATTATAAAATGTCCAGTCCAGTACGTTCAAAAGGAAGATTTATTTTGTTCGCTAACCAAATGATGTTTTAAAAGCGCTAACATGCGAAATAGACGGGATGGCTATTTCATCTGACTGTATAACTCAAAGAGACACAACCTAATAAGACGACCAGCCCATAAATTAGTTTCCGATACCAGGGAAAATAGAAAAACGCGATTTTAGTTCCGCTGCCGTCTACTATTATGTACGTAAGTCATTCGTAAATTTTCTTTTTTACGACGCGTTACCAGAGACGTATTAAATGAAGATTCAATATGTTGGGGCTTCGACCGGCGACACCATTAGGAAGTGCCGGCACGGAAACCCTCCGGAATGTTGTGCCTCGTTCACACTCTAGTCTGTACTTGATGCGAGTAGAAGCTGGAAGTTTAAAACTTAAAAATTTTAATGTTTGTAAAATAAATCAAATGATAATTTATTAAATTTAGAAAAGGGAACTTGAACCCTTTGCATTGCGGCGATTGCTATTCCAACTACACTTAGTTAAAAGAAAGACTTAAAAAAGAAAAGAAAGACTTAAAAAATAGTTGAATTCTCTCAGTCTTGTGTCACTACACAAGACTGAGAGAATTCAACTATTTTTTAAGTCTTTCTTTTCTTATTACTTCACATGCAGAAAATTTGGGAATAGAACATAAACTACTAGATGATACTGAGACTTTGAATGAAATAGACAGTTTTTTTAATGTATCACTTGGCTTGCATTTTCTTAAATACAGGTTGAGCTTTGTCGTATTTTTCATATACCTCAATTTTTTATTAGTTTAGTACTCCGTGTTTATTAGCTTATTTGGTTGGCAGATAATCATACGGCCTGCCTGGTGGTATCTAAGCAGTAACCGTAGCCTATAGACGCTTGCAACACTGACGTGACACTCACGCGCTGCCAACCCTAGTCCCCTTCCCAACGTGGAGTTCTGACAACCTTACTCAACAACAGAAACACAAACATACATACGATCACGATCATAGTCCTAAGTGGGGTACAACGGAGCCGTAGCCAACATTTCGCTAAGCAAAAATCCACATCTAGCAATATGGCTCATGCAGTGTCACCAATAAGTGACAGGTTGCCAGCCTTTCGCCTAACACAACACTACAAAAATGTTTTATTATTAATATTAAAAATTATGTTATTTGCCCGTAAAGTACCCCAGTTTGTATGTAGTTTTCGCTGTCATAATCTACGAAGATTACCTCCACGAATTGGACAAAACCAAATATTATCGGGGCGAAGAATAGTCGACAATCTGAAACTATTTATATTGGTAAATATGAATGGTTAAGTATGAGAAAGCTTTTTCTAATAAATACAATATATCGATACTGTTGCGGTTAATAGTTCATACCTGGTAATTTGTGAATAATTATTGTTACTTTTATACATGTACTAGCTTTTGTCCGCAACTTCGTCTGCGTAGGATTAGTATAATAAATTATTATTCTGGTGTATGAGCTTATAAATTGTAAAGTTTCATTAAAATCCATTCGTACTTTTCGCGTGAAAGAGTAACAAACACCCATCCATACATCCATCCATTTTCGCATTTATAATAGATATTAGTAAGATAAGTACTCGTAGAATAATAATTTAATTTCAAATATTTTACTGTAACACTTCTACTGTTTAGTTTTGCAACAATTAAAATATTTTGTAATTTTTAATACGTTTACTTATCACATTATTAGGATTACCTGTTTCTTAAGGTATAATTAAAAATATAAATTATTAAAAATATAAACTATATAGTATAATTGTGTAAGTACTAGGTGTACTTACACAATTATATTGTGTACTCGTAGAAAGAACTTGAAACAAGTTGTAAGTTTAAAAAAGTTGTTCCAGTAACCGATCACATTCAAACGCAGCACCGGCACAGATTCCAATGAAATGAAAGGATATATGCGCAGTGGAAAGCTCTCGACCTGAGGCAGTGCCCCAAGGTGAGAGTACACACCAAATCTCTTACACTACATAAACTTGAAGAACTGAGAGGGTAAGAATAATACAAAAGAGGCCGTTTTATAGCAAGCAAGCCCAGTTACACATCCTTATGTTTTATGTGTCTGTGATTCTGTTTACTTTTTTCTTTAGGTATTTGTGAATAACTAGTGGTCGCCTGCGGCTTCGCTCGCGTCATTGTCCGTTAAATTATAGCCTATAAGTTATTCTGAGGTATGAGCTATATTGTTGTGAAGTTTCATTAAGATCAGTTTAGTAGTTTTTGCGTATAAGAGTAACAAACATACATCCATCCATACAAACTCACGTTTGTAATATTAGTGTTATTTTTATTTTATTTTATTTGGAAAACCAACAGCTATACAAATAAAAACTAATATAAAGCCAAATTAGAAATAAGTAGCCAACTAAAGGTTTTCGCAATTTCGCTTTTGCTTACAATGATCAAGAAATAATAGTTGTGCAATTAAAATAGCAGAGAAAAATAAAATAAAAGAACAAGGGAATTAAGAATTAAAAATACTCATTGACGCAGTGCCTAATCACCGATCGCTTAAAACTACTGCGACTGGTATTAAAAAGATCTAAGTCAAACTTATCGCCCACCTCGTTGAACTGTACACTTGCACGACACAGGAATAAGTTTTGGCGATAGTAAGTTTTAGTGCATGGTAAATGGAGTGGAGTATAACGTCGGTTTGACATACTTAGTAGGTACTTTAAAGAATAATTTTGAAAGAAGTTGTGGACAGTCAAAAACTCCAGTGGTGATCTTGAGGAGGAACGTTAAATCCGCAACTTCACGACGTTTACGAAGAGGCAGGTGATGCTGCATACAAGTACGATAATCCGCACTCTGTACCTTTGCTTGGTACAGTAACCGTATGAAGCACCGTGTATCTGCGGTTTACGGCGCTTGAATTTCTTTAGGCCAGTGTGCGGCCGGCACTGAGGAAGACAGGTAGGGTGTCCTTTTTAAATATATTGAAATATAAGTCAAATGTTCCCATAACATTGTGATTATTACGCCGTCGTGGTGGAGTGGTCGGTATAGCTGGCTTCACATCAAGCGGTCCGGGTTCGAATCCTGGTAGCGGCAAATGTTTGTGTGACGAACACGAATGTTTGTTTGCGAGTCATGGTTGTTTATACATTTATTTAAGTTTATTTAAAAAATATCTAAAATTATTATGTATATTAAAAAAAAATGTCCGTTATCTAGTATCCGTACCGTAACACAAGTTCTTAATGATACTTACTTCGGGCTAGATAATTGGTGTGAGCGTGGAAATATATTATTATTATTAAAAATATAAGAAATCTGTGATTTTAACCCGAATAAACATTAATATAAACTGAAATGTATAGCCCCGCGTATGTGCAGAGCTGGCACAGGGATTGAAATTTCCAATCCGTGTGCCAGGCCCGCATATTTATTTATCAATTGGCTTTTATTTATTTATCAATTCCATACAAAATATTATAATTTATAGTTTCATGCAAATTTTATTATATCTGGCAATATAGGAGGTAAAACAGACTTTAAAATGTTTTGGTCACACGCGTCACTCCAAACATTTTATCCGGCAGCGAAGTTGCTAAAAGCCTTTGAAACAATACTATTAACTATCGATATGAGAGCTAAAAAATAATTTTAGATCGTGAATAACGCCGAGATCCTTAACCATCATGCTTCTTTTCAACTATTGACCCTTCAATACATGTATAATTGTAATTTAAATTAGAATACTTTTTTTTAGCTCAGAGTAAAAGTAACGCCGAGCATTTAGCCGGGTTCAAGACTAAGTTGTTATTATTACAATAGGATTTTAACCTAAATAGATCCGATTGGAGACAGCATGCATCATTTAAGGATGATATATATACCCTTAAAATTTTCATATCATCCGCGCATGTATATGTACTCATTGTATCATTTTCAGGATATCAATGTCCACTAAAACAATTGCCATAATTTCTCTCGTTCTTTTTAAATGAAATCAGTTTAAACCTAATTGAAATCTCCAAATATCCGTCCAGCCGTTGCGCCAATTAAATAGAAATTATTACGTGACGAGGGTACGTAACAATAGAATACAAATTCAGTGATTTTCTTTTTGAAGTCGACAAAATTAGTGTTGTTGACAAATTGGAGCCATTTGTTTCAATAGTCACATCCACGGCTGAAATAATCTTTGAAAGATTAATAGGATGAACGTTACCAACTGTCGAGTTAATTATGAATTATGTGCATAAATATTTTTAATAACAATGTGGACATAAATGATACTTAAATTAATTAAGGTCGCATTCAATAAATGTGTTGTCTAATAAATAATACGGATTATTTAAAGGCTGACTACAAAAAAATATTTGAGCATTAAGGTCGTTAGAGTCTTCGGTATAGTGAGAATTTCTTTTGGAGCATAATTTAATATATGACTTATAATTTTAAATTATAAATTAGACTGTAACCTACCAGTATATAGGACAGGCGCGATGTTTAGGGTGTTACCAGACCAATCGATCGACGGCATCGATCTATGGTAGAATGGATTCGTCGATCGAGGGATCAATAGATTCTGATGGATCGATCGTCGATCGATGATAGAATGGACTAGTCGATATCGATCGAGCTGCTTGATTATCAGAGAACCCGCCAGATTAACGTCGATCGGTAAATAGTTAGTCGACGTTTTATGGAACGGTATCCGTCTATCAATCAAAGCTACCACAATCTATCAACTTCGATCAGTGGTATCGGTCGGCGATAGATCGATTAGTCTGGTAACACACAGTGTAATAACTGTCTTGGTCGTTGGCTCATGTTTGTTGGTTGTCTGAAGGTTTCCTTACTCTATGGCCTTGACCACGCTTTTGCGTCCGCGGTCAGAGATGAACGGGAGGCCACGTTGTCGCGACCGGAGTGCGCGGCTGGCGATCCCCACCAGCCGAGGGAATAGTAGGTGGTTGCGTGTCCTGCTTATTTATCAAATCGTGTTGGGTTTTCCTCGCTTCCGTGGCATACTACAGCGATAAGGCACAGCGTTTTCACTCCTCTCGCTTCCGCAGGTCGCCTCCGCTCCCACAGTCGCTCTAGAGCGCTCGCAGCGAGCAGATCGGTTCGCTGTACTGACCTGTAACATTTTGTGTAACGTAACGATACGTTACGATCAAATGTTACAGGTCAGTCGCCGCCTTTAAACAAACAACAATATGTGCAAATAAGATTGTAAAATTGTTAACACAATTTCTGTTAAATTCTAGCTAAAAAAAATATTTACAACCGCCTCCGTTGTATATAGTGGTTCGCCCGGAATTAGAACCAAAGGTCCAGGGTTCGATCCCCAGGGTAGTAAATTTGTATTCTGTTTGGTCGGTGGTAGGACATTATTGTGTTCCGAGAATTAATGATAAGATAGCCAGTCACCAGTGGTTGAGGGTTCCAGATAAAGCTTGATTTCATCTTCGACCTTATCGTCACTTACCATCAGGCGAGATGGCAACCAAGAGCTTCCCTGTCTAGAAAATATGTCATTTATCATATCTAACCAACTGTACAGGGTAAAAAAAAGAATATTTTTTTTTATGAAACATATTCTAAGCATTATTTCTTAACTATTGTTCAAAGAAACATTATCACTTTTTTTTAGTATTTCACAACGAAAAATGGCTTCAAAACGTAAGCATTCAATGTAGCTCACTCGATGCTATCTGGAAAAATTATCGCGGTTTTGCGAGTTACAATTTTTTTAACACCAATAAATAAAAATAATTTCCTGCAATTGTTTTTTGAAATGTTTCTTATTTTGATGTATAAAATACATGATTCTCGTTTGACTGTTCATGTCTTATACACCTGTTTAACTACCCACAATAGAATTTCTAAATCTGTATAAGCACTTCCAAACACGAAGCCCAATTCAACCATTTCTAATACTCGTGGTTACAAGTCTTCCGTTTACAAGCGTTCCGATCCAACAAATGGTCCCGTCAAATGTTATATTGAGGAACTATAAAACTGTATAATCGTAAAAGCAAAGTTGGGCGGCGGCCAAATTCATTCACAATGAAAAATAATTCGACACACGCCCTCTCAATGGCGGAGAGTTGGGATTTTATTGCATTCCTGTATCTATAATAAATAAACGGTGCTGGATCTACGACGATTGCAAGGAATCTTCGTGATGGCTTGGCTACCGTTGAACAGTTCAGACGATGTTGAACTCTAATGACAAAAAGTAATATAGGGTTATAGCGAAAGTTCCTTGGGTTCATTAAATGTGCAGTCGAATTGCACAGAACCTAAATGACTTAAATATTCATTAAAAGACAGCGTCGGCGGCGTAGTGCGTAAGGGCGTTGCCTCGGCAGGCACCTGTTCGAACCCCGCCACGTACCAATGTGTTTTCAAATTTTGAATTCATATGTACGTTTATTCGACGGCGTTACGGTGAAGGAAAACATCGTGAGGAAACCTGCACACACCTACGAAGAAATTCTTAGGCTGTGTGTTAAGTCAACCAACCCGCACTTGGGCAGCGTGGTTGACTAACATCCGTATTCACAAATATTACTATGAGATCTCTCGACTCTGGATAAGAAACGAACCAATCACAGAGCTCTATTCAACGCAATGGCATTGAATAGAGCTCTGTGATTGGTTCGTTTCTTATCCAAGAGTCGAGACTTCTCATAGTAATATTTGTGAATACGGGTGTTAGACCTAATCGCCCCTATTGAGGGGTTGGTTCGGGCCCCTCGGTGGGAACATTATATGATCAACAGATGATGACGATGATGTATTACACATTTTATTACACACTTTAACTATGCCTACCTCATATTCCTTCGTTTGTCCCCCTCACCCTCTCCGTTCCTCTCTCTTTCCTTCCCCCACAGGGAGGAGCGAAAGACAGAGGCACGAAAAGAGCTAAGAAGACCTTCCGGACCCCGAGGGAAGGAGGAGGTGTAATCCATCAAGGATAGGTACCTTTTTTTACTGTCGGAGAGGTGAAATGCATTTACGCATCGTCCCTGCGGGGTGGTGCCAACCGCAGGGGATATGTGGTACTCGAGGTAAAGGCGTTCCCTCCATACCCACTAAACATCCTCCCCGGCCTGACGGGACGACTATTACGAGAAAGACATCTAGAGATGTAAGGTATTTATTTTTATTCAACTGAAAGTAATAGGTAAATAAGAATACCTATTCACTACAACAGTGACCGTAAGTTCCATACAGACTAATAAGTATAGGTATTCCAAAAGTCAATGAACGTAAAATTAGATGTAAAGTTATGTTAATTAAAATGATTTACTTGCCAGCATAATGCATCCAATTAATAAATTGACATGAGAAGTGATCTGAATAACAAAGCAAAATACATCGGTTTCCACCATTCAGGGTTGCCAATTGCTTTGATAATAATTTTTCGCGAACAAACATGAGTAGAGTAACACCTTTCTTATTTTACTTATGCAGGTTAAGAAAGGTACCTATTAATTATTTTCACAGTGACAAAATAAACGATTGAAAAAGTACGTCCTAAAGAATATATTATAATCCTGTCCTTCCAAAGAAGAGAATCGTCCTGGAAAGAGATAACTTTTAGAAAAACGACTGGTTGATGTAGAATAAAGTATTCTATAACATTCTAGTCTAGACCACTGTACGAAGGTGAGCTGTATGAAATAGGTAATCACTTTAATATTAAAATTTATTACAAAAACAAACGGTTAACTGTACCAATTTAATATATCTACTACAGTAGTGTTTAAAAATAAGTGCATGTTATGACTATCATAAAGCATATAACAAAAACTAACTACGAAAAGTGATGGGTAGAATAGCAAAGACGTTCTTACGAAGAACCTTACACTACAAAAAACAACACACTTATACCTTTATTATTGCAAATAAAGTTGAAAATTTATCCGGTTATGAAAATCTGCACCTACATTCACCTAAAAGACGTCATCAGTTGATGCAATAAAGCTATTTAAAATTCTTTTTATTACAATTTAGTGACCACGTTTCTTTTCTTTCTTCCAATCATAAATCATACATACATTTGGTACAATAAAATATAGATTGTTAATTTTAATATCCTCTTTTTATTTTTAGTTGGGCTATTTTATGGGGAGCACTCCAGATGACTTCCTCCCACTTTTAAGAAGCTAGTGATGCGAAGATTTCTTTTAATAAGGAAGAATAATATAAATAACAATTACCATATCATATTATAAAGAGTATATCACGACATTCAAGACTTTGACTGACGAATAACTTGTCGTCGAGGCTCTAGATTACTCTCGGACATCTTGAACGATTTTACCAAGAATTGATTGCTACGTCATTCAATCAGTTATAATTACTGGAACTGACTGATACACGAATAGAATAAACGCCTATAAATACTTGCAACACGAGGAAGTAGGGTCTGGTCCTATGCTTCCAGCAAAGAGCGCATCCCACTCACATTGTAAAACAACACTGTGAAAACACAAGACAATATTTACCTCTAAAGGCTTTTTGCCCGATCCGATCAGCGTATCCGTATCACGTATCAAGTCCCGTATCAAGTTGTGGACGCCTGGATTTGCTTCCTATGACAACCGTATGAAACCGACATGACATTTGACGGGCCGTATCATAACGGCGTATCAAGATCGCGTATCATCACCCGTCCACATATACGATCATGATACGCGTCGGCGATACGGATACGCTGATCGGATTGGGCTAATGATACATATCTGGACCCGGCTTAATGTGAAGTAATAGTAAACTAGTTTCACCCAAACTCCTCAACCATTTAGGCACTAGGTACTATCTTTAACTGTCGGGTCGGAACACAATAATGTCGTTACATTATTCCTATGGCGGCAGACTTTGATGAGATGGTGGTAATTTCTCCTGGCGGGCTCGAACAAACTCTACCAACCGAGCAAACATTTGTACTCGTATGGGGATCAAACTCGGCCTCAAAATATGAATAAAAATACTTATTCAGAATGACAACCCTGATGTTACACAACGCTGGAGACAGGGCGCACAAAACCGAATGCCTTAATTTAATATAAGTCAATTTGGGCCAATTTAATTTCGCGTCCATGCTGCCGCCTGCCACAGCACATCACGATCTATATCTATCCCTTTTCTACTTATACGATTCGACGATTGCCGTCATTCGCCGTCGCATGTTATTTTAGGGAGCGTTTGCACAAAGTTTGTGACAAACGTTGGATGCTAAGTTCAATATCGATAATGTAAAGTTGATGATTTTTTAATTTAGAAAACTCACCTGTGTCACACAGGTGAGTTTTTTAAATTAAAAAAAAACACCGTTTAAAATAATAATCATACAAATTATTAGTGTATATATTATGTATAAAGTTTATCACGTTACGTAAAGTAAAGTTTATCAGGTTTCGTTACTTGTTGATTTCGGATTATTCCCAAAAAGGTTAAGGAGAGCCTTGCTATCTTAGCTTAAGTTACACATAAAGCCAAATCTGGCAGTATGAGCCATTCTGTGCCTCAAAACAGTGGCAGGTAGTCTCCATATGCTTGATCACCCTTATTAAATAAACGGTTATAAAAAACTGATTACAATTCATTCAACTTCGTAATTACTGTTTGCCGTAAGTATTTTCATTAAATCTAAACTAGTGAATTCGTCTAAGGATTTGGATGCTTTCATTAGTGGTTAGAAAGTTTACCTTGGCGAGGTTAGGTGAACAAGTCAACAAATATACATCTCATTTACGTAAATTACCAAGTATTCAGTAATGGTAATGAGTTTTATGGAATTTAATTTAGTGCTACTCGTGTATCTTTTAGGAACCACCGAAGAAAACCGGAGTGCGCAGTTTGGTAATTAATATTTGAAGCGACAAATATTTTATTTTAAACTGGTCTCATAAGAAGCCCCAAGGTCAATCGAATTGCAATGGTCTTTGCTATGCTTGAAGTTTCACTGCGTATTCATATCAGAAATTATGGGATCCTCAGGAGAACTAGGGTTACAGGCATAGCCCAGAGAATTACGAAGAGAATT
Source organism: Elophila nymphaeata (assembly GCA_955850985.1). Classification (NCBI taxonomy): domain Eukaryota; kingdom Metazoa; phylum Arthropoda; class Insecta; order Lepidoptera; family Crambidae; genus Elophila; species Elophila nymphaeata. Next base: position 8,741,228 of record OY039073.1, read on the forward strand.
GACGGCCGTTGAGGCGGAAAGGTCATCGTGTGGCGATCGCGTATCAGGAGACTCGGCGATAGTAGACCTCACAAGGTGATTCGACGATCTGGGAAAAGCCGTGGGATACCTTTATCACTTACAAACCTCAATTATTTTGAAGTTGGGAGTATCTTCTTCTTCTTTTAACTAAATGGCGTTCGCGACGCATAAAGATTACGCATTTCGCCAATGTCAAGTGAAAATGTAGGTACTGATAGTAACGGACAATTGTGCGGTAGATTGAGGTTAAAGATGGAGTCTGTTTTTACAAAAGTGTGTGTGTTTGGATGTGTTTTTACAAAAAGAACTCGGTTGGGAGTTTTTGTCCGAGTTCTTGTTGTGATACTTAACACCTTTCATGACATTTTATTTTTAACGCAATCTATTACACTACATAATTCTTTATCAATAAACATAAAAACTACTTTTTTGACATTGGCTCAACGGGTAACTATTGCGAATCCCCTAATTAAGATAATAATAATTTTGAAGTTAATGTCTAAGGTAACTATGCTTTATATATTTCATAATCATCATTATTTCAGTTATGAGACGCTCACTATTACACATAGGCCTCCCCAAGTATCTCTAATGCGATCGGTTACGCGCTGCCCCGATCCAGCGGTTGCCCGTGACCTAACCGTCCACCCAGTGATTGACCTAACAAGAATGCTTTCTGTCACAATGACCGTCAGGCCTCCTCGTAACGCTTTGACTACTGAGCTACTGCCACTTAGGCCACGGCCTCGAAGTCAACGACAAGCGGGGCGACAGCGCGGGGCGGCGCGATCCAATGCACCGATTCAAATAAGGTCTCCCACACATAAACGATTCAAATAAGGTCTCCCACACATAAGTTAGAAACTCACAATGTTATTCGTGTTTGAAAGAAATTGATGGATCCAATATCTTCTGAGTATGTCTTTTCTTTCTTCGTCTTCTTATTAACAGCAGAAGCAGAATGCGTCTAGTGCGGTCCATTTTTCGGAATGAACTAAAACACCACCTCACTGTATCGACGGCATCGTGCGTGGCACATTACGTATCGATGTCTTGTATTTTTAAGCAGCGTCCCCACTAGAGCCTTTTGTGGCCGCGAGGCCCGGCCTCGCGAGGCTTATTTGTTATATTGTTTTAGGCCTCGCTCACGTACGTGTGTACGTGAGCGAGGCTTGGTCTCATGGAGCCGCGCGACCCTAGTGGGGACGCTGCTTTACTCATCGTAGATTTCCACGACACGACGCGACGTCGTATCGTGTTTATGAGTAGGAGCCCTAAAAGTGACTTCGAAGGCAGTGGCGCGGGGAGCGACGCACGCGACGCTCCATTCAAGCGGCTACAGCGCGTCTGCATTAAGTAGTGTTGTGCATTTTTTTATTGCTTTTTATCGACAGACGTTTCAAATTTACCGCCGAAGACGTGGTGAGCATATTATTTAAATTTGTCACATAAACAAACACTACGCCGATCTAGCGCCGCGCGATCTGCCCGCTGGCTTCGATGCCGCCGCCCGTTGTCGCCCCACTCGTCGCTGACTTAAAGTTAACAATGTTTTTTATGTTACGAGATGGCAAACAAGCTTGCGGCCCACCTGATGTTAAGTATCACCGCCTATAGACACTTGCAATATTAAGTGTAAATCACTTAACACCGCAAGTGCGTTTGCCATCCTGGGGACTAAGATGATATGCCCTCCATGCCCAGTAATTACACTGGATACCTTTCTCTTCAATCCGAAACACAGCGAACTGCTTCACGGCAGAAATAAGAAAGGCGGTGGTACCTACCCAGACGACCCTACATATTGGTCTACCAACTAGTGTTTGTAATTCTTTGGGGCTATGTCGATGTCCTTAGTTATCATACGGATCTCATCATACTTGTCCAATACAGCGCTAGAAAAACGTGGATATCGAGCCGAATGCATAACAATACAAGTTCAGGCGCAATTTACCATTTGTCGACATTCGCTAGAGCGAAAAAGGTGAAACTTAAAAAGGACAGTTTTTAAGAGAGCCCGCGGCTAACCGGCGAGTCTTTCCTGATTTTAATGAGATCGCCAATCAAGTGAGAGGGGTGAGCACCCGTTTTGCTATGTAAAGGGGGAGGTGTTAAGATTTTAGTTTTGCTTCAATTGCTGACTGGTTTATCCACAAAATAATTACGCTAACATTAAAAATAAAGATTTTTTTTTTAAAGAATTGGCGTGTGCCTTGAGGCGATACTGCAATTGAAGTTGATTTCAAGATTGTGTTTAGGTACTATTGTATCCGTTTTTTTTTTGTAAATGTAGTAATTAAGTTTTATTTAACCAAATTAGGTATGTATTGTTTGATAGTTTTAAGGTAAACGGTGTGCACTTCTGTACTTGAGCACATTTAGATTAATATGTGTTACTTAATTAAAAAATCTATATTAAAAGGTATGTATTTGTAATGAATAGACAATCGCTATTTTAATTACTAATTATAATAGACTCCCTTTAACCGCGGCTTCGCTCGCGTTAATTTCGAAACTCACTCACATAATGGCACTGCCTCGTCGAAAGAAGGTTACACGCTTTTTACCTGAAAAAAGAAAAAGTAGGGTTACTAAAAAATCTCACTCATCGATTATTTACACATAATTTACATTTTACTAAAAAATAAAAATACCTTAGCTAGGAAGTTAAGTAGGGTAAAGGAAGGTATGTTGGTGATAAAAATTAATAATACTAATTTTATAGGAAATCAACAATGAAACAAAAAGTGAATTTTATTTATTTACATTGTTTAATACATAAAATAAATAATTAATACAGTTTACGTAACAATTATTCAATACTTTAAAGAAAAAATATTTATTAAATTCCCAAGAAGTCAAAGGTATGTTGGTGACACGGGTCGGTAAATTGGTGATAGTGGATAGGTAATTTGGTGAACTATTTTAAATTACATACTTTGTCCTTGTAATTAAAAAAATGTATGATCCTTTAGTAAATTATTACTGGCAACGATCGCATGTGCAGTATAGCTGTTCGTCGGGATTAGCGTCTTCGAGAAATACGCAAATCTCATGTATGGAGTAAGACAGTAAGAACACTGGATCCATTTTGATCCATTCTTTTTTGCGTCAGTGGAGTATAAGACTTCACAGAACCCACATTCCCAATCATTGTCTCTCTCGCGAGTTTTGCTTTTTGTCACTTTTGGGGCAGTAGCTTCAACCCTAAATTGCAAGACAGTGCATAGGGCCTCCCCCTTATAGAATCCTGTTGATTTCCAAGGTAATGTTACAAGGTGCTCCATGGGACGTCTGCTTCCTTGGCAGCTTTATGGTTTTACCTTCATGTCTGACGAGACTGACAGCTTTTTGTAGATGTTGCTGATTATACTTCCTATATTTTCTCCTTTCCTCCATTGCCAATCTAGAAGTAGGTAATTTGGCGATAAAAAAAAATAACCTTAAATTCAACTGATAACCCATTTTACGGATACATTAAAATAAAACCTTTCGAAGTGTGTACTAGACTTCTCCACTTTATTTTTAATACAAGCACCAAATAAATCTAAAGTTAACCACCCAAAAACGTATCCAAAATGTTGACAAAAACACTAAGAAACAAGGGTTACAAAATAAGGAATAAACACTTACTTTGACACAGACACGACTTCACTATGCTTTTAATTCAATATTTATTAGTTTATTGAACAATTTGAATAATAATTACTTTGTAACACTAATTAAATCAATTTATTTTATCCAAAATACGAAAGCGTAGCCGGCATTCATTGAAAAATGGCGCTACAGATATAAAATTGTCGAAAAAGTTTGTATACTAAACAGAGGAACGTTAGAGCGGAACGCTTAATTTATATCTATCTACCTCACACTCGTAGCAACGCCCTAGCACTGTCTCATGAATGTGCTCGCATAGGGAATAGTGTGGTAGTCAGTTTAAAAAATATCACCAAATTACTTATATCACCAATATACCTCCCTTTACTATAGGCATAATTAAAAAATAGGTAAATTTCAATGTAAAATATGATTAATTAAAAAGTGTAATTAGTTCATGATTGAAAAATGACTTTGGTATAAATTGTCGACAAAGAATCGATTATCTCGAAAACGAGGCATCGATTAATTTTAATCGGTAATTATAACATCATTACAATCACCCCCTCTTAATGTGCCACGATGCTTCCTTCATTCACGGCACCAGATAAAATGCCTCCAATAATTTATATTCGCGTGAATAATTCATTCAGTTTGTCTTACCTACATTTTCTGAAAGCAATTCGAAAAGTGGGTAATTATCCGATTTCCATTTGGGACATCGGAGCAGGGAGATAAGGCATAAATATTTAATACTGGGTAGCAACATCAATACGAATGGTTTCTTAGACGATATGTCGAAAATTTCAAGACTGCAGATTTTTGGTTGTAATAGTTTCTTTTTAATTTTCGACGGGGAAGGTCTTGGCCTTCATTTCGTCTGATGGTATGATAAGGTAGAAGCGAGCTTTATCTGAAAACTTCAACCACTGAGTGCTTGGGATTATATGGACTATAACAAAGTATGCATGAAAATATGCACTAAAAAGGTCGTAATCTGCACTAAAAGGTCTTCATCATCAACAACAGCTAATATAATGTCCTCACCGAGGAGCTCGAGCCTACCCCACATTTAGGGCGATTGGGCCTTAGTCAACCCCGCTGGTCAAGTGCGGTGCGGGTTGGTCGACTTCACACACAACATAAGAATTTCTTCATAGATGTGTGCAGGTTTCCTCACGATGTTTTCCTTCACTGTAAAAGCATCTACGCCATCGACGCTTTATACGATTCGCTTTATGTGATTTTTTATACGCTCTTGATATGACCAAAATATGCACAGTGAAAAATCGAAAAAACCATATAATTCTAATACATTTTAATTAAAAACGGTACAAAAACAGCGCGACATTCTTAAAATTATGTATAGTTTTTATTACCCAGTTCAAAACCAACCTCCCTACGTCAACGTCATTGGCCAAAATTTATTTGTTACCATTTCTGGAGATAGCTATTTAGGCAGGTTATGACCAGTGCCGATTGATGTAGGCAATAATGTTCTTCATGTATTCAAGACTCAGATTTATAACAAAAATTACTTATTCTAACTCTCACTTACTTACGAAATATACACGATTGGGAAAAAGGCTAAATCATCCATTAACGCCGTAATCAGGGAGTTATATGCGATGTCTACTTATGACATAGGAAATTGTTGGAACACAATAATGATGTTCAGCAGTACCTAACACATTTTAATAATTTAATCTAAGTTAGATAATATTGGGTGTGAGAAATTTACTATTAGTATTATAGGCTATATACCTACCAAAATCGGATTCTGATAAACCACAAGTAAAAAGTCAGATCATGCCTCCTTCTATTTTCATTAAAGGGTCAGCGTAATATATTGACGTAATATATTTTATTTTTATTTTTCTTATTTTGCATTTTAATAGTGACCTGTATGTATATAACTGTTAAAAGTATCTCTTACATTTTTTTTTACACGCTCACACCAATTATCTAGCCCGAAGTAAGTATCATTAAGAACTTGTGTTACGGATAGGTACTAGATAACGGACATTTTTTTTTATACATAATAATTTTAAATATTTTTATAAATAAACTTAAATAAATACTGGGTGTAAAAGACATGAACAGTCAAACGAGAACCATGTATTCTATACATCAAATTAAAACATATTTAAAAAAAAAATATTGCTGGGAAATTATTTTTATTTTTTGGTGTTAAAAAAAATTGCAAATTGTATGTACCGCGCTATGTAAAGGGCTCAATTCGCACGCAACTCGCAAAACCGCGATAATTTTGCCAGACGGCGGCACCGTTCGTTAGTGTCCGTGCGCATCGAGTGAGCTACATTGAACGCTAACGTTTTGACGACATTTTTTGTTATGAAATACTGAAAAAAATGATAATGTTTCTTTGGACAATAATTAAGAAATAATATATAAAATACGTTTTTATAAACAAATGAAAGTAAAATTTATGACTTTTACCTTCAATAAAATCGTAACTATCAATTTCCCAGGTATAGTCTAAAGGAAAAAAAATGTTATGATGGTGAGCAGAATACATGGTTCTCGTTTGACTGTTCGTGTCTTTTACATCCTGTATATAAACTACCATGACTCGCAAACAAACATTCGTGTTCATCACACAAACATTTGCCGCTACCAGGATTCGAACCCGGACCGCTTGATGTGAAGCCAGCTATACTGACCACTTCACCACGACGGTATCTTACATTCTTGCGTTACAAACTATGTATTATACCATAAGTTTTAATGTTATTTTCAAGTTCAATAAAGGGTATGTTTTTTCTGTCATACTTTTCAACCAACCGACATCTCAGCATTAACACCACAGAAATAAATCAAGATCTTGATTTATTTCTGTGATTAACACCCTTTGCTAATCTTTCACACAGTCTAAAATCTTTTCTTTCACAGTCATTCTCATTACGTTTTGTAGAACTTGCTCGTCATCTCTTCTCATTACAATGTCCATATCCGTTAACTCTCAATCTTTCCGCAACTAATGCTACTTTCAAACTTCCTCGAATATACTCATTCTTCATTTTGTCTATTCTTGTCACTCCAAAAATCGCCCAAGCTTTAATAATTTAAAATGATACCGTTCGCAAAATACGCAAAGGGTCAGACCCTTTAACAATAGCATTCAAGCAAATCATAGGAGTGTTAACATCGCCGTATAATATTGCTCAACGGAAGCTCTGCACAACTATTATATCTTGAACATCAGAAATGTAAATCTGTTCCTCTTGCCAAAAACCACGCTCTACGCTTAGCGGTACGAAAATGGATCGTGTTCCAAGACAATAAAGTCGAGTCGAGTATTCGATTCGGTTGACTCTTGACTCGATATTCGCACATTGAAAATAAATGCAGTCGGAGTATTATTCTGAATTCTGTTGAAATTGTGACAAATACTTCGACAAGTTTTATTGTAATCAAAATTAAATCCAAACCATGCTATGAGATAAACATTTAAATAGTTAAATGTACGTTGTTGCTTAGAAGTACGTGCTAATATGACAATGATATACAAAACCTAGCATACGCGGAGTGATGTGATGTTACCTCTTATTTACGGCTTCTGTCGGATTCATGTGACAAAATTATTTACGTTTCCGTATCACCCTTGTCATATATATCCGGCAAAACATAGAACACAGTTCGCGTTCTAGGTTAAAATCTTTATATAAAATTCTCGTGTCACAATGTTCGTTCCCGTACTCCTCCGAAACGGCTTGACCGATTCTCATGAAATTTTGTGAGCATATTGAGTAGGTCTGAGAATCGGCTAACATCTATTTTTCATACTTACCCCTTAGTGATAAGGGTTGTCCACCCTTAATTTTTTTTTTAATTTATAGGGCAAAAGCAACGTTTGCGGGGTCAGCTAGTAATTAATAAAATAAAGATATCCAAAAATTGCTTACAATACATTTACACGACCATCATTGCTTAGAGTGTGGTATTAATATTAAAGTACTATTTTATCGGCCGATAATCGGGAGCAAGAGACATTTTTTACCACCGTGGTAAGAAATTCAAGTATTTCACCATACAACATAGTATGGCGAGGAAACTATTTTATTCGCATTACAATCTTTATATAAAAACGAAAACGCAATTTTTGTATATTTTAATTTTGTAATATAATTTAGTTTAACGTTACTCAGACAAAAATAAAAAAATTACATTTATTTGTCACTTCGTAACTAGTTAAGTTTAGTAATCCTAGATGTGTGATCCTTTAATTTTCCCTTAACACAAAAATTTAAAGAATATTTGTTGCGTTTACAAACGCGTTAATATTTTTAATACAAGAAAAAAATCCCCATGCTTACACCAATACCAATGTTCATTTCTTCTAATCATAAACCTAACCTCATCAAGCATATGGAGTAAAATTGAATATCTTGGACATTTTCATTCTTCATTTTAAGCCCGCTATCGTCAGCTATTCAGTAAAATTCAGTGACCTCATGAATAGGCTGACCGTTCAGTGAGGTTGCTCGAATTTTTTTCCCCCCAGTTTTTCCGCCCTTTGACGCTTGCATGGGTTGTTTAGACAACTGGGCGGTTTTTATCAGTCGTGAAAACGACGCACTTGTGATATAAATTCAAATTTATTTACTGACAGTCCTCATAATTTAAAGGCCGCAGGATATCAAGTATTAGTATTTGTAGTCACGAAAGTTATAAATAGTGATAGTTCAATTTTAAGTTCAATTGTTCAAACATCTCATTAATACAAACAAGTTTAAAACAAAAGTTCAATTGTTAATATAGAGAAAGACATTGGTAACAAAATAGGTTACAAAATAAATATGGTCTTCGTTTTCCTCCGTGCTTCGAGATCAGAACGAATGTTTATCTCGTGCTGGTCACTGCAGAAATAGCAATTTTTGAAGACTGACGCAATGTCACACAATACTAAGAAAATCACACGATAAGATAAAGAAAATTCTGATAAAGATTGGCGGAAGATACAACTATTGAAGATAAAAGCAAATAACTTCACACAATAGGCTATTGACAAGAAATTGAAAAAATAAAATACAGTTGATCTTAATTGTGTTAAGCGTTAGTAGCACCACAAACGAAACTTTATAACTATAAAGCACAATTCCACATTCTTTAATGAGATATCGATCTCGAAGGCATGGGTATTGTTATCGGCATTTAATTAGCAAAATTTTGGGTAAATACCCCAAATAGCCATTCCAAGTGTTTTTTTCACCGTCACTTCTAGTCTCTTTTACAGGAGTTTGGAAAAGTCGTGTCATCTAACCGTGCGAGATATGTCCTCTACATTCAACTTGTCAAGTCTAGTCAGTTAGATCCTGTGGTAGTGGATCATCTGCAAATTTTGGGTCGGATAAACCACGCATACGCTGGGACATTGTAAAAGGGAGCTTCGGCAAAAGTCCGGGACGGGACACTACGGTGAGCCCCATTTGTACCAACTAAATGATACTTTGCATTTGGCCTTCACTTCGGAAAACAAAAATGAGTCGTAGGTACATATGCACAATATATAATAATATATTCCACGCATTATGAAGAGTCCAAAGAGCAGGACGCACGCAAGATAAAACTGCAGCATAAAGCAAATTTTGTAGCTGCAAAAAGAAGTACACAAGAGTAGTTTTAGATACTACAGTGCCAACTCGTTAGGCAAGTGCGATATGTGCACCAACTTACGTCGTCGTCGACTACAGTTACGTAGACTATTTATGTGTTTTCCTCTGAATAAAGAAAGGTTATCAAACTGAGTTATTAAATCATATGACAGTTGAGTTTATCAACATTACGTAATCTAATATCTGCAAGAAAGAAAACATTATCTATTTCAATGTGCGTATTCTATAGCCGCTTCTTTTTATTGCTTCTTTCAGATTTCATTTGATCTGTAAATTGATATTGCCCCATTAACTTCATCTCACCTTTTCAATAAAAATAAATTTAGAATCAAAACAGACACCGTTAAAATGGAACAAAATATAACTTTCAGATTCAACTGAAAATCTACGAGCTGAACGATTCTTGATGGTCAATTTTATATTAGACGAAATATAATGCAAAGGGGGAAATGTTGCCATTGAACCATATATTTCACCATCTGATGTCCCGAACTATCACGTTGAGGCCGAGCAACAGCTGTTCGGATTAAATCCGTCTGCTGATGTTGAAAATGTAGATTTTTTCCACTATAATTACACGCGCGACGAAATTGGAACGAGTCTGCGTTATTAATTGCCGAACGGATGTTTTTCGTACTGGACGATCTATTCGGTTTTCAAAACTTGGGTTGAAAGACCTTTAAACGCGTCTATGCATTTTAATAAAACATTGAATTAAAATATTCTCTAGAAGCACTGATATTTCATTCAGAAGTGCCGTCGTTCATATGGTTAGGGATTATATACACCGTAATAACCTATAACATAACGCGTCGCTGATCATAAGCAACCAATAGTTGTGTTTTCTTTATCGTGTATTAGTATTGGGTATCTACCTTCTTTCCTTTTGTCTTTACTCTGAACTATTTAGGGTGACTAAGAAATGGAAATGACACCTTGGACCCGTCGACGAGACACACGAACAGGTCACAACATCAAAGAAGATAGCAGATGAACATTGAGGTAATGACCTCGAATCCTCAATTGGTAAATTAAAAATAGGAAGGTACCTAAAGTAAGGTCAGGTATCACAATTATTACATAAATTTAAAACCTTTTTAATGGAATTTTAAAATTTAAGCTAAACTGTTACCTAAAATACAACACAGAGATGTATATATAACTTACCTGCTAATTTTGCCCTCTTTCATTCAACGGTACTTCAGTATTTATTTAATTTTCAATCTTTTGAAACAGCTTTGAAATTCGACTAGGAAAATTGTGGTATTACAGCAGATCCCATCCGTAAAAATCTCTTTGTAATGTTAACACGGATCAAACGATATTGTTAACCATGACAGTTTTGATATATGACCAGATCCTCTCAAATAAAACACGCGGTAAGATGAACTATGAGCACCTCCTTTGTGTATCGTGAGATATGAGCATTGAAACTAAGCGGAAAATGTATCGGAGTAACATGACGGATTTATACAAAATTAATAAAACGATTTGCAAACTTTTTACTTTCCCTAATAATTTGATCAAATAATTAATTGACGTTAACAATATAATTCTATACAAACTCCAGTCTCTGATTTATCCATAAGTGCATAATACATATTTATAATTTTTCTTCTTTTTTATTATGAGGTCTATAACTTAAAAATAAACTCAAATAAAAATATGTTAATGTCATTTCAATTACTATAAAATACTCGACTTGACTTTAGTACCCTTAAGCCCCAACAAATAAACTAATTACTGAGTTAAAACCGCAGGCAGGAGTTAATAAACCAGTCTTCAGTATGTAAAGATGAGGTTTGGTTAAAATCCTTTAAGCTAGAAGTAAAGTTTATAGCGAAAATGTTCGTCGGTAGAGAAATAAATAAATAAACTAGTCTATTGAACGATAATTACACAACGTTAGTGCTTTGAAATGTGCTATTTAGCATTAGTAGGAAACACTCGGACATAAATAATGGAACAATGGGCGGGTGAAAATGAGTGACGGTTATGTCAACAATGAACAGTTTTAGATCTTTGATCAAATGCCAGAAATAATTCTCGCTATGTCAGTATAATAGGTTACAGATGATCGTGAAGAATATTTGGAAAACGTTCCTGTGATCTGTACTCAAGAAATAATGGATTTTATATTTAATGGAATGGTAAACAAAGCTGAAGATGAGAATGTTTTTAATACTAATGTTGCAATACGTGTACTAGACACATTAGTAGCGGTAAGTCCCAGACATGTAAGACATACAGCGCTTGTAAGTTTCTCAAGGGCACACATTTCAGGGAATGTAGGACAGGCAAGGAGACTAGTTGCGCAACATTTACATAGCATTTAGAATGTGGATTTGAATCTATCGAGACATTCAAATTATCCGAGCAGATTTAATAGTGTGAGAAAGTACCGAGCTTTTCTTCCATCCCAGATATAAATATTAAGTGAACATGGGGAATCGCTATATTTTATAATATTTATATGATAGTCGCTTAATTTTATATTATTTATAATGTTTTTGCAATAAAGTGGATATTTTCGAATGCGCTTGAAGTATTGGTTTAAAACCTACAAAATCAAAACCAAAAGCAAATATTCACTTAAACGTACATATCCATCACACATCCAACACATGTGTATGACTGTTTTGTTGGTTATTAAAATATAATCTGGTATTTCCAAAAAAAAATTATAAATAATTGCTTATTAAACTAATTACTTTAATTATAAAAGAGGAATCCGCGGAATTGTTTAAATCTGTCGTCTATACATTATGAGCAGACATAACATGTCTTGGTAGTGCCACACCTTATATCTATGATCTGAGGCCACACTAATTTCGTTCAGAACATTTATAACGTTGTAAATCAATGATTGATCATCGTCCGAATTGATTGTAGTTTCAGATCGATCGTGCATTAGACAAGAAAAATATTTATTACCTTGTTCAATTACCATGCTAAATTCAAAAGTCTCAAGATTGGGCTCAATTACTGTGTAATATTATTAATATCATCTCGAATAATATCAATTAAACTGCAGATAATAATATTGATTATGCAGCAATTTCACTGCCTGGCAATGGTCTTTAAAATAAAATAGAAAATAATTACTTGAAGCAGACAAGCCTCGCTATGAGCAGTCTTGCTATAATAAAATATATGGTTATTCCAAGCCATTATTACCACGTTGGCCACAGCAAGTGGATTTTAATGATTGTTCTCATAAAAATAGTAACCTTAGCCCAGAGCTTGTCGTCTCGATGCACGACCGAAATCTATTATACGGGTAACAATAGCTGGATCAAAAATAATCCCTTCTGAACCACTAATAATGGGGTCAGATGGATCTACAATATTTTGGTAAAGTTTGTACAACTTGCTCGATATGCGTTGGCACGCGCACGTGGCCTGCTATAAACCGTATGTAGTAAATTTACAACGTCATTACACTGTAATAGCGCAATTAACGCTGCAAAGAGTTCTACGCCCAGTCACCTACATAGGCCACGTATTACTTCCCTATACTGTTAGTTTGTTCCCACGGGTCATAGTTTAATTTTCCTTAAATCAAAACCGCATCCCCGTGAAAATTGACATATTCCTCTCATGGAACACGTCAATTCTGAGCGCAGTAACCGACGAAATATAGAACAGATGATTATGATTGATCATAAAATGTTGCACCATTGAGTAAGTGACTCTAGGTATTAGTGGTAGAGTTAGGTAATAACATTATGAATTATAATAATAATTTATTTTCTTTAAATGTTATTAATTTACATTTTATGCAATGTGATCGAAGTCACTTAGTAAGTAAAAAATGCCTGTGACAGGTGACTCCGCTCTTCCATAGCTACAATATACATTAACTTAAATATAAGTAGGTATTACTGTGTTAATAAGTACACTTAGGCCCGTATTACAGAATGAACTCAGAAATCAATCATGACTTAAGAATCGTTAGTCACTTTCTATCAAGCACAAAGTGATAGAGACGTACGATGCTCTAGTCGGATTTCATTCTTGATACTCCTATAATACGTGCCTAAGATGATATGAGGCTTAAATTTATTAGATTATATTTAGATTTTATTAGATAAAACAATCTACTGTTTCAAACAAACATCATACTACAAAATGTTCCTATATATACTTACTAGATTTTGTGTTGATTAATAGTGTCTATGTATGAACCTGTAGGTATTTGTTATTTATAAATATTATTTTACATATCGCACACCTAGATAAAGACTAGCTCAACTCTAAATATCACTTTTTTCAGGAATCGAAAAAAACGTTTTACTTCATTTCATTTTAGTATATTATAAACATTCTTATAGGTTCTTGTACATAATTTTATGTAGATATTTATTGTGCTAAATGGTCTTCCATGAAATAACAGTAACACTTTATAATTTAAATTTTTTGAGTTAGGTTGGTATTCATGACAAAATCATTGTTTAATATTTTTACTAAATCGAATTATGCTCATATTACTGACTTTTTTTTAATTAGTTCACTATTAATCTGTATTTATTTATCAAGCCAAAAACAAAATTAACCAAAAATAGTAGTGTATCTACATTATATTTCATTTATTTTCTGTACGAATATAATAATAATACAAAAAAAATCTTAAAAAAGAAATTACCTTTAATTAGGTCACAAAGAAATAAAGAAAACTAGAAACTAATTTTTTTAAAATCACTTCAAAGATCCTATAAACCTACAAATAGGTTTTTTAAAACATAAACATACTTATATATCAAAATAGATATTTTTTTATATAATTACCGTAGACCGTCAGCTTGTTTGTCATCTAGTTGTAAAAAAAAGACAGTATGTAAGACGGTGAGAATCTTGGAGACATCGCTACCCTCGCTGTTAACCGGTAAAATAAAGTATTCGGGTTTCACCTGAAATCAGGCTGACTTAGATTGTGGCGATTTCAGTTTTCTCCTAACTCCCCATTGCGATTCGCTAAGATCTCTTTAAATAGTTTAGTGTTTGTTGACAAAGTGCAAATTTCGACAACACCAAATTGCAGAGCATGTGAGCATAACCGGGAATCCATGGAACACCTACTATGTGACTGTGATTCCATAGCCAGGATTAGAATAAATATCCTGAGATTGGCTTACCCAAAGCCAGAAGACTACAGGCTCTTCAAACCCATGGATATAGCTAGACTGATGGCTTGCATATTCAAGGAGCGACAAGAGTGAACGAGACGGGGAGACACAAAAGATCCTATTGGGTCGAAGTGCACCGTGGGGAAAATCACGGCCCTTACATAAGATAAGATAGTGTTTGTTGAAGGTATTGGTGTGTACTGTTGCGTCTCCATTTCCCTATAATACCCTCAGGCCTCAGTTTTTCTCATAATCGTGGAAGGTGTTAGTGTACTCGGTGTGTTCGCGTGAAGCTCCAGCTCCTTATCATTGCCCACTGGTGAATTTCTTATGGCTTTTTTTGTCACTGTGGTGCTCGTGGAAGGCGATGGTGTGCCCTCTTGAGGCTTCAATTCAACATCATTGCACTCAGATTCACTTGAACAAGCTGATATAGCCTTTTTAAGCAATAGTAGACCACAACTCTTCATCTTCTGAAATATAAATCATAAAATTGATTTAGCCACAAAGACTCCACTAACTCAAAAAACACCCACAACTGGAAGTCGACAATTCTTATCATATTTTGTGAAACACTGGTACAAATACAACTACAATACAAAATATTCCTATATTCAAACAAACCGTAGCTGCTATATTTACAATAATAAGGGCGATTTTCATTTAACCATCAATACTCGACTAACTCAAATATTATGAAATAATTTCAACAATAATAAACCATTTTCAGTTAGTAAAAAAAATATACTTACATTTGTAAACAAACACTCCACTAAGTCAAAATAGTCAAAGACTCGGCCTTAGTTCAACCACGAAGACCAGTCTAACTAAAAATAATTTACTTAATCTAAACGCGGTTAATCACGAATACATGCCCAACTTGAAATAATCCTGTCTTTACGTGTAATAACACCACCCATCCCTTCGCCTTACATGTCGCAACTGGTAATGCGTTAGTATTGTTGGCGCGGGTGTGGGCCAAGCGAGTCAGCAATACTAACTTACAGCACAATCTTCATTTTATTTATGGAACTATTTCTACAGGTGTCTTTGGAGATTATGTAGTTTTGAACGCAGATTCCCGTAATGATAGTAAGTCATTTTGGAATTATTTCGACTTACGCGAGTCTTTATCTAGGTGTGCGATATTATACATACTATTTCAGCAAGTTTCCTCGTAACTTAGTGAAAGTAATTAGTTTTTTTGCATTTATGAGCATTATTACAATAGATGTTAATATTGAGTTGATACATTAAGGTTTGATAATCATAATCATCTTACCCAACGCAAGTCACTAAAATACACCGGCATGCATCCTAACTGGTATCTGGCCCATAAATTTAATCCCAAATAGCAAAGGCAAGTGGTACTGTACCACGTTCAAACGCTAGATGGAATTTAAATGGAACAGTTATTGAATGTACATCGAAATTATGCTGTGTTATGGAACGGTGCGATCAGGACCGTGCCAAGTCGTAAACATTCCTTCAAGCCAGAGTCTACAATAAATCGGAGATTCTGTTAGATATATTCGATAATCAACGGTTAATTACGCAGCAATCTGATATGTTTAATGGTGATACAATTAAACAAGAAAAACAAAGTGTACTCGGCATGCGAATCTCGACATATTATGATAGCGACTGCTCTGAAACTGGGGAGAACCCATTGAATATCATCAAGTTTATCGTCTCTCTATCGACGATAAGATGATAGTTAAATCATCACCATTCGACAGATATTTTTTATAAGTAAAGTACATTAATAAATAAAATTGACATATTGTATTTACCTTATCATAGGTAACATTGTTAATAAAACTAAAAAAAAATAGCAATAATTTAAGTTTCCTTTTAGAGTCGGGGCAATTTATACTTCAGTCTTCATACAGTACAGTTTGTACCACTCTACACAAAACGAGTTGTCTACAGGCGAATAATTGTACATCTTACATCTCCCGAAATTACGCTTATTTTGCCTAATAATTCTAATAATTTTACGAGAGAAAGAATCTGTTAGAACCACACAGAGTTATGTTAATGAAAACAAATCACTTTATGACATTAATATGGACTACACGTAATGTTATGAGGCTTTTATAGAAAAAAAATCGTGATAATAAATGTTGCTGCTGTAATTAAAGCTTCTGATGCGTACTAATAAGACGCAGAGCTTGCAATCATAAAGTTTTTCTTTTGCAATGTTAAGATGCTATGTGAAGACAAGTGCATTAGAAGTCTCACGAGCTTGCATCGCATTGGCAATCAGTCTTGCGTTCAGAATGTGAATAGAAAACGACGAAAACTTACCAGCAAGGTACTTTCAGGGGAAGCAAGGCTTTATATTATGGGCCTACATGTGTCAGTTCAGTCGCTGATTTTTGCAATGCTTGAATTTTTATGTTGCTCGATTCAAAGAATGTCCAAGAGTTACGTTCCCTAACAGCTATAAGAATTACAAATGAACAGCATACGAAAAATGACACGTAAACCGAAATAGGATTGGCCGCAAAAGCAAATAAATAATTATGAAAAGGAAATGATGGAAAGAATGAAAAATAAATGTTTTGTAATTTCCAATAATACACGCAACAATAAGTTGCCAGGATCTTAAAACAAAGAACCATAGCTTTTCGATTTCAAAACTTTTATGGCATATGTTGTGTCTTTATGGCCATGCACCATAAAGGCACAACATAGGCCATAGTTTAAAGTTTTTAAACTGCACTAATGTAGCGTGAGTTCACCTGTCTCAAAACATTAAAAAGTTGAATACTGGAAAACAATGTTAGTTGATGGAAGCTCATAAAACTTCACCTAGAGCTGCACAAACTAAGAGAATGACTTATCAACTAAGGAAGTAGATCTCGAGTCTGTTAAATGAAACTACAAAGTAAGCATTACAAATTAGGACAAGCGAACAAATGAAGCTGCAACTTGCAGTGAACAAAGTATTCGGCAAGTTCTAATCCTGGAGTAATCCACTTAAATGAAAACAAAGATTTGTCTTGTCTTCAAAACGGAGGGTAGTTTCAAATCTGCTGTAGTGTAGCACTTTTTACATTGTCTGTTTAGCAGCACTTTTGTCCTTAAAAAAACAATCGTTCACAAATTTAAATTGTTAACATGGCTTGATGCTTAAAATAAATTAAACCATTATCTACTTTTTATTTCATCACTACCAAGATAAATCAGTTCATTTATATCACCGTGAACACGTTTCAATCGTTCGACGTTTCGATTGGCGTACAGAGTCGATGGCGTAGTGTAAGAGCGCTGTCTCCCCGGGAGGCACTGATTCGGTCCCCGCCACGTACCAATGTGTTTTCAAATTTTTAATTCATATGTACGATTAATCGACGCTTTAACAGTGAAGGAAAACATCGTGAGGAAACATGCACACACCTATGAAGAAATTCTTAGGTTGCTGAAGTCGACCAACCCGCACTTGGGCAGCGTGGTTGATTGAGGCCTGTTGCCCCTAATGTGGGGTAGGCTCGAGCCCCTCGGTGGGGACATTATATGAGCTGTTGATGATGATGATGATGATGAACACGTTTCGATGATAGAGTTTTTTTTTTAATGTATTTACTTCATTACCGGAATTTATTTAAGCTTGGTGAGTAGTCTAGCTAGCCTATAGGACAAACTTCCCGAGGACAGTTGACAGGTACCTCCAGCGATGGAGTCTGCACTGTCATCTAGAGTGTCTATAGTCGTAGACTTGGTAAAGATCTCACTTCTCACCTCATATCTCATTTTGAATTAAGCTGTCAAATTTTATTTTGTTCTTACCCGGACTGCTGACCTTATTTATGTCCTAGTTGTCAGCTTTTGTTTCTAGATTCATTGACGATATACACTTACGTGCAATGAAATCGATTCACCGGTACGCTTTGGTTCAGAACTACTACTACAGTCCCTAATCAAAATCTACAATTATATAATATTTTTCAACTCCGTGTGTTAAACAAGAACCTAAATTTACGTTAGACCAGTTTTTACTGTGATAGATTTTAGTTTATTGATTTTACAAATTGAAAACCAAATACAGTTAAAATTACGCACAGATTAATCAATTATTCAATAAACAATGATTCAATTAACTCTGAACACTCTGCCAGAAATGGCGTATGACATAAAAATGAGAAACCAGGGTTTCCGAAGAAATAAACCAATACTTCGTTTATCGATGCTGAGAGTAGATTAAATAAAGCTTATGAAATATACATTCAAATTATATTTACAGGTTTCGTTTATCTGATCTTATTTTTATATACCGATATATTAAAAATCGAAACATACAAGGCTAGTCGATTTTATTGCACGTAAGTGTTTGGGTTTGATGATCTTTTGACGTAGACAACGGGTTGGCGACCTGTCATTATTTTGGGGCACTGCATGAGCTGTACTGTCTTATGCTGCTTTATGAGTAAATAAATTACATGACCCTGCTAAACCCTTTTATATTCATAGGGATTGTGTCTATGTAAATCTTCATCAATCAACATACTGCTAAAACTTCTGAAATTCTTCCTTACTTTTCTTCAACCTTAAACCACCCAACTCATAGTGTAAGCAACTCAGTTCAGTGGTCTAAGCGGATTAAAGCTCCGCTAGAGCCAAGATTTCAAGAAGCCTGCAATATCGTTGTTTTGTGCTAGCTGGATTTTCCACAGATTCCGATACCTCACATTCTGGCGTACCTATATTTCTTAAGATACTTTTAAAGTAGATATTAATAGCAGTTGTATTGTGACATTGTAGATGAAAATATATTTTATAATAGACGACAAATTATATTCACTATAGCTACTTAAAAAAAACCTGAGTATACCAATAGGCAATGATTAATATTTCACATCCACTTTATACTGTTAACACAATACTTAAGTCAACAGTGCAGGCA
Organism: Elophila nymphaeata; assembly: GCA_955850985.1. Classification (NCBI taxonomy): domain Eukaryota; kingdom Metazoa; phylum Arthropoda; class Insecta; order Lepidoptera; family Crambidae; genus Elophila; species Elophila nymphaeata. The sequence continues at coordinate 8,760,517 of OY039073.1, forward strand.
AAGTGGAAACAGAGTCAACGAAGATAATATAAATTGTTAAAATAAGAGTAACTAATCAGGAATCAGAAAAGAATAAGGAAAATATTTATTCTGCCCACAAACCAGTGCATAATGATGAAAAAAATGTATAAGTGAATATACGAACTGATTAGATTATATCCCACTTTGTGTTAGAGATATCGATCCAACTCAACAACAGGGACCAGGAAAACCCTATAAATTTAATCTTAAGAATCTTTCCATAGCCAGGCTAAGTAAAATTGCCAGAAGTGTATGGTGCACAGATATATCAATCTAAGGAGATCGGGCAAATCGCCGAGTTCACAGGAAGACCTAGTGTCGCGATCACCGGCCGTACTAGATAACATGCTTCTAGTTGGGCATGTCGTAATATATACTATTCATTAGGACTGCGAAGCAATGAAAGTTAGGCACTAGGAAGTCCGAGTGACGCGGACGGCGAAGTGGCGGTAATGTATGCCCACTGGGCATACACTTGTCACAAGTTAAACGCCGGCTCGGCCTATCTCCTTGTATTATTAAATCTGTGGTATGTTGCAATAAGATCATATTCTCATTCGACATTTATGTAAAGTAATTTTCGTTGCGAACCCAAGTTTAATTTTAAAGCAGTGTTTAACTAGTTACTAACCAACCGATCACTCGAGATATCTTGTAACATACCGTATTTTTTATTCAATGTAGCAATAAAAACATCGTATATAGCTACCGAACGGAATACTCTAAAGAGCTCATATTACAATTTAATGTTTTTATACTTACATTTTCCTAAGTTCAATGCGGCTTTTGAGTATATCCACATATTAACAAATGTATGTCTTGATTTATTAACTCACTTCTATCGAATGCTTCTTCTTTAATGTGTGTGTTTCATCACTTCCCAAATACCCAATAAACATTTCTATACCATCAAAGATAAATTCAACAAATTAGTGTAATAAGAAACCAAACAAATAAATAAAGGGAACGTTATTTGATGTCTCGAAATCATGTAACCGACAGATCCTTCACAGACCAAAGAAATAGAGGAAAATAAACAAACAAAAATGCCAGGAACCAGCCAGGTGTTCTTTTTTGTCGTTCATTCATAGTCTCAAGACAGTGTAAGTAACCCAGTTCACTAAGTTAAGAGGATTACAGCACACAAGATTCCCTAAGAGCTGGCAACACGGTCGTTTTCTTTTCTTGTTCGTCGCATTTTCAATGAGGAGTGCTTTTTTGCTTTTACTATCTTCGTGATACAGACGGTTTTTGCTCAGAGTTTAATCATGAAATCTTGATACGGTGTGTGAAAGCAAAATCTCATAATAACTGTTATCTGATGAGAGTTAAAACTAATTGGGAATTGTTTTATGTATAACAGATAAAAAGGATATAAGATGGCCATCTGGACTTTTTATGACCCCTCAGTGCCGATTCTACCACTACAATAAATAAGATACGCATCCATGTGTTTAATAAAATCCAAAGAAAGGAACAATCGCTATTTAAGGTTTAAAATAAAAATATCTAAAATATTTTATTATTATTATATTTGCAGCGGTAAAAATAGACGTTGATAGTAGCTTCTGACCTGCGGGCCCAGACAAAGTAACAAGTCAAAAACGATAGCGATGTTCGATAAGAAATAAAATCATGGAATTGACTTAAGCCGTTCTTTAAATCACGTGGACAATCGTAGTTCAAAGTAAGTTAGTAGCAAAAGCTCAGACGCTGTAGACAACACAGCAATATGGCCGATGATGACGAATTTCGATATGTTATCGTTATGAAGCTTATGGTCACTACGGACCAAACGTGCATTAAGTACTCAACTTGTGCGGTTGTCATGCATCATCGTCAATATTTAAGAAATACCATGTAGTTAGGTAAGAATCCAGTCACAAAAGTGAAAATGAATATTGCATGATAAAAATTGATACCTATTTACATTCGCCGATGGTCGGGAAATATCAAAGTAATGGAAGGATTCCAACTGGAACTTCAATGCATATTTATGACGGTATTAAATTTTATGGACAATTATCTAAGCCAAAAGATGTAGTGGGTATGAGCTAGTTAAGTAATAAACCTCATTGTATGATATTTATAGATAATACTGAAATTAGCGAAAGCATCTCCGTTAAAACAGAAGCCAGTGTTATTTCAACATCAAACTTCTCTATATTACGTTTACCGATTTAACGTAACTTGCGTGTGTTTGCGTTTCAGATTTTGTTATTTTTTGGCACGTTTCGTAACACATCAGCGTTAGTGGTCCAGGGTAGACTCTTCCCGCAGCGCATCGCCACGTTTTCAGTGGTTCATTCACCGGAATTAGATACAGAGATTCGTTCGTTCCCTATGGAGTACAAATTGGCGTTGGCTTAAGTCCACCTTCTGCCACCAACTTATCAAATTCTGTAAGCATAACAATAATGTTAATAGTATCATTGTTAGGAATAAGATAGCCACATTCTGTATTTTCTAGTCAAGTCTATATAGACTTGACTAGAAAATACAGAAATAATACGAAAGTAAATTCTAGTGATAAGATCTTATCTGAAGGTTTAAATACAAGAAATATTGGTTATCAAAGTTATTCAAATTATGGTTACCAAGAAAAACTATCGGTTCGTACGAAAATCTACCTATAACTAGCCACCGTCAATTTTACATAATATGCGATACGATTGGTCGATCGGCTTGGCTAGCCCAGAATACGATTTGCTATTTTCTTAACCAACGCTGAAATTTATCTTTACCCGTAAGAAACGTGTTTATCATGTGTTATATTAAGTCAAGCGTCATAAGAACTAAAATTACTTCAAAGGGAAAAATATAAACAAGATTTTTTTTTTTAACTTTGATCTAAAACTAAAAATGACTTTTTTGAAAAAGGGCCATCTGTGTAGCAGTTGTATCGCGAATATTCCTCAAGATAATCTTATAATAATTATAGTGAGTTATTAAAATGTGATGAAATATTAGTGATGTTTGAAAGATATAAACAAAAGAGAAGTTATTAAATTTAGAAACCAAATTAGACCTATAAAATATGACTGAAGCTCATCAGTGGTATTGAGTCGATACAAAATATGAAAATTATTACTTGTCGTAATTGAATTGAAAGATTTAATTTGCAGCGACGACGTTCGCAAGTCAGGATGCAATGCGGATCAATTTTTAGGTGTAAATATGACTACTTGATATTTTTATTACCTACTTGCCGCATCGCACCGTGTAGCGATCGCATCTTTTATCTATGCTTGACTCATCGTTTAATTTATTGGATATAACTACTAATTACTAATTGGATATATCTCTTCCTCTTTCCATCTCTATGCTGATGACCTGCAAATCTATAGGCATTCGGGACTAAGCGAGGTCGCACAGTCTATTTTAAACCTAAACAAAGATCTTTTAGCCGTTCAATCTTGGGCTAAATCTTTTGGTCTGCTTGTAAACCCGTTAAAATCGCAAGCTATGATTGTGGGTAGCAGTAGGCTGCGTAACAGACTTAATTTCAGTTCGCTACCTCCTCTTATATATGACGGTACTGTAATTGCCTACACTGATAAAGTCAAAAATCTTGGGATAACGATGGACTGTACTATGTCATGGATACCGCAGGTTAGTGATGTCAGCAAGCGTATGCACTTTTCATATCATTCTCTCAAGCGGCTCCAATATTTTCTCCCGTTCAAAACCAAAATTATGCTTGCGCAATCTCTTCTTCTTCCCATTCTCGACTACGCTGATATTTGCTATTTGGATGTGACTGAAGACCTACTAAACAAGCTTGAGCGTCTACAGAATCTGGCCATTCGGTTCATTTACGGCCTGCGCAAATATGACCATGTGTCGACTTTTCGCGCTGAGCTTGAATGGCTACCGATTCGTGACCGTCGTAATGTGCACATCCTTTCCACTCTTTATAAAATCCTGAACGATCCTAAAGCCCCTTCGTATCTCCGTTCCCGTTTCCGGCTGTGTCAACCTCCCACTCGCTCAAGACGCCCGTGTGTTATTAAAATGCTGGAGCTGCCGAATGGTAACACAAACTTTCTGCTTCACTCGTTTTCTTTTCGCGCTGCACATCTATGGAACAGTCTTCCGAATATTATCCAGGAAAGTCCGTCTATAAATTGTTTCAAAAATAGACTAAAGAAGCATTTTTTGACAAAAATCTCTTGATAGTCATCGTAAGTGTTTCCTATCAGTTTGTCTTATTTATTGCTTATGTATGTGTATAATATATATGTAGGTATATATTTGTGTATATGTGTATTGTATATATATATATATATACATCCTACAACCATTTTGGCGTCATGCACGTCGTGCATCATTACGACGTCTCTCAGTTCCCCTTACTTTATTTAAAATGTCTTAATGAATATTGCTTAGTTTTGTGATTTCCAGCTCCTTGGGATACGTCATTTTTCGATAATTTTGTTTTTCGCGATATTCGTCTTGCAGTCATGCCCCAACATTTTTGAACCCCCAACCACGGCGATACATTATAGGCATCCTAGATATATTAATCGTAATTTACCTATGGTATCGATTATTTAACGTCCTCACAGGATGCACCGTATTTGGGAGTGCTACGTTGCCAACTTTCGGTTTATTATCTCTTTCATTTCCTTTCGCTGTTCTGTAGTACTCAGTTTCAACGTTTAATATGTTCCAATATAATTTTGTTAGAAAGTCTGTTGTGTTGGAATAAGCATAGTTGTATGTACGAGTAGTTCACGATGTCTAGCAAAAATTTACTTCACTACACTCCTTAAAATACAATTTGGTAGGTCTCATATTCCTTTCAGTTCTCCTGTAATAAATCTGGGAGTAATAATGAATACTAGTTTGAGTTGGAGTCTGCAGCCTAATTAATAAAATTAATCTGAACTTAACATCCTGTCAATCTTTCCAAACGCCTGGAAGAAATCGCTCTTAGCGATAAGACCGCTTATTATAACATTGTTGTTGTATTTGTCATCTCCTGTGTTTTGTTTTTCCTGTATGTTATAATAAAGAGTTATATCTATCTATCTATATACCTATAAAATTTCTTATTTACATTAATAAAATGATAGATAATAATGCTTTCATCTCACAGTTGATATCTTGCAGCCACATAGTACCATCTCAAATAGTACCGTATGCCTGCAATCAAGATCATCATCGATCGGCTATTGAACGTCCGTATATAGCTATTGAACGTCCGTATACAGCTATTGGACGTCCGTATATGATATAGCTATTGGGCGTCCGTATACAGCTATTGGGCGTTTGTATATAGCTATTGGACGTCCGTATATAGCTATTGGGCGTCCGTATATAGCTATTGGGCGTCCGTATATGGCTATTGAACGTCCGTATACAGCTGTTAGGCGTCCGTACAGTGTACATAGCTTTACGTCGTTTTTTGATACCAAATAACAAATGCAAATACCGATACCAATTAATCATCACATTCAGTATTGTGGTTGTAGAAACTTTCACCCCTTTTTACCCCCTTAGAGGACGATTTCGTGGATAAAAACTATCCTATGTCATACTATCTTCATACCAAAAATGATTTAAATCTGTTTAGCGGATATAGATTCCCTTTACAAACTTCTACCCTCCTTTTTTACCCCTTTTGGAGATAATTTTGGGGACAAAAGTATCACATGTTCGTCCCCGGGTCTGAAACTATCTCCATACTAAATTTACTTCAAATTGGTTTAGTTATATTATTAGTATGGATTGTAATCTATTAATGAATAAAGTATTTAATAAAAATAACTTCTTTCCTTTAGTTCTATGTATTTATTAATCTACATTTTATTGATATAGGGTAACTCGGTCAATTTCACTCTCTGAATTAAAATTGCACTTTTCTAGCCAATTTTGGAGAATCATTTTTGTCAATCAAAAACTTTAAAATGTGTGGGTCAATAAAAATAAGGTACATTACTATCAAAATTAGCTTTAATTTTAAAACAACCTTTAAAAATTAAGCAAACATAAATAAAATTATAACACAAATGAGATAGTAATCACACTAATGAGATCATGATCAAAGTCCCTAATCACAAATGAGACCTGAAACACACGAATTATAATATCAGTAAAGGGAGTCATACCCAGACCAACAAAATCATGTTAAAACAATTAATGAATGAAATAGAGATTTATTTCCGCAGGTTTATTTTTTGGTTTAATCAGACTTTAATCTTTGCCTAGCTCTTTTATTTAATCAACCGACTTCAAAAAAGGAGGAGGTTCTCTATTCGACTGTATGTTTTTTTTTTCTTTTTTTTTTTTTGTATGTATGTTCCGCGATTACTCCGTTAATTATGAATCGATTTTGAAGATTCTTTTTTCGTTAGGAAGGACATACTCCAAAGGTGGTCCCGTATAAATTATACCGAAATTGGTTCAGTACTTTTTTGTTAAAATGATAATTTCATTGCGGATGAAATAATAATATCGTCCACGAACACAAAAATAATGTAAATTTTTTTTTAACTTGCCATTACCTAATATGCAATAGTGAAATTTTGGTTAGTAGGTCCAATAGTCAACACATAAACTATGACAAATTATTTTGTGAACTTAAGTTAATTAACTAGGTTCATAGTTCATTTACTTACCATTCATTTTGAATGAATGGCAGGCATTTGTAATGAGCTATAGGTCTGAGACGTGATATTATTTGTTAACCGACTTAAAAAAAAAGAGGAAGTTCTCTATCCGACTGTTTTTTTTTGTGTTTGTTACCTGAGTACTCCGTCAATTATGAGTATTACGACTCGATTTTAATGATTCTTTTTTAGGTACGTCAAGATCAGAGATGGCCCGTATAAATTGTATCGATATAAATTCGACCCTTTTTGAACAAATCAGTAATAACAAAAAAAAAACGTTTTAGTTAAGGTTTCCATTAAGTTTTAATGAGCGCCTAGTAGGCCTATCCGTTTTCAATAAAATATACTTTATTTCCACTAAAAATAATAAAATAAAATATTTTTAGCAAAAAAATAGGACAACCGACTTCAATGCGTACAAATTTAAACTAAAAAGTAAGAAATAAATAATATTTTTATGAATTAGTTGAAAAGAGCGTCATAGAAAACCAAGGAAAGTATTGATACACATTTATAATTCTTTATTTATAATTCATACTCCGATATATTTGGAGTCGGTGCCAGCTAGCCAAGGATAGCAAATAAAATTGCATACATTTAAAGTTACTTTAAAAAAAAGTGAATTTTGAAAAAGGAAAACGTACAGAAGTAGTTTTAGTATATTAAATACATTCTAAAATATCATAAAGATCAGACAAGAATTAGGGGTAGTAAAACGTTTTCTCCGGGGTACTAAAACCGGGCGCCGGATAGTATGCAAAGCGTACAGGACCAGCGGCACTAGAATACGGTTTCTTATAATGAATGTTTTACGATTTTTTAATAACCAAAGTATTTGAGAACAATGGCAACGTCGCAATATGCGGACGCAGGAAACGCGGTTCAGTTGACAAACAAATTTAAAGTATACACACTGTAGATATACGCTCTGCAGCAGCGCCACACTTCTGCGACGATTGCGCGCGGAACTTCTCAAAATATTTTTGTTGCCAACTGCTTGACATTATGACTTCTGTCGATATTTGTTCTACGGTTAGCTAAGACTAATAGGACGTAAGTGCCACCGGCAAACAAAGTGGCGTCCGGTATGCGGACGCCAAAAGCAGGTGGACGCCAGTTTAAATGCACTTTCGCCTTCAGGGGACGGCCATTTGGTTGCGGGATATATATATATATATTAGGGTGCTTTTTTTTTGCGACTATTTTTTTTTTTTTCGGTCCCATCGTGAAATTTTGTTGGAAATACCCAAAAAAAAATTCCCTGAAAGTTTGAGCCCTTAATATTAATTTTAAGTACTCGACCAAGGCGTGTGAAGATTTTCCATTTAAAATACACGGGAACATTGATTTTTTTTTTTTAATTTCTATAGCTCAGCGGCATTTAATGGTATCACCTTGTCCAAAATGGGGATTTTTTCAGCATTAAATGCTCTACAAAAGTGCCCACTGTGGCGAAGTCGTAACTCACACCGGCGAGGTAGTACGGGCCACTAAACCTGATTTTTTCATGAAATTTACGTTTTTTCGCATTTATCTCGTAAATGACAAGAGCTATAGAAAAAATGTAAATGAAAAACTTGTAGGAAATTTTATTTCCTACAAAAAAGCTCATTGGCGCTTAATCGCTAACTTCAATACTGCTTGAGATATTTCAATTTTAAGTTTATGAAGTTTTAAATTTTTATCAAAAATCACGTAAAATTATAAAAAATATTGTTCTTTTATTATTTATCACTACTTTTTTAACTAATTACCTTTTTTTTTTTAAGATGAAAGGGTAAAAAATATAAATAATTTGAAATACGTCAGATAATCAAATTTTATTGATAAGCATAATAACAAAAAACTTCTTATTTCACTTCTGTTCGACTGTATTGTGATTTTGTACACGACGGGTGCTCTGAGCGATGGTTTTGGACAGCCTGAAAAATTTTTTGCCTCTGCTCTTCATTATTTGTCAAACCTTGATTAAATTTTTCAGCTAGTGCTACTCCTCGCTCGGCAATATCATTCACTACCTTCAAGTTGTTGAATGTTTTGAGACACTGTTGATATTCTTGATTAGTTTTCCATGTATTTGGTTGTGAATTTAGAAATCCGTAAGGAAGATTAAATTGTTTAAAAATAAATAATGAATTCGTCGTCGCAAAATCACTTATGTTTTTATCTCTCATTGAAGTTATGGCACTAGAGGCCACTGCGTAACGTTTTCTTGACTTCTCAACGATTACGGTGCTGTTAATTTTCTCTACAATTTTTAATTTTTCTTCTTGTGAAACAGTTTTATCAAAAAGAGCCAATCCAGCTAGCTGCTCATGTAAATACCACAAATGCCTGCATAATTTATCCAGTGCTGCATTTGCAATATCAGGATGAATGTCTCTATATTGTATGAGATTTTTCACTAATTCCAAATCTGAATTAGGTGCTTTTATAGCATTTGGAGCCGTGAACCATATTTTTACATAGAATAATACGATAAAAACACATATTTTACGTAAAACATTCAATTCTTTGATTGAAATTTTGAACTGTCTGCGAAACATATATATTTTTAAACAGTAGAGAGCTTTTGAAAGCCATCTTGCATGATGACAAGCTCCAGGAGCTGTAAATTTAACTTCATGACTTTCCACTCCACCCAAAAATATACGACTCAGCATCAAAAACTCTTTGTAGTCATCTCTTGGATGATGATTCTAATTAGATGGAAGAATAAATAATTAAAATCAACACTCAGTATAAAAATTGATCATTTGAAAAATTGGAAAATTGTCTCTGTTTGAAAGGAAGTATTCGAATAATGGAATTGTAAGTATGAAAGTAAACAATTACTTATGAGCATACCTTTAACTGATCTTCAATAAAATCCAGTATATCTTGTTTTTTATCGTTTAAAATATCTGCTATAAGTTCGTCATTTATGCCAATTTCATACGCTGATGTATCAATCTTTGTCCAATCATCTCGAAATCTTTTGAAAATCGGTACAGCTGGACTATTTGTAACCGGCCAAACCACTTCTGCCACATTTCTTAACATTAATTCCGACGTATGATGGCGACAAGCAAGATACAACAAATCACGACCAATCATTTTTTCAAATATAGCACATGCGCCATTTACTTCACCTGAAAAGTTAATTTTTAATATTAAATTTAAATTCAACAATGAAATCTAAAATTGAATTCTTTTATTTGTTCATTTATAAAAACTTTCGTTATCATAAGTTACAATGTTATTGCTTCAATTCACCGTACGCATTTTAAATATTACATAAATTGAAGAAAAAACTTAGCAAAGCTTTGTAAATTATTTTGGAAGACTTGACTCAACTATCAACTTTTTTAAAATTGAAGTATGATTATTGTATTAGAGTAGAAAGCATAAAGTTAAAAAAAGCTTCTTACAAAGATAAAAACTATATTTTTAAGACACATTTCAAAAATATTAAACAAAAAAATTATTTATACAAAATAAAAATTTACCAGTATTAGAACTAGTTGTGTCGAAACACATCGCTTTGATTTGATCACAAAGATTCCATTCAGTTAAAGTGTTGAATATGGCTGAAGCTTGACTCGACCCAGTGCCATCAGAAAGAAACGGAGCTTCTAGAATCCTTGAAGTATCTGTTCCAGAAACATGTATTGCCAGTCGTTCTGCTTTCAATGTACCTTGTCCTGTAGGAAGCTTCTTACCATCCCAGTGAACTACTAAAGATTCGTCGTCTTCTTTCTTCTTCTTTATCGTATCAACAATTTCTTCACGTTGTGAAATGCGCGCGTTACGAATTGAGGAGTAACTTAAATTATATTTATCGATATCGAGGCCCAGGCTTTTAATAACCGCTGCTATAATATACATCGCATTTCTATCGCTGGTTTGAGTGCGATCAAGTGCTGATACGAGTTCAGAAGTTAAAATGTTTAGTTTTTTTATTTTTGGCGCAGGAATTTCATTTTCATAATCGGAGCAAGTTCGTTTTAATCCGCTAGAACTCGATACGTTACTCGAGAAACTTGTTAAGACTGTTTGTTGAGATAATTTTAAATCTAAAATGAAAAATTTTCAGAGTTCAATTATAAAACATATTAATTATAAATAAGTGAAAAAATAAATCTTCAAAAATAAATTTTTTTTTTGAGCAATTGTTTAAAATCGTGGCTCCACCGTTTTTGAAGCATAAAATCAATTTTCATTGATCAATTATTTTTTTTTTTTCTTAAATTTCATTAAAAATTGAATATTTGGAAATAGTTAACGCTGCGATTCTGAACAATCACCAATCTTTTTAAGTATTTATAATTTTTTTATTAAGTAACTATTGAGTTGATATCTAATAACTAACCTAATTCCTCATTGATGTTATCGTTATCTTCATTAACGATATCCTGTTCCATAGCTGACTGATTATCACAAATCATTTCTGGAGGTGTATAGGTTACTGGCAAACGTTTATTACCATTCTTCCCTTGACACTCAAACAAAAAGTTTCTGGCTCCTTCTGGCAAGTTTTTAACGGCAGCACAATTAGAAATATCAAACAATTTATCAAGTTTTTCGCTAAATTTGTTTACATTGGTTTGTTGAGCTTTTGATTTATTTACTCTGCTTCGATGTTTTTTTAATATTATATACTCGGCATGAAGCTTTTCTAGCTTTCGCTTACTGTGCTGAGGACGAATAGTCGGGATCAAAAAGCTAGCCCAAACAGCATTAAGCTCACTAACAACATTTGATGAACTATTCCGTACAGCTTGTTTCAAAGAATGATGTTTATACATAAACAAGCTCAATACGTCGCGATATGAGGGTAATCTATTATTATTGAATGATTTGATTTCAAATCCAATCAAATAGTTATACACTTTTTCACCAATATTTTCAGACATTGTTAATAACAATAATTAAAATTTTTTTTTTTTTTTTTTAATTTATTTTACCATAAGAATAGCATTAGACATTTTAATATTCTGCCAAACTGTGCAACAGTTTGTCGGCAGAAATAACTAATGATAATGTTAAACACAAATACGGAACGCAACGTTGACAAAGTAGACAAAGCTTTGTTTGTTACTCCCGCGACGCCAGTGTTCAGTAGTAGGAAACAAAGAAAGCGCTGTAATTAAGCGGAAAATTCAGTGAGCTTATTCAAGGTCAAACCAAAGTTTGATTGTTGCGCTGAGAAGAGTGGGAGATCTAAGTTAACAAGAAGTAAGCGGTGCTAAATTACACACGTACATGTCACCTTTTTCTTCTGATTACCCTTATTTTTAATTTTTAGCTAATATTTAATGGAATACAAAAATTTATAACCTATCTATCTATGAATGTAACATCTTTTTTTTTCAATTGATACTGACATATTTCAAATTATTTATATTTTTTACCCTTTCATCTTAAAAAAAAGGTAATTAGTTAAAAAAGTAGTGATAAATAATAAAAGAACAATATTTTTTATAATTTTACGTGATTTTTGATAAAAATTTAAAACTTCATAAACTTAAAATTGAAATATCTCAAGCAGTATTGAAGTTAGCGATTAAGCGCCAATGAGCTTTTTTGTAGGAAATAAAATTTCCTACAAGTTTTTCATTTACATTTTTTCTATAGCTCTTGTCATTTACGAGATAAATGCGAAAAAACGTAAATTTCATGAAAAAATCAGGTTTAGTGGCCCGTACTACCTCGCCGGTGTGAGTTACGACTTCGCCACAGTGGGCACTTTTGTAGAGCATATAATGCTGAAAAAATCCCCATTTTGGACAAGGTGATACCATTAAATGCCGCTGAGCTATAGAAATTTAAAAAAAAAAAATCATAGTTCCCGTGTATTTTAAATGGAAAATCTTCACACGCCTTGGTCGAGTACTTAAAATTAATATTAAGGGTTCAAACTTTCAGGGAATTTTTTTTTGGGTATTTCCAACAAAATTTCACGATGGGACCGAAAAAAAAAAAATAGTCGCAAAAAAAAAGCACCCTAATATATATATATATATATATATATATATATATATGTATATTGCTTTTTTATATAGGTAATTTAAGTATTTATTTATTTATAATGATTAAGTATGTTTAAATATTGTTTAGTAGCATGTAAATTGTTATTTTAAATATTGTTAGTTTTTTTTTATCTTGTCACTCTTGCATTTTGTATCACCTGCATTCGGTTTATTCTCTAACATCCATGGGTTGACTGGAAGAGATCTCTTTTAGGGATAAGTCCGCCCTTGCAAACTATGTAATATTATGTAAATTGTTTATATATGTTTTCAAGTGCAATAAAGAGTATAATAATAAAAGACTAATTAAAAACCACAAATTCTGAACAATGCTAAAATATCCTCTAAATGAGACGGGAACATTGCCTCAGATAAATCTCACACCTCAACGCGAGAAATTTGAATCCGCCCAGGTGCAGTGAGAACTTGTATCTATTTACCATTGTAGCGTAGACGAGTGCAATGAATCTATGTGACATGGCACACCATCCCAGTTTTGTGCTCTCGTTCTACCTTATTAATAACGTCTGCAACCACGCTTGTACAAGCCCGAATTTGACGAGAAAATCTTGCAATGGTTGGTCTTAAACGCTAGAAGGGTATTTGAGGAAATGTGCAGAGTTTACAGTCATGCCAGACCTTCCTCCCATTAGACTGATGTCGTTTTTCTACTTGTATCTTACTATTTCTTTAGCTCCGTCTTTTCTCGTCATAGCTATGATACAGGCTCTGCGATTTTGGCTACTTTTGACCTGGCTCGACTTTTAAGACTACATCAGACAACGTGAGAATTGCTGAATATGTTTCTCTTACTCGTATTTTTTAATGTTATTTTGGCTGTTAGTAAGCAGTTACCGTAGCCTATAGACGCTTGCAACCACTTGTCCCCTTCCCTACCCCGTGGAGCTCTGAGGCCTTAGTACGAGTTTGTTAGTTTTCGAGCTCGATCAAACGTATCGTCTCTTTTCATACATTGCCCACTAGTGCCCCTAGCGTAAACTATCAAAAACAGTGGCCAATGTATGAAGAAAGACGATACGTTTAATCGAGCTCGAAAACTATCAAAACTCATACTAAGGCCTCTGGCAACCTAGTCGTGTAACTGCACATCACCTATAGGTACTATTTGAGCAGTCATTACCATTAGAAGACAAAAAATCTTATATTCCGTACCTGGACATGTGGACGTTGGCCTATCATACTCATGGAAAAACGAAAAGAAATCTCTTTTGAGATAAGTCTGTAGCAAACTTGGCATATACTATTAAGTAAGTACCTTCTTTATTTACTCGTATTTATTTTTATTTTCTTTCTTTCTAATCTATTTTCTTGTTCTAATCTTTTAAGTAGCTACCTAAACAAACTCAGAAATTCACTTCTCACGTCCACAATGAAGAAGAAATTTCGTTGCGAAATATTTTAGTACAAATAAAAAAAGGTAAAAATTTATAATGGCGAGAAAAGTAAATTGACATTCCGCAGTTTTGGTTCGACCCTTAGTAAAGAGAATAGATTTTGTTCTTTATGAACTGAGTGGGACCCTTTAATTAGTCGTGTTAATTAATTTGCATTGTTAATGAGATAAAACCAAGAAGGGAACGGATTATGAAAATTATTAAACGATTTTCAATGAAAAACTTGAACATTTCAGAGAATAGAATAAAAATTATTGGTTTTGAACCTTAAGCATGTTACAATACAAAGCTTAAATACAAATCTATTCATTGTAACATTATTTTTAGGCACGTGTTGAGCGAAAGCGCGGCACATGTTGTTATCAATAACAGTTGCCTCAGGATTTAGTATTGATCTGTGATGATTGTTCAACAATGTCATGCAGCAGAGATCGTTGTCGTACAATGATTGTTGTCGTAAACGTCGATACATACCAATCTTGAGCCTCTTCAAATGCGTCGCGATCTTGCGTCATTGAACGTGCTCTAGCGTCTATACCACATACCGAGCGAGTGTTCTGAGGAGCTTTTTTCCTTGAACCCACTTTGTCCCTTCCAGATAATAACTACGCATAACCTACGATGTCACGGACAATCTGTGGCTACCAATTCCAACGCGAACTAAGAACTTTGGTAACTCATGACGCACAATCGAAGAAAATCAAGAGAAATGTGAAAAAGCATCTTGAAGGTCAATAAGTCGAAGATGGTCAGTGCCTACGTGCAATATCTCTTGCAATAGCTGTCTTTCCACTTTTGCTAACCATAAGGTAGGGTGCAGTCATTTGCTTGCCTATTTTTCAAAACGACAAGACGCTTGTCATGCGCGCTATCTGGCGTCACCTGTTGCGCCTTAAGGAAGCGGACTCGAAGTCAGCGACGAGCGGGGCGACAGAGCAGCGCCATCCAATGCACAGATTCAAATAGAAGTGGCCTCGAAGGCAGCGGCGCGAAGAGAGGCGCACGACACGGTGCGCTCCAGTCAAGCGGTGCCCGCGCGACTTAACGAAGTGTCACAACACTTCGTGCATCTTCGTGCAAAATGCACACATTTTAATTATTGCTTTAAACCGACCGAAGTTTCAAAATTCCCGCCGACGACGTCGAGACGCAAATTATTTCAATTATTTTGATAGGACAAAAACTCTTAATTGTCATAGCTCAACACTACGCCGCTCTAGTGCCGCGCGATTCGCCCGCTGGTTTTGAGGGCGGGTCGGCGTCCGCCGCCCTCTGTCGCTCCACTGTCGCCGTCTCGCCCCGCTCGTCGCTGCCTTCGAGTCCGCGGCTTAAATGTTGCCATGAATACATAGCTTCAAGTTCTAATAGTAATTTAAAGCGCGATCGTAACGTAGCACAATCAAGACGATAATTATGTACACTGATTCACTCATTAATCTGAATGTGACAAGCTTGATGGGTGTGAATATTGATACAAATTGTTTCCATATTGAAACACGTAGACGCTTTGTATTAAATTAGTCAATACTAATACACTGGGGCGCAAAGAAAGCGAATCGGTGAGCATAACATCAATAACTTCTAAAATATTGGAACTAACTTTGTGAAATAAAGACTGAATTAAAGGCAAATTTAAAGTCCTTTACTTTTTTAAGATTCCATCATTTGTCATTTGCTTGACCTTTTTAAAAACAAATCCTTGGATTATGTGGATGTCGATAGAAGTGTGTATTTTAATATTATTACTACACTGAAAAAAATAATGGTTAAACAAGTTACAATCTTGCTTGATTGGAAAAAATTTGATTGGGTCATTCAAGAAAATATCACAAACAAATTATCACGGTATTTTGTCGCAATAAAGCTGAAATGTTTGAACGTGTATCAAGTCAAATGTGTTGAATTTATTAAGTTTACTTTATTGATGTCGAGACATGGTAAAATTTTATCATCAACTTATTTATATTTGTCAAGTTGCTATATTAATACTACAAATCACTAGTTTATTTTAAAAAGAATATTATTATTTTAAACAATATAGCCTATTGGTTTCAAATAATTTTATTATTGAAAGAATAAAGTTTCATAATTCATTCGATCACTCAACTTTATAACAATGAACGCGCGCTTTTTTGTTTGAAAGATGTACGTTGACAGTTCAAATAACTACTTATCTTCCTTCTTTATATCTTGCACTTTCAATCAAACGTGTTTCAGTTCATTTTGATCTCCGAGCCGTTGGAGTGTGCATCTTCTTGTAAATTCGTGTTTGTGCCTAAAATATTACAAATAATATAAAAGTTAGGTGTATGCGATTGAATTGAAGTATTCAGTATCACTGTAAGATGGATGAAGTGATGGATTTACTCAAAGCCTGGGGGCTCCCGGAGTTGGGGCCACTTTTCGCAAGTAAGTACCTACCTATATTTTGTTCCTGCTTCCTAATTTCCTATTTTCCACACATGCTCACAAGTCTATTATGCTGTGCAGTGTGAGGATTTGGTGCAATAATTAACCGATTGGTTTCGACTCCCGATACTAATAGTTACGTAGATTACCTAAACATGGGTTCACACTACACTATATCTGGTATCTTTAACTTGACACAGCTCAATGGTTTCATCTCTTAAGACAATATCGATTTAGAGAATAGATAGAGTAATTACCCACTTAACTTACTCGATTTTATAAGTTATATTAAGGTTCAATTCTCAAAAGGCATTGAACTTTAATAAAACTAGTAAATGCCAAGTGACACTATTGCTAGTACTCCCCCTTAGAGTAGATACCTGCTCCCCTGTCAGTCTGTGTGTCATAACATAAGGGATGTATCTTTTGTACCGTAAAGTCATTTGTATATTATACAGCACGATTAAATACTCTGCCTGCTATAATAACATAATAAAATTGGAAAATGATTTGTTACAGGTCCTTCTGAATTATTGAAAAATAATTTCGAGACTTCTGGGTTATTGAGGTATAAAGGAAAAACTTTAGAAAACGAAAATTCTTCGACGAAAAAACGTTTCTGAAACAAATGTAGAATGTAAGAAAGTTTTGAATTTGTATTGTTATTTTTTATTATTTTAGATTGTAATAAAGTTTCAAAATATGAAGAGTTTTATGCTGTAGATTGTTTGTATATTTATAATATGTTGTGTATGTTATAGCCATACTTACTCTTGAAACAGAAAAGCTTTTTTTTTAGTATTTACTATGTATTTGAAAATTATAATAATACAGACAGACGTATAAATATCAAATAAATGTCTTTTATTTACAGTCCTCTATACAGTTAAAATAAACATGAGCGAATTATTGTATTTATTAGCCTATATAGTATAGATATATAAATCATTATAACCTAATAAGATCAATCAAGCTACTTGTTTAGAGTAAACTCTAATTGATAAAGAAAAATAAGTGACTATATTACAGCCATCAGAAAACTTTATTAAGATTACCTAGTCTAAGTAACATGCACAAAATCCAGTTGATAATATTAATGACATAACTTAATTGTGTCGATAATTATTTGTTTCACATTATCATTATAACATAATAAGGTGAATCAAGCTACTCATTTAGACCTAACTTTACATTATATAAATAAATAAGTGACTTTATTATAGTCAACACAAAACTTCATTAAGATTTTAAAGTCTTAGTAAAATTTACAAGGTGCATTTGATAATAATAATGACCAGGCTTGATTATGCCGACAATTACTTATTTGAATCTACATTGTTTCTTGTTCAGTTTTTCAATCAAGATGACTTGATTTCCGCGATCACAAAACTTTGTACGCTCGTATATAAACAAGTTACTTGATACCCATAAATATTTTTTTAATTTATGCTATCAAGTTTTTTTTTCAGTGTAGCTGACAAGGCAAACGTTATTTTGCCTTACAAAAATGATTAAATTACTAAAATGGCTATAGAAAAATAGGGGTTGGTGATAAAAAAAGTAAAAATTTAGGGTTGTTTGCATTTTTAAATGCCACATAATAAAAAAAAAAAACAAAAAATTTCGTCCAAAACTTAAAAAAAAAATTAAGGGTGAACAACCCTTATCATTTAGGGGTATAGAAAATAGATAGTAGCCGATTCGCAGACCTACTGAATACGCATACAAAGTTTCATGAAAATCGGTCAAGCCGTTTCGGAGGAGTACGGTAACTAACATTGACATGGAAATTTTATATATATGATTTCAAAAGCTATAAGAGAAAATAGAATAAGATTAAATAAAACAATAAATATACGTTTAGCAACCGTTCAATCGTAAAGAACGATAGTATTACCACAAGCTTGTGCTAGCACGGAAGTGTTTTTGTAGTGGCCTGAAGTCGACAGGCCATCTCGAACTAGTCTCAAAACTAACTAGACTTGAATCGAGTTACTATCCCTAATTGCTTGGTCCAAGTTTGTTTTTAAGTTGTACACCAATTTTTAAAGACTTCCTAATGTGTGAAAATGTACACAATTCAATTTGATTTAAATTCTAGAAGCGAAAATACCTAAAAGATCTCGTACCCAATTTATACTCCTGTGTCATTTACAGTGCTGGATAATAAAAATAAATAAAATATTTTTAGAAAAAAAATAGGAAAACCGACTTCAATGCGTACAAATTTAAACTAAAAAGTACGAAATAAATAATATTTTTATGAAGTAGTTGAAAAGAGCGTCATAGAAAACCAAGGTAAGTATTGATACACATTTATAATTCTTTATTTATAATTCATACTCCGATATATTTGGAGCCGGTGCCAGCTAGCCAAGGAGGATAGTGTTTGCAATTTTCGAACTTCACGGAGCGGCGTATTATTTCTCATTTTTATTATGCATTCATTATTATGTATAGTTAATGGATTAATCAAGTTCGTATCTATTAGGTAGGTTTATTTTGCTTAGGCTGGCACCGACTCCAAATATATCGGAGTATGAATTATAAATAAAGAATTATAAATGTGTATCAATACTTTCCTTGGTTTTCTATAACGCTCTTTTCAACTACTTCATAAAAATATTATTTATTTCTTACTTTTTAGTTTAAATTTGTATGCATTGAAGTCGGTTTTCCTATTTTTTTGCTAAAAATATTTTATTTTATTATTTTTAGTGGAAATCACTACATAGTATAAAAAAAGTCGCTATCCGCCGTCTGTCTGTCCCTATGTATGCTTAGATCTTTAAAACTACGCAACGGATTTTGATGCGGTTTTTTAAATAGATAGAGTGATTCTTAAGAAAGGTTTATATGTATAATACATGCATATTCACATTAGCATTGCACCCGTGCGAAGCCGGGGCGGGTCGCTAGTTAAGTATATTTTATTGAAAATGGATAGGCCTACTGGATAAATGGATGGGCGCTCATTAAAACTTAACGGAAACGTAAACAATTTTTTTTTGGTTATTAATGATTTGTTCGTAAAGGGTCGAATTTATATCGATACAATTTATACGGGCCATCTCTGATCTTGACGTACCTAAAAAAAGAATCACTAAAATCGAGTCGTAATACTCATAATTGACGGAGTATCAGGTAACAAACACAAAAAAACAGTCGGGTAGAGAACTTCCTCTTTTTTTTAAGTCGGTTATAAAATTATATCACGTCTCAGACCTATAGCTCATTAGAAATGCCTACCATTCATTCAGAATGAATGGAATAGTTTTAATGGTAAGTTAATGAACTATGAAACTTGAAGAGAAACTAGTTATTTAACTTAAGTTCATAAATTAATTTGTCATAGTTTATGTGTTGACTATTGGACCTACTAACCAAAATTTCAATATTGCATATTAGGTAATAGCAAGTTCAAAAAAAAAATTGTCATTATTTTTGTGTTCGTGGACGATATCATTGTTTCATCCCCAATGAAATTATCATTTCAACAAAAAAGTACTGAACCAATTTCGGTATAATTTAAACGGGACCACCTTTGAAGTATGACCTTCCTAACGAAAAAAGAATCATCAAAATCGATTCATTATTGACGGAGTAATCGCGGAACATACATACAAAAAAAAACATACAGTCGAATAGAGAACCTCCTCCTTTTTTTGTTTGAAGTCGGTTAAAAAGTTATATAAGGATCACCGCTTCAGGACGAAAATATTCTTTAGGGTAAGATAAAAATCAATAAACTTATCAACAATTTAATATTACAAGCAATAGATAAATATGATTCGATTATACCTACAACTATGTTTTATTAGTAGCAAATAATCTATGTTCAGTAATACCACGAATATTTCCAAACAAATTACTGTGGGGTGTACGTTCACATAAAGGAAAATACGTTCACATAAAAAAACGCGAAACACTACTCAGTTAACTAGCTGCTTAAAAGTGATTTAATTTCGCTTGCCCGCAATCGTGTATGAGCAAGATCGCACGTTTAGCTACGAACAGTTAAAGTATTCGAACGCCAAACTATAGGTTTTATAAATTAGTGTTCTTTGATTGAAATTGTGAGTATTTTTCATTTTTAGTTTCTTTGAACTACATAATAATCATGTTTTATCTTTAATAAATATCTCTAACATTAAATTTCTGTAGGAAACTATTACTTTAATGGCTACCGATTTATATTACTTAGGCACATGGCAAAAGCAAGTCATTAGTGTTAGAAAGTTCATGATATAATATTAATATCAGATTAGGTTTTTGCAACACACTCGAACAGTATTATTTAATAGGTCAATGTGTGTAGCTACAAGAATACAATTACAGCTGAATGATATGAGACATGTAAGAGCTTCTTAGTAAAGGTAAAAAACAGTACGATCTTAGTGTAGCGCCACTCTTGACCCGAACAGAAGGAGAATATGGTGGCTGGTTTCAGATTCAGAGTCGCGCCGCGCCGTCGAAAAGCGGCTGCTTCAACAGCGCGCGGTTAAACGGCAGATAGGGACGAGCTTTAGTATCGCACGTTTCGATGAAGTCGTTATTAATTCTAACTGTACGCGGCACATTGCTAGAACAACTGACGGCCGTTGGGGCGGAAAGGTTCTTGAATAGCGGCCGCGTACCGGGAGACGCAGCGTTAGAGGCCCTCCACAAGGTGGACTAACGATCTGATAAAGGTCGCAGGAAGCCGTTGGATGCGGGCTGCGCAGGACCGTTCGGTTTGAAGATCCTTGGGGGAGGCTTATGTCCAACAGTGGACATCTCTTGGCTCATATGATGATGATGACGGTACGCGGCAGCCACTCTCAAAGTCGTCACTCTAAAACACTAACTGTCGATAGAAAAGCTTGGACAGCGCGCGCTTGGGGAGTGCTGCCCATAGCCCGTGGATTCAAAGCCCCCATCCACTAGCGTTTATTTCTACCGGAATGTCCAAGAAATGATGCTATTGGATGGGCAAAACGAGAAAGAATGAAGGTGCTAAAATCTTTTTGTCCCTTCCGTCGAGCCTGCACGACGCGCAAACCTCGACTTAGTAGTCGCATATTATCTCTTGGCATTTGATGAACTCTACTTTTGCTTATAGGTGGATAGAGTCTGTAAGAGAAAGTAAGAATAGGAGGTGCTGATTATAGCAATGAAAACACATTCTCAGCTTCGGTGGGTTTTATAAAGCAAAATCACATAAAATAAAATACCGACACAAGGACGTGTAAAAAAGACAAATGAGCACAAACAAAAACGAACTAGACAATAAAAAACTACCAAAAATAATAATCTTATAAAAAACAAAAATATATAAAAAAAGTTGCAATCGGCAACAGAGTCATTTCCTACAAAAGAAAATGTGTTTGTCTGGTGTACTTGGGTTTATGAGGCACGATTGTATATATTTCTAAGTTTATTCCCAAAAGTATTTAAATTATTGCGTAGGTTGCGTAAATTTCTGTGTCAATCCTGTTTGAATTAAGACAATCGATTCCTACATAGTAAACGAAGACTCATTGACTTCGTAAACTTGCTTCGGTAGGAACTAAAAGTATTTCCGTGCGGCAGCCTGGAGGCGACAGCCCATCTCGAAGCAGACTGCGAACTCACTTGATCCAAATCAATTTACCACTAATGGTCGTGTTACTCGGGACTAGTGGCTACAAAACCGACAGTAAAGTCTAGTACTATCATATCTTACTGAAGTGGATTGTGACTGTCCTTTAACCGCCTTGGTGGTTCGCATACCGGTAGTAGATGCAGAGGTCGGGGTTTAGATCCCTAGTTAGGAACGAATTTATACTGGGATTGGTGTAAGGTTGTTTTAAGTTCGCCTGAGTAACAACCAAAATCTTATAAAAGTCTCTTTATATGCATGGGAAAGAAGATAAACAAGTAGGTAGTTCACCTGTGATGGTAAGTTATTCCCATGGACATTTGCAATACCAGAGGCATTGTAAATGTGTTGCCGGCCTTTAAGGAAGAAATACGCTATTTTTACGAAGATTTCGAGGTCGTATCGGTTAGCGAACATCACGGGCGAGAGTCGGTACCACTGTCTTGTGGTTCGAGGCAGAAAATTGCGCGAAAAACGTTGTGGACAACCAGGCATCCAGTATGTTATCGTGTTTCGACAGTTAGTGGTCAGATAGCCATTATTACTTACCTCAGAGTGCGAGACAAGTAATCAATTAATTACATCGAACGCTTAACGAAAAGAATATAATGTATGAAACTGACGTGTTACTGAGAAAATACCAAGGCAACCATCGTGTGAAATGTTAAGAGTTGGCATTATTATTCGCAGAAACGCTTTGTAGAGTTTGCCATGTGTCTAGGAACTCAGCTCAATAGAGGCAAATGTAAAAGACTAGTGAATTACTTATTTCATGATTAGGTCCGCCGCTATTTTGTCTAATGGAGTAATATCTGTACAGTTTTAACGATATACACAGATACATAAGTAGTACAGTAACCTGCCTCCCAAAGAACGCAGGAAAATAAAAAAAATAATGGTCACCCATCTGAATAGCAGACATGGTTTTATTTTGCTTAGCTTTAGTGAGCATGGCGAAGAAAGCACGACCACATCATCGACCTATCTGCTTTAGCTCAAAATCGTCAAGATGACAAAAAAAAACAGATCACAAGCCGTCGTTTCCACACAAAATTGGCCGTAACTCCGGAACGACGCAACAAACTTCATAAGAATCTACGAAAAAAACTCCGGCTTGTAAAAGTTAAATGAAAAAGTTCTGCTCAAATTGACAGTCCCGCCGTGGACCGAAGAGGTTAATAAAATTGCCTTCTGACATGGAAATAAAGTGTTACATTACCGTCGGCAAATATTGAAAGGAATTGGGTGGCGGCGTTTAACGCGTGCTCTGTGAGAAATGCCGCTGGGGTGACTTTGCACACTTTAAAAGCGTTTTTCCTTAAATCTTTGGGATGCAAATATTTATCGATTTCTTTGATTCACTGTTAAGTGTTAACCGCTTTGACGTAAATACATAAAAATACTTGTATTTATTTGTGAGAAAAATATAATTCGGTTTTGAATGTGTGTAAGTTTATGCAATAGCTTTGTATAATTGTGATTTAGTTACCCCATTCGCGCATTCGAAAGATTGTCTGGAAGAGATCGCTCTTGCGATAAAATTGCACAACTGTGTAAATGTAAACTCTGCAAATAAATTGTATTTATGTCTTTTTTGTGTGCCATAAATAGTCGATGTATCTGAGATTGGTCTTTAACGTTTAATATGTTTTTATTAGGTCGTGTAATGGAATAATTTTATTTTTGCGTTTACAAACGCGTAAATATTTTTAATACTAGAAAAAAGGTTTTTCAGGTCGTGTAATCTTCGTAATGATCGCAAAAGTTAGTTTTTTTATAGAATCTGGGACTTTACAAACTACAGAGGAGGATAAAACGATAGCGGTCACGCAAATGTTAGAAGCGTTTGTAGGTAACCTCATGGACAATGATTTCGGAACAAAACTCGTATTATATAAACAGTAGCGATGTAATTAAGGCTTAAAAAACACATGCAATACGTTCGTTCGGTCCACTTTGGT
Organism: Elophila nymphaeata; assembly: GCA_955850985.1. Taxonomy (NCBI): domain Eukaryota; kingdom Metazoa; phylum Arthropoda; class Insecta; order Lepidoptera; family Crambidae; genus Elophila; species Elophila nymphaeata. The sequence goes on from OY039073.1 coordinate 8,784,571, forward strand.
GTACGTCCGATCCTTCCGCGCATATCTACTCTATATTATTATGTCTAGAGCAGCACGTGTACCTCCCTCTTTCCTGAGGGGACTTTTGATGCAGCTCTATAGCCACTCTGGCGAAGAGCATCAGGCTATGTTTAGGCGGTAGGTGGGCACAAGCTTGAAATGTAGTTTCCAGTTCCCGTGGATGCCATAAAAGCAGACGGAGTTACTGAACCAAGAGCATACCATCGCACCAAGAAGTCATACGCGCTGTAGCGAGTTAAAGTAGCACACTTATCAAAACGTAAACGGAACAGCATCGCCTCAACTCGAGCCGTTTAGTATTCTTTGTATGAAACTCCATACTGTAACGCACACTATAATCAGCAACGTAACATCATTCCGTAGCTGCGCTTACCTCTCTTCGTAAGGCGCGAAGCACACCGATCTGGCGTCTGGCAAGGGCACGGCGCGGACATCGTTCAAATACCATACCAAAAACAAGGTCATTAATTCAACAAAAACGGTCCTCATCGGCCTAAATTTACTATCCGGCTGGATACTGGATATTAAAAACTACGACAATCTCCTATAATAAAATGCAATACATTAATCTTTGTGAGGTAAATATCAATAAAATGGCTTATAATTACGGACAAATTTTATTTAAAGTCGAAAAAGTTACAAAGCTTTTTAAAAAAACAAAATTTTTCCTCTAATGATAAATACATAAAAAGTAAACATCGAAACAAAATTTTGTTAGTAATAACTTAGCGACACCGCCCGAATTGATCTGATTGCGTTTGCGGCGCTAAACTCGTCCGGATATCCGGCTATCCGGCCTCGCAGCTCGCCAGTTATCCGGTATCCGGCCAAACAACCATCCGTTTCATCTCTATCGATAAGTGCGACCATATAACACCCTGACAAACAGCATTCCCTAGCAGGTGACCGGCCATAAAAACTACGTAGTGTGGTATGGTAACATATTCAACCGAATCCAAATAATAAGGCTAGGAAGAGATACAATGAATCTTTAAATATTTCTCGGTCGTTTTTTAATAAAAACAAGTGAAAAGATTCAACAAAAGAAATCGAAGTCAGATAAGCTAATATCCAATAATGAGAACAACTGAAAAACTTATCAAGAAATAAGCGATATTTAATCGGAGTCCATAGCAAAATGATGCCGTGTTTCTTGATCTATTTCAAATGTAGAAATTGTCGCTTAAGATCCAGAACTGAATAATATTTTCTGAAAGACGAAACGGTGTTTCTTAGTACGTTGAACGTTGTTGTTTAGACGGACAATATCAGGTGCTAAAGGTGAGTAAAAATCGGACTCAATTGTAAAGCTGATTTTTATTCCAGATAAATCCTAAGGGCCTAATCTTATATATAAAATTCTCGTGTCACAATGTTCGTTCCCGTACTCCTCCGAAACGGCTTGACCGATTCTCATGAAATTTTGTGAGCATATTGAGTAGGTCTGAGAATCGGCTAACATCTATTTTTCATACCCCTTAGTGATAAGGGTTGTCCACCCTTAATTTTTTTTTTAATTTATAAGGCAAACAACGTTTGCGGGGTCAGCTAGTCTAATATTAGGAGTTTAAGTATGAAATTGCCGTTTTGTATGGAGAATTTAACGAAAATTCATTTTTCCATACAAATATATTTGCGGTTTTTTAAGGAACCACAAATCTAAATTGTGCGTAATTTTGCGGATATATTTAGACAACATTAAGCTATAGGATACACAGAGAAAATTTTTGTGAATTGATATCTGTGAAAATATATTCATATTTTTATAACGGAGACGGGCACCTCTTAGGACGAGCTATTTGTGAAGATGTATTTCTAGTAAAAAAACTTAAAATAAGAATAAAATTTTATACATAAATATAAGTCCTTGTAATGAAGTTTAAAATAAAAAAAGAATAATGGACATAGCTATTGTATTAAAGGAATTATACACTAATGAATAATGAGGAAAAAATCAAATTCCAACCCAACCAAAGTTATAAATAAAAACATCAACAAACTAGCTGTAAAGGTACTTCGAAACGAGAATATAATAACTCTTTTGCACCGAACCTTTGTTAGTTGTTGAGATTTTGCGCTTAACAAGTAATAAAAAAAGTCTTAATTCCCCCGCGGTGGTAAACTGGAAGTTTAACCGTACTTCAGGAGTCAATCAAGACTGAAACATTAAACTTGTAATTAAAAATGAATTTCTTAAGTCTCCCCTTCAAGCTTTTGAATACACAATGGAGTACTTTAGAACTAGATAGTATAAAATAAACAAAAAGTTTAACTGTAACCCGACTAAGGACAAAATAGGAATGAAATCTTTAAAAGTTAAAATCGACTCCTCCGATTGTTAATGTTGGTTAAAATGTAGGTTGTTAGTAAGCGATCACCGCTGCCCATAGACGTTGGCAAAGGAATCGCAAATACTACGCTCTTTTCATGAAGATGTCAAGATCGTATCGGTCCAGGAATACTGCTGGCGAAAGTAGGTTCCAAAGTCTTGTAGTCCGCGGTAGAAAATTGCGCGAAAAACAAGGCATCAAGACTGGTGGATGGATTTGACGTCGCGAGGAATTGTAGGCGGAATGCAGCAGCTGGTATAACTCCGAAATCCTCAGATAACTTCCCCATGATAGGAGATGCAGATACAGGTTTGCTTAACTATTGGGTGTTTTATGTAAATAGCCAAATTAAATCCCATTTTCATTTTAATATTCGCTCTCCGCACCGCTCCGCTCCGTCAAGCTCTCGTTTTCAAAAACAGCAACGTGAATTTGCAGCACACTTTGGGGGGCGCATTTCAAAAGAGGTTGTGACCTACTGTTTTAATTATATAAGGTCGCAGTAAGGGTGACGTTTTGTCTTCAATGAGTCGTCAAGCACAAGCACCATTCCGGAGTCAAGAGAGGCCACTTACCTCGATAGCCAACAGGAAAATTTGTAAAAAATCACACCTTAAAATATCATTTCAGCATGTCCTTTGCGTTGGTATTGTAATGGAATTTTTAGAATTTATTTGTTATTTGGACCCACAGAGTGGGATGTGCCTTCTTAGTAACGATCTCGAAAGCTAAGCTGCCAAGTGCCCGGTTGGTACTCGGATGGGTGACCGAAAATTGTACAACTTATTTTCCTCCGTGCTTCGGGCACGTTAAGATGATGATCCCAGTTGTAGACAGAGAGTGAAGATGTTTGTTCAGCAGCTGTGATAAACTAAATCCTTCCGCAGGCAACTAAAAGTTTTTACCAGCAAACCATATCCATTCTGCCTACATTAAAACAGTATTTATACTATTAGTTAAGTCAAAGTATTTTAACAACAATATTATTAGGTATTTAATCAGATTTCAATTACTACCAGGATCTCTCAATCGCAAACACGTGTCTAATCAAAGTCAACATTGGAACCGCAAATTGAACCCGTTGAATGTAGTTTAGGCACCCTAGCGTAAACCGATCTGTCTTGGCATTTAATCAAAATTTGGATTAAGACAGTTGGCTACTAAAAGCTAGCTAACTAACAATAATAAGCTTAAAGACTACAAGATTAAGTATCGAATTCATTTGTGAATTTTACCTAAAAAAAGTTAGCTAAATTGTTTAGCTAATACTTCTGTGGCTAAACTTTAGTAATTAATATCCAAAGTTTAACAACACCAGCTAAATAAGTTTAGCTGTGGACGCAATGCCAATTTAGCAAAATTTTATTTAGCAACCGATACTTAAATATTTAGCTAGACCGTAAGCTTTTTACTGAAGAGTCATTGCTAATCTTTAAATTTAGTTGAGCTATTTTCAACCAAATATTTGGTTGTGAATTACCAAACTAGTTTAGCTATTTTCAACCGTTAATTACATTTAGCTATAGTAGCTAAATTAAATCAACTGAAATAGTTTAGCAACAGTAGTTACAGAGTTTACTAGTCACTAAAATTACTGTCCATTCCATTGTACTGTGGAAGATTAATTAATCGGATACAGTAACGAAAAAAAAAATAAGAGCGTCGGTGGCGTAGTGCATAAGAGCGTTGTCTTCTAACCAGGAGCCACCGGTTCGAACCACCACGTACCAATGTGTATTCAAATTTTGAATTCATATGTTTAATCGATGCTTTTACGGCGAAGGAAAACATCTTGAGGAAACCTGCACATACCTATGAAGAAATTGTTGGGTTGTGTATGAAGTCGACCAACCCGCACTTGGCTACCGTGGTTGACTAAGACTTAATCGCCCTAATTGTGGGGTAGGCTCGAGTCCCTCAGTGGAGACATTATATGAGCTGTTGATGACGATTAATGAAAAATAAAGCAAAGCAGTGTATGAAAATCCATTAGAAAAAAATACGTACAAAGCGATCCCTGTAGGCGGGAGTTGTTTGCATCAACGTTCAAAAACAAACCAAAAAACCAAAAATGACATGGTCCACTATACACGTGCGTGCATTTGGGCGACTAATGGATCGAACTGACAGCCATCATGCATCATGCCGACAAAGACCACTGCAGAAATAGATGCGCTTGCGCACACAGTCTTGTTATGAATAATTAGTAGCCAGACTACATAATATATTGTAGTCTCGAGAAAGTTTTGAAATCACGTTTAAAGTGAAATGTCAAATATCAAATTTAAACTTGCAAATCGCGCTTTTATCACCAATCTCCCATAAACCATTGAAAATGTATGAAATATACCTACGTATAACAAATTTAACATAAACGAATAACAAGAAAATGATTATGTCATGAATTACGATGAAATGCTGAACCGGGTGACTGATTAGTCAAACACTGCCTTAAACCGTCACTTAAATATGTGTCCCTTACTTAAAAAGAAAGAAGACATAAAAGACAACCAACTTAAAACACGTTTCAATAATAAACAGTTCCTAAACTATGGAACTAATTTATTTAATTTTGTTTTTCATAGATCTCGGAAAAATATTATTTTACGCAGACTATTAGACGTGTTACCGCTCTGTAATATATGTATAAGTATTATGTTTATACACATTGATACATCCTGGGCTATAAATTTCTACTAGGTGGTTGACCCATATGTAGGGTCGTCTGGGTAGATACCAACGCCTTTCTTATTTCTGCCGTGAAGCAGTTCGCTGTGTTTCAGATAGCCAGTGCAATTACTAGGCATGGAGGACATATCATCTTAGTCCCTAGGATGGCAAACGCACTTGCGGTGTTAAGTGATTTAAACTTAATATTGCAAGTGTCTATAGGCGGCGGTGAACCCTTAACATCGGGTAGGTCGCAAGCTTGTTTGCCATCTCGTACCAAAAAAAATATATATAAATAAACATAATAATAACAAATGTATTAGGTACTTCATCTCTCTCGCCCTATTGGTACTTTTGTAATGATTTTTAAATCCCTACCAGCTGGGATTTCAATATCAATACCTATTGATGGTAGGTAGATACAAAAAAACTTACACATAATCGCAAAAGCCTTGGGTAACATGCCGTCGCACATAAAACCACATCTGGCAGTATGGGGTCATACAGTTCCTCAAAAAAGTGACAGGTTGCCGATCTGTCGGGGACACGAAAGCGGCATCCAACCCAAAAGCAACTAAATCCTTAGTGAACCTACAAACAGAATCCAACAACCAGAACAGATGTTATAATTCAAAACCTTTTCATATCAAAATTGTAAAGAAAAAGCAAAAGAAAACATACTGTGATTAAAGATAAACATAAAAATGAAAGAAAATTATTAAAATCTCAAAAAAAACAAATTACAGTGTTTGGTGTCTCAAATTACTGGACCAACAAGTTTGCGAAGGCAACAGAGAAGAAATCGTCGGAAAAACCTATCAAAACTTGAGAAAATTCAATAAGGACACTTGAAAACTTTGTTAAAGGAAGTAACAGGAATATTCTTATGGAAAAAAAGAATACCAATTTGTGTCGCCGGTAAAATAAAAATAACACCCCTACCCGCAAGGCTTTCGGTGAATCGAGTTTGTTTTAATAACTTTGAGGGGCTGAACTAGAATTATCAAGTTTCCAGTAATAATTGATAAAGAAATTAGAAATAAATGTAGGTTTTTCGTTGCAAGAAAACAGGAACAAATTACGTTAATTGACCCATAATTTAAAACATGGATGGAATTGAATGAAGATATGTGACGATAATTCTAACGTATAACTGTTGAGAATGGTTACGTACGTTATACTAGGTGGTAGACCCATATGTAGGGTCGTCTGGGTAGGTACCACCGCCTTTCTTATTTCTGCCGTGAAGCAGTTCGCTCTGTTTCGGATTGAAGGGAAAGGTAACCAGTGTAATTACTGGGCATGGAAGGCATATTATCTTAGTCCCCAGGATGGCAACGCACTTGCGGTGTTAAGTGATTTACACTTAATATTGCAAGTGTCTATAGGCGGCGGTGACCATTTAACATCAGGTGGGCCGCAAGCTTGTTTGCCATCTCGTAACATAAAAAAATTATGATGATGAGAAAGAGTGGTGCGAGAATAGAAACCAAAGTTAGTAATTTTCTCCGGGAATTATAATGAAACATTAATAGCAAGCACATGCGTCTATTTGGCATTAGATTTGTACGTTTATAGTTTATTTCTGCGTTAGATTTACTTTTAACGTTGAACTAATTTACGTCCGATTCGCCTTCATAATTCCAAATCTACACCAGGTTTTTACGGCTACAAATCATAAATATGAACGCGAACAAAAAGTGATCTAATGTAAATATTAATAAGATCAAAAGCTTTATGAGCAAAAAAAAACATTAGTTTCATATATTATTTTACTGCAACCTAATAACCGTAGCTACAAGGAAATAAAGTCCATTTGATAGGCGATTCATGTTTATAAAATAAAATTTATTTTCGTGTAAGTTACTAAAATTTTGGGAGTAAATTTTATTTAATAGCAAAAATGAGAGTAAGCACCGAATAATTCTTATAAATATCGATAATTCTTATATTTCCAAAGAGTGATGAATCAGTAAATGTAAATAGTTAGTAGGTATATAATGTGTGTATTTGTTAGTTTTCTTTTAGTTATTATTCTTTGTTATCGTTTCTTTTCTTTATGTATGTGTTGTTATAGTTTTTTAATAATTAGGTAATAGCGCGCTCTATGAAGGTCAATAAATTTATTTTCTTTCTTTCTTTCTTTTCTTTCTAAATATGACAGACATTACTTATATCCTTTTGTAACGATAAATTCATATTAAGCGAAAGGTATCAATTATAAAAAGTATATTTTTTTATGGAAAAGGGAAGAAACGAGCATACGGTTGGTAGTTTATAAGCGTCATCTGTATATTTGTTAACCGGCTCCTTTGTACCAATTTTGACCCACTTTAAACGGTTAGTTTTCGTTTAAACTTTATAGATTTATCTAAGACCGATGACATTACAATAATTCGAAAAGAATATCCTGTTATCCTGATTAGAATCGCCAGGACTAATTATTTATTTATTTATTTCTGCTTACTACAGACATAATCCAATTAGAGTAACTATTAAAAACGTAAAAAAAAAACAAATAAATATATAGAAAATATACAAACAAATTAGAAACAAGTTGAGACGCATTCAGGCTTCTCGCAAAACATTACACATCTTTCAAAAGTACCTTTTTTGCATCAGAAAATGCTTTACGCATGCTTTGGGGCAGGCGGGGCCACCCCAAAGTTATGTGGGACACACCCTATCAGGGCGTACACACTAAAAACTGACGTGTTCCTCTAGGACGTGGCTTTAACACACACAGGGTACTTGGCGCAATCACTGTGTGCGTCAAAGACTGGACGACAAACCCGCACCCAGGTCCAAAGGGTGAGGGGTCCACATCCGGAAGCCTTCTCGTGGCGGACCCTGGTAACGTGGTGGGAAACTTTCACGCCGGGAGTGTGCCTTTTGATGTCAAGTGTGTCCTCTTGGCATTCGAAGTCACATGCCATCGTCGAGACGTTTTTGTTTTCCCACCACGGCTAGTTCCGGACGGCCCTTTTCAGGGCCACGACCGCGCCTGAAGTTCCCCAGGTGCAGTCCGATGGCTGTCCTCGTGAGGAGTACGCGCCAGGTCGAGCAGCAGTCGGTGGAGGAGTGGCTGCTGGTCACCAATTGGTGCACAAGGAGTGCCTAGACGGGCAGCGTTGGGACGGTCTCGGTGTAATTGCGCTCACGTGCGCAGATCCCGAGCCGTCCCGCAATAGCGCACTGGAGGCCAGGCCGGGGAGGATTTTTAGTGGGTATGAAGTGAACGCTTTTACCTCGACTCCCACATATCTCCTGCGGTTGGCACCACCCCGCAAGTGACGGAGCCCCACTCCGTCCTCGCGCCCCCCACTATGGTGGCTGAAGTTGGGCATAGCGCCTTCTCTGGCCCGTTCTCCGTCTACGAACGAGTTCTGCGAGAGGGTCATCCTCCCGCGCCCACTCCGCAGCCTCCTTCTGCGTAATGACCTCTTCGCAGAACTCGGCCACCAATTCCCAGTTCCTCTCGCTGTCGATCATAGCTTTTGCGACGATCACTCCTCGCCTCCAATTGCAGCAGTGAGAACACAACGCTGCCTAATCCACGCTGGATATGATTCCAGCGTGTGCTGCGCGGTGTCCTCATCGTGGCCATACTCATGGCACCGTGGGGTACTCTCTGCCATCCATCCGCATATATATCAAGTTCAGGCTGGTTAGCCAGGTGTGCATTGATTTGCGCGGGTATGCGGCACAGAGGAGACTGTACACACGCTGCAGTACGTGCACACGGCAAGGCTGACAGCGATAAGGCTGCCCATTGTACATTTTACTGTTAACTATTTTTGGTACTTATCTGATATTTTAGTCTGTATTGGTACACGTGCAATCAAGTTTTATTCTATTCTATTCTATTACTAATGCACTCTAAATTTGAGCTGCTAGTCCTCTGTGCCCTTCCTCGACTAAAGTAGGCAATACTATATTAGTAGGTCCCGACTTTTACCATATCTTTTACTTATTCAGTTACTGCCCCACTATTTCTCTTCAACAGGCCATAGAGACAACTAAAATATTGTCCAGAGACAAGGCTCTCAAGGTTTATTGTGCGGAACACGTGACTTTCTCATTTGACTACATTAAAATTTATAAGATACGCAGCGATTTCACTCACGCAATGACGCTGCCTCGCCGAAGGTTGGTCGTTACCTGAAAACAGAAATAAATTTGAGTTCCATCATGTAATTATTTTAAAATGAGATCTGTATTATTATACAATCAATAATCTCTAACTTTGTAACGTTTGGAAGCTGGTTCTTATCATAGTCCCATTTAAATTTGATCGACATCTGACGAGTACTTTTTGAGTTATCCCTAATAATGCCTATTTAATTATTTTTCAATTTTAAAAACGGAGAAATAAAAATTTTATTTAAAAAATCAAAAAAAAATTTAGGTCGGTGCGAACCTCAATATTTGGAATAAACGTTGTCACTTGTATTTGGGACCAACCTCAAAAAAGCATTGAGATTTTTTAAACCAAATTTTTGTTTCTCAGCATTTAGTATAGTTTTTTTTAATAAACTTTTTTGTATTGTCTTGTTAAATTATTTGGCGTGTTTTCCTCGAACCTTTTAACTGCCATTACAGTTCGCTTTCAGTATTTTTCAAGGCCTAGGTTTTAAAATTAAACAATATAAGTAAGTAATAAGTTTATTTATCTCTCGTTTTATAACGTTCCTGATAATTTATAACATGAATAACTAGTCAGTAATACGATTGACTGGCATCTAACTGCATGCTTGTTTTCCTTTCTCCTGTAAACACAACACGCCGAGCTTAAACAAACGCCACAGACGCTTTCCTGTATTTCCGTGCCAATATCTAAGTCTATATTTATAAATTTAAACAGTCCTGAGTATACAGTATAATAGATACGCCAAGAACTTTCTCTGAGCAAATTACTTAAAGGTTAAAAGTAATTACAATTAGCTATGCATGTTATTTGCTGCCATAATTTAAAGATTCATTTATTTTCCACTCAATCACTATACCATAACTGCCAATTTGTATGTAATAATAATATATCTTTGTTGGTTTATTTGTTTTTGTAGGCGCATAGACCACCTGATGATAAATTGTTACCATTGACGATTGAAAATTTCTTATGAAATGGAATTAATAATAATAATATATTTCCACGCTCACACAAATTATCTAGCCCCAAGTAGGTACTTGTGTTATGGATACAAGATAACGGACATTTTTTATACATAATAATTTTAGATATTTCTTGAAATATACTTAAATAAATCTATAGAACATGTAAATTAAATAATCAACACCCTGAATACAGGTGGTTAAGGATCGGCTTCCGAGTTTATTTCAAAATTTTTTTTTTGAAAAAAACGTTTATTTTTTGAAAAAAAAAGTACCCAGAAAAAATTTTACAATATTTTCTGGGTACTATTTGTTTTTTTTTTTATTTATTTAAAAAAAATGTTTTGAAATATACTCAGAAGCCGATCCCTAACCACCTGTATTCAGGGTGTTGGTTATTTAATTTACATGTTGTATACATAAAACTAAGTCGAGATAGTTACACCATTTGTTACTCAAGAACGGCTGGACCGATTTTGATGATCTATACTTTGTTGGAATCGTCTCTGCCCCGAATACCAGAATAACTTAAAATATTGGAAATGTTGACTTAAAAAAACAAACATTAACACGCGTTTGAACAGCGCCCTTGCAAATGCACTAGTACTAGTAGGTTGTTTTGTTTTATAATGACGCTGTTCCATTTTGACTGAACTCTGATCGTCACTTTACTGTTTAAAAGTCGTTGCACACTCATCAGCTCGGAAAAGGAACGCTTCTTTTTTATTATGCATTCTACAGAACCGCTACGAACCGTAGCCTTTGCTCGGCATTATTGCAGTATACACACGGCATCGGTCCGGCGCCGCCCGCTCCAACGCAGCGTCGTGTACAGGAATCCTAAATCTTATAATCTTTCTAAAGCAATATTATCTAATGCAATAAATCAACATTAGGTAGCTTCGGAAATGAACGGAAAAGAAATTGCTACAAGAAAGGTTGCAGAATTAATAATCTGTACCAAAAAGTTCTTAAAGGCACCCTCAGCTCTGCTGACCCTAGGGCGACTCCCTCGCGGTAGATATCTGTCGACCAGAAACCCCTCGATGGAAAGTCTCTACGCTTCTTACTCACCAACGCCTTAAAAAATAAACTCCAGCAAAGGCCATATACTATAATCGGATTTTCTACAATAAATCTAAAAATAGGGTAATGTCTTAAGACTGATTCCTTGATAACAACGAAAATCTATTTATGGAATTACGTGGGTAGTTCTGGGTGAAGTTATACTTATAATATTGGATTATATGATGGGGAAATATTCGGGCTGGTGGTCTATAAATGAAAACGGAGAAGCGATTCGTTTGAACCAAAATGTTAATCACATGTTGACATTATTTCGTTCTCTTATTGAACTAGTGTTGTGGTTTGGTCGATAATAATTTTGTTGCTTCACGATAAAATTTAGAAAGTTCAACGAAATTAACCTAGAGACAGTAGCCAGATCATTTAGCCAGCCACTTCATATCAGCCAAATTGTAATTCGGCTGAACGTGAGGTAATCGCATTACATAAACGCGACGTTTTACAATCCGGCGCGCCTTTTTGTAATGCGACACATACACTCGCACGCTGTCCAGACAAAAGCGACATTTTCCTCAACTTCAAAGGAGTCGAACAACTGATCAACTGTATTTGGTAGAATAATAAATAGTTATGAGGTGAAGAGCGAAGACGCCGCAGAAGAGGCAGAAGACTGGGCAGTGGGAGCAAGCGGTACCACATCGGGTGGGCTCGGACGACCTGGAAGGCACCGAAGGCGTACGAGTGATGTCCGCCCCAGAAAGGGGAGAAGGACCATAGGGACAAGGAAGACAGACAAAGAATAACTTGTAGGAGAGATTAAGGTGCGCTGTGAAACCAGAGCCTCCGGCAACTAGCAGCGCACTCTCCCGTGATTCGGCCTGTATAACCGTAAGGTTGCGTCAGGCCATGGGAAGGTGGTGGGTTTGTCCCTGATCAACTGTATTTGTTTTTACGCTGTGGTTTTACAGTTTCAATAATGTTTACTATACATACAATTACATGCATACAATCACGTCTTCTTCCCATAGGGTAGGCAGAGATCACTTGTTTCCCCATATTTATTATGCTTACATAATATACATGCATATGCATTGATTTTAATCTACATGTATTTATGGGTGACCATACTGGTACTATCTTCAAACTGAAAGTATATTTACAGGGTATTTTCAACTTTTCAAGAATTTTGTATTCATTATGAACAATATGAATCATTTAGAAGTTCCATTTAGTCATAATATCTCTCTCGTATCCTATGGCAATGAGAGTGAGGTATTTAACCCCTGTTTTATTTTTAAACAATGTAAGCACTAAATTCAGAGAAACGCTTATATAAGAACTCCATTAAGGTTTTATAGTGGGATCTCAACGCACACGCAATTTAGTTCCTCATTCTTGTTGTCATCTTAATGCAAATTAGTTTCATTATAACAACACATTTCAAAGTGACATGTTCCTGAAGCGTAAACATATTAATACACTTTAGTTGGTGAGCACTAAATTCATGTTAAATTTACTGCTGTATGTTGTAAACTGTCTTTTAATATAATCAGTCTAAAGATACGTCTTCATTTTAATACATAAATACGCTAGTTATCATATTCATTGCTTGTAATAGAAGATGTTCTTACAAATATTCAATGTACCTAATTTTAAATTTGCTTTCAAAAGGTCAGAAGGTAGATTGAAAAAATAACAAGACCATTGTATAGCTAGTGATAAAGAAATGATTTATAATCATTACGAGTCTGAAAGCTTAGAGTAGTGATGCGACGTGTATCGAGTAACGATATCGATGAACGTAAACATCTGACCATTTGCTGCCGAAGTGACGCATCGCGCCATTAATCAAATCACGACTATGCGGTATAATGGCAGACTAATTACAGTTTGTGCGAATCACCTACACACCGTCGCTGTAATTACTGCATTAACTGGACTATGGAAACGCTTAATATGGGATAACACTGATTACGTATCTCAATGCGGGCACGAAAGTTTTCCCAATTCAGATGTCAATCAGTCTACTACGCTAAAGTCATGTTGATAATTTGAACATAGTTTCCTTTTGGCACTTGTGTTTTTGTCGAGCGTATGCAGTGGTTTTCTCACGATGTCTAAATTAATTAATTAAATGAATATTGTAATAAATGTAATACTTGTAAAAAATGGACTTCATAGTATTTCTAAATTTATAATACAAACTAGGATTTTTTTAATGGGTTGATTACTTGAAATAACTGCATATTAGCATGAAATTTAAGACAAATAAACTGGTTATATTAAAAACCTACTTAGGTTGAAAATTTATACTATTACTATGGAATTCCGTAGCAATAGAAGCAAAATTTGATAATTTGTTGTAGGCTGACATGCAGCCGGCAGTACAAATAAATTAACTAGTAAAATTATATATAAAATATCTTCAATGTGCTATACATAACAAATGTCGTTCAGTTATGACAATATCTACTCTGTAAGAATTATGTCGATATGTATTAAAAAGAGTCAAAGAAAACTCGAGTGCAGTACTTACTGTACTACTTGATTTCAGTAGTTACCAACAGTCATACATAATCATCGATGAAAAAATGTAATAATAATTTGAAACGAGCTTTTTTAGCACCCAGATACAGCTCAGCAAATATATCCATATCGATGCCGACGACAATATTCCCGTGTCTACAAATATACCGATAAAAATACATCACTATTTAGTCCGACAAACAAAATCTTATACCGCTCAGTGTTCCCAGAGGACTCGTAAAAGAGGTGATAAAGCGTTGCCTCCACATCAACGGTTACCTCTGAATACCGGTTTATATCTTACCCACTATCCAAGCGCGAATAATGAGCCCCATTCCTATATTTCGCATCAGTATTCATAGTACAATATTGGTTTAGAATAGGAAAAATAGTGAGATGAATTTCGTCCGCTCAGTGGGTGGCCCTGACAGTTGTGAATGGAAACTTGTATTGGTTGAATCGAGGAATTGACGAGTAAAAGAAGTATTTATTGTAGCTTCGTCCGGAGCGTGAGTGGTTCCCGCATGTAAGGCTACGTTTTATTGATGGAGAGTTTAACACATACATAGCTACAACGATAACCTGCTCTCCTGTATAAAGGTCACCTAAAAGAAAAAAAAAATTTTTGAGTACCTTAATGAATGACAAAAAGCATTTTAGATTATAATTAACAATGAAGTTACGTGTTTTCATAGTAAGAAATTGAGATGGATAATAGTGACTGCAGAGATGAGTAAAAAGATGTATGTATTTAAATATGTACATTTATTATAAAGCTATTTTTTGCTGTGTTAATATATTTATCAATGATTGGTCTTCTTATTTGAAAAGAAAAAATAAACGAAGTAAGCAATATTTTAGACATATATGATTATAAATAGTGGTGTTCCACATTTAGGACAGTAGCATAATACTGAGTATTTTTGTTCACAGATTGTTAGCAGTTCATGAAATTGTAGACGGCTTAGAAAATGTGATTTATGTCTTCTTAGTTTCAGAGAGTAATAAGAAAACCGTCAAGAAGAATATGCACGAGACATAACACCATGAAGATGTGAAATGTTTTATTGGTATTTTGTTGCTGAATAACCACTGTCCTTCGTGGTGGCCAATTTGCCATACATGACAACGGCGAAGGAGAATAGCTATGCCAAGCCAAGAATTCATTTACCGACACCTCCATGTCAATGACAACTAGCACTTGGAGGACAAGTTTGCCAAAATAAGACCAATGGTTGTTATTTAATGCAAAGTTCATAGAATTTTCTCGGGTTGAGGAATACTAAAGCGTAATATACAAGTAACAAGCCAAAATACTTTATTATGGTAGACATGATTGCAATCAACATTATAAAAGAAAATCGATTCACTTCGGGTTTAATTTCTGGATTGATGCTACTCGACTTAGATATGTCCTAGAGCCATATTAAGGAACTTCGTCATTGTGCAATCTCTGATATACGAATGTGGGCTTGGGTGCGAGAGTGGCACTAACGTTTTGTGACGTGCTGATGTCACGTGAATACGTTGCCTGTTTTTCGACAACTTATTTACCGGGACGCCTTTGCTAGGGGGAGCAAAAAAACATCTTTATTGTACGGGAACCATCACATCAAATAGGACGTCTAACTGTCCTCTCACTTCTTCAAAGGTGCTGTCGAAAAAGGGTTCAATTATGTACCTTATGTTGTTTTTTCTAAACAATGTAGAGACTTTATATGGTATGTAATGGTGTTTTTATTCAATAAAAATAAGGAGTTGATTTTGCCTTTTAACTACCTAAATTTTTATTCACGTTCTTCTACGAAATTTTTACTACCTATTATCCAATATATAGGTAGGACAGTGTTTTCCCTGAAAACCTTTCAGTCTTTCAGTCCAGATTTTTTTAAGTATTATTACAAGCATTTTAATGCTAACTAGATAAATAAAAAGACGAGTTTTTCGATAACAAATAAGTAGTTTCAGGCTCATCTGGGTAGGAAATTTTACCAACACACATTGACCTTTTACTTTAGAAGCGAACTTAAATGTTGGTCCTGGTTTCTCCTGGCAAGGGTGTGCGTGATGACCATCTTCTCCTTCATGGAGAAGTACTTGTGTATAAGATAGGTATAGACCTTTTGTTCAAGTTGGTACCAGGACAGCATAGTTCCACACGATGACTTCTTTGTCGTTGGTAGGTGCTCACGTTGTAAATCTGCTATAATACCAAGGCCCATCACATCCTTATTTAAGTGTTCTAAATAAGAATGTGATCCTACACACATTGTTCTAATATTTACGCTTCAAGATCTTGGTAAAGATTCTTAATATTTGGAAGAGGACCATATCGGCAACCGCCTGGCTACGTGGGAAACAAATGTTAGTGCTATGCCGTATCCACCGGGCTCCGGTAAGAGAGGAAGACTTAAAAGGAAACCCAATAAGGAAGGATATGCGTTCTAATAGTCTTACTACGCAGGATGCTGAATCGACTTCCAGGAGCAGACGACCAGGAGTAACGCTCATGATTCATTGATGGCTAACGATAGATAAATGGCTAATTATGATGATAACCATAGTGTAAAAGCAGATATTACTTAATCGTTACTATGCTCTATTACAATGAGCCATAAGAGCTTTATTTGCCACACCCGAAAAACCGTGCTACCTTGACTGTTTTTCAGCGCTAAAATTACTTGGTTAACTATGAACAAGCTTTTAGCTTTAACGTGTCGCGGTTTCCGTACAATAAATAATGTAGCCTATATGGTAACATGCAATTAACGGAAATAAAAGATGAAAAGTACGCGCTCGACTTTATTAATGAGGGGCGTTCCGTTGGAGAAGTAAGATTATCGTAAAATAACAAATTAATAATATTAATATGCTTGTTCAAGTTCAACAAGTAACTGGCCTTCGTCTCACTTCATGTTGAATGATGATAAAGCAGTGAAAGTCTTCCGACTCGAACGCCTTAGACACTCTAATCGGTAGAGCGACCCTGGGGGCGGCAGATGCTCCCGGCGTGCACGCGAGGTAGCTACTTCCGAATTTACCAATTATTTTTGTTTTAACGACAAAAAAACGCGCGCACATTAGTACAATCAAATAAAAAGGAATTAAAAAATTAGAAGTCGCTGGAAGACAATTAGGCTAAGTCATTTAGCTCAACGTTTAACCAGATGGCTAAACGCCTTGCAGTCATTTTGTTAAATTGGATATTAATGATTTTTCTTAAACAGCTTTAATTCTGAGTGGTCATAAAAATTACCTCGAACCTACCACGCGCCAAACGTACATAGATAAAACAAGTAATCTGAGGTATACATCTAGGTAAGTAATTATCTCTCTCACATCAACTCAAGCTGTATAAGCTATCTTATAAATGTACCTAACATTAAAAGTAGGCACCAATATTCGATTTATTGTAGTTGCTATATCAACACCAGATTTTCACAATGGAGCGAGTTGACGACAAAAAAATAATAAAATCGAAAGGTGCCCGACAACTCGCGCGCGCCCGCTAGTTTCACACTAGCCAGCCACATTCTCTCGCTAGAGGCACAGAGTAAAGAATTTCCTGTGTGCTAAACGACCCACAAAGCGGCCAACAACAGTATGCCGTATGTGGTATGTATATTACATACATACTATTACAATTTCTTATTTAAGAATAACAATTACCTAATCTACATTCAAGTGGATTCAAAATAATTTCTTTACGTTGTGACGTAAAGAATCCACTGTACTTTTTAAAGAATTTTATTTAATAAGGTACAAAATAACTTAACCACACGATTTATATCATACTGTATACGATGCCTGATTTAATTATAAGCCTATTATTATACGAGGCGCATTGTACCTAAAACAATGACCCAGAAGGAAATAATTAGTTCGGCTAATTTGATAGCTATGGTACAAGAGATGGAGAATCTATATATTATATTAGTACCTAAATATACCTATACTTACCGCGTAGATGCTGCAGGAAAGCAATTGCATATAAGATTTTTAGTTTTTTAAAAAAAGATTATATTATACAACATGTAAATTAAATAACTAACACCCTGAATACAGGTGGTTTGGGATTGGCTTCAAAGTTGATTTAAAAAAAATTTGAAATCAACTCAGAAGCCGATCCCAAACCACCTGTATTCAGGGTATTGGTTATTTAATACCTGCTGTTTTGCAACGCCTATAATATTTCCCTGAGTGTACCTAATGATAAAAAAAAATCGGGAGTGGTCTCCCCTTGACTTTCTCCTATACCGGAAACGACTCAAAGGTTGATAGAAACCTTATATTTTGATGTCATACATGCATGTTAAATTTTGGTCACCCATCCGACTACCGACCGCGCACTTGGTTGCTTAACTTTCGTGATCGACGGCTCAAAATTTGATAGAAACCTTATATTTTGATGTTATACACGTATGTTAAATTTGGTTGCAATAAGTTAAAGCATGCTCGAGTTATTGTGCTAACGCACACAGACATAACTCCAAACAAAATATTTTTGGACTCAGGGAGGTCCAAAACGTGTAAATCCGTCAAAATCACGAGGTCGAGATTTTTTTAGGATTACAAGACTTCCTCTATACTACGTACGAGAAAGTAAAAAAAATCAGATCGTATCGTATTCGCCCCGAATAAATTTTGTTTGTATGTATCTATTGTATGTCAATTTAATATAACAAGCGAAACATATTTTACTAGAAACTAAAATATTATTTGCCATAAATCGCTTACCCGGACCTTTAACTGTCCTGAGGGCTTAGACAAGTGACCATTGATACATAACGAGAAGATATCGAAATTCGTCGTCATCGGCCTATTGATTGGTTATCTACAGCGCCTTAGCTTGGGCTTGCTGCTTATGTGATTAATTTAAGGATGGCTTAAGTCAAGAAGCTTGTATTTTTCCTATAGTCAATCTCTAAGTCAATGTCATGTATATTTTTCTTATCGATCTTCGTCATCGTTTCAATTACAACACAGTTACTTTGTCTACGGGCCCTGGTTGTCAACTTTTGTTTGTTTGTTCACGGAAAGTTAGTTTTTGGGTATGATGCTTGAATGTAGGCGACAGAGTGGCTACCTGTTTATTTGAGGCACTGCATGGCCAATACTGCTAGATGGTCACTTTATGTGCCACCAAAAGTTACCTTAATCTCTGGTGAAACCCCTTTTCCAAATATAAGCATGTTCGCGATGCACTTAAAAATCACTTGCATGGTAACTTCTAGTTCTAAGAAGTACTATAGTTGTTATGATTTCATTTCACTCATTATCAAGAGCACGCAGCATTAATATTCCTTTCCTTGACACATTCAGCTCTCGGTTGAGACAATTACCACCTACATACTAGGATTATTCTTAAAACGATTACGAAAATCGCATGCTCAATGGTTTTGATACCAAGAAGTCTATTGCACAATGTGATATGACTCTTATTCCGTCGGCAGAAGGATCACTCCTTCTCCTTCAAATTGCACGATGTCTTTTCTCAGTATTCTATAATAGGTTATTCAATAATTGGCTTATGTTCTTGCATTACGCAATTTCTCCGCCAACTCAGCAAAATAATAATTATATAGGTAAGTAAAATAATTATTTCGTCCTGAAATGGTAATAGGGCTGTTGACGATTTAAAAATACTTAGCAAAGTCCATTCAAATAAAGCGCTTTTTCATGTCATTTCATATGCCTGCCTCTTTTCACTGCACAATCCTAGATGTGAGTTTACGGCATTTTGTACCCAGTAAATTATTGGACTGCATACATGTTCAGTCGAAAATAGAACGTCGGTTGTATCCTCAAAAGTCTGCTAACTTTAGCAAAGCAACAATGCCAAAACAAACCAGGCGTCAAAATAACAACTCACCGGGCGAGTGTAAATAGTGTTTGTAGGAAGCAATTTACTGCGGCGAATTAAGGCCAGTCTTACTAAACAGCGAAATAAGCGAGAATTACTCCCTTAAAGAACTTCTTGGCCTAAATGGATAGCACTCTTATAGTTTCCTTAAATCTGGTTACAAATATCTTTCACGTGGAGAATACGAATACTTATTTAGATACTAAAAAATATTTTAGTTGAGTACCAACTTAAATAACATTTCAAGGAAAACAATGTTATTTCAAAAACATAGCATGGTTTATTCAACGATAATTAATGTAGAGTGCAAGAAAATGAAAATAAATATAATCTATATATCTATATATATATATATATATATATATATATATATATATATATATATATATATAAAATTCAAAGTCCTGACTAATTGATTGAGATATTAACGATATATTCGACAGTGACGACAGAGCTAAACTTGTAGCCTACCATTGTGTTAACGCAGCCGCCCGGGTTGCGGAAGATGCTCGGTTCGATTCCCGCCTCGGGCAGGTCGATTTTTTTCAGTGTGATTTTTCTAGTCTAAAAAATATTTACGCGTGTGTAAATGCAAAAAATGTTCCAAAATATCAATGTAAAAAAAATAGGTACTTATATTGGGTTAGATTAAGTTCACTGCGATCTATGCGAGCGTGCCGCGGTAGCGACGCGACGCCTACGCACCAGAAACGTCTTTTTTTGTGTTTTACTGAAGAGCTAATTATTTAAGAGCTAATAGTATTTTGGGCTTTTCGAAGTATTTTAACTTAAATATAATAAAATTCAAATAATGTAAAGGATGCCGCGTGATGCCGGCCATGTAGAATAGCATCACCCCATATCCTCCAATGGGTCTAGTAGAAGGCGACTAATGGATAAGCAAAGGGGTATTGATCACGATCACCTTAATCCATCGACGATTATTAATATCCAGACACAATTGATTTTAATTGTGTTCTCGCGCTCCTGAGCGCGAACGGGGCTTAACGAGTTAAACTCCGTCCACCAATCTGCATTAGGCAAGCGTGGAGGACTACTGCCAATTCCTCCTTCGTTGAAAAGAAGAGGTCTTGTGTCCCAGCGGTGGGTCGAATTACCTATAAAGGCTGTGATGATGATGATGATAATGAAATTTTGTTGACATTTTGACCTTATGATATATATACGATAATTACTTTTAAACTTTTGCGTTGCATGATTAACATGAGCAAAAACAGGAATTAACGCGATTTAAATTAGATAGTGCCTGACGTTTCAGAAGGTTTACACCGACGGTGGTCACAGGCGGACTGGAGAACACCGATGTCTTCACTCCGTATGTGAGGTAGATTCATACTCCTCTACCCACAGGATGTTTTGTCAGACACACTACTGTGTCCCTATTCTGTGTGTCCGTATTCTGGCGACTTATTTACGATGTTCAAATAATATGTACCCTCGTTCGGCCTTATCATCACTTTACATCACGTGAGGTGAAGGTCCGGAGCCCCTTTCAAAGTTAAAAAAGAAATAACTTTCCCAATAACGCTCCAATTTCGAACTCCAATGTCAGGTTTTAAATACATCCGTAAATATATCGACAGAAGAAAAATCTAAGCAAGATAAGTTCAAGATAAATCTGCCTTTACTCATTTAGCAGAAAGTCGACTTCACGAATCGTCTACCATGTCGTAAATACTTTAAAATTCATAGAATACGTTTCTAGATCAGTTATTTTTCCGTAGCTCTGCACTCGCGCTAGCAACGGGAGGTGATTAAGTAATTTAGATGTGCCTACCTGACACCACTAATTGGCTTGTTAGCATCGTTCGAGCTAATGATTTCACTTGGCGTCTTATAGTTCGTAATAATACTTCTGATGTATGTCTTCAGTGTTAATACAAACAAGAAACGTTGGTGGCGTAGTGCATAAGGGCGTTGTGTCCCAGACGCGCGCAATGAATAGTGTATATTACGGCATGCTCAACTAGAACCATGTTATGTAGTACGGCCGCTAAACGCGACACTCTAGTCTTCCTATAAACTCGGCGATTCGACCGATCTCCTTAGATTGATATATCTGTGGTTGTGTGTGAAGTCGGCCAACCCGCACCTGCCCAGCGTGGTTGACTAAGGCCTAATCGCCCCTAATGTTTGGTAGGCTCAAGCCCCTCGGTGGGGGCATTTTTTGAGCTGTTGATGATGAATACAAACAAAAACAAATGACATCACCTCCTGGCAAACCAGCATATTAGGGTCCTGTGGGATATCAACTGGTATAATCCCATATAATTATCGGAAATCACTTCCGACTATAGGTCGTGATAATGTTTCACCACAACACAGAACAGGTAATTGAAACAAGAACACGAAGAATGAAAAACATTAATTAGGTAAATAGTTTAAGAATACCTATTTGGAATCTGTTACAGATAAACACATTTATTATAATTAAGCAATTACCAGGTATGCTAGTAAGTTTTTTATTCTTGACAAATTCTTGATCTTGAGATTTGCCAGTTATGACGATTACTTACGGACAGACCATACGGTGGTCTACCACAAGTAGTATAAACTCTTTGAGAACGTTAATTTATTAGAGATTTACAAATCGTTTATGTCTCTGTCACCCTGGCACTAGATGAATGAGACAAAACACTTTTTAACAAGGTAATAGCTAAAATAAGTTTATTGAGTGTTTATGAATAAGGCTGTTAGTCTTTAGTTCATATTTTATAATATCACGGGGGATATTATAAAGTTCTATATAAGTTTATACACTGTGGTATCGCCGGACAAACGTGCAAGTTCTTCCTAATAAACATCCGCCCTTATCTAACCCAGGTATCTGAATGTAGCAGGTAGGTAATTGACCGTCCGAAAAGCTCTTTGCATGGTTAATACCTAAGTTAGTACTTACGTAATATTGATTTAGGCAATTCAGTTTTGTGTACCTCTCGCTTGATCAATGAAGCAAGCATGTGACCTTTCCTAGAATTGAAATAATTTTAGATCTTCTGCTGTGATAGAGATCGGTTGGGAGGGTTACGTGGGTAGGGTTGTGATTGGATTCGTATGAAACAAACAGTACCTAAATGAATAAATAAATTTAGAGTTTGACATAGCTACTGACTGACACACTATATTAGCATTGGACTTCGACGCGGGAAATAATGTAGGTAGTAGGTTTTACTGACACTTGTTGGCAGCAGTGGCTATATTAACAAGTAATTTATTAATGTCGTATTTCAATAACGAAACGAAAACGTAACGAATTTGTAACAAAATTATAATGTGTTATCAGGAAAATATCTGTAACATGTTTGAGTTGAAGAACGAGTGAAGGGCAGTGATGAGTATCCACATTTGACGGTTTGTGGTTGTGGATGCATATCATTGCTCTATAAGCTCATTTTAATTATTAAAATTTAATTAGTCAAATAAGTTAGTTACTTATGTAAACAAAAAATGTTGCTCAGTTTTGTTAATATTAGAGGCATATATTGTTGGGGTATAGTTTGAACTCTGAACATAGTCATGTACATGTCATGTATGTATTATTAACTTATTTTATATCTGGAACTTGTTATGTGTTTTAACTAATAAAAAAAAATCTGCAGCCCGGACTGTTGAGATGATTTTGAGTGATCCTGGTTGTTGACTTTTGCGTAAGATTGATTACTGAAAGATTGTTAAGGTTTTGGGTTTGGTGCACCTTTTATTTAGGCGACAGGTTGGCACCCTGTCACTATTAGGAGGCACTGCATGGCCCATACTGCCAGATGTGGCTTTATGTGTAATAGAATGTTACTTAAGGCTCTGCTCAACCCCTCATGGGTGATAACCCATTAAATAAGTAAGTAACATACTATCGTATGTATGTATTTCAATATTAAATGGACATCGTAATATAAGTACCACGGCGACTGTTTTATGGAGCGTTTTTTCCCTAATCATGCCTTAGGCAATTCTCTTCAAACAAGAAATGGAATTCTCTACCAGCACAAGTATTTCCTCCTTTTCAAAATCCTTCAAAAGCGGGAGAACCTTACAGAGCGGAAAGACGATGATAGCTAGTGAAGCAGGTGTTAATGAGAGATCTTCGTTGTCAGCGTATTCGTAGATATAAATTGATTGAGAAAGATAGTATTTGTAATGAAAACTGCTTGTGAAAAATATTAATTGTTCGCGTTGGCGCGAAGATCGTAGTTGAGCAATTGAAGGTGTTGACGTTTCGCTGCGCGCCGTCCTCTGTCAGTCTTACCGGGCGTAAATATTATAGGTACTCCTACTACTTAGGGTTGTCAACAGCACCTCTTGAACTATCTTTCATCGCATCTGGACTCCACTTCTGCTTTCCATCACGTGATAGAGTTATTTCCTAGACTGGTGCGATACTGAACGTGTCACTAACGGGGCCAAATGTAAATCAACAACTTTCGACAGCACGCGGGATCACCAGCTTAACGTACCTTCCGAAGAACGGAGGAAAATCGAGTTTAAAATTTTTCGGTCACCCATCCGACTATCGACCGCACACTTAGTAGCTTAACTTTCGTGATCGTTACGAAGAACCAATCGAGCGCCATCGACCGTATCCAAGCACAACAGACGTCGTCCACATGGAGAAATGTTTATAGGCAGTAGAGATTTTATTACAGTCATGCATGGCATTGCGTCTTCACGGAAATCCTACATGCATGGCATGGCTATTAAAAATCTTAGTAAGTACCATAACTCACACTTATCATGCACAGGGCTTCCTGTTGCACGGAGGAGCAGAGAATAAATGCTATTTAAATATTTAATAGTGCTGTGTGCGCGGATATCTGAAAGTTTGAACGTTTCTGCTTGAATATAAATTCATAGTCAAATAGCGGAGAGTATGTTAACTACAAAAGCAATCGTCTTTTTTTATAAAGCAATAGTATTTTTTTTTTATATTAACGTTTCTGCTTGAATATAAATTCATAGTCAAATAGCGGAGAGTATGTAACTACAAAAGCAATCGTCTTTTTTTATAAAGCAATAGTATTTTTTTTTATATTAAAAAGGGTAAGTGACCCCTGTAAGTGGAGTACAGTCTAAATAAATGCGAAAATAGCTAATGCAAGAACGACTATACGCGCTGCAGTAGCAACCCTTGGTTTACCGACCCTGCCACTCGGTTTACCTACGATGTTCCTTTACGCCTCTTTTTTATGACTCGGGATTCTAAGAAGGAGGGAACAGGCGTATTAACTATACATACTTTTGTATATTGTATTGAATTTGTTGGTATACAATAAAGTGTAAATAAAAAATAAAAACAATGTATTTATAGTTAAGTTAACTTTAAGTTTTATTGAAAGAAATTCACATTTAAATACTAACATAGTACTGTAAATTAATATAATCAAATCAAGTAATATTACAATTCATCTCATTCGTGTCAGTTGAGTTAAGAAAGTGAGACTGCTGAAAGATAAAGCATGCTACGATTCATTTTACTTAGTAAAATAATAATATATTTCTACGCTCACACCAATTATCTAGCCCAAATTAAGTATCTTTAAGAACTTGTGTTATGGATAATAGATAACGGATAAATATACATAATAATATAGATTTTTTTTTAATAAATAAATATACAAACAACCATGACTCATGAACAAATGATCGTATTCATCACACTAACTGATGAACTGATTTGCAACTACCAGGACTCGAAGCCGGACCGCCCGATGTGTAGGCAGCGTTACTGACCACTCCACCACGGCGGCGTCATAAAAATATGACGTGTAATTTGTATTCGTATGTTAATTCATAAGATTATTTGATTAGCAAACCTGTATTAAAAATTTACGACTTGACATACCGCTTTTAACTAACTTTAGTGTGACAAAGATGCAGCTTAATGGAAACAATGAGCGACCAACAAAGTTCAGTGCATTCAATGTTCAACTTTAATATTCTGCGGTCTGGACTCGGAACAATAAATAAAACGCTCTATCCCACTACGGTTATAGTCGATTTTGCAAAAACAACTCTATGCGCTTTGATGCTGGTATTATCTGAGATACGTATGTAATTATTGACGTTTGTAAAATACTCGCAAAATTTCTTGTGAACCTGCTTGATAAAAAGATACCTTATGAGCTACGTATATGGAGATATTGAACCGGCTCGTTAATTGAACCATAGCTTTGTATTTTCAATCAAACGACAGTTTTAATAATGTAACTGGCTTTAGCTCGTCATTGGTCAGGTGAATAGCACATGTCGGCTACTACTAGTTAACTAATTTTCTTTTTACTTAATTCAAAAATTTGATTAATGACTTTTTGTGTTCTGTGCATGATCTCATTTATGGGAATTTCAAAATTGGCATTCTTTAAATGATAGTCAAATATTGGATATTTAAGTAGAAAACATTTAATGGCCAAAATTGTAATAAACGAATCGTTCCCTCAAAATAAAGATGGGTTCATCGCTTCGGTGTCCCACCTGTCTCAGAGCAACAATTCCGACTCTAGAATAGTACAAATTTCTACTCGGTATAATCTTGTTTTAAGCCCGCTTGTCTGCACCGACTTTATTATCAGCTAAAATTGATTAGATTTCATTAGGAGTCATCACTACAACGAACTATGCAATCTTAACTACCACCGGACTCATAAGATGTGAATACCTAACTCTCCAACCAACAAACGTTGACCTATTCAATTATAATAATACAATTTTAGCTAACTGGTCAGTTCCATCAAAACGCCTACAAAGCGCTTTGGCTTTACATGTTCACAGCAAACATTGGCTACTGTGGTTTAGCTACATTAGCTCTAAACAGGGCCGTAAGCTCATTAGCTTAATATGATAATAGTCTACCATATTCCCATGCAAATTGGTTAAGCTCTCGCTGTAATTAGTGTTGCCCAAATGCAAGAACAAGACGAGACTTGGCTAGTCTTGGTCTTGGTCTTGCGCCAATACACCTGGTCTTGGTCTTGGTCTTGGTCTTGCGCTCCCAGTCTTGGTCTTGGTCTTGGTCTTGCAGCAAGAGTCTTGCAAGTCTTGCAATTACCTATTAGACTATTGCTATTTATTACAGTTTACTTTAGATCTTAGGAATTAACATAACCATAGTAAAGTCCAATCAGATTAATAAATGTCTGAAGATTTGATAAGAAATTCGATAACTGCCACATGGTTATCAACTGAGCTATATCCCGTTTTCCATGGGAGTAACTGTTTCTTAATAAACATTTACGCTTTATAAGCTTACATGTGCTAAAACATGTAAAAAACAAATTAATTACAATTAATTGACTGTATTTTAAAGAACAATATCTCTCTAGAAAGAGATTGAAACCTCAACTTATATGAAATTTAATAAAAGAGTTTTACGTTTTATCATTTATTTCAATAAAAAATAAAATACAATAATGTATTCGTTTCCATTCTAAGCACACTGAAACTTATTTATTCTTTGGAACACCTGTGCTCTTAAAACTATACCTAGGCCCTGTGGCGGCAATCAATTAGTGTCAAATGTTGTGATTTCGGCGCGGCGGGACCGATTGTTGTATGTGATTTCAAAAGAAGCCGCCGGCGCGTGTATCATCACCATGTACTTCCGAAAAGCGGCAAATTTCTTTGAGAAGTCAGTACAAAACCTTTGTGCCGCATTATCAAAGTGCCGATGGTTAAAACAAAACTATGCATGCACTCTGTGTTGATTTTAATGGTTATTTTTTTATTCGCTATGTATGTTTATGGTAGGTATTGGTCGTAATGCGCATAGGTCCAGTTTTTCATATTCTTTGATACAGTTTTTTGCGTCTCATAGAATTCCTAAGCTTACCTATACACAGAACTGTTATACCTAACTACTCCGTGAAATAGCGCTAAGTCCTAGCTGCAAGACGCAAGAGTCTTGCGGGATTAGTCTTGTTCTTGCTCAAGTCTTGCACGGTCAGTCTTGGTCTTGGTCTTGCTAAAAATACGCGGTCTTGTTCTTGGTCTTGGTCTTGCATTTTTGCAAGACCAAGACCAAGACTGCAAGACCAAGACTGAATTTGGGCAACACTAGCTGTAATTAATTGAGAATCTTTTGCATTTACCCTCGTTTGTGTATCAACTTTCATCGTTTTATTTTTAAGCACTATAAACAGTACCAAAAGTACTGTCAGAATTCGGCGTTTGGGATTGATTTGTAAATATTTAATTTAAAATTGTTGTTTATACGACATGGTGTTAAAGTTTCACATAAATCTATTGCACTCCAAGCCTAGTAGATGAAGGTGCAGATTGATGCCATGCCTCTATTTAAAAGCGCTAGGAACCGGATATGAGGTGATTTGTTAAATTATTTCTTGCAATAATATTATGTTGTTAACTGTTAATAAGTTTATGAAACTAGTAAATAAAATGGTATGAGGAATATTCTTAAATTACTTCTACAATAACATTAACATTTGAACCGTCCTTGTCTAGTCATACCTTCCCGCAAACTGACAAGGCTACTCCCTAAGGTGTTCCCTTATCATCCATCCCATTGTCATCCCAGACAACGCCCAGCTAAGTTGGACGCGTGACTATTAGTTCGAAGGTAAAGGACGGAATAAGTGTTTGAAAAGTTTAGTCACTTTTACCGAATTAATGGAAAGATGCCAAGACTGCCTTTAATCAGCACGTAAATATATTATCCACCAAATTCTCAAGGCTACTTAAAAGTCATGGTCTTACAAGAATAACAAAAGTAAACAAGAGTATTTATTAGCAGTTTGTGTTGACATCAGTATTATCCTAACCACAAAGGATATATTTTTCATTAGGGATTTTGCTAAATTGTGAGTTTTCTTATACCCCAACTTTCGTTGTAGAATTAAGAGACATGTAGCAAATGGAGATAAAATAAAAATTTCGATAGACACAAAGTTCCCACTTGGTGGTTTAGCAACATTAGCTCTAAATAGAAACGTAGGCTCATTAGGCTAATGCGCTGATAGGCCATTTATATGCAAACTGGGGAGTGCTTGTTGTTGGCTTCGGCGAAAGAAGTATTAATGAGAACTGTTTATCAGAAGCTTGTATTGGAAATTACAATGCTTAAAAACAGGTACGGTCTCCAATGTTTTTGTCTATACATAGAGTCACGCCTTTCTCCCATATCCCACATTTAGAGAAGCTGGAAGTGTTTAGAATAGTGATCATTATTTTCTAAGTCCTTTTATTTCACTACGCAAAGGACCTCAACAGGCATGTATGGGATTTAGTATTTGGGCACCTATGAATAATACTAAAACCTTTGCCTTTTTATTAACATCATATACATTTGAAGTTCAGATTAGAAAACCATTCATTATATCAGATAAGAATTCTGATATATGAGAATGTGAGTGTGCTGCGTGATTGCGCCGGACACCTTCACAACTTAAATATTTCAAAGACTGTTTATCATTCTTCTACGTTATGCTAAGTTCTCCGTAACGATACTGTAAGTATGTTTGTGGAAACAGCCCATAAACTTCATAAAATGGCCGAAGTCAACCTAAATAAAACATTTACTAACTACATTGTCGTTTTCTTGTAACTCTTGTAATATTACTTGTTATTTACGAGACTTAAATTACTTTATTAAGTGTGAATGTCCTTGAGTCAGTGTGTTTGATTTGTAATATTATATTATTGCGTGTTGAGAAACTCGGTGATGTAATGAGGCGTCGCGAAACAATCACAGTAAGGAATATTGACCTTGGTCAAACACGAATGATTTTTTTTACTAAGAAATTTGTTCATTTTGAAATTTGGTCTTCTATATGTTATATCTCCCAAAGGTGAACATATATGTCGATGGATATAGAGGGAGAGGAGGATCGCAGAAAAGATGGATAGGTTGTGTGACAGATAATAAGGCAAAGAAAGAAGTTAACGATTTGTTTGTGTACAGATATGCTAGTCATCTAATTCAAGATCCTGAACTGTTGTACCACAGAGCTTTGATGTTTGTGTGTGCCGCCCTGCTGGGTCAGAAGATGGTGAGCCCTGATCGTTGTTCTGTGGTTTGTAAGAACAGTGGCTCCATTTATTACAAGTAACATGTGTTTCTTTATGAGATAAAATACGTAAAAGATGTGTTTTGTTTTTGCACCTTATTGTATAAGTTTTGCACGTATTTCACTATTGAAGCATTACGTCTGCGTTCCGCGCTCAAATGAAAACAATTAGGAGTAACCGGTGAGTAGGTAGGGTCACTTTCATTGTTTGGACTGCAATGCGATAACAGCCGGTACAGTTTCGCTACTCATAAACAATTTTAATCGCCTTTTGTTCCGGTTTCTGCTTACCACTTGCGACCCATTGTTCATTCCAACGTATTCGCGAGCATCCATTTCCAACTGTCCGTTGTACATCGCTCGGATTGTTCGCAGATTGAAACGCCAAACTGGAAACCGCCGCGGAATGCATCAATGTCACCGGGTAAACAACAGTCGCAAGCGCAAAGTGTGGGATTTCAGACCGAAATGAAACTTCGGAGAATACGTAAGTGGAAAGAAAAAAGCGAAGAATAGTTTGGTGTCAGATGCAACGACAGTTCGCGGTACAAGTCTCAGAAACTTTGGACTCGGGGGAACAACTTGGTAGCTCTTGGTACTATTCGTTCGTAGTAGGTTCGGGGGTCTCACGAAATAAGATGGATCGTCTAATATCAAACTGAGAAAATATATTTAATAATTCATTCGGCAATATCAAAATAATTTGTACCCATACTTAGCTCGTAATGCTTTATTGAAATTCAGAAACGGCTCCTTGCATAAATAATACACAAGCTTCGGTGGACTGAATTGTGAGAACGTGACATTGAAACTTACTGAAAACGTTCATAAGTGCTCGCATCAGGATGTTACGCCATAATGGGCTTATACGCTCGAGTAATACAGTTAAATTTAGAAAATTATTGAATGACTTTCAAGCGTCGAAGATAAGTTGCTGACGTGAGGAGCGTTAAATAGGCAGGTTATTGTTTATTAAAATTTAGGTCATTCCTCATAAACGATTGGGTTTGAATTCGTTTGGTAGGGATCGGTGTTTATTTTCATTCAAAATACGATCGTGCTCAGTGTGGTGTGAAGCCAGATTTATGGCGATTGCGGAACAGACGGTATTGCAGTCTGGGCGAGGTGCGTAGATCTATATGCATAGGAGCACTCTGAAGTCGCGGGGAATCTTAATTGTGCTCCATTGAGAGATTCCAGCGCGCGGCGTCTTTATTTTTGAATTGCAAAGACTTGTTGCTCTCACGTACCAGTGCGAAGGTTAACCGTGATTCACATTTGTCCAGTTTAGCAATTCCTTGGCAATGCTTTTGTTCCATTTACTAGAAATGAAATCTGGAAACAGTTGTGATATAATTGAGTTTTACTGATCGCTAGACTAGTTATTTAATGTAACAGCGCGCGGTTTGCAAATCAATAAACGGATGTGTGCCAAACGTCGTTCGAAGTCGTTATTAGTCGTTCATATTCTCAATAATCATAAATTTGGGTTGTGTTTCCGAAGATCGGAGAAACAGCAAAATGTGAGTCATTTGCGAATTTAGCTAGTCCATAGAATAGCTAGTTTATTACATTTTGGCAATTTGTTACAATAAACAAGAGACATGTCCAGCTTTAGATTCCACTTCTGAGAATTCCAACAAATGTTTTGACTATTGGCTCCTTTTATCTTCGAAATGCCCACTATAACTTAAAACAAAATATGCGGTGACACAATAATACTTGGCTAGAAAAGGGTCCGCAAACCTACTGGGAGTCAATGACATTTGACGAACGTTCCATAGAAGTCATGACCTCTTCATCTTCCTCTGTAAATACAATCAATATACTACCTGTGCATACAAATCAGTTTACAATATCAGTAGCTCTTGAGCTGAAGACTGAAGGTTCAAAGTTAATTGAACTCTCTATGATAACTTTAACCCTTTATGAACAGCCATTCAATTAAGGGCTTGCATTGTTAGTATAGAACGGTTGCAGATAGATTCATTAAGCCTACGATAGCCGGAGAGTTTAACGCTATTGCCATATCAAATACACATGTATATTTCTATGCTTCCGGTTTATATGGATTTATAGGCCTATTCGTATTCGTTGTCGCATTAAAAAAAAACATGGGCGTCACACGTTTTAATGCATCGAGGGAGTGCTTAACGACAAATTCATGGCAATAGACCTAATGATGAGGTGGATATCATAAAATTCTCAACGTCTTACAGACCACAAAGCTTTATTTCAATGATTCTCCATAGCTACTCATCAACACGAATGCTTAACACCATTTTCACTGCACAAAATCCACTCCGAAACAATTTCGAATTATCGAAACAAAAATCTTCATCCAGATGCCATGGTTTCCCGCCAACCATTACCTTTTGTAATTGGATAATTTAATACACACGAAGCTCACTTTTTTACTCGGACAAGAGGCGTTTTATTTTTTCTAATAGCCAACTTTTTGTTTTCAGTATTAAATACATTGGTTTGTTGGTTTCCGTACCGCGCGATTGGGATTTCGTTTATAACAACAAAATGTGCCATTATTACAGCAATCTCTTTCCTAATCGTTGTTACAAAAGAATTCTTGGAGAAGAAAAAAGTCATCGGCATCAAAATGTCTACATCGAACTCTGATGGAATTTAATTAGAAGGGTCATTGATTCCACTGCAATTTGCTCAAAGGATATTTCCACGCAGCGTAATATCGAGTAAGTGGTTAAATAAATTGTAAAACTAGGATTTCCTACGCTAATTACGTGGCTTCTGCGTTTACATTGTGAATATAAATGAGTGAAATAACGATGTGGAGTACTTAAATCGCATAAACATTGTACCATTTCTGTATGGTCTAAAGCACAGATAATATAATACTGTATAAACTAACGTACCTATAAACCAAGTTTTTAATTTATGTTGAGATGTTTGAATGTAACAATTGACAATTGAACAATTGACAAACTAGGGTAGATATAAAATCTTTTTCGTCGCAAAAAAAGGTACTATAAGCTGCACTCAACACCTATGGGAAGGGGGCATCATGACCATTCCACAGTTGCATATTCATCATCATCATTTCAGCCGAGATACGCCCACTGTTGGAATTTTGGACATACTTCAAGAATCTCAAACTCGATCGGTCCTGCGCTGCCCGCATCCCGCAAGTCGCATTATGTTTAGAAAATTGATAACAGTTAATTTACGCGAATTTTTATCATGTAATTTAGAAAATCATAATTAAATTTTTAATTACGCTTAGCGAAATTTGGATTCTCTCACCTTCTATTTCTGTCTAATTTGTCTAATTAGTTGGTCTTATCGTCCTTTAAGCAGAGGGTCACCGTGATTCCGTCCCGTCGCTCTTTAATAATTACCCATAACTCTATACCTCGAATTTAAATTACTTAAACTTTCATTATCTTGGAGTTTAAATCTTGGGAGAAATGCCGACCTAGATACAGTCAAACAGTATTCGCAGAAATGTGACGTGACGGTTCGAGATGAAGATACGTTAATACGAATTACTATTTACGAGGTGTGGTTTAAAAGAAGATATAGTGACAAGAATTAAGAAAGAGATGCTCAAATGAGTCGGTCTAAAAAGGATCTGCGAAAGTAGACATGAAAAGGATATATGAATCCCAAGTGATTGGAGATACGAGACAAGGAAGACCTAGGCGAACGATTATCGATCAAATCGAAGATGTTTTGAAAAAGGGCCAGTTCAAAAGCACTCGAAACCGAAATGAGGACTGTTATGAAAGTAGATGAAGCGAAAGAAATATGTAAGGATCGTAACAAGATAAAACAAGTGATAAACCAAAAGGCGTGACTACATTTATGGACGTACTATTTGTATAATAATCTTGACAATTGTGAAAAAGAAGCCAAATGGCTAACAACTTAGTTGAGATTTTTATTAACTAAAAGCTGAAATAAACTTGAAACACATTAGCAATAGCAAGACATACTGTACCGAACCTAAATAAATTGGGAGCAGGGTAGGAGAAAGAAGAGACACTTGTAACACGCAATCCGAGTTTTCGATTTATTTCGATTACTTAAGTTTCTACTAACTTTAAAATTTTTGTGAAATTTATAAATTTAGTGTTTCGGAAAACCTTGTATCTCGGGAACCAATGGTCTGATTTAGTCCAGGTTCGCGGGTTTTCTGTTTCCACAAATCAACCACCTTTAAGTCTGTTTAGCGTCAGAGAGTAAGAGAATTTTTGAGGTGGCGTCACCGTTCTTTCAACGTAGGTGCATCAAAAACCCCTAAGTCCCAACCCCGAGTTCAAAACCTAGCCACCCTTAAGTTGGATACGTACCTACGAGTTTTGGTAAAATGTCGCATATTTGACATGATGCCAACAGCTTCCTTCTATCACCGCACCGCTCGCCATCGGCAGGGTATTCATCCTCACACACTGGAACCGAGTTGGTCACGTACTGTGCGTTTCAGAAGAAATTTTCTTCCGCGTACGCTTCGGTTGTGGAATGAACTCCCTGTCGAGGTTTTCCCTAAGGACTACAACATGGGTGTCTTCAAGAAAGGTGTGAAAAAGTTTTTGCTAGGTCGGCAACGCACGTGTGATACCCCTGGTATTGCAAGTGTCCATAGGCTGCGGTGACCGCTTACCATCAGGCGGATCGTATGCTTGTTTGCCACCAAAGTGGTATAAAAAAAAATACTATGTGCGCCGAAAGGGCTTAGGAGGGTACCGATAGGTTTTAGCGGAGTAGGACCGGCGCTGTTCCGCCCCGGTGAGTCCCGCACACGCCGTACGCCCAGCCAGCGTGCGGTATTGTTCGTAAATAGCTTTCCCATCGTCACAAAAAAGGAGAGAAGAACGCATGGAATGGAACCCCACTAACTTTGTGTGTGTACGTATGAAAAAGATGGTGCTAGCTTACCAGTCGGACTTATAGCAAGCTCTACCATCAACCAAATCAATAGGTATCACTAGACACAGGCGATTGAACATAGCCATGTATAAATAGTAGATTATATCCCTTGTACTGTACATAGAGGGTGAACCCGAACCAACATTTATTGCTGAAGGTAAACACATTTTATTAGACAACGCAAATTGCTCACCACTACTCGAGTCAAGTAGCGTTGGTCTGAGTATTGTTTGTGATTTGTTCCACCCTTAACAATAAATGGCCCTCACAACTCATTCAGATGTCGGGCAAAAGGATGATATATAATAAATTTGGAAGAGTTTATCGTAAGAGAATATTCATTTTCCTATTTTATATTTAATGACTATCCTGAATATTATGGGTACGATACGGAATGTGGACTGGCTATACCTAAGCGTGAATCGCAGTGATGTAACATCGTATTATTAGCATTCATCGACATTTTGTGCGTCGAGATTCCGTATTATACATGGGTATTATTTTTTCCAATCAAAAGCTGCAGCGTCAGTTAATTTTATAACCTAATTAGCTGATCAGGCAAACGTTGTTCTGCCATATTTTTTAATTTTTGACCAGTGTAGGGAGGAAATAGGACAAGAAATATCGTATGGCAGTCAAAACAAAGTCTCGCTTGCACGCTTGACACCGGAACCGGTTCTGATGAATCGCTTCAAACGCGTAGTGTACGTTTTTATGACCACAATTTAAATGACGTAAAATATGACATAAAAGCACTAGTTAAGAGCCTAAAGTACCTGTGAAAAGAAATGGTTCCGTAGAAAATGCACTTATAACAAGCAAAGCTTTAGAAATATAGTGGTAGCTAACGCTTTAAGACAATGCTTAGATTTAACCAAACTGAAAAATTTGCACCCCTAGAATTGAACCCGGCGGCGCCTCTGCATCTGATAGCAGGGCCAAACAACTAAGCGAAATAGGCATGTTTTAGTGTTATAGCTTTCGGCATACATGTTTACGTTATTGTCCATCTCATTTAAAATTCTATATACTTTAAGTAACTTCCTGTGGAAATAGTCCACGGTCTGCAAATAATTTAATCGTAAATTTCATGAAATGTATTTTTAACATAAAACAAGGTCAACGTATATTCATGAGCTTTATAATACAGCTGTTTATGAAAATGTCTAGAAAAACATGATATTAAGGAACCCTAAAACCTACATCCTAAAACTATTCTTTACTATACTATACCATCGAAATACAACAGCCATAAAGGATCCTCGTAAAAGAGTTATCATGTGAACATAAATTGTGAAGACACAAATAAATGTTTGGCATGAATTTATGGTCAAACAAAATCTGATGTCATTTGACTGCAAGCTCATTGTGTTCATAAGATAATACGAATAGAGCTTTTTACTGCACCAACTTTGGTAATTAAATTCTATGAGACGTAAAATAGACTATACACCCCCATTATATTTCGGAAGGGTTATGAATTTATTATGCTGCGCCAATAAAAACCACAACAGGGAAGCCTGGCAAAATTGGAAAGATTGAACTTAAATTGAGCTCGACAATAACGTTAATTTAGCGATGTAATTTTATATTAGGGTCGCGGCGTCGACTTTCATCATTAATGTAGGTTTTAGATACAGTAAAATTGTGTGAAATGAAAAACTTATAGGAGAAACGTTTGAATACCATTAGTAGCACAAGGTCCGTAGTCAAAGTAACAAATCCAGAAATAATAATAAAGAGGATAGGAGTGCCTTAGTCGCGTGGCCTTGGTGCCTTGAACTTGCGGCTCAGTGCTGCTGGAACCGTCGGTGTGATAAAAATGCCTTAAAATGGTGTTTTGAGACATTGATAATTGCGGAAACACATCCAGAGTGTGTAATTACTCTAATGAGGGGATCACATTTCATTGGAGTGTATTATTTTAATGTCATAATGCTGTTTTTATCAAAATACACCTTCACTGTGAAATATTGGTCTACACGTTATTAACATAATACTTCATAACCATTGCTGCACATGCCTTTAAAGACGCAGAGCATTATAAAGTATACGCAGCAATGTATTGTGATTTTAGATATCCCATAACTTCTCTAGCAGTCTGGCACAAAAGTTCATGGTACAGACACGATACGGACGGACATGATAACGGCCATAATGCCGTGGCGAGCAATGAAGAGCGACGTTGTGTAAGTGTGAGTGTGACTTATGGTGAGTACTCAACGCTGTCTCTTAAACGTAAGGTTCATAATTGTAAATTGTGGGCGTGATTGCGTAGTACGGTTTCGTTCTTTTGCGTACGTGCATTAATAGTAAGTAGAGGGGATAAAGCGGCGACACTGGTTCCGGTAGTAAATGCGAACCAAAGTATTGCTCTCCTCTTTATTATTATTTACGTAGTAACAAATGTAACGGTAACGAAGTTTGATAAGAACAAAGCCGTGGTTAAATACGTGGCCAATCGAAGCTCTAAGTAAGTTGGTAGCGAAATCTAAGACGATGTAGATAACCAAGTAATAAGGACTATGATGACGAATTTCGATATCTTTTCGTTATGAGACGATTGCCACTTCTAAGCCCAAAGCGGTGACGAGCACCAACAACAGCATTACGTAGGAAGGTTGCCAGTTGGTATCATATTAAACCACAGAACAAATAAGAGGTTAGAAGTCGTAAGTAGGCGGGGCGCGCGCTACTGGTTATGACTATACACTCATATTTGATACTTTTCGAAGATGAAAAATATTTAAAAAACAAATTTAAATCACCGTCTTGTGTTAAATCAACTGAGGTCTTAGTATGAGTTTTGATAGTTTTGGAGCTCGATCAAACGTATCGTCTTTCTTCATACATTGGCCACTGTTTCTGATAGTTTAAGCTAGGGGCGCTAGTGGGCAATGTATGAAAAGAGACGATACGTTTGATCGAGCTCGAAAACTAACAAACTCGTACTAAGGCCTCTGGCAGGAAGCAAAGTAAGACTCATAATCTTACTATTGGATACATTTCTTTTGATCGGTAAGTACAAATATACTGTTAAATTGAAAAAAATATTATGTCGCGTGTGGCGACACTGACTCTGGTATTAACATCGCTTGAGATTTCTCTTTTATCTGTTCTGTATATTAAACTATGCCAAAATCACACTATAGTGACATATTGCACCGACTCAAATCAATTGGGTTGTGTGTTGCAAAATGAGAAACGCAAAAACAAGCGAGAGGTATCAATACAAGTTTTATAAAAAATGTGCATTGTTTACGTTATTTGGTTGGCAGACAAGCTTACAGCCTGCCTGGTGGCAAGCAGTCACTGTAGCCTATAGACGCTTGCAAAACTGACGTAACACTCGGGAGCTGCCAAGATGCCTTCCCTACCCCGTGGAGCTCTAGCAAACTTACGCACCAACAGAACACAACACCACAAAAATGCAGTGTTATTTGACTATAGTCTTCTGTAAGGTGGTCTTCTTGTGGTCTTATCAAGAACTACCCCAGTTCGGGCAGATAGTTCAGTGCCCAATACGACGGTTCACCATTGTTTGGTATAACAACGTTTAGTCGAAAATCACTTCTTCGAACAACGTTTAAGAAAATAATCACTTTGTATAACATAGATTAACATTTTCGTTTCGTCGAATGTTTATTTGCGATAACAACATTTGCGCCATTGATCAAAAAGTATAATGTTCAATTGATGTATTGTTCAGGTGGTAGAATTTTCATTTCATCGAATGCTAAATTGGACAATAGGTTAGCGAGGAGCGAAGCGACGAGCGAGTTAGGTTGACATGAGCACAGCCAGACGCGACTTTAGGGCGTTTTCACTGAATTATTACAGAACTGAATATTCGATACGATCTTTCGACTAAATCAACATTAGGTTACATAAAATTAGTGCATTTGAAAATTCGGTGAAATGACATTATGTCAAAGAAATAATTATGCTTAATAAAATTCTACCAATTAAATATTCGGTCAAATGAATAATTATGCGAAATGACTTTATTGTAACTAAAATTAGCCGAAACGATTTTCGAAACGAAAAGTTTTTATACCAAACAAGGGTAAACTCAATACGACGGCGTCGACTCAATGTAGTATGTAGGATTAAGACTATTATGTTTTGCGATTTTAATTATACTTTTGTTAATGTTTAAAATTAAGTCGTTCTATCCATTTAACGCTTCGCAAAACAGATAATACAGTCGTAAAACGGTCCCGTAATCAAGCGGCGCCGATCGCTCCACCGTCAACTTATCATGTAGATGATGAATTAATTACCCACGCTATCAATCACGAAGCGACAAGCTCCCCCGCGTATTTATTTACTTAATATAGTTATAATAAAGCTTAATAGACCCGCTGGAATTCAGTAAGAGGTTTCACAGGATTTAGGTCGAAGCTCCTGGTTTAACAACTGAACGTGTACTCACGTTTTAGTGTTTAAAACTTAACTATTTTAGTTGCGTTCAGAGATCAATTAGGGTGGTAAGGACCTCGAATGGAGACCCAGCATTGGTAGGCTCACAAGGTGGACCGACGATCTGGTGAAGGTCGCGGGAAGCCGCTAGATGCGGGCAGTCGAGGACACAGGACCGATAGGGTTGCAGATTCTTTGGGGAGTTTTGGTATGCTTATGTCCAACAGTGGACGACTCTCGGCTGATAGATGATGAAGAACTCAATTTGTATGTGTTGCGTGATCAGATCAGCTTTTCGGATTGATTACGCTTTTGTGAAGACAAAAAGCGGGAACCTGTTACCATTTTGAAGCACTGTATGGCCCATAATGCCGCAATTATACTGTATGTATGAAGGCGAGAAGTAAGCAATCTGTCAAGATTTTTTTTATAAAAAGGTCAAGCAAATGCGTTTATTCCATTCCATTTGACGCCGTCGTGGTGGAGTGGTCAGTAACGGCCCACACATCGGGCGGTCCGGGTTCGAGTCCTGGTAGTGGCAAATTTTAGTGTGATGAACACGAATATTTGTTCACGAGTCATGGTTGTTTATAAATTTATTTAAGTTTATTTATGAAATATCTAGATTATTATGTATATTTGTCCGTTATCTAGTATCCATAGCACAAGTTCTTCATGATATTTAATTTGGGCTAGATAATTGGTGTGAGCGTGGAAATGTAAACTATTTAAAACAAAATAAGGGCCACCTACATTTTGAATGTTTTTTTAAACCAAGTCTAATGTTTCCTGTTTTTGTGTCTTAAATCTTTTAAAATGTGTTATTTTATATTAAATTAATAAAGTTTTTCAAAAAATTAAAATTTTAGAAATTATTCATAAAAACATTAAACAAGAATTATGTTAATTTATTTTACAACTTTACGGGTGGCCCTTATTTTGTTTTGAGTAGTATATTATTATTATTTATTTATATGACATCCACCCATTGCTGGGGAATTCAACGTAGTCGCGAGCTTTCGGCCAAACGACGACGGATTATTATTATAATTCCACCTGATGGTAAGCAGAAGTTGAGTCCAAATAGCGAGAGATAAACCGCCAATGGCTCATACTGCCAGATGTAACTTAATGTTACCTAAAGCTCTTCTCAACCCCCTTTGGTATAATGAGCAGCAGAGCAATAAATTTACTTTGTGTTATGAGCGTGATTATATGTATGTTACACTGAAAAAAAAACTTGATAGCATAAATTAAAAAAATATTTATGGGTATCAAGTAACTTGTTTATATACGAGCGTACAAAGTTTTGTGATCGCGGAAATCAAGTCATCTTGATTGAAAAACTGAACAAGAAACAATGTAGATTCAAATAAGTAACTGTCGGTATAATCAAGCCTGGTCATTATTATTATCAAATTCACCTTGTAAATTTTACTAAGACTTTAAAATCTTAATGAAGTTTTGTGATGACTATAATAAAGTCACTTATTTATTTATATAATGTAAAGTAAGGTCTAAATGAGTAGCTTGATTCACCTTATTATGTTATAATGATAATGTGAAACAAATAATTATCGACACAATTAAGTTATGTCATTAATATTATCAACTGGATTTTGTGCATATTACTTAGACTAGGTAATCTTAATAAAGTTTTCTGATGGCTGTAATATAGTCACTTATTTTTCTTTATCAATTAGAGTTTAGTCTAAACAAGTAGCTTGATTGATCTTATTAGGTTATAATGATCTATATATCTATACTATATAGGCTAATAAATACAATAATTCGCTCATGTTTATTTTAACTGTATAGAGGACTGTAAATAAAAGACATTTATTTGATATTTATACGTCTGTCTGTATTATTATAATTTTCAAATACATAGTAAATACTAAAAAAAAGCTTTTCTGTTTCAAGAGTAAGTATGGCTATAACATACACAACATATTATAAATATACAAACAATCTACAGCATAAAACTCTTCATATTTTGAAACTTTATTAAAAACTAAAATAATAAAAAATAACAATACAAATTCAAAACTTTCTTACATTCTACATTACTGTTTCAGAAACGTTTTTTCGTCGAAGAATTTTCGTTTTCTAAAGTTTTTCCTTTATACCTCAATAACCCAGAAGTCTCGAAATTATTTTTCAATAATTCAGAAAGGACCTGTAACAAATCATTTTCCAATTTTATTATGTTATTATAGCAGGCAGAGTATTTAATCGTGCTGTATAATATACAAATGACTTTACGGTACAAAAGATACATCCCTTATGTTATGACACACAGACTGACAGGGGAGCAGGTATCTACTCTAAGGGGGAGTACTAGCAATAGTGTCACTTGGCATTTACTAGTTTTATTAAAGTTAAATGCCTTTTGAGAATTGAATCTTAATATAACTTATAAAATCGAGTAAGTTAAGTGGGTAATTACTCTATCTATTCTCTAAATCGATATTGTCTTAAGAGATGAAACCATTGAGCTGTGTCAAGTTAAAGATACCAGATATAGTGTAGAGTGAACCCATGTTTAGGTAATCTACGTAACATATTAGTATCGGGAGTCGAAACCAATCGGTTAATTATTGCACCAAATCCTCACACTGCACAGCATAATAGACTTGTGAGCATGTGTGGAAAATAGGAAATTAGGAAGCAGGAACAAAATATAGGTTACTTACTTGCGAAAAGTGGCCCCAACTCCGGGAGCCCCCAGGCTTTGAGTAAATCCATCACTTCATCCA
Organism: Elophila nymphaeata; assembly: GCA_955850985.1. Lineage (NCBI taxonomy): Eukaryota > Metazoa > Arthropoda > Insecta > Lepidoptera > Crambidae > Elophila > Elophila nymphaeata. The sequence goes on from OY039073.1 coordinate 8,826,236, forward strand.
TCTTACGGTGATACTGAATACTTCAATTCAATCGCAAACACCTAACTTTTATATTATTTGTAATATTTTAGGCACAAACACGAATTTACAAGAAGATGCACACTCCAACGGCTCGGAGATCAAAATGAACTGAAACACGTTTGATTGAAAGTGCAAGATATAAAGAAGGAAGATAGTTATTTGAACTGTCAACGTACATCTTTCAAACAAAAAAGCGCGCGTTCATTGTTATAAAGTTGAGTGATCGAATAAATTATGAAACTCTATTCTTTCAATAATAAAATTATTTGAAACCAATAGGCTATATTGTTTAAAATAATAATATTCTTTTTAAAATAAACTAGTGATTTGTAGTATTAATATAGCAACTTGACAAATATAAATAAGTTGATGATAAAATTTTACCATGTCTCGACATCAATAAAGTAAACTTAATAAATTCAACACATTTGACTTGATACACGTTCAAACATTTCAGCTTTATTGCGACAAAATACCGTGATAATTTGTTTGTGATATTTTCTTGAATGACCCAATCAAATTTTTTCCAATCAAGCAAGATTGTAACTTGTTTAACCATTATTTTTTTCAGTGTAGGGGAAAATATATTTTTCTAACGAGAGGTTACAAAGAATATCTTCAAGTATATGTTTCGTGTTATACATAGGTAGGTATTTTACACGCTGGTATTGTATCCACTTGTAAGGGTCCAGCCGACCATTTCGTGTGTCCCTGAAAAAGGCAGTGTTGAATATTCATAGTTGTTCGTTTATTTGAATATATTCCAATTCCAACACATTGTTACATGGTTTAGTCAATTACGAGTAAGCATGCTTTGATAATTTTCTAGGTAAGTAATTTTAAAATTTCATTTGGACTACCTGAAAATTCTTTCTTTGATTAGGTAACTATATTAAATATACGATTATATTATTTGTTTACATAGTTTGTGATGCTATTTTATTACTATAATTGCGCGTGTTTTTTATCTTGTCAGCAATAAAATAGTATTATTTATTATTATAATTCTCTTTCATCTAATAAAATTCAAAGTCCTGAGTAATTGACTGAGATATCAACGCACGGCCCCAACCGCTGAAACTAGAGACTTGAAGTTTTGCTCATAGATACCTTATACAGTGTAGACATCCACTAAGAAAGGATTTTTGGAAATTCCACCCCTAAGGGAGTAAAATAGGAGATGAATGTTTGTTTGAAAGTCCGTCAGTTTTGAAGTTATTATTTTTAACTTTTGTATTTAGGCTGACAATTGAAAAATAAATTTACACGTGTCAGCGTTTTTGGCGATTCCACCCCCGAAGACCCTTCAGCCGAAAAGGGGGATGAAATGTTATATCTGGAAAGTCCTTCATTAAATTTATTATTTAGGCTTATGGTTGGAAAGTATAACAAATAAGGAAACACATGTTTCGTATTTTTTCGAAAATGAACTCCTTAGGGGTAAAAAGGAGGGGGGAAAATCCGATCAGCCGTTTTACGTGATTTATCCTGGTTATTGGTCCCCTAAAGATTTTCTCGATTGTTCATGGGACGAGGTCGCGGGCAGAAGCTAGTTTAATTGTTAAATTTCATAAAAACACTACTCTAGATTTTCGTTTGCAATAGACGGTTAACAAAATTTCACGAAGTATTTTGATTGCATTTCATTTACCGCCTTACCTACGAAATTTTGCTAGTAAATTAACAATGAATCGCAGTTTAATCATTTATGCATCTATTGCAAAGTTGATTTTGGAGGGTGCTACATAGCAGCAGCGTTATTTACCAATTCCTTAATTAATCTCACGGCTTAAATCTCAAACTGGCGCAGCTCCCTTGCCATAGTCAAGTGAGCCGTAGCCCGTTCTAAAGCAATTCAGTACACTTGACCTGTTCTTGTCTGTGACCAGAAATTCCTGGGAAAGCAGTAACCGTCGCTGCAGCTGAATATTGCGATATACCTTAGTAGTTTAGCTAGTCACATTTCTATGAATATTAGAAAAGGGAAAATTTATTTATTTTCTGCCACACCAGTAGGCCGAAAACTTTTTTGGACAGTTGAAAGTGATGATTACCGAGTGAATTATATTACATATTCATTGCTGTTTTTACACGACAAGTGCCGTATTAGCGTGAGTTGTCAAACAGCAATGGATTTGTAATGGGAATCTATATATCACTTTTCCGAAATTTACCTATCCGAATTTGATTTGACCGAAAACGCCGACGCCTCTTTTGCTACATGCATTTGTTTGCCATATTTTTAAATAATCGAAAGGTCGGGGGCGGAAGGGGGGCTTCCGCAAGGGAAAAACTTATAGGTTAGGTTAGGTTGATACTATAACCATACATAGCGGAGCATCTAATTGCATGTTGCATGGTGGCTTGCATGCTGCCTGCTTGCCTACATGCGCGGATTTTAAATAATATACATTAATGTTAGTCGTAAAAAGTTCACAACTTGTGAACTTGACGATTCGTTTTATTGGATTTTCTTATCTACTTAATGGAGCCAAAACAAATAGGAATAAGAAAGCTCACATCGAGATACAAGCAATCTATTCTAACTTTCGTACTTAAGTTCTGAAGAACATTAAAGAGTTTGGTAATAAAGTCAAGTGGTTGGTGAAACATTAAATCAAATTAGGTACTGGACACGTCTCACATTTTTAGAATTTGTTTATATATCTTTATATATATAATTCTTCTGTGAGTGTGTATGTCACTGAACTTCTCTTAAACGACTGGACCGATTTTGATGAAATTTTTTGTGTGTGTTCAAGGGAATCTGAGAATGGTTTAGATTCACAATTTTGTCCGCTGGACAGGACAACGTCTGTCGGGTCCGCTAGTGTTATATAGAAAGGAACAGATAATTTATTATTATGTTTCTTGCTTTGATGTATAGAATGCGTAGAATTTGGCTATGTCTTAGGTTTTTTTACATCCTGTATATTGTAAGCGACATGAAACCTATTTAGAGTTCATAGATTACAGCTTTGAATATAATTTTCAAATTTGATGTATTTGATTAGTTAGAATAATTTTTCATTGTAATTTAATATTTTAAACTTTCTATAATATAATTTAAATACCGTTTTTATTTCATTCATTTTATCATCTAACTGTCTTACGCTGGTATTTAGAATATGAAGTCACGCCATTTTCCCATAGGGGTAGGCAGAGATCACTTCTTACTACTTACTACGATCCTAACATACCTACTCGTATTTCGATGCCCTAGGGACGCTACGCGTTCGAGAGACTCCCGGAGAGGGAGATGCTCGATCACCCAGTAATCCCTTAGGAACGTTTAACTTACAGGCTTGAGGACCCTCCAAGTTCTTCGCCTTCTTAAAAGCCGGTGACGCTGGATATGTCTTCAGCGACAACCCTGCAGTAGTCAATCAATGAAAAAAAGTCCTCATATATGTTCTGCGATTACGAGTACTTTTGACCTGGCCATTCTTTAGGACGTTTTTGATTTAATCGACGAACATTCGCCTAGGTCTTCCATATTCCGCATCTCCACTTACTTTCGACTCATGTATCCTTTTCGTCATTCTACTTTTCACTCATACTTTCTACATGAGCAATCCATTTGACACACCTTTTTCAATTCTTGTTACTACGTCTTTTTTCAAACCACACCTCTCTCTTATGACCTGAGTTCCTGACTTCCTGAGACAAAAAAAACTACACAACAATGAAGCAACCGCAAATAGATTTTAAGCTACCAATATTCCATAAACGTTAAAGTAAATGTAGCTTCCAGGCTTTACGAACAAAGCGAAGCAAACCCTTTAATAACAATATAAATTACCGTCTCCCAATTAATTCTTCCGAAGTAGTGGCTACAATTTGTTGATATTCTATAACAGTCCTTAAGGGTATTGTGACAGTGGTTATTGGCAACATTATAATTAATATTCTCAATAGCACCGCTTAAGTACATTGGGTAATTATGTTACGAGCGTAAGCCCTTACAAGCTTTAGTTTAAAGAGCTTACGCTGAAACACGAATCTCATTAGAAAATTTCTAGACGCAGAACTAAAGCATGCTTGTGTAATACAACTGACTTTATTCAAACCATGTTAGGTAATTTAGTTAATTAAAGAGGATTTGAAGTGCTGTCTGTGATTGACGAAGTTATAGAAACAGAATTCTAAGGAAAACATACATAACTTGAAACGTGTAATGATGTGGAGAGTGGTGGTGTGTTTTCTAATGAAATAATAGGCACGTAAAACATGAATTTAAAACAATATATTTTTATATTATGTTTCTTCTATGTTGGTGTGTATGTCACTTAACTGGTGGGACGGGTTTTGATAGAAAATTTTTGTGTACGTTTAAATGGATTCGAAAATGGTTAAGATTCACAATTCAATCCGATAGAAAATGTTCTGAACAGGTCTGTCAGGTCTGCCAGTATTTTATAAAAGTAAAATTATAACACTTCACAAGTTAAAAGTAAAATAGATTTAAAAGTAAAAACAATAAACAGAAATCTACCAAAAGAACACAATATATACAAAGAGTCATATATATCATTACTTATACTTAATATGTGAAATGATTGGATGTTTGTCCGAGAATCATGAAACAAAGGTGCAACGAATTTGATGTTGTACACAAGTAGATGGAAATGTATCATATTTTTATCCTGGTTATTATGTTCCGTTTGAATGAACTCGCTGCATTATAGGAAACAACATTCACGCCGTCGGAGCCACGGGCAGAAACTATTTAGACATACTCGTATAAGGTTCTATACAAGCCATTGGTCCCAGCTGCTCTCGTCAGATCGGAGTCGTTAACAGCTATAAATCCGAATTGGACTCACGTGGTTTATTACCCAATCTATTTACCAACTCAACCAGCGATGCTCAGAAGAAAATAGCAATAAATAAGTAGCAATTACTATATGAAAGTGATGTGCGTTAGCTGAAAGAAGTCTGTTACTGCGAGTATTAACCAAATACTAAAAGTATAAAATACTAAATTATTTTTGACTGTAAGCTTTCACAGCCTTCATCTCACGTGATGATAAATGCTGATAAATATTTTGATGATAAGAATTTTGGTTGCTGAAAGGACTTAAAGCAAGTTCTATCAAGAACCAAAATTCAGTGTGGAGATAAGATAGCAACTGACTTGTGATAACAATGTTACCAAGTTGCTAAAGGCACAGTTTTTCGGCGGCCGCCTGCTGACACTAACCTCCGTGGGAATGTTGTTTTGAGTGGAGTGTGTTGCGCGCGAGTGACCACTTAGAGCGACAGTTTGCACGGAGTTCAGAAGCTCTCTCAGTCGGCTTTTACGACCCCCAAAGAATTAGAAGGGCTAGTATTTCCTACACCGGGAACTACACCGGAAAAGACTCATTAAATAAATAAATATGCAACCAATTTATTGTCGCACCTGCCTAGATTTACTAAAACCTGTTTGCTTTAGGGATCGCTGAAAAAATATAAATCAAACTTAATAACTAGAACGTTTGGCAATAATTAATCTGATTAAAACGGCTTGCTAATAGAGATCTCTCGACGCTACATAAATAATGATTCAACACTCATCCTGCTCGGATTTGTCGGCACCGACAACGACACATGTGTTTATTCGTTGGACACCTCCTGTAAGTTTATTGCAGTCAATAAATTTAACATCGTTGTGATTAACATCTAAATAATCCTCGGCTTTAGTAGGGTTGGCGGCGACATTGGTTTTAACTTCTTTTTTTTTAATAAGAAACCAAAAGTGGGAAGCATGCAATATGTGCAGAAATGTTAATATTAGGTACATTTCATTCTATGCAAGATTAATCTTTTTGAAACAGATAACAAACTCTATTATAGTAGCATTTATCTACTTATAAGTGTTTATAATCATGCAATCAATTAAATATTTTATCATGAACTCGAAAGCGCTAGTTTTCAAATAGCAAAGTTATAAATGCACTGAATGGGAACAACTTAATACGTAGATACCTGACAATGTTTTGCATGATATCCATCGCCTATTCTTTCTAGTAGAACAAAACTAATGAATAAAGAAAGACGAGGTGCTTTAACTTCACAAATAGACGAAAAAGAACGTATGTAAGCAATTTTTTTTTCATTTCTATACGTAAGAGGAAGTACGAAATACGAGTATTATATGAAAACATGAAAAGGCTTTTGCAAATTTTAAAAGGTTAGATAGATTCTATTCTTGTTTACTTTGGAAATAACAAATAAATTTCCGCTCAGACACGCACAAAATTTTAACATCATCCGCTTACAATTTAAAAATTAAGGGGCGATCTGTCATGTTAACCCTTTAAACTATTCCCAAACAGTAAAATTTTCATTAGACTACCACCCCTATCTGTCTATCAATTATGGATTCAATATAAACGTCCCTAAACAATTGATCGCTTTGTCGATAAATTATTTATGCGTAGAGCATTGCAAGCATACGGGCTTGATTAAAACTAATGGCACGGCTCTCGGGAGCTTTGGTCCACGATATTGCCTGTTCTATTATTAATCATCTCAGAATCTTAGCAGTCAAGTTGAATGAAATTCTGACGGTTTTTATTGCTATGTCAACAAGCTATTGACGGCTACAAGCAATTAAAAATAACTTGGGAAGCGTCAACTTTGTTAAATTGTCATTCCTACATAGTACAATTTCATTAATTATATCATCAGCCACCACTTAACACTTGTCCACTACTAGTTATAAGTCCTCCTATCCCTTGGCATTTTACTTGCGGTTTTCTTCTGTTCCTTTTACAATTACTACTACATGTATATCAATTATTTAATCTAAGCCATAGGTTTGCCAAGCCGCAATCCCCACACTAAAAGAAAAATCTATCTACTTACTCCTAATTTTATTATAATTTTGCGTTTATTGTGGAAATAATATTTTCTAAACTATAATTATTAATTGCGTTAGATACAATTTTGGGTCACCGCTCTGTTCTTTAACATAATAATAGTGATTTAGCTTCAAAAAATACTAACATTATCTAATAAAGGTGATTTAGTTGTAAGAAAATGTAATTTATTGATTGTATAATAATATAGATAGTCAACAAGAACATAGAAAATCTAAGGACGACAGTGACAAGAGTCTAATAGAAAACATTTAAAAATTTTGTCGCAGTTATTAACGCCTCCCAGGAATTTAATAACGTGGTAATGACGCTCCTAAAGAACGTTGACTGTAAAATGTTATTTCTTGATACTCATTCTTTAAGATCTGAAATAAAGCTTCAAAAAGAAAGTTACCGACTCCTATAAGAATTATCAATAGAAAGATCAAAAGTTCTGTTACGTTTGATGTTATGTCTCCGGTACAAATTGCGCCACATTATAACCGGGATCACAAGCGACGTCCAACGGTGGAGGATATGACGCTCAATTGGTTAATATCTGCGGCGCACCCGACAATATATTGGAAGTTATTGTCAAGTGGCCTGTATCATTTGTGGTAAATAGACTGACTGTTTATTATACTTTTATTAACGAATAACAAGTATAGTTTCCTTTTCTTTTTTAGTGTAACTTGATGAATTAGACTCTAAATTTTAGTGTGTAAAATCTGTTCTGAATGCTAGCTTTTGTTTGTTTGGTTCACTGAAGATTTCTTACCTTTTGGCTTAAATGTAGGCGATAGATTTTCAATTTTGAGGCACCCAAGGTTCTGCTCGACCCTTTTTGGGATATTGAGCGTGATTGTATATGTTTATGTGTTTTTGGTATTCTTATTTGTCATTCATTAGCTATCATATAAGAGGAACATACCCATTATTAAGAAAATTTCATATCTGAAAAGGTAAAATAGAACTAGGTAAAATATACATTCCAACTAGATTTAAGTTAGCTCCTTTCCTCTCTCCATAGTTTCACGAAAGTACATCAATGTCTACAAGCCAACTTATACCTTATAGCTCCTACATAAAGATAATCACAACGATTCATGTAAATCCCCAAGTTTGATAAAAAGTAAAGCCTTACTGCACATCTCATTTGTTCCCGTCAGAGCAAGTCTGCTTTGGACATTTTGTTTATTCAAGCTCTGGATTTAAGACTGCATAGAGTTATGTTGACTAACGAGATACATTTCCTGATCTGTCCAATCCTTAGACGATGAAGAATTTCCATTTTAATTTTGAAGTGACAGCTTTTAATCCATATGATATTAAACAGGAATTCAAAAGTGGGATCCAACGAAAATAAATCGGTAAATGTACCATTAATAATTATAAATTATATACTTTTTGAAAAAGTTCGATGAAAAGTAAGTAAACTAGAAACCGTGCCAGCAAATTTGTTGACCTTGGCTTAATCCGAGATCAAAGATTTTTTCCAAGTGTTCTTAAAACCACATTGCTGAATACATTCATAATTACAAAAAACTACGCCGAAATATAAACGATCAAATTGAAATGGTATTTGTAAACAATACTGGTAATTGAATGAAAGTTACTTAGTAATGTTACTTTAGTGACTGATACATTTATATGTAACAACGGCACAAATGTGGAATGAAATTTAGCTTTACTAAAAGCTATCCGAGAGTTTGTTCCAAATTGGTTAGTTCCATTTCAGTTAGGTTTCAAAGAAATGCAATATCTTTTACTACGAGTTCCAACTTAATAGAATAGAATTCGAGTTTTAAAACTGTAGGTACCTGGTGCGATTCGAACTGGCACGTGGGGGGTTTTAGTATCCTTTAACATATCGAGACTCAATGGTAATTTAAATCCAGTCTCAATACCACTTTCGCTTCGAGTGATTTCGCATTTATTTACCATAAAAGCCAAGTTCAAGAGCGAATAATCCGTCTTGTTGCACGAATACTTGAAGTCGATTTTAAAGCCAGTTTTATTTCACATCTGACATGAAACGCGCTTGCCGTCGTTTAAAGCTCATTGTCGGGAGCTGCGGAACACTACACCTGTTTATTCATTATTGGTTACGTCCTTCTCAATTTATTCCAAGAGTGCTTCATTGCAAGTATCTATTGTTGCATCTATTTTTGATGTTATTATTGGATTTGTAACCGTTATATTAAAGCCAGACAAAGAAATAAATTCAAAATATATACATGAAATAAAAATTACGGAAGCAGTAATAGGAGACATTTAAAAAAAAGCTTTAGCAGCAAAAATACATAATATAAGTGGAGAGATTGTAGTAGAGGTTGACGCTACTTGTAATTCAGCTCACACGGCAGCCGAAGTGGGCGGTCGAGCAACAATAGTTGAAGGAATCGCTCCCCGGTTAACACTCATTGGGCCACATGTTTCAATTGATTCCTCGGCTCCGGCACGCTCTTAAAATTCTATCCCAGAGAGACTACTTACGATATTTCATTTTCCACTACGAAAGACGTTTTATTTTCTTTTGAATTTCAAATGCAATTTGTCGTGCTCTGTGCGGTCAATCCACGTGTCTGCTATATTCCTTGAGTTACGCTAGCCATATTTATGTTTGCAAAAATAAAGCGTTTCTCATGATATAGAACGTATAATATTATAAATGAACTCATATTACAGTTTACGTCATTCTTACAAATAAAAAGATGTACAATAGTCAAACAGCTGCGAAGCCGAGCCATTTATTTCGGTATGTTCATTTGTCATTTCTAATATCTCACATGCTTTGCATTACGATGTCAAGAATGTGTCATATCATCATCTACTGAGAGTTGACATCCATTCTTGTGGTATTCTTGTTGCTCAAATATTAATCCCTGAATTAGTCTACGATTTTCCTTTTCTTCACTAGGACTCTGAAAGTAATAACTATTAAAAAACAATTCGGATTGCGTGAAGCAGGTGATTTAGTAGTCAGTTTTTATTATATAAAATGTTAACAGAAGCCATATCATAAAGTTTGTATCAAAAATAATACTTACGCCATGTGCCAAATTACTGTCTACGAAAGTTGACTTGGAAATTATCCATAAAAAATTAATATATTAGCACAGGCGTAAAGATGCTAACAATTTATCTTATTCATCTAAACAAGATTATATATTTTTTTTAATTACTAAATTTACAATAAATTAAAATTAATATTTGGCTCAAGGAACGTCATTTCAGAGTACACCGATAGATCACCGATTATACAGACAACAAGCGCAATCTAACTTGGCAAAACTTTATCGGCTTACTTCAATACTGTTTGCACATAAACCCATATTAGAATGTTCTCTGCTAGTTGATTATTTACGTTTCCTATGCCAAAAGTTTGTTCAATATAAAGTCTGAAACTGGATGCTAGGCAATGGGCGATATTGTAGTATAAGTATGTAGGTATATATCTGCAGTACATTTTACTTACTTTTTACGCTTTGTTACTTTGACATCGTGAGTGTATCAAATCATATTTTATTCACAGACTCCCATTACTTATAATAATGGGATTACTAACTTCTATGTTTATACTATCATCTTTGAATGAATTTTATTTTAATTTTCAACATGATACAAAATAAAATCACTGATTTTTTTAATATTAGGGGTTTAAGTATGAAATTGCCGTTTTTTATGGAGAATTTAACGAAAATTCATTTTTCCATACAAAAATATTTGCGATTTTTTTAAGGAACCACAAATCTAAATTTTGTGTAATTTTGTAGATATATTTAGATAACATTAAACTATAGTATACATAGAGAAAAAAATTGTGAATTGATATCTGTAAAAAAATATTCATTTTTTATAACGGAGACGGGCACCACTTAGGACGAGCTATTTTTGAAGATGTATTTCTAGTGAAAAAAATAAAAATAAGAATAAAATTTTATACATAAATATAAGTCCTTGTAATGAAGTTTAAAATAAAAAAAGAATAATGGACATAGCTATTGTATTAAAGGAATTATACACTAATGAATAATGAGGAAAAAATCGGCAATCTCATTCTTTAACCCCTATTTTTATACTCAATAAAATTATAGGGGCATTGGCAGATATTAACTTTATTTTTACTGACGGATGCGTTATGAGCGATTTCAAGGCTTTTGATAGGCTATGTGTGATCATTTGTAACATTTTATTTAGTATAAAAACCCCCTTTTTTAATAAAAGGCTTTCACGTGGATCAACCGCATAAAGCAACAAGTTAAGACAGTAGCGTTACAAAATATCTACTAGACTTTTGATCAAATGTTGTTTACCCGGGATGAGAACTTTAATCAGGCAATTAACTTTATGTGATGAGATATTCAGGCGTAAAATACAAAAATAATCCCGTTATTGGAAATCAGGCATCATGTCACTCGTATGTAAAATGAAGAGCGCAGAGCGTTTCAGCAATAACTACGTAAAGTTATTAATAGGCCGTTGAATTCAAGGAATCATCTTTACATCCATTTGGCCTTCTATATTCTGATGAATGAGCATCGAAATTACCCCCACAATACTTAGTTATTATGATCTTTGATAATAGTTTAGTATTACTAAATATCACATGACTGTTTTTATCCAACGTCAGTATTCACGTCATCCGGATATTGCGTTCGAATCATTCCGCGGTTAGAGCTTTTACCTGAGCACATTTGTGGGTCGGATTAATTGATAAAGCCATTAGAGGGTCATGTAATATGTCATCTGTTGTAGTTGAGGTTTAAAATGTATTATTAATCACGTCACTGATAAATACAACCCTTGTTTTCGACGAAGCACTTGCTAAGAGTTAAGTGTATTCATGTATTGGTGTTTCGCATTTCTCTTCAAATTTTTCTACCTTAAGGATATCGGCTCAAAGTGCATTGTTTGCACATTTCTGTTATTGAATTACCAAAGTAGCTTTTTAGTATCACACAAAGCGTTCGCTGTCATCTTCGTTGCTGTTCTTTCATTTTCCTAGATAGATTTAGATTTTGTAAAATTATTAGGTATCTTTATTTTATACTAATGCTTTTTGCCAAGAAAGGAATTCTCCTTTCTGGGATCCGGGCATTCGCCCAATTTAGTATGGGACTTTGGCCATCATTAATGAAATGATTGCCAAAGACTGGCAATTTTATGTGGGGAAAATATCATTAAATTATTTTTGGGGAATGCTTTTTGCCAAGAAAGGAGAATGCCCAATTTAGTATGGGACTTTGGCCATCATTAATGAAATGATTGCCAAAGACTGGCAATTTTATGTGGGGAAAATATCATTAAATTATTTTTGGGAGTTTTGAGAAATCGTTATTGTTATTAGTCATTTCGGGGTCACATTAAATTCTTAGACAAAGGATGGATTAAATTCGTTAGATGATTATATACCTGTCAGATTAAATTCGAATAATTGACAGAATGACAGCTGCACTTTTTTGTTCTTAAATTTCTCCCTGTTTAAGAGAAGGCAAAGGGATCTAGCCCATACAGCCACGCCTTCGGTATTTTTCTTCTTGTATTTTGAATTAAAAACATTAGCCATGTTTAGTAACTTTTAAAATGGCAGATGTAAAGACAAAGGGATCTGAGTCCATAGATGTCTTTTGTTTTCTTTACTTCTGGAATAATTCATTTTCATTTTATCGTATGCATCGTTTTGAGAGATAAAACCAGGATAAAACAACATCAATAAGCTTAATTCGATAGCCTTTGTCAATAATTTAAACAAGATCGTTTTTTAATGAAACTAACCAAACATGCGGCTGAATAAACATAAATTCTTTTGCTTTTCAAGTAAAGGGTAAATAATACTGTTGTAGGAACTCAGTGCAGGATTTAATTAAAAATATAACTTAATTAACACCACCTTGCTTTGATATAAAAGATAAACCATAATTCGTTCGATTATTTTTTAACTATATTTGGTTATTGTGCATTGTGGGCAGGTTTGTGAATTCATCCTTTATATTCGTTTTTAAGCAACTTTACACAAAGGTAATTTAAAATATTTACCAAATGCGATCGAATAAAACATAAAAAGCATATTAAACCAAATTGTCATTTTTTTATATTACACATTTAAAATTTAAAGGCAGTTTAGGAAAGAGTTAAATGAACTCCGATTCGCCATGAATTATGGTATCTATTGGAGAAGTTTGCAATTTAAAAATAGTGATTGGACGAGAGACCTACTAATGTCCAACAGCCAAATTGTCTAATCTCATTTCAAATGACCACAAATTAAGAAGACAACAAGTCATTGCTCATGTAATAGCATTTATACATATTTCCTAGTAAGTTTTTTTGGCGACACCTTTGCACAACCCATTTTGTGATTATGAGCGTAACAGTATGTTCTGGATCTTATGTGATTTTTTCATATCTTGAGACTTTTAATTCATTTATGCGTGCTCATATGAAGGAACTAGTTATCTACTTTACGAGCAATAAACGTTCGTCACAGTCAGAAGCGCGACAATTTCTAAGGCACAGCAAATTGAGTGCAATGAATTCGACCTCGCGCTACTGTGGTCGCGGGGGACTTGCGGCGTTTCGATTCGATAACATTATAGTAAACGCTTGTTTCATTACATCCAAGAACACATGGGGTGATAAACGGTGTTACAAGAAAGCACGCAGATAGCAATAAGAAAAATATAGTGGTAGATAGTTTAAGAAGTTTTAGAGCACGAATTTTGGAAGAGCTAAAAGTACTTACATGAAATAAAGTGGGAAAATATGGGTAATACAAACGGTGGCGGGCATATGATGATCTAATGACCTGCAAAGATATGTATTAGTTCTCTATGCAGTCATTTTGATCAAAATTAATTTCAAACAAAGAAACCATATTTATTAGTAATAGAGAGAAATTTTGCTTGACCTATTACGAAATCGATTTGGAGTCAGTATTCACACACATTAACAATAATAATAATGATTATACTGTCTTATTTTTCACTTTGGATGCTTCAATTCCTACACTGTCTACCTATTGAAACTAGCGAGTACTTGTGCACACACTTATAGTTATAAACAATTAATATGATGGAGCACAATCGTCAGATGAAGGAGAAACACATGAATTTAGAGTCGTAACTTCATCGATCATGCTGCCCAAAGCGGATTGACAACTACATCATACCAAAGCCAAAAAGACAAAGAGCTCTTTACGTAGTCCCTTTGGTTCATAACACGTACACAAATAAAGAGAAATGAGGAACGTTTTTAATTTCAACGTAACAACGTAAAATCATTTGTCATGCGCGTTTCCCGTCTTACCCCAACCGCCCATGATGTATGGCCCAGGGTCCTTTGACCTCCAGAGGACGGCGTCTCCAGAATTATTTCCGAGGGCCCACCCTACTTTACGCACCGTTTACTGTTCTCCAATTATGTGATTTCTTTAAGTGGTCAGCCCTTACCCCCCTTCGGGTGATTCGACACGAAGACGATTTATTGAAAAGTTGCAAAATACGAGTGGCTTTGGCTTGCCATTGTAGGCAAGATTACGTCCCACGCGGTGGGGAGGTAATTAATATAAGGGTTTAAGCTCCTGTCTTCTTGGTGTAGTGTTTGCTACAATGATCTTTTGTGTCTTTGTTTGAGTGTTTTACAATTCGCCTTACGGAATCTTACTAAAGGTTTAATTTGCAAATTCATGATCAATAAGACTTTGTTTCAAGTAAGTTGTAATAAGAAGCGTCGGTGGCGTAGTGCGTAAAGGCGTTGTTTCCCACCCGGGAGGCACCGGTTCGATCCCCGCCACGTATCAGTGTTTTCAAATTTTGAATTCATATGTACGTTTAATCGATGCTTTTACAGTGAAGGAAAACATCGTGAGGAAACCTCCACACACCGATGAAGACATTCTTAAGTTGTATGTGAAGTCGACCAACCCGCACTTGGCCAGCGTGGTTGACTAAGGCCTAATCGCCCCTATTGGGAGGCTCGAGCCCCTCGGTGGGGACATTATATGAGCTGTTGATGATGATAATGAAGACTTTGTTTTAACTCCTTCTAAGATATGTAGCGTAACAAAATAAAAATATAACTTGTTTAGCCAAAACGAAAAATATAATTCAAATGCGTCGTATTTGTGATACTATGTTCAGAGAAAACAATGATAACATTTTTGGAAGATTATTGGGTAAACACAAATTGACCAAAAACAAAAAAATACCTTTTAAAAAGAGATCTGATGTTATGTTTATTTATTTGTTAAAGTCGTAACATGCCGTAGTATCTCTCTGTTACAAATGCACAACGTTACACTTCGGCTGTTAAGACAGCACTCACTAAATGAGACGTTACATTCAAGCAAACTGACCAAAAACGCAAAACAATGTTACATCACTCCCGCTCTCAAAACGATGTTATTCATTCGATTGTCACCGTTTTTACTGTGTATATATAATGTATATATAAAGTCGACGCTCGTGGTTTTTTTCTGCATAATCAAGCCATTTTAGTAAAAAAATACAGAAGTGATCCTTTGATCCCAAAGGTGCAAATCATCAAGCCGTACAAGACTGTTACTTAAATAGTTTATATGTTTGTCTGATTTATATAATGGTCAAATGAAATCAAATGGTGAACATAAGTTTTTACGTAAGTATCTCATGTTTTTTTGTAGTTGGCGACACGCTGTCAACCTGTCACTATTGGAAGCATTGCATAGCCCATACTGACAAATGTTGTTTTATATGTATTTTTTTTGTCAAATCTTTATCTAATTCAATTTTATATTTCCCTATAGAAATGCTGTCAGTGGCTATATTTTTATATTACAGACTTTTTTCCCCACTATTATTTTTCTAACAGCAGAAACCTACCAATTATAACGCATTGTTCGGATCGTATTCAAAAATACCAACGAATGTTACGGATATGGAGGACCACGCCACATCGAATCGATGATACGTGATCAATTGAACAATTGACTTCCTACATGCCACTTATAACGTTCGTTATGAGAAATATATCAATTGAAATGATTTGAGACAATTGTTGCTACACAAATACACGAGAGCTGGTCTAGTGATGTTTTTGTGAGGCGATCATACTTACAAATAAATGAAGGAATATTTGATATAATTTAGGATGTAAAATATACGTGCCGCAAGATATTTGTAATTTAGGAAATAATTTTGAATTCCATTATAAAGTCAAGGACGAGATGTTATTCGATGTATTCCAACCATTATTTCAATATTTAATACGTTCAAGCTTTATTGTCAATGGGCTGATCGAGCTGATCGTTAAAATAAGGCATAACACATAACTGCAAAAGGACATTACTAACCCAACAGACAATAAATTTTCAGAAGCAAATTTTCCAACAGCCAAGTACGATCAATATTGATAAAGTAATATAAACATGTGCTTTAACAAAGAAGAATGACGAAAATACTCTTAAAGCTAGCGAAAAAAACAAATCAGAAAGAAATCTATATTACAGTTTCCCGTTTATAACCAAATGCCGAACAAAATAACCTAATCCAACCCAACTTATCGCATCAAAGACACGGCCATAAGCGCTTTACAAACAGGCATAAAATTCAATTGGTCCAACATCATTGTGGTTTAAACATCAAAGATAGTTGCGAATAGCGCCAAGTGAGATAATGAAAAGGGACAAGCTGAAACGGAACCCTAAACAGAGCAATGGCCCGCGATATGAAGAATGTTACCGCGAAAAGTTTCCCTCGTTAAAGTACTCGCTAATGACAACGGACCTTTTTGCTAGAACTTGGTCATTCGTCTTCTTGCGCAGGATATGTGCAACGGTGTGTGTTTAAGAGACTTTGAGCGTTATAGATGGTATAACCGCTGCTTTTTGCGCTAAAAACTTACATATCGTAATGTAGGTATCCTCAAAAGTACCCAGACTATTTTTAAGAAAATTCGCGAAACCTGAATGAGGGCTATTTGCAATCTTAGATGGCATCTAACTTTATAGACCGGCAAATGAATTCATCAAAAGGCTACGAGCATCACCATCATCAAAAAAACAAAGGACAAAAAAAAAACCCGTCTCAGGTTTTATCATGACAGGACCTTTTCTTGTATTTTTCCTATTTAAATAAATATTTACTGAAATTTCAAACAATCTAAGGAAATGTCACTACATGGAACACTTGTCCTACTGGTCGCAACGAATTAGGAATATAATTCGTTGACTGGTCGAGGACTGTATGCCCCCCATGAGGAGACAGTTGGAGCAACAATCTAGCCAGTGGGTTAAAACGCTATTAATGGAGAAAAGGACCAAGAGACTTTTTGTGAGTCTCTTATAAATAAAACTCACAATCATTACACATAACAAAGAATCGTGGTGTTAAAATAGGCGCAAACGATTTCAATCCGAATGGTAAATTTTAAAATGTAAATATAAAGAACAACAAAATTAAATTTATTTTAATTGCGTCGTAACTTGTGTCGTTGTTACTTGTTATCTCTACTTAAATGTAGGGTGTATATCGCTAAAACAAACTTTCCCTCGTTAGACCCACAAATTACAACAGACCTTTTTCCTACCGACACGGTCATTTCTCTTCGGCGAGTCAACATGACTAACTACTCATTCTTAAGTTGCCGAGATTTTGAAGAAACAAATATTTTACCACATAATACGCGGGAAATGGCGCTGACTCTTTCCAAGTGAGAGCCTATTTAATGTGCAAGCAATATTATTGTCAGTATTATATATATTATTATATTTATATGATTTGATCTGGATATTTGCTACGAATATTGGCAGGAATGGGACACGCACGATAGACAGTAAAATGTGTTAATGTCCAAAAGCTGGGGGATTTTAGCTTCCAGATCGTCTAACTTTCTACTGCCTTGCGACTTTTTGACACTTCTTAAAGACGTTTTTAAACGAATTAAACAAAAGGAATGCTCCAAAACAAATTATTGACCTTCCGATTAGGGCGCTACTAGAGCCGCCCTACCCAGCTTTCCTTCACAATCAAAAATTTAAATGAGTTTCCTCCATCCAGGAGAGAAACGTTTTTTCTCGTAATGCCATTTGGGCTGGCATTACTCCTAAATGAATATTCATTCAGTGCGAAATCGTTTAAGAGATAATAGATTGAGGTTCATATTAGGATCACGATGAATTATGGATCTCCGTTTTGTATGCGAGAATTCGATGCTAAGAGTAGTCAATTTCATTTGAATGATTAATTGATATCTGAAGCTACTTACGATTGGAATTGTGCATCAAACTCTCCCTGAATTTTAAGAGTTACCTGAAAACAAAACAAATGTATTAAACAGGATGTACGTACAACAGATATTGTGTAATGGCTATCATTATCTGTGTGTATTTAACAAATAATGCATTTAGATCTCAGAGTATTTGAAGCACGAAGATAGGTTAAGAAAAAATATAAGCTCCTTGATTTTAAGTTACAGCAGAAGGTTGCGGTTTTTCCATTGGCCGGGTTTTTGTTTTTTTTTTATAAATGTCTTTAGCATGCATAGATTTTTAAGTATATTTTTAAAAAATCATATCTTTTCGTCTTTAAAACGTCACTGCCACATCGGATAATATTCCCTTGAAAATATCTCAAATAAACGACATAAATGGAAACGTCACTTCTCAAGAACGCAAAATAATGCGATTGTAGATGTGTTTTAAGATAATTTCCCGTGGGCGGCTGTAGAAAAATGCGGACCATTACCACGATACTCTGATTGCAGCTACACGAAGGTTTACGGTCGGATCTTTCAATTTGTTGTTTCGCAATGTTAACAACTGGGGCAAAAGGTGGGATAAGTTTTGCCGAGAATTTGGTAGTTTGTAAGGTAAAGAGTTATTATACGACGAAACAAACAAACTGGACCGTACTCGTGGAAGAGTTCCGAGAAAGCTATCCCCAGCTGACCATGGTGACTGAAGTATCAAAGGTGCTTGCACTAAGTATGTTGCTAAAAATACATACAGGACCGTACTGTAACAAATTCCAACAAACGTTTGGTTTGTTTTAACTAGGAATTTCGATGTACTGTTATGTAATACTTATGTTTTGCTAGCAAACCTTGTTCCATTTACTGTCCTAACGATACCTTTCTCTACAAAGACAAATACATTTTTAATATCTCTACGTTGACAGTAAACGTAAGTATGAGACGTAATATTCAGTGAAAACAAACTCCGGGCCGGTTGTTACCAGGCACTAGGTCTGAACAAGTTATTCCCTTGCGTATCATACTGAATCGTTTAAGCGACTGTTTTGTTTAATGCCGTGGGGCTGGGTAATTAATTTTAAATTATTGAAGTACTTTTTAATGAAATTTACAACTTTTTAATTTGCTTTTCAACTTCGTTGTACGTTATTAAGTGTTTCGCGATGTCTCGCAGACCTTTGTCAGCTCAAACAATATAGGTCGTGAGTAATGTTCGATTCATAAAATTCTGTGCCATATTCTGTATGAACGGCTTTGTTTGAGATTAAAAGAATTCTGTATGCAAATTCAGGTTACAGAACCGTACGAAATTTCATTAATCTCAATTCAGTGACTGTGGCGTTATTTGGTAGCAATTATGCAAACAGCCAAACTGACGCCTATGTAAATATAGCGTTAATACAAAACTTAGTGAATGTAAAATTTTAGCGATTTTCGTTTTGGGTAAATTGGCGGACTTCATTTTCCTCTATACAATACATCTGGTTCGATTTTTACTTGAAATTTTCTATTTCGGTATCACAAAGTTTCGAACGAGATATCCCCGGGTGTATCCGTTGAAACGAGTCTCAGCAATTGCTTCTGTTGATCTGTGTAGCAATTCATCAAAGAAAACTTTAAAATTTTATTATAAATTTTTCATCCTCTTTAGAGTTTTGTAAAGACGATACAGCGTCTTTTAATTTTGCTGTCATCATTGAGTAATCTGGGCAGTAAACGGTATGTGTTCACTGGATCTGGGATTTTAAGGAGACCATTTATTATGCCTGATTTTTGATGTGGCCAAATATTAATTGTACCGACCAATATAATGAAATATGAGTAAACATTACGAAAGAGTGTTATTTATATTGAAATGCGGTCTTTGTAAGGACTCCCCAAGGGAGAAGCTCCAAATTGAGGGGCTCATCCGTAGCGCCCTACATCTAATTCCTACTACGTTAATTATTAAAAGATTGTTGCGAAGTATCGATTGCGTTTTGCTTGTCTATCACAGTACGTATAGAGAGGTATGACTAACATAATAGGCGTGCATCTCGCATCAAATCCTCTAGTGGCCGCGTGTCGCCGGTTGATAAGCAGCCGATGGGCTTGACTACACGTGCTAATTCAAAGACTGAAGCGGTGAGAAGCAAAATATGAGTTGACTTATCAGTTCAAAAAACCTGATAATAAATACACTTTATTCAGACAGGCAGATTTCTGTACATAATATTGGTATTATTTTATTGAATTTTCTAACTCATTATCATATATATGAAGTTTAAAAGCGAATGGAACAGAAGATAGTGTTACTTCAGTTAAGGAGAGTTAATTTTTTATAGAGTAAGTAAATATTTTCCATTATTTGTAGAACGACTTAATTAACAAAAGTTTTGTTAATATAAAATTTTACCTAAAGGTTGATCTTGAGTTGATGTATCTTTATTAAAATTAAACAAAAAACGTTTTGACTTCACTGTCTCATTAATTAGTTATTTCGATTTTTTTTTTGTTAGATTGGCACAACTGTTTTCCATTTTGGCGCGGAGTTTGAGTTGCATCTGTTATTTATATTAAATACAGTGCTGTTTTTAGTTATATCATATCTAGTGTGTACCTATTGCGAATTTCATAATGGACAAAAACATCGAACAAAGAGTTTGTCTTAAATTTTGCATCGCCAATGGAATTTCGTTTTCGGAGTCACTGGAAATGTCACAGAAGGCGGTGAATCGACTTTATCAAAAACACGTGCTTATGAGTGGTACAAAGCAGCCTCGCTCTGGTAGGCCATCAACGTTAACATCGCAAAAGTGAAGGAAATAATGACTGAAAATCCTCATTCAACTTTGAGAGAAATAACAGCTGAATTTTCTGTAAGTATCTCACGAGTCGATCCGTACCATTTTAAATCATCACTTGGGTATGAAACATGTTGCCGCTCGGCTAATCCCAAAAGACCTGAATTATCTCCAAAAACTGAATCGCATGCGAGTCGCTGACGACATGCTAGAACGAGTCAATCAATTCCGACCCAACATTCATGAAACGCATTGTTACTGGTGACGAGACGTTGGTTTAAGAGTTTATATGCAAACTAGTCAACAAGCTTCGGAGTGGCGCCTTCCGAAACAACCACCCCAAAGTAGATTAAAAGTCAGTTATGTTAACTGTTTTCTTTGACTCTCGCGGTATTGTGAAAAGAAAATTCTTAGATTTTGAACCACGATATGCGCCTTCGCACAAGGCCATCATTGTGAACGAATTTTTGACCAAACAGTCAACAAATACCTTCGAGCAGCCACCATGTTCACCAGATATGGCCCCAACCGACTTCTTTCTTTTTCCTAAACTCAAATTATCACTTCGTGGCACCCCTTTTCAATGCGTAGAAGACATAAAGGAGAATTCGCGGAGAGAGCTGAACTAAATTCCGGAAACAGCGTTTAAAAAAGATTTTAATGATTGGATTATTTGTTGGCTTAAGTGTATCGTTTCTGAAGGAGCATACTTTGAAGGTGATAAAATAAATTTGGATGCAATATAACCAACATTTTGTGTATTATTGATCTTTTCCCGGTACTTTCTTGACAGAGTATTATATTCAAGACTTGGGTAAAAGTATTCCTAACTGTAATCACCGCTTTTAATTTTATTTTATCGCTTGAGTACGGTCATTACAATAAAACCGGAAGTAATAACGGCCTATTAACAAGTTATCTTGAACGGTTATAACTTGAGCCAACATCAAATAAAACTCCAACCGGCGACAGCAATGCTTCGTTAACTGACCAATGACAGTATAGCTAGCCGTACACCAGACTATAAAAGACACTATTAACTCACTTTTCTGCAATTCTTTTAAGACAGCAAGCGCAGAGATAAAAATATGATTTAGTATCTTATCTTCATTAAGGGTGACGGTTATAAGACAATGGGTGCTACGTCAAAAATTTTCAATTAAATAAAACAAAAAGCCACCGCCTTCAAGGGTATTGTGTGCTGCGACAGTTGGCAATAGCGGGGAGTGGCGTGCCGGAAGTCCGGCGCTCGGGTGGCGGATGGCGGGAATGGCGCGCGTCTCACTCGCACCATTACTCCCTGTGTGGCACAGATTACGCGCAGTGATATCTAGGAAGCGACGCCTTGGAATGCCTTCGGTGGAATTAGATCAGTGTTCCGTATGTAATCAGCATATTAGATTTACTTAACGAGGTGAGGAGAGAACTGCATTTGGATTTTTCCGAGAAAGTAGATACTCCTTCTCAAGTATCTTTCATATTTCAATAGCAATTGGTATCTAATTTGAAATATGGATAGAAGAGTTTTGTCAAAGCAGGTGCGGTAGCTAAGCTTTTAAGATATGGTAGCTGTTCCAAGCTCCAAAAATTTTACGAATGATTTAATCTTCTACGTTTAATAAAGTAACCACCTGTGATCATCTTTTTTTCTAATGCACTTTCGTCTCTCTCACGTACCTTCTGACATAAATATCTCACTGCTGCTAATTGGTTTTGGGTTGGCTGGAAGAGATCTCATATTTATAGAAATAAGTTGGCCTTGCAAACTATCGCTTTATTGTTACTTATTATTTTTAAGTGCAATAAAGAGTTAATGATTATCTGATTTGACACCACATCACCGTTTACGCTCAGATCTTTATCTTCTACTCTGATACTTAAATTACGAAATAAGAAAGGGGTTTAATTAAACATAGATAATTCAACATGCTAATAAAGTTCTTTTTTCTTTATTCTCTTTTTATTAAACCAATGGAGTACCAATCACGTTGCACACCTAAATCAAATAGTGTCAAATCAAATTGATTGACTAGGTACCTAATTATTTTACGGGCTTCTATCTATAAGGAGCGCTCCAATAAAGCGGCTTTATTCGTATGTTCATTACTTGCCGAAATATTTACAAAAAATAAAACAGTAAGCTTCTTATTCCTATTACGTAAGTATAGCAACGTCAAACAATATTTTTCTGAACCAAAATTATTAGAGTTGAGGATATTTTCCTAACTTATCTTTCAATGTAAGCGAAATTATTAATAACTAATTATATTAGATAAGTAATTTTAATGAATACTGTAGGTGCCTACTCAGCTAAAATCAAAACAGCTGAACGCATTACAGAAACACAATAAACCTTAAAGTTCGCAACAATCGCAACATTGTAATCCGTCGTATTTTGTCCTAACAAAGGTTCCCCACAGTTATAAATGACTATTATTCATCATTAAATCGCTTATAAGCCAGAAAGCCAACACCACACCATCATTGATTAATACGGGTTCATTTTAATTGTTACACGATTAGATATTTACTGGAATCTTGAACGATAATGGACAGCGTCAAACTTTGTTACCAGAACTTGATCAGACAACCTCGTAATTAAGTTGTTCGGTGATATCCAGTCAAAAATTTCACTTCATTTTT
This sequence comes from Elophila nymphaeata, assembly GCA_955850985.1. NCBI lineage: Eukaryota > Metazoa > Arthropoda > Insecta > Lepidoptera > Crambidae > Elophila > Elophila nymphaeata. The sequence continues at coordinate 8,849,757 of OY039073.1, forward strand.
CTCCATTATCAAGAAAGTTGTAAACTAATGACTGTGTTAACTTTATAGCACTTAAGACTTTTTTATGATCACTAACATTAATATTAGTACCTATTACCTACTTGTGCAGATTATTATTCAGCCTACCTACTGTGTTAATTGTGACATTTTTTTTGCATTCTATCAAGTATCCACTATACCAAAACTTGGTATTTAAATATTTTAGACAGTCTGTCTACGCTCCTTTTTGTATTATCCTGTGGGTCATGTGCAAGCAAGAAATATAAAAAATATGTTCTTATATTTCTTATTTTAGTATTGTTGTGACAGTTTTATGTATATTTTATGAAACATTTAAAAGTGTAAGAATACAATGATACACAATTCTTTAGTTATCCGTCCGCAAAACTCAAGTTGATAAAATGGCTATGAATGAATACCAAAAATACAAATTCTATAGGGCGTCAAATTGACCTTTAACTTTTAAACAATCCTTTGAAAAAACATCTGCGACACTTGATGGGGAGAATTATCATAAATCCAGCATAAAACATTCATTTAAAGACAAAATTTAGATCCAACCTGAGGATCCAACACAGCATAGAACATAGAAAGTTGCATGATTTTACACACTTCAAATGTTTCGTAGTTTGTAATCTATCACTATAATGTAGTGTCCCCATTTACTTACAAGAGGAAGACTACACTAGTCGCAGTTAAAATATTAACACCGTCTACGCACGTGCATACTTTGAAAGTGATTTACATTGAAAACCCAATACGTATGTAGATGCTTTGTTCGAGATGAATAAGGACCAGACACAACAGATAATAGCCCCCTCGTCCGTGTCATTTGGAGGACTTATTCAATCACACGTCATAAGTATGACATCTTGTTCTGTATCAGTGTATCAGTACTTATATTACGAGACACATCTCGCGGCAGCCAAGCGTAGTATAGTACACCCCTCGTTTCCTGCATTGTAAGTAACGTCACATGTAGCCGAGCAATATTAATTTCGCACCCCGAAATAAGTAGCACCACTCTTATTCAATTACCATTAAAGTCAAAACTCGTGTGACAATGTCACGAGTAGGGGTAAAACAAAAATTGGTGCACAGCGTCAATCTACGGCGAGTGACTGAACGCTATTTCGGTCTGCACAAGCATACACAAGCAGTCTTTGAAATTTTAATCGTTACATTCACCCTGTCCCGATGGCACACTAGAGACTTACCATGTTCATCACGTGAATGTAAATACAACGTAAAAAAGGCAAAACACGGCGATAGTGCGACTTAAAAATTTACTACCATTTTAGTATTTGCAGAGCAAAAGTAGGTCAGGTTTAATTAAAAGGAAATCGAGAGTTTTAAAATAGTAAAAAACTTAACAATGACACTCATCAGAATCCAGATAATAAATAAGGTTTCTTAAACTCTATCTTTTAAGTCGAATTTAAATGCAATTTATTGAAAACTAAATAACATCGTCGGTATTTTTTTTATAATTATCAACCCAACTAGAAGAAGTACAGATCTTCCTCTTAGAACTTTTACTTGAACTATTTCACTTTACCCTTTAATAAATCATTCAGCTTTTGTTTCAAAACTTTCAATGTATCCAACTCTAATATTCTAGCGAGTTTAAGCAAAACTTCATTTATATCAATAACAGTAACGTATAAATATTGCAAATTAACAAATTTACAAGTGTTAAACAGAAGTTTGAGATTCATGAACACACCTAAACAATATCACAGCCAATAATGGGCGCCCGCTTTGTATTGTGACTAGAATACATTGTTGAATGGTGTCGACCTCAGAATGTGGCAGATACTATTGTGCAAATATTTGCTTACATATTTATTATTTACAGCCCTTCTATTATAATCGACCACAATTATTATGGGATTGGGTCTATTTTTTGTGAATCTCATCAATATCACAAGGTGTCAGTTCGCAAATCTACAAATTTCGAAGACTTGAAAATCTTCAATTGATATACATAGTTAGTATTTCTCCATTTCCATTCCAAGATCGCTATTCTTATTATCCTCAACAACATTGTTTAATATACGCTATTCAGGACAATCTTACGTCCATAAATGTCCAAGACCAGCAAAAAACGTTAACCTGTTATAAATTGCGGCCTTTTGTGCTTTTTTAGGACTACCCTCGTTCTTACAAGTTTTTGCTCTATTATCCGTCTTTATATTCTACTAAACATATCGCATTGACGTTAAAATATTCAAATATTCAAAGGGTGCGAGGTCAATTGAAATATTTCCAGTGAAATACATGTATATAAGATCTTTTCAGGACACTGTGTGAAGATCGAGATGTGGGTAATATGAATAAACGTCGCGTTTTCAGTTTACAACTGCGTCTTTTGCTGGATGTATTAATTTATTTCAGAAATAACTCCATTAAGAAGCTATTGACAGAAATAACATCTAAAGTTTAATTATAGTGTTCATGTGGTGCCTCTTTAAGATCGAAATTCCGTGAACGGAAGCGGTCAACCGTCGTCGACGCACAGAACGATCGTTTGTGGTATTTGGCACTTACAAACTAATTGATTTGGTGAGCTGTCTGACTCGCTCATTGATGCCACAATGATATTTACGTTCAAAATTCGCTGGAATTTCACCTCCGATTTAAGAGGGATCGTATGTTCAGAACTATTGATGTTAAGAGACATTTGAACTGCTAACAATTTATTGCTAGATTTAATATTTACATCAACAAGAATTTTAAAAAGCTGTGTCGATACAAGGGATAATCCTCACTTTTCTATTAAACAAATCTATTAGGAAGCCTTCTTATAAATTGATAGTATACAGATAAATTTACTATAGTAGTAATAGGACTTAATATCCCGGTTCCAGAGTGAATTTGCGAAAATTCTGATGAATGTTGGTGTTACACTTTATCTTGCTCAACCATTCACTATCATGATTACTTTTTTCTAAGGACTGGCTGACTATCAATTTAATTGGATTAGACTTTACGTCAACACTATTAATTTCATTTTTAAAAGAACATGAATTTTATAGCCGTTTAACTAGAGAAGGTTGAATCTATAGAAGAATTAGAAACTACATACAGGGTGTAAAAGACATGAACAGTCAAACAAGAACCATGCATTCTGCTCACCATCATAACATTTTTTTGTCCTGATAATGATTTCATTTGGGGTAGGCATTTCCCCCTGTTTATGTTTACTCTTTTTAAGGTTATCAGCCAGCATCACGCACACAACGAAAGCACACTTATCACCTCGGAAGGGGAACGCCTCTTTTAAACATGCTTTTATAAGCTTCACCTGTATGTTTGCTTGCTTGTATGTTTTTAACCGACTCCTTTGTAAGCAATTTTGACCCACATTAAACGGTCAGATTTCATTTTAACTTTATAGACTTATCAGAGACAATGATTCAATAAGAATATCCCATTATCCTGATTAGGTCTAATAAATTAAATATTTGTAATGTTCATTTATACGTGACTAGATGGCGTTGTCATTGTTATGGCTTATTCTAGTTGGCGGTGTTTAAGTTTTATTTAATAATAAAAGTACTTTCATGTAACAGTTTATACTCTTTAATATTGGGAATAAAAAATCGCACTAAAAAGTATAAAATAAATATTATTTAGAGAAAAGCGTGGGGTGTCGATCGGATATTTTCAAGAACCGAGGTTAATGAGCACCCCACGATTCTCTCTCATATTCTAGATGGAAAACGACATATATGGGTAATTCTACGATAAGAGGTTTCAAGTCCTTAGAGGATACGGCCACGGATAAAAGTTGCAGTTTTGACATTAAACACTTATATTACGATTTTTGTCCTATTTATGTATCTTTTTACGTAAGGGCAAGTCACTTTATGCATATTTTATTACTTTTTACAAGGCCAGGGTAAATATATTGGGCAGGGTAGAGACACCTATGATATCTCGATATTGCAGTTCTTCATGAAGGATTTGTGGAGATTTCTTAGAGTATCCACATGAACTTAAGTTTATTTTTAGTCTCATTTTTTTTCTTAATAATTAAATATCTTTCTTCTGGCTAGGTCTGATTTAAGTTTGGTAACTATAACTCTTCTATGAGAATTAAAACTTTGATCCTTAACATCTGAAAACAATGGCATTTTCTAAAAAAATGTTACATTTAGAAGCACAAGTCGTTGCCTATGCTCTCTTGCTTTCTTTTTCCATATCTTTCGTTGTCTCTAGAAATCATTTGGTCGACAGCCTTTGTAATTAATTTCTCCTTCTTTTTTAAATATTTTGTCTTTTCTTTTTACTTCTGCAATTCATATTTTTCGGAATCATTTTTAATATGTTCGTATCGTAGTCTCTCTGCTTCACGTTTCTTCTGTAATCTTTCTTCACGTGTTAACTTTTTTCATGACGCCATGATCTGTAACAATATTAGACAATAATATAATAGCAATATGAACTGAGAACCTCCTTTATTTTTCAGTCTCAAGAATTTACCAGAATTATTTAAATTATTTAAAACTGTAACCTTGATAGAAATAAGCTATATCGGAGTTAGTTTGCACTAAAATTATCTCCCCTGGTCAACAAATCTCTCCCCTGACAGTTATCTTGCCAGGGGAAATATGGCAGGGGAGAGATGTTTTCATGATAAATTTTATTGTTTTGATTGACATAAGAAATGTTTCGGTACATTATGTATCACACTTAATCTCTTACATGATTATTCAATTAAGACTAGTAAATGCAAATGAATTAAATGAATAATATAACTTTTTTGACTTACCAGTGGAGAGACACAATGACCTCGCGAAACCACTAAACTGCACTAACACGTCGCAACAACTAACAAATGACGGCGCTCTTAACGGCTCACGTGTTTTGCATTGCTAACTTCACGTCGATAGATGATCTTGCGCGCTATTTGGAATAGGGCCGTTTTATATTTATGTTTTTAGTAGCGAAATGAAATTTGCCAGGGTAGATACACAAAAAAAGAGGGACAAAAGTTAAGTATAAAAATTATTGCAAAAAAATAAATATTGTTCTATTTTTCCTTAATAATACTTAAATATATTTATTGACATTTGTGTTTAACATACTTTAGTTTAGCAACTGATACAAATAAGGTATGTATCGTCTGCAAATTAAACTGAAACCGACAAGGGGACAGGCCAGGGTAGAGACTTTTTTAGAGTTTATAAGGAATTTCAGAAAAATGTACTATAATTGTGCGTTTAATCGTGACGTTATTTTATAAAGCACATTAAGGTGATGTGCTTCATTGCGAAAAATAACCACATATAGAAGAAAATTTCTATTTTAAACTGATTGCCGCACAAGTTACCTCTTATCGTAGAATTACCCATATATACTCTTTATTGCACATTAAAAAAAAAAGTTACAATATTAAAAATAAAAACAATGTTTGCAAGGGCGGACTTATCTCTAAAAGAGATCTCTTCCAGTCAACCCATGAATGTGTGTGTGACATACATGAGAGCGAAACCGTAGAAAAAGGCTAGTGTAATATAATTAATTAAACTCTGCGTAGTAATTAGATATTCAATTTGACCGTACGTTGCGTACATATAGCTACGTTTAGTATTAACCGGATTTTGGTAACAATCACACTAAATAATGTTATCCGGACCGTAAGGGCTAGGGTTCCTTCGCTTAATTCAATATTACCCCAATCTCACCTGCCCTCCATATACATAACACTTCATGTGATTTCATTTGGGTAAACACAATGCCATTGTATTACAAAATGCACGAGAGACACTACTACGACGGTTAGTTGATCTAAAAAATACTTGGTCGATGGAACGGTTCGCCGAAAATATTATTCATCGACGGTTGGAAGTCAGAATGAATCCTTCGCCGATAGAACGGTTTTAGAGTAGATCTACCCACCTATTGCCATAAGAAACGCCCTTAAGTCGCTTAACGAATCAGAACTTTTTACTTGTAGTTGAAACAAAAATAAGGCTTGGCAAATTGAAACAAAATTGGGACTTGACTAATTCTTACTTTGCATTGCTTGACAAATAGAACCAAAACACGCGGTAAGAACACACTTGACCAATTGGTACTTTCTTTTTGCTTGACGAATTAGTTTCTAAATCAAAATATCAAGTTAAGCAATGTTTTTCATTGCTTGTTTTTTTTTTTAATTATCAAACTTGAGTTTGTGCTAGCGACCTTACTCGTATTCGTATTGAGCGGAAACTCCCGCGCATGCATAGCAAACTCAGAAAACACACAGAAAACGAGAAACCTATTGATTTGTCTTAACAAAATGCTACTTTTTCTCATATGAATATTTTAATAATGAAATAATCTGAAAGACGAATAAAATTTTCTGAAAATAGCTTAGTAGGTACTTTGAGTTCTTCTTTTCTGAGTGTTTTTTTGACTTTCTTTAGTGAGACCTATTTTCAAGATGTTTTTGACTAAACTAAACTTATAAATTATGAAATGATTTTGATTACTGAATTGTTTTGGAAGTATTCTAGTTTAGGACGAATATTTTTTCAAAATTTACGCTATTGTTTACATTATCATCCCCTTAACTCAAACTCTTGTCCTCAGTGAGATGAAGGTCAAGAGATTCACGTAGAAGGGATGCTGTGCCTGCCATGACTGTGAAAAGCCCTGGATGGCAGTAGCGGGAGTTGATAGTTAGACCTAACACGGACGGTTCCATTCTATTTATTATTGCTTTTTAGGTTACACGTATGTAGGTACCTATATAGTATACCAGCTGTCCCGGCCACGTTTTGCTGTGGTAATTTCACACTACTGTCCTATAACATTGAATTTGCAGTAAAAAAAATCTCTCAATTTGGAACGAAACACACATGAAAAAAAAGTTAAAATCGGATTGTTACTTTCCGAGTTGATCCCGGACAAACATCGTGACACGGAAATTATATTAGGTTGGGGAAAAAGTCTTTTCGCATTATAGTATGTATAAACTTGTAATAAAATCTCTTTGGCTATACTATTTGTATCTGGCTGGTTTTGGTATCATTGAAAGTTCAAATTTTAAATAACATAATTCCAAATTCAAATTAGGAAAATGTGTGATTTTCATTTGTTTTTCGTACCGCCAAGATGAGTGAATCTAATGAAGAAATTCGATACATTTTAAATTTTTCTATAAAAAAGGTAAAAATGCAACGCAAGCCGCGAAAAAAATTTGCGATGTTTATGGACCTAGTGCAGTGTCTGTGAGAGTAGCACAAATTTGGTTTAAGCGTTTTCAATCCGGAAATTTTGATGTCAAAGATGCACGTCGCTCTGGTCGCCCTATTACAGATAAAATGGATGCCATTTTTGAAAAAGTGGAGCAAGATCGGCATGTCAGTAGTTACGACGTAGCTGAAGAACTGGGAATTGACCACAAAACAGTTTTGGCGCATTTGAAAAAAACTGGGTACACAAAAAAGCTCGACATTTGGGTACCTCACGAGCTCACTGAAAGAAACCTAATGAACCGTGTACTCATTTGTGATTCTTTATTACGACGTAATGAAACCGAACCATTTTTGAAGAAGCTGATAACTGGTGATGAAAAGTGGATCACGTACGACAAGAACGTGCGAAAAAGGTCGTGGTCAAAGGCCGGTCAGGCTTCACAGACTGTGGCGAAACCCGGGTTAACTCGCAACAAGGTGATGCTGTGTGTGTGGTGGGATTGGAAGGGCATTATTCATTATGAGCTGTTACCACCAGGCAGGACCATCGATTCTGAACTCTACTGCGAACAACTGATGAGATTAAAGCAAGAAGTTGAGAGAAAGCGGCCGGAATTAATCAACAGAAGGGGTGTGGTTTTTCATCATGATAACGCTAGACCTCACACATCTTTAGCCACTCAGCAAAAATTAAGAGAGTTTGGCTGGGAGGTGTTAATGCATCCGCCGTATAGTCCTGACCTTGCACCTTCAGATTTCCACCTGTTTCGGTCTCTTCAGAATTCTTTAGGCAGTGTCAGGTTAACATCACGAGAGGACTGCCAAAACCACTTGTCGCGGTATTTTGACCAGAAGTCCCAAAATTTCTATAGCAATGGGATCATGTCCCTACCTACAAGATGGCAAAAAGTTATCGAACAAAATGGTACCTACATACTTTAGTTAAATGTAAATAAACTATATTAAAAAATGTTTTGAATTTTCTTAAAAAATGCGAAGAAACTTTTTCCCCAACCTATTATAATGGTGTAATAATACGGGCCGTTTTTTTTTTAAATGGTGGTGGTGTAATAATACAGGCTGTTTTTTTTCTAAATGTTTGTTGCTAAATCCTTAGTAGATTCTATCAATTTTAGTCTGTATATCGAATGGAAATCGCTTATTATTTAATTATTGGTAGGTTAAGGTTTTCTTTTAAATGTCCAAGCGGAGTGGAATTATTATCACTCCTCCCTCACTATCAAAGACTACAATCCGCCTGCGACATATACATACTAAACGTGTTGTCTGTACACATTGACAGATTAAAATAATAATAAAAATACGCTACTATGCAACGTGATACATAAGTTCCAGAACGTTCATTGTGTTATGTCAGTTGAAACAATTTATGCCTTTTGTAAATAATAATTGAGACCTTTTGGGGCAGACGTTCTATTACATCGCGGCATGCAAGTCCTCGTTCTTGCATTTATAATCACCATTGTGACTTCAAGTTGATACAATAAACGTGGCGTGCCTTAGTACATTAGCCGCCTTATTACGCAAACAGAACTGAACATTTTCAAGTACAAAGCCAACATGAAAGGTGGATGGTAAAAAAAGCGCCTTGCCTTTCATAATGACACGTGCAGTAAAATTTATTACGTGGATATAGAAGTTGGTACTTTTTTAAACAACATGCCTGGTAATATTACGAGCTTAGCAAGACGTCGGAACACGAGAGACCTTTTATTAAGGTCTCCTACACCGGGGCGGTCCACTGTTTGGCAATGACAATGCACTGGTTCCCGGCGAAAGATCGCGATCCCAAGTCACTGTCGTAGTGTGCCTTGGTAGGATGCCCGTAGAAGATGTTTCGTGGATAGTGGCTAGTGGGGAGAACGTGTTAACCCACGAGTCCCACATAGGTCTTCAAATTCTGTTGATTTAGATATGGTCATTTGTAATTTTGAAGTATTATTTGAAAATTAAAAACATCCTGATACGAATTTAAGCGTGTGCTGTCTATCTTTAAAATGTAGGCTCACCAAACACCCCTAGTGAGTTGTGGAACCGCAAATACCGAAACTAAAATTTTGGTCTCCGCGGGACTATTTACAGCACCCCTAGAGGGTTGTTAAAATAGAACATTCCAGTTGCCGAATATAAAATTCAATGACGGAGGGGTAACTTATATACACAATAAGACAACTTTTTTGTTAATGCGATTTCGGTGTCACTTCAAGGACAACTCGGGAACATGTGCGTGTACTGTCAACTGAGACAGTTTCATAAAAACTTAAATAGGTAAGGTGGTTGAATTGGCATTTCTAATACAATTTTTACTCGTTATAATTTGACTTATCAAACATTTTATCATTAGGGTAGACACAATAAGCGACGACCTTTGGAAATATTTTTGGATGATGATTTTTTTTCTTTTGTCATGGAAGTTTTTGGTTTTCCGTCTCACCTGTTATAATTGCATGTGGAAACAACCTTAATTCCAAACACTAAACCACAAAGGGACTGTCTATTTTTTATATAAAAAGTCAAGCAAATGACTCCATTCCACTTGTAAGCAGTAGAGTCCAAATGCGAAGATAGCTAGGCGAGAAATAAACCGCCGCGGTCGCCTTGCCGACCTGCAAGGTGCTTATTCACGCCTCTTTTGAAAATGACCTAGGATTGTTGTAAGGTGTGCTGGCAGTGAATACCATTTCTTGACTGCGCGACGAAGATACGAGTTGTCAAATTTCTTAGTTCGCGTTGGAATGGCAGCCACAGTTTGTCGGTGACAAAGTAAACTAGCAAGCGTAGTCCTTAAAATGAATGGAGATTGTACAAACTCTCTGATACTATAGGAACTCAGAGATGCTGTTAACACTTTTATTATGGTAACAAACTTTGATAAGTTGACAGTAGTTAGGCTTAAAGGAGTAAATTATAAAGAAATCACAAACAGGAAGCACAATTTGTCGAAAATCAATTTACAAATTCACGTAGAGCCATGGACTAGAGCGTTAATTTCGTCTATATTTAGCTAACGAACTCAAAACTCCTTGAAAAGAAAGGAGATATTTTAATTGCAAACATAATATAGCGTTTACCCTTTATCTCGAAAGGTTACTTAATAACCTTAAAGAGTTGAAGGGCATCCTTTACCAGCGATTCATAGTGACTATTAAAAGAGCGAAGCTCGAAGGTACGATTCAAAAATTGTAAAGCAAATGGTCTTTGTATTACAAAATAAGTAAAAAATCAAAATGTAATTGTTGAAAGTGTTTTTCAATTAAAAACATTAGATAAAACTAGAACTGTCGCTTTGTTAAAGACCAGTGTTAAGAGATTCCCACTTTATAATACTAATGATATACAACATGTAAACTTAATAACCAACACCCTGAATACAGGTGGTTTGGGATCGGCTTCAGAGTTGATTTTAATATTTAAAAAAAAAACGATTTTTTTTAAAAAGAAAACAAAAAGTGCCCAGAAAATGTATGTTGTATAGGTGCATAGAATAGGTAATTCCTACATAGATGTGTACGTGTACGATTCTTTGTTTGTGTGTGTGCGGCGCGTGCGTATAAGTATATACCTACCTACTTTGTTGGGAGATTGTTGCGCAGTTTTTTCTCTACAAAAGAAATACTATGTATAATTAATAATAATAGTATGTATAATTATTCAAATAGGATAATTATTATTTCGTCTGATGTGATGGCTTTTCACGATTTAAAAGTATCTAAGTACTTCGGAATGTCCATTTAAATAAAGAACTTTTTGATTTCGATTTGATTTTATGTTTAGTAATTAATTAGTTAATTCTTCACAATGTTTTATTTATTATTCACATAGTGATTTAGATATTATAAAGATGAACCGTCTTAGCGATATCTTACTGTGTTACGCAAATCTCGTTTATAATTCCTTCATTGATTTCGAAACATCCATTAATTAGGCCTGTGACCCCTGTGACCACAGTGATAACATTTCTAAATGCCAGATTTATTCAAGAATTTTATCTTGCCGATAACGGCGGCATTTTAATAAATACAAATTGAAAATTAGTTTCTTTAAGTTAAAAAACAATAATGGTAACAATATTAGATCAAGCTTAGGCATCTAATTAATATTCGCCAAATTAGACATTTTATTTTTTTAGTGGATTATTTAAATTATTAAAATAGTGGGTTGTCTAAATTATTAAAGGCTTTGACTTCACTACATAGTATAAAACAAAGTCTCTTCCGCGGTCTGTCTGTCCCTATGTATGCTTAGATCTTTAAAACTACGCAACGGATTTTGATGCGGTTTTTTTAATAGATAGAGTGATTCTTAAGGAAGGTTTATACATATGTATAATACATGCATATTTACATACCTAAGCATTGCACCCGTGCGAAGCCGGGGCGGGTCGTTAGTTTAAAAACACTTAACATACTTATTTTAATTGGTTTATAAATTATTTCTTAAATTTATCGATATTCAAAATAAAAAAAAAACAAGGATCGCGTTTTTTAACTCCGTTGAAATGTAGATCGGAGTTTGTGAACATTGTGGAATGTTTAGTTTAAACAAAAACAAAAAACCTAGTAAGTAATAAAATGATGTCACTACTTCAAAACTTGGCCTTAGTTTCCTTCATTGACTTGATTTTGTTTATGTTTAAGTATATTGTTAGATTTAGGTATGTATCCGCATTATTCTAAACTAATATTTTAAATGCGAATTTGTGTCTGTGACTGCATTTTTATCTCATGGTCGCGGATTACCCATTACTGTTTGTGTAGATATCATCACAACAGCCTTTTTAATTCGACCCACTGCTGGGGCATAAAGCCTCTCCTTGTCATAGTTAGGCAGAAGTCCACCACGCTTGCCCAATGCAGATTGGCAGACGGAGTATAAGGTGATCAACAATCAATACCCCTTTGCTGATCCATTAGTCGCCTTCTACGACACTCATTGGAGTATAAGGGGGGATGCTATTCTACTCTGCTCGTATACTCGTAGTCAACAGTAGGTACATGTAGGTAACAGGTTACCGCAAACTATAAATTTTTCTCAATCGATTTCGCACTTTCTACACATTTAAGGTTGAAAATCAAATGGATTTTGGCAGTTATGGATAGTGTGATCTGAGTTTATATTTTAACTACTATCAAGCAATATTATTTTTTTCTAGTTTTGAGCAATTTTAAGTCATATTCCGAGCTACAATTTACTATAAGTTATAATTTTTGTATAGACAACTTCATAATTATATTAAACTTGGCTCTCATTTTTACAAGTGTTTGATGTGATTGTACCATACTCGAATCAAATAGATACTAACGCTGTTGTTGTGATGTTTCACGTCACTTTATCATTGGGATGTTCTCGTTATTAAATAGTTAGTAACCCTTTGCGCGGGTGAAAGGAATTTCTGCTGCGCGATAATACTGCCATCGAACACGACCCTAATAGAGGAATAATGTTAGGAGAATTACGGAGTCATTTGTCTAAATAGTTTTGATGTAGGTACTAGAAAATCGCCAACATGTCTTATAAATGCTGGACTGATTTGAAACCCAACTTTTGTTTTACTCTCACAACACTATTCAATAACTTATCATCTCTCACGATGTCTATCCATCTTACCTTCGGTCTTCCACAGTTCGCTTCATTGAACCTCGCCTTTCCTCGTATAAATTCTGATCGCTGTCGGTTTTTGTGCCCGAATATGGTCTGTTAACTCTGTGGCCCGACTCAAAGGATTCGAAGCTGGGAACAACTCTTAGCGATCCGAAAATAGGAATTACAACTGTCCGCGGTGTATCTCACTATCTCCCCGCTGCTGCCTGCCAGGGCTACTCCCTGAGGCAGTTGCTAATACCAAACCAAATCCTTGCTGGCCAGCCTTACACCCTGGCTTAGCATCCTCCCCCATATGTACTTGTGGGAAGCGGCGCCTTACAACCGTCGCGACCTGCTCCTACAAAGCGTCTGACTACACTACTCGGCCAGGATCTAATCCTGTGTATAGAAAATATGTTACTTATCTCGCACTGAATCTTTTGGTCGCTAGTGCTGCTTTCAAACTTGTCTGTAATTCTATGTATCCAATATTTAAACATTGCTTGCGTAGTTCTAAACTTTGACGCCAATGTGTTAAGCTATTGGCATTTTGGATTTGTTAAATTGAGAAATAATATAACCTCGACAGTACGTGACTATAATAACTAATATGACAATACGCCGCAAATCATATTTGTATTTAGCATTACACTCTATCTCGGCCATCGTTCATTGAAAGTAAACACGACTATTATCATGACAAATAATGGTCAAAGTATTTGGCTGTGGCAATGTACAATATTTGTATAATGGAAGGCCTTGGGGCTTGCAGACGTAGTAAAAACAAGTCTCTTAATTCGCATATGAAAGACGGTTAAGTAGACACTGATAAGAATAATGATTCGACTCATTATCCGTTCAAAACGATTTCCATTCGAATAACAATTTTGCAATTCATGTAACATCGGTTCGCTTTTGAATGGTAATTTAATTTTGTATTACCTACTTTAAAGAAAGTTTGGTTGTACCTAGTGTTAAAGCGCTTTGTAGTAATAGGTACTTTCTAAAATATTAATTGCACGTAAAAATACATTACAAAAATGTAAACGCGGACTGTTGATTGATATGGTATAGTGGGTCCTGTATCGCAGGATAGGTATTAATCTCCTATTTATTAGCGCCCAAAAATATTACATTACAGATTTACAAATAATTTCCGTTGCATTACCAGTTGAAGTCAAGTTTAAGCAATAAAAAAGAAACATGTTGTGCTTAAGTAATAGCATGTAAAATGCATGTTCCCTAAAACTTTTATAAAAGGCAATGTCTCAGACAAAGTCCTGTATAATATACAGTTTGTGATAAATATTCTCGATTCATTTATCGTGTGGCAGTTGAATGTGGCCAAAACACACATTATGCGTATTATGTTGCGTTCCCTCACAGCTAGGATTAAATTTGAATGTCGTGTCAGTGACGCGACGACGTCCGCTGTCATCCGCTGCCAACATGAGCCATGTTGCTGCCTACAATCAAATAAAACTTTGACAGCATGTAAATACATGGTGTGATCTAATGGGTATGATGGATATAACATAATATATTTCTACACTCACACCAATTATCTAGCCCAAATTAAGTATCTTTAAGAACTTGTGTTATGGATACTACACGGAGAAAAAAATCTTGCAGCGTTTACAAGAATAACGATTATAGGAACTAGACTTTCTTATTGTTAACGACACAGCAAGAATTCTGTGTTAGATTTACTAAAACTAGAATTGTACAGAACTTACGTTATTCTAACTTAGTAATCTAGTAAAGTGTAAAAAGTGTCAAAGTAGTAATCAATAATGATTTTAGTATATTTTATTGAATAAAAAGTCCACAATACTTTTTACATGGTACACTTTACTAGAACATTAGGTTGTTATAACAGCACGAAGAGTTAAAGCACATGAAATAGTTAGCTACTATTACTCGCCATTTAATTTTAAGAACTATAAATTCTCGTATGCATCACGTATTAGTTTTGTTGCTATAAATAGTGTTCAATTGCTATATTAACTACAATAAATACTATACTATACTATATAGTATAGTTAAGATTACCTACTATACACTAGCGTTACGCCTACTACAACTTATATGCAGTCTGTACTAGTGTGATCTTGTAAGTGTTATATTATTTATAGTCAATAATTATTTACTGTGCTTACGTTCTTTTCACAATCTAATAGGTAAATACTTAGTGTGTTGTTTGTTGTGTGACGATGTTGCTTCTAAATTCATTAAGATTGAGTTAGTATAACATAATTATGAAACATAATATAACATAATTAAAAAGGCACAATACCTTCTATGTACAGAACATACTATTTCAATTCGTTTTATATGAGGCAACCGCATCACAACAACACAGTAAACACTGCTACCAAATTGTGAAAAGAACGTAATTACAGTAAATTATTATGGACTATAAACAATATAAGTAACACTTACAAAATCGCACAATACAACAATATTTGTGATAATAAATGAAACGCGTAAATTTTGATATTCACATTTATTTTCTCAGTATTACAAGGTAATTTAATCGATTAATTTAATACTAATCCGTCAATATAAACTTTTCTTCTGCCGTTATTATTTAATTTGCCACTATTGTCAAAGAGGTTGAGCAAACCATGTCCCACATTTGTTTTCATCAGAAGTTCTTTCAGAGGATTATAGTCTGAAAAAATAAGATAAAATTAAAAAAAATCTAAAATCAAAAATTGTCTATGTGAGTCATTTAACACGTACCTATACAAATTGAACTGAAATTTGTAAAAAAACGTGTAATTTTTTGTTGCAATTAGTTTTTATAAAATTCTTATTTAGATAGATGGTGTCATTCCTATGTCATACCTATGGAAGAAAATAAAGAAAATGTTCCTTATTTTTGACAGCCACAGTGACCATTTACAAAAACTGATTTATAATTGACTTATATTCTGACGAGACATCTACGTCTAAGACATTACTTATTTACTTACTGGTTTTAAGCATTCCACTTCTTCATTTTTTTTCAGTTTTAAAAATTTTTGAAGTTTGCTCGGTCCCTTATAGGGTGGATTAGAACCTTAACAAATTCGGCATCTAACATTGGCTTACTGACTGAAACGAAAGAAATGAGTTATATTTATTTTCTGTGTATTGTTTTTTTCAACCTTGATATAGATGTTACCAAATCAAAGAATCTAACAACTTCGCATTGGCCGTTCGTGGGTGGGGTAACCAAAAATATTATCTCGAGCTCTCCGCGCTCCGGAAAGCGCGTTATTTTCCATGGACCCTGTAATATTCGCCAATCTGCGCTGGGTCTGAGTGGTGAGTTATGGCCAAATCTCCCAATAGTGTTGCTAGCCATACGAAAGGCTGTACCCCCGTAGGGACATTCATGATGATGCTCAGGTGATGATTGCATACTGTATCGATCGTAGCAGACCGAAGATCCTATAATTAGTGAAATTTCAATCCTATAATTAGTGTCAAAATGGACTTACCTGGAAATGCAGGTCATACTTCCAGTTCCTAAGTAATTTAGCAATATCTTCATCCATATTTTATTTTTAACAATCTTTACCACTATTAAATTTTTACACACCACCTTTTATGCGGCGCAGTTTGAACTGAAATGACGAGAGTGAGGCAGCTTTTTTGATGAATGGGTTCAGTTTCTGTTGCGAAGCGCGAAGTTTTTATTACGATCATACAGACAATCACGACGAGATAGTTCTTGTTGACATAATAAATTAACTTTTAAGTTAATATGAAAAGAACTTCATGTAATTGAAACCATGTAATTAATATTATTCACTGAACTAGATAATGTTAACTATACCAATAACTATATCGTTATGGTTAAAAAGATTGGTAATGTGCTACAAATGATAAAGTTGTACTCAAAACAGAGTATTTAGTATCATAAACAAGTTTTATGATACCCAGTACTTAACAACATATAGTTTAAATCACCATAAGAATATTTGTAATGAAAATACATTATTCTAGTAATCCTTACTTAATGACTCGTAAGAAATACTATCAACAATCGTAATAGTTAACATAATAATTCTTGTAGGATTACAATTAAGTATACTTGACAATATAATATATTACGAATACAGAAAGCTAGTACGATTAATCAGAATATTGTATTAAACACAATAAATTTATTAAAACAACAAAAAATCTAGTAATAATTTTTTACTAAACACTTCTTGTAAATATTTCGGTCACCGATTTTTCTCCGTGTAGATAACGGACAAATATACTTAATAATCTAGATATTTTTATAAATAAACTTAAATAAATATATAAACAACCATGACTCATGAACAAATGCTCGTGTTCATCACACTAACATTTGCCACTACTAGGACTCGAACCCGGACCGCCCGATGTGTAGACAGCGTTACTGACCACTCCACCACGGCGGTGTCAATATACACAATCATTATTATTATTACATGTATTACTTATGTTAAAACAAAAAACAAACTAAACCTATGTCAATAACATTATTTATTTATCGTTTGAGCATACCGTTTTTGTCTTTTTAATTTTTTCCATCCAGTGGTTGTGTGGAAGAAATCACTTTTTCGTAATAGATCAGTTCTTACAACTTTACAGATTTTCAACCTTAAACGTGTGCATAATAAAGCGCAATATCGATTGGTAAAATTTTACAGTTTGTATTAGCCTAATGTGCTGTTGACTGCATAATTTATTTAAAAAAATATTAATATCTGTATTTTATTATTGATCCTTATTACGATCCTCTAGGGGATTTCTAGTCAACGAGTCTCTCGCGTGGGAGTCTTTGGCGACTAGTCTCTTAGTGCGAACAGCAATGGAAGGGAGCGAGATCCTCAGAAATAATAATAAAGAGAAATTTATTATTGTTTTTGTGGAGATACCTAAGTATATAAATGTATGAAATATACGCTGGGATTAATGCCGAAATAGGTATAGAACAAGCAGGGTTAATAATACAATGTTACCTTTGTCATTTTAAAAATGCAGTTAGTAATAACTGAACTGCAAAGTTTGCATAACTCATTTGGAAACTGTGACGGCATAAAACAAATACAACCAACTATGAGCAATATTGATAGTTATTTGTCTATCCTAGAAAACAAGAGAAATACGTAAAATAGTATTTGAAATTTTAAGCTAAGTATCACATGTTGAAATCTGACAAATATTCAGAATTTTAAAAGCTGTTTTATATTAGATTTTTTAAATACAATAATTAAGAGACTCCACCGCCTATAGAAGTTTTTTATGCAACAGTCACTAGAAAAATGGTATTTTGCACGTTGACTACAACTAGTGTACAAAGTTGATGTGTTAAGCACGAAATATATAATTATGACTTTTATTGCATTCATCTTATGAGATTCTTTAGGTGAGTGGAATAAGAGTTCAGTCGTGTGATTATGAAACGAGTGAAGCGTGGCGTCTTCGACTTTTCCTATTTTACAACGCTCAGCGTCACGCACACGTCAACTTCGACGACCCCTCCGTACCCCATACCTTCCGCGGGAAGGCGTCAACTAAGTAGAATGTAAAGAAAGGTCAAACAAGTGTCAGCAACATCCAATACCACTTGAAAATCGCACTAATTACCATATCGTAAAGTTCAAAACTTACAATCACATTTTAGATGGTGTTCATTTTAAATTAGCATAGCCCAAAAATATACTCAAATGTTCAACAAAAAGGGCTTTAATAAACAAATCGGCAGCATGTGTCCAATATTTTTTGCCTACACGGTTGTCGGCAGCAGTGTTACAGCAATTTAGATTCTATCGCGGTGAAGCAAGGTGCAATAATGTTGAGTTCGTTGAAGCGTTTGCCGGTTCACTTGATTGAGTGCGCTTTGCGGTTTCCAGTCCGACCAAACACCAGGTATTACTTGCAGTTACAGCGCGGCTCTGCTAGAGTTAGTTTAAAGCCATTCCTTTCGGTTGTGTATTTGAGCGTCATTTATGTTCCTGTTTATACGTAGTCAAATGTGTATTTCAGCTCTAGTCAGTGGATGTAAAACAATTAAGTTGTTTGAATTGGTATTTTTTTTTATATTCTTATTTAGGTTATGTCTTTAATTTTAGATCCTATGTTACTTAAAAGAATTTGATAGTTAAACCAACCTAATTGATTGGTAGCATAAAAGTATCTGCGGATTGTTTTTTTTATATCATCAATATTAATACCCTTATTTATAGACAAGGAAATTCACTTAATCCAATAAAAGTTTCCAAATAATTTCGACAATAAATTGGCAAATTAAAAATATTTATATTTACTGTTTTTCAATTATGTAACGTGTTAGGCGTAAGCGAGTATAAAATACTTAATAACTTACTGTTGGTTCTCTGAGCCGGATTTGTACAAAATGTAATATTTCTAAAAAGTGGTGAACACTCATAGCAGCTCGTTGACAAACAGTCAATTTAGCCTATAGCCGCATGGAATTCATCCGCCAACCAATAAAAACGTCGTACGTATTGATTCAACTTTCATACTTATAAAAACAAACATCTCTGTCACCTCACCTTTAAGCTTTTGGCAATTAGGCACCTATTTATAAATACGAGTAGCTTCGGTCTAGCGCAAAAGACAAAAATTAATAGTGACCTTCTCAAAATAGTTTCCTATAAATAATGGCATTGACAGTAGCACCTCCACGACCCATTTACTCCCGTCAACACTTCATGGACGAGTGGCGGATGTCACCAGTCAGTTCACACCTTTAGTTCACACTCAATCACCGACGGGACAGCTTGAAGCGGCAACATTGCAAAATATATCTTATTACAAACGCATAAGGTTAAGTTAATATCCGGTTTACATGCAGCGACGATTATGAGATTTAGAGCATTTAAGCGTTAATGTAATAAATAGCAATGTTTCATAAGGATGCTAATTGTAGAGGAGATTGGAGACTCTAGATCCTAGGAGAGACTTTGTATGTGTTTCACGGGAACCCATCACTTTATCGCAATTAACTTCAACGATTTTCATTCCCCATAAAACTATTCGCAGATCTTTTAATACAATACTTAACAACTCCTAGAATCAGGTTACATCGCAATTTCATTTCCTCGAATAGTTGTTATCTACAAGCTCATTCCATCGTAAATTCTTTTCCTATTTTATTTATTTTATCGAAATAATGTTAAATCGATGTTTTGTTACCCATAATTTTGTTTCCACGTAAGTTTCAGTTTGCAGAATAGTTGAAACATCAATTTTTACTACACTACAGTTAGTGTACATCGAAAATACTTTTTTTATGTTATTACTCGTAATCATTTTTGTTTCCCTGTAAAGAAAACCTATGGATTAAGTTAGGTTGGATTTAGAACCACAGGCAGTAAGCAGCGGTGCAACCGTAGCTAACGAAGATTGCATGCTGTCTGCATGTTTGCATTGCATGATGTATGCATGCTTGCATTGCATGATGTATGCATGCTTGCATTGCATGATGTATGCATGCTTGCATTGCATGATGTATGCATGCTTGCATTGCATGCTGTATGCATGCCTGCAAGATGCTTGCCGGGGGGTGCAGGGGGGCTGGCCCCCCTGCTCGGGGGGGTCGGGGGGCCTGAGGCCCCCCGCTATAAAGAAAAACCATTAATACGAAAATAAACCTAGGTTAGGTTAGGTTAGACTTGTGACCACGCATAGCGGAGCGAGCGAAGCGAGCGGAGCATTATATTGCTTGCTGCATGTTTGCTTGCAAGTTGCATGCTTGTTTGCATGCTGCATGCTTGCTTGCATTCTGCATGCTTGCTTGCATGCTGCATGCTTGCTTGGTGCTTGCTTGCATGCTGTATGCTTGATTGCTTGCATGCTGTATGCTTGCTTGCATGGTGTACCTACTTGCAAATTAAGAATTGATTTTTAAATTAAGAACTGACCTCAACAGTTTTTATCGTCAAACGTCAACAGTCGAATGCATCGTTCGATGAAACGTTACTGCGATGGAAAGTTATTAAACGAAACATTATAATGTGTAACCTTTAATATTAAAACATGTTTTTGTAAATAGTGTTATCGATAACTTAATAGTTTACATGAAAGGTTAGTTCGATAGACCGTTATTCTGGTAACCAACACAACTTTGAAACATTTTTGTTATGAAAGTTTATTCGATAATATGAAACGGTGATCATTAGCTAGTCGATCAATCAAGAAAAATAGATATTGAAAATCGTGGAATAGTTTTCGGTGAAATGAAATTCGATAACAAAAAAATCTGTGTTTTGATAGGTACCCGTGTTTCACACACGTCTAACAAAATATAATACTAACAACAACGGCCACTAATTTCGGGCATGGAAGATTCAAATAATGACGTAATTTATATTATCGTTAAATGTTGCACCTTTGTGTCGAATTAATATTAAGAATTTGAAATGAGAACGATACTCCATTCTTTCAGCTAAAATATTTAGTGCACTGAGTCTCATCTAGGATCAGGAGCCTCTAACGTTTCCTAATAAGGAATTCAATGTTGTTCAAGTCGTAACTTAAGGGGCCATAAAACTATTGTGTATTTCTTTCTATTTGTTTCTAAAACTGCAAACTAGTCTAGTGTGTGTTTTTAACTTATTTTAATTTATAACTGTAACATGTTGCGTGTTTTACTCAATAAAATAAAATAAGAAAAGCTTATTCCAAAAATAAGCGATTTGCTTTTAAACTATCAACGATGATTTAGACGTATAATACACTTTTTATTGAATTCGCCTGTCTGTTTCTTCCCCATTTGCAAGAAAGAGACACAATGACATGTTATTTCGACATCATTAAAATAATACCAGTTTTGTCTCATCCCATTCATTCTATATGAGCATGAAAGGGACAAAATGTCTCAGTTCAAGTTTAGGAATGCGAGAAGTACCTACGTTAAAAAAAATATGACGTAAACATTCAAATTCAAATGATTAGTTGTGCATACTATTTAACAATTTGTACACATAAGTAATTTAGTTACCATTAATTTCTTTTGCAATAATTATTTAAATATGCACGTTAACAAGAAATCCTTTACTGTCCATACTGTGTAAAACTGTGTTAAAGCAATGTAATTATTATCGTCCCAATAACAGAGAACATATTGAAATATCAAATTATAATTCCCTAAGGCTTTCTCATAGTTCCGTAACTCGTATACCAAATAAAGATTTGTTATTATTATTTTTTGGGTGTAAGTACGTGTGTTTTGCAATATTGAATTATTGACTGATTCACAAAGACACACATCGATCCTTCCAAGAATTCCGTGGTTCGTAACCAATAAACAAAAGAAAGTGAATTGGAACACTCCGAAAGCATCGACAAAAAAAGCGCACCAAAAATTTGGGCATCCCGCTCCGGGCGGTAACCGGTTGTACCGAAATGCGCGCACTGGACTAGGGTAGGGTGAAGGCCACGGATTCCAGTCCATGAACGCAGCCGTAAGACTTTCTTAAATTTCGGCGGCTGTCTCAAGGTCAAGTTCGCTTTAACTTTATGTAACAGCAGTCTGTATCCCTAGTACGAATTTGTTACAGCGAAAGTTATCGTGCGTTGTCAGAGTTTGAACCAAATTTTATAATCAATTAAGTGGGTATAATTTTTAAAGAAAAATGCTATTAAAGAGATATAATTATTAATAGATAATTCTATTTGACACTCATGAATTGATTAAAACACTATTATTAAAGTTTTTGGGGAAATTTCATAGTTTGTGGTAGTCTTACATGTAATTTTAATGGGATAGTTCCTCTTTTTTCCTTGTCATTCCGACCAACTACCATTAGTGAAATAAAGAATCGCATAGAATCAAAAACCTGAATGTCCTTTGAAAAACAAAAGCCAATGCGGTGTTCAATATGAGTGGGCCAATTGGATACTATACAGGAACCAATTGGAAAAGTAGGTAATGCTAATACCATTCTTTTTGATATTTTTTTTTCAGGCACTGTGGTTAACCATAAAAAATTTAATTGGTATTACTTGTAAGCACGTAGTACAACTTCCTATTACAAAAAGAAAGGTTTCGGAAATGACACAATCGTATACATACATACCAATCGGTCTAGCGTGTTCGTTCTGAAGTGCATTCACCTGATCCGAGGTCAAGGCAAGTATTCGCTGTACCGAACCAAACGCAAATGTCAATGTAAAAATTGTAGACTACCGCCATCTTGAGTTTCGACTCGACCGGTTTAGGACGGTCAAGATGACGGAATTTCTTTAAACAAAAACGCGGTAAATATAAAATACTGTATTTGTTTTATTTGACTATTTGTTTATCTTTCCCAAGATTAATGCATATTGATTAGAAATAATTACTTAGGCTGTACCGGCCGACTAGCAACACACAGAGTTGTTTACTTATTTCATTTTATTACTTCTAAATTAGACCACTTAATTTTCAAAAAGCATAAATGGTAAGGGTCTCTTTAAATTCGTGTAAGATTTACTGAATGCACACCTTACTACTTTTTATCATTTCTTTTAAAGTTTTTAAATTAATTAGTTTAGGCCCGTATAACAGAATGACACTCAGAAATCAATCATGTCTTGAGAATCGTTTATCACTTTCTATCAAGCACAAAGTGATAGAGACGTACTACGTTCAAGTAGGCGTTGATTCTTGAGACTCATTCTGTAATACGTGCCTTAAATTCACTGGTCCGATTTGACATTTTATTTTTAAAAATCCACCTGAATTAGGTCGATCAATGAATAAAACCCATTAAAATAATAATTACTAAAGAAATAATTTATATGAAAGCCTAAAGACAACTGCAGAAGATACCGTGCCTCGATTTTTAACCATTACTCCAGGGACTAAAGTCCTTTAAGCATACTGAGTAATTAGTAGTTACAGACACTAAAAGTAGCGACATTATAACACCAGCGTTCAAAACTACGAAGCATAATATGGTTATAATAATTTTACATCTAACTACGAAACAAAATAAATATAATAACCTTATTACGCCCTAATTTGCATAAAGACAAAGATTCGAGCTGTTTTGTAAGCCCAGTATTTTAATTCAGTTTCTATTACAGTGACCCAGAGTAAAGCTACTAATTAATCATTATGACCTACGGTCCCTTATAATGAATACCTAAAGAAATTAAAACTCGTGCAATAAGAGTACAGGCTAAATAAACAGAAAAAAAAACAATCGTAGCTTTGTGCTCCACCAAACATTAATTAAGAAGGAAAAGATTTTCTAACGAAAGGTCTTAAAGTTGATTTTGAAAAGAAGCTTTGGGGTTATTGGGGTATGGGCCAAAATCGCAGACAGCCTTCGGTATCGAACAGATGTTTTGTTTGGGCACATTGTGGCTTTAGACGAGCCGGAATCGGCTTCAAATAATTTGGGATTTGGAAAAAGTGTCATCGGCGTCATAAACTTTCGTGCTAACGAAATTTTGATTAATTGCTAGCTAGAAAACATATTTTGTGTAATTAGAAATCTTCGAAAGATGATAAGTACGCTAGATTTTTTTACATAACATTACATTCTGAACCTCAAATATATATTTTTAATAATATAATATATTTCCACGCACACACCAATTATCTAGCCCAAATTAAGTATCTAAGAACAAATTAAGAAGTTGTGTTATGGAAACTAGATAACGGACATTAATAATATAATAATAACTTTAGTTATTTGAATAAATAAACTTAAATAAATATAATATAAACAACCATGACTAGTAAACAAATACTCATATCCATCACACAAATATTTGCCGCTACCAGGATTCGAGCGCGCACCGCTTGATGTATGTAGGCAGCTATACTGACCACTCCACCACGAGACGGCGTCAAATTTGTGCAATTGCAAGAGTGCAAACTGTTCAACGAAACACACTGTTCAAAAAGGTATAATAAATTTTAGTAACTGATTCAATGATAAAAGATTATCCAATTCCTGGATGAGTTTAAAATATCAATTATCCATTTTTATACTTTGACGGGGAAGCTTTTGGCCTTCATCACACCTGATGGTAAGTGATGATAAGGCAGAAGACGGAATCAAGATTCACCGGAACCCTCAACCATTGAGGAACTGGCTATCTCATCATTAACTGACGGAACACAATAAGGCGCTTAGCAGACGGCGGGGCGGGACAGTCTTTTTGACCGCGAAGCAATAAAGACCGCGTCTGCCCATCGATGCCCGCGGCTGCCCTCACCGCGAACACAACGCACACGGAGGGACGGAGGCAGTTAGTTCACGACGTTCGTTCTAGTGAAGGTGGCGCGGACTGAGCTAGCCACCCCGCGCTACCGTCTGCGTTACTGCATACAAACTGGTTTGTGTGATACATGGCGGGTAGCCACCGACATGTCGGTCTTTTTGTCCTCCATGTGCCTTGGTAGTATAGGATTCCATTTGCACTATCGTTCGCGGTGAAATTAACCGGCCCGCCCCGCCCCGCCTTCTGCAAAACGCCTAATGCTGTTAAGAAGGTCTCCTTGTGGTGCACCGGTACTCCCCATCCACTACCTCAGCCCCTCTCTCTGCCTGCCAAGCCTTATTTGATACGATTCCGCGAGAGCCGCTTTGGATACACATTCCAGTAAAGAACTTATGTAAGTTATAGGACAAACCGAGGTATTTTAATAATGATTAGGTATAGGGATTTAGCTGGTACACCCCTCGCTCCTACCTCTACCGCATACAAACCAGCGATATAACCATTTTTTGTTAATTAGTCTGTTAAATAAAAGTGTTTATATCTGGGTAGGTACCACCGCCTTTCTACTAAGTGGTAGGGTCGTCTGGGTAGGTAGGTACCACCGCCTTTCTTATTTCTTAAGCAGTTCGCTATGTTTGTAATTGAAGGGAAGGTATCCAGTGTAATTACTGGGCATGGAAGGCTTATCATCTTAGACCCAGAATGGCAATGCACTTGCAGTGTTAAGTGATTTACCCTTTACATCGCAAGTGTCTATAGGCGACGGTAACCACTTAACACCAGGTGCACCGCAAGCTTGTTTGCCATTTTGTAGCATGACTAAAAATGGTTTTTTATAGCGTCTTTGGGGTTGTTCGTGTCCCATGATACAGACAGTCCGTACCTATATGTATATTATAAGTAAGTTAAAGAAACACTCGTATTTAATTTGTCCTTCTCTAATAAAATAAATAAGAAAGATGCGACAGACTTCGTCAATTTAATAACATTAGTTCGCTACGAGTTTTCACCAAACTCGTTCAAACTACTTAATTCCAAAAATAGCTTTAGGAAACGAAGTTTGGGTCAGTGCTCTGTTGAATTCCCAGCAGGCGGCCCATAATAATTGCGACTAAACTGTTCAAAGTTTTCTATTAGCCATGTCATTATTATGCTTTTGACGTTATGGATCTGTAGCTCCTCAGACCAATGATTATATTGGTCTGAGTGTTGCTCACTAAATAAGTCTAATAAATAAGTCCTCTGAAACAAATATTCGGTAAAATATTTTTAATAAAACAATAAGTTATCATGCCCGGCTTCACTCACACTAGTTAAGGTACTAAAACCTGTTCCATTTACGAAGTCTTTTTTGACAGATAGCTACGTCAATAGACTGTAACTGAGATGCAATCAAAAACGGTGTTACCAATAAATCTAAAATATAGTATTGGATTTTAATAAAAAGTAATATTATGAAAAACTGTTTTTTCTCGTGTCATATTTAAAATTAAATGTAATTTTGTAATGCTCCGAAACTTAATTAGAACAATTACGTTTTGACGTGACAACGTCTTATAATTCGATAGAGCCGGCTGCACGCACGAAAAAACATGACGCATGCGGCGTTACCTCGCTCTGAGGCGTTCCATGTAAGGCTTGAAGTGCAAGCAAAAATCTATTAAACAAATTAAATTAAATTTTTCTTTTGAAAAATGCTACCATTCCATCAGTATTTTCTTAAGACGTTGTCACGTTCAACTATCGTCAGTAAACCGACTTTACAGACAACCAATTTTAACATTTAATTTGATTTCAAAAGAGGATGGTTTTTCTTTAGAGAAGAGAAAGGCAGTCACCTAAATCGGTAGTAAATTTCACCAACATATTCGATTGCACTATTGGAATATTATTGTATCGAATTTAAAACAGAAGATTATAAGACCTTTCTAGGTATTGCGTTGGAAACAATTAAAAGTCTGAGTAATCGGCGAAAAATATAAATACGAATCAAGAACCATAAGAACTAAAGTGTCAAAAAAATTACATAAAAAATTTAAAAAGTAAACAAATTATTTACAAAAAGGACCGAATAAATCATTCTGTAATAAGATAATGCAATAAAATAAAAAATAAAATAAAATAATTAAATGATATTATTGTTCAGATACTGTCAACTCGATTTAAATTTGTTCCTAACAGTAATCGAGAATCGTTGTCGTTCAGTATCTCTTTCAAATGTTATTTAACTTGTTCTCTATATTTGACATCTGCCGAAAAGGACTTCGTAAGTAAAGGGAGCCAGGTATAATAAGGGACAGAAGACTAAACATTCACTATTCACCCCAAATTTTTAACTTTTCCGTGCAACTTTTCAAACATTTTCTTTCGTACAAACTTTGTCCTGAAAATTACAAACACAACAATAAAATGAATAAGCCAAATCGACATTATCCAGAAGACATAAATGAGGTTATGCGCGGACATACCTACATTCGGCATTTGATTGTTATAGAAGACTAGCTTCCGCCCGCGATATCGTCCGCGTGGCGAGTTATTTTACCCCCTTAGGTGTGGAATTTCCAAAAATCCTTTCTTAGTGGATGCCTACACTGTTTAGGCTGTGCGTTAATATCTCAGTCAGGACTTTGAATTTTATATATATATAGATTAAATACTAAACAACAATAAATACTGGAGTTTTGAAAACATGTCGTAGGTAGAGAACAATAACTCAGATTATTGTGTGACTATTTCAGTTCACACACACACACACATCATTAATAATTATTTTTTGTAACTTTATGATTATCCCTTTTTTGTAACGTTTTGGAACGCTGATATCTATGCACCTAGGGGTGGGCGTTAATGACTGCGACACAGTTTTTAAAACTAATTCAGACATTATCGTACACTGTTTATCTGATTTGTACTTATGTTATAGTTTCAATCAAGATTTTTTTTTTTTGAGTTATATTTGCTGGCTTTCCCTCTACAAGATAATATTACAAATACTTGTTACTCCGTTCAGTTGCTTAAGTTGGAAAATTGTCTAGTTAATAGGTATCATTGACTTAAGAGCACCTTAAATAAAGTTCCTGAATTAGTTAACGAGAATAGCAAGTCTTCAGTTGGACCTTGCAGTAATACTTTCAGTGCGTTGACGCGTGCTTGTTAAATATTTCTTAACTTTTTTCTATAACAAGGTATATTTACTGAAAACTATGTTTTTCCTTAACGAGCACTGGAAACTTTGTGGAATTATTGTACTATCGTGATCATTAAAAGTTTTATGGAAGGTGCACAAGAAATGGATTAAGAAACAAGATCTAAGTTAATGTAGGTAATTTCCCATTCAACTCATTTCACTGAGTTTAAATCAATACAGTTTAGTCAATAGATGAGTAAGCTATACTCAAGTCACATTGATCACGGTATGACGCTTATTGTAAAACTACTTCGTCCGCATAGAATAGTTACTTTTGGCAGCATCTTAATTTCTTTGGTACTTAATTATTTACTAATCATAGCTTATTTTATTTAAAATGCCTAAATTCAAAATTTTCAAGGTTTTATCTTCGATATTGATGAAAAAATACAAATACCTACCCAAATCAAAATCGGTCCATTCGTTTAGGAGCTACGATGGCTGCCACAGACAGACACACAGATACACAGACAGGTCCAACTTATAACACCCCTCTTTTTGCGTCGGGGGGTTAAAAAGAGTTTCCGTGATTAATTTATGAGTTCACTCTTGACCGAGAAGATGAAATACATTGACGATTGTTTATTTCCAGTAGCTTTTTGGTTAGCTCTTACGTTATCTCGCGATCTCGACTGAGAGTGTACAGCCGCCATAAGAAGTGCTTCCGCTCTGTTGGCTCTGAATGAAACTTGAGCACTTGAACAGGTAACATGGGACAAGTCCTTCTAGCACAATGAAACTTCAGATTGGTTAACGATTTTTGCCCCATTAAAATGTAATCAACGAACAGAGTGTTCACGAAATAAAACTTCAGTGATGTAAATATGTAAGTTGATGACAAAGTTATAAAAGTGTCGGTGGTTATACTTATAGGTATAATACACTAATGGCGGGTTTTAATTACATAACTAACTAATAAGTACCGACAGTTTCCATGGCAACAGTAGAATTTTGACATATTTTGTATAGGATATCTGTCAAAATCTTATCCACTACGGATAAGATTTTTGAAGATATCCAGATAGCAAAAGTCTAAATAGATAAGGTATTGAAACTGGCCTTATGTAGTATTGCCAAGACCGGCAGAAGAACGTTTCTCCAGACTTAAGTGATGCTTACAAAATAAAGAAATCAAGTTAAGAACTTGTGTTATGGATACCAGATTAGGAACACATCGCGCTATTCTAAGTATCACACCAAGTATAGACAAGTGCCTGGGCGATTCTTTCAAACTCCACACCATGCCACAACAGTGACTTTTTCTTGTCGGGGAGGTCAAATGTATTTACGCATCATCCCTGCGGGGTGGTGCCAACCGCAGGGGATATGTGGGACACGAGGTAAAAACGTTCCCTCCATACCCACTAAACATCCTCCCCGGCCTGACCTCCAGTGCGTTATTGCGGGACGGCTCGGGATCGGCGCACGTGAGCGCAACTACACCGAGGCCGTCCCAACGCTGCCCGTCTGGGCACTCCTTGTGCACCAATTGGTGGCCAGCAGCCCACAGGGGCTACCGACTAACGCCAGCCCCTATGATGCCACAACAGAGCCTAGGTCCGTATCGATCCGAACCCTGCAGAGACTAGACGATAGCGGACCTCCTCACGGGAGATACCCATCGACTAGAAACTCTCTACAGGAAGCCTTTACAGGCTAGACGACTAACCAAGTTTCTTTTGTCATCACTTTTCTAATATACTCAATTCTCTTCCCATTATTTGCTCATATTATGCCTATCAATCTGGTGCTACTTTTAAAACTTCCTGTAATGTAGTTATTCCTAACTTTGTCCATTATTGTAACTCGGGTTATACAAATTAAAAGAAGGATAAATGCGATTGTCCCAATAGACATAAATATACACTAGAATAACGTAGCAATGTTTGGGCGGGCGCAGCAGCGTGGTCATTACGACGAGGAAATAGGCACTTTTGCCCTCGTTAGTAACTCGGCACGCTGGTCGCTATCAAACTACGTTCACAGAGTGTCTAGTGTCCTCCTCAATTAGAGATCTCTGGAAAAATAAATTGATATTTGACCAGCTTATTGGGTGCTGAAGGAAATTATCTCGAATTTATAGTTATCTACTAATGGTCGTCTATACACACGAATGTAAAGTATTTAATCCATTACATGACAATTTACATAGGTCATTGATGAAAACGCTGATTATTCAAATAAAATTTTACATTTGAATATAATTTGACAATCGAAATAGCATGTAATATATTTTTGTTGTTCGAATTTCAGGATCACATTCTAATCTAGTGAGATATCAATATGTGTACAATTTTTAATGTTAAGCCGACATTGTAAGGAAAGTCGTCTTAAATCTCATTTTTTTTAAATATAAGTTTAATTATTGGTATTTTATTATATTATTATGACTTCAACATGTGATGACTCTTTCCAAATCAAAACTATAAAAACTGTAAAGGGAGGATAAATCATGTTGATTTTCTTGCCGGTTCTCAGAAGAAGGCCTCCGGGTAGACTCTTGAATCGATGGCATCAAAATTTACTTTCATAAATGCATAAATTGTATGTACCTAAACTAATAAAGAAATTAGGACTTGACTTTGACATTTTATAGAGCGTTTCATCAGGTTTCATACGTATTTGCAATTATGTATTGGATTTTTGAGTATCGTAAAGAGGTTGACTACCTATATCTTTGCCATGTTGTCAGGTGAATTATGAGAACATAATTATGTCTATAGAGCATAATTTCTCAACATTAGTAACAATGTCTCTGTAAATTTATTTCCAAACCGTTTTATCGCAAATACTTGAGAAAGCCTCAACAGAAGGTAGAAATTTGTATCTTTATAGATTTTCCCCAAAAGATAAGATTACGCCCACACAAATGAGATACTGAAATCAAAAGACGCCCACTTACATTTTGTTTGGTACCTTTTCTTAGTATGCCAACCAGATATCATTTATTAATTTTTCCTGCGCTGTTCTTAATAATTTGAGATAATATTTTGTGTGGTTAGAAAAGAAGCATTTCTTTCAGTAGCCTGGGCGATGCGACGTGCGTGCTCGTGGTCGTCTGTACTCGGATAAGTGACCGAAAATTTTTCAACTAGAATTTCCTCCATGCGAGTCACATGTAGGTGCACCTATATGTGACTTGCATGTGTATGGTCCATGCACTCAAAATAATAACAATTTGCCAGCCTGTCACCTGTTGTCACATGAAACAAATCTCCTCTATCGGGAAAGCGATCAAGTAAAGTGATTATATCGACAACCAGAATTTAACTGTTACATCGAAATCATTAAATTTAAACATAATATATTGGTCGAAGTTTAATAATTGATGGAATAAAGCGTTAAAGCTATTACCGAATATAGGCGATTTAGCGAACAGTAATTGGTTTCGCGGAGAACAAAAGTGACAAACTAGTTAACGGATTCCGGAAACGGGTCGATAGAACTTTGTAAATTTGTACGTTCGTAAAGATTCTCGAGAAAAGAGATGCGAAAATTTGCCTTCCACTCACAGATTTTGACTCTTTCAATGCAAAAATAATACAATTCAAAATCCTCTACCTCCTCTCTAAGAATCATTTAGCAGTATGAGCCATCTTATCTTAGGGATCTTTCATAGAGGAGGCGCTCACGCGGACAAGCGTTCAAGCGGTCAGTTTTGCGTTCGCTGTATTGTATAGCAATATTATGCCCTACACCAGCGTTCACTGCCCCACACAGACTGCATTGGTCAACCTATAGAAACAGAAGACAGTGACCGCTTGACCGCGTGATCGCCTCCTGTGTGATTAATCCCTTAATCTTATTTATGGCTTCGCATTAAGCCAATGTTGAGTGAAAACACTTATTCTACACTAAAATTGTACGGTAGAGTGAAATAACAATGGAGTCTCTCAACACGTGTTTTTATAAAAAGAACTGTGGACAAACTCCATCATCCATCAAAACTTTAAATCGTCTTAGGTAATTATTTTCATATCAATAATTTCTATTAAAGTTAAAGAAATGTGTTCCTCGTGAAATTAAAAAAGTAGGATTACAATAGAAATATGCTTAACATTAACTGAACAGTGTGTCAGGAAATATGGTCAGAAACAGACCTATAATTATATACCTACCGTTTTTATCGAAACTAGTTTTATACATTTACTTTGATGAGATTTAAGAGTGGCTTATTTCCTGAAGCGAGAAACTATTCATCCTTTTTATTGGCGATCAAGTACTTAGCCCTCGAACACGACATGCAAATTTAATTGGCGATTTGATACATCCCAGCTGAATTACTCTCAAAGTCGACTGTACCAGATTAGGAGACTATTTTAGGGACCCTAAACTTTTAGCTATTTGCAATATTTAGGGCTCCGCGGGGTATTTTGTGCTTATTTAAATAATCTTTAAGGCCTTTTACAACCTATTTATATTCGTATATGTCGCCGTCCGATCGTATAATTGGCCAACTTATGAAATGCCTCCGCATATCATAAAACGTCGCAGTGCCGGCTTGGATGGCTACTGGACCATAAAAATCTCGATTACTGGTCGAGTAAAACGTTTTCTAAAAATGTTAGTGGTCTGAAGGGATCAAGGATATTTTTTATGAACAAGCGGGGTGGATTGTTTGTGGGAGAGTCCAGTGCCCAGCTTTTTTTGGCGGGGAGGTCAAATGCATCATCCCTGCGGGGTGGTGCCAACCGCAGGGGATATGTGGGACTCGAGGTAAAGGCGTTCCCTCCATACTCCATAGCAGCAAATGTTTGTGTGATGAATATTTGTTCACGAGTCATGGTTGTTTATGTTATTTTATGTTATTAAGTTTATTTATAAATAAAAACCTCTATACTTACTATTATGTTATTTTATACAGTATCCATACCAGAAGTTCTTAATGATACTTAATTTGGGATAGATAATTGGTGTGAGCGTGGGGAAAAGATCTACATGCTACCTGCCTCAGCATGTGCTTCTGCTACACAGTATATAGCACAACCTCTATTATTCTGAAGGGATTTTTTACTGTGACGTACTGTTAAAAAAGATAGTATTTAACTATAATCACAATAAACACAAAACTTGTCAGGCATCCATTTTCTTGTCGTTAGATATTAATGTCGGCCATGTTTAAAATTACACGTCATACAATTTACAGAACAAATTACGACCTTTACGGAGTTCATGGTCGACAGAACTTGAAAAATATCAACACACTAACGTCCGCATAGCGCGCTAAAAACAGATTTATTTCAACATTTTCAAAAGGAACGTGTATCTTGTTAATTTTATACATGGACGAAGTTTTAATTGGCTCTAAAATACAACAATAATTAAATCGGACAGTGGAAATAAACAGTTGAAAACATCGGATTGGTCTGGACCCCTGTCTGCGTCAGGAGATTTATTTAAAAAGTTGCTCCGATGGAACGTAAAGGACGTGTTACATAAAAGCGGTGTTCAATTATTATCTCTAGACAAGTCTAGCTACGACTATTTCTGATGTGTGACAAAAAGGCTTTGTACCTTTATCAGTTAATTGTCAATACGTATACCTATATCTCAGTAAATACAGAAAATTAATTAAATTATTTTTATTACACATTGTGTCTGTGTGCATTAGTGCGGGAGCATACAGTGCCGGCACTGCATAAAGAGAGAGAGAGACTATGTGAACCTATATGCGTATGCCATAATAATATAATATATTTCCGAGCTCACACCAATTATCTAACCCAAATTAAGTATCATTAAGAACTTATGTTTTGGATATTAGATACCGGACAAATTTAATATACATAATAGTATAGATATTTTCATAAATAAATACATAAACAGCATGACTATAATGTATGCAATAACAAGAGTGGATAAAGTTAAGAATGATTACATTTTAGTATAAGTTTAAAAGTGACGAAAGATTGCGATGTAATGAAAATGTAGTATGGAATTTCTCGTGAAGAGACGATGAGCTGAGCATGTAACAAAAAATTATGGTCATGATGGGGTAGGTATAGAAAACAAAATTTGTAGACTATGGAAGTACCTATACTCGTACGAGTAGAAGGTAATTGTGAATTGCCTCTAACGACAATTTTGTATTTTCATAGAATTTTCGACGCAATACATCCCGACTCTGCTAGACTATGCCGCGTCCACAATCCAGTATCTAAAGGATTGGCAATATTACTACGGGTAGAGGTTCAATAGACGGATAATGAATTATTTGGACAACAATTAATTTATTTTCTGACGACTATTCCCTAACACCATATTTAAAATTAGATTCTTTAAACGTAGAACACGCTGAGCTGGGATTATTTTCTACTCTAAATTACGTTGTATGAAACATCTAAAACTTTACTTCGATCACTTTGATTCCAAGCCAGGCAATTTTTTATGTTATTGTCAATGAGATATTATTATGATTGACTTTGGTAAGATGTTGCGAGTTCGTACCGTGCTTAATATGGTTAATATTAACCAAATCTCAAACGTTTTCGTTTCATTCGTAAGAGCTGTCTGATGGCAAAACATATAGGATCATTACTGATTTGATTTTGGTTTAACACACTAAAATATTTATTTATTTTCTTTGAGTAGGTAATCCAACAGATAAGTAAATATTTAAACTAGGTATATCGCTATTGTAATTCCCTTATATTGCACAGCGCTTGCCTACTTACTAAGTAGAGACGTTCACATGCATTCACATGGGTAAAGATGACGACGTCAAACTGATACTGGCTAAATCATTATAGAAAGCCATCAAACAAGAAATTTAATTGAATTGGTTTTGATTTCTATCATCACCAACATATCAGCCTTTATAATTCAACCCACTGCTGGGACACAAGGCCTCTCCTTATCATCGAAGGAGGTTAAGGTAGTAGTCCACCGCTCTTTCCCAATGCGGATTGTTGGACGGAGTGTAAGGTGATCAATATACCCCTTTGCTGATCCATTAGTCGCCTTCTACGACACCCATTGGAGGATATGGGGTGATGCTATTCTACTTGCCGGCATCGCACGGCTATTTCATTTCTATGATCGTACCTAAATAACGTGATAAGATTGGCAGAGTTACTTAAGTGCAGGCGACCTTGCTCTTGGTGAGCGGAGGAACACGCGCCTCCGTAGCACACTCGGAAACACACAAAAAAAACTATTAGATATTTTCTCAATATTGATAGTCGACCCTTAATATTTATTATTTTAGTAAGGTTTTTATCTGATAAAGAGGTCCTGATCATATAAATCAAATGGCCGTGTGAAGCCGGCAGAGTAGAATAGCCTATATCCTCCCGTGGGTGTCGTAGAAGGCGACTAATGGATCAGCAAAGGAGTATTGGTGGACGGAATATAAGGTGATCACCTTATATTCCGTCCACCAATCCGCATTGGGCAAGCGTGGTGGACTACTGCCTAAGCCTTCTTCGATAACAAAGAGAGGCCTTGTAGTGGTTTTTATTGTTGTTACGTGTGATGATCGTTCTAAAATCGGTAAAAATTGCAAACTTACCACTTATCATCCTTGAACGATAATATAGTAGAACGAAAGAAGTACTATCTTGCCTAGAGGAAATACTCGCTTCTTTTCCTCTATTTTTAACCTTACCGTCACTTACCATCCTGTGAGATTAATGCTAAGAGTTTCCCTGTGAAGGATAACACAAAATGGTTGTCGAAACTCAACACCACGAAGTAGTTGAATGCCAAATGAATAATAAATATGAATCCCGAACGTAGCTAAGTTATTTAGATTTCAGGCTGGTCTAAATCTAACTATTTATGGCCCAGCCCAACCATGACAACGTGACGGCCTTAAATCAACCAGATTATTACTTAAATAAAAATACAGACGACACAGTGTCGCATTATAAATAATGCTGTTGTTTTGACATTGTTCGGTTCAAATATTTCGTAAAACATTTTTAAATTAGCTTTAGAAGACATAATTCAACAATCTTGTTTTTTCAAACCAGTTCTCCGTAGAAATTTTCGTCACGTGTATGGTTATAAATAGCACTTATCATAGAATAGTCACTTCTTGATTCGAACTCTGAAAAGATTAAGGAATTCTTACAAAACCGGTCACGATTCAAGAAGTTCTTTATTCAAATGAACTGTACTAAATACTTTACAGTCGTCGAAAATTGAAGGCGTGAGAAAACGTTGGTATTGGTAATGACATATTTTTTCGGATTTCAAACAAGGTCCTCCTCCAAAACTTTGCAGTAGGTACTCTTTGAACTGGACCGAGGGCTTGTTCCCTAAAACTGTTTTAGGATAAGATAAATCCTGAGTCAATATTACTTTTCCGGACGTTAGGAATCAAGAAAAGATTTTTTTAGGCCATAAAAAAATCTTTGGCGTTCCTAGGGTTCAAAGGGATCGCTCAATATAAGGCTCCGATAAGACTAAGGTAGAAGTACGTAATGTCGACAGTGTCCCAGTACTCGTCAGTTTTCCAAAAAATGCAAATATCACTGATATCCTACCACACAAAGCTCTATTTTTGTTGGCAACACATTCTTAGAAATATTTAGCATAATTATAATGTGAACATTCTTTTGAAAAACTTGTGGCGACTACAACACACGCGTTCGAAGGTGAGCATTGCCGATTTTTGATTTTTTTTTGCTAATTTAGGTACTAGAACTGACGTCTACCAGCTTATGTTACTTCCTCTGTCGTGGAGTGTTTTTTATTTACAGGGAGAGTGCAAATACTTTTTGTAATAGATAAGTAAATTGTCTAGCAATATAACCTATAAAATTAATCATTTTTAATATTTAGATTATGTTTTTTGTAAGTGACATATTTTGGGTCACAAAAACCGTCACATGAGCCAATAGCCGTCAGTTTACCCATTGATCTGACGGTAATTAGGACACGCTTCAAGTATGAACCTAATTCCGTCGTCACAGGAATTTAGCTCTTATCACTATGGAATAAAAACTAAAGTTAATTGTAATTCTGCCGGTTACCAGGACACGTTTTAAAATTTGATCCTGTTTCCGTCATTAAAGTAATTTAGATTTAATGTGCCGGCAATACGATCTAAAGTTGATTGCAATCTGTCGGTAACAGGGACATATCTGGAAGTTTGAACATAAATCCGTCATTATATCGAATTTAAATCTTTATAACCATGCAATACGGACTAAATTAAATTAAATAATAGCATTAGTCGTACAAAGTGGTTCGGGCTTTGGTTTTATGTGCATTAACTTATAATTTCGAGATTAAAAATTTCGTTTCTTTTTTTTGAAGTCGGAAGATGCCAGTTCTTTAATTTTGAGTAGTTGTAAGTCGTATTGTTGTGCTCCAAGGAATTCCGGTTGGTGCGCTTGCTAAATCTGATATGAGTCATATAGCAACTTTCAGGAGTAAGACAAAACATTATTTTTCTACCGCTTTGCGCATGTTTTTTTTTTGTATTAATTTTTAGGCATACTTAGGTAAATCAGATTGCAACATATTTATAACTAGCTGTACCCTGCCACGCTTCGCAGTGGCACATTGTGATTGAATGGTTGAGAAATGAGAAACAAAACAAAGAACACATATAAGTTAAATTTTGCAATACTTGTGGATATACAATATTATTTGTTTTTCCACTGTCTGCGTAGATATAAAGACTATCTGGTTTGCCGACTCAGGAACACGCAACATACACTCTAGCTGTACCCTATACCCCCCAAAAATAAAAACAACCCTAGATGCGGATTTTACATGTTGGCGACTGGCCACTGACGTTGATGGCGGTTGCCTAGTTACGGTTGTTATTTTTTCATTACTATTGCGGTTGTCAGCGAGTGTTTTCCTCGCTTCTGGCAGATGGCGCGGTCACTGGTACACAGCTGATCGTTAAAAAAACTGTTTTCTCGTGGTCGCCCACCACAGCTAGTTCCGGACGGCCATTTCAGGGCCACGACCTATCATTTCAAGTGAAACAGGGAGAGGCACGACCAAATCTATACAGCATACAGGCAGGAGTTCCGCGGGGTTCAGTTCTTGGTCCAGTACTGTATAACATCTTCACTTCAGACCTTCCTGTCGTAAGACTAGGCGATGATATACTGCCACACAGAAACTGCGTGGAGTACCTGGGATTTCACCTTGATAGGAGACTGACCTGGAAGCAACATATTAAACAGAAGAGAGACCAAATGAATCACAAGTTCCGAAACTTACACTGGCTCATGGGGAGAAACTCGGTACTATCAGTTGATAATAAGCTTCTAATTTACAACGTCGTATTGAAACCAATTTGGACCTACGGCATCCAAATATACTCTGCATTCAGCGTGCGCAGAATGGTATTCTGGTACCGTTGTGAACCTTATTTAATAATGTTTGTTTGTTAGAGTATAATAATGTTTGGTATCATCATCATCATCATTTCAGCCGAGAGACGCCCACTGTTGGATATAGGCCTCCCCCAAGGATCTCCAAACCGGTCGGTCCTGCGCTATCCGCATCCAGCGGCTTCCCGCGATCTTTACCAGATCGTCAGTCCACCTTGTGGGAGGCCTACCAATTCTACGTTTCCCGGTACGTGGTCGCCACTCAAGGACCTTTCCGCCCCAGCGGCCGTCAGTCCTCCTCGCAATGTGCCCTGCCCACTGTCAATTAAGGTTCGCAATTCTTTGGGCTATATCGGTGACCTTGGTCCTCCTGCGGATCTCATTATTTCTGATGTGATCGCGCAGAGAAACTCCGAGCATAGCCCTCTCCATTGCCCTTTGGGTGACTTTGAGCCTTCTTATGAGGCCCATTGTAAGCGGCCACGTTTCGGTTCCATAGGTCATCCACGAATCAAAGACTTTCGTCTTAAGACACTGCGGTAGATGGGCCGAGAATATGCCGCGTAGCTTCCCGAACGCTTCCCAGACGAGTTGGATTCGTCGATTGACCTCTTTCTGGAAGTTGGACTTACCCAGTTGGACTGTTTGTCCCAGGTAAATATAATAGTCGACAACTTCCAGTGTAGAGCTTCCAACCTTTACAGGAGTAGGTGCGACATGGATATTAGACATGATTTTCGACTTATCCATGTTCATTTTAAGACCCACTTGTTGGGAGACTCTACAGAGGTCGTCGAGGATTGTGCCCAGCTCTTCCAAGGTCTCAGCCATAACTACGATATCATCGGCAAAGCGAAGGTGAGTCATGTACTCGCCATTTATGTTGATGCCAAGTCCTCTCCAGTCCAGAAGCTTAAACGCGTCCTCCAACGCAGCTGTGAACAGTTTCGGCGATATAACATCACCCTGTCTCACTCGCTGGAGCTGTATGGGTTTTGAGTTTTGGTCCTGAAGGCGGACTGACATAGTGGCGTTTTCGAACAGTGACCGCAACACTTGGATGGATCGATAGTCAATGTGGTACCTCTGGAGTGACTGGAGTACGGCCCAGGTCTCGAAAGAATCGAAGGGTTTCTCATAGTCCACAAACGCTAAGCATAATGGCAGATTATACTCTTCGGTCTTCTGTATAACCTGACGCAGCGTATGTATGAGATCTATGGTACTGAAGCCTTTTCGGAATCCGGCTTGTTCGGGAGGCTGGAAGTCGTCAAAACCTGCGTGCGAGACGATTCGTTACAACCCTCGAAAACAGCTTATAAACATGGCTCAGGAGCGTGATGGGTCTATAATTCTTCAATTGGGCCTTATGTTTGGTAGATGTATGTTAAATATGAAGAGTATAACTAGAGTTCCGTATTACCTAAGTTCCTGAATTGAGAGACTGGTTATGTAGGTACTCAGTAGATTACAGATTTTTTTTTTCTTAATGTAAATTTTTATCAGTAGATATATTTTTGATTGTTTACTAAATGTCCATATAAAGAGGTACATATAAAGTCTGAATTAATTAAAACTAGTTGTTTTATGTTCCACTGACCAAACTGCAGCTAGCACATTCTTTAAAATAATATTTTTCGGTTCAAAGCTGAGAAGTAATTTCTACAGTTTGTGAAACTTATCTGTAAGGGCGTAGAGTTCAATTTGGTATCAAAAAATTGACGACTTCTGGGTCATTTTGACGATTAATGGGACAAACCTGTCGAGTACTGGTACAAATCGTCTTTTTTTCACATTGATGGAGTTTTATTATATTTCTTAATTATTTTGACTTAAAATTAATATTTAAATAAAAACTAAGATACATTTTGCACCTAGTCATGCAATACACCTTTCATTATCTGATATACTTTAAGCACAGCATCACTGCAAAGTCAGCCAAGTTCAGAAACTGACGGATACTGGGACGTTTACC
Organism: Elophila nymphaeata; assembly: GCA_955850985.1. NCBI lineage: Eukaryota > Metazoa > Arthropoda > Insecta > Lepidoptera > Crambidae > Elophila > Elophila nymphaeata. Next base: position 8,890,230 of record OY039073.1, read on the forward strand.
TTATCCTTTGTATCGGTATTTTTATTGTTCTTATACATTGCTGTAGAAAAATAAATAATAATTTCTCTGCCTACCTACAGTATTCGAAATTTCTCTTTTGAAGAATCGATTAATAATCTCAATGCCCTTACAAAACGTGGTATTGTTGTAAGTTACAAAAGTCATCCGTGCGATACCAGGGACCCGAAACGATTACAGGACCCCGGTTCTTGACCCAAAAACTTCTAACTTCGGGATTCGGGAACTACAATCCATGGCCGAGGCAATAAATTTTTACAAACTTTTTAAGTTGTTTGAATTGCAAAAGAAATTCGTTCGATTGGAAAAGTACCTAACGATATTATTTGTAATTGGAACATTTCCTGAGTTTAATAAGGTTTATGATACATAATCAGATTTCGCTTGTTCCTAATGCTTTGCCAACCGCCATAAAAAAACGATCGCTACGCTCGCTCGGCTCGCTCTTGCTTTTAGTCGATTCCCCTATATGGAAAACAGATGATTAGGTATAATATAGCCCGACTAACATGATTTTTTCAAAACCGAATTATTTTCCCATTAGGTACATTTAGCAAAATGTTCGAGCATCATAAATCACTTCGTCCACGACATAAGTATAGATGGTGGATATTCTGGGTCTGGTCATTACCGTGCCTACTGTTGGTTTGGTGTTTTGTAGTCGCTAAGCTTGTCTCTGTATGTATATCAGTTTTTTTTACTGCTAGCGATGCGACATACGCAAATAAAACAAGTCGAAATGCTACTGGATCGAAATGCGATACACAAGCCCATATCGTCATACACACTCACCCACATAATACCTCTACGATGTATATTATTCATCTGCAATCATATTAATTATTTAAACCACTTTAAGGAACATTAAGAATTTGTGTCATGAATACTGAATAACTATATATGTAATTATCTACAAATCAAAAATTCAAAAAGATATCTAATCTATACGTTAAAAAGTATAGGAGCAAATTAAATATTCTATGCAAGAGGGGTAGGGATATTTTGTAGGCATAGAGCAATATTTAAAAGTATTCTATAAAATTAAAAACTTATCAATAAAAAATTATCTGTTATAAAATAAAACTCTACTTTAGCAATCTACTATTAATTGCAGGAACATTTTGTAGATATAGAAAAAGAGTTAAACAGCATTACATAAAATTTTACTAGGTAGATCTAAATGAACGTTTACAGCCGCTTTTATTCGAGTGCAGTTTTATATTCCAAATAAATTAATTCAGAGTCCCGTTTCTCCTCATTAGGGAAGATAATCTCCCAATTAATGATTATTTACCCGTAGCTTAAAACGGATATCCCGCATAACATGGCAATTTTAATTAAAAATCCTAAAATAATTTTCCGTTGATTTGCATTTCATATCTACCTATTCAATTCGAAAAATATACATTTAGTACCTATATTCACATCGTATGATAATCGATGTCCATGTGAATATTCGAGTTTAAAAAGCTTTTTCGGATTCAATCACGAAAATAGAAAATAATCGAAATACTCGTAGTTCGAAAGCTTTAAAAGAACACTTCCATAGACTTACGTGCATCAAAACTTTTTCTTGACCAAACAGTTTTTAGCTTTAGGGTACCTACTAAAACCAAAATTTGCGATATAACTTGTTTTTTTTCTTTATTTTTTACCACAGCTCCAATCAGGAAAATGTTTTCATTTCAACTGAAGATTTTAGGTATGCCCTATTACTATATGACATTAATGCTTGAGTTCACCAATAGTTATATGTATATTATATTTGTTTATTATGCTGTGAAATAAAAACGTTTGCTTTCCTTTCGTTGATAGTTCAAATTTCTATTATAGGTACCAAATTTAAAAATAAAGCAATGAAAAATAACTTTATCGTTAATATTTAAACAGTTTCAACAACAAATCATTTGAAAATTAGCCAACAGTTCGTTTTGTGCTCACATTATAAAGGAAAAGTTTCTAACAAATGAATTTCCAACTCTTCATTGAAACGCAAACTATGAGCGCTAAGTTGAAAACGGTTTCAACAAGCCAGATAAAATATGAGAATTGGCAGTGAAATAGTGCTATTTGTATAGAGATAATATTATTATTGCCGTGGAGTTATCTTTAGTTTTGTGGGTTGACAATCGTTTGCTCTCTAATTTGGCAGAGGTATGAAAGGAACGCCTATCAAAGGGTCAATTTAGATTACAGCCGGTTATTAAAGAACTCATCACTTCTCACTACGAATCTCGTTTCGATTTAAGATGTCAAATGCGAACGAATATTTTACAACAAAGGAAAATTGTATCCAATATTATCTAATATCATAATACATACTACGGCTAACTTCGTTTCCAGTTGAGCCGATAAAACTAAGGATTTTCACGAAATACTCACAGGTGAAATCGAAGTGTTCGTCGAAGTGAGATCTTAACAAAATAGCACCACTGAAATAGCTAATCTATACTAATATTATAAAGCTGAAGAGTTTGTTTGTTTGAACGCGCTAATCTCAGAAACTACTGTTTCGAATTAAAAAAGGGGACGGCTTTAAGCCACATAATAACAGATACTAACGCGAGCGAAGCCACGGGCGACCAATACCAATAATAAAGATACCACAGATGGCAACTTTCATACATTACACTTTTGATACACACAAGAACCTTAGAAAAGTTACAGTCATTAGCTTTGGAGCGTATCATTGATATTTATAAAATCGGACTAACGTAGGCCTCAAACGTATTAAGGGCACATGTACACAGACAGAACGAACGGTGTTGATTTAAATGTCTGTCAGAATTTTAACAATCGTAGCTCAAATTCAATAAAATATATAAGGTAATGAAATCAATGGAAAAATTTACTTCCAATAAGTATTTTGCATAAATAGAATAATCTTATTAGAGGTAATGAAGTATATAAACGAGCAGGATTCTAGCTTTTTACAAAATTTACGGATAGAATATTCAAAAATATTCAAGAGATTCTAATGTAGTTTTCAACAAAGACAATTTGGAACTAGCAGTAACACGCCTTCATACTAATTCAAACGTGAATGTCAACGATGTGCATTTGTTTTTTCAGCTTCTTCACAACTCGCTCGGTACAAAAAAAATATGAAAGCCAAATAGATGCGTTTTAAATCCCTAAAAGCAATTTTATTTAGTTAGTTTTTCTTTTAAGTAAGGGGTAAATAGAGCAATTTCAAAAACAAAAGCTTACATAACAGAAACATTTGTCAACCACAAAACTATGAATTTACATCAACCAAGACATAACGGCAAAGATTTACGACAAAACCATGAAAGAAAAATGAAGTAAGATATAGCAGTACAAAAATGCGGCACTCAATCAACAGAATGCTCCTCATGAAGATTACTGGCAACAACGAATGAATAAAGTAGGCTTGATTTTTTGCGACCAACCTAAAAGGGTATCTTAAGTACTGAATCCCGCAGACATTATCGTCAAAGTATAGACCCTTCCCTTAAGGTGAACACTTTTATATCCCCATCAAAGGTTACGACTACAATAAAACACGATTGTTTTCCATTAACATGGACGTCCTCTGGCCGGGCCGACGGAAAAAAAATAAACGAATTAATTTCGGAAAATTGACATGTAGGTAAGGTGTTGTTTGAGAAAACAGTTCGCTCCGGGAATTGTCATTAAGGTTTGTGTAAGAAACAGCCATGTTGATAATGGAGAATCACACAGTTTGCTTTATTTTGATCAAGTTTATATCCAGCACAATAAGATGTATATGTATCTAACATGTCCTAATAGTAAATTTTTCATCATGACAATGTTGATAATATTGATAATTATAAAACTGCGAATGAAGATAGCGTCTAAGAAATATCGTTTTCTAAAAATAATATAAAACTAGAAATGTTGTTAAAACCTGATATGGAACCAAGAAGGTAGAATAGAGGAAACAACATTGCAGTAAATAAATTTGAATTTCCAAATGCCAAGATCTTCGTCAATCGCCCAGCCTGGTAAACAAATAAAACGAACTGGCAATAGTACAAAGAACTGAGGAAAGGCTGCTTTGCTTTAATTAAAAGTAAATTGTTTGTGTTAAGTCCATTCGTTCAACGATACCCTGAAAACTGTTTCGCGATAACGCGTTCAAAGTAGTTACGGTACGATAAATACAATTGTTGTAAGGAAGTTTTCCTAATTACCTACAACAATGGTATTGCATTTGTAATTTGTAAACAATACAATTATTTAGCAATAAAAGGGTCGGATATTACGCATAATGTTGCAGTTGAACGCTCTTGTTTTCGTACGATACGAGTTTATGCTCAATTTTTATAACATTGGCATAAATATTATATTATTTTTTTTAGATTCGACTAAAATAGGGAATCAGGATGTAAGATGCGTTAATGACACCAACGACGGTTTCTCCAAAAGCAAAGGACTGAGAACTATTCTCTACATTTTCTGTCGACGTTGTAAAAATTAATGCAAGACTAATTATTACTCAAACTGCAGACAATATATTAGAAGAAATATTACCAATAAATGGCCGTCCCTATTTCTGTCAATTGGTGAACCAGAATGAATGCAAATAGACTCAAGGCAATTATGTATAACTTCTTGTATTGTTCATCCTCAGTGGCTAGAGAATAACAACAGCGACTTCGTCTAGTTAAATAAAAAACTAAAAGAATTATAATAAAGCTTAAAATCGAGTTGGAGTCATTAATAACTGATATTATCACTACTAATGCAGAATCATCTTTCAATTTACTTTTTTATGAACGTGTACACGAACGCCTTTCTGCAGAGGCCAAATCGGCTATTGACTTACTAATCAGTAACAAAGACTTAGTTTCTGGTATTCGATTGAATTATGCAGAGTGATTGTAAACACAGTAATCGGACATCGATTACCGAGTAGTACAGTGTACTCGACCTATACTATAGATCATCTAGAGTAGAGAGTGAATGTTAAATACGATATAAATCATGTCGTCCCAACTCCCAAGTGAATCAAGAACCGATTTGAACTGTATTCCGATGAGTTAAGTATGAATTTATTTATTCGCGGTTTTGGTTTCGCTTTCAAATTTAACAACGCCTAATATTTTATACCCAGTTTTAATTTACACATTTCAGTTAAAGGAATTCCTTTAGTTTATTATGTAATCATTATTGTTTCTGGTTTTAGGACTATATGCTTTTTAATGGCTTTTTGGATGTTGGCCATATATGGCATTGACATTGTCACCCAAGATTTTTTTTAGAGAAAATGTAGATCTTGGGGGGTTAATAGAGGTTAAAGAATGAAATTGCCGATTTATTCCTCATTATTCATTAGTGTATAATTCCTTTAATACAATAGCTATGTCCATTATTCTTTTTTTATTTTAAACTTCATTACAAGGACTTATATTAATGTATAAAATTTTATTCTTATTCTTATTTTTTTCACCAGAAATACATCTTCAAAAACAGCCCGTCCTAAGAGGTGCCCGTCTCCGTTATAAAAATATGAATTTTTTTTTACAGATATCAATTCTCAAATTTTTTCTCTATGTATCCTATAGCTTAATGTTGTCTAAATATATCCACAAAATTACACAAAATTTAGATTTGTGGTTCCTTAAAAAATCGCAAATATATTTGTATGGAAAAATGAATTTTCGATAAATTCTCCATATAAAACGGCAAATTCATACTTAAACCCCTAATATTTAGCCCTAGGGGGAATCATTCCGTAGAGAGGTTTTAGTGGCTATGCTTAGCCCGTGAGGGAGTTTGACTGTCAGAGGCTCTATGCCTCAGCTGACATAGGCTGCCTCTAAGGCCTTGAAGTTCAGCTTAGGTGTGCCGTGACGTGGAGAAATTGGAAAGAAGCACCCAGGCGCATATCTGAGCTGGAACACTGACACTGCAACTTATGGCGCGAAGCACACCGATGTTGCGTCTGGCAAGGGCACGGCGCGGATATCATTCTGTTTCATTCAAATGCCGTACGAAACACAGTGCAATAAGGTCGTCAATAATTGAACAAATCCAACGCCGAAATGGCGTGCTATAGCACGTCCGATGAGGGCCGTTGAATTTGTTAAATTAATGACCTTATTGCCGTGTGTTTGGTACGGTATTAGAATGAAACAGAATTATGTCCGCGCCGTGACAGAATGATTGCAAGACGCCAGATTAGTGTGCTTAGCGCCTAAGAGACCTATTGTGATTAACCTAGCTACCAATATATTAATGCTATTCATAAGTTTTATTATTATGAATATGATAATGATGAATGTGAAAAGTTATATCAAAAATATTTTGGAGAAGATTGCTGTTCATTAGTGGTTCACATCAAGAAAAGTACTGTGGGAAGTTAAGACATACAATCGGCAGTCGGAATGCTGCTACCAAGGGAAATGTCACAAGGAACATTGAAGAAATAAAAGACCTAAAAATGTACCATAATAGTCGCGCACAAAGAGATACGTAGTGCAGTTGTAGAAGACTGACTAATATTATTGATTTTATTTATTATCTAGCTAGGCATAATTTACATTCGTTTATTAGATCTTCACAGCCAGGATTAGTTTAATGTTATCTGCGTCGAAAAAGTGACGACACCATTGTAGGTTTTGTAAACGTTAGGTTTACAAAGGCTCATCTCACCAATGCCAAGAACTTTCGACTAACTAAGCAAATGAAGGTTAGGCTAGCTAGCCTAACCTTCATTTGCTTAGTTAGTCTAGCTAGACAAACAGAAAATTCAAACAGAAAAAGCTAACACACAATTCCCTGTGTTACCAGCCATGCAGACACGGTCAATAAACAAAAGAATACATATTATTTATACAGAAAGTTTTCCATAATCGTTTTTACATATTCATCGTAATGTCAGGGTGCGTCTGTGACGCGACGACTGCTCCAAATTTGAATAACAAATGGGTGGCATCTGCATGATTCTGCTGGGATATCGTTGCTCCCTCAAATCCAGATTTAGAGAAACAATGCGGAGTCTTAAATTGATAACTCTGACGGACGTTGCTTATGGTTCAAAGGAACGGCGATGGCAAGTAGAGCATTTAACTCCGTAAACAATAGTTGAAAACTAAGTCTAGTCTACTAAGGTCTAATATATTCAGGAGTAGCTTGAGGACTTATGGAAATTAAAGCTTTTTGGATAAGTTTAGAATGAAAAACACCACTAAAAGCATGACACTATATTATGAACCGGAAATGGAAATGACTGTCTTTCGTTCCGAAGCACGGAGAAAAATAATTTGGAATGTTTATTTTTTTTTTTAAGTCTCCAGTGTGGCTTGCATTGTTATGAATATTTGCTTTCGGGTCTTGTGGAGTGGTTGATCCTTATCAAGTCACTGTCTTTTGCGGACTAGATTGTCATAAGGAACCCATTTTTCATGGCCTATTAAAATCCTTTTTGAAATCGGCTAAATCAGACTTGTGGCGATTGACTCTACTTAGCTGAAAGGGATTAACTTCCGATTATTATATATTGATGTTTGTTCGTCAATCACGCAACAACAATTCTATGGATTTGGATGAACTATATACATAGCTGGTATTAAAATATAGGAGATTTTTTACATCCTAATAAAACTCCTATATGAAATTCAGTGGTTTATACGAAACGACATCCACGCAAGCGAAGGCGCGGGCAGTAACTGATCATACATAATTCATTCCAGAATATCCTCTATCAAAAGTGGCGCGATTTGTTGCGATCATGATTTACTGTTCTGTCTTATAATTTAAAAATAGCCTCACCTATAGAAGATGACATTCTGACACAATACTTCAATGTTTAATTTAGCACGGTAATTAATTAGAAAGTTTCACGTGGCCGTCTGCCCATATTTCCACGACAAAGGTTAGACAAATAAAAGCCACTCTTTACTTTACTCCCAGTCCCAATACAAATAAACGTCTGGTTAAGCTCACAATATAATTTGAAATTGACATAGGCAACATCATCAGGAAGCTTGATACGGAACTGTCGAAATATCTTTTGAAAGGCTTGCTTTTAAATAAACATCATACCAACCTGACCGACAAAAATGGAATTTATTATTTTTGCTCGAAGTGTAGATATGGATTATGTTATTTTTAATTCCCCTTTCAAAACAATTATAATTTAATTAATGTGTTAAGTACACATTTTTATTTTTAACATAATTTCAGTAGCCAGGCTTAATTAAACTCAAAGACTAGACACACGGACTGGAAGTCGCATGCTATTCCGATATCGAGTTACGTCACCCGGCCGCCAGCCGAACGATTTTGGAATGACAATCATGAAGTCCGATGACATAAAGTAAACAAGCTGCTACAGAAGTACGAACAGCAACAGGTTAGACTAGCCAAAACTGTTTTATTTTTCATTATCAACTCTTCCATTATTGGATTCTAATTCTGTAGGATCAAACTCTTTCAATGAGGTTTTAGTAAGGTATCAACGAACTTGTTGTCATGAATGAACTTGGTTGCCTTCGTGGTGAATTGGCCAGGAACGCCTACTGCTCGGAACATCGGGCGGTCCGGGTTCGAAATCGTTCGAAATGGCAAATGTTTGTGTGATGTACACGAACATTTGTTCACAATTTATGGTTGTTTATTGAGTTTATTTATAAACATCTCAATTATTATGTAGGTATATTCATCCGATATCCAGTAGCTACCTACAAAAGAAGTTCTTAATGATAGCTACTTAATTTGGGCTAGATAATTGGTGTGAGCATGGAGTATATTATTATTATACCAAAACCTCATAGGCATAGAAAAAAAATATGTCTCACTCTCACGTTGACTTGAGTGACGTTTTAGATAGAGACCTAGAAGTGCATTGCTTGACTTCTGTGCCTACTTTATTTTAGGCCAGTACCTAGACGATAATCAAATTTTCAACACGCACAACACACGCCACATCGGAACGAATTCGAGAGGTTTTCGAACTCTGGACACCTTCCATTACATATCGAATCGAACGTTGATGTCATATTGACACTTACTAAGTAATTCAAAACTTCCAAATTCAATTAATGTTGCGCGGTACAGTCAACAGAAGAAGTACATGTTTAAAATCGAATTATAAAAAGATTCTGCATGATGGGTAATTGCCTCTCCGTATGGGGAAAAGTGTATATTCCAAGCAAGGAACATTTAGTTCCAGGTAAAAAAAATACACTCTTAGTAGATGGACTAAGATTGTAACTCGTGGGCTAGCGTTTGATATAAAAGTCAGTAAGGGACTGCTTCATCCATACATTAGTACCTAAGTTAAACTTTAGAAATTGGGTCATTCATTACAAATTAGAACAATATCATGCAATGTTTAAATTGATATAATTTGGAAATGAAACAATCTCTATGACTAATTACTAACATCAAAACTAAATGATTCAATATCTGTGACTAATTACAGGTAGGCACAGGTACGTGATTTACCATTTGAACTCCAAAGAAATTTTCAACTCCAACAAAGAAATTTGCCAACTCTTTTCTCTGTAACACAATCCCGCAATGTATTGCTAACTAAACCATCATAAGTGTTCTCTTTTCAAAATTCTGGGTCCCTCAAAAGGGGCATTAAGAAGCATCTTGCAGATAAGCAACATGAGGGTAGCTAGTTCGGTTAAAATCCCTCCTGCACTAACCATCTCCGCAATGGTTTTCATTTTCGCTAACAAGAGGAAAAGCACGACAGAGTGATGGAGATGAAACCGAATCAAGACCAACAAACTTAGTAATCTCAAGCTTAGAGGATATGATCAAGTTTCAGAATATCGGCCTACGCTCAAATGTTTGCCTATTCGCCGTTGCTGGAATGGTCATACTCTACCTTCTTTATATTATCCGGTTCCACCAAATACTCCTTCGTACCTTAAAAAAGGCTTCAAATTATCTCAGGGACATTCATTCACGTGTACTGAGATCGTCCGAGAGTCAAAGTTTAGGCACTCCTATGCATTTGTTGAAAATTTGCAACAAACAGTTCACTGTGCAAGTTAATAAATTTATACAAAGCACAATGTAACATATCGTGAATTGCCATTTATTTGTTACGAAACTACAGTTGTTACGTTATAATGATCTAAATATATTCGAGGTTATTTTTAAAGGTATTTCCGTTTTGATTCTAGACATAAAAAACTGTGAGGTACTCTCAAGGCGGCGATTAGTTTCTGATTAGGTTATCGCAGGCAAGTGTAATAGGCCACGAGAAACTCACCGTAGCAGAACAATATAATCAGTTGAACACGCTTCATGAAAGATTTTCCTCCTTGAATTCTTTCTTTACACACACATGTAACGTCTACTTACACACACTTTGTTATCCCGCAGTCGTATGGAAACTTAAGCCAGTAGAGGTTCATTAAAGTAAAACACAATTCTTTTGTTAGCTATTTTGAACGTACGCAGAAGTTCCGAAGTTGAGGCAATTTTTATAAAAGCAACTAGGTACTTACAGCTGAAGTTTTCTTCGTCGCAATCATAATATAGGGTTTTTTTTTATTTGAGGGGAGCTATTGCCTTCTTCTGACAAGACTGTTCAACGTTCAATACAGGTATTTCTCTGCACTCTTTCCATTTACAGCAGTAATTTGGACCTCATGTCATAGCTACTTGTATGACATTAAGATTTTATAAGTACACATTTCATACATTGCATATAAATTCCAACAAATTTTTAAACATTATCTAATATATATAAATAATACCATCATAATTATGCTATTAATACGAATTTCCTAAAAAGGTGTAGGTACTGGTTGATCGTGTACGTTGACAGTACCACGGTAAAACATTACCGTGACAGTACAGTTGAAACTATCCACCGTGAAAATAAAACCACGGTTTTCGCTTGACATCCCAATCCTAGCATTAAATTGCGCCCAGATAGCTTGTCTATCGAATTAAAATAAAAGTTAGATGAAATTTTAATAGACGGTGGAGTTATATATGTTAGTGTTCTAAATTTTATGTATTATCAGTATGACGTCAGGACGTAAAGTCAAGCGATACTTGACTTCAGTGCAATTTTTTCAGAGTTTGTGGTTCAACCACAAATGTGGAACGCTTTTTTTAACTATCGTGCACTGTTTATCCTTAACCTTATTTCTTCCTTTCAATATCTACCTAGTTTAGTTTTCTCAGCGACTTTTTAGAGCGATTTCACATTCACAAAGAAAAGTATGCCAATTTTCCTTTCTGCGGCTGCCTTTGAGTTTTAAGCTATCCGAGATTTCTTGTGTGGTTTGAATGCCTCGTGTCGAAAGAGGTCCCCGCCTCCATTTTGCAACATTACGCTTGTGATGAGACGGCAAATTGCTCATTTGTCTACGGCGACAGTCGCAAGTGTCGCCTCTACCTAGATAGAACCGTTTCATAAACCTACAGCTCTCGGATTGCAGAAGGCATATTGAGGTAATTACGGTCTGACTCTGTAGATAGGTAAGGTATGTTAGAGTTTATGCTCTTTAATATAATAAGCGTAACTAAAATGCCGACTGATATTTTCTGAATCATTTGTACTTATGCATATTTAGGTCTAAAATAAAATTTGTGTTCTCATATTAATAAACATAATCATCCGTTCAATAGTTGTTTTTGTATGGTTGTTGTTTATAAAAATCGGGAGTGGTCTCCCGATTTTTACTTTGGACTTTCTCGTATAACGGAAACGACTCAAAAGTTGATAGAAACCTTATATTTTAATGTGATACATGCATGTTAAATTGGGTTGCAATAAGTTAAAACATATTCGAGTTATCGTGCTAACGCAACGCACAAACACACACGCACAGATATAATTCCAAAAACGGAATTTTTGGACTCGGGGAGATCCAAAACGTGTAAATCCGTCAAAATCTCGAGGTCGAATTTATTGACGATTATAAGACTTCCTCTATACTACATTTACGAGAAAGTAAAAATATTTATCACTCAAAGAATACTAGTAAGTGAACCACTCGACCGCTGAGGTACTGCAAAATACATGTTGTAATGGCTATTAATGGGACGTTGTTCTTTGCTTAAAAGTTCATTTATTTTCGTTTGACAAAACTTCACGAAGCCTGTTTCGTAAAACTATTGATCCTTCTTGACCTTCCTTCCCGACTAACTTTTTAGGCTAATTTGCAAGTTCCATAATTGACGTCAGTATTTTCCAAACATTTTCGTTAGACTATCCCAGCTTTATTTTATATTTAATACTCTTGCAGAAACAATGTTAAAAGGAATTCTGGAATAAAATATCACTGGGGCGAGAATGTGCAAAACGACGGAGTAAAATGGAAAAAATTGCGACAGCAATGTAAAAATCCGATGCTTAAAGACGGCTTTTGAGCACCCAAGGTTTTCAGCCATCTTATCCACGTGGAGTGCTGTGACGTCACAATGCCCTGAAGCGGCCGTCCTGAAAAACGTTAATTGCACGACACCAACCAACCCGAGGTGGTTTCTATCTCACATTGCTTCAAGAATTCTTACTGTAATCTCGAAAGGCCAAACTAGACTTTACTATCGGTGTTATAGGGCTCATTTTCGGAAAGTAGCCTGTCAATAAAATATTTAATATAGGTACTCTAACTTAAAATGAACTTTAGCACCAATGCGAAGACTCTTTAAAATGTCGGTGGTTTTAAAATCAGTCTATCTTTTATTAGCCGTTTTGCTAGAATTGCCATTGCAAATGAGTTGCTGTCAAACGTAATGTTTAAAAGAACCACTTAAGATTGATAGTCTAGCGAGTTTTAAATTCTTATGTAGAGTATACCTAGTACTTTTGTATATGTTAATGGTGGAATGACTCATAGCCGATGTTTATTATTATTATTTTTATATTCTATATTTCAACATTATCAACGATAGCGCAGACTGCAAACTGCAAATACTTTTTTAAAAATAGAACGATAGATATATTTTAAAGTTATTGGTGAATACTCACATGAAAAACCGAAGAATAGCATAGAATAAGAACATTTAACAGAACCAGAAGGAATATTTATTTTAATCAAATTATTTAGTTCTGAAAATAGAAATGGTGATTTATACTCTGATTTAGGGTGTTCACATTAGGTTAATCGATCGAAGGATACCATTCCATAAAACGTCGACTGGATCGAATTCGAATCGATCGATCGCCAATTGAGGGCATCGATCGTCGTGAACGAACGGGTTTTCTGATAATCAAGAAATGATCGAGCCGCGACATCGACTTCTACCATCGAGTGATTGGTGTGGTAACTCTTCTGTTATTGTAAATATGTTTCTTAAAACATTTAGATTTGCCTTATTTTATTCAGTCTGGCTAAATATCATACCACCATTTTCTCTAAGTCGATTACCATTACCTATAATATTAGGAGCATTATTGTGCCCCAATAGTGATAAGGAAGTCAGTTCTTCAGCATTTGTGCGTTTCTGGTGAAGCTGTTTTTCTTTTATAGCATCATCAAGTATAAGGTCATAAAATGCCACGTTTTGAGAAAAATTAAACCATTTAAGTATTTTAAAATTTAAAAGAGATGTAGCGTAATTTTAAATTTCTCTCGGCAGCCTTTACATTTCTGATGTTTTGTACTTTTCGGATCCCTTCAAATTTTTCATACACACCCTTCCCCTTTGCAAATGGCGAATATTTTAAGCAAATACCGACGATTAATGGGTAGAACCCGAGAATACAGAAGTAACATTTGCAACACTAGATAGTATTATAAACGGAAAATATTTGTATGTTGTAATGAATATGTTTAAGTATAGTGGAGCCGATTTTGTAAATTCTTATAATGTTACATTTTCACTGGGTAACATAGACGATTTATTTAAGACTAACGAAAGCTTGGTAGAAACAAGCCATACATAATGTAATGTCATTGAAATGCTTGATTCTACTATATTGAAGGAGAATTTTTTTTTTTTTATGTTAAATCTTATTCCACACTGAGAGCTATCACTCCACTAATCACTAAACATTACAACTGTGTGTAGAATTGTCAACCTATTATAAGCGAACTGACATTTCCTAGTACTTCTCCCTAATTAACCTAATACTTCTCCATAATTTTTAACACTATAAAATTTCTTTTACAAATAATAAATTTAACGTGCATACATACATGCCTACAAAAAAGAATCGCTTCATCTCATAGGTAACTTCATACTAAGATAACTTTTTTCCACATACTTACATATTTCTTTCGTGGATTAACTCTCATAACGGTCCCCACACAGACTTGGCTATTTAGAGTATTTATACAGACAGAATAATATATAATACATTTAATCAAACAGTCTCTAAACGTTAACTTTGTACCTCCAAGACAACGAATTAACACGAATTAAACCGCTTACATCGATACGTTTACCGCGACCATCAACAAATAAGTAATGTACATAAAACAATACGAAACGCATCTAAGAAAATCCCCAAATCTGTTTACAAATGAAACAGAACCTAAACGTAATTACGGTAGGATTCAGTATTGCCCAAGCGTGTAACCAATAAGGGGAAGAACGACGCAACAGATCCCGGCGAATATGTTCGCAGGCTCACTCCGAGTTACTAACACTCGCAATTCATTTTGTGAACTGAATATATTATCGTACATCAATAGAGAAAGCACCTTTTCCGCCTGTAAATAAAGACCAATATCAAGGTTAGACGAAGTCGTAGAAATAAGCAGGAATTCCCACTGAAAATACAGAGGAATCTAAACTTTACGCTGACGCTAGCTGAGTTCATATTCGGCAGTTCGGTTTTGGTATTTTTATAAATCGCAAATCGTGATCATATGGCAAGGCGAACGATAAATTATGTTCGGTGTATTGAAATCTTACACTGTCATAAGAAGTCGTAAATTGATCTTAAATAAGTTAAGTAACTTAATTTGTTAAACTTTTATTGCTTAGGAATTCAAAGGTTCTTATTCTATATATCATTATATATTTTATTATATTATTCTATTAGCATAGGTGGTCGTGCGGGTGCAGGGTCAGTGTTGTAAATTTAAATAACTAGATACGGCCTTGTTTTTTTGTATTATATATTTAGAATAAACAATTTGTAAATATAAAAATCAATTGGTACACCAACATCTTCCCTCATTCTATTGTGACATGTCTACTGTCCTTAGTTTTCTATAGAGATTGCATATTATGTTGTGATAAGACAGCGATTTGTTTGTTATTGCTCTTTCTTGAACATACATTGGTGAGCAATGAAGAATATTTTATCTATCTTTAAATAAGCTTATGGGCATATCGCACTACGAATCCTTGACGTAGTGCGTTAAGCATTGGATTTCGAAGGCAAGACAATTCAGACGTAAACGGTAGTCGGGCCCCTTCGTGCTCCGGGAGGTATGCTAAGCTATTGGTTCCGGTTGGTACTACATTTCTAACTACCATAGTATATTTTGATCAATAGAATTGTATAACAAGCCTTTAGTCATGTCTTTCTGCCGTTTAGAACAAAAAGCTTGTGTTCAGGATTCTCACTATGTACCTAATTGTGTGTTTGATTAAAAAGAAAAATTGAATAGCTCATCATTTACTTGCTTACTGGAAGATTTCAATTCTATATTGGTCTGCCGTGAAGCAGTCCGCTGTGTTTCGGATTAAAGGGAAAGGTAGCCCGTGTAATTACTGGGCATGGAAGGCATATCATCTTAGTTACAAAGATGGCAACGCACTTGCGCAGGGTTAAGTGATTTACCCTTAATATTGCAAGTGTCTAACGACGGTAACCACTTATGGGAGAGAGACATCCAAACGAAGTATTGTTATGTTTACGTTCTATTTTTGTTGATTATTTGCAATTTTTTATTAATCACGCGGGATCCCGCAAATATCTAGATCCCGGGGGTTCGAAAATGTCCATTCCCGCAAATATCGGGATTGAGAATTTACTACGGGATTGCATTCTCTAATTGGCTATCATTAACTGCCGGAACACGGTAATGTTGTTAACCCTATAGTAATGGCGACAGTCATTGATAAGATGAGGTTGGTAGCTAGCCAGACTTCAGACACTACCACAAAAAAAAACCGAACACAACATTGTAGTCATCTGGGAATCTATCCCGGGGCCACAGGATTTAAATCCGGTAGGTGAATCACAACACGCGAATAAAATAATACATAGGTAAGGAGAAAACTAATTTTAATATTAAGTATAATATAATTTTAACTAACTGATAATACGTCAGCCATCTGATGCCGGCAAGAGTAGAATAGCATCACCACATATCACCAATGGGTGTCGTAGAAGGCGACTAATGGATCAGCAAAGGGATATTGATCACCTTATATTCGGTCCACCAATCCACATGGCAAGCGTGGTAGGCTACTGCCTAAACCTCCTTCGATGACAAGGAGAGGCCTTGTGTCCTACCTAGCAAATGATGATAATGATAATGCATACAAGACAGTATTTCAATACCCTTTTTTAATATTATCGCACTTCTAGATTATCCATACGCATACCGCACAAACCAGGGAATAACTTCGTAGCTTTTTTGCCATTTTAATATACGCAACGCACTTTTGTAGGCCGTACTTGTTTTATGTACAAATCGTAACCATTACAGCAAAATTGATTTCAATTTTATGGTTTCTACTCCCCTGAATCCAATCATTCTTATCGCTTTTGTATGCCATTAAAATATAATGAACTTAAGCAATTCGAAATGCGGTCAAACAGATTTTCTTGGTTTCAGGCTAACAGGAAAGCTTGTAAACATTTACAATGATAATGAAACATTAATAATACATTATATGAGAACAAGAAATGTAGCAACTCAATTCTTGTTGTACAATCCAGAATGGAACTTTTTGCCAGCACACGTGTTTGACGTGTTGCCCTCTTACAGTCCCGGGTCACTTAAAAGAGACGTGAAGAAGCACCTTGCAGGTCGGCAAGGGTATGAAATATGTAGGTATAGGTGTGGCATACATTATCTCTACTTGCTATCAAGTGAAGCAGTCCGCTGAGTTTTAGATTGAAATTTGATAGAAAGGTAGTGTAGTTACTGGGCATGGAAGGCATATCATCTTAGTCCCAAGGATGACAACGCACTTGCAGTGTTAAGTGATTTACCCTTAATATTGAAAGTGTCTAAAGGCGACCGTAATCACTTATGGGAGAGGGACACCCAAACGAAGTATAGTTTTATTTACGTACAGTTTTTGTTTTTATTTCCGATTATTTGTGGAATTTTATTAATCACGTGGAATCCCGCAAATATCTTAATCACGCGGGATTGAAAATGTCCAGTCCCGCAAATATCGGTCGGCAAGGCTATGGAATATGTAGGTATAGGTGTGGCATACATTATCTCCGCTTGCTATCAAGTGGGATAGAGTCATATGCAAGAACTTTTTTATCAAAAAAAGACCATTCCGTTTTGAAACAATCCCGCAATTTGCCAGATGGTAAGCAATAACTGCAAGTTGTTAATAAAATACGGGTAACAAACAAGCATTTTCTTTCATAATTAATAACAGACATACTGATCTGGTCCAGATCGCTAATCAATGAAGTAATTAAACAATCAATGTGAGATTAATTATTATACACATTTCAATATTTTTATAACCGGTCTGCCGAAATTATTTTGAGTGTAACATCTGTCCTGGTTATTGGATTATACGTTTGATTGTTTACTGAAGGATTTTTACTTTTTGGGTTAGGTTCCCCTTTTATGTAGACGACAGGTTTTACGACACTATTTGGAGACACTACAAGATCCATACTGCCAGATATGGCTTTAGGTGTAACAAAATGTTACATAAGGGTCTGCTCAACCCCTCATGGACTAACGAGCGTAATCGTATGTAATATTTTCGAGCGGATAAAATTTCCATTAAAAACAGTTGGTTTTCTTACGTACAATGAAATTTTAAAGAAGGCGTAAAAATAACGTTAGCATCGAACAAATCGAGATAGCAAACAAGAGTTTTCGTCCTGATTCTCCTCAACACAACATTTTGTTTGCGTTCAAGAATAAATATTGTATTGGAAACCAATATATTGGTACTGAAAATACACCCACCAAAGACGCTTCCGTGTTATCAGGCAAACATGTAATGTAATGACTGGGGACCACAGCTCGCTTTGTAAGGCCAAACGCACACAAACGATTAAAACCGCATCGATTTTTGCTCAAGTACTGTCCGACTTTAAAACTGGTCGCATAACAGCATCGGATGCGGCTGTTTTCAATGTCTATTTCAGATCATGTTCTATTTATTTATTAGGAACACAAACAGTGTATTGTGCAAGGTTAATCTGTACTCAATCAACCATCTTTACAACATAAACATCTTTCTTGGCGAGATCAGGTTTCACATAGTCCATCCATCTTTTCTTCGGTCTTTCTGTCCCTCTGTTCCATCTATCAATCCACATTAATTATCATCACGCCTTGTAGCATACTCATCATTTATATTGGTCATTGGTCATATAAAAAAAATGAGTGAAAGAACCTCCTTTCATTAATTTTTTTACATGACCAATATTATCTCATCAATCTATAAATCGAGGAAGATCAAGGCAAGCGTTAATCGATCAAATCGGAAACGTTTTACAGAAGGGCCTCGTGAAAATTACTCGAAATGTCAGAGCCCGTATAACTGTAATGAGAGCAGATGAAGGGATAAAAATATGTGAAGATCATATAGTAATGGAAAGAAGTATTAAATGCCTATCAAAATGGAATTGATAAGTTGTGATTCTATGCATGTATATATCACTGGTATGGACCGACGAGAATCGGTCATACTGGCACAGAACTTTGTTGGATTTGTGCTTAACTAAACTTAATAGAACTCCCCTTTCCGACTATTGTCGAATCTATTAAAAGCGATCGTCTGCACTAGGTCTAATACATTTACGCAGGCTGGCGTTGAGATGGCTGGAACACTAGTGGACTCGTGCCAGATACCAGCAAGACATTTGTTGAACATACATAGCGCTATACAACTACTAATGACCACAGAATAGATTGGAGCAGGACCAGCTTTCGTTGCTCCTTGAAGATAACTTAGGAGATGGTCCATTTCGTGAAACTATTTCAAAGACTTTACCTATACCAAAGATAACATATTACTAATAGTTGTCCACTCATTTCTTCTGTCAGTTTTGGACTGATATTTAGATGTTTTTGTGTTTGTGATTTAAGTGTGCCGTGTGATGCCGGCAGAGTAGAATAGCATCACCCAATATCCTCCAATGGGTGTCGTAGAAGGCGACTAACGGATCAGCAAAGATCAGTATTGATCACCTTATACTCCGTCCACCAAATTGGGCAAGCGTGGTGGACTAACTGCCTAAACCTCCTTCGATGACAATGAGAGGCCTTGTGTCCCAGCAGTGGGTCGAATTATAAAGGCCGATAAGATGAAGAAGAAGAAATTGGTTTAAGTTGATTCGACAATGGTTTAGATTCACAATTCGATCCGATAGAAAATGTGTTGTTAGGTTCGCTAGTTTCCTTTATGAAATTTAAATATTTTAAATTACAAGCTAAAAACATTAGAGATTTTCAACTTTCGATGCTGTGGGAAGTAAATAGTACAGACGACGGCAGATCAGGCTTACTACAAACTCTCAAATTTCTTTAATAGACTTCAAACGCTATGATTATGAAATAAGGTTCAAAATTTGTTGGTGAAGTCCGTCAATTTTGTATAGCCTGATCTGCTTTCGTCTGTACATTTGCAAAATAGGTTTTGAATTGAATACCTAAATATCATTTTAAATATTATAAAAGCGGATTGTACTATTGAGGTACGTATTGTATATGGTGTTAAAAGATAATGACATCGTAAGTATACACAAACTACCGTGAAAATCACAATAATTGAATCTTTCTTAGTATTTTTAGAGCCAAGTGTGCCATAATTATTATGAGTTAATTGCAATTCACCATAATTACGTAATCAGCGTGTCACTTGTTCACATAGTCGATAGTTGCAATACCAAATATTTGACCTCAGTGAATATTTTTTTGTATATAATCTTTGTACTCTTAAATCAGTGTAGTGTCATTCAACGAATTTCAGAAAACGTCCGTTTATCCAAAGTCATTAGTTAAAATGAAGGAAATATTTTTACATGATATATATGAGCAGCGTAGCACAATATGAGCAAACCTCAGTAAGCACTATCGATCATGCAGCTTTGTCCTGTCGCATTGCCCTGAGGGTATACGTAGCTGTCACAGTTTCCGTCTGTTGTACAGTCAGTGACAATCATTGCGGTACGAATATCAACCGTAGAACTAAGACCAGAAAGCATGCCGAACGCCTAGGTTAACCGACATGTGTCTACATTCTCACACAGGCGTGAAACAAAATCTAAATGTTCAACTAAGAATTATAAATCTTATTAGAAATAACAATCAATATTTTTCTTAACAAAACATCAGACAAAAATCCAACTCGTTTTCTGAAATTTTATTTGTTTGACTTCAAATAAGACGAACCATAAACTGGAGTACATTTTTGCATTCATGAATTATTCAGCAAAAGCAGTTTCGTAATGAATTTGAATGACAAAAGAGCACAAAGTTCACTTTCTATTGGATAAACTGTGTATTTTCTAGTCGTAGTTTATGTCACAAATGCTTCAGCGACTTAGCAAATTTTGGAAATTCAAAGAAATGGTAAAACCGGATCAGCTTATAACTATTCAGGATGTACAGAAAAATCTACGAGATAAGAACGTGTCTTTTAAGGAATCATCATAATTAAATCGTATTTAATGGCACTACAGCATAGCAGTTTGTTTACTATAAGACTATTTTGACGATTCTTCTAACAATATCTGTTGAAACCATAGATTAGTGGAAACCACGTTAAAACCCTTAAAAATGATGAAATTTAAAAAAAGCTTTATTCAGTCAGCTAAATCCACTTACTTTACTATTTATTGATAGTTTCTCTTTATAGCTTCGAGTACTAAGGGTCGTGCGTGATGGCGCTGCTGAAGCATATTTTCTCTGAAAAAAATGCGCCATCTCCTTCTATTATATTAGCATACTTTACAATAAAGCAGTGATTTTGAAAGTATCCAAATCCCATATCAAGTTATACCATCCCCAAAAGCAAGTAAAACTAAGCTGTCACATGAATCACGACGTGACCATTCAGCGTGTTCTGATGCAGTATCGATTAGACGTCATAAAGGATGCTGCAGCTGACCCAGTACTGTCTGTCTAAGCACTTACCATTCACACCCGATACAATAAGCGTGGTGGAACATTGAAACGAATGCTGCGGGTATGTTACGCTGAACATGTAACTATTAACATGTTTTCTTGGATCAACTCCTATTTCTTAATTGACGGTTTGAGATCGTCTGATATCATTGTTCTTCCGAAGATGTGATATACTCCTGGTATCTAAATCGAGACATGACATAGTTTCAGATTTATAACTAACAACAATAAAATTATCAAACTTCGGAGAAGTTTATTAGGTGGTGAGGTATAAATATTAACACTTTCCATTTTAAAGTTTTAGTAATAACCCAATATCTAGATTAGGAATTATAGTTCAGATGGGATCAGTATTACCCAACTGGCTGCATTTCTAAATTAGATGGATGAAATGTATAGGATTTCTCACAAATACAAATGACTCAAGAAACAGACAATAAATCTAAAAGTTTTTATTGAAGTTCGGACGTTCTTGGTACTTTGGAATGTTATTCGAGGATTCGGAATTATTGGGTAGGTATACCTAATCCTCCTAACTACTTCAGTTGACTTAAGTCCTAGACGTATTTTCATAGAGTTACTGCGTCCTATTGTAGATTCAGCTACAATTAATTTAAATGGTAAAACAGTGCATTAAAAATAAAATCTAATAAATTATAAAATTCAAAAATTTTAAGGCCTTCTAGGATACATTTAAAAATCAATAGGTAGGTACCTTAAATAGACCCTTACTTGATTTTTTTTTCAAATAAACGGCACTGTCTTATTTTTTAAAAGCGAGACAATCACTTTCCGTGAAATAGTACCTACCCGGATAGGTACGGACAACAAAAGATCAGACTATCCAAAACTTTCATATTTCTCCAATTGATTTTCATTCTAAATCGTGTACATTATAAAGCGCAAAATCGTTTGAGAAAAATTGTCTGATGCGATGGTGACAGTACATTAGTAACTTTTAGATTCATGGAAATATTTAAAACATTATTAACACCACTAAGTATTTTCAAAATCCAAATCGGAAAATTCTTTAGAAACGAATACCCGAATTCAGGTCTGTTAGAATGTTTTCATCAAATACCGGCTTCAATTATTTCACTTCAAGGAACCCTAAAAAAATGTTGGGATTCGATATGTTTAATTAAATACGAAACAACACAATCAGGAGACCAATAAGACTGGCCTTCGTCCCACGGATAGAAGTTTAATTAAAATGTCACTTGTAGGTTTAACATAGTACAGGTACAACAAAATAAATGATAAATGCTTGTACCCACAGTAATCTCTTTATAATTAATTACATTGTTAATTTCAATAATTTACCGAATAATCTATCACTGAATTTTCGCTGCTTTGACAATTTAATTAGTGAGGAAGATTACGTTCTTACGTAATATTCTAAGCCTCTTGAGGCTTGACCTCCTTTTCGTTTCCTGTATCAAACGCAGTATCTTTATCGTAAACATAAATAAACTATATTTTATTTAAAAAATTCTCATCTTGTCAATGTATACATCATCATCATCAACAGCTCATATAATGTCCCCACCGAGGGGCTCGAGCCTACCCCACATTAGGGGCGATAATGCCTTATTCAACCACGCTGGTCAAGTGCGGGTTGGTCGACTTCACACACAACCTAAGAATTTCTTCTTTTTCATAGGTGTGTGTGCAGGTTTCCTCACGACGTTTTCCTTCACCGTAAAAGCGTCGATTAAACATTCATATAAATTCAAAATTTTAAAAATCATTGGTACGTGGCGGGGTTCGAACCGGTGCCTCCAGGGTGGGAGACAACGCCCTTACGCACTACGCCACCGACGCTTCCGAATACGGACGACATCTTTTAAAGTTAGCACCCGTACATACATCAGCCAAATAGTTTACAAAAGTTCCCTTGTTAGTTCATCCCAAATTTGAAGAAGCTCTTATCTCACAGTAGTTGTGGTACCTATTATGTTGTCTTCTCGTAGAGTTCAAAAAGATCTCCCTCTAAGGTAAACGATATGATTGACGTTCCATCTTCGAACAATTAAGCTGCAATGGGAATATTGCAGTAAACAATCCATGCAACGGCATTCAGAGTCAGTGAAAGCACTGGAGCGCGTAGCGGATCGCATCATTACTACACACAATACAGAAACACACAGGTGTCCCCCTAGTAGCATGAGCTCACGACTGTCGTACGCATAGTACACACAACCACCTGTAAAGCTGACTTATATTTTTGGTCTACATCTATTATATTCTCCAATAGGGTTGGGGTTGCCAATTCATCAATATCACAGTCTTCGTCTTCATTTACCTTTTGTAATTTAACATTTAGAAATTTCTACTAATCAACCCCATTATAGCTTTTAGTCATAATTACCACCGAAAACTTCACAAACATCCATAATTTTATTCATTACAGTTGGAACTTCGAGAATATCGCCGCTGAACTTTATTTTATTAGGAAAATTCACTGCATATCTGATTACGACGATTAGTCTCCGGAACACTTGGTCCTTCTGGCGCGGATACGGCGAATAAAACTTTCTGTTCTATGAATATCTTTCGAACAATACTCGTCGATTTTATTAATTTTTACATTTGTTCGGTGTGCGCGGCAATTAAAATCAAGTTTCTCACGACTGGCACTTATAATACGATAGAGCCCATACGGAACTCGTATTGCATCTTGATTGTGCACTTAAAATAGGGACTATGATGTCATTGGTACGTACGTAACAGTTAACTAATTCAACGATGTGATGAGTTCACCTTCCATCGTCTGTTTGTTAAAATAAGCTTAAGCCAATTATCGTGCGATACTTGTACGTATTCACATACGCACGGAATTACCTAATGATAGAGGTATTGGTTTTTATTTTGTTACAATAGAATCTTTGGAATATTGTCTTAAAAAACAAATTATTTTAAGGGTTACTTTATTACCTATAATTATTTTCAAAAACATTGAACAGGTAGTCAATAGATTTTAAATATTTTATGTAAGGTATTTCCTCATTCTTTCCTTTCCTTCCTTCATTCCTATTCTTATCAACAAAATGTTTCTTACTGCTTTTTTAGGGTGCGAAACTTTTGTTAATAACTAGGTATGTACTTTATTAATCATGTCAACATTTCTTTTCGTTTAATTATGGTTTTTCTAGTCTACCTTGGAATTTTGATAGTGACACTTCTGTAGGCGTTAATTTTGAGCAAGTTTTAGGTACATTCTCACGCAATTGGACTTACATTTCTTTTATAATTTAGCGGAAAGTCCAAAAGAAAAATCGCCAATGACCGTAAATTCATTAATAATGTTTCTAAATCGCAAAAAAATAGTAAAAACTGCGCAGCGTGTAGTCCTCGTCTATCGGGTATTAAGAACGCTTGGTATAATTTGTGTTTATTTGTTGTAAGAATTTATTCGACAATTTGTTTCCATTAAGAAAGTGAACGAAGGCTCAATAGGTGCTCGTAACCAGGATTTAACGTCTTAGTTCCCAGTGGGAGAGGGCCGGTTTCCTGCTCCGGGAATATTCCCGAAACATTCCAGGACAAATTCCTTACAAAACTTCCCTGGTAATGACCGAAGCAAGAATAATATTGCGTTGTTTTCATTCGTTGATTTCAATACAGTGACAATTTTTATGGGCAGTTTTAGGGTTTTGTGAATAATTTAAAGGAGGCAACCATGTTGATTTTTTTGTGCTGTTTGTTTAGCGTTAACAAATATACAGCCATTCTGATGGTCAGGAGCCACCGGAGCCTATAGAGTATAGATTGTAACACTGATGTCACTGCTGCGTTGGCAACCCTAACCCCAATTCTCTGCTGTCCTCAATGTAACCCGTATCCTTGTTTGATACCGCTGAAGGAACCACAGAGGTATTAAGAGATTGACGTCAAACAACCATAAGTGTTGTATTGACTGACACTGACAACTTTCTCAAAGCTCCACGAGTTTGGTATTCGATCAGGGTCATCTATCGTTCGTAAGTCGCTTTACGGTGCACTTCGACTCATCGGGATCTTTTGTATATCGCCTTTCTTTTTGCTCCTGCCGCTCCTTGAATATGTGGGTCATCAGCCTAACTATCTACATTCATGGGCTTGTAGTATCCTGTAGTATTCTGGCCTTGAGTAAACCACTTGGATCAGCGGTGGTACAGCGCAAGTAATACCATGGAACAAGCACGTATCGTCAGTACGCTACGCTGACCTATTTTGCCTCATAAAACCGGACCTAGGTTTGTATCTTCATTGTATAAAAATATATATAAAATGTTAAAAGCTGTTTACCTTTATAAACTAGAAACTTATAACCACAATCTCAAGCGATGATGTATTAAACACGCATTATGACATCACCGTTTCGATATATAGTGAAGAAAGCAAGACCAATCGTACCCGAATCGAGGGCGACTGCTCAAATTATAGGTACGGGAAGACCACGCAGACGGTAGCAGTGTTGTATCGTATAAACGTCAAAAACCATACAAAAACAATAAACAATCAGCCAACAACTGTAGAAAGAGGTTATGTTGTTGACTACGGAACAATAGGTAGTAATATCATTTCGTCTGTCAACGAAATTGCGTAAAAAAGATTTATGCACACTTTAGCGTTAGCACTCCGTAACAAAATGCGTTTGAAGCTTTATGTCTCTTTATTTTAATATTATTTTGCTGTGTTATTAAATAACGCTAAGCTAAGGCCGCTCCCACGACCTCGTCGTGAGTTACACCACGAAAACATTCATTAACAAGGTTAATAATTAAATCTTGCACAGTATTTACGTTAGTTTAAAAAGTGGGTACTCTGAAATCAGTTTGATTTTGCAACCGTTTCGCTACGCCAACGAGTATTCCAACGCCTGCAGCGTTCCTCATTTCCTGGTATTACTGCAAGAAAAAATATTTTACCGTGCAATGTAATCGTAGACGCCTTTAGTCTCAGCGCTTTGTTTACAGAAAGGGCGTTTTAAGTTTAATGTATTTAAAGAAAGCTTGCAAAACGCTGCCCTAATTTGGAACAAACGTCTATAGACAACGATGTGCATGTATCGCCTATCGGTAAACTGATAAAATTGTCACGGAAGATTTGTATCATTGACATTTTGACAGCTGCCATTCAGGTAATAATTCAAATCGATGGCGACGCTATAAATTCGATAACACTGTGCGAAGTGACGCGA
Organism: Elophila nymphaeata; assembly: GCA_955850985.1. NCBI lineage: Eukaryota > Metazoa > Arthropoda > Insecta > Lepidoptera > Crambidae > Elophila > Elophila nymphaeata. The sequence goes on from OY039073.1 coordinate 8,916,648, forward strand.
AAACTTACCTACATAATGAAAATGTAGCTAGCGAAAAGTAATCAATTCACACTCATCTATTTTTTTTTTTTTGAATGAAAGAAAACGGGATTTGAACCACGTACCTTTGATTTTTGGTTAATCCGATATTTCGGCGCAGTTACATGCGCCATGATCACGGATGAGTTACCTTAGCTTAAAACAATACTTTTCTATTTGTTTAGTTTCATATGAAACTTATCAAAAGGACTATGGAAGTTCAGTCGAACTTTGTCAAATCCGAAATTAAAATAGACACGAAGCAATTTATATTACATTTCAGTTTTTAAATATCTTATGTAGATACCTATATGATCATTTCCTGTTAACGATGAAGTAAATGTAATCGATTGTTGGAAGGTGTCCAAATTTTTTCTAACTATATTCTTGCGGCTGGCACTGGTTATCAGCGACTGATATTTGATTCCCTGAACAAAATTAATTCTAATTTTAGGATGTTACATTCACTCTTTTTTATAGGAGACACATTTTGGTCTAAACAGACTTGCCAGTTCATTCATTCCAGTTTCATTTTGAATGAAACTTTTTATTGCTGTGACTAATTTTATATGTAAGGCTAATTTTATGGAATTTCGATGAAACATTTTTAGAGATCCCTACACAGTATCAATTATTGATATAAACTAAGCAATTCATAAATAAAAGCAAGCATTGCGCACTTGTTATTCTGTTATTTTGGTACAATGATTCTGAAAGTCCTTTAAGGTTAGGTGTGAGCATTACAATTTACAACTTAGAGCCAACTACCTAAATGTTTTATTGATTCAATTTCCTATGTTTCACAATCGAAATTTTAATTATGTTCCAAAGGCAAATTGGTTTTTCTATCTAACATGATGTAGCCACCAGTCAAGCTCAGCTTGTTAATGGACTGAATATTTTCTGTGTAATATTATCTAAATTTTGATAGCAGGAACCTTTATACAAAACTTTCTAAAGCATTAACATGACAGCTAACGAAGGTCACAATAGTCGGCCACGCGGTAGTAATCATTTTCACATAAATCGTTACGGTATGTTTCTGATAATTCTTCGTGTTTAGTTTTGGTTGTGACATTTGCTATGTTCTACTTGATAATTATATTACGTAGGTATCAAACTGTTTCCATCGTTAAAGAGTCTCGTCAATTATTGAGCTACAATTTTTGAAGTAATTATGATGACTCAGTGGGAAAGTTAATATTCTTTTTTTACTAATAGGTATAGTCACAGAAATATAGACTTACAAAGTTAAGCTGGCATTAACAGCTTAAGCGTTCAGTACAAGAATCCATTAATCATAATTAAGAAGGCAACGGAGACCAGCGATTTAACTTTACTCTTGAGACCCGACAATTAATTAAATGGCACTGCCTCTGATCCTAAACACGAATATATTCCCAATTTAAAACTTCGAGGGGTCTTAACTTCGTGGATACGTTGCATAAGTTGTATCATCTTAAATGATTGATCCACGGAATCAAGTATACTGTTAAGTAGCGTCTAACTAGACGTGAGCCGTCGAAGTATCAGTTTAGTAGTTCCTAACTAATTTACGTCAGCGTTGGCAGAGGGCGAGACGGGCGTGAACCCATGATCGCTGCTTATTCCCCCAATTATAACTTCGGCCGCATTACATTTACACCTCATCAACGGTATTCTTCGGCGAGATTCTCTACCGAAATTTTATCAAATGCATTTTCCGTCACATAACATTTTATAGCAACACTTCTGTTTCTAGGCTTAATTAATCATTCAAATATATTCAAAGGTTATCTTGATGACTGCATACTCGTGAATAGCAGGCAATTAGTTTTTTATACGCATCCTTGAGAATTCAAAAACATTCCGAGAAAAATGTTGGGTAAGTACACAAAAACTGAGTTCAACGTCAAACCACAATTTATACCAGAAAATCAGGGACATAATTGAACCAATATTTGTGCTAAATTACAGCCGACTTGGGAAGATTATGTTTAAAAGCGTGTTAATTGAGTCGACCTCATCTTATCACGAGGTCCTGTGCAAACAATTGAAAACTCAAGACTCTTGGTGTTTATTTAGGTCAATAAAAATATCATATGAATTACTTTTCAACGGTCAATAATTCAAAGTCACTTTAAATAGTGGAGTCACTTTTAAAGTCTCAAATATGTTTTGAATTTTGGTATTTCCGTCCATCCAATTAAAGAAGAAATACTCAAAATTGCACTTCTAATATGTGTTCCAATACTTCGATTACATCCAGCTGAAGTGTTGGAGCAAATCGATAAATTTCAAGATTTTAACACCTAGACGATATTTTCTTACTTGTTGGGTCGCGTATAAAATCTCGAGCACTGGTTTCAATGGAGCGTTGCTCCATTCTAATGTGAACGGGGATTTATGGGCACACCACACTCCATAATATCAATGCGGGCTTAAGAGCCCCGCATAGTATTCTATTAAAAAGTACGTTACCAGAATTGAAAAGAAATCAAAGCTTATTTCTACGTATTTATTAAAGTGGCGTTTATTTTATTAAAGAGTATTTTGTTATTTATACGGGGTGCCTGGTAATTAGTGGTGGAGCCGTTAGAGGATATAGAAGAGGACAATACTAGTAGACTTCACTATAGGATGTACTATGCAAAAGGGAACTGTTTTTGAGATATTATTTTAGAATTATAATTGTAAAATTGGCCATAAAAAGTTATATTTTTTTTGTTGAACTTTTATGCTTATTCGTACCTGCTCCTATTAGGTTTAATAATCATATTTTTGACATTTCTTGGTCTATTTAGAATTGTTTTACCTCGTTTGAAAGCTAATGAAACGCTTTACTAACTACTAACTAAGATTTTTGAGTAAGTCACTGTTATTTTTTATTTTATTTTTAAATGTGTTGAAGCCTATGGCCTAAGACAACGTTGGTTATGTTCATTAAACTGCAAAAAAACGGCTAAAAATCGTCCATAATAAGTTAAATAATTTTCTTAACTTATTATGGACGATTTTTTTATAAAATTATAAAATAATTAGTATCTCAGAAACGGTTTGCTTTCAGATAGTACATCCCATAGTAAAATCGATTAGTATTGTCCTCTTTCTCCCCTTAACAGGTCTGCCACTAATTACCAGTCATCCTGTATATTAATACTCGAATAAAAAACTTTCTACCCTCTTTTTAAGCACATTGCGCACACGGACGAATGTGAGATTTGGCATAATTAAAGATCATATAGAGAAGTGCAGAAAATAAAATTTATATATAATAATGTGTTACAATAAATATGATTGAATAAAAGAGTCCACGCTTTTTTTAGACTAATCGGCGACTAGTTAATATGAAAAAGGCAACAGCGCTCGGTTTGAGTAAGACACCGAAAGCAGCAGTATCTTGTCAGTAAAGATGTTGGTCTTTTAACTATGATGCTGAGTCAGCTGCACCAAGAACCGTTATCAGCCACGAAACTGGCTATCTTATTCCTAAAATAAATAAATTTACAGTTAATGCAGTTACAGAGTAAAGAAAGAATAGTAGACAATAAAGCAATACATTTTTGCTAAGTAACTATCTGATCACCTAAGCTTCTAGAAAGTCTAGACCTGGGTATTGTCTAGTCCGGACGAACAAAACCTTGTTTCAGTGCCTATGCTCAACGAATAAATGCGATCTGAATATATTATCGGGCGCATTACGTACGATTCGCTTGAGGCGCGTATCTTCTCGAGTCTGTAGAATGCAGTCGCACTTTTCCAACTTCATCCTCGGGTGGCACAAAGACGCCCACTATATATTTGCGTCTCGGATATTCGCCAAGATATTGTAATGCAAGTGCATGATCTGAGGGGAAAGGCGAGATTTTTTTTACAAAATTGGCGCCCAACATGGGTCTCCCGTACACGGCTTCGCTCAATTAGTTCTGTGCCATTATTAGAAGCTTAATGAAGTTCAAAGGATTCCATCGGATGTCAAAACACTAGAGTCCGAGCAAACTACGCTTAGTTAACTTCAATCGAGTAGCACCGGCGGGGTGAGGGCAAACCGTAATTAATTACTGCTGTCGTTGACAAGCGAAGGCTGCTAAGTACATGTCGCTTCATAAATAATCTAGCAGACTAGGTATAGCGCCGTAATCGAAAAATTATCGGCTCCGTCATGGATCCTCCGAGTTCAAACTTCGTTAGTTCACTACAACTAGTTTGCTGTTATACTATTGAAACTATGTTACTCAATTTATACTACGGTTTCTGACACGCCTATGTCCTATATGTATACTGTAGCTACAAGTTTTATTATTATCTCTTAGTTATATATAGATCTCTTTCAGAGATAAGTCCGCTCTTGGAAACTATGTTTTCTGTTTTTTTTTTAATTTGATGTATTTTAAATTGCAATAAAGAGTAATTAATATTATCGCAGAATTTTCAAGATTATTAGATTTGTTTACAAGAAATATCATTTGGTTGGTTACAATATTTCCAGGTTCCTTAGCTATAATAAAGTCGATACTAAGTGGAATAAATAAAATCATAAAATCACCTATCATACTACAGTTAACGTTAATACTACGAGCTCAATTTCAAAGCACATTACTAACTACCAACAACTGGAATAAAAATTTAATCCCGAAGATGTTAGACAAATTAATAGAACAAAAAGATCTTAGCAGTCAACACATTTTTCATAATGTACCACATTTCGGCATAGGAAATAATTCGAGAACAAACGCAAGACATAATAAAAGAGCACTATAACTGCTAAGTGCGCCACATTTATCAAATTGCCAACAATACAAGACGATCTTACCAAATAGACGGTAAACGACCATAACCTTGAAGGCCAGTTAGCTACTACCGATTAAATTTGTTTTAGTACCCAACTAACAATAGTCCATTCATGCTCACATAACCTAAAATTGATTTAAATCACTATTCAGCAAAGCTCTAGGTGGGTCAAGGCAAACACATGCGTCCTATCAAAATAAGGATTGTAAATAAATTCGGTTTCACAACCCACTCCCCTTAAATCTCTTTATCTCTTCAATTCTATTTATAAACGTGTTCAAAGATCAGTAGCCCAATATCAGACTCTAACACCTGTGGATAAAGTAAGTAATTCTTTAACATACGGTAGCAATGCGAACAATTTTCGAGTGGCTCTTTATGTTTGGCTAAAATGTATGAAACTAACATAGACCTTGAATCCAATGCGTTGTCGAATAGTCTGGCCGCATAATAGAAACAATTGCCCAAAAATGCGAGGTTAACCAAGTTTTATAATGTAACTTCGCAAAAAAATGTATAAAGTAAATCTTAGAAGGGTGACTTTATACCTGCTGCACACGCAAGCATGCCACACGCCGTAAAAAGAACACTTTTTGTAAACAAAAAAAGGAGTCAAACGTTGGCCCCGAGTTTTTATGATTTTTTTTACACAATCCTCAATTCACTAACGCGTTTAATGCAGAAGCGACCGTCGCGTAGGAATATCAATCAGATTTGCTCGTTGACTTTTATGAAGATTGAAATAAAGCGCTAATATGCTACGTGTTTATTTTACTCTTTTTGACAGACGTTTGTCGTGAACATAACCGACATTGCTCTAGTCTTTCAAATAAGATACTCTTTGAGTAATTAAATCACCTTTAAATTTTTTGTCAAAATGTCCTACTGCAGTTACAATCATTTTTCGAGGTGGACATCACTGCGATTGTATTATTCCGCATCATTAAACTAGTAATAAAGAAGATCCAGTAACGGAATCCATTCCGATCGATGACATCACGAAGTAAATCTGTCGGTCTGCCTGTGTCTCTACGCGGGACGCGCCCGGATCCGGTTGTTAAGCTAATAGAAACTTCTATTTTTATTACAAGATGTTAGCATAAAACGTCTTTCGATCATTCTTTGCCTTTATGTTCAATCCTAGGGAGTTCCATTGTTTGGTGAGTAAATTTTATCAGCGAAATCAGCATTAACACTATGCTGATCTGACTTTGCAATATTGACAATGTCACAGCTAAAGCAATTACAGCTAAACCAAATTCAATTGGTACCAAAAATATTAATGATAAGAGATTACTTAATAATTATAATAAAACTTCAAGCTAAAGACCTGATGATGTGCAAAGGGCATTAAGGTACCTGTTACGAATGAATGCTATCATCAAAATATATTTTAGACATCCGTTTGGGAACTACGATGCCAGAGACCAATACACAGATACAAACGTAAAAACTTATAGCACTCCTTTTTTTCGTCTGGGGTTAAACCTGAGAAGGATCATATGAAAAAAAATCCTTTTAATATTGCCTTCAATTAAAGAAAAGTTTCGTAACACAAGTTAAATAGTAATAGCAGTAATTAAATAAAACAAACTGACTCATGAAAATCTAAATCAAGTTAAGCAAGAGAGTAAAAACTTAACCTGTTCTGAATTTGCGCGTTCGCATATTTAAGCAAGCGAAGAGAGCTCAGTTTAGAATCTAAATGTTAGAAGTTATATAGACATTTGTTCACGAATGTGCAGTTTCTAAAGTGTAAAGTTTGCCAAGTCTCGCAAATGTTTCCATGACATTTGACCTCAGCTGTGAACGGAACTTGCATTCAATGTATTCTATTAATGACGAAGATAAATAATTACCCGCATCGGTTGCGATTGATGCAATGCTATTTTCAAGGTGAGCAGTTCGTTTTGTTCGTGATGTAGAGCCATTCTCTCCTCATTAAGTGCGTAAAATGTTGTGTTTAGAAATACAAAACCGTAACTTCAAATGGTAAAAAAATATTCCTAATGAGACTAGAGAATAGCTGTTTTTGTTTTTGCAAGGATCTCGTCACAAAGATTTTCTATTTCGACGTGTTGTGATTTTAAAAATACACTACGATATTGGGTATTTAATTAACAAAAATTAAGCACTTAACTATGGCGCTCATCAGCCTTCCATCAGTCTGCCATCCAAGAAGTATTTGTAGGGAGGCAACGTAAGAACTATTATCCATCAAATAAAATCTTGACCCATGGAAGAACCCTATCTCAGTAAAGGATTATTTGTTGTCTTTGTTGACAAATACATTTCATGGTTTGTTGACAAACACATATTTGGATCAATAACAGTCAGTTTAATTAAGACAAGGTCCACTACGGAACTTAAAAACAAACATCGCAATGTGTTCGCTAATCACAAGAACAACTTTATTTTGAAGTAGGTAATATTACCCAAGATTTTGGCAAGGACGGCCGCTAGTTTTTTAAATAATAAAGTCAATATTAAGAAGAATGACTAAGTTGAAATTCAAATTCACAATTTGAACCTTTGCATAGTAAATTTAATTAACAAATCAATGTTTTCGCAGACCTAATGCAAATTAACTACGCTTATGTAACGTAATCACATTGACGTTTAATGTATACAAACTAGTCTATCGTGTAGCAAAATCAAGTATCATTGCACAAAATCTGTGAGAAAATCGATATATTGCTCAATAAACAAAACACAGCCACTACTCGTGAGGAAGATATCGAAACCGGTCGGAGCGACTAATAATACATAAAAAGTCAAAGGTGAATTAATGACGTAAAATTATAGGTTTTCAATAATGTCAGTACTTTTACCTTCTAATGCAGCAGCGTCAAATGCCATTTAATTATATTACACATTGCCATTTCAATATAGTATTTATCATTGACCCCCCGACAAAAGTGAGGGGTGTTATAAATTTTACGTGTGTCTCTGTCGTATCATCGGCATCGTAGCTCCCAAAAGTGTGATCCGATTTTGATTATTTAAGGTATTTCGACCAGTGTTTTTAGCTATGATTCAAGAATATCAGTTCAGCCGTTTGAAGAGCATCAGCTGTTTTAAAGTTTATGAAGAGATCTAAATAACTTACACGGGTCTGATCGATTCGAAGTTTGGTTCGCTGTAACTAAATGATATTTCTAATGCTGCAGCATCACCCGAAATCCTCTCCAAATAACAGGAGAGGTGTCGTGTTTGGCATCATTGGATTGGTTTCAATGAATGGTTTACAGAGAATGAATGGTTTATATTAATTAAAGCTGAAGAGTTTGTTTATTTGGTTGAACGCGCTAAGAACTACTGATTCAAATTGACGAATTATTTTTGCGTTGGATAGTCCATTCATAGGAGAAGGCTATAGGTTATACATATGTATAATAACAGACATCAACGCAAGCGAAGCCGCGAGCGACCACTAGTAGATATATATAGATAGACAGCGATCAGAGCCTCTTAATGGTTGAGATTGAAATGTGTTGAGATTGAAATTCAGTCGGTGGTTTATTTAAATTTTTAAACGAGGTACTTGGATCGAGTAGCATAGCAGTAGTACTCGGCAGAGACCCGCGTGTACGCGCTCTATACAGAGTCTGTAGTGAAACGACGCAATCAGGACGCTGTCATTTAATTACACACGCCTGAGGCCTTAGTATGAGTTTTGATAGTTTTCGTGCTCGATCAAACGTATCGTCTTTCTTCATACATTGGCCACTGTTTCTGATAGTTTACGCTAGAGGCGCTAGTGGGCAATGTATGAAAAGAGACGATACGTTTGATCGAGCTCGAAAACTAACAAACTCGTACTAAGGCCTCTGGTAAGATTCAGTTTATACTGAAATACATTCTAACAATGAGGTCATAGCATGAAATCTTCTGTAGGACTACTAAAATAACTCTGACGACTGAACTATCAAGGAAAATATCAACAAAAAAATATTGGCTTATTTTTCTTTTTATGAACTACTTATTGCTGCCGGTGACCGGCAGGCGTAATTAGCCCCTATAAGATAGATTAAGAATTTAAGACATTCGAAAGGTCGTGGGAAACCCCTGGACGCGGTCTAAGCAGAACCTGTTGTTCTAGCTATCCTTGGAGTTCTATATTCAGCAATGGACGCTTTAGATGATGATGACATTGTTGTTGACTGCAGTGAACAGTTTTTGTCTATAGAATTTCACGAATTGAGAATATTGGTGGATCATCTACGCCGAATGCTGTTAAATTTAGAACAACCACCGAAAATTCCTGAGAATCTTATATCCCTAAATAGGAGGAGCCTTCCCGTATTATTTCTTTGCATTTAGCTTTTCAAATTCTGGTAACTTTCAGAATTTTAATTATTCTCCGAATGACTAAAATTCTGAAAGTTCCCAGAATTTGAAACTTCCCAATAGAACATTTTTGTGGAAGTTTTCTTTAGATTCTCCTATAAAAAGCTCTTATTTCTGATATTGTGTAACTAATTAGCAAAAAATAAGCATATGCATAAACAATAGCGGACAACACTACATATCATTCTAAAGATCTAAATTGCGCATGAGCGTTCCCAAGATTTGTCTCTGTGCATAAATTATCTAACAATGCATTGCCTACACGATGCGTGTCAGACAATATAAGGTACATCCACATACATCCACCATCATCACAATTATGTTATCAAGTTATTTACTTGCGTACTTTTGCTGAATATTGCATGTTCGATGCTTAGAAATGCACTTAAGATTACATAGGTATCTGCATGGCCAACAGCAATGGCTACCATGTCGTTTTGTTCACACGAAGATAAGTAAATGGTATTGTACTCATACCGAGCAAATCCAAGAGCGAGCAAATCCTAGCGATAACTTATAAATACTAACTCATCATCATTCTAATTTTATTGGCTCCCAGTTTTATTTGGGATCGGCGTAATATGTGAACATAATATTACTAAAGATTTGGCTGAAAGTTTTAAAATCGGCGGACTATCAGACATTAACTCTCCTTGGGCGTGCTAATGTTGGTTGGTTAGCAGGCAACTTTTACTTGATTCTATTGTAAAATGTTGATGATAATAAATAAATAAATAATAAAAAATTGGACCGACGAGCTCTGATTCTACCATGAATACACAATGGAGCGACAGTAACGGACAGCAGAAGCATTGATGAACCCAAAATGTTGGCTACTTTCGAAGTCCATTGTAAAACAACATATCAATCCAAATTGCGAATTTGTCGCCAATGGTCGTTGCTCTACTAAAAACTTATATTTAATAAGTGATTGCATTTTCTTATACGATTACTAAATATTTAGTATCTAATATTGAATAAAGAGTAAGGTGTGTACAAAAGTCAATATAGTGATAACGTTACAATGCCAGTAATATTTGTTCAGGCTAATCATTTGGTTCCAGCGTGGTTGGCAAACTCAAGCTGAATAAACTGCAGGCGGACAATTATCTCTATAGAATAATTTAGTTTAAGGTACCGTGTGACAATTATTTTAATTTAGGATTTTAACGCGTCAATTTTCATCTTATTGGGAAAGCTCTTGGCCTTATCTTGCCTGATGATAAGTGATAATAAGTACATGATGGAAGCGACGTTCAATAGGAATTCTCAAGTGATGGCGGACTATGGTTATTTTGTATTAATCTGTCATCTAGATTCTAGAACACAACAATGCTTATAGCACTGCTGTTTTCTTTTGATATACATAAAAAAAAGGTTAGATCCAACCAGATGGTAGAAGTAGCGTCCAAATGCTAAGATAGCTAGTGCGAGAAGTACAACAAAATCAAAACTAAGTTAACTAAATGAAAGCTAGATAATAGATATAATATCGACATACACTTATCATTTTACATTTTCTGCAAATTATTTTTCTTTCCCGTATCCGGACTGCTGAGATGACGTTGAGTGTAACATCGGCCCTGGTAATTGGCTTTAGTTTGTTTACTGAAGGATTGTTACTTTTTGGGTTTGGTGCCCCTTTTAAGTAGGCGACATCCTGGCAACCTTACCTTAGTAATTGGACGCACTGCATGGCCCATACTGTCTTTCTATCCTATCCGTCTTCATAATTCTACCCACTGCTGCGACACAAGGCCTCTCCTTGCCATCGAAGGAGGTTTAGGCAGTAGTCCACCACGCTTGCCCAATGCGGATTGGTATCAAGTATATGGTGATCAATACCCCTTTTCTGATCCATTAGTCGCCTTCTACGACACCCATTGGCGGATATGAGATGATGCTAAATCTAATCCGGCATCACATGGCATTGGAACACGTGTGATGGCAGTGAATTCCATTTCTTGATTGTGCGACATAGGTATAAGGACTGCATGAATGCACCATTACGGTGAGCCAAAAACTTGGGATTGAATTGTGTGGGAGGAGGAAGGAAAAGAAGTTGATTTTTTTCTCACTTTAATAAGAAGAATTTTAGAGTTGGTATCAATTAGAGACGATCGTGGACAACAGTGTGCTTTACCCACAAGTCAGGTCAACGACCTGCTGGCCGCGGAGCGAGTACGCGAGGAAGATGAACACGCGGACCTGATTCGCCGAAGGCGACCTGGTCGGAGAAGACGGTTACACGGTCAACTTCATCCACCATAGTGGGGACGGCGGGTGACAGGTTGGGGCCCTGTCACCTGCAGCAATCTGCCCTGCGTGGGGGAACACCTTGCTGTTCCGCGGGTGTTTCCTACCCCCGATGGGCCCAGACATGGGCGCTATACGTCGTCTAGTCATGGCAGTGATTGCGAAAAGTACCCTGCCTTGCGTAGAAGCCTCGACTAGAGCGGAACACGTTGGTTTTTAGTAAGTAATGTTGTAGACTCCCACATAACCTACGGGAGCCCCACTGGCCCGTAGGTACCCATAAAGGGGTTTCCAACGAAAAAAAAAAGAAGGTCAACGACCTGCTGATCATAAGCCTCCATTTTTCCTCGTTGTATGAAAATCTTAATCCAATCAAACATAATTGGATATTGTTTTCGTTCGGTTACGTAAATAGAAGATGTATTTGGCGGGAAACATATGAACCGGCATCTAATAATGTTGTTAGCATTTGAGTAGGTATTAAAATAAACAATGCGGGAATTTTTAAATCATATTTACTTCTAATTCAATTTGTAGAGTAGGCATTTGGGTATTATTTTACATATTTTTTTCTTGTGTATCTATTTTCATATCTTAAGTATGTAGGGTTTTAGCGGTGAATGCCTCATATCCTCATCTTGTTTATCACATCAGGAGAGAGACCATTGACATATTATAAGTAAACGCGTTCTACTTGCGTCGGCCACACGACAATTTAACAGAACTACGCCGCGCGCAGTTCGTAACACGTAACACCGCTCGCTCGGGGCCGTCACTTTCTTCGAAAGAGAATACCTATATCTTACTTCAACTTCAAATAACAGTTGGTATCGGCGTCTTAAATGGGTAATTCTACGATAAGAGGTAACTTGTGCGGCAATCAGTTTAAAATAGAATTTTTCTTCTATATGTGGTTATTTTTCGCAATGAAGCACATCACCTTAATGTGCTTTATTAAATAACGTCACGATTAAACGCCCAATTATAGTACATTTTTCTGAAATTCCTTATAAACTCTAAAAAAGTCTCTACCCTGGCCTGTCCCCTTGTCGGTTTCAGTTTAATTTGCAAACGATACATACCTTATTTGTATCAGTTACTAAACTAAAGTATGTTAAACACAAATGTCAATAAATATATTTAAGTATTATTAAGGAAAAATAGAACAATATTTATTTTTTTGCAATAATTTTTATACTTAACTTTTGTCCCACTTTTTTGTGTAACTACCCTGGCAAATTTCATTTCGCTACTAAAAACATAAATATAAAACGGCCCTATTCCAAATAGCGCGCAAGATCATCTATCGACGTGAAGTTAGCAATGCAAAACACGTGAGCCGTTAAGAGCGCCGTCATTTGTTAGTTGTTGCGACTGTTAGTGCAGTTTAGTGGTTTCGCGAGGTAATTTTGTCTCTCCACTGGTAAGTCAAAAAAGTTATATTATTCATTTAATTCATTTGCATTTACTAGTCTAAATTGAATAATCATGTAAGAGATTAAGTGTGATACATAATGTACTGAAACATTTCTTATGTCAATCAAAACAATAAAATTTATCATGAAAACATCTCTCCCCTGCCATATTTCCCCTGGCAAGATAACTGTCAGGGGAGAGATTTGTTGACCAGGGGAGATAATTTTAGTGCAAACTAACTCCGATATAGCTTATTTCTATCAAGGTTACAGTTTTAAATAATTTAAATAATTCTGGTAAATTCTTGAGACTGAAAAATAAAGGAGGTTTTCAGTTCATATTGCTATTATATTATTGTCTAATATTGTTACAGATAATGGCGTCATGAAAAAAGTTAACACGTGAAGAAAGATTACAGAAGAAACGTGAAGCAGAGAGACTACGATACGAACATATTAAAAATGATTCCGAAAAATATGAATTGCAGAAGTAAAAAGAAAAGACAAAATATTTAAAAAAGAAGGAGAAATTAATTACAAAGACTGTCGACCAAATGACTTCTAGAGACAACGAAAGATATGGAAAAAGAAAGCAAGAGAGCATAGGCAACGACTTGTGCTTCTAAATGTAACAAATTTTTCGAAAATGCCATTGATTTCAGATGTTAACGATCAAAGTTTTAATTCTCATAGAAGAGTTATAGCTACCAAACTTAAATCAGACCTAGCCAGAAGAAAGATATTTAATTATTAAGAAAAAAAATGAGACTAAAAATAAACTTAAGTTCGTGTGGATACTATGAGATATCTCCACAAATCCTTCATGAAGAACTGCAATATCGAGATATCATAGGTGTCTCTACCCTGCCCAATATATTTACCCTGGCCTTGTAAAAAGTAATAAAATATGCATAAAGTGACTTGCCCTTACGTGAAAAGATACATAAATAGGACAAAAATCGTAATATAAGTGTTTAATGTCAAAACTGCAACTTTTATCCGTGGCCGTATCCTCTAAGGACTTGAAACCTCTTTTCGTAGAATTACCCAAATACAAAGATATTTTGTACGTTATTTAAACTTTTTTTTTTCAATAAATTTGTGATCCAAAATTGTATTCAGTTTCCAGTGCGTGCGAAAAAAACAAAATATGCTGTGCTTGCTTGTCAATTTAAGGACACTTGGCTTAGTTATAAACTATTAGGTATCGAAACGGACCCGGCAATTTTTTTTGACGACAATCCTATTCCATCCTTTACGAGTGCGACTAGGCAAATATCGCTCGCTCGGGGTCTCAGTCAATGTACCTACTTGTTTTGTATAGTATTACTATGTCATTGATTCAAGGTCTTAATTAATCTCCGTCCTTTAAGGGAGATGCCAGTTGGTATCCATTAGCGACACAATTGCATACATAGCCTATCTATCAATTTTAAATTCTTCGTACAATGACTCCCCCTGACCCTCGGCGATATTTCACGTAGGTGCTCTCAGTATATTGTGGGCCTCATTATAATTGGTAGAGATCCAAAATCCGATTTTTCATAAAACATTCTGTAGGCCTGTAATTATCGTTGATGTGACAATAAGGATAACATAAAATAAATATGTGATTCAAATTGATAATAAGCTCATAAGATAATATCCGTGAAAGTAGTTTTATATAAAATGCTCTGATTATGTATTGTATTGTATTATGTAGTCTATGTACTTTTTATTTACGATAACATTATTACTTTCTCGTATACGTAGCATTGAGGAAGTCTTGTAATCGTCAAAAAATTCGACCTCGAGATTTTGACGGATTTACACGTTTTGGACCTGCCTAAGTCCAAAAATATGACTGTGCATATGTGTGTCTGTGCGTTAGCACGATAACTTGAGTATGATTAACTTATTGCAACCAAATTTAACATGCATGTATGATATCAAAATATAAGGTTTCTATCATCTTTTCGTTTTTCCGGTATTCGAGAAAGTCAAGGGAGACCACTCCCGATTTTTTTATTTGTAATGCGCTTTTGTATCTCCCGCCCAAGGGCGGATCCAGGGGGGGGGTCATGGGGGTCATGACCCCCCCCTGGTCTGGGTCCAGGACCTAGGTGGACCACTAATTAAAATAATGTTTTTATATATTTTTGTCAAAATTATAGATTTTAATTAAGTACTTTCAATATTTAATTAATTTAATTTAATACTTTGACGGCAAACGCATTATTCGGGAAAAAAAAGCGCGCCATCGCACCGCCACCGCCGCCACCTTCGTGTTTTTCGCCATATTATGTATTTATTTTCGTGTGACAGTTGCGCGCGCTGTTTCGACAAGGTTTCGACTAACGTCTAGCTAGACCTAACCTCAACCGGTAGGACTAAACTTTAGTAATAAAGTACTAAGTTATAAAACTTTAAAATTCCAATATAAGTAATAGTGTTCTTAAAAATTGTCGCAAATGCACGTGTTATCGATTTTTATCCATCCGCTTTAATGCCAAACTTTCTGATCCGTGCAGGACGAGCGATCTCAAGGTGCTTTTATAGATTTTGCGCTTTAAATCAAGGGGAGTGACATCATCATTTCAGCCGAGAGGTGACATCATCATTTCAGCTGATGGACGCCCACTGTTGGACATAGGCCTCCCCCAAGGATCTCCAAACCGGGTCCTGCGCTGCCTGTATCCAGCGGCTTACCGCAACCTTTACCAGATCGTCAGTCCACCTTGTGGGGGCCCTACCAATTCTGCGTTTTCCCTTTTCGCCTTTTCGCCCCAACGGCCGTCAGTCCTCGCAATGTGCCCTGCCCACTGCCACTTAAGGTTCGCAATTCTTTGGGCTATGTCGGTTACCTTGATTCTTCTGCAGACCTCATCATTTCTGATATGATCACGCAGAGAAACTCCAAGCATAGCCCTCTCCATTGCCCTTCGGGTGATCTTGAGCCTTCTTATGAGGCCTGGATGAAATGGCCCATTGAGGGGCCGCAATGGGCCGCTTACAAATCCATCCTGAGCTTACTCGATGATTGACATCTCGATCCATATAACCGTTGTGCTGTATGTATAGGCCAGGTATCGAAATTCAGAGCAGACTGATACAAGCACTCCGTCGAGAGAACTGGCTCAGGGTTGCAGAGACCACCGAAATGGCGGAACATTTTGGTTCTACTGATTTTCTAGTCAACATTCTCCAGGACATGGCGCCATTTTATTATTTCGTTGTTTCGGGGCGATTTCCATCACTGCCGGTCAGTGCGCTTACGGGAGTATGGTTCGATTTTGAATGTGAAATTGAAATTGAAAAGATTTATTGCCTAAAAATAATAACAAAATAATATCACAACTTAAATTATTTCTTAATATTATAAAATTTAAAATATATTTTAGTTACATTTGTTACTTTATTGAATTCATTACTCAATTAGTGTAAATAGTAGTATGGTAATGGTAAATAGCAATAAAATTACGAATGGTAATAGATTTATTACTATTTACTACTCCACTTTAAGTGAATGGCTGGCAATGGGTACCAATCTCATGTGTTAACCCAGGCGTTCTTTGCCAGTCAACTTTTGCCTCTCAGAGGAGGTGGGGTTTTAAGTATTTCATAGCCTGGTTCTTTGAGATACGACAGAAAGGCTCTTTACCAAATTGTAGTCGTTGAGTCCCAGCCCTTGCTAGCTTATTGACCTTTTCGCTACCGATGACCCACCTTTTCGCTACCGATGACCAATATTTTTTTTATATTGGTCTAAGCCTTACGGTTACCGATTACCGTATCACTATTACGGTGTTGTGTCCAGTCCACCCTTTTAATCAATTCCACGGTAATTCTTGTGAAAGTTTAACTCTGGAAGCAAGACATCTGATGTCATTGCGAGTGATGGTACATTCAAACACTTTTTGGTGTAAAGAAATAAGTAAATCACTTTATTCTTTACACCAAAAAGTGTTTATCGTGCAAATCTAGAATTTAATAGAAATTTAAAAAAAAAATATTTTTTACAATTTTTATATAGTTTTAACTCAAACCCGAAAAAAAACGATTTAGCCGGTTTTTTTAAATGAAAATCGGAAAAACCGGTTTTCCAAAATCATCCGGTTTTTGAATCCTACTTTTTCCCTGTATCTATTATTATCAAAATTAACTTGTGACTTGACCACGACTATGTGACCCCCCCCTGGCGCCAAAGCTGGATCCGCCCTTGCTCCCGCCTAACAATTTAGTATTTCACTCACGTTTTTGGGTTGGCTAGAAGAGATCTCTTATAGAGATAAGTTCGCCCTTGCAAGCTGCCTCACTGTTTATTTGTTATTTTTATGTTATGATGTGCAATAAATAGTTAATAATAAAGACCACTTAAACCATAAGATGGTCTTTATTCGTTGGTATTACATACAGAAACATTAAAACTTGCAGAAATTTGTATTCAGTACTACAAATATTGTTTTCTTCCACACAGAGCCACGTCCGCTACAAAATTGGCTTTTGATACAAGCGTGGGCGTCTTCAAACAGTGTAATTCCCCTACGGTTTTTCTAATGTACCTACCTAGTCTCAGCAGTTGTTTATTCTATTTAATAGAGTTTACAATTGAAATATACTGTACCTATATCAAAAATAATCACTTTCATTTGTTTTTTTGCGGAATCTGGTTAAGTAGGGACCTTTAATCGTCAGTTTTCGGAAGATATCAATTATTACATTCATCTTATAAAGATCGATTGTTACACGATTAAAGATGTTGTACCTAGGTATGTTGTAATATCTAAATATTTCAAAAACTAATAATTTATTTATTTAGAACAATGATCAAATATTTGTGACAATATATCTCGTAAGATATTATACGTTACCGTCTCCTAAGATGGATAGCAGATAAGTACGCGGTGACAATCTATACTTAATATTATAAAGCTGAAGAGTTTGTTAGTTTGAACGCGCTAATCTCAGGAACTGCTGAATTAAATTGAAAAAATATTTTTGTGTAGGATAGTCCATTTATCGAGGAAGGCTATAAGATACATAACACCATAACACACGAACAAAGTCGCGCGCACAGCTAGTATTTTGATAAATTCATATTAAGGTAACTCTACACTCAAATGTCGTCACAACTTTGTTGGAACAGTGATATGTATTACATTAATTCCATTAATATTGAAATATTATATCGCTTTATTTGTTAACATTTCATACCTGGCTTACCTGTAAACGCAAACGACTTGTACTGTAGGCGTATCTGGCTGTTGGGGTTGATAGATTTTCAACAGAAAATGTAGGCTATTATTAGTCACCGAAGTGAAGAAGACTCGATATACAAAACATAAAAACAGGCTATATGTTCAAATGTAAGTATCGGCAAGGTTAATACTTTAATCCTACTAATATTATAAACGCGAAAGTTTGTATCCTCATATATCATGTATGTTGTGTGTTTGTTACTCTTTCACGCAAAAGTTGCTGGATGGATTTTAATACTTTACAATAATGTAGCTCATACATTAAGTAACATTAGTAACCAATGCAGACGATGTTGTAGACAGAAGCTGGTAAAATATAAACGTTTAGTGTATTTTAATTAAAAAAAAACAGTTATCCAATATCGTTCCAAAAGCGAGGCGAAACTGAGGCGACGAATCCGGGCACTAATAAAATATTTATTTACGAATTTAATGTAAGAGCTTACGGATTATGTTTTAATTATTATAAGATCCATAAAGTTAAGGAAACAAACAAACATTGGCATCAATTAAAATTAGACCTTGTATGGTGTTTGCAGTCACGTGACGAATGCCTTTATTTTTCTGATTTTATTTCTCAAGAAACATTTTATTAAGTCTATCTCCTTCGGCTGATGATATTTAATCAAAAATGTTAATTCAATTATTGGATTTCTATTCAAATAGGTACTCTGTCATGAGAAATCGGGTCGTTTCGCTATAATTTCCCATTCGTTTTATCTGTTTGTTTGTACTGATAACAACTGATATTTCGGATGGACCGATATCATGATAGATCTGTGGGATTTTTTAATGCTCTTCTAACACGGTTTTTATCCCGCTCATTGTAACCAAGCCTAAAATGAAACTTCGTAAAAAGTAAATTCACTTAGCAATCTTCATCATCATCATCATTATAAATGTAAACCGAGAGACGCCCAATGTTGGACATATGTCTCCCCCAAGCAATCATACTCATTGCATAATTATATAACTTGTTAATTTAAATACTTATATGTGTATTGCGCGGCGGGTTTTAGTGTGTGAGAGTGATGAGTATCAATGATTCCAATCCGCTTGGTCACAAAAAAATAACCCGAACCTACCAATTATCTCCATTCGATTATATCACAGTATACCAAGAACAGTAATACGTCTTCATACAAACTGGCCGCTATCCATTAGAATGTGTGCGTGCGTACTCGGCGCCGTGTACGCACGCACTGTGACGCACACATTGACATAAAAATATGGGGGCATAAGGTGGTCTCGCCGTCTCGGTGTGATCGCGCGTTTTTATGCCATTGCACATTCGCTCGCCGCTCGTTCCCGCCCGGTACATTTACGATAGCCCTAGCGTCAACGCAGAGTAGGCTAATAATCCGCCGACAGCCCGCAGATAAACTACTGTTCTTGGTATACTGTGATTATATAGACTAATATTGATATACATATGCTCCTACGGATTTACCAAGAAACAGTTCTATTTGGTTAACCATTCTCACACTACATTTTTGTAATACGGCGTTATTATATATATACATTCAAAAGAAAATGGCACAGTAAGAGCTGTAAAATTGGTGACACCAGTATTCAAATTAAACTTTACTTGTCTGTAAAATGTAGAATAGAATAGAATAGAATATAACTTTATTGTACATCAACCAATTTTACGCAAATATAGATAGGAAAACATATACACGATTTGTACAAAGGGCGACCTTATCGCTAAAAGCTATCTCTTCCAGGTAACCTTAGGATGGACAGGATTTTAAAAAAATGTGTGAAGATGGCGATGTATCTTTTAATAGATATAATACTTAGATATATTAAATAAAAATAAAATAGACATAATTACACGATATTAATAATAAATAAATATACTTTTCGTAATAATATATATACTAACTAAAATAAACATAGTACAATACCCACACACTAATACATACATATATACAAATACATATTTAAATATCCAACATATCTATACCACTTATATATAATTACGAGTGAATAATTACAGTGACAAGTAATGCTCTTCCACCTGTTTCTTAAAGTTGCTCAAGGTTTGTGCTTGCCGAACCGTAATATAGACCATTTGTAGCTCATAACTTGTACGAATTCATCGGAAATATAACGATCTCATTACATATTTGATACAAAAAACCAGATGTTTCTCTATCAAAATATTATACTTATAAATATTGGATAAGTCTGTGCGATAAATGTATCATTAGATTAAGAAAAGACAGTTCATTTTTTCATAAGGAGGTACTGGGGTATCGTTTGGCCGGAACTCATGAATAATTAATAGTTTAGTTTTCAATATTTCCGAGCTGTTATCAACCTAGACCAACGAAAGTTATCGACCTATGCAAGAGAATTAAGCTGACGCCACGTCGACGGCCCGTCCCGTCCGCGCTGAAGTGGCAATGGGCTGGTTATGTGGATTTTCTCTCGCACTAGATAACTAGAAGTGAACACAACTTCACATTTGGACTCGACTTCTGCTCACCATCAGGAGCTTGACCTGTTTATAAAAATATTGTCTGCCGGAGAACCGACAACCGGAGCAGACAAATCCCGGAGTGGAGACAACGTTTAGGCAAGCGTTGTTGGTCTAATGACCTTAGGAGGACTGCTGGAAGCGGCTGGATGCAGAAAACCACGGATCGAGAAAGATGGCGTGACATGAGAGAGGCCTAAATCAAGTAATGGACGGCAGGCCATTGTTTAATTGATCAATCTAATAGTTGGCCTAAGGACGTTTTTCTGTGGAACTCCGACACGAGTTTTATTTGATAAAAATGCGCCATCTGCAAAGCGCCTAAGATGCTCGGCAGATAGCGCACAACACTCGAGTCTCTAAGTCGATCTAAAGACTTATCTCTTGTCTAATAGCAGAGTCGATATGATGGATAGCAAAAGATAGTGAGTTCGATCCCAGTCTTAGCGCTTCTTTTTTATATTATTTGGTTGATTAAGACAAGGATACAGCCTCTCTGGTGGTAAGCATTCACCGAACACTGATGTGACAGTCACGTGCTGCGGAGGCTAGTCCTCTTCCCCATACCATGTAAGTATGACAACCTCATTTAGTGTCTTCGTCTCAAAAATGTCAGGAAAGAATTTAATTTGGTACTTTAATCACGCCAAATCCAAATATTAACTGATATGTTCCAGGCAAGAAAGTTAGCAAAGAGAGTTAAACGTAACTAACTACGTTGCTGGTAAGGAAATGTGCTCACTTGTGGAAAGTCTGTCTAATCAAACTGCGGTGAAGTATATTAGAGTTTGTAAAACTTGTAAGTAGATGATTTGATGTCAACAAAGTTCTGGAGTAAAAAATCTATGGCGCAGATGCTCTGCCAGACAATTTCGCGGGCATATAAATTAGTTTCACAGCTGATCTTCTTGAAGGTTCATAAGACAGGTTTCTATGTAATTTAATTAAGAAGTTACAAAACAATAAATTCCAATGAAAATAAAATTAAAATAGTAAAATTGTTTTAGATAGACATAGATTGAAGCGAACGAAAGGCGAATTAATGAGAAATGACAGCAGACAAGCATACGGCCTGCTGGAGGTAAGCAGTCAGCGTAGCCTATAGAGGCTAGCAACCAATGACTTGACACTCACGCGATGCCAAGTGCCAACCCTACCCCGTGGAGCTCTGGGTACCTTGTTTACCAACAGAAACACCCCACCACAAAAGTGTAGTGTTATTTGTCTGTGGTCTTCTGTAAGGTGGAGGAAGACCACGGGCGCTCCGAATTCGAGCGGCTAATCCGCTGTAAACACGCTATCTACAGTTTTTACCTACTCGCCAGCTGACCACTCTGACTCTATACTATATGGACCTCAACAAATCTTACTTCTCCCTTTACATTTGTCGCAGTCAATGCCAAATCCGAATTCAATTACCTACATCGCATAATCAAATACCTTCTTACATGTTGATAATAACATCGCCCGCATGATGTTTCATGCAAATCTTGATAAGCAAGGCAATGTTCTATAGAGTGTGTACCGGGCATTTCTATAATTAACTCATCTCTGCAGCATTTGATACCTAATGATTTTTCTTTAATATTAGAAAACATATGTGAAAACTTGTAATTGGCTCTAATTTATTCATTTTATACTTAACCTGTAAATTTTCCTCAAAAGTGTAAAATAAAATAATTTTCTCGTTTACTTATTTAATTATGAAATTACAACACCTACGTTCATATTTGTGTAGTAGAGTCGGTGTACATCAGGAAACTGTCAAATTTGATCAATACCTAGACTTCAAACTCTACAATTAATTCTTTTAGATTTATCTAACAGATTCGACTTGCAGTCAAAGGTAGGTAAGTACCTACCTATCTAAGTAGCTAATCTTGCTACTGGTCATCTCTTAGAAACGCTGAACTCGCGAGATTATGTTAAAAATCAGTATTGAATTAATTTATTTATTGTACTTATACCTATACTTAGGTATATTCAAAATCATACGATACCTACCTGAAATATAATTTATTTAGAACTTAGTCAGGTACCTACACTAACCTATTCCATTTACGAAGTCCTCTTTTAAATAAAATTCTTTATCATTTATTGAAATTTAACGTTTTGGAATTATTTAGACCACAATAAAATTCGCTTTGCAACAGCACACAATACAAAAAAAAACGAGACTAATGGCAAAGTTTACCGTGGCAAAGTGCAATACCAAATTGTAAACAAATCATAAGAACTTGTGTCAGTTTTACCCCCCACGCCCCGCTCGGTCGTCTCGTCTCTGAGCGAATGAGACAAAAAAAATGGTATCCACGTGACGTCAGCCGCTAGACTCGAATTATTATAAAACTGGTTGAATTGAAAAAAAATCGGCCACGGCACGGCATCGCATCGTCAGATCGAGATGCAATCAACGAATGCGACGATGCATTTTACGAGGCATTTAAAAACACCTGCGAGCACGCATGGTCATGGGATTAATCGAGATGCTAAAAAGCCCTTCTCGATTAAAAAACTCTTTAGCGTGTAAATTATTCAAGTAGGTACTTAGACAAAATTTCACATTTAAAAACAGCAGGCGTTAAAATGTGAATACGCTGAAAGTTACGTAAAGTTTAAATGCCGGAAAAAGTTTACTAAACTGTTTCTGGAAGTCGAAAATGGCTGTATTTGCATATTACCGAGAGGTACGGACGGAAGTTGCGATTCATAAACTCACCTTGTAAAGAAGTTCTGTGCGCGCGCAGGTAAACACCGAAATCCCACAGGTGAACGTTATCCTCGATTTAAATATCCAAAGTGTTTTGGACAAATCCTCGACTGGTGGCGCGGAACCGGCGGACACTCGTGACTCCTGTTAGCGGCGCACCACAACACAATGTAGGTATTCACAGCGTGGACTGTTTGTTTATAAAATTATGAGCCACTTATTAATAATTTCTACTGCTCGAACTGCGCATGCCCGTGCAACACGCGCCTAGTTCGAAATAGGTTATGTTTTAAGTTATAAGCACGTCAAGACTTCACTCACGCACTTCTCACCACTTTCCGAGAAGAATCCTATTGGAACAGTAAGTACCGCGCGAACTTTTCCCACTTCACAAGACTTTATCAGTCGTTCCCACGAGAATTCCTTACTTATTTATTAACACTAACTGACACTATCTCACCTTTTGCCCATCAGCCGGCTCTACCTGCGGTAAACGATGGCCTCGTATGTACAATAAACACTTGAAAACTCCGGAACCGGTAATAATTTGATTCCGCACGTGATATTGACACTGTCAAAATAAAAATAGGGTGAAAACAGCGACACTGGAACTCACTCACGGACGACACATTTCATGTTTAACGCCCAGAGGTACGAGCGGCAAATTAAACGAATAGAAAAGAAAATAAACGAAGAAATACTAAGATCGTCAACTGCGTAGCGCGCGTCCGACACTCGCTGAGCGCTGTACTAACGCGAGCGAGACGAGAGGCCGCGCGACCGCCGCCGCCCGCACTCCCCTCTCGTCCCGCGCCTACCGACCTATCCTATTGAGAAAACTTGCTATGAAAAAAAGCACGAGTGCATGCAACAGATTACTCTATTTCATGCCGAAATTATCACCAAATCCTCTTGACTATTCGCATTGGAGATTTGCGGCTTCGCTCTGTTTGTTTTGCCAGTTTTTACGATGCCGGTATGCGGGAGGCGGGGACGGGCGGAAGGCATTCAATTAAGCTCGAACGCCACGTGCGTGATGCACCCTCCCTACAAAACTCAGGTTAACATCCGATTCATTGATACACCAAGCATCCAACTGACTTCACGGATTTGTTTATTTTCTGTTTTTGTTTATGCTTGTTTTTTGTTGCGTCTCTACTGAGTCTGTGATAATAAACACTTACATAGATAATCATTATTACGCAAAAACGTACGTATGTGTGAGTACCAACCTTTGTCATACCTACATCGATATGCTAATTTAATAACGTAAGTATAAATATAGGATTTTTAGTATACGTGACTTGATTTACTTATATGGTGATCATATTTAGCTCAAGCAAAAATATTTTTAATCCAATTTTAAAATTAAGTAGGACTTTTTCACCTTGCGCTTTCACACCAAATATGAGCTTACGCTTTACATCCTTCCAAGAGGTAGTTATATTTATTACTAGCTGTGCCCGCGCGACTTCGTCCGCGTGGATTTCCCGTTTTTGCAACATTTTTCATTGATGCTCAACTCCTATTAGTCGTAGAGTGATGTTATGGAGGTATATAAGCCTATATCACGGTTTCCTAAACTGTGCGTCGCGACGCCCTGGGGTGTCGCGGTTCTATCCCGGGGGCGGGCGTCGTGAGACGATCCACGTAGAATGGCTGTCTAGCTAGCTTAGCGAGCTAGTTGAACGAAAATAAATGTAGACAAAGAAATGTAAGTCGCGATTTCTAAACTTGAACCCGGTTTTGAGATGCTCTGTTTTTAAAATAAGAAAATACACTGAAAAAAATCGACCGTCCAGCGCGGGCGAAAAAATCGAATAAGCATCTTTACGCTACCGGGACATTGCTTTCACCGTCGAAATTTGTCGGTGCTACTTTATGTTTTATGGTAATTTTTTTTCAGTCTTTCTAATTTTGAAATATTTGCGCATTCGTTAACGCCTAAATAATTCAAAAAAAGCTATGTTTTGTTTTTGTAGGTATGTACTTAACTTGACTGTTACTATAACGGGGGGAGGGCTCGTAAAAATTAGAAAATACCTAAGGGCGTCACTATGAAAATAAGTTTGGGAAGCTCTGGCCTATAGTGTTCCTCGATAAATAGACAATCATAGAATTTTTCAGATCAGTAGTTCCCCTTTGTAGGATTCTGTACCCAAAGGGTAAAACGGGATCCTATTACTAAGACTCATAAATAGAATAAAATAAATACTAATACATAGAATAAAATAAATATTGAAGGGGCTCCCATAAAATAAGCGTGACTTTTTTTTGGTCGATTTTGATAACGACAACAGATAGACGCTTGAAGTATTCACAGAATATTTAGTTATATTATTCACTTTTAAAATACAAAAACAAACGTGTTTTATTTCTAGGTCTTATTAACGATAATAACAGGTAGAAACTTAAAATATTAACAAATATTTAATTAAAATTTCAAAAAAATTTTGGAGATTTTTGATAAAATCTATGGCACGGAACCCTTTGTTCGCGCCTTCGACTCCTTCTAGGTGGTTTTTTTTGCAGGCTATCTCTGATGACCTTCTTGAAGTCACCAGGGCTTTTAGTAAAGGAGAGGACCTCGAAGGGTCCTCAAGCTTTAAGGTCGAATCACTCCAAAAAGGATTCCTGACCGGTGAGCATCTCCCTCGGAGGAGTCTCTGAACCTATTAGTCTCTAATGCGTCCGAATCTGACGGGATCAGTAGTTCCTAAGATAAGCGCGTTCAACTAAACAAAAAAAAATTAAGTATAGATGCGTGCGTAGTACTTGATCATTATTTAGCTGCGGAGTTATGTTAAAACTGTAATATCTCTGAAGATATTCATTGAAATCTAATGATGTAAAGAACAATTTTGTACACAATTAAATGTTTGTGATGAATAAAGTATAAATTTTGATAAGGTTTAATATGATTTTTACAAAAATACCTTCGCATCTAATGCATTATTTTAGAACAAATTTTATTAACTAAAATAGGTTACAGCGAGTCAACCTTAAGAGATAGACAAATGCTGTCTGGAACTTTTTTTTAGAACTTTTAAAGGAAAATAATGCCGTCATACATGATTTTTGCGTAACTTTAACCGTTTACCCAACGCACGCAACAAAAGCTCTGAAAATAAAAATTTATTATTTTCCGTTTATTTCAAACTATGATATCTCTTAAGATATTCATTGAAATCAAATGAGGTCATTAACAATTTTGTTCAAAATTAAATGCTTGTGATAAATAATGTATTTATTTTGATAAGGAATAATATCATGCATACAAAAACACCATCGCAGATAAACTTTTGATTAAAAAAAAATTTGATTACCAAAAAGAAAGGTTATAGTGAGCCAACCATAAAAGATAAACATATGCTATCGCGGACTTTTTTTTAGAAAATTTAATGGCAAACAATTCTGTCATACATAATTTTTCCGTAACCTAAACCGTTTACGCAGCGCACGCAGGGAAAGCTTTGAAATGAAATATTTTTCTCCCGTTTTTGCAACATTCTTCATTAATGCTCAGCTCCTATCGGACGTACCGTGATGTTATATAGCCTATAGCCTTCCTAGATAAATGGACTATCCAACGAAAAAATAATTTTTCAATTTGAGTCAGTAGTTGCTGAGATCTTAGGGTTCAACCAAACAAACAAACAAACAAACAAACAAACAAACAAACAAACAAACTCTTCAGCTTTATTATTAGTATAGATTGTGTTTATTTGTACGTCCTTATTCAGATGTTCTAAACCTAAACATTTTTTAAAGCACACTCAAGACACAAGTGTTGTAACTCAATTGATATTATTTTTGAATGTAGGTGTAAGTACTGATATTTATTCATACACACATTAAGTAGGTATATTAATACGTAAAAAAATCTTAACTCCATTTTCAGCATTATGTGCGTTCACACGAGTGTGAGATTTGGCACAATTAGTCCATTATAAGTTTAATTATAAATAGGTAAAGAAGAAATTCAGAATAATAAAATGTAGCATAATATTGTGTTACAACAAATACCTATGTAGGTAAGTACTTTTTGCCGATAAATGAGTAATTAACAAAAATCATAAACTTACGTTCAGGACTCTTTTAATCCTTAATGACTGTGTAGTGTAGGGCTCTACATAAACTTTAACATCATTTTTACACTGTAACAAAATTAACGCTTGGTGTCTAGACAGAAAGAGTACATTTCAACTGCTGCTGCAGTACTGACTGACTGCTAAATTGCAGTGGTAATGCAGTTACTACGACTGCAATGAAACTGCACAGTCCAATAATAATTGAGTCTGTGTGCATTTGACGTGCAGGTCCAACGACTGCAAGGTTTAGTCTCAGACCAATTTTTATTGGTCTGAGGCTTTAGTGAATTGGCCGATTCCAATCGGACTACACGGATGATTGGCAGTTTCCAGTCGTGCTAACTGCATTAACACTGCAATTTGGCAGTCGGAATCCTTCTTACAATAATAGGTCATTCAAAAGAGGCGTGAAGAAGCACCTTGTAGGTCTGCAAGGCGAGGGTGGCTATCGCGGCGGTCTATTTTATATGTTGGTAACACCAAGCTTATGCCATAAAATAATATTTAAAACTATTGTTTTGTTGTTGTCTATGAGTCACTCGGACCGCGGCCATATCCTTTTTTAACCCCCGTCGCAAAAAGAGGGGTGTTATAAGTTTGACCTGTCTGTGTGTCTGTATGTCTGTGTATCTGTCTATGGCATCGTAGCTCCTAAACGAATGGACCAATTTTGATACGGTTTTTTATGTTTGAAAGCCGACGTGATCAAGATGGTTCTTAGCTATAAATTTATGTCTGGGTTACATAAAATTTTCAATTTTGTACTTTTCTTACAAGCAACTATTGTACTTTGTGTGTCGTGCATAGTGCAATAAATCTATAATTTTATTACCATCGAACCTATATTTGATTCTAACATACACCAGCGGCTAAAGCAACGACAGCTCACATTCCCACCAGCTAACTTCGCATCTGGACTCCACTTCAGCTTAACATCAAGTAGAATAGCGTCCTTTGCTTCTCCTTTTTATATAAAAACCTAGCTTTTGCCCGCGACTTCGTCCGCGTAGAATAGTTATTTAGGCGTTTAAATATTCTTCTTATTTCTTCTAACCCAAGTGCCATATACCCAATGTTCATCGATTATACTTTAAAAATGTCAGATTTCCATTCAAATTTTTATCTCTCATTTTACCTTCTCGGGGATTGAGTTTCCAAAAATCTTAAAATACCTCTTTCTTAATTTCTAACTGAAAGGCCATGTACCAATTTTTATGCATTTTACTTTAAAAATGACGGATTTCCATACAAACTTTTTACCCCCTTTTCACCTTCGAGGGTGAATTTCCAAAAATCCTTTCTTAGTGCACCCCTGGACCTCTTACGGAACAACGTACCAAATTTGGAATCTCTAGGCCCAGCGGTTTGGGCTGTGTGTTTATATGTCAGTCAGTCAGTCATTCATTTTTATATATAGTATAGATAGATAGTTGATATGCAGGCAGTCTATCTAGATTAATCTTTGAGCAATACGGTTTACGAAAGACTATTAATTTTCCCCTGTCAACTATGCATCCTTTTGGCAGTTTCTCGTCACAGTTAATCCTTCGAAACCGCTTGTGGGTAAATAAGATTAAAACAGCCAATGTATCGGAGTTGAACGAGATTACGATACAAGCGTGCAGGTTCCAAACTGTTTTGAAGCCGTACTGCTGGCTTCCGTTAAATTAAAATAAAATTTAATCTCAGAATAAAACTCTTGCTGCTTCTGTCGGTGATATGATTGCCAGAGCTCCTCGACGTATCAAAGGACTGATACGTCGAGCGAAACAGCTGACTTTCTACCAACAGGCAGTTGTATGCATTTAGCATTAAAGAAAACTAGCTTCTGCCCGCGACTTCGCCTGCGCAGGATTAGTTTAATTATTATAGCCTATATGTTATTCTGATGTGTAAGCTATTATATTGTAAAGTTTCATTAAACTCCATTCAGTGGTGTATGTGTGAAAAAGTAACAAACACACATCCATACATCCATAAAAACTTTCGCGTTTATAATATTAGGTAGTAAGACTAGCTTCTGCGCACGACTTCATCTGCGCAGGATTGGTATAAATAGCGTCTATGTTATTGTGATCATTCTTGTAAAGTTTCATTAAAATCCTTTCAGTAGTTCCGAAAATATTTCTTTAGGACAACCAACAAAACTTACACTAACTGTTACAAAAGGAACTTAATCGTAATATATGTATGTGCTTATAACTAAGTGCAGTTTTAATTACAGGCTGCCACGACATGCGAACGTGGACACAAGGGTCTTACATTAATAAAATACTTATGTAAAAAAAACTAATAATATAACAAATTGATTAAAGGCTAACAAGTACTTATAGATATTTTTTTTTTAAATGAGGACAATACAAAATTAAAATAAAAACACAATTATATCTATTGAGATTGAACACCTGTTTTCATAATCTACGACGCACCTATACGTTACCAAAGCAGTAAATCTATTCATATTCTAAATATATGCAATAATAACAAAATGTAAAATCTAATTACACGCGAGTTAAATCCGTAAAAGT
Source organism: Elophila nymphaeata (assembly GCA_955850985.1). Lineage (NCBI taxonomy): Eukaryota > Metazoa > Arthropoda > Insecta > Lepidoptera > Crambidae > Elophila > Elophila nymphaeata. Next base: position 8,946,508 of record OY039073.1, read on the forward strand.
TGTTTTATTTACATATAGTCTAGTTTTATGTGACTGCTTACCACTTACCACCAGGCAGGCCTTAAGCCTGTCGGTCAACCAAATAACATAAAAAACCGTATATTTTATTTGATGTTGAAAAATTACATTTTGAAGTTAAAACCAAACAGGTTGCAATCAAATTTGATAGACAGCTCTACCAATTTAACTGAAGGTATTTTCATAAACGGTTGCGTGAGGTTTCCTCTGACAGTTATTATAGGTATAGAAGTTTAAAAAGAAAATTGCTTCATTCCAATTTTATAAATCCTTTATTACACACATTAAATAACAATTGTAAAACAGTAAGAAAGACAAAGGAAAAGACAAAGGTGAGTTTATCTCTAATAGAGATGTCTTCCAGCCAACCCTAGCTTTAGTGAGACCATTTAAAAGGGGGAATGATATGTACTACACTTTTAGATAGAACCCAATAAATCATTTGTTTTATTTTTACGGATGATCTTTATTTGATTTTTGCAAATGATCTTAGTTCAGCATCTTGCCTGATGGTAAATAAGGTACGGAACCGAGCTTCACCCAAAACTGAGTTTCGACTAAACTTTAACATTTTGTGCCACTTATGTTCACTAAGTTTTAAAAGTATCTGTAAACATAAAATTATAGTCCGTACCTACCTCAATTTTTGTTTATTGATCAATAAAATTACCTAGATTCTGGAAACATTTTGCAAAGAGGCGCAGATCGTTGACATTAATAAAAACTACTAGGTGGTAGACCCCTATGTAGGGTCGTCCAGGGTAGGTATCACCGTCTTGCTAATTTCTGCCGTGAAGCATTTCGCTGTGTTTCGGTTTGAAAGGAAAGGTAGCCGGTATAATTACTGAGCATGGAAGGCATATCATCTTAGTCCCCAGGATGGCAACGCACTTGCAGTGTTATGTGGCGGGGTTCGACCGATGCCTCCCGAGTGGAAGACAACGGTCTTACGCACTACGCCACCGACGCTTCCGAATTCAGCCGTGCCACCAATAAAATAGGTAGTAGCTTATGCACACAGAGACTGGTACAGTCAACAGCACGTCGGGCTATACAAATCTGTCAAATTTCTCCAAACGATTTTCAACCTAAGACTTTTCAGTATAAAGTGCATAATCGATTGGGAAAATTTGACAGTTTGTGGTAACCCAACGTGCTGTTGTCTGTACATCCCACTGTTTACTTGCAAATTCCTTGAAGGGAACTTAAATTTATGAAAAGATAATTTCATTAAAAATTCAAAGATGCTTGTATTTCTCGAATCCACGGCAAAAACCCTTACTAACTAGCATACGAGTTCAGAATTCTAGAGATAATTTATACGGTCTCATTTTTGGCTCTGCGTTAACGTTTTTGTGCCTAATAGCGTGCATAAACCGAGTGAAATATTTTCAAAATTGCTCGTTGAGCTGCCACTGCGTCAACATAAAAAGTAGGTTACGTCCCGAAAACACGGTAGGTAATTGAAAAATGAAGTTAATTAGTGAGCCACCACCACTAAAACACGCTAACGACTGTCTGTGGTGTGCTCTTTCAATATATTTTCTTTGGCAGTTACGAGTTTTAATTATAATCGTAATTAACTGGTACTTGTTATGTTGTTCAGCATAATTTTGAGCTTATGTCTTTATGTCCTTACCACGGAGTGTATAGTATTTGGTCCTTACCGACTGCTGGCTAAGGGACAGTATCTACTTACTATTGGACTGGTTTCTCTCTCCTAAATTATACCAATTCAGAAACAGAACAACCTTCATCCTTAAATGTTCGCTCAGAAAGAGATGTACAAAAACACGCAATCCTCATTATCATCATTAGCTTACGATGGTAAATAAGCGTCTCCTATGGCACGCCACAGACCTCGGTCTTCGCGGTCTTATTATATCTTCTTCCTTCTCTCCTGGTCTCAATTTATTTGAAAACGCTGCAATATGTCACGCTACTGCAATACAAAACCTATAGAGGTTTTGGTATAACTTAAAGGCCGGCCGTCTGCTTGATACCTTAGGAATGCTGTAGTGGGTGGTTACCTCTTGAAGAGATGTTCTACGTGGGGTTCAGATTCTTCCTTAGTCGGTTTGGTGTTTCTTATGTACCTAATATACGCATTACTAACCATTTTATTCTAAGCGACTGGTGGCCACGATGTTGCATCATGTACTCAGTACATTACACAAATGTAATAACCAGCTTTTGGACTTTTAAATAATCTTAATTTTTTCACTAGGTACTAGAAATTGACTTTGTAATAGTATCTACCCAGCGTGAGTTAGTGAGAATCTATATTAAAAAAAAAAAATGGACCGGCTGATTCCACCAGCAGAAGTAGCGTCGTGTTCGCCACACGACACCGGTATCGAATTCAATGACACCGAGAGGTTAAATTGGCACTTTTCAAAGCAATAAATTGTCATGTGAAATCGTATTTATTATTTATGGCTCCGACCTTCTGCAAAACGAGGACACGTATATTTTAGGAGCTTCGGTGCGTAAGTTTAAAATTTTGTTACATAAGTTGCTTGTTATGAAATTTAGTTTGGATTTTACTGAATTATAATACTAATATTAAAGCCAATAATTAAATTTATAGGTGCAACTAAGGACCCAGTTGTTAGTCCCAGTCATCGAAATGAGGTAGGTTACGACGGATTATCCGCTCGAATTTGGAACGCCCAAACTGGAGCGCCACCGTACGCCACCAGAAGACCACAGTCGAAATAACTCTAAAATTTCGTAGTGTTGTATTTCTGGCAGCGAAGAAGGTTGCCAAAGCTCCTGAGTAGGGCTATGTGGTCAGGGGTAAGGTTTTCCAGCGCGACAGTAGCATGTCAGTGTTACTATCCTAAAACTTTTGGTTGTTCTGATCGTCCGACCTGGCCAATTACCAGAAATGCATAAACCATGAAGAAGTTTTTCTCCTCGCGACACTCTTTGTGAATCTAGAGTGTAATTCTTCATCATTTCTGCTATCCAAGTACCTGGTATCTAGTAACGATATTCATTTGAGCCTATTATTAAATTGTAGGGATATTTTTATGACGCCGTCGTGGTGGAGTGGTCAGTATAGCTGCCTACACGTCAAGCGGTCCGGGTTCGAATCCTGGTAGCAGCAAATATTTGTGTGACGAACACGGATATATGTTGACGAGTCATGGTTGTTTATATATTTATTTAAGTTTATTTATAAATATATCTAAAAAATATTATGTATATTAAAGTGTCCGTTATCTAGTATCCATAACACAAGTTCTCAATGATACTGACTTTGGGATAGATAATTGGTGTGAGCGTGGAAATATATTGTTATAATTATTATTATTATCCCTGTTATAAAGTGTCCAAGAAGTTCAACTACTTTAAAACTAGAAAAACTTAGAGGAAAGTTATCCAATATTTTGAACATGAACTTATGGAATAGAGCGTCTGCTTCGTTCAACAGTTCGATTAGAAAACATAGGAATACAACTTATAAGTAACGAGTGCAAAGCTTTTAGCAACCCGAAAATATAAAATCATATATTTACTTATGAGTAGCAAGGAATGCAAAACTTTTGACTTGCTCAAATTATGAAAACATATATCGAAATCCCTGAAAGCGAAGAGAGCCTCGTAGTCATAGTGCCAAATAGCTCCACTCAACTAAGCTTCGGATCCCGCCACCTGTTAGAACTTCCACTGCCGATAGTTTCCAGCACTTTAATTAACTCGGTTATTAGTACTAAACCTGCGTAATTTTCATCTTGTAAATTACTCCGCCGGTCCTTATCTGAATTCCGAAGTTTATTTACACCTGGCTACAGTACTGGAGTTGTAAAGGAATATTTAACTTTGGCAGTTAAGTTCATTGCGTAACAGCTTTAAAATGTTATATTCATTATTAGGTTTAATTTTGTAAGTTCTAGCGTAAAAGTAAGAATTTGATTATTTTCACCTTGTCTTTGTTTTGTCTCATTGCATTTTAATATTATTAGTTCGCTTGGAACATAAGATTTATATTTTGAGGTCTCATAACGAAAAGTTCCATACTTCCATCTGTCAATACTATCTTCGTTGTTTTTTTACCTACTTATACGAAAAGAAATCTAAGTAACAATGAAAATATTAAACGAGTTCTTGATATACGGTTTAATTATTTCTTCTATTGTAAAGGGAAAGTTAAAGAAAGTGCTCTGTGTGTTCAAGTAAAGTAATAAGTTATTTATCCTCTTACTTCGAAAAGACGTAAAAATATCTCTTGGATGGCAGAAATCAATCTAAAATGTAATTTATTCAATTTACTGCCTGTCTATTTTAAATATATTTATGTTAGAGAAATTTGTGTTATCGAAGGCACAGACAGAGAAATAATGATAATGATTTAGTGGATAGGGAAGTATTAGCGAAAAAAAGTAGTCAAGTAGTGGGGTCGTGTGAATAGCGTCGCTGCAGCATATTATAAAAAAGTAAGAAAAATACCACAGTGAACAACAAACGAAAATAACACAGTGACAACACGAAATGCAAAATGAAACACTGAATGAAACACTGCAAAATGTTCATTTCGTGTTGTCATTTCTTTCAGCGAGGTGTCGCTGGTGGTTGCATCGTGGTCGATGTGATCGCTACGACCACACGATTGCGTTTGACATCAAAATACAGCCCTTGTAGTCCAGTCATTTAAGCTTAAATTAGGTAAGAATCTCGGAATTCGAGATACCCAGCTGTAAGTCTGTAAATACTTGTATATTGACACCCTAAAAGTTGTCTCAAAACCTACATATGGTAGGGTGTACGCAACTATTAAATTTCAAGGTCGAAGGTCACAAAAATCGTTTTTTTGCGCTTTTTTTGTAAATATCTCATTTCCTATGGGTTTTTTGCTATTTGTATTTATTATCAATATTGTAGAATACAAAATTCTCTACAAATTTTGTTTGAAAAAATTTTTCATACGGTGAACCGTTTTTGAGATAGAGGGCGGAGAGCGCGCGGTCACAGCATCACTTCAGGTCAACCGGTGCCTCCAGTCAAAAACGCGCCATATATAGTTGATGAACTATCGATAAATCAATGATTATAAATATTTGTCAATTTTTATTAATTATTATATTATATTTTATCATTTTCTTCATGCCTTAAATCTATATCTATTCAATAATACTGATCACCGGCCCAGAGATTATTAGAGAGTGGAACTCAAACCTTATTGGCAGTCTATAATGCTCCGAAATCTGTGAAAAGTCTCGATTATCTTCTTTATATGCATTACGTCAAGTCTACAAAACTTAATAAACCTGTGCAGCTTTCAAATATTCCACCAACAAGTGCAGCTGCTCATCAACATTTCGAACGTGTATATTATCAAGTTCAAACTTGATTAGGGCATGATTTGGAACCCCAGGTATGGGGTTGGGCAATGCGAAACGATTTTCTGGAGCCTATCATGACAATTTTACCACCTGCTCCAGAACGTTTGCTAAATACAATTTTCTGCAACTGCAAGACTGGTTGTGGTTCGCGATGCGGATGCAGGAAAGCGGGCTTGCAATGCTCTTTAGCTTATGGCCAATGTAATGGGCAAGCTTGTCTCAATGCTCTACCATATCAGAGCGACATTAACGAAGATGGAACTTTTGACCCCGAAATCATGGAAGAACTTGAGACAAATGTTGTTGAAGACGATAATGAAGACCAGTTTGAAATTTACCAGCAGCCGGAAGACGACGATGAAGAGGAAGAAGATGATTAAAATTATAAATTGTAGTTTTTGTACCCTTTATTCCATTTTTTTGCTTTTAATAAAAATAAATGTATTAAATGATATTTTTTAATAAAAAGATAAATTCATAATTTATTTGTTTTTTTTTATCATGTAAGAAGTTATTAATATTAATTAGGTTTAAATTCAAATATAATTCCTATATTTTCATTAACAATTCTGCAATTACATGGGCAAGTAAGTGTTGTTAAATAAATTAATACTGAATAAAAAGTGGATAGGTTAGGAAAAAATGATAAAATATAATATAATAGTTAATAAAAATTGACAAATATTTATAATCATTTATTTATCGATAGTTCATCAACTATATATGGCGCGTTTTTGACTGGAGGCACCGGTTGACCTGAAGTGATGCTGTGACCGCGCGCTCTCCGCCCTCTATCTCGAAAACGGTTCACCGTATGAAAAATTTTTTCAAACAAAATTTGTAGAGAATTTGTATTCTACAATATTGATAATAAATACAAATAGCAAAAAACCCATAGGAAATGAGATATTTACAAAAAAAGCGCAAAAAAAAATTTTTTGTGACCTTTGACCTTGAAATTTAATAGTTGCGTACACCCTACCATATGTAGGTTTTGAGACAACTTTTAGGGTGTCAATATACAAGTATTTACAGACTTACAGCTGGGTATCTCGAATTCCGAGGTGAACTTACTATAATGACTGGACTATTGTGAATTTAACCATCAATATACTTAGAAATTAGCTTCCGCCAATGTGATATCATTGTAGTGTGGTAGGCGCGTCGTTGTGGTACTTATGTCGTAGGGAATAGGGATATATGATAATAACAGATAATTGATCAAATCACGGTGAATGGAAACATAACAAACCGAGTCATAGTCGGTTCTATCAACATTAGTGTGATGAATATTCGAATGGAGATCATTATTGGTAGGTTAAGTTTATTTTTTAAGGCCAAGTCGAGTGGATTCTTTATTGTACTGGAACACTAATAATATGGTCTTTGATAATATTATAGCTAACTGCCAGACTTTATGCTAGACCTACCATCAACTAAACTGCAAACTTTGTCCTCTCTAGATAAAACCGAAGTTAGCCATCCCGTTTTGCATTTGATCAAATCACTTTGGGATTATATCAATTCTCTATTTTTTCCTATATCTGTAACATATACTAATTAAGATTCTGCAGAAGTCAAAGAGATCTTGCGGATCTTCTTTAACTACGGATGCTGAAGTTGATTGCAAATGTACTAGGTCATACTCGTACTTGTATCTTTCATTTATATAATAAGATATTAGCAAGATACCGATGAAAACTAGTTCTAATTATCCAGCTACTATGGCATAAAATTTGCATTAAGTAAAAAATCGTATCGCGTTATGGATCAGCACTTGAAGCAAATTACGGTGCTGGTGTGTCGTTACCCTAGACCTTTCTTATGCTAAATAACATCTATTAACACCATAGAGTATCACGCGATATAGTTATTAAAATGAACATTTTAATATGCAAAAAAGACATAGTCATGAATCTTGAACGCGTTTCAAAATCATTGTAAAATTACATCTAACATTAGTTTTTATAACGTGTTTCAGAATATTCGACTCATTACAAAGCAATATAATGTGATTACTTTTTTCCGAGAAATTCTGAAGAAAGAATGAATAAAATTATGAATAATATTACCTTTAACCCGACACAATTGCTGACGCTTAACACTTTTAAATCGCAATTAACTAAACTAACTCCTGACCGTTTCCGACCATTTCCACTCCTAGTCGAATCTGCGCTAATGGTAATAGCAGTTGATGCTATCAGTACAGGAGAAATCAAAATATAGAAATAAGAAGAAGGTATTAATATATATCCGCCCAGGGCGGATACTTACTATTTGGAAATGCAAGTCTACCGCCAGACGTGCCCGTCCTTCTTCCAATCCTAGGTCAAAAGAGGCGTGAAGACTTCGCAGGTTATCAAGACAAGGATGGTTATTGCGGTGCATATGTTGGTGTCTCTTGCACTGGCTTTCTTTGCGTTTACACTCGGCTTAACATCAGGAGCGATGGTGTCTGTTACTACGATGTTTTCTGAAGTAGAAAAAAAGGTCGAATAACATTATTTTTATATAGTAGGGTTGTTTTTTGGTCTGTGTAGGATTAGGGTTGGTAGTACTTCACATGTCTACGGAGAGGTTATGCCAATATCACTGTATAAAAATTCTAAGTTAAAGGCACGCAGAAATCTTTGTCAGTTTATCAATGATTACCGTAAATTCAGATTACCATATACTTTGTGACTTACTTATGTTTGTGTGGCCGTCACTCACCGGAATTATATCCTGGGTTCCATCCGTACAGTTCAGTGTGCTCACGCTGATATGACTTGCTGTCCACCTTCCATTATGGTTTAAAACCATAATGATTTTGTCACGAATAGCCATCTCTCAGTGTCTTGGGGTTAAGTCCGTATTAAAATCGTTTTCATCCTCGATCTTCTCATCCCTTACCAGGTGAGATGTATTCTCACAGCTTCCTGGTTAAAGAAAAAAAAATCAATCATTGTTGTTCGTATGTGAATTAATTTTGTATGTGTGAAAGAAAATTTGCCACACTTACTTATATTATATATTTTTATTTGCCATTCTTTGCACAACAGGTATCGTAGCACAACAAACTGATCAATGCATGAGTATATCGCGTCACATCTTCGTGTTAACCGCAATGAATAATACATGACGGGGCATCATGTGGATCCTTACTTTTCACTCTCTTGAAACGTCCAGATTAGAGAGAAACCTGGAGCCTTTCAAATCACAACAAATTTCTTATATAAAACGGGTTATCCTTATAAATAAAGGGTTCTGCAAAAAGTGGACGTACCGCGAATACTAAATGTTAAAACCACGGAAAGAGAGGTGAGTAAATTGATTGGTTCGGTGTCCTTGTTTTCGATAAACTTTGATCAAGGCTTGGCTACTCCAATATAACTTTCTTCAATAATTTATACAAAGTTTATATTTGATTACGAAATGTACTACAGAATGCGTATTTCTTCTGTTCACTCGTACTATTCATTGACATAATATGCGATATCTATATATTACTTATAGCCAGCTTTCCAAACTTATTTTTATTGAAAAGCATTTATTAAGAAATTAGGCATTTTTAGCCAATTTTTTGCGACGTTTTATAACGGGGGCGTTATAAGGGAAAACTCTAAATAACACTTATTAGAAAATAAGCACCTACACAAACAAACTTAACGATATATATAAGAGGTATTTATTTATTTAATATGTGCTTGTTATTAGCAAAACTCCTGAAAACGAGCGGGGCTCAAGTTTGGAAATCGCAACTCATATCTCTCTCTCTACAACACATATACACCCATTCTATGTGGATCGTCTCATGACGCCCCAGGGCGACGACTTGCAGTTTGGGAAACCCTGACTTATACGTTCAAAAGGTCTGACACAATGAAACAAAAGTTTTCAGCTTTCTTTATTCCCGAACTGATAAAGATTATTGAGTTTAACGTCTGTCCTAGTTGTTGGCTTATGTTTGTTTTTTTTTTTGTTACGAGATGGCAAACAAGCTTGCGGCCCACCTGATGTTAAGTGGTCACCGCCGCCTATAGACACACTTAACACCGCAAGTGCGTTTGCCATCCTTGGGACTAAGATGATATGCCCTCCATGCCCAGTAATTACACTGGCTACCTTTCCCTTCAATCCGAAACACAGCGAACTGCTTCACGGCAGAAATAAGAAAGGCGGTGGTACCTACCCAGGCGACCCTACATATGGGTCTCCCACCTAGTGTTTCAATACTTTGTGGATTTGTTGCCCTTTTATGTAGGCGACAGGCTGCCAACCTGTCACTATTTTGAGTCAGTGCATTGCCCATGATGCAGATAAATTTCAAGTCCCCAGGATGGCAACGCACTTGCAGTGCCCTACGCCTGCGGTCACCAGTCAGGAAACTGCTTCTAGCTTTCCTCTTTGCAACGGGATGGACCCGGCACTCGCATGGTAAATCCATGGAATGCTGGGGTCCACGTCCGGAAGCCTCCTCGTGGCGGACCCTGGTAACGTGGTGGGGAAACTTTCTCGGCGGGTGTGTGGCTTTTGATGTCAAGTGTGTCCGCTTGACATTCGTAGTCACATGCCATCGTCGAGTTGTTTTCATTTGTTTTCCCACCACGGCTAGTTCCGGACGGCCCTTCTCAGGGCCACGACCGCGCCCGGGGTCCCCGGGTGCGGTCCGATAGCTGCTCCCGTTGTCCTCGTCAGGAGGAGGTGCCAGGTTGAGCAGCCGTCGATGTGGAGGCGGCCTATAAGGCCGGCGTCGGCCAGCGGCCCACAGGAGCTGGCGTTAGTAGGTGGGGCTACTGGCCACCAATTGGTGCACAAGGAGTGCCTAGACGGGCAGCGTTGGGACGGTCTTGGTGTAGTTGCGCTCACGTGCGCAGATCCCGAGCCGTCCCGCAATAGCGCACTGGAGGTCAGGCCGGGGAGGATGTTTAGTGTAAATCCATGGAATGCTAAGACCTTTCGTCTTATACGTACTATAAAATTTTAACGGCTATTTGATTTCTGATTCCAGCTTTTGAAGATAATGCACCAATTTCCGCTGTTTAACTTTTGTATAACGATCCTTTAGACTTTAGACACAATCAATGTCACACCATGTATTAAACTGGAGTATGACAGTCTGTTAGAGATTTTACAAACATTACGTTGTTAAATAATATTAAAAAAAATTCACGTTACATTAAGTCGCGTCGCCATTTTTTCATTGTCTACCCGAATGCCACAGGTTCATAATAACAAAGAACACGCTTTAGACTCTTCATGGCTCTGAATAATAATTAAAAAGTAGGGCACATGACAACATATTATTTTACTTATGAAGAAGAGAAAGACTTTTTCGCTACGCATTTTCAAATTAAACTTTGTGACGAATATATTTATAATAAAAAATTGCTGTTAATATTGGAAAATCCTTTGTCGCGTTGGAGATCTTTGGGGGAGACTATGGCCTATGTATGATTATCTTAACTGATTTTTTAAAATAACGAAATGGCAATACTCCCCATCCACTACCCCGGTCCCTATCTCTGCCTGCCTAGCCATATTTGAAGCGATTTCGAGGGAACCGCTTTGGAAACGCGTTTCAGTATCCACAGAATTATCCCGGTGTAGTGCAAGTTCCCGATCACGAATAGGACTACCTTTGCTAATCCACCACCTACGCCAAAACCTGTTGCCAATGGGACCAGCGTTCCTATTCGTTAGCTTTTTTTTACAGATGTAAGTGATTAACAAGATTTGGAACTCTAATGATTCAAAAATGCGTCTCCTCGTAGAAAGTATAAGAAAGAACTTACCTATTTAATCATAGATAACCAACTAATTTCGTCCCATTGATCTCGTGTGTTTACCATTACAACTTCTTAAATTAGTCGTAAACAGGTAAGTTGAGCCTGCGGTTGCAGCATTACAAGGACAACTGGACAATATCGTAGAGGTTTATTCAAAAAATTGTGTAAAAATCTGAGCAGAACAGAAAAGCAGCTGCATTGTTGACAACCGCCGATTTACCATCGCAAGTCGCCAATAGAATCCACAAAGCCCACAATAAACTTGCAGCGGGGTGCGGGGGAGATTAAAAATCGAGCGACTCCCAGACACAATGAAAATGTTTTTTTCAGAGGCCCCTTTCAGGACGCGCTTTGTTTGTGAAACGAAGTTCCCCGTTTCTCTCTCTATACGGCTCATCGCGATTTTCTCTTAGGGGAAAATATTGCGTTATGAATATACCGTGATGCGATCGTCGCATCCGGATGCACCATCGTTAATATAGGCAATAATCGCATTTGTTACTGTGCATTGTAAATTCAATCGATGGATTGTTGGCTACGAAATATTATTTGTGAGCATGTAGGCGAATTAAACTTCGTATAAAACTTTGTATCAAGCTAGTGGCTCTGGTGGTGGCTGTGTCAGTTTTCGTACAATTTTCGACACATTTTGTTTCATATTGGCACAAAAAAAAATATACATTCAGCAATTGATTTTATATGAAAGGAAAATAATGTATTTTTAAAAAATCAAGCGAATTATTTAATCAATAGAGTATAAGAAAGTCGAGCAGCAGCTTCAAAATCCCTGTGAAATTACGATTTTATTTGAAAAGGTTTAAAAGAACAGGCCAATAATTTATTGCCCACGATCAGGTGCTAATTGGGATAACTTATTGCAAAGGTAAAAGTAATTAATAGAAACTATAATTTATTTGCTATAACTTAAGGAACATAACAAGAGTATTTTAAAAGCTAAATTGGGTATCGAAAATAGCTTATTATAAGTTAAATAATTATTTTAATAATCCAAATGCGTGGGAGAATATTTTTCCCAAAATTCACGCATGAAAAACTCATTTTCACACATTGATAATCTATTAACTGATGTATGTATTGAAATAGTTACCAAATTGTAAGCTGTGAAGTATTAAGAACTTTGTGAATTTGATAAAGGCGGACTAATGTAACCCCAAGAAATCTTGCGGCTAAATTATTCTAACATTCCCCTTCCGGTTGTGCTTCGTAAAGCACATATCGGTAATGGTCGACAATTTATTGAAATGACAAATGACCGAGCGGCAATAGTTAACACCTTTGTTAGTTGGAAGGGCTGTTTTATGACTTAAATAATTGCGTTGATATTTAAGCCGTTTTCAGGAAATAAGGAGGGCGTTGGCTTAGTTCTGTAATAACGGCTCAACGGTAAACCAATTCTCAAAATTGTGTTTCTGTTGGTTACATAGATTTATAATTACTGTCGTTTATAGATTGGCGATGAATTTTGGCAATGAACCATTTGAATCTCTCTTTCAATGCTGGAAACCTTAGTACCTATCACAGTGTCACAGTAGTCGTCCTCGGCGCGTCATTTGACGAACGTATGACCATTTTTACTTTCTCGTATATGTATTATATTATCTGTGGTAGTACAGAGAAAGTCTTGTAATCGTCAAAAATTCGACCTCGAGATTTTGACGGATTTACACGTTTTGGTTACTCCCTTAGTCCAAAAAATTTTTTTTTATTTATGTCTGTGTGTGTGTCTACACGTGCGTTAGCACGATAACTCGAGTATGTTTTAACTTATTGCAACCAAATTTAACATGCATGTATAACATCAAAGTATAAGGTTTCTATCAACTTTTGAGACGTCGACCACGAAAGTTAAGCAATCAAGTGCGCGGTCGGTACTCGGATGGGTGACCAAAATTTAACATGCATGTATGACATCAAAATATAAGGTTTTCTATTTACTTTTGAGTCGTTTCCGGTATACGAGAAAGTCAAGGGGAGAGCACTCCCGATTTTTTTATATATTTATGGATCCGTTATCTAGTATCCATAGCACAAGTTCTTAATGATATTTGGGCTAGATAATTGGTGTGATCGTAGAAATATATTATTATTATTTACTTTTGGCCATTTCACATTGCTTAGCTTGGCAACTAGAGAGCACCTCATTCATCAAAACCAGATGAATAGTACCTACTAATTTTATTCTTAGAAAATGAAGGTTGTTCTATAAAGGCATAAAAATAATATTAAAGAAATGGTGTAATCATGCGTAACATCAGCGTAACATACATGAATCTATTGTCCTCACATTGTCTTCGGACCACAGATTAGCAAGACGATTTATCGCGCGTTTGACGAATAAATAACTAGGTACACGTGATATCTTACTACAACCATTATAATATTTTATAATATTTTGTGATTTTTGCCGAACTCCTCCCCTCCTTTATTAATTTTTGTGATTAATGGACGACCCCAAAGAAGGTTATCATTTGACCTCAATGTATGTTAATTTGTCAGAATTGCACAGTTTTTGTCTTTTGTATATGTTAGTCTATCTATACTATATCTATGTTCTGTGATCTATACCAGGTTCTAAACACGGGTAACTTTCATGAGTGAATATGTGTTTGTATATTTCTCCAGGCATATCGCAAAAACTAATAGGTAAGTCGGATTGCTAAAAATCTTTTGTTTTGCAATTCGGTACTCTAAAAATCGAAATCACTGATTTGTCAACTTGCGCCGTCTCAATAATCAATAATCTGATAACGATTTTTCCTTACAAAGGAGATTTTGTTTTAAAGAACTTTTTATGTTTCTATAAATACATATTACATTATCAAGATACCCCAAATGTTTTCATCAGTCGTCAAATGATCGCTTTTATTTAATCGTAAACAAGGCTTCTCGACTCCGCACCGTAAATTACCCGGCCCCAAGTGAATTACCTATCCTTGATCCAATAAATATCAATCAATACTTAGGTAAAATAAAAAAATTGGGACGTCTGTTATGTTCTTATGTGTGTATCTACAAACGTAATACAATTATTGAGGAATTATTGGTGACTGTATGATGTTTATTTGTTGGCTTATTGATATCTTTTTTTTGGGGTTTTGCTTGAAAGAAGAAATAGTGACAAGGATTGAGAAAGCGATGTTCAGATGGTATGGTCATGTAGAAAAATATGCGAAAGGTGATTGATGAAAAGGATGAATTCGCGTCGCGGTCGCGGTGTCAATTGCACGTGGTCTGTACCACCACTGTAGTCAAGCGGCAAATATCTATTTTTAACTTCGTCAATTAATACCGTGCTCCCGAATGGTACATTTTTTTTGTTCCAGGTATAAGCCAGTAGAAACATAACCAGTTCAGTTGAACTTTCATGTTCGTCGGCGTAAATCGACGAAGTCCAAATGTTATTCGCTTTTTGACACCAATGAAGAACCAGTGGTGTCAATGTAAGTCAAAAAGGGTGTGCGTGTGAAAGTGCGATTGACACTGCAGTGTCATGATCTTATGGTGACAACAGACGAATTACCCCGAAAAATAAGACGACCAAATGGCCCTTGTTCGTCCAACAAAAACAAGCCATCTCGACTAGCTACAATCATCAAAGGTCAGAACATCAAAGTCTATAGCCATAAGTATAATGTTATCGGCATTTTTGTGTTCCAACAGTTACGAGAACGTCCGTTCTTATTAAATTTTCTGGAGGAGGTCGATGGAGCCGCCGTCGTGCATTCTTTTAGTCCTCGATTTAGTATGACAGCACAGCCGCTTGAAATTGGAGCATCCAAATTGGGGTAGTACCTCTCCACCTTACAGAAGACCACAGTCAAATAACACTACATTTTTTGGTGTTGTGTTTCTGTTGGTGAGGGTCGCCTCAGCTTCACGGGGTAGGGAAGGGAATTAGGGTTGGAAGCGCGGGAGTGTCACGTCCGTGTTGCAAGCGTCTATAGGCTACGGTGGTTGTTTAACACCATAGGCAGAGCGTAGCTTGTCTACCGACCACTTAACATTAACTACGGGACTTCGCGCGGCGATGGCACAAGATTAGGAGTGGGCTAGTAAGAGAGAGGTGAAGAGCGAAGACGCCGCAGAAGAGGCAGAAGACTGGGCAGTGGAAGCAAGCGGTACCACTTCGGGTGGCTCGGACGACCTGGAAGGCACCGAAGGCGTACGAGTGATGTCCGCCCCAGAAAGGGGAGAAGGACCATAGGGACAAGGAAGACAGACAAAGAATAACTTGTAGGAGAGATTAAGGTGCGCTGTGAAACCAGAGCCTCCGGCAACTAGCAGCGCACTCTCCCGTGATTCGGCCTGTATAACCGTAAGGTTGCGTCAGGCCATGGGAAGGTGGTGGGTTTGTCCCGACCACTTAACATAAAAAATCTGCATAGTTATCATAAAAGCTAAGCTAGCAAGTGCGTGGTCGGTACTGAGATGGGTTGCCGAAATTTTTTCAACTCGATTTTCCGCCGTGCTTCGGAAGGCACGTTAAAATACTGATTAGCAGTCGTACACCAGTCACGTCAGATACCAAAAATGGCGACTTGCCCCCCTTTTACTCATAAATACCGATGCACAGATACACAGATTAGACTCTCCCACAAACAGTCCACTCCGCTTGGTCATAAAAAATCCTCGAACCTACTGATCACTCCTGACCACTACATTTTTAGATAATGGGCTACTCGACCAGTGGTAGAGATTTTTATGGTCCAGTAGCATTTCATGATATGCCGCACATTTCATGATCTGGACAATTATACTATCGGGCCGCGACATATACATAATTACGCTTACAATCCCATATAAGGTCGAGGAGAGCTTCAAGTAGCTTTCGGTTACACACAAAGCCACATCTGGCACTATGAACCATACAGTAACCCAAAATAGTGACAGATTGCCAGCCTGTCGCTTAAACAAAGAGGCACCAAACCCAAAAATTATCAATCCTTCAGTAAACAAACCAACTAAAGCCAACGACCAGGACTAGGGTTGCCAGGTGTTCGCTATTCTACCGAACCGTTCGGTATTAAAAATACCGAAGTATGGGTATCGATGTTGCGTAGTATCCCTACTTATGGACCAGCCACATACTCGATGAGTGAAGAAGACGAGCAAGGAGGCAGAGACGTAGTATCGCAATCTTACTCGTCATAACGCACGCAAGGAACTTAGCCGCACGTCATGCCGCACGCAAGGAACTTAGCTGCACGTCATGCTCCGCATCCTGCCCAGCGCTCCCTATTTTGTCGGTTTTTTGTGCGCGAGTGAAAGGATCGGCAATACGGACCTTTTTTTTCTTTTTTTGCTCACTGTTCGTCGGTGGCGTAGTGCGTTTGAACGTCGTATGCCACCCGGGAGACACTGGTTCGATCCCCGCCATGTACAGACAACAGCACGTTGGGTTACCACAAACTGTCATTTTTTCCCAATCGATTATGCACTTTGTATTGAATAGCCTTAGGTTGAAAATCGTTTGGAGAAATTTGACAG
This sequence comes from Elophila nymphaeata, assembly GCA_955850985.1. NCBI lineage: Eukaryota > Metazoa > Arthropoda > Insecta > Lepidoptera > Crambidae > Elophila > Elophila nymphaeata. Next base: position 8,963,150 of record OY039073.1, read on the forward strand.
TTTTGTATAGCCTGACTTGCTGTTGACTGTACCAATGTGTTTTCAAATTTTGAATTCATATGTGCGTTTAATCGACGCTTTTAAGGTGAAGGAAAACATCGTGAGGAAACCTGCACACACCTATGAAGAAATTCTTAGGTTGTGTGTGAAGTCGACCAACCCGCACTTGGCCAGCGTGGTTGACTAAGGCCTAATCGCCCCTAATGTGGGGTAGGCTCGAGCCCCTCGGTGGGGACATTATATGAGCGAGTTCGGTATTTTTTTTGGAAAAGACCTGCCAACCCTGACCAGGTCAGATGTTACACTCAAAATCATCTCAGCCACTCGTCACATAAAAACTATATTTACCTTCAGGGATTCAGGGACAAATGAAACGTAAATACGAAACTTCTAAATATTTTCTTCTAACAGTTGACGGTCTAAGCGAAGAGTTAATATATACTACACATGAAGACATAAAATATTCCCCAAAAACAATAATACATGATGCTAAGGCAACGAGAAACGACCCACTGGGGACTCCCCGCTGGCTTTTGTTCCATATTTTTTACTGCTTGTAACTTTAATCTCAAGGCTTTAGATCATAAAGTCGAAGAAAAACACCTACCTATAACTATTTGCGTATGAATGGATACGAATTGATATTACACGTTATTGGGAATAATATAAGAACTTGTCTAAATAACCTAACGCCGTCGTGGTGAAGTGGTCGGTATAGCTGCCTACACATCAAGCGGTCCGGGTTCGAATCCTAGTAGCGGCAAATATATGTGTGACAAACACAAATATTTGTTAGCGAATCATGGCGGTTTGTATATAATATTTATATAAATATCTAAAATTATTATGTGTATTAAAAAATATCCGTTATCTAGTATCCATAAAACTATAAAACATACACTAAAAAAAATCTACACTAATATAAATACTTATTTTATAATACACTGAAAAAGATTTTATGAAACAATGTTTACCATGAAAACATAAGCACCAAGCCCTGACAAATTTCCACGGCGAAAGCAGTGCCCTGGTAGCGTAGTGGTTAACGCAGCCGCCCGGATTGCGGAGAATGCTGGGTTGGATTCCCGCCTGGGGCACGTAAAAATTATTTCATAGTATCCATAACACAAGTTCTTAATGATACTTACTTTGGGCTAGATAATTGGTGTGAGCGTGGAAATATATTATATTATTACTATCTGCCCTGGCCACGTGTTGCTGTGGTAATTTCATACTACTGACCTATAACATTGTATCTGTAGTAAAAAAAAATGACTTCTTATCAAGATAAAAACTGTCCTATATCTCAAGTTGGATTAAATTGCACACGGTGTACAAATTGGATTAAAATCGGTTAAGTAGTTTAGGAGTCCATCCCGGACAAACAACGTGACACGTAATTTATATATGACGGCGCTATGACATTATTAGGTTCAATTGTAATTGAATTTGTTATTTTCATTGGAAAATAGTCCACGTGGAATTGCGAGTAACGTCAGCGCCGCACGAGCTATCGAGAGAGAAGTGAAGGCGAGTGCCCTAGGTAAACCTACACACTGGGTCACAAGTCCCAGGCACTACTCTGGTTTTCCTCTTTGTGATAAATGGACTCGGCATTGGTATGTGAGATCGTGATTCGAGCTAAATCCTGACGATATCCCCGACATATATATTAAGAAGATTACCTACCCTGCTCGTGCTCTTAGATATCTTGTTCCTAACCTCCCATTTTATTTAGACATAGGTCTTGTATTGATATTGACGGTACTGGATAATAGGTTTTGGTATGAGATTTTTACGGCCGGCCGTTTCCATGACATCGACTCTCCTTGAGAACGACTGCTATCTCTCAACAGCAGCTGGAACCACCAGCTTAACATGCCTTACGAAGCACGGAAGAAAAATCGCGTTGAACAATTTTCGGTCACCCATCCGAGCACCGACCGCGGACTTGGTAGCTTAGCTTTCGAGATAGTTACGAAGAACGCACGACCAAGCCGGTATCTAAGTATCTCCTCGTTTGACGACTTTGCTAGACGAATATAAATCTTATAAATAGCTCATTGGCGACTTTATCATTGCGCACCCAATTCTTTCTGTCACTCTAACAATGTATGTACCTATTGTGTTTCGTTTTAAATTTAAACCCGCTCTATTTTGGTGGCACGCAACTTACAATGTAAACATTGGTAATCCTAATGGATTCTAAAGCTGTTTGGAACCAACTATAGCTTCGAAAAATAAATGGAAGCCGGTTGGAGCTAATGGAAAAAAAACATAATACAGTAACCGTGCGAAAACCGGACGATGGCCGGACACGGCACCGACAACGCCGGATAAACTGAACATCGGGCGTTCATTATTGAATAAAGTCGATAAAGAGGTGTTGAAAACTAGGCTATACTTTCCTGGGGTTTTACGGTAAGGACGAAGTGTACTACGAAACGCAACATGAGATTATTCGGAGTTCGACTGAATGATTTAGGGAGTATTTTGAGGATTTTGTCGTGAATTTTACCATCAGGAACTTCTTTCTTATTCTTCTTTTCCTTATGAGCAGTTTCCGTAACTAACGGCTAGTGCGCCTATTTTATGTGCCAACCCGATCCATCAGGAATTCGCCTTGACGTTGCCAAGCAACTCCTGGTCGGTCCCCGACGACCACGGAGTACTAAACTAGTCAATAAAGTGTTTGCCGCCATATAGTAGTGCACACTGCGAGGGGGACTGACGGCCGTTGGGGCGGATAGGTCCTCGAGTGACGGCCGCGAACCGGTAGACACAGCGTTGATAGGGCCACAGGGTCACGGTAATGATAGATAACATTACCTACCATGACAATGTGGACCGACGATCTTGCAAAGGTCGGGGGAAGCCGCGGGAAATGGCAGCACAGCACCGGCTGGGTTGGTGATCCTTGAAGAGACCTATGTCCAAGAGTGGCAACGCTCCACTGAAATGATGATGGACATTTTTTACAGGACAATGTAGTCGACTGTTAGTCGCTCACTAGGCCGCAGTGGTACAAGTGCTTCATACAAAACACTTAAGTGACACATCTGTAAATGCAAATAATAATTAACAAAAGCTGAAACAATTAGATCAAAAAACCTATTTGCTCACAAAGTTGAGCGAAACACAAACTGCGCTAAAGAACTCTAAGCACAAACGCAACAAATATAATTAGAGTCGAAATGTCGAGAGTAACCTATGACGGAGGCGCGTTCAAAAATCACACACGTACTTACGCTGCTTACTGCAAAAAAATTAATATATTTTTGTAAAATATATCAAAGTATGTAATATTTTGGCCGTGTGATGCCGGCAGAGTAGAATAGCATCACCCCGTACCTATCCTCCAATGGGTGTCGTAGAAGGCGACTAATGGATCAGTAAAGGGGTATTGATTAGTAATCAATACCCCTTTACTGATCCAGCTTATACCCCGTCCACCAATCCGCATTGGACAAGTGTGGTGGACTACTGCCTAAACCTCCTTCAATTATAAAGGCTGTTCTGATGATGTCATATTTAGAAACTATTTCTGCCTTGGGCGATTACGGATCTCATAGTCACAAGTAAATTAAACACTTTTATAAGTGAGTTTTAACAATAGCTTGTTTTTTTTAGCAATGGTGGAAGTTCTTGATACTTATTTGATCCCAAGGTTAAGATACAGAGTAGAAAAGCGTCACCCTATATCCTCCAAGGAGTGTCATAGAAGGCGACTAATGGGGATATGATCACCTTATACTTCGTCAACCAATTCGCATTGGGCAAGCATGGTGGACTACTGCCTAAACCTCCGATGACAAAGAGAGGCCTTTTGTCCTAGCAGTGGGTCGAATCATAAAGGCTTTTATGGTGATGAAACCCAAACGAGTACCACACACGCCGTACTGTGAAGCCCACTGTGCGGGACGGTCCACTAAACACTCTCACACCAATAATCTAGCACAAATTAAGTAGGTATCATTAAGAACTTTTCGTTTGGCTACTAGATAACGGAGAAATATGTATACCTATGTATAATAACTAATATGTTTTTGTAAATAGCCATGTAAGTACTTAAATAAAATAAATACGAACATTCGTGTTCATCACACAAATATTTGCCCTACGGAGATTATTACCCGGTCCACTAGATGTGTATCTGAGCTAATGTTACTGACCACCTTCACCACGGCATCGCAATATATTGGTAGCTAAAACAACTATTGAACCACAGAGTGAATAAAATAAATGAAAATCGTTTTTTCTGCAAGACTTATAAGTTGACCAGCTTACGTCAGGGTGTCGATGTACGCGCGCATCGTACAAATTCACTGTAATAATTTAAAGAAGTATTACTTCAAAAATTAAAATAATAATAAAAAATAATACACTTATTTGTATATTAATACAAGTATTTGAAGATACACCAACAGGTTCCTTCATTAATTTTAATCTTTCCTGTCCATCCTAAGGTTGTCTGGAAGAGATCGCTCATATAGCGATAAGACCGCGCTTTGTACATTATTATATTATTATTGTTTTACTGTTGTTTCTTTGTTAAGGTGTACAATAAAGATTATTCTATTCTAATGTAGGTACTTGATTGAGTAATAATTTTATTTCCTACCTAAAATTCTTTGGGCTTGATTTCCGAACGCACCCGTAAGTTCAGCGAAGGTAACTGCGAATATAAAGACAGGGTTATAATTACATTTTGTTGAACGCTACGCTCCAGGGTGCACAACAGGATGCAACTCTAATAAAGATTCTGTTGCGTCTTATTCCGCTTGGGCTGTACCTACTTGGAATGTATTGTTTCCGCAAGCACCCAAACTTAAGTTGGCTTAACATTGCTTAGTTCCACATGCTTGCATGCACCGGTTTAGTCCCGGTCACGGATAGAACTGTAACGTGATACTATAACATTAAGATGTTATAGCATCTCATTTCTCATTTAAAAGTAATAAAGTATAGTTATTCAAAATCAAACTTTGGCGTTTGGTTCGGTATCCCGTTCATGAACCATTTTATGCCTGACCGTAAACATGTGACTCTAGACACGTTTGAATGTTGGTTATTTAATTTACATGTTGTATATTGATTTTGATTTAGTTTATTTTTATTTATTTGTTTTATTTGAGTCTGAGCATCCTTGGGTTTTGCTGCTCCCTTTCGAGTAGTATCCTATAGAGAGAGAGAGAGAGAACAGTGACAGTAATTATCTTTCCTCAACTCCTTAATTCCACATAGAGAAGACACTTAAAAACTACTATTCTAATAAAAATATAACTCAATTAGATACCCTAATAATTGATTCCTGTTTATTTAACTCTGAACTACGTTGTGGATTAATCTGCATTACATTAATTAGTATGGGTTATTTAGCTTAACCTCTCCATAATTGAATGTAATAGAATAAGGTAGGGTCATTGCGCCTGTTTGCCGACCGCTTCCCCTTTTCGTCCATTTAACCGCCCTCCTTGATATAACGTCAAAAAATAGTAAAACGGTTATACATAGGTCCTTAAAATATTTATGTATTACGACCTGAATAACTTCACAGTAAGTACATGCCCACATAGTGCACTGGAACGCGGCCATTAACTAGGATTAAGCTATGCAGTTTATGGTACCCGGCGAAAGAGTGAAAATGTGTCAAATATTGCAGAAAAAATAGTGACGTGCCGGAACTTACGCAGTAAATAAAAAATAGTTCTATTGTGTTCCTTGGTTTGTTTACTGTTTATATATATAGCTTGCTATAAATATAGTGTGGACGAATAGTTTATTATTCTAATTTACAATAATTAATATATATAACGAAGTGGACGAGAAAGGGTACGCCCTTTTTATTAGAAAGTCCTAATCTCGACCGGGTGGTCTATAACAGGCCCGCCCATGTCAATTAGGTTCTGTCTGATATACGAAAATGCATGTAAGTAAACTAAATTTTATTTAGCAATATGAACTTTATGTGTACAAATATTTGCGATGGCCAATTTTCGTCCGCTTATTAGCTTTAATAAAGTATAAACCTAATACGTTGAAATGGCCTATGGTCGGAAATCGGGCATAAAGTACAATACGTCCCAGTTTTCGACATACTCTGTTACTAAAAACTAAAAGTGATTATTTTATGATACCTGCAACCAAATGTTACAACATTATTAAATGAAATAATATTAAAACAATTGAATGAAAAAATATTTACGACGGCCAATTTCAGTCCGCTTATTAGATTTAATAAAGTATAAATGTAAGACATTTAAATGGCATGCGGTCGAAAATTCTACATAAAGTAAAAAATCCCAGTTTTCGACTTACTTTGTTATTTTAGAATAAATTAAAGTGATTATTTTATGATAGTGTAATAAAATTTTACAATATTATTTTTTCAAATAATATTCAAACAGTTGAATAAATGGGCCTTACAATGTCTTACAATGGGTCTGATAAGAAGGCTCAAGGTCACCCAAAGGGCAATGGAGAGAGCTATGCTCGGAGTTTCTCTGCGTGATCATATCAGAAATGATAAGATCCGCAGGAGAACCAAGGTCACCGACATAGCCCAAAGAATTGCGAACCTTAAATGGCAGTGGGCAGGGTACATTGCGAGGAGGACTGACGGCCATTGGGGTGGAAGGAAAAGTCCTCGACTGGCAACCATGTACTGGAAAACGCAGCTTTGGTAGGCCCCCACAAGGTGGACTGATGATCTAGTAAAGGTCGCGGGAAGCCGCTGGATGCGGTCAGCGCAGGACCGACCGGTTAGGAGATCCTTGGGAGAGGCCTCTCGGCTGATATGATGATGATGAATGAAAAAATATGCAAGTTTAACATCATATTTTAGGGGTTAAAAAGGCAAAACGGACTAACGGGTTGGTTTCGGCAAATTTTCTTTAAATTTGTAATATTATGATGGATAATAGCAATGACCTCATTATTTGAATAGTGATTGGTGTTATTTTTTATGGTAAATGGTTGGCAGACCAGCATACGTCCTGCCTGGTGGTAAGCAGCAACTGTAGCCTTAGATGCTTGCAACACTGATCTGACACTCGCGCGCAGGCAACCCTAATCACTTCCCCGTGGAGCTCTAGCGACCTTACTTACCAACAGAAATACAACATCACAAATTTTTTTTTTGACTGTGGTCTTTTTTAATGGGGAGGTAGGTACTACCTAGAATTTGCAGCCTGAACTTGGGCTGCAAATTCTAGCGGCTAGTCTGTTGTGCCCTACCTCTACTCTATATACGGCAGTATTTCGTTCGGATCTTAGAAGGTCAATCTTTTTCAGTGTATTTTTTCTAGTTTTAAAAAATATTTACGCGTTTGTAAACGCAAAAATTATTACATATTATTATTCTTTTATTTTAAAAATATGTTTTATAGAAATGTCGTGATTGTGATGTAGAAAATTATGATATTTATGTTGAATAATACTATGTCTTGTTATATTATTCGTTCTTTTTATAAGTTTTATAAATATTAATTGATTTGTCTGTATTATGATATTCATAAATCATGTGAGTGTGTGAGTAAAGATATAAAAACAAAATTTAAATTAAGAGAAATGCCTAATTATTACGAAAACTAATTCTGATCGCTTGTATTTTTTTTTAATTAGATAACTATCAACAACTTTTTGTAACGAAGACTGATTTTTAGACTACAGTCCATCTTACAGTACATCTTGATTAACAATTTCATTTTAAAACATATTTTTATTCATGAAATCCATACTCAATTGATGCGGTCGAAAATAGGACAAATGGTGGACGAAAACTGAACTTTGCGGTCGGAAACTGGTAATATTGGCATTTTATTACTTATTTTAAAATATTAAAAACGACATGACTGTCACCACTAACACGTTCGCAATAATTATAAATAGACTAATATAGGAATTCATTTCAGTAGTTATTTTATAAAATTATTATAAAGAAATATTTTAATTTTATTTTCAAAATTGATAACTCCACTAAGTGGACGATAACAGGCGTAATGACCCTACTTAATGTCTGATCAATTATTCATTAGTAAGAAGTTATGTACTATCAAGCAAGTATAATCTTGACCCCCCCAGAACTTTATCACAGTGATGGAAATGACATATTTGCTGTCAAGTCAATAAAAGTTAGTTTGATTAAGACAAGGTTCTATCAAGGATCAGGATTATATTTACTCGATCTTAATTGTTAAAGTCTAATTTGGTTGGCAGATAAGTATACGACCAGACAGGTTGTAAAAATTTGTTGCACTGCCTGACAAGGCTTCATAATAGTAGGTACTACCTTTAATAGATTAAGAGCTTTGTAAAACATTAAGTGATGCAATAAATGAATATGAATATAGACGCAGACAAAACCAGAAGACAAAAGTCACAGTCCAGTCACAAAGTCAGAAGAAGACATTAAATAGTTATAATGAAATTCAAAAGGATTTACACGCAGGATAAAAGGAGGTAGGTACTCTTCTATTTATATCCTCAAAGTTCCAGAAAATTTTCATTCCACGTAACGCCTACGTCATAATATTATTTACAAAATATCTCAATTCACGAATTTCGATATAATATTTTGTAGGACCTTATTGATTCAAATAATTAAAGCCCATTGAGTTATTGATATTTTGGAATACACGCCTTAACAGGTAATTTTATTTCTGCAGACGGTGGCTACGTTTCTAAGAATTTCTTTATTACACGTGTTTCCCATAACCAAAATAAATTTGAACTTTATATATTTTTTCTTAATGAAAATTAATTTAGGTTAGATATTCTTATTCTTATGCAAGGGGCTGAGGCCGTGTCTCAGAGCACTGCGACCCTATGGGATCTTTTGTGCTTCCCCTTTCCTTATCACCCATCCCCGCCAACATCGAAAACATTTTGTATGAGTTTCACGATGTTGGCGGGAGTAAGGTCTATAAAGTCCTCTGGTTTAGGGTAACCCAAGCCCAGGACTTTTAGTCGCCTATTGGCTAGTGCATTGCAGTCACATAGTATGTGTTCCATGCTTTCTTCCTCCTTACCACACATCTACAGATGGGGTCATCAGCTTTGCCTATTGTACACGGGTGTCTTTTAGTAGCAAAATGGCCAGTGAGATTCTTCCCACCCTTTTAATTTGAGTGTGTCAGTCGGGCTAGATAAGTAATGTGGTTCTAAAGAACAGTGAGTGACAGGTGGCTGACCAACCCCAAATAAATGGGGAGCAGGGTAGGAAAACAAGATTTAGTGTATCGTGGAAATGAATTAATTTTTCGAGAGCTCCACAAGTATCTATAGATAGGGTTAAGGTTGACAGCGCAAGAGATGTGGCCGCGTCGGTGTTGAAGTTGTTTTGGTATGAAATCTAGACTAAGGACTTTATAGGTTACGGTTCAATGGTTGCAAACACAGAACATTCTGTGTTCTGTGGTTGCAAATGCATCTCGCGGGCTGAATGCATTATCACTTGCCTGCACTGCTCCCAATCACGTAGAATATCAGGGATACCTCATAAATAATTGAATATAGGGAAAGAAAGTTGCATTCATATTGAGTAATTCTGTAGCCAATACCATGGTTTCCCAAACTGTGACGTGTATCGCGACATTTATTTTAGCCGAGACTTCGCGAAAATAAATGTAGCGAAAGAGATGAAAGTAGCGATTTTCAAACTTGAGCCCCGTTTTAAGAAGCTATGCTTATATGCTCAGAAAAGCAAGCACATATTTCACATTAGTAGCCAGCCAACAAAGTAAAATCAATACTTGTCTAGGTACTTTTTTTCTAAAAGTAGAAATGTTAGTAGTTTTTGACTTGGGTTTTGAGAGTTAAATGGCATAATGGATACAATGGGGGGTCGCGTAAAATGGCAAAACCCCTAGGGGCGGCACAATAAAAATAAGTTTGGGAAGACCTGGCCTATAGGTAAGTAAAATTCACGACAAAAATTCGGAATAATAGGGGTGTTTCCTGTTAAGTGAGTTGATAGATTTTGTACGGATATACATAATTTCCTATCGTCAACTGACTGAAAATCGTTTTTTGATATGCTTAAAAATCTTATTCTGGATAAATTCGAAATGAAGTTATTTTTCTGGCATAACATTTTAATATCCTGTAATTATTCGTGAATGACTTCAACTTTCCCATTGTAAAATGATGTAGTGAAGAGTACTTAACCTCTCAACTACCACGGGCATCGATCAATGCCCGCCAATTTGCTCCGTTATATTTAAATAAATAAATATGAAAACTTTACATATATCCCCCTATGTCTCCGTAAATAAGAATATCACTTACCTCTCTATTTTTTTTTTAATTTCTCTATCGGAAAACTGTGGAGGGTTTTATTGTGTGGGTTTATTTGTGGAGGTTTAATAGATGTCATGATATCTTTAAGGTATCTAATATTAAAATGAAGCTTTACTGTAGTATCATAGCTTAATTTAAAATTTCTCTACTTACAGAACCAAGTACCTAGTTTAGTAAGGTACATAATAACTTTACAAACTTCGGAATAAATGAGCTACAGAAGCAATCGAGTGTCATGTCCATCAGGAATAATATTATGCCAGGAAAAACCAATAAAACTTTGTAATGACTTTCCAATAAAAATCGTGAGTAGTCGCGAGAGTTATCTATTTCACTTGCAGTGCTTTCAACCTAGTTACATACTAATTATTTAGAAAAATAACGACGCTGTGCTATCTGACGTACCATACAAGTATTATAGAAAAAACCGCCATAAATCCATCCTTAAAACTTTCGCGTTTATAATATTAGTAGGATTAAATTATATTGCCGATACCTATACTTAGTGTATACAACGTATGCATCTTAGAGAAATGATTTTGATGTCATTTTTTAGATAATATCCTTGTTTATTAGAATATTACAAAAAATACTTACGTTAATGTGCTAGTTTTAATGGTATGGTAGAATATATTATTATTATTATTATTATATTTCTACGCTCACACCAATTATCTAGCCCAAATTAAGTATCTTTAAGAACTTGTGTTATGGATACTAGATAACGGACAAATATACTTAATAATGTAGATATTTTTTATAAATAAACTTAAATAAATATATAAACAACCATGACCCATGAACAAATGCTCGTATTCATCACACTAACATTTGCCACTACCAGGACTCGAACCCGTACCGCCAGATGTGTAGACAGCGTTACTGACCACTCCACCACGGCGGCGTGTAATAATTGTAAAAAACATTATTTTTTTTGCCTATAAACAGTAATAAACATTTTTTTTGCACGTTTTGTAGTTCAAAGTTTAAACATAGATCTATTTTACTTAAAAGACGGTATTGTTACCTTACTAACACAGTTTTTAAATGTCTGTAGTACCTTTGTGTCCAGAGAAATCGATATTTTTAAGAAAGACGAAACTAAAATGGCCGCTATTCCAAAAAGAGGGGGATTGACCACCCTTATGTGTGTTTTTCGATAATATTAGGTAAATTTGACGCCCCTAAATTATCGCTAGTCCATGACCAGACACACTGTAGATCATAGCCTGTTTTTATGTTTAATATATATCGAGTCTTTATTTCATTTTACATTAATATCAGCCTACATTTTCTGTTGAAAATCAATCAGCCCCAACCGCCAGACATATCGTTTGCGTTTACAGGTAAGCCAGGTATGAAATGTTAACAAATAAAGCAATATAATATTTCTATATTAATGGAATTAATTAAATACATATCAGTGTTCCATCAAAGTTGTGACGACATTTGAGTGTAGTGTTACCTTAATATGAATTTATCAAAACACTGTCACCACGTACTAATCTACTATCGATCTTAGGAGAAGGTATACGCTTTTATGTAGGTATACCTGCCTAAGATATTATTTTCTTGCGAAACATATTGTAACGAATACTTTATAGCTTATACATATAATAACTTTCGCATTAACAATATTAGTTGGAAGGATAATTTAGTTATAAGTTTTTGACCTATTTCTTTAAGTAATAAGTATATTCTAGTCATAAATTGTAGACATATTTCTTTAGGAAAAAAGAAAGCCGAAAAAATATTCTATTCTACACATTCTAAATAAATTTATCTGGGCCTATGAATATACAAAAACCAAATAAACCCGAGAAGTAATCCCATTGTGGCTTGATAAAGACGTGAATATTTAACGTCTATAGCCTTATTTGGAACTGTTTTTATTGGGGTACCATTCCGAGATAAATTCTGTACATTCTAGTTACTTAGTCGCCTGACTGACGGCCTAGTTGGAGTGGTCAGTAAAAGTCTTCATGTAAGACGGTTTGGGTTCGAATCACGGTCAAATACACAAAAATTATATTTAATTAACAAAAACTGCTTTCAAAACAAAAAATGTTTTCGAGGTAGGTCCCAAATACAAGCGACAACGTTTATTCCAAATATTGAAGTTGGTACCGTCCTCAAAAAAAACAATCGATCTTTATTAACAAAATTTTTATTCTTCCGCTTTTAGTTTTAGTTTAAATAAATTACTTTTTGCTTTTTAGTGTTAAGTATTGAAATTTTCGGGAAACTATCTAGAGATCTTTTAGACACACAAGTGATAAGATTACGATATCATCGATGTCAATTCATCGTCAACAGCTCATATAATGTTCCCACCGAGGCCTCGAGCCTATCCCACATTAGGGCGATTAGGTAGTCAACCACGCTGGCCAAGTGCGGAGACTTCACACACAACCTAAGAATTTCTTCATAGGTGTGTGCCAGGTTTCCTCACGATGTTTTCCTTCACCGTAAAAGCGTCAATTAAACGTATTATGAATTGAAAATTTGAATATATGACATATCCATTGCTGTTTCACACTACACGCTATTATGGCACTTGTCGTGTAAAAACACCAATGGATATGTAATTGACTCGGTGATCTTCACTTTCATCTGCCAAAAAAAGTTTAGGCTGGTGGTAACATATACAACATGTAAATTAAATAACCAACATCCTGAATACAGGTGGTTTGGGATCGGCATCTGAGTTGAATTCAAAATTTTTTTTAAAAAAAAACGACTTTTAAAAAAAAAAAAAAACAAAAAAAAAATACAAAAGTACCCAGAAAATGTTGTACAATATTTTCTGGGTACTTTGTTTTTTTTTTTTTTTTTAAATAAATATTGAAATCAACTCGGAAGCCGATCCCAAACCACCTGTATTCAGGGTGTTGGTTATTTAATTTACATGTTGTATGTATCATTACTGACGTCTATGGGTGGTAAGCAGTCACCGCAGCTTATAGACGCTTGCAAAACTGACGTGCCCTTATCCCGTCCAGTTCCCTTACCTTACTATCCATCAGAAATACAATACTAGAAAAATAATGTGGATTTTACTGCGGTCTCCAGGAAGATGGAGTTACTGCTTCAGTTCGGGCGCTCTTTCTTTGTCAAGTCAATAAAAGTCAGTTTGTTTAAAACAAAGTTCTTCCATATTTATTTCTAATCTATTCAAATAAAAGTCTGTTCTAAATATTAAGTCAGATATAAAATTTTCTATTATTAGATATACTCGTAAGTATCGATTTCTAAAAGAATTCGTTGACAGTGAATCAATCACGAAGTTAAAGAGAGGAGAAAAACATATTTACCGGCATACTTCCCAGCCATTGTTGAGGATCTCTCGGGAACCGCCTAATATTTCCGATCTCACATCTCTCTCATCTTTGTCAATATTATCCTCAAGTAAAAAAATCCCAGGGGTATCATTAACCTACATTGGGAGGTATTGATAGGATTTTAATATTACCTTCTACTTCATCATCACAAAAGTCAAGCAACTTAGTTCGTGGTAGGTAATTGGATATTTGACCAAAATTTTAAACCAATTTAGTTTACTTACTGGTTTACCAACCTAAATTGTATCAGATACAGAAGTGTGCTTCGAGCCCCAGGAGTATGATATGGTCGATTTCAATTGGTTGTAAGTGCAATATGGTCGACGGGATAGACTTAAAATGCACGATTGTCGAATAATAACTGTACTTTATTGTAATAAATTATTCCCTAGAACAGGATTATTTAAAATACATTATCAATAAACACAACTACCTATAACTCAAAACCGTTTGAAGATCTTATCAAAATTTTTATGAAAGCTAAACTGGAATACTTATGCACGTATTATAGAATGAGTCTCAATAATCAACGGCGACTTGAGCGTCGTACTTCTCTATCACTTTATGATTGATAGAAAATGACTAATGATTCTCAAGACATTACTGATTTCTGAGTGTCATTCTGTAATACGCGCCTATGAGAAGAAAGATCTACCATTCTATACAGATCAGACGAGGTCGGTTGTAAATTTGTATGGAACAGCATAAATATTTTTCGCGATTTCAGAGTTGCTTCTATAGTAACTGAGGGACCACACTGGTATTTCGCAAAATAAATTTCTAAGGATTTAATAGTAGAGTTACAACAAATCTAAAATAAATTAGGTCTAATATATTAAAAACTACAGCCCATAAAGTGTGGTCCCTCAGTCCTCACAGACCACCAGAGAGATATCGGAAAGTATCTGAAAAATTAAGGTATTGTGATTACAGACTTTTAGTAGCGAACTTATAAATGTTGTTTATGTTGATGATATCTTCAATAGTTTTGAGCATAATAGTGTATAAAAAATAGCAATAATAAGTACTGGATAACTTATGACAAATACAGTTACGTATGTAGTTAAGGATTTTGGATTACTGTGGTTATGTATGGCTTATCGCCTCCTTCTGCGAACCTGTGATAGCCCAGAAGGAGGCCGCGGAGAGGAGAGGGAGGACGATCCTCAATCTAGCTAGCCGCTCTAATCTGGCATAGAGGGCCGGAGAATCCAGGCTATGGCCGCCAGTCTTGTCCTTAAGGTGGGCACACGGGTTGGCCCCTGTGTGCCTTGGTGCACTGCACAGGTCCTCCCGGGATTGCCTAGTACCCTAGCGTATTCCCCCACAGGTGTGTCGCCCGGCTCACTGTTGTTGGCTTGGGTTAGACCGGGGACGTTCGCGGTGACGAGGCGTACGTATGTGGGTAGAACCGACGCGGCGTTGTTCCGCGTCGGATATTCCCACATACTCCGTACGCCTAGCTAGCGTGCGGTAATTAATAAATATCAAGATAGATTGTCCCTTATTAGTGGAGTTGCCTGAGTAAAGCTCGCTAATATCTTCGACCTTATTGTCACTAACCATCAACTGAGATGAGAGTCAGAGCTTCCGTGTATGATTATAAAAATAAGGAAAAAATATACATAAAGAATATGTTATACTTGTAATATTCCTTATTTACTTAAATAGACGGAGTTATGCTCGAAAATTCTCTGTGTGATCATAATCAGAAATGATGGACTCACATGAGACATAAGATCACCGACTTATCGTTTTGGATATTCATTGGGTGAGACATACCAGTATATTAAACAGCGCGTGTCTCTCTGCTGATGATGAGTATGGTATACGGTAGGAAGAAAAATATATATATCATCAATAACTTCAGTTTTGTGCTTAGTTCTTAATGCATTTTGCAACGATTTTTCGGTTGCAATTTGGTTCCGCTAATCTGTTTTTTCGTACTATCATAAAATATTTTTAGCAAAAAAAATAGGACAACCGACTTCAATGCGTACAAATTTAAACTAAAAAGTAAGAAATAAATAATATTTTTATGAATTAGTTGAAAAGAGCGTCATAGAAAACCAAGGAAAGTATTGATACACGTTTATAATTCTTTATTTATAATTCATACTCCGATATATTTGGAGCCGGTGCCAGCTAGCCAACGAGGATAGTGTTTGCAATTTTCGAACTTCACGGAGCGGCGGATTATTTCTTATCTTCATCATTCATTATTATGTATAGTTAATGGATTAATCAAGTTCGTATCTATTAGGTAAGTTTATTTTGTTTAGGCTGGCACCGACTCCAAATATATCGGAGTATGAATTATAAATAAAGAATTATAAATGTGTATCAATACTTTCCTTGGTTTTCTATGACGCTCTTTTCAACTAATTCATAAAAATATTATTTATTTCTTACTTTTTAGTTTAAATTTGTACGCATTGAAGTCGGTTGTCCTATTTTTTTTGCTAAAAATATTTTATTTTATTATTTTTAGTGGAAATAAAGTATATTTTATTGAAAACGGATAGGCCTACTAGGCGCTCATTAAAACTTAATGGAAACTTTAACTAAAACGTTTTTTTTGCTATTACTGATTTGTTCAAAAAGGGTCGAATTTATATAGATAAAATTTATACGGGCCATCTCTGATCTTGACGTACCTAAATAAGAATCATTAAAATCGAGTCGTAATACTCATAATTGACGAAGTAATCAGGTAACAAACACAAAAAAACAGTCGGATAGAGAAGTTCCTCTTTTTTTAAAGTCGGTTAACAAATAATATCACGTCTCAGACCTATATCTCATTACAAATGCCTGCCATTCATTCAAAATGAATGGTAAGTGAATGAACTATGAACCTAGTTATTTAACTTAAGTTCATAAAATAATTTGTCATAGTTTATGTGTTGACTATTGGACCTACTAACCATAATTTCACTATTGCACATTAGGTAATGGCAAGTTCAAAAAAAAAATTTACATTATTTTTGTGTTCGTGGACGATATTATTATTTCATCCCCAATGAAATTATTATTTTAACAAAAAAGTACTGAACCAATTTCGGTATAATTTATACGGGACCACCTTTGGAGTATGTCCTTCCTAACGAAAAAAGAATCTTTAAAATCGATCCATAATTGACGGAGTAATCGCGGAACATACATACAAAAAAAAAAAAAAAAAAAAAAAAAAAAAAAAAAAAAAACATACAGTCGAATAGAGAACCTCCTCCTTTTTTGAAGTCGGTTGAAAATATAAAAATAACAAAACTTTCTTGCCCGAGCAGTAAAGAGGGTATCTCAAAAATTCGCAACATTGAATTGTTAAAAGCTAATACATAACGCGTGCGGGATATTTATATAGAAAGTACGTATTCAGTCGGGGAGGGAGTCAGAATAAGCTCGTGATTTCTCAGGAGATCCCCCGTGAATGGCGGTTGGTGGGCCACTGTGCCGAATGCGGCTAAGTTTTTATGGAGACGGAGTGCGTAAATTATTAGGTGCCTGAGATATTGGGGTTGTGCGCTAGAGATTATCTGTAATCACAGAACCAATATACGAAGTGCTTTGTGTCAGATATTGGCTTATCCACACACGGATATTTAATCTGATTGCCGATTGCTATATTGCCGTCGAGTGCAAACAACTTATTCAAATTCATTGCATTCGGATCGTATAACACGCCATCTTACAAAACGACGCGGCGGATTGTAGTGTGTGAGAGTGATGAGTAACAACAAAAAGACCACTCTGCTTGGTCATAAAAATAACCTGAACCTACCAATAATAAGCGATCTCCATTCGATTATACAGACTAATATTGGTAGAATTTACTACGGATTTATCGACAAACGGTATTTGGTTTACGATTCTCACACACTACAATCCGCCGCGTATAGGTAGCCAGATATTTATCTGCGTGTAAAAGCGTGTTTTTTTTAGTTTTTTTAACTATTATTTTAATACGTAGGTCGGTTGGTCAATACAAACAACTATTGCTACGAGACTATTGGCGAACGACAGCGGTGTCACATTTTGGATGCGTAGGTGTTGCACTTTGAAACGAAATGAAATGAAATGAAGCTCTTTATTTGCTAAATATTTTTAAATCGTCAACAGCCCTACCATACCTTTTGTATGAAACAGCAGTTTTTTTTTCATGAGTACGATGTCGGTCCCATAGACAGAGTTGTTTGTATTAAGTTACCTATTACAATGGCTTTGTAATATAGTAGTTACTAACAATTATTTAATAATTTAATATTATGTAATATTTAATTTACCTGCACGCGTTATTCCCGCTATTATAATTTCTTACTAATGCTAGGGTTGGCTGGAAGAGATCTCTTTTAGAGATAAGCTCACCTTTGTACATGTATTTCATTATGTTTTGCTATTACTGATTTTATATGTGCAATAAAGGATTTAATACAATTCACCGAGTATAACATTTTGCAGAAAAATCAGGCTTTTCCGTATAAGCTTCTGGAACGATTGCCGCGTATTCTTGGCTTCAGATATTCCTGAAGTGTGAAGGGAACGAACAAAATGGGTAAAAAGTAATGAAATATCCTGTTCAACACCCAAAATCAATTAAAAGGGCGCGGAGGTACCCATTTTTACTGGTTTTAAAAGGACGTCGAACTGTCAAGTAGGGAAATTGCAAATTTTTTCCTTTACTTTTTCGTTGAACATTTTACTGGTTTACAATGTGTTGTTTGCTTTCAATTAATTTAAGTTACATTTGATTATTAATTTAGAACGATCAATTTACCGTCAAGGTTTTTAATTAGAATAGAATGGGTGCACCGGTGCACCTACGGATTCATTTACACGAAACAGTTTTACAAAATACAGTGGGTAACAGCAAAAAATTGATGGCTACTTTTTGAATAAAATTTCATTATTTAATAGCGATGTGATAACGGCAGAGTAGAATAGCATCACGCCATATCTTCCAATGGGCGTCTATATGTGATTAATTTGCGCTCTGAATCTTTTTTTTACCGACCGAGAGTACAAAATCTTATGGCACCCCTTGACGAGGAAGTGGGATTTGTCCATTTTAAATAGAAAATAATGCCACTTTCTGGTCGGACATTGGACACATTTCTTTCTCATCATAGAAACAAATTGACGACGATACAGTGCGCTGAAAAGTTGTGTGACGTCACACTTATTCTTCTGTACACTTTTTACTGAAGAGTGACGTCACATCTGAACTTGACGCTCTTTGTCTTTTTAAATATTTACTGACGTGATTCAGAGAAAATTGACCATCAAAAAATAACATAAACAACATTAACTAATCTTTATCAATCGACCTAGTGCAGGGACCTCTCCTTGTCATCGAAGGAGGTTTAGGCTTGCCCAATGCGTATTGGTGGACGGAGTATAAGGTGATAAATACCCCTTTGATGATCCATAGTCGCCTTCTACGACACCCATTGGAGGATATGGGATGATGCTATTCTAGGTCCTCTGCCGGCGTCACATGGCTATAAGAGAAAACTCATATATATTACCAATTATTATTATCTATCTCACGGACTCTACAAACTATGTAAAATTAATATATAAATAAAAAACTTATTACTGATTTTGTAATTTAGGACGAAATTATGAAATGTAAGCATAGATAGATAGATCGTTTATTGCGTCATGTGGTACAAAAGATCTTAAAACTAGTACATGGAACAAACACATCAGCCCCGTTGAGGCATTGCAAATATTAGTCTAAAAAATATAAAAATAGCACACACATAAAAATATTTTAACATAAATATTCCTGAAGACAGTAAGGACTTTTACAAATTAAATATTCCTATAGCTAAACAATGATTGTTTTTGAATTGCCTTTAAATAATTGGGATATTTATTATAAATAAATAATAAACTTCCCAATTATATAAAGTATTTTAAATAAATTTAAAACATAATTTCAGTTTTCTACGTTATCCGTTCCTTTTATAAGTACACTTCTCCATACACGAAAGCAGTCTGAATTCGGATTTCTTTGTAAAACCCCAGATGCTAAAGGACGCTATATCAGCCAGTTAATTTCGTGAAATCTACGAAATTTCATTACCTTAATGAAGTAAAACTCATTTTCTATACGGGACTATTCAAATTTGGGATAAATTGGCGGAAATACCTTTCTGGTGCGAACTGCGAACGTATGTATGTACCTATTGAAGCGCGTATCTAATTAGAGTAATTTATTTATTATTAAATTCTATTTAAAGTTCTTCAACTACCGAAATAATAAATATTATAGAATAGAATAGAATAGAAAACATTTATTCACACCACTTAAATCTAGCATTACAGGTTGTATTGAACATCATTAAAAGCAGTTGTGAAATGGTATTCACTCAGCACAATATCGAGACGACCGTAAAACGCCTCGACGCTGATCTTCCGTGAACACCAGAAAAAAAAAAGTAAATTAAGTAAGAGAGCACTACCGTGCGCCAGCTCAAATCCATTCAGTTATTGTGCATGGGATAAACTATATTCTAAATATATAAATAAGTAACAAATACCACGAAACTATAAATAGGTGTATAATTTATGAATATATAAATAGCTAAGTACTGCAATATAAAAATACAATCTCGTTAGTTCGTTAGACGAATTTGGAGTTAACGCATGTAAAAAGGAACAATACTCACAATATGAACCAGACAAAACAAGCAAAGAAATCTAGCCCACCTTATTATTTCCTATTTTGGGTTATCAAAAGATGCTGCTTCAATTTATTTTTAAAAACGCCCACACTGAAATATTGCGTATATTAATTAAAATTATAATTTGCTTTTAAATATTTTTTATAAAATAAGGGTTTTCTTTGGTCCTATTTGTTTCCTTATTTGAAAAAAGTTGTAGAGTTATCTGTAGCATTTAAATGTGATTTTCCTTGGTTTCAACCAATCGTTCAGTCGATTTGGAGACGTGACAAAAGAACTTTAGTGTACGTGTTTGGATAAGAGTAGACAGACGCTGCTTGATATCAAGTTCCCAGAGCATAGATACATCATCATCATCAACAGCTCATATAATGTCCCCACCGAGGGGCTCGAGCCTAGATACATTTGTGCGAAATTCGGTCCATGAAATTCACAGCATTCGTCTCCAGCACTACATCTCTAAAGCGTCTAATTTCTTTTTTTCTATTTCTGGCAGCGTCCACGCTTCCGCGACATATAAAAAGACAGAGAAAACAGGTGTCTTAAAAAAGTTGTTGAAAAGATTTATTATTAAACTAAATTATGCAGATCTCTAAGTTGAGACGTGTTGCAAGTCGTTGCTGTATTCAAGGTTCACTAGAATTCTGTTTTCCACGGCTCAGCCGGATCATTTCTGTTCTGTGGCAGACGTGCTTTGAGCAGAAACTACTTGCAAGAGAGCCATACCACGAAGATATAGAGTCGAATTTAATATCTGAATATGACGCTGGTTCTCCTTTCTATATTTTATTATTAAAATATCATTATATGTTATACAATAATATTCACATACGCAGTATAAAGATTATTTTGGTGCTTCCACACTGCTATTCTTTTTCTGAGGAGCAACGTTTCCAATTGTTACAACATTCGATGGCAAAAAGTTATTCATTATTATTTTATGCTGCAGTGTTGTTATGAGTCAAGTAACATTGCGTAACTTTTGAAAACAATCAAAATGTTATAACATAAAATAAAATTTTGTTACTGGCAGTTGCCAGTAACAAAATTTTATTTTATGTTGAATCAGCTGACTATAAATATTTCTCCAGTACCTTTATTTTGGAATTTTTATATCGGTACCCTTCCTTGGCGAACCCCATACTCGTCCTTGCTATAAAGATGGCCTAATCAATGCAAGGTCCTGGTTTTAGAAAATATCTTTATGAGCAATGAGGGTTCATAGCTGATCAAAGAATCTTAATATCGAAAAAATATTATAACACTAGCTTTTGTCCGCGACTTCGTCCGCGTAGAATAGTTACTTCGGGCAGCATTTAAATTTTCTTATTATTTCTTTTAACCCAAGCGCCATATACCGATTTTCATGGTTTTTATTTAAAAAATGACGGATTTTCATACAAACTTCCATCCCTTATTTTACCCCTTTAGGGATTGAATTTTAAAATTTCCTGAAATACGTCATTCTTAGTTTCTAACTACGTAGTTGTATACCATTTTTTATCGATTTAGTTTCAAAACTGACGGAATTCCATATAAATGTTTCACCCCCTTTTCACCACCTTAGAGCATGAATTTCTAAAAATCCTTTCTTAGTGCACCCCTAGACCTCAAAAGGAACCTACGTGCCAAATGACCCAGCGGTTTGGGCTGTGCCTTGATATGTCAGTCAGTCAGTATTAATTTTTATATATATAGAAAGATAATATTCTATACATATTCTCTCGTCGTAATGAAGTAGGTAGGTATTTTTACGTCTTTACACATACAATTATCACACGTAGCTTTGTTATTTTTCAGCTGCCGTTTTCTTCTTCCTCCCAATTTACTTGGTGTTGATGCAGTACCTATGTCATATTATCAACATACTTCATAAGTTTTGTCATTGGATTTTAAGGGCAACCACCTGCCACACTAGCTTCTTGGCTATGCTATTGTTGATGGTTACTCTGGAATGATCCATATATTTATTATTACTGACGTTAATGATCCTGTCCTCTCGCCTTTTACGACACCCACGGGACGAAAAGGAGTAAGTCCTATTCAGGCATTATATTACAAGATAATGATTGCATTGCCGATAACGCTTGGAAATAAAAAATCTCTGTGCTAGTTATTACTGACTAAGATCAAGACTAGTTAAAATATTTAGGAAAAATAATGAAGATTATTTTATTCATGGATTTACCTATTTAGATTTAGCATGGATTTAACTTTATTTTTCACTTTGGTATTTTTTTTAGAGTTTTTCTATTTGTATTATGTACTTATATCGTTTTATAATTATTTCACGATGTCTACTTAGAAACAATAGCGAATTTCTTGCTAACTCTTCTCAGTCAAAGACTCTCTCAGTTTCTGAACCAGCTTTAGCTTTATCGTTAATATTGTTTACCTAATTATAACGTCAATAAGTGCTTGTAAAAGTCTATTTTGAATGAATTATTTTTGATTTTCATTTTTCTTATCAAGAGCAGGAACTACACGATTGGAGTTATTTATTACATGTTGTAAAGCAATTAAAAATACCAAACTTAAACACAATCTTCCTTGTTGGCATGAACTACCGCAGTCTATATAAAAACTACTATAAAAGAATAAAATGAAAACAATAGTTTTAGTTATAATTTTAGAAATTCTAGTTTTATTTCTAGAAATGTCTATCAATATTATATTTCTATTCTAAGCGTGTTGATTAAACGATTTCATGAAAAAAAAAATAGCGCTCCTGCGCCATCCAGTAACAACAGATTCCGTGTAACAAACCCCTGGATTAAAGCCAAGGAAGATGTTTGCTGTACTGGCGAATAACTAGACGGTGGCCTGTATTCCGTTTGCAATAATACCCGAAATAGGTGGTCCACCGATGTTGCATCACCACTGTGATTACCGCTCCTTTGAATCGTCTTCTGTAGACAGGTCCTGTGAAGCTCTTCATAGCGTCAGGTGAAATAATATTACGGACATAGAAGTCCATTCAAAACTAACTTAGAAATTGAAGGGATTTTAGAAAGTTTCTATGGATTTCAATTTAGCAATATTTCACTACGAGTTGTCTTAAGTAATTAATTTGTGTGTTTAACACACAAATTGATTACTTAAGAGAAGTTTAAACACAATACTTATAACTAAACGCTTTCTGTTTGATGATCTCTTTGTTTTTATTTTATGCATTTTTTTATACCCATATCTCATCATCACTGTTGGACATAGGATGTTTGGTCTCCCCCAAGGATCACCAAACTAGTCGGTCCTGCGCTGCTCAAGCGGCTTACTGCGACCTTTACCAGATCGTCAGTACACCTTGTGGTGGTACCAACACCGCGTTTCCCGGTACGTGGTCGCCTCCAAGGACCTTTCCGCCCCAACGGCCGTCAGTCCTCCTCGCAATGTGCCCTGCCCACTGCCACATAAGGTTCGCAATTCTTTGGGCTATGTCGGTGACCTTGGTTCTTGGTATAATTTCTGATATGATCACGCAGAGAAACTCTGAGCATAGCCCTCTCCATTGCCCTTTGGGTGACCTTGAGCCTTCTTATGAGGCCTATTGTAAGCGGCCTCGTTTCGATTCCGTATAGGCAACATACACGAATTAAGGACTTTCGTCTTGAGACACTGCAGTAGATGGGCCGAGAAATCTGCCGCGTACCTTCCCGAGCGCTACCCAGCCGAGTTCGATTTGTCAATTGACCTCTTTCTCGAAGTTGGACTTACCCAGTTGGACTGTTTGTACCAGGTAAATATAACATTGGTCATCAACTTATTAACCCAAATCTAGGTAGAAACAATTCTTTATAAACATCTTTAAAAAAACTAGTGTTGTAGATTTTCATTAAGATTTGATTAAGATTCTGATTCTGTGCTTAAATAATTCTGCAATTTAAAAACGTACCTAAGTAGATTTTTGTATTCAACTATTTATTAATTAAAGTCGGCACAGGTTTATAGTGGGTTCAAATAAATCGCGCCAATTTTTTCCAATTCCATCAAATTGTTCCAACTCGAACCCAAGCCTACCATGAAGTAAATTAATCTCTCTAACTTCGCAATTTATCTGAATTTATTTTTTAATAAATTGCAATAGGTAGGTATGCACTATCAATCCATCCCATTGTACCAAATGAGTTTGACCAAGAAAGCATTTCCATTCAGTTCATCCAAAGGACCAAAAAATACTTAAACACTTAACAGGAACAGTACTTGTTTTATACCTGGAAAAAGAACAAATATAAAAACATAGCATTGCGTTATTTCTGACCGCAATACAATTTTCCCTTATCATATCCTTATCCGCCATAATCCATCGTGACAGGACAAATGCTAATGGAACAAACTCGAACATAATATACACATTTATGATATTTCAAAAGTTCCAAACTGTTCCAGTCACTTAATTTTACAGAATAATGCAAATACAGAACATGGGCCGAGCAGAACTTAAAGTAACATTTTGTTACACATAAAGCAACATCCAGCATTAAGCATCAAAAACAGAAAGTGGTTTGTTGTGTTTCGTATTGAAGGAAAAGGTAGTCAGTGTAATTACTGGGCATGGAAGGCATAATTCTTGGTCCCCGTATAGCAACGCACTTGCAGTGTTAAGTGATTTACCCTTAATATTGCAAGTGTTTATAGGCGACGCTAACCACTTAACACCAGGTGGGCCGTAAGCTTGTTTGTCGTCTCGTAATAAAAAAAAACAACAAACATAAGCCAACAACAAGGACAGATGTTACACATCATCTTAACAATATTTTGGTTTTGATTTCAACTTTATAAATGTAATTTATTTATTATTTATTTATTTAACAATTTATGTACACACAAAACAATTACAAAAGGAACAATACAATAGACAGAAATTTGTACAAAGGTACTGCTTATTTCTATTAGAAATCTCTTCCAGCAGCCCCACATATGAGAGAGATATTTTTAATGGTAGAAAAGTGTGTACCAACAAAACAAAGTATAATTATAAAATAAACATAAATATATATATATTTAATAAATAATAAATATTACCCGGTAATTGTTTATTTAATATAACATCGGTTGATCTTGTTGTGACGGCTATCCAGTACTTTTGACACGCTGCAATTTGAATGCAATCGAATTGTTAGTGCGGGTGCACAACTAGGTGGTAGACCCATATGTAGGGTCGTCTGGGTAGGTACAACTGCCTTTCTTATTTCTGCCGTGAAGCAGTTGGCTGTGTTTCGGATTGAAGGGAAAGGTAGCCAGTGTAATCACTGGGCATGGAGGGCATATCATCTTAGTCCCCAGGATGGCAAACACACTTGCGGTGTTAAGTGATTTACACTTAATATTGCAAGTGTCCATAGGCGGCGGTGACCATTTAACATCAGGTGGGCCGCAAGCTTGTTTGCCATTTCATAACATAAACAAAAAACAAACACATATTACTCTTACTAATGTCTGGTTTTAATATTGAGTTCTCCTGTTAGAGATCGCTCTATCAGAGTTTGTTTGCTAAGTTACCGCTGTTATTTTTAGTTTAACAATAATTGCTAGGCAACCAAACTTCAGTAACCTTACTTTAACAAGCTGATAACCTTACTTTAACAAGCTGAAACTGACCATTAAACGATATAATCGAATCTGTCTGGTCTAGTTCCTAGCCACTAGAGCAAAAGAGTATGCAAGTTTTACTAGATCAACTTTGTCATCTTCAGCTTCCTAAATAATATCACTAATACATTTTAAAGCACAATGTCATCGGGACGCCAACACGCTTACTCCCGTCCTGTGTTTAACAAAGCTTGCTAAGGACGGTAATTACCAGATAATCCTCGCTTTCGTCGACTTCAACAGATTGCTCGGTATTGTGTGCTATACTCCGGTGTAAGTACACTTACACCACAGTGTATTTGAAGGTAAAGTAAATCAGTTCATATAATAATTATAAATACATACTGGGTGTAAAAGATATAAACAATCAAACGAGAACCATGTATTCTATACATCAAAATAAGACATATTTCAAAAAAAATATTCCTGGGAAACGATTTTTATTTTTTGGTGTTAAAAAAAAATCAAAATGTACCGCGCAATGTAAAGGGCTCAACTCGCACGCGACTCGCAAAACCGCGATAATTTTGCCAGACGGCGGCCGTGTTCGTTAGTTTCCGTGCGCATCGAGTGAGCTACATTGAACGCTAACGTTTTGAAGCCATTTTTTGTTATGAAATACTAAAAAAAATTATAATGTTTTTTTGGACGATAATTAAGAAATAACGTATAGAATACGTTTTCATAAAAACATGAAAAAAAAATTATGACTTTGACCTTCAATAAAATCGTAACTATCAATTTCCCAGGTATAGTCTAAAGGAAGAAAAATGTTATGATGGTGAGCAGAATACATGGTTTTCGTTTGACTGCTCATGTCTTTTACACCCTGTATTTCCATGCTCACACCAATTATGTAGCCCAAGATACTAGATAACGGACAATTTTTAATATACTAAGTTAGATATTCTAGATGATCAAACGAACTTCTTAAGTGAAGTTCGATCACTATTATATGAGTCACTTCATTCGAAGATATATGTTTAATTAAACAGGTAGTCCTTTAAACCTACAAGGCAGTCGCACGATTGTAAGTATGGCAATGATTCCTTTGCCTCAATTTTTTTTTTTTTTTTTTTATCTGTGGTAGCTCTATACTTTACCGTTCGCCAGCCGCTGCGTAGATCGCTCATTTCTTTAGAGAGAAAATTAAAATGTTATTAATTTGTTTCAGTGGGATAAGGGTGTAAATAGGGTGGGTGATTTTATATCTTCGAATGAAGTGACTCATATAATAGTGATCGAACTTCACTTAAGAAGTTCGTTTGATCATCTATTAATATTACGTCACTTCATTCTTCAGATATATGTTTAATTAAACAGGTAGATGTTCAGAGTTATTGTAAACGTTTGGAATAAACAAGTCTTGTATAGTCAAAAATAAATTTTAATTTTCATAATACGGAACAAAATAACAATCTTCATGTTGATTTTAAAATGTGATTATGTAAATCAATCAAATTTTAAGGAAAGGTATACTTCTTATATAAAAATACATTATTATTAATTACTATTATTTAATGGGCAAAAAGATCTAGCAAAAACACCTTCGTCTAGGATAGGTCGATTGTAGAACCTAGCGAATGTTTGAGATGAGCTAGACCAGCCAGCAGTCTTCCTTATCGTATCAATTGAGACTCCGGCAGAAGCGGCCGCAGATGTGGATGCATGTCTAGTGCTATGAGCACTGAAAACACCCACATCAACGCCACTCTCCGCCAAAGTTTGTTTTATCCACCTACTAATCGACTGTGAAGAAGCTCTTTTATGAGGTTTCTTGTAGGTGATAAAAAGGTAGTCAACATTTTCAGGTCTAAGACTTTCTGTCATTTGAATGTAATCATCTAGAGTCGTAGCTGGACATATTGAGAGATTCTCTCTGAAATATGGTAATACCAGGACCGGTTGGTCCTTACCTACAGCGGAAGTTTTAATAACGTCTCTGATGGGAATTTGTAACGAATCGGTACATTTATTTATGCTTGATATTTTAATCAGTGATATGGTTTGCACTCTGTGAGCAGTACAAATCGCCAATAAAACTGAAAGCTTTTTGGAAATTTTTTCTAAGGGTAAATTTTGATTAGGGTACCAATTGGCAATATGGTTAAGCACTATCTGGGGGTCCCAAGTGCCTACGTACTTGGGAATAGAGGGCTTCTGTTTAAAAATACCCTTTAAAAGGCGTTTAACGTAATCATGAGATCCTACATTTCCACCTAAAAGCAACGACAGTGCTGATCGGTGAGTATTTATAGTACCGTAAGATCCTCCTTTATTAAATTCTTGAGCCAGAAAGGTCAAAATGTTTGGTAAATAAGTGTCAAAAGTATTAATGCTATTGGTGTTACAAAATTGCCACCAGAGTTTGTATGACGTGTTGTACTGCTTGAGAGTGTTGTTCGAAACTGAAGATAGCATAAGCTCTGAAGCTACTAGTGGGATGTTTCGTCGTATAAATGCGACCCGGAGAGCTTCGCGGCACCCAGGGTAAGGCTCTTGTACAGTGGGTGTTGCGATCTGTAATGAGAGCGCAAAAGATGTCTATTAGGCTTTAATAATATAATATCAGAAATTAATAATTTCTTTAATAGAGGGAACCATGGCTGTCCCATCCAGTATGGGAAAACTAATATCCCTGTAGCTTTGTCGCTTATAATTTTCCTAATACACTTTAGTACTAAGGAAAAAGGTGGAAATGCGTAGAAGCGTCGTGAGTGCCAGTTTATTGTGAAGGCATCTACGTTTGTAGCATCAGGGTCTTGCTTCCAAGAGACGTATACATCACATTTGGCATTTGTGCGAGAAGCGAAAAGATCTATATCTGGTTTGCCAAGTTTCTGAACTATCATCTGGAAAACCTCTTCGGACAGTTCCCATTCCGTGTCAACATTTATTTTACGCGACTCCTCATCCGCTTCAACGTTATCTTTGGTATTGATATACGATGCAAAAAGCCAAATATTTCTCTTCTCGCACCACTGCCAGATGTTTTTAGCCAAGTCGTTGAGGTGTGGAAATTGTATCCCACCCATGCGGTTAATATAACTTACTGCGGTTGTATTGTCAACTCGTAGTAATATGGCGCAGTTAAACGCTTCGGAAGCAAAACATTTTAACCCCATAAAAATAGCCAAAAGCTCTAAGTAGTTAATATGGAAGGTAAGTTCTTCACTTTTCCATCCCCCATTAACGCGTTTACCGTTACAGTATGCACCCCAACCAGTTCTGGAGGCGTCTGTAAACAACTCAAGGGAAAATTTGGCATCAGGTCTCATGGGATTTGATGATTTAGCTATATTATGTTTCCACCATAATAGGTCTGGTAAAATGAGAGTGGACAGTTTGATTTTTGTTTCAAAATTGTTATATTTTAAGAGAGCTAAATACTTTTGGCGTTCGAGAGTTTTAGTATACATCCAGCCATACTTGATTGCTGGACAGGCTGCAACCAGTGTCCCTATCAGCTGTGAGAGTTCTCTAATGGTACACACTGGTAACATAGAATATTTTTGGACTAATTTAGAAATATTGTTTCTCTTATCGGGCGGAAGAGATAGAGATAAATCGGCGGAATTAAGCATGAAACCTAAGAACTTGCAAGTTCGCTGAGGTGCTAATACACTCTTTTCAAAATTTATTACAAATCCTAGGCATTGTAATATTTCTATAGTTTTAGTTACATTTAATTTGCATTCGTCATAAGTATCTCCGATACATAAAATGTCATCTAAATATACCACCGATTTATATCCTCTTTCCCTGAGGTAGCTTATAACTTCCTTCATGATTTTTGTAAAAACTCTTGGGGCAGTACAGAGACCGTATGGAATGGCATTAAATTCGTAGACTTTTTTGTTAAAAATAAAACGTAAATATTTCTTATGTGCCTCGGCAACTGGTATCGAAAAATATGCCTCTTTGAGGTCAATGGTGGCTAGAAAGCCGTTTTTGGGTATTAACTTTGCTGCAATCCTATGATCTTCCATTTTAAAATGAGAGTTTTGCACGAACTTGTTGAGTGGTTTTAAATTAAGTATAAAACGTTTACCACCGTTAGGTTTTGGGGTGAGAAATATACTAGATATAAAATCACCTTCCGAACGTTTGGAAACAGATATAGCACCTAAGTCTATTAATTTAGAAATCGCTACTAACATATCAGTTTCTTCCTGACAAGTTAACATGTTAGTAGGGGTATAATGTTGTGTAAGTACACTGCAAAAAGGAATAGAATATCTCTTTAAAATCCATCCGAGAACTAATGGATTATCGGTTACTTTGAGCCAACAATTATAAAATAAATGTGTTCGACCAGCATGTACCTCTAACGCTGTAGGGCCGTCGCACGTGACTTGCTCTGGCTCTGTTGAGGATGCGATGACGATGCTTGCTGCTTCATCGTCGGCATTTGAGGACCTTTGCGGCCGACTGGTCCTGTCTTCCTGTAATTCTGGCGCCCCCCCCTGGTCGACGGGTATCGGGAGGCGCCGGGCCAGTTTACCTGGGATCGAATTCGGCTTGTCGATGGTTGAACTGAAGGCGCTGGTGTCTTTACTGGCGCCAATTTCTTTATTTGTAAGCCTTGCTTTTCAATAATTTTTGATGCTTTAACTTTCTCAGAAAGTTTTTGTCCGAATAGGGTTTCGTCCCTGTCTACGTCTTGCATCAAGTTTAAAAACGTTTTGTCCAAGTTTGGTGACACAAACTTTTTTCGAACCTCAGTCTCCACGTGATGAAGGTCACAGAGGATACGACAACTGTCACTTAAAAACTTTATTGCCTTTACTCGTTCTGACCCATTATCGAGAAGCAACGATAAACCTTTATTGAGAGCCGTGATAGCTACACCTAGTTGTTGCTGAGCACCCTCAACCCGTTTATCTTTATTTCTAGTGGTGTCCGAAATTGTGGCCGCGATTTCAGGATTTAGCTTAGGAGCCTGCAAGAGAGTGCAGTTTTCTGGAATGTGATACTGTTTCATCAGTTTCTCCTTATCCTCCTTTTCAATGCCTTTTCGAAGTATCGGAGACCACAGACGTGCCAAGTTATCGTGGATCTTCTCACCGAACTTTGGTGCGTCTTCTACCAATTCGCCCAGAGCTGATAACACGTCTGGGTCCAGATCCGGAACCGGCGTGTGTTCTTGAAGTGTTTCCTCTGATACTTTTTCTGGCGGTAGCTCATCAACAGTAATGTCGAGTGAGTTTTCCGTAGGTAACGGATCGGCAAAAGGAACTTGCAACTCGTTTTCTAGAATAAAGAAAAAACGATGTTGTTACTCGTCTTAAATCATGTAATGATAATTACATGATAATGGATTTATTTCAACTTGAGGGTAGTTGTAAAAACTTTAACCAATTTGTATAAATATTTGATGTGCAATGAATTTTTTATAGAATAAGGAATTATTCGCGTAAAAATATATATTATTGCAAAAGGCACTTCTAAAATAAGAAAATGTAAGATCGTTAATGAAATATCGTTGTAGCAGTATACTGATGCAAAAAGAATGGAAATATTGTTTAATAAACCAATAGTACTTCTTTTAAGAATATTTAGTTTTAGTAAAAGCTAAATTTCCTTTTCATTAAATATATCTCACCATCGTGTTGGTCCACGACCAACCTCTAGGTTAATTTTACGTACGTATTATTGCTTTGTAATAACCCACGGCTATTATCTAAGCATAGATTCAACATCGTGATAACCCTCGGTTAACCTCTTAAGTATAGGATTAAAATTGCCATCGTGTTGACCCACGGGCAACCTCCTGGCTTGTATCAACTACCTATATAATTTTCACCACCTTGATTATTTAATGTCACTTTTTAAGAAAAATAAGACTTTACTAACCTGAATGTTCTTCAAGTGAGTCTGAAGATTCAATAACGCGTTGACGACGTCGATTCTCCTTTTCTTCGAGTCTTCTTATTTTAAAATTGTATCGTTCCATTTTTTCGGCATAGCTTCTTTTCGGCATAATTATTTTTCAAGAAAAAAAAGTTGAGCTGAAATATAAGTTACTAGGAGCGAGCGAAGTAAGTCCGCACGCTGCCTCGCACGAATAAAGAATGAGCGATCTACGCAGCGGCTGGCGAACGGTAAAGTATAGAGCTACCACAGATAAAAAAAAAAAAAAAAAAATTGAGGCAAAGGAATCATTGCCATACTTACAATCGTGCGACTGCCTTGTAGGTTTAAAGGACTACCTGTTTAATTAAACATATATCTGAAGAATGAAGTGACGTAATATTAATTATAATTAAACTTAAATGATTATATAAACAACAATGAGTCACAAACAAATATTGGTGTTCGTCACGCAAATATTTTCCGCTACCAGGATTCGAACCCGGACCGCTTGATGTCTAGGCACCTATACTGACCACTCCACTACGACGGCATCAAACGGCGACGTACCTATAGATGATAATGGTTTTGCAATAATTGACTATAAGTTTCCTTAGTCTGAAAAAGTAATGTGTTTTTTAATATTTAACAGATCGGCTAGCAGGAAGCTCTTGACCTTCATCTCACGTGATAAGGCCGTTCCCTCCATACCCCCCGGCCTGACCTTCGGTACGCTATTACGCGACGGCTCGGGATCTGCGCACGTGAGCGCAACTACACCGAGACCGTCCCAACGCTGCCCGTCTAGGCACTCCTTACCCCAATTGGTGGCCAGCAGCCACTCCTACATCGACGGCCGCTCGACCTGGCGCGTCCTCCTGACGAGGACACCGGGAGCAGCCATCGGACCGCACCCGGGGGACTTCGGGCGCGGTCGTGGCCCTGAAAAGGGCCGTCCGGAACTAGACGTGATGGGAAAACAAAAACAACTCGACGATGGCATGTGACTTCGAATGCCAAGGGGACACACTTGACATCAAAAGCCACAAGCCCGCTGGGAAAGTTTCTCCCCACGTTACCAGGGTCCGCCACGAGGAGGCTTCTGCCGTGGACCCGAAGTAAGTAGGTACTACAACTAAGTATCTAAATTGTGAAGGGCAAATAAATACTCTTGAATTTGAATTTTGAATTTGTCTCATAAATCATTATTGTTTCAATTTTAATCACTTCTAACTTCTCTGTGTCTTCTAAAATCTACAATCCCATTTTTGGAAGTTTCCTACTGCTATCACCATAATTATTAAGCGAAGTTACAATATCAGAATGTTTATTTGTAATGATTATGCGTGAAGAGTACGCTCTCAGTTTAACAGCTCAAACAAGGTACTGGATTCGGAAATCATTCGTGAGTCATTGTCATGAGCAGAGCATCTTTGAATTTGCTATAGTGTAACTAATTAGATATGCACGAATAAATTCCATGAGTTATGCTATTTTGAAGCGAGGTAAAGACCAAAAAATAAGCTATGCTGAAACTTAAATAAGCCAGATAAGCAAAACTGGGCTAAGCTAAACTAGAATTATGTTAATGTTGTATATTTGACGGACGGACGTAACAGATTCGATAAATTGCTTCATATTTAATAACATGTACAAAACGACACAATAGACTGGATAAACACAGGTAAAGTAGCGTGAAGGGATACTGGGGTAGAAGGGATGAGCTTTAATTTAGCTTGTGTAGCTGCACATCGCCATACACAACTAATTTAGCTTTGCGTATTTCAGATAGCTCACATAGTTTAGTTTGCATAAAAACTGCATTGGCTATGCGAGCAACACGCATTGTGCAACATCTGTAGCAAATAAGCATAGGTACTTACGTCTCGCCACGTATCAAAATAAGTGATGGTCGAATGCCAATAATATGCAAAAGTATGCTATCACCAATACAGCACTGAAAACATAGCTCCAGTTTTGTTTGGCATCTTTCACTAGGTGAATGTCCATTGTATATTCTTCAGATTATTATTTATATTACAAACCTAGGATTTGGCATGGCATTTACTCACTGTCTTGTGGAATTTGGGAAAAACGCACTCAATTGATTCCGTATTACTGTTCTCGTTAGCGTGCCGGTTTTAAGCACGCAAACTATTATTTTAATAGATTCTACATTACGATGAAGAGTTTAAGTCAAGGGATAAAATCGCTAGCCCTATTTGTGACGGGGAATAGGTTAATTGTAATAGTATAATCATGTTTAATCATATCGTTTGTGTTTATGAGGCACCGTATTCAAACTGTTAATTTTAATGTAATATTGGTTTTAATAAATGAATAATAAAAAAGAATGAATATAATTCCATATACGAAATCTAATTTGACGTTCTATTCTATTCTATTGTTAATTAATGGCCTCGCGTCGCATTAAGCGTACGCATTTTGCCAATGTCAAGTGAAAATGTAACTAAAGTAGGTAACAAAAATTGTACGGTTGATTGAGGTTAAAAATGGAGTCTCTCAACACGTGTTTTTAAGACAAGAACTCGGGAGAAACTCCTAATTTGACGTTAATTAGATCGATAGATAGTCATGCTCTATCAGTCACTGTCGAGATCTGCTATTTAGTTAGCTGTTACTGTAATAGATGTTTTATCATCAGGGCAACTCTTGTACTTTATCATTTTATCGAAGTAACAAACCTACAAAGACACAAATAAGGTTTAACGGCTCGTGTACAAATATCTGTGGTAATTTTAATTTAATCTAAAACAGATTCATCATTTTCAAATTATACACTTACACATTCTACTGTCATTGATAGACGTACTGGCGTTTCAAGTAAACGAATATACAAAGTTAGGGAGTGTCGTTTTGTTTGAGAAGTAATTAAAAGTTTGGATTCGTTACGGAATAAGTCGATGCTCGTTACATTGGTCTGATATTTATCCGATCGTCCTTCAGATGATATTTTTTTTATAAATGCCAACAAATACTGCGTAGTTATTTACGATTCTCTTTTTTTTTAATCCTCTTTTTGACTCACTGTTGCGATGAAAAGTATCTTATCTCATGATGCAGCCGTGAGTTTCCTCACAAAGCACTTCGACCCAGCAGTGGGATCTTTTGTGTCTCCGCTTTCCTTTAAGTCTTGGATAGGCCAATCCCAGGATATTCTTTCTAGTTCTGGCTATGAAATCGCAGTCATTCAGCAGGTGTTCCATGGATTTCCGGTGGTGTCCACAAGCTCTGCAATTCGATGTTGTTGAAAGCAGATAAGAAGTAGGTAAAAGAGAAACTTTTGACTGCGGACTGAGGAAGTTTCTTAACCCTTGCAGACCAAAAGGTCATTCGTGTGCTGACGAGTAAACTACTCACAACAGCTTTCCCAAGGAGGGTTGGTACCAGGTACGCGGCCGGCCATGTAACTTTCCCAACACCTTAAGCAGTATGGTTAAATGCTGCACTGACCCTAAATAAATTGGGAGGAAGGAAAGAAGGAAGCAAGAAGAAGACTTATTTTGACACATAATCTACATAATTCATGCCTTAATTTATTTTAGTTCAGATAATTCAGCGGTTAATGTCGTACATACTTGTCCTAGTAATACTGTTAAAATATGCAACTTGTGCTTTCATGATACTAAACTTAGCGAGTAAAAAAAGAGCCCTAAGCTTTTGTATCTCAGCGGAACACTTGATACTGGCGAAATCCAAAAGGGCAACGCCATAAAGAAAGAAGAAGAATTTATTTTACCTAGTGTGGAATTATATGTATTAATCATTATTAATTTTTCTACCCTGTTCCCAGATTTGGGCTCGGTGCAGTATGCCTTGATATTGGTGATTTTGAGTGTCATCTGTCCTGGTTGTTGCTTTTGTTTGTGAGTTACTTTTTGGGTTTATCAGTTTGCATAAAAGGGATGGAGGGAAGGCCTTTTATGTAGGCGACAGGCTGGCAATCTGTTACTATTTGGAGGCACTGCGTGGCCCATGCTGTCATAAGTGACTTTGTGTCTAACAAAATCGTAAATGTTATCTAAAAGGCTCTGATCAACCCCTCTTGGGACAATGAGTATGTATGTATACATATTTTCGAAAAATAGAGTCCTGTTATGCGCATAAGGTTTATATTTGATAACTTATTATTTCAAAGATGAGGTTTTTAGGGGATTTTTATTTGATGTTAATTTTACGCTAAGAGTAGGGTATGTAGAAATATATATAAATTTTCAAATGTACTTGCATTTAGGGAGTTTCTCCCGAGTTCGAGTTGTAAAAACACGTGTTGAGAGACTCCATTTTTAACCCAAATCAACCTTACAATTTTTTGTTACTTTAGTTACATTTTCACTTGACATTGGCAAAATGCGTACGTTTAATGCGACGTGACGCCATTAATTAAGAATAGAATAAAATATAATACTTGCATTTATAAATATCTACCCTACTACTATAACGAACTACAACTAAGGTACTAAGAAATGTTGCAAAAGTTTTTTACTTATTGAGAATACCGTGTATCATTAGCAGTTGAAAGTCCAGAAAATGAACTGGCAGATTATAATTACTTGTAAAGAGTTTCACGAATTTTTAACATCGTTATATGATGGCGTCGTAATTTGGGACGGGCTAATGCTCTTTTTACGAGCACTGTGCTGTGTAAAACGGAAACTTTTGATGTCCGACCAGCTGCATCGCTGTTCCTGCGGTGTCGCTGCTGTGTTATGTGTTCCTGGTACCTATTTAGGGAATAATTTTATTCCTTAGATATTTAAGTTTATGTTTCTGCATTCATAGCTGCCGCTGTCAAAACCTTTTGACGTGTATTCTTCAATTTACATTTGTGTGGTAATCAATAATGTGCATCTTACTATTGTATGTACTCCTGGTAGTGTAATCTCGTCGCAACAGAAAACTAGTGAATTTCTGCCGTGAACCTCGGGGTTCGAACCTGCGACCTTTTGTTTTCCAGACAACTCCTGATCCACTGAGCTACACAGTACTGTGATGACATTAACATTTTTGAACTATCAAAAGCTATCATTAATAATATATATTTAATATATTAATAAAACCTGAAGTCAATAAATTGTTCAATAAAGATACAAACGCTTATGTGTGATAGCCAACTTTTGTCATTGGACGTAATAAATGTTTGACTTTTGAACTTACTAAAATAGGTATATCAATAACTAAAAGGTCCAAAGTTTTTCGGAGCTGTCAATTACGGTCGGATCAAATATTAAGTTGCACGGAAGATTGAGAAGATTGTAGCTGACATTTCAATCGAGATTTATGCTTTATGAGCCAAAGTCGATAAAGAATAAATGTAAATAAACCACTGACATTTCTGTATGAGCAGAAAAGGTAGCGACTGAAAGGGACAAAGCTATACAAAATGACATTTTTTTGTTTCATTTACGGCAAGTTCCACTAAGTTTACCTTTTACAATTTTGCAAAAAGTAACGTAAATGTAAACTTAATTCATAGCAATGGATCTTTCCATTTTTAAATATATTATGATCATTGTTTTAAGAAATTGTAAAATGTGTAGCTTATCTTTATCTTATGATGGGGCCGTGAGTTTCCTCACGGTGCACTTCGACCCAACGGGATCTTTTGTGTCTCCCCTTTCCTTTTACTCTCCTTGAATATGTAGGCCATCAGCCTAACTATGTCCATGCGCTTGAAGAGCCTGTAGTGTTCTGGCCTTGGGTAGGCAATCCCAGGATAGATAGATAGATAGAACGCTCCATGGATTCCCTGTCATGTCCACATGCTCTGCAATTCGATGTTGAAAAAAATGTAGCTCAGTGCAACCGGTCGTTAGTCTATATCGAATTTGGCTCAAGGATAGCATTGTTTTAGATCTTTTGTCCATTGGAAAATTAGAAAACATAATTGATAATCTTCTGCTTCCTACGCTGGTCCCAATTTATTTGGGGTTGGTTCCATATAATAGATAGTAAGCGCGATATTCACGGCTTAGAATCTCCCTCAGTTGGCTTTTACCACAACTACGGGAAGAGAAGTCGAACTATTCGTAACCAAATATGGCTAGGCAGAGAGAAGGCTAGTGAAGGTGAGTGCCGATGCATCATTAGGAGGCATCCCTCGGTGCAAAGTCCCAGGCACTGCACCTGGGTCTACTCGATTCAACTGTACGGTGAATCCAAGGAATATAGTTATAGATTCGAGCATTATTTTCAATTCGGAAACACTTTGCGCAATGCGGCGAGATTCAGTTAAAAATGCAGTTCCACCTCACTATGAGAACTGATACTACATTGTAAATTGTACCCGACTTATTTTACATGGACTCCTGAGATTTTTTAGACTGCAGTATATGTCCTGGTTGTCAACCTGTTTGTTTGTTCACCGGTTTAGTTATCTTTTAGGTTTGGAGTTTTATAAAGGCGACGGGCTGGCCACATGCCACCGAAAACCCTTTCGCCTTATATTATTCTAACATTCCCCTTGTGGTGCTTTAA
Source organism: Elophila nymphaeata (assembly GCA_955850985.1). NCBI lineage: Eukaryota > Metazoa > Arthropoda > Insecta > Lepidoptera > Crambidae > Elophila > Elophila nymphaeata. The sequence goes on from OY039073.1 coordinate 9,001,419, forward strand.
TGGTCTACAGTTTATTGAAATGACAAATGACCGAGCAGCAATGGTTAACACTTTTGCTAGTTGGAAGGGTTCTGCTATGTTGTAAATAATCGCGTTCATGAAAAGAAGTAGCAAATGTGACGAATGAAAATAATTTGAAATGATTTGTCACATGCTATTCATGAAATGTGTTCTAATTCCACTGGTCAAGTAGGCAATATACTATCACGCTTATAACCCTAAAAGGGTTAAACAGACCTTTACCCAACTAGCACACAAGCTCTATAACGAGCGCAGTGGCCAGATAGATGTTTTCAAATACGGCATTGGCTCTACAAGCAAGCTCTACAGTAATTGTATAGACTGATACAGCGCTGCTTTACCCTCAAAAGAGGCACAAATTATACGGCTATTTGTTGTACAGTTGCTCTAAAATTATCGAAAATGTGTGTTAATACGGCGTTACTAACATGCCATGAAAGCGGGAATATACGCCATAGTATCTATAATAAGTTATTTTAGCGCGACTATAGCGTTCTTACCGTATTTTGACGCGTCTTTATCTCGGAATTAGATTTTACGACTATTTATTAATTTTATAAAAGCGATAATCAGATGGAAGTGAACAAAATATATTTTTTAAGAATATACATATTTGTGACAGTGAAGTAATGAATGACATATGAAGTGAAACATGAAGATTTAAATATTTTAAGTACAGGTAAGTTAGCATCTATTTTTTTCATTTATGTTTGGAATTATCAGTGGGAGTACCAGTTTATCGTGAATATATATATATATATATATGTTTTAGTTAAAATTTTCACGCACCTCTCATTTATGCAGTTTTTAATATTAAAAGTAAATTTAATATTAGAAAGTGTTAAATCTGCATTTAGCATAGATTGTATTTTTGGTTTCTTGGTATTGTTTCGTCTTTCATTGGGGTTATAGGTGAGAAATAATGGCTTGAATTATGATTTTGTACATATTTACAGTTAATAAATGTTGGTAATAACCAACAAAATTATGGTTTAATCAAATACTGTAATGGCGCCCAATTACAACAGCTTTCAACGTCCACTAGAACTATTCTACCGGTTTGTATCGCAAAAATGCTCTAGTATTCGATGTAATAGGTTTTTCTCCTTTACAATAGTAGTAGTGAAGCGCTTTTGTATGCTTTTAAACGTACATCTGTCTTTTACGCTTCTTTACAGAGCACAAAGCTATTTAATTGAGCTAATATATTCCATTATAGCAGAGATCGATTTAGGAGCCCGCGTGATGACTTAAAAACCTCTTCCTTTCCTTGTTCCATATTATTATGTATTGTGAACAATGTGAATTATGACTCTTTCCAAATCATACTACTATGAAAACTGTAAAGGGAGGATAAACTTGTTGAGTTTCTTGCCGGCTGAGAAGAACCTTCGCAGAACAAGGCCTCCTGGTAGACTCGTGAACCGATGGCATCAAACTTGACTTTCATAAGTGTACAAATTGTACCTAAATGAATAAACAAATTTGAGTTTGAGTTTGAAATTAATTTATAAAAGTCAACATCTCTCTGTTCAATTGTTACATGTATTTTCTGGCCAGTTATGGCCTATTTAATATTTGACGTGAGCGGTTCCGCGGGCAGGTACAACTAATATATTAGGTTGGGGAAAAAGTCTTTTCGCATTATAGTATGTATAAACTTGTAATAAAATCTCTTTGGCTATACTATTTGTATCTGGCTGGTTTTGGTATCATTGAAAGTTTAAAATTTAAAGAACATAATTCCAAATTCAAATTAGGAAAATGTGTTATTTTCATTTGTTTTTCGTACCGCCAAGATGAGTGAATCTAATGAAGAAATTCGATACATTTTAAAATTTTACTACAAAAAAGGTAAAAATGCAACGCAAGCCGCGAAAAAAATTTGCGATGTTTATGGACCTAGTGCAGTGTCTGTTAGAGTAGCACAAATTTGGTTTAAGCGTTTTCAATCCGGAAATCACCGGTCAGGCTTCACAGACTGTGGCGAAACCCGGGTTAACTCGCAACAAGGTGATGCTGTGTGTGTGGTGGTATTGGAAGGGCATTATTCATTATGAGCTGTTACCACCAGGCAGGACCATCGATTCTGAAGTCTACTGCGAACAACTGATGAGATTAAAGCAAGAAGTTGAGAGAAAGCGGCCGGAATTAATCAACAGAAGGGGTGTGGTTTTTCATCATGATAACGCTAGACCTCACACATCTTTAGCCACTCAGCAAAAATTAAGAGAGTTTGGCTGGGAGGTGTTAATGCATCCGCCGTATAGTCCTGACCTTGCACCTTCAGATTTCCACCTGTTTCGGTCTCTTCAGAATTCTTTAGGCAGTGTCAGGTTAACATCACGAGAGGACTGCCAAAACCACTTGTCGCGGTATTTTACCCAGAAGTCCCAAAATTTCTATAGCAATGGGATCATGTCCCTACCTACAAGATGGCAAAAAGTTATCGAACAAAATGGTACCTACATACTTTAGTTAAATGTAAATAAACTATATTAAAAAATGTTTTGAATTTACTTAAAAAATGCGAAGAAACTTTTTCCCCAACCTATTAAATATATTTCCAAGAACCACAAATAAAGATTTTCCAAGTTCTATGGCATGGTTCAGTGCGGTTATGTTTTAGCGATAAAGATAATGTACCTATAATGTACCAGTACATTTTGATTGTAATTTAATGCAAGAGTCTATTATCAATTTACAGGTAGTACCAGAAGAGTGTGAAAACTCAACTACAGCTGCTGTCGACTCTTGCAGTGCCTGTGATGCTCAACCTGGTCAAACGAGATTATAATATTTGCATTTGGTAGACTATAATAGGTACCTACCTATGTTGATTGTCTTCACGATAATTTTGTATAAAAATTCTAACATAAATATTGTACTGCCAAACCATAAGCTTTTTTTTAACCTTTACACCATAGACTGTACCCACTAATTTAAAATAATAATAGTGTCAGCTATATAATTGGTACAAGATACCTACGCTGTTTGCAAATTTGGAACTACGGAACCCGTTTCATTCTTTCACAGAACAATATTAAAATTGATAGTACTTTACAAGTACCTACAACCACTCTTGACGCGCTTTATTTGTTATAATGACGATAGAAAAGTTATTTGTACTGTTTTAGATCTATAAGGCGTTTTTGCCTTGTCTTATACAACTATTTGCCATATGGATGTTGTAAAATTCTCAAATATACCGGCTTGCGCGCTACAGTGAGATAATATTTCTCTTCTGTAAATATCCATCAAATCCAATTCAACAGCTTAAAGCCACATAAAGTCAGTTTATAACTACATTTAAACACTTTGGCCAGCAACCACTCTCTATTTAGATCTTATAGTGTTATAAAAGGAATTCTTAACTCGGCTCTATATCTAATGCCGATACAATAACTGTATAATACGTTGTTGTATGTTTTTGAGTATTATGATTACCATCATACGGCTACTATACCACATGTCTGTTAAATCATGTTTAAACTCACTACTGTACAGCTTCAGTATAATAGTAAAGCTGTGGTACAGTATTTAAGTCGTACAAAGACCGTTTAGGCTGCTTATGTGCTAGTTGGGTAGTATCCTCTAAAGGTCTGTTTAACCCTTTTAGGGTTATAAGCGTGATAGTATATTAACATTAAGACGAAGACACAAAAAGTCGTATCTGGCAGGAGAGGCCAAATGGTGGCTCAAAATAATGACAGAATGCCAGCATGTCTCCTACTAACCTAAACCTAAAAAGGTAAATAAGCCTTGAGTGATTCAGCAAACAAAAGCCGACAGATGTTCTCAGATTAATCTCTCTAAGCATCTCAGAATTCTGACCAGTCTAATCTCTATTTTCTTTTAATAAATAAGGCAATATCCAAGCAATAAATTGTGACATAAAAATAACATGATTATAACTAAGCGTAAACAAGAAAGAAAATTATTATGAAGTAGCTATAACAACAAGTGATATTTTTAAGATGACCAAGTCAAGCAAATGTAGAATTGATATAGTAAATAACCAATATTAGTACAGCCCGAAGGCTTCTTAAGTGTCAGAAGACGACTTAATCCACCTCAAGCTGTGCCCTATAAAAGTTCGATTGAAATATAACCGGACACTAAACAGAAAATATTATCCGAAGCTCCGCGAGAAGCCGTAATATGTTACGATGGTCGTAATTTTTTTTACTGTTGTTCTTGGTCTATTTCTGTTAACAAAAGCAGCTACAAGCAAACCTTTATGTCAGCTTACGTAAAATATATACGACGCGAAACGACACGCTGTGAAATATAGCACTCCATTCTTTTAACAAACAGATGCCTAATGAAAAAGTGTCTGTATTTACGATTACATTTCTGGAATAAGGAAGTGAGTCAACCTCAAAATGTTGCAAAGTGGTGGAATGAACTTTCTTTTCCTGTACACTTAAATCACTTTTAAAGATAACACTTTAACTTGAAGTGTATTCGAGAGGGAATGTCTTTTTAGATTTTTTAATAATCATTTTTAAATTTATTATTCTTGTAAGTAGAGATCACGTCCTTCATTTTACATGATGGTAAGTGACGATAAGGCCGAAGATGGAATCAAGCTTTACCAGGAACCCTTAACCACAGAGGGACTGGCTATATTATCATTTATCGTTGGAACACAATAATGCTGATAAGTTATTTTTAGCGCGACTAATTCTCGAAAAGACCGTGGTAGCTAGCCAGGCGGACTTGGAAAAAGTCATACCACCAACCAAACCTCGAAAAAAGTCCATACGAAAGATCTTCTCTATACCACATAGATACCCACTAGTTAAACATGGTCTGTTGACAAGCTGGAATTGTAGCAAGTCATGATTACCCTGCCCTGTTTTCAATTTTATTTTTGACGATTTAAAAATACTTAGCAAAGTCCATTTAAATAAAGAGCTTTTTCATTTTCATTTTCTTCTTCTTCTTTAAATAAATGGCGTTCGCGTTATTTCTCGCATTTCGCCAATGTCAAGTAAAAATGTACTTTTATAGTAACAGACAATTGTACGGTAGATCGAGTTTGAAAATGGAGTCTCTCAACACGTGTTTTCACAATAAGAACTCGGGAGAAACTCATTTTCACTTTTCATTTTTTCATTTACGGCGTATCATGTTTTTCCCTTCCGTAGATGTCGATCAGCCGTCATCTCAACATTAACTCCTTTTTTTGCCATATCATCTTTACACAGCCTATCCATCTCTTTTTCAGGCTCGTTCTCTCCTTCTTTACCTAACCTATATTCAAATCTATACTTCTCATTACAAATTGTTGCAAGTGTAAGCCGCAATATCGAACCCAGATTACACTGTGACCGAACCCCAATAATCGAATTGAAATATATCGATGACGAAATAATCCGAATTCAATGTAATACGATACGAGTACATTGAATTCGAATTTTTGTCACCTACGTCATATTCGGTTAGGTTAGGTTAGAACTCCAAAACAAAGTTCGAGATAAGTGAGCGAAGCCAGCATTCACAAAACGATTTTGTAATTTGATGAAATGAACCATGTCCATACATTGAACATTCGATATTTCACCTTCGTCATTCGTATAGTTTGGATTAACGTTCGATTTATGGCATTCGATATTCAACATTCAATTTTAGGCTAAAGTACAGCACATGCTTTCATAGATTCGCAGAAAAACTCCAGTCATATTATGGGGCCATGTTGACTCTCCAGCGCAGGCCTTTTTAAATCATTTTTTTTAAAGTAGTTAATTTTTGTCACTTGCTATATTTTTATTCTGCTACCGATAAAAGTTGTAATATATAGAGTTCCCCTGTTGGTAGTGCGATCGTTGAGTAGGTATTATCATGTAAGGTTTTTGATTCATTGCCTTTATTCTTCTAGTATAATAATGGAACAATTCCGCCTATTTCTACTCGGCGTCAATGGCACTCTCCATAAAGATTAATTAGTATAATAAGCGCTAATGTGATTATTACGAGGTGACCCTTATATAAAATTCATTCGGGTCGATTATCTGGCAACTACCGTAATGAATACAAACTTGTTCTAATGGTTAAAATTTTGGTTATTGTAAGGGTGCGGACTACGATGGTACTTACATGTTTACCTAGAAGTTGCTTCGGTCTCTATAGCCTTTAAGACACCCATATTATGTTGATCGGACAATATTCTCAGGGGGCAACAAGTTCGATTGTTAAAATATTTCCATTAAGGAGTTAACGAATCGAATGTTTGGGATATCAACAACAGCCATACCCTTCCCAAGAATATATTTCATCTGTCCTCTTAGCAATGATGGAATGTTGTAGCCAAACAGCAATGGCAACAAGTTCTTATCTGAACCCCTTCTTGTCAAGTGTCAAGTGCACAAATTAGAAAATATCTTAGGAAAATATCTTTGGGCGTCATCTATCGGCCTCCCCGCCGGACACCGCACGTCTGCTCCGTAATTGAAATCCGTCAACCTTCTACTTGTCGTATGACAAATGACGGACAAAGACGCGGGGTCCGGCCCCTCTAAGAAAATAATTGTTTCCAATCGGACTTTCGTCTCTTTCTAACGTTGGACGAACAAATGCGACAGAAACAGTCCATTGGTTTGGTTTACTAAGATAGTTAATGGATTTTGGATTACGTTTGGCAATCGAAAGAAAACTGTGTTTAATAATTGATAATATTTTGTTCTTTCGTTTAATTCTTATTACGAATCTTTTTAGCTTTTCAATAAAGCTCTTTCATCAATAGTTTGGGCTTTTATATTTACTTGATCTGATGTTAGAGTCAATGTCACCTATGTTTAAAGAGCTAGGAAGCAACGCTTTAGCTGTTCGAAATTAGAAGGAAGTAGCGACCATACAGAAGGCCGTAAGCAGATAACATTGCACAAACCTTCGTAGTGTTGCGTTTTTTGAGCTCAACGTTTATAAGAAATTGGAATAGGGTTCTTTAGTTTCGTTCACACGGTTCGTAAACTTCTTTACCAGTCGTATACCTTCTTCTGCCTATATGGACCAGGGTGTCCCAATTCATGTCTGCAAGGGGATCAGAAACTCCCTCAGTCGGTTTAAAATCCTACAGAAAATAATCACACCTAGAAGATATAGCACTTTTATATCTAATAAAATAAAATAGGATACAGAATATGAAAAGGCTAGACATTGCAAAATATGTTCAATATCTATTTTAGTAGATTGATCTTATATATTTAGCTATTACCCATTTTGCCTAAACGCAGTACCCGTTTTAGCCCTCTACCAAATTTATTTCAAAGTCCTACAGTTCAAAGGCTATTCAGGAACGTAAAGTCGTACACAAACTCCAGCAAAATGAAAGATTATTAACAATCTTTGAAACAAATGTAATTTTTACGAGAAAGTCCCCAATAAATCAGCCTGAAGCCTTGCAGGAGTAGGTAATTATTATAATCTTGGCAATATCAGGGACACAATGCTTATTGTTTAAGCTGTTTTGTCTCAAAAGAAACTTTTAATAGGCAAGAAACTTAAGACAAATTGAATGAAACCAAGTAATTGTTATCAAGGCCGTCTCATGATGTTAATGCATATTAATTTGGGAATCCAATTTATAAGTTACGAGAGCTTATTAAAGAAACTTCTGAGTTATTACAAACAATTATTGCGTCCTCAGATTGTTGACATATTACACGGATATTATGAAGGAATTACAGACATGTGTAACGTATTTAGAGGTAATTAATTAAGTTAGGATTTCCTTTGGTTGTAACAAAAAAGTTTTTGATTGTACAGTTAGCTTTAGAAGTAGATTAACATTTTAGTAGCATGTCATAATTATTGTACTATATGCTTGTGCAGCAATAGTTGCCAAATGTATATGACAAGGTACTAGTCGACTTCTGATGCTGAGTGTGGTTTTATCCCATTACGAAGTTTGGTCTCAGAAGACGACACTTAGCTTTTGGAATGAAAATAATTCCCTTCCGAGATATCCCCAAAACGAGTTTCCATTTATGTTTCTTCAAGGAAGGAGTGAAATAATACATTAATTAGTCATCATCATCATCATCATCAGCTCATATAATGTCCCCACCGAGGGGCTCGAGCCTACCCCACTTCAGGAGCGATTAGGCATAGTCAACCACACTGGCCAAGTGCGGGTTGGTCGACTTTACACACAACCTACTAAGAATTTCTTCATAGGTGTGTGCAGGTTTCCTCACGATGTTTTCCTTCACCGTAAAAGCGTCGCTTAAACGTAAGTACACATGAATTCAAAATTTGAAAACACATTGGTACGTGGCGGGTATCGAACCAGTGCCTCCCGGATGGGAGACGACGCTCTTACGCACTACGCCACCGACGCTTCCATCATTAATTAGTGCGCCAAAACAAATAATGTCTCGGATCGTATTCAAAATTTTATGTCACTACCTGACCAGGAAATGGGACTTTCAAACGCCACCTTCTGGTTTTTCACTGGATGGTTTCTGTGGCAGAGTAGTAGACTGCTTGACAAGGGTGGAATGGAATCAATTACCATATGAGAACGTAGTTAGACGGCTAATAGTCAGAGTAGGAATTGCTTCCTTGTGTTAAGCACTCTACTTGTCATTTCAAATACGAGGAAATTATATTTTTTCCTAAAATATTTATGATAAAAAAATACTCTTAATAAATTAGTATTTTTCACAGATTAGAGAGAGTAGCTGTATGCTTAAGGAATATTTTCATCGCGTCACGGCCGCCGACCGTGTTATCTGTCAAGTCAGTTGAGATACTTGATATTCTTTGTCTAAGTACTTGATACTTTTTATTAGCTGTGAAAACAATTATTCTTCCATAGATTTTGTTTGTTATTACGAATTTGTGACGTCGGAAATTCTTATAATCAACTGACTGAACATGAAATGATTTTGATACTTTGGAAATTTTCTGGCCTAAAATGACATCACCAATTTAAAGTTGCATTGCCATCCTAGGGACTAAGATGATATGCCTTCCATGCCCAATAATTACACTGGCTACCTTTCCCTTCAGTCCGAAACACAGCGAACTACTTCACGGCAGAAATAAGGAAGGCGGTGGTACCTACTCAGATGACCCTACATATGGGTCTACCACCTAGTAGTGTGGTGATTACTTACTGTGAACGGACCGTATACTTACTTGAATGTGGAATGATAAAGATCCAGAGGTCCCTGTTTGATGGTAGGTCCCCCTTTAGCGACCATCATCTTACCTCATTCTAAATTAATAAAATATTACCTACCTCGTGACTGTAGCAACGCGTGAATACTCCCCTATAGACGAACGAGTCTCTACAATTAACAGAGCACAGCACGTGTATCAAAGGTCACACACTTACATACAACTATATAGTCTAGCCTCAGTGCACGTGCCTCCAAAGTTGACACGGAGGTAGCGGTGTCTCATATTGCTCTCAAGAACTTTGCAACGTTTATAAATGCACGCAACGAGCCTCCTACGATGGAAATGCTAACAGAAGTTCGGTGGAGTCGCTAACAGTGGCGTGCATTAATTTATACATAAGGTAGGCATTTAGATCGAAGTCTCTAAAACTCAATCTGAAACGCTACGCGGAAATCTTTACATAGTATAAAATAAAGTCGCACCCGCGTCCTGTACCTACCTACGCTTACCTATTATAGCTTTTCTACGCAACAGATGTTAATGTAATTTTCAATAGGTACTTAATAGATAGAGTGATTTAATAGGAAGGTTTACATGTATACATGTATAGTACCATGCATGGCGGACGAACTCGCAGGTGGCCGCTAGTAGAAAATAAAATCTTAAAAACAATTATGTACTTACAACATTATAGGCATTTCAGGTTCTTTTTGCGAATGGCGAACCCAGGATGGGTCAATTTGATGAATGTGTAATAGTTTCATAGTTATTTGTAAATAAACAAAAATAACTACCTATCTTCATATAAAAAAAATCTTACCTATGAAATCTGGGTTTCTTACGCAGTATTTCTAAGCAAATGGAATTATCAGAACATTGGGAACACTGCAATTTTTCTATCGTCGTAAATGCACAACACAACACTATAAAAACAAATATTTTAAGTAGATAAATATTGTTAAAAAATAAGATTTGCAATAAAAAAGTATTCAACATTCGCGCGCGTGAGTGACATGACAGTCATAAACATTTGGATTATAAAAAATGGCTGGCGCAGCTGGCGCTGGCGTATTCATTCAGTTTAAAACTATTTCCTTACTTTTATAAGTAATCACGTCAAGGTGTGTTTTATAACAGTGAAGTGAAATAACAATAAATAAAAAGAATTTTAAAATTCAAATAAGTTAAAAAGATCTTAAGTAAATATTAAGATTAAAAATACTTGCTTTGTTCCTCATTCACAGACACTAGCGTACGTAGCGCCACCTAGGGAGTACTGGAGAATAATCTTGCGAATACTTTTATTTAATAAAATTTATTCCTAGTATTTTATGCGACGAAAGGTTATTTAAATTTCGTAATTCATTATTTATTGATGAAAGTATTTTAAAATAATCCTATAAATTAATCGGCATCCTAAACAATATCAAATTGATAATCACAGTAGGTCGAGTAGGTCAGCCTACTTAATACGGCTAAATTAAGAATGTCAGTTTCCTAGTTATAATACCAGCAAGTTATAATATTTCAATCTTATCGTTTAATACTATCAATCGTTGTGTGTTTCTGAACAAGTAATAGTTATTTATTATACAAGAGTGGAAAGTTCCTTTTTAACCGCGTGCTCGATTTGGATGACCGAGCAAGCGAAGGATTAGAATCCTTCGCTTGCTCGGTAAAAAAATGCAAAAGGTTGCAAACTTTAGAAAGTTGAATCACGAGCGCAGCGAGTGATTCTAAATTAGAATCCTGAGCGTCAGCGAGGGAAACAAACGAGCACAAGGTGAAAAATCTTTCCACTCGAGTGCAATACGTAACTTTTCATCCCACCTCAGCGAGGAAATGACAAAATAATCTTCATTCTAATCATAAATTTGGCACCATAGAGGTTACATTAAATAGGTTTAATGACGTTTTGAATTTACAATTATATTGAGTACTCATTATATGTGATGTTCTAAATTCAAATCTACTTTGCCGCTCAAGCGAATAAAATAGAATTTTCCAGCCAGATTTCGAAGCGCAAAATTACACTTTCCGAGGTGGTGGGATGAAAAAAATATTGTAGTGTGTGTGATTTTTACAAGCAGATGAAACTAGTGCTTACCGCGCATATTGGCACGTAGGTGTAGGTATGTATACGTTATACGCAGGTCGCCCGAAGCCTATAGGTTGCATTATTTTGTATAGGATTATATATTTGGTAGGAAGGACGTATTATCTATAGTAGTGTATAGTGTATGAGTAATATATTGAGGTAGGCAGTGCATAAATGCCTTTACTATGAGACCGCCCCTGGTCGCTAACTGTATTTTTTTTAACATTAGAGGTACGATAGGTTTAATTTTCTTTTTTGTTTGAACTGACTACTAATAGCGGCTGCTGAAGACCTCAGTGTCACCAGAGCATCTCTCGCAGGAGAGTCTCTTCTCTACGCCGATTAGTCTCTATACTACGAGTGAGAAAGGAGGCGCCAGAGGAAGCCTCTATTCGGACCTAGACTCAGGCTATTCGTCTAGTGGAGCGAGGTTAATTTCCAACACTGGCGTAGTCACTATCAAACAAGTTGGAATTAAATTGTGAATCGATCTGACCTGGGGACTTAGGTACTCAGATCTCTTTATCTACACCGTACAGTAGTGTTGATCTCTGGAACCGCTGAAACTATATTGAAAATTCTTTCAGCAATATTTAGAATGGTCTTTCAGGGTGGACCTAGGATTCTTTTTATCCTAGTGGACATCGAGAATGGGATACGCGTGAGTGAAACGGCGTGCGGGTCACTAAAAAGAGCTGATAACAGATTTCAGTTTTATAATACATACATACATTCACGCTCAGAACCCCAAAAGGGGTCGAGCAGAGCTTCAGGTAACATTCGGTTACACTCAAAGCCACATCTGGCAGTATGGGTCAGACAATACCCCAAAATAGTGACGATTAACTATTAGGTTGTGGAATAAACATGTGGAGATCATAATAAACTTCAATATGGATTTAAGGAAGGCATAAAATGCTACTTTACTTCATGGTATTTTTTCCTCTCTTCTTACGAAGACGAGTGCTGTCATACATACGTTGTCGCCTAAAAATAATGGCGATGTATTAAAGAATCATATTGAAATTAATTATGAAATAATCATAAAAAGCTTTTAATTTTTAAAATAAAATAGATTCGGAGACTCCACTACCACTTAGTTTCTCGGTCTGTTTATTTACACACAACAGTTTTAACATGTTTTAAGCCTTCCTCGGCCGCGATAGATATGAGTGAATATATTTACTGAAATCCCAACAAACATTTATTACTTTATTTTTGTCTGTGGTCTCTGACTATATTTATTTAAAAAAGGAAAGTAATTACTAACCTACCTAAAGAAACAGCATGTAGAGGAAAGTCACCAAATATGAAATAGTATCCTAATATGGAATACCTTCATTTCTCTAAGACTATAAGTATGAAACGCAACACTCGACCATCTTCTGCTTCGTTCGGTCTACTAACTATCACACTCACACCATCGAGTCAGTTGCGCGAACGCTTCACGTGTGGCAGGCGTGTTTTGTTTTGCTGTCGTGCAGAAAATTTTAAAGGTAAGTAATAAATGAGTATTACCAGCTGTTATGTTTGTATACATAAGTGTTATACTATTTAGTATATCGGTATTATGTTTATTTCACCATTTTGTGATCTTTTGTCATTAAAATATTGTGACTTGAAAAAATATTTAGAAGAGTATGAACTAGTATAAAAATCCAAATATGGACAGTCGTCGGTGTCTAATTATGGAATATTCTATAACCACACAGGAAGAAAAGCTGCTGTAGCAGCAGTCATAATATCTTCTCCCAACAAAAATGATTAAGAAAATAAAAATATGAAGAGACAAGAAAAGGAAAGCAAACTAGTCAAGACAAAGAATAAGAAGAAAACTGCGAAGAGAAACAAACAAACGAAGAAAAATAAGGATGATAGTGAAGAAGAAGACTCTAAGGAACTAGACGTTATCCAGTGAGATGACTTTTGCAAGTAATTATGTAACTTCTTTCATTGATCACAATATGTTATATTCATTTAATTGATCTCAAAGATATTAATGTCCATTTTTGTTATTCTTATGTTGATTTATGCTTATATTCCATATATGGGTACCTATTCCATATTTGGTTACTCATTTGTGATATTGTTTTTTGTGTTAGATTTTAATTTGATAACTAATATATTTGATTAAAGGCTGTTAATTAATACATATAAATGTATGACTGATTAGTAAAAACATTCAACTGATTTAATTTATATGAAGTATATTTGGTGACTTTCCTCTATTAGTAGTAGAACCTACTACGTACGTAGGCTAGTTACCATTTGAAAGGGGTCCACATCCGGAAGCCTCCTCGTGGCGGACTCTGGTAACGTGGTGGGGAAACTTTCTCGGCGGATGTGTGGCTTTTGATGTCAAGTGTCCCTTGGCATTCGAAGTCACATGCCATCGTCGAGTTGTTTTTGTTTTTTCCCCATGGCTAGTTGCGGACGGCCCTTTTCAGGGCCACGACCGCGCCCGAAGACCCCCGGATGCGGTCCGATGGCTGCTCCTGGTGTCCTCGTCAGGAGGACGCGCCATGTCGAGCAGCCGTCGGTGTGGAGGCGGCCTATAAGGCCGGCGTCGGCCAGTAGCCCACAGGGGCTGGCGTCAGTCGGTAGCCCCTGTGGGCTGCTGGCCAACAATTGGTGCACAAGGAGTGCCTAGACGGGCAGCGCTGGGACGGTCGCAGATCCCGAGTCGTCCCGCAATAGCGCGCTGGAGGTCAGGCCGGGGAGGATGTTTAGTGGGTATGGAGGGAACGCATTTACCTTGAGTCCCACATATCCTCTGCGGTTGGCACCACCCCTCAGGGACGATGCGTAAATAAATGCATTCGACCTCCCCGACAACAAAAAAAAACGGTGGAGGAGTGAAGGAGAATGGTGGGAGACAGAAAGTAAAGCCTTATAAAAAGTACCTAATAAAACTAATTATATCTTTATTTCTTTTTATAAGGCATTACCTACTTTCTTTTCATAGTATATCTATATTAACAGAGTTGAATGTTCTAATGCCCACTCATGTCTTTCTATTATGGGCATTATAATATTCATCTCTTATATGAACTAGCTTTCTCTCTCTCTCTTTCTCTCTCTGGTAGTTTCATGGTGATTACCTAGGTATTTTATTTCCTAAGTAACAATTAGATATAGGTATCTAGATATAATTAGATACGTATGTTATATAGTATGTAGAATTAGATATAGAATTAGATATAGCTATGTAAGTAGCCATAGCTCAACCACGTTCGTAAGATAAAAATGCTTATGACGGCATATTGGTCTTAGCTTAGATGACGACACTATGTTATGACTCTATCAGAACCACACGACATCGCAATAAAAGAGGTAGTCAAGCGTCGTTGCAGCATGACACGAAGTAGAATCTAACCATAATACCTACAGTACATCCCTATCCATTATTTAATAATAATAAATAAATTCAATTGCAACATTTGCAACTAAGTATCTTTCAACTCAAGTGCACGAACGAGTCGAGAAAATGTTGCTAGCGCCATCTAGTATAATGTAGGGAGGTACAAAAAAGCATGTAGAAATGTACGTCGGCGTCTAATTACTTCGTTCTATACTAGATGGCGTTGTATAGCAAAAAGTTTTGTTTGATTTATTGTTAATTTGTAACATTTTTTTATTACAAGCTTTTATTTCGTTTCACGTGTCCCGATGTTTGTTATCAAATGTTGCAAATTAAATTACATCCACTTCCTAGTTACCGATTAAGTTGAAATTTTGCATACATGTGTAAATCGCGTGACAGTGCAATATTATTGTGACATGGTGCTGATCTGATGATGGGAGCTGGAAGGTGGCCATAGGAACTTCGCAATGTCTTTTTCATAAATAAAAGCGAGTTAAATTGTTATTATTAATCTTTTATTTTTTTAAAAAAGACAAAGTAAATAATAATTGCTTGTTTTTAAAAGGTTTTTTTCTTTTAATTTTTATTTATAATATTAAATTCAGAAACATACATTATGTAATAAGTATGTTATATCTCCATTAAACAATAGCGAGCAACATACAAAAATACAGGCCAGTTTCACCAAGTTTTATATACTTATTACAATTTTGCAAAAAGTTAATGAAGTCAACATACCTACCTACCTATTATATTCCATAGGAATGAGTTGTTCTATTTTTAAATTTAGGTATGTTAATTTTTATCGAAATTGTAAAAGAATACCTGCAACCTAACAAGTTGTTAATGTCGAAATTGACAAATTTTAACATTATTCTGACGGAAACTCGGTTTGAGTTTTTTTTTGAAGGCTTGTTTAAGGGCATGATAAATTAATTACATTAATTGCAATCTACGTAGTTTTAATTATAAAGTTCTTGATTATTATATTAATTGTTTCAAACTACGTAATGTAAGATCGCCTGAGAATGTGATAAGTCCTACTTATCCTAAACAGCTAAATTATCTACTAATGGACATGACGCAGAATTTTGTTTGAAATTTTTTAAAGTTTTGATGACTTAACAAAATTCTGAAGAACTTTCGGTTTAAAATTGTATTTCGCATGAGCTTAAGTAGGTAAATATCGTTAACCAACTGATAGTAGGTGTCGGATCATGTATGATGTAGTTTTACAAATTAGCGAAATCTTTTAAATATCTAACTATAGGCACCACTTTGAAACAAATGCAATTTACCAATAAAATTATGGTTTTTCAACTTAATTTCTAAATTTGTGAAAATAAAATTATTTTCACAAACTTTTGTGAATTCTTGTAGGGGCAAATGTTAGTGCGATGGAAAAACACATATTTTTTTAAATAATTTGTAAATATTAATTTGCTAAATATAATTAATTTGTAATTTTTGTAAATATGTTTATTTATCTTTATTGAAAACCTTTAGCTAATTTATTTTTAATTTGTAAGTACATACTTAACTTTATCCGTGTCCATGGTAAGCGACGCAAGTAACTATTAGGCAGGATTTGTGTCCAAAGTGGAAAAACCTGAGGTAAAACTATATCCATTGACCTGTAAAGATTTCAGAAATAAAACCATGTGTGTTTTATCATATCAGAAATAGTAAAGTTGTTTACTATCGTTAACTTAACCAAAAGAAATAGGAACATAACTTTTCATTACTCATAGGTACTCTGGAAGTAGGTCTGAAGTTGCCTGAGGAGAGTAATACTTTCAGCCCTAGGGGAAATCGTTTTCAACTGACAGCTGTCAAATTATATAAAAAACGAGTTCTATTTTCGGAGTTTCTCCCGAGTTCTTGTTGTAAAAACACGTGTTGAGAGACTCCATTTTTAACCCAACTCAACCGTACAATTTTTCTTACTTAAGTTACATTTTCACTTGACATTGGCAAAATGCGTACGTTTAACGCGACGCGACGCCATTAATTAAGAATAGAATAGAATAGAGTTCTATTTTCACATTTCTATTGTCTCTTTATTGAACCATGTTGCAACTTTATTACAGCTATTCAATCACAGCGCGATGTAAAATTTAAATAACATAAAGTTACAGAATATATTTTTTTAAGACTTCAAAAAAGTAATGAAATAAAAAACCTTTCACTAACTATAACTAATTGCTCCAATTTTACCATAAACTTGAAATTTGTATCTCACCAAAGTTGTTGTGAATAACATAAAATAAAATTCACTAATTTATTCCTTATGTAATTCATGTTTTTATTTTTACTTTCCTTGTAGATAGTCGTAATGAAAAGCACAGTGTTTACCTCGGGAAAAGCTCGCGAGAAGCACGTGAACCGTTTGCGAGAAGAACGCGCGCTCTCCATTTTACGCTACCCATAGCCGTCCGAGGCACACAGTGTGACAGAGTGGACAGAGCTTTAGATTATAATAAAATAAATAAAGACCTTATCGTCACCAACCGAACGAACTATTACCATGTAGCTCATCTATCTGTGACTTACCAAAAATTCAATTCGACCTCCAACAAACACCGACAAATACATCTTCATACCTAAGACAATGGGCACTTAAATGAATAAATTACGGAACATTAAACCAATCAATCTGGCCCGAAGTCCAACAAAGGCGTTGGCGAGGCTAATATTTTATAAAAGTTCCCGCCTGCAGTTTGCACTTTATTCCCTCTAACAATGTGCTATGTGACGTTGACAGATTGTACCTCCAGCTCTCGAGGTTTCCTAAAATACGAGAAAATGTTCCTCGAGACTCGATTCCTCTTAGACTATATTGTAACGATCGTTTTTCACAATTGTATATTTTAAGGGCGATAATGGTTAACAAACACTTTGGTACGGTCATGCGTTAGAATTAAACCATAAATGTTGAAAAAAGTAGCATCTTGTTAAGAAAAAACCGGCCAAGAGCGATTTTGGTATTGCGTTTCTCTTGTATTTTTAATTTCTCGCATAGGTACGTAGTATAGAGGAAGTCTTGTAATCGTCAAAAAATTCGACCTCGAGATTTTGACGGATTTACACGTTTTGGACCTCCCTGAGTCCAAAAATATTTTTTTTTGGAATTATGTCTGTGTGTGTGTCTGTGCGTTAGCACGATAACTCGAGCATGCTTTAACTTATTGAAAAATTTAACATACGTGTATGACATGAAAATATAAGGTTTCTGTCAAATTTAGAGCCGTCTATCACGAAAGTTAAGCAACCAAGTGCGCGGTCGGTACTCGGATGAGTGACCAAAATTTAACATGCAGGTATGACCTCAAAATATAAGGTTTCTATCAAACTTTGAGTCGTTTCCGGTATACGAGAAAGTCAAGGGGAGACCACTCCCGATTTTGTTATGTGTTTATTTGGATCACCAATAGTAGCTAACTGCATTATGAATACTTATTATAAGTAGTAATACGTACCACAGATAATAATTACATAATTTAATGCAGAACTATTTAATTTAACCTACTACGTACCTGTATTTTTTCTTTTAAGTAAGTTTTGCCTACTAATTGTTATCACAACATATCATATTTGAGAACATTAGTTTAGAATAAAATTCGAACTACAGATATCTTTTGGAGATACTGCCAAATGGGGCTTAGTGTAACTAAATGTTACCTTTAGATTACGAGCGTGATTACATGTAGTTATGTATGTGTCACAGGCGGATCTAATCGTAAACACGCTGTTATACAAAATGGCGAGGTGGATTGAAGTGTGTGAGAAGGTTCACTATCCATTTGCATAAAAATTTAAACCATAAAATATTTTGGCATATGGTATTCTATACTAAAGATACTTACGCATAATAATTTTAGCCATAACAGATTTTAGCATAATTATTTTAATCATAAATACAGTCGGCATAATCATGTTTAAGAATAATATTCACACCATAATTTTAATAAGGCATAATGGTATCAAACTATAATTATTATAAGCATTATCATCTTTACCTACCCGCCACTCGGTCATGTAGGTACATAAAATACTAGACTCTTCCAAAAACAGTGCACTCCGCCTGGTCATAAAAAAATAACCCTAACCTACCCATCACTCAGCCATGTAGGTGCATAAAACACTAGAATCTAGACAAAATATTATGCAATTATCCACTATGCCTAAAATAATTAGGGCAATATAAAAATTATGCTTAAATATATTAGTCTAAATTATGCCACACTACATATGCGGCCAAAATCAATTATGCCAAAGTATTATTATGCAAATAAAAATATGCCAAATTCATTATGCCAAAGTATTTTAGGAATAAATACATTATGTCAACGAAAGGGATCCCGTGTGAGAATTGCCAAAATAAAACCGTTTGTTGATAAACCGTAATAGATTCTACCAATATTAGTCTGTATAATCGAATGGAGATCGCTTATTATTGGTAGGTTCAGGTAATTTTTTTTATAACAAGCGGAGTGGAATTATTGTCATTCATTAATAAGTCGTGTTTTACGACCCGCCTGCAACGTATGCATGTAGTTTACAATCTAGATCCTTAGGAGAGTTTAATCCAATGTATTTCGAAATATTTCCAAAACTTTCTTATCCCGCAATATTTTTACTTTATTATTCAATATCCATATTGTTTCCGTTCACTGACACATTATTATGAGAAGATAAAAATGCATCTCCATGGGAAAACCAGCAAAGCGATTAGGTAAATTACAAAAGAGGTAGAAGGGCCTCGTAAAAGGCGTTTTATGGTTTCCCTTGGAAAAACATGCAAAAACATGTAAGTGAATTACATTATGTTCGATTATCATATCAATAGATGCTATACAATACTTGGCTACGCATAATTTATTCAGTAATGGGTAGGTACATTTTAATATTTTTAAATAATAAAAATATAAGTAGTTTTAAATATTTTAATGAGATTATAATAGCCAGCGTAACCACTGGGCGTAACCATTATGATTTATGGATATAATGTGATATACCTATTAAGATAAATGAATGGTGTATAAAAAAAAGAAAATGACGAGATATGATAATCATGTGATGAAGAAGGTGGTTAAAAATAAATGTGGATGAGTAAGAAAGAGACCGAAATAGTATCCGACTTGCTCTTTCCAGTCTCAAGATGGCCTCAGAAACCACACCGAAAACGAAATTATATTGAATTTACTTATTAAGATTCTTCTTTTTCTCATATGAATATTTAAATAATAAAGTATCTACTAGACGAATAAATTTTTATGAAAATAGCTCGTGTAGTTTCCGAGGTAGGTACTAATCATTTGTTAGTCATAGTCGCCCATGTTTTTTTTATCGCCCTCTTAGTATTTGACAGCGCCGTCGTGGTGGGTTGGTCAGTATAGCTGCCTAAACATCAAGGGTTCAAATCATGAAAGCGGCAAATATTTGTGTGACGAACACGAATATTAGTTTGCGAGTCATGGTTGTTTACATACCTACAGTGTAAACTCTATTTAACGGCACTCAAGGGACTGTGTGTATTTTGTCCTTAAAGAGAGCAAAATATAAGAAAAAGAAAAAGTTTATTTCAGACTAGCGTTAGTGACGGGAAATAACCAACACCCTGAATACAGGTGGTTAGGGAACGGCTTCTTAGTTTATTTAAAAAAAAAATAAAAAAACGATTTAAAAAAATAATAAACAAAATACCCAGAAAAAATTGTACAACATTTTCTGGGTACTTTTTTTTTTAATTTTATTTAAAAAAAAACCCTTTTTTTTTTAAAATATTTTTTGGAATAAACTCAGAAGCCGATCCTTAACCACCTGTATTCAGGGTGTTGGTTATTTAATTTACATGTGGTATAAGCGTGTTAAAAAGAGGCAGTCACTTTACGAGCTGATAAGTGTGCTACGCCCTATATTCATAAAATCATTTGGCGTATTTTCTTCTTCTTCTTCGTTTACTCTTGGTAGAGTAATCGTGGTCATGGGGGTCGCAGTACAGCCTTTCTACTGTCCCCCGCCATCTCTGTCTATCTGATGCACTTCGCACTCACGTATTCGAAGAAGACTCTGTGATGACTTTGATTTGATCAGTCCATCACAGGAGGCAGCGCGCTTTGGCTCTTGAGCCATTAACTCTACCCTGGACAACGAGTCTCTCCATAGACATCTTCTACACCCTCAAATTCAAAAATTCCAAAGTAGCTATTTCGCTAACTAAACTAATATATTAAAAAGCAGTGAAAACGCGCAGCAGCAATTTGCACTTTATTACCGTGGTATAACAATGAACTCCCGACGTTGACTGATCGCCGCTGACCAGGCTACTTTGCACCCTTTATATTATCTAGACGTGTTTGTGAAACTGTGCAAAGGAAGGTAAAGGTAACAAGCCAGCTATTGTGAGTCTTTTCAGTACGGTTTTATGATGGATTTTACAAATATTAAGAACAGTAAATAAGGATAGAAGCCAGGGTAGTGAAGGTGAGTGAATGCGATTCATCATAATGGACGCCTCCTTAGGGACTAACCACACTGATTCATCTCTGTTCAGTTTTTTTCCATAGATAACAACGATTTTGTAGGTATGGATATTCGTACGCAAAATGTTGTTTTCTTTGGACAAAAGATGAACCATATCGCACTGAACAAGTAAAGGTCACACTATTTAAAGCCTACTGACACGGGAAGTCTATGAGTTGGCTACAACAAAAAATCGCTGGACAGCCTGCGCGTCCAATACAGGACGATATAGATATATTCAGGATGATGCTGTGCCTGCCCCGTTTCTGTAGTGCATCGGCGATGTTTACCGAGTACCAAACTGACGGCTACGCGGCCATTATCCGCAAAAATACCATATCGCTGTTCCGCAGAATAAGGGACAGTCGCAATACCATCCTGAAAACAATAGCGGATAGGTATACGTCGCCACTATGGAGATGTCTGGTGCAGAGGGTCATTGTAGAAACACGGACACCTCTATAGTCGGCCTCATCAGTCGCCTATATCTATTAACTTATTTCTACTTTTATATTAAATTTTTAAATGACTAAAGTCATATTTATTTGTATTTTTTTTGTACTAACATCTACGGACCAATTTTAGTTGTCTGAAATAAAACTCATTTTATTTACTTTATTTATTTTCCTCCGCCTGGGCTACAAGTAGCGTTGTTAGGTCCGATTGCATTAAAATCGGAGCAAACAAATCGGGATTAAGGGTTTTAGATCGGGACAAATAAATATAATACTTTTTTTTTAAATAAAGGCTTAGTTTGTTGGTTTTCGCATCTAATATTACTTAAGTACAGGAAAATCTTATTTTAATCGTAGATACAATAATATTTAAACTTGTTGGACTAGTATAAAATTATTGGTTGAGCTAGCAGAAGCAACACAGAAGACATAGGGGTACGTCTGGGGACGAAGACGACGCAACTCTGAGCGAGAAAGAGAGAAGAGAACTAGTGATGTGATGTGCGCGATTTTGAACACTGTCGCACTCGACATAGTGATACGAATGCGAGTGATGTAATACATATTCATTTTCGGTACTAAAATAATGAGTTTTAATAATAATAATTGATTAATCGTCATATAGAGCGTCCCGATCAGGTGCAAATCAGGACGCGTCACTGACCACTGAAAATCGGGACGCCTGGTTAAACTAGTTACAAGTCCCAGACACTGCTTCTGGTGAGAGACTGCATCTCATGCGGCACTCGCACGGTGAATACATGGCATGTTAAGAGCTTTTTTCTCGTCTAGTTTTCCTATAATTTTAACCTCATTAATTTTGCTGAGATGCGTATATTAAGGTACATGCGTGCAGTAATAATAATGGAGAATATGTACATTAGAAGAAGTTTGAAGTTTTTATGACGAGATGGCAAACAAGCTTGCGGCCCACCTGGTATTAAGTAGTTACCGTCGCCTATACACACGGCAATATTAAGGGTAAATCATTTAACACTGCAAGTGCGTTGTCATCCTGGGGACTAAGATTTGATGCCCAGTAAAACTGGCTACTTTTCCCTTCAATCCGAAACAGCGAACTGCTTCACGACAGAAATAAGAAAGGCGGTGGTACCTACCCAGACGATCCTAAGTATATAATCTACCACCTAGTAAAACTTACTTGGTAAGTACGTACATACCAGTGAAGTAGTACAGTCAACAGCAAAAATAGGTGATCAAAATTAAGTTCACTAAACGAAAGCTAAAGATCATAGATGCTTCAGTAACATATTAAACAAAATAACTACTGACACCATCAACATGAATATCCTAATCCTAACTATTATTATAAATTACAATAATTACTACATTATTGTTTTTTCGTAGGGAGAGCGGAGCGTAAGTTGAATAATTTTACATTTCTGTAAATTCGTTTGCTTCTTATTAACTTAGAAGCTTTGTTTTTGATCATCTACTTCTGCCGTTTACTGTACCAGAGCAGTGCCAGAAAGATTGAGGGGAGGGACTTTCGTGGCTCTGAGATGAAGTAACACACCTTTTTGTTACTCGTAATGTTGCTGATTGATATTTTTAATAATCATCATCAACATCAACAGCTCATATAATGTCCCCACCGAGGGGCTCGAACCTACCCCACATTAGGGACGATTAGGGCTTAGTCAACCACGCTGGCCAAGTGCGGGTTGGCCGACTTCACACACAACCTAAGAATTTCTTCATAGGTGTGTGTGCAGGTTTCCTCACTGTGTTTTCCTTCACCGTAAGAGCGTCGATTAAACGTACATATGAATTCAAAATTTTAAAACACATGTACATGGCGGGGATCGAACCAGTGCCTCCCGAGTGGGAGGCGACGCTCTTACGCACTACGCCACCGACGCTTTTACTGCATTTTTAATAATCATTTTTTATTTAAGTACTAGGTATACCTATATTTGGAATAATTTTATTTTTGCGTTTACAAACGCGTAAAAATTTCTAGTATAAGTACCTATATTTGGTTTACTTTTTAATATTTTTTGATACACGTTTTGTTTTTAATACTTGTCTGATTGTATTTTTTACGTTGGCTTAATATAGTGGCTCTCTGAGCTTTCTTAAAGTATAGTTACCAGCTCATATTGTTCATTGTCGAAGTTGTTATCATGACACTGTGGCCACTTACCATCATAGAAGCCATACGCTTGTAATCTTTGTTTTAGGTACAAACATACCAGCGGTTGCTAAAGTATTTATAGGCTGCTCTAATGGCAATTGCATTTCTACGCAAGCTGTATAAAAGTTTTATAACTTTCTAAGAAGTGGGTGCCGTATCGGCCGCAGTACTTAAGCCGATGGCTCAGTCCCATCGGTGGACCGAAGATAAACTGGAGCAATCGGCTCCGACAAATAGCGTTTTTGTGTTGCCACAGGCCGTGGCGGTTACACGTTAAATGGTTGACTCGACTGCCAACGGAGCCCGCTCTTACCCTTCGCTGCCCCTACCATTGGAAAAGAAATTAAGATTTAATTAAGTCACCATTTCAATTCCTTTTATAAAATCCTTCGACGAAAAATACTTCATCTAACCTGGGGCGCAATTCTTGTTTCCTTCGAAATAATCTCGAATTAGTTTTCTCTTCGAATCCTTTTTCAGTCATAAAATCTCGTAGATCGAGTTTTTCGAATGTACTATTCTGACCACTAATCATATTATTTCGAGATTTTGCGTGAAATGTTGCCACTTGAGAACTTAAGTAAACACGTTACGATGCGTTCCGTTCTACACGACTCATCCGGTTTTAAAACGATTGCAACAACATACCTCTTATAAAATTTTCTGAAAGTTTTTAATCTTTAACATGTTTTAAAAATAATTACATAATTTTGTATTAATTAGATATTGGAAAAATATCATAAACACTCATCACTCATTTTTATTGATCTAGGTAGATAATCAAGTGATGCGTACAAAATGCTTTGTAAAGTAATTATCAACAAATAAACTAAATATTACAAAAAAAACTGTGTGTATAGTAAGTAGGTATGTACTGCATGCAGCTTTTTGACGTTTAAGATCATAGATTACAGATAATAACGAATTCGAAATTGTCTCGACCGCTAAAAAACACTCGAAGTAATTCGTGTGGCTTCCCTTCGAGAAAAGTAGAACTCGAGATTTCAGAATATCTCAATGTCATTAAAACTCAAATATTATTCGAATTCGAGATTTCTTGCGAGCTCGAGACTGTTTTGAAGGCATGAGAATTGCTGCCCTGGTGTTAAAATATGGGTGTATTCACACCGCAAGTACAATCCACAACCACAACACAATGAAAATCAACAGTTTTTCATTCATATTGGACCTCATTTTTCGTCAAATACAATCATGTGGTCGAGCACTCTTAACAGCTGGGGATCTCGCAAAAATAAACGAAAAGACAATCACATTTACCTACTTAGTCGAGATAGGATAAAAGACTATATTTTTGTAGTGATTGTTTCTGTTGTTGAGTAAGGTCGCCAGATCTTCACGGGGTGGGAAATGAGACTATAGAAGGTAGCGCGCGAGTGTCACGTCAGTGTTTAAAGCGAATATAGGCTACAGTGACTGCTTGTCTGCCAACCAAATAACTTATAAAACATTGCCATTTTGTAGTAACCGAATGCCATAGAAAAATGCTGGTCTTCACACAGTGCCTCTGCTTAACTACTTGTACATACTACTGGATTTTAACTTCCAAATTTTTTTTAGTCAAACTTATTCTACGGACAACTTTCCATTTGACATTCGAGTTGTGATCGAGAAACAGTGTTAAGAACATAATAGTTTCCCCGCTGGAACTTTTCAATCGCACGATAAGAGGCTTGCGGGAGTCTCCCGATATTTATTTACCACAGCGAGGAAACTTACTCGCCCTGTCGCCGACTGAATTTGTTCATTATTCAATTGTTCGTTCTTCAGTATTAAATGACTGCTGCTTTCCGACCGGTGCGTTGGGCAACTTTTTAATATTGTTTTGTTTCCGTTCTGTTTTTCTTCTCCGTGTTTATATCTTTACCTTCTTATTTTGCTAAGCAGTAACGTCGATTATAGTTTGTTTTCGACAATTAAGTGGAGTGATGAATGTCAAAAAGAAATTTTATTTAGGTCGGTGGAATAAGTTTTTCTCTTCGATACATCTCGGTCAGCTGTCATCGCAGCAATCATTCCTGTCTTTGCCATATCCTATCTCAACAATCTATCCATCTTCGGTCAAACTCTCCTTCTATATTTCACATTAATGTTCATCACCTTCTTTATCACATAATTGTCATCTCTTCTCATTACATGCCCATACTATGCTAGTCGTCTACCTTTCAATTTTTCACATGCACAATGGACACATGCATAATACCTACATACTGGGTGTAAAAGACATGAGCAGTCAAACGAAAACCACGTATTCTATACATCAAAATAAGACATATTTAAAAAAAAATATTGCTGGGAAATGATTTTTATTTTTTGGTGTTACAAAAAATTGCAAATTGTACCGCGCAATGTAAAGGGCTCAACTCGCACGCAACTCGCAAAACCGCGATAATTTTGCTTGACGGCGGCCCCGTTCGTTAGAGTCCGTGCGCATCGAGTGAGCTACATTGAACGCTAACGTTTTGAAGCCATTTTTTGTTATGAAATACTAAAAAAAATGATAATGTTTCTTTGGACAATAATTAAGAAATAACGTATAGAATACGTTTTCATAAAAAAATTAAAAAAAAATTTTGACTTTGACCTTCAATAAAATCGTAACTATCAATTTCCCAGGTATAGTCTAAAGGAAGAAAAATGTTATGACGGTGAGCAGAATACATGGTTCTCGTTTGACTGCTCATGTCTTTTACACCCTGTATAGTGATACCTTTCTCTCATAGTCATAAGCAGATATCACATCTTCCCACTTGATACTAGTATGATCCTTCATACCTATTTCTTTTACTTCATCGACTTTCATTTCATCACACACAGTCCTCACGCATGATAATCTTGAGTATTTTGATCTGGCTCAAAATCTTTCTTGTGATATTATTAAAATATTACTTCATACCTCTCATTATATAATATTCCAAACGATTGTTTTCACTTTGGATACCCTTAATAATTTCTTTGGGGAAATTGTCTTGTCTCAAGAATCGCGATTTATTTATTATTAAAAACAAGAAGAGCTAATTCTCGTATGTCAGGTGTTGAAACTGATGTTTCAAATACAATACGACGTAAATGAAACATAATTCGCTAATGTGAATCAGGAAATGTATAATGGAATTTTAAAATCGGTTGTATAACATTTATAGAATTGTTATTCCTTAGAAAACAATGTGACAATAGCGAAATTAGCTCTTCGTTTGAATGTGTTTAAGTCGTGACTCTTAACCTTTGTCAAAGTCACCTCAGAGTAAACAAAAACAAGTAAAATATAAATGAAACAGATTAAAGAATTAAGCTTCGCAGCCTACTCAATGATTCAGTAGGCCTAATTGCTTCTTCTGAATCTCGGATCATCCGTATAAAACCTTTCTCCTAAGCCCATGTTGGCTCCGTGCCGTGCTCGTCCCATTATCTGAAATATGTGAAATTATAACTTGGCAATTTTGGTATTTATTAGATAAGAATATGTTAAAGTTCTATTAGTGTATGGTTCAAAACAAGGTTTCAAAGAGAGAAGAGACAAATCACTAGAGATACTTAGAATTGCATTACAGGCCGAACTTCCACTCCACATCTTCCATTAAAAGAACATCCAATCTTATACTTAAAACGGATTATGCAGTGCGGCAATAATTCTATGCTTTTTTTGCGCATTTACTACAATAATGTGAGGCCAGCTAGTACCTCGGTATATAATAAATGCCTCGAAATAACGAAAATCAATTTCATTTCCCTTCATAATTACAGCAGACCAAACCAAATTGGAATTCAGTCTTGCCTGTATCACGATTCTCTAGCTAATTAGCGTTTACAATCACTAACACCCAATTATCATTAGCGGTCAACACAGTTATCTTATAGGTACCATCATATCAGACATCTAGACACAAGAGAATGTGGTCTAATTGAAATGGACAATAGATGTGATCTTGATTTTCCATCCCATGTTGCTTTAGCTATTAGAATATTATATATATCTGTAAGAAATATTTTATCACGTGACTAATTATCTAGATATACAGTATTTACCTAATGATTGCGGGTGAACGAAACATACATGATGAATTTTTCAAATGGGCCTTCAGGGCCAAGTCCTAAACTTTAAGGAATATCGAAAAGTGTTCAAAGGAGTCGCGAGCCCGATTTTGATGAAAACAAAAACTGCATCATTGGATTGATTGATAAAATAATGATCATCGCTTTGACTATCGCTTAACATTTTCCATTGGTTTCCCGTATATCGTCATTACTTCTCAGAAATCGATCCTTATTTACAACACATCGAATGGCGTAATAAAACTGGCTGTGTTTTTTTTTTTTCAAAATCGTTGGGTTCGATTGATTATTGATTTTTCAAAAATCCAATGATGCAGTTTTTGTTTTCATCAAAATCGGGCTTGCGACTCCTTTGAGCATTTTCGATATTCCTTATAGTTTAAGATTTGGCCCTGAAGGCCCACTTGAAAGATTCATTTTGTATAAGCTTTTTCATAGGGGTAGGAGGCAGAGATCACTTGTTTCCACTTGCTACGATCCTTACATATATAAAATCTATCCAAACTTTTTACTATATTAATTCACATACTCAGAAACACGGTGTATAGGAATTTACAATAACACAAACCTGATATCAACACCTGACTCTTATCGACTAAAATCGAAAACAACATTACATAAGGAATTGTGTGATTGTGGTCTTCTGTATGATGCAAAGTTTTTCCTAAGGCGCTCGAAATTTTCAACTGCTGACAAAAATGTTGACATACAAGAACCATACGTTTTCCTTTTCACTGCTGACTGCCTAACAAGAGCCAAATTATGATCCATATATCGTAGCATGAAACAATACCTACAAGTATACCTACATAACCAATGCATAAGGCTTAGTCATATTATTGTTGATGTTCTCTCAGCAACACTGAATAATAAAGCAACTCAGAACAGGCTTGCTACAACAATTATCAGCTTTGACATTAAAGTCGGCCGCAGTTCATAAGCCGCACCTGATTTTGCTATTAACTGGAGTGAATAATTTATTATAACACTAATAGCTCTTATAACGGAAAGCTACAACGCTACAACAGGTACCCAAAGCTCTGAGTGGGATTGTTTAAATTACGTAGGTATATATTCTGCGAAATGCTTAGCTAAGTAGTTTTTCGTAAAAATCTTTCACTAACTACGTCATTGCTATTTGCCTACTTCCAATTTTATTTGGGCTTGGCATACCTGAGGCTAGGCCTCAGAGTTACTCTGAGACCAGTCGATTTCGTCGAACGTCTAACGAAAATAATAATAGTCTATGAAACTGACGTTTTAGAAAGAAAGCTTTATGGCGACTGTCGTGTCAAATAGTTAAAAATTAGCCCCCCATCCACTAGCGTTTATTTCGAATGATTTGTCCTCATAGATGAACTATAGAGAAACATCGTAGGGATAAATAAAACCGTTGACGCCACTAACTAAATGTCATCTCTTCATGTTTTTCCTGCGTCTTTATCATTCCGCGCCAGTCCGAGAAGAAACACAATCCTTTTGTCACCATACACACGAACTGATACTTTCCTGCAATTTTTTGTTTGCTCGTTAAACAAAAGAATTGCGCGCCAGTGGATGGTTAATATCCTGTTGTTTTATAAAGATTGTGTCCTGTTAAGGGAATACTGGTCATTTTGTGTTAGCTTTATGGAATACTTTCATTTTAAAATCAACATGTGCACCCGTGAGCAAAATATTGCTATTTCTATGAGTTTATTGATTACGAATACATAATTAAAAGTAAAAGAAGGCAGAGTTTCGATAAAACGGGAAATATGTATAGCGAATTGCTTGTTAAATAATAGTATGCACCTACCTACATTTAAAAAAATCACCAAAGCCAATGTTTTTAAATTATCTACTCAAGTAATTTTAAAAAGTCGAAAGATTCACGGACCTATAGTATAACGTGGGTGAGCCATTTTTGTTTGTGTAAATATACATGCACATTATTTAAGTGTGCTATATAATAGCTCACTCACGATCGTGAGTTAAAAATATTGTATGATTTCTGTCTTTAAATCATACGTGCAAAAAAATACGATATAATCGTAAATCTGACAATACCGCCGAGCGATAACAGCGAAATGACATGAGAACAAAACCGACATCCAAAACCGACAGAAAACAAAAAGCCACTGGACCAGTGGCTCCCGGATTTTCGTCGCTGATATTCGCTACCACAGATTTAATGCTACAAGGAGATAAGCCGAGCCGGCATTTAACTTGTGACAAGTGTATGCTCAGTGCGCATACATTGCCGCCAGTTCGCCGTCCGATAATGTCGAGTGAATAAGTATGTATGTCAGAAAGAAATATCCGTTTTTCTTTCAAAATGCCATCCTGTTCCACTGTAACATGCAATCATTGCAGTGAATCAGTTATTTATCAAGTAATGTAACCGAAAAACTTAGATTTATATTTAAAAAACAATATTTAAACATATAGTCCGACTTTTATTCATAAAACCACAATCGCTTTAAATTATAGGTTCTTACAAATTGTATTATATTGCGGCTGTGCTTAACTTTCATTGCTTCGCAGTTGTTCGCAGTCCTTAATACGCGCGCAATCAATAGTGTGTGTATATTACGACAGTGTGTATACTACGAGCTCATGCTCAACTAGAACCATTTTTTGTACTACGGCCGCTGATCGCGTCACTCGGACACGGCTCGGACTTCCTATGAACTCAGCGATTTGACCGATCACCTTTACGGCTGTGCTTAACTTTCATTGCTTCGCAGTCCTTATGATGCGCGCAATGAATAGTGTATATTACGGCATGCTCAACTAGAATCATGTTATGTAGTACGGAGGCTGATCGCGACACTCGGTCTTCATATGAACTCGGCGATTCGACCGATCTCCTTAGATAGATATATCTGTGTTCGCTACCGACGGCGGTAGCGAATATCAGCGATGACAAACAGATCGGTATGCCGTATTCTCTCTTATAATGGTTTCTATCTGTATTTGCTTAGCAGACTTCATTTAAATAAATAAATATAATTTTATTTCAAGTTCATTTTAATGCGGTTGTGTTTACGAACTTAGTAACTTATCCACCTACTGTTTATATCGATGACGGAAGTGTGACTCTACCCGATAATAGGTCTTCCCTACTCATGAATAATCTAAGTAATTTATGATTTGCATAATTCGATCAAGTCGAAGTCCTTACACAATTAACGCCAGGTAAATTAAATATACCCCTATTTACATCGATAATGGCTTAGAAAGAGTAATATTGAACTCTTTTAAATTGTACATTTGAAACAGATACGTAGGAAAAAAAATATTGTAATACATATTAGAATTGATTGTACTTATGTGAACTTTCGCAGTTTCCATTATGCAATATTAATATATTGGCATGATTTCCTCCTGTTTATGTGATGGTACCTACATGTGACCGCGAAATTTTGTTCTCTTTCAACTGTCTTATGCAAGTCTAGCTGAATCGAGTGATTTTTCTATAGTTTCTAATTAGTGACGCACAGAAAATTACTAAATTCATTAAAAGCAAAATAAATACACAAACTTAAAAGTCCTCAAAGTATACTCATATTGTGAGTGTATGTCACAGAACATAGATATAAGAGGTATCTATGTTCTGTGGTGTATGTAGTCATTTGGGTGATATCGACATCATTTAAATTTCTACTATCCATAGCGTTAACTAAGTTAACTTAGTTTTGATTTTGATCGTCCGCTTTTGCTGTTGGCTGCCTAATAAGAAACGATAGAAAAATCGCAATTTCAGTATTTTTTTAATCATACAGCTTTCTGCGCAATTTCCTTAAATATTCTTCTACAAAGTATTAGAGAACTTAAGAAAAAAGATGAATCAAATGGGTAAAGTTATGCCATGACTAAGGGAAACGCAATGATATTATTAAATACAATATCATTGGGGAAACGGGGATTCATTTTTATTATACTTAAATATAATACATTGTATATAAATATTGACATGTAGCTAGTAGAAAAATAACCTAAAATCAATGATATCATATATAGTTTATAATATCTTTGCCTAAAATCAAAAAGTTAAATAGAAATGTAATGTTGAAATTTTGTACACGTATTTTCAGGGGTACAAAAAAGGACAGAGTATTCCTTTCATCCAGAAATTGGATTTCGGAGGTATATTTAAAACTGTTTTACAAAATCTACGATGCCGCGGGCAAATATCGTCCAAATATAAAAGAGTGGATACAAAGAGACATATGAAATTCTGACAGCATATCTAAAATCAATTGGAGTTATTTAACTAATATATAGTATGGACTTCAACGTTGAATGGAAAACTACGGTGCCGTTGCCAACAAAGGATTTTTGCTAAATTAAAATGCTTTATACTGTTACAAAACATAGCAACAGTGGATGTGAAATAAAAGGATTTTCCTGTGAGTATATGGAGGCATACCGGTTTGTCGAAAAATCACTATACCTTTTTATCATTGATCAAACACGGACGGTCATATATAACACAACGCCAATTTTGTGCCTTTTTGTTTACAATTATTTGCAATCGTAATGATAATTCTATTAATTTTGTGTGTCACTAAACTCATATTTTTTTCTTTTTAATTAGGTACTGATAAATATAATC
The DNA here is from genome assembly GCA_955850985.1 of Elophila nymphaeata. Lineage (NCBI taxonomy): Eukaryota > Metazoa > Arthropoda > Insecta > Lepidoptera > Crambidae > Elophila > Elophila nymphaeata. The sequence goes on from OY039073.1 coordinate 9,033,843, forward strand.
GTATAAATCGTATTAATTACCTTTGAAACTTGGACTGATACTAATTTTGATACTACTACTTAACAATAAGCATGATAATACCACAAATTTATAGGAAAGTTCTAGTGATCAATGTTCTGAAAACTGTCTTCTACCAGGTAAAGGCAAAATTCGGCATAGTCAAGGCAAAAGGACAGATCTTGCATATTACTTTTAATTGTTATCCACAACTCTGGGTTAGGCTCTACCCTTAGACGGATTCTTTGTCTAAGGCTCTACCACAGCACTCGATAGCAAATCTGTAAAATAATTGTCATTTGTAAATGAAGGCAGATCGTAAAATGAATTACGTTTACTGGAATTTAGTTACATAATCTATGCTATTATATAAAGCTGAAGAGTTTGTTTCGTTAAACGCGCTAATCTCAGGAACTTTTGATTCAAATTGAAAAAATCTTTTTGTTTTGGATAGTACATTTTTATAATAGGTAACCGATATTAACGCGAGCGAAACCGCGGGCGGCCAGTAAGTCGGTAGATAAGAAGTTAATTTAAAAAGAAATGCAATGTCACTTACTAATATAAGACATATTATCTTCTAATACTGCCGCTTAGTTTTAACGGGAACGTCACGCCGACTAGAAATCCCAAAGTTCTTTGAAGATTACAGGCTGTGGACACTCTTAGGTGATGCTTAAAACGCGATCTGCGTGCAATAGCCGTTAAAAAAACTATGGGCGTAAAGGTAAGGAAAAAGTACTCCTATATCTGGAGTTTATTAAATGATTCTTCATAATCATCTGATCACAGCCTTTACACAGCTCTCAATACTCTAACCACACTCATATTTTTATATAATATGAGCGCAGATTGTTTGTTAGTGAACAAAACAAAAGCATAACTGTGGTTTGAATTTCGAACAGAGTCCATTTTAATTTTGGCAAATCAACGAAGTGAGCGTTGGCGGGGCATGTCGGTATTTACCGGGGGCAAATAGACCGGCTGCCCACCCGGGTATTGTTAGAAATATGCCGATTGTTTGCTGCAAAGAGTTCATTCTATCGAATTGGCTACAATAACTCGGGGCCTTAATTATGAACACGTTTTGGATGTAATGCTTTGATTGGGCCACAGTGCTGATTTGAATTTTGGACAGAATTGATTTCGCCGCGGAGTTCTACATTGATTGATTCTGTTCTGGTGATGAAATAAATATTATACTACTAGAAAGATATTGGTGTGTCTCATCTGACAGTAGTTGATACAGTGGGACAAAGGTAACAGAATGTTCTTAAGCCCAGTAACTACTTTAACAGTTTCCGCTTATTAATCTGCATTGTATCCACATAGTTTTTTTTAGTATACGACTCTCATTTCTCGTCTCCTTTTCTCTCTCTTCATGTTTATCTTTATGTTGAAAGACCTGTGGCACAAGCTAGTGACACTACTAGGACAGAGTTACCAGTAATAGAATACTGTTTGTGTCCAAGAAAAGATGGTGATGGTGGAAAATAGTCGACCGTGACCAGCGACTAAAGGTTTCCCGACATCTACTGTTAGCTTTCTTATTGAAAGGTTCATGTTAAATTTGTTTTTACTATAAAACGACTACGGACAGAAACAGAAATTCGGTATATGGACCGCAATGTGTGGTAAGTGGCCACCAATAGCTATTATAGTCATCTGAAATAGTGGGTTGTTAATTCATCGACTGAGTGACATCTTGGCCCTATACCGTTAATACACCACCCTCGAATTTACCACGGAAAATTTGCTTAAAAATGAGAGCGTAGTATGGGTACATTAAAATAATTATCGACTTTAGAAAAGGATCTTTAGCAACAGAGATGTTGCTAGGTTGTATAGACCTTGGGGTCCACGTCCGGAAGCCTCCTCGAGGCGGACCCTGGTAACGTGGTGGGGAAACTTTCACGGGTGTGTGGCTTTTAATGTCAAGTATGTCTTCTTGGCATATGAAGTCACATGCCATTGTCGAGTTATTTTAAAAAGGTTATATAGACCTTAAAGCACGACTTGAACCCATGTGGACGTCGACATCAAGCGGCGGGTGATAAGGGTCAATACGTACAAGTTCGCCACTCTCCATAAGATAACATCTAGCTTAGTAAATACTTACGAGGTTTAGTATTAGTATGGGGTCAGGATGTCACTCAGTCGCTCAATCGGATATCAGTATAGAAAGCGACTTTAATAAGATGACCACTTACCTACAAGCGGGTTACAGCCATTACTTGCCTTGCACAAATGGCAACAAAATTACACGACTTGTCCAAAAATTTTGATGTTAAAACCGGCTATATAAATTTAATAACTCCATCTGAGTTCATAAACAAACCCCTTTGGAAAGTTTTAATTAAAATAGCACTATTAGAAACTGCACAATGGAACATGTTATTCTAAGTAAGTACATATTTCAATTACTACAAGTTTACTTTTGAAACGTAAGTTAAATTCTCAAAGCATTTTGTTGAGGTGGGCTGCCCGGGGGTATACTGGCGGTAAACTAAACTATAGCTAGGCCGACGATCTGAACATTTCGGATGAAATAATAACAGGGCCCGACTGCCCTGTACAAATAGGTTATTATCTTGAACTAACACATAGAATACGATGATGTTCGATGAACTTTTTGGAGTTTACTCCTTAAGAATCGATTTGCATAGGAGCCCGGTATGAGAAAAATGTGAGGAGTAAAATCTATCGATGAATGACCTCGTTACGTTTTTGAAGGTCAAAGTCATAATTGGTGCGCATCCTATGTCGCGCAACTTTCTAATTGTCAAAACACGGATGACAGCAAGTGCGCCATCTCACCTGTCTCGGAGAAAACTCCAGTCGTGCGTCGGAGCTGACACACACAATATTTTATGTTTTTACAAGTTCTAAGATTCACTTTTGATGTAGGGCACAACGGACATAGTCTCTCGAATTTGGAGCAGACTGGAGTAGTACTTCCACATTGCAGAAGTTCAAAGGAAAATAGCCCTACAGTTTAGTGGTGTTGTGTTTCTGTTGCTGAGTAAGGTCGCAAGAGCTCCACGGGGTAGGGCAGGAGACTGGGGTCCACATCCGGAAGCCTCCTCGTGGCGGACCCTGGTAACGTGGAAACTTTCTCAGCGGGAGTGTGGCTTTTGATGTCAAGTGTGTCGCCTTGGCATTCGAAGTCACAGTCAAGTTGTTTTGGCCTTTTTCAGGGCCACGACCGCGCCCGAAGTCCCCCGGGTGCGGTCCGATGGCTGCTCCCGGTGTCCTCGTCAGGAGGACGCGCTAGGTTGAGCAGCCGTCGGTGAGGAGACGGCCTATAAGGCCGGCGTCTGCCAGCGGCCCACAGGGGCTGGCGTCAGTCGGTAGCCCCTGTGGGCTGCTGGCCACCAGTTGGTGCACAATGAGTGCCTACACGGGCAGCGGTGGGACGGTCTCGGTGTAGTTGCGCTCACGTGCGCAGATCCCGAGCTGTCCCGTAATAGCGTACTGAAGGGCCGGGGAGGATGTTTAGAGGATATGGAGGGAACGCCTTCACCTCGAGTCCCACATATCCCCTGCGGTTGGCACCACCCCGCAGGGACGATGCGTAAGTGCATTTGACCTCCCCGTCAACAAAAAAAAGGAGACTAGGGACGGCAGCGCACGAGTGTCACGTAAGTGTTGCAATCGTCTATAAGCTACGATGGCTGACTACCACCAGGTAGGCCATATTATGCTTGTTACTCCTACTAGGTATTCCTACAATGGATCGCCAAGAAAGCGAGCACGTTACAAGAAGCAAAAATTTTAAGGAATAATTTTATTTTTGCGTTTACAAACGCGTAAATATAATACTAGAAAAATGCACTGATAAAAATCGACTTGCCTCAGGCGGGACTCGAACCCGCACCTTCCACAATCCGGGTGGATTTTAAAAATTTTAAAATAAATAATACTAGTTCATATATTTTGGAAGTTAAGAGAAGTCCTTCTTCCTGGCTTCCTCATGACTGAGGGTCGTGACCTGTTGAGGTCGTCATTTTGTGTACCAAGGCTCTCCACTCCACACGGTCTTCCGCCTTCCGAATCGACGTCTGTAGAGTTCCCTGGCAGGCATCCTTCACTGCATCGGTCCTCCGGGTCGGTGATCTTCCACGACACCTTTTTCCTTCCACGTGGCCAACCACAATAAGCTTTTCCAAGAGAAGTCCAGTAGTAAGTAAACATAAGAAATCAGTACAATTGCATTAATTATATAGAATTTTATTTTGTAACTTACAATTACAAGCTTTTAATACTCCTATCTTATGTCTATATAAGCAATGTAGTCTATAACCGTTTAAAATTGTTTAATTCTAACAATATTTAGTATGCGGCACCACTGTCAATACCACTAAACCAGATTTCAAATTATCTCTGTGTGTATTATTTGTCAATACCGCAAAACCATAATTATTATAGAGGACATGTTAGCTATACAATGAGTAGGTACACATATAAAGATTAAAGTTCAGTTTTTTTTACTGCTGAGGGATATAATTTAATAGTGACTTACGTCTATTATAGACTTGTACAATTTATAAAAATATTTTATTAAAACTTTATTTTTATAATTAAGCTCTTTTTTATCTTACGAAAAAACACAGATAGTCAACTGCTAACAAGCCTTCGCACAAAATACATGCCCACTGATGGATGGTTTTTCATTTATAATAAAAAGGTAGAAATTGTAAAATAGACATAATTTTTTTTATTGATTACCTACAATAAATATTAAAGACAATTGCGCTTGAAAATATAAAATCATAACAATGAGTCTTCAACTCATCATATATTAATTAATTACCTATACCTATATTAAATACTAAAACAGCTACTTATTCTACAATACCCAAATATTTAATGCGTACCACAGTGAATAATGAGGTAAAGCCTAAATAAGCAGAATTTGAAATGAAATCCAAACGGCAAACACAGGCAGAACAAACAATAGAGAGAAAGAGACAGACCTACACCAGGTAGGCAAACAGGGAAATTATTTCATAATTCAGTTGAATTTAAATCTTGTAGATTTACCTTAAAAAGAGATGGAAGATATACTTACATGTCTAATTCCACAAAGTTTATAATTTTATATTCACTGTTTATAATATTGAAGAAGTTTTGATAACGTCATAGCATTATAGTATCTATGTAGGTATATAGTATTTTGAGACTGTGTTAGTAAGTATGTGGTAGGTAAGGTGCCCGCTTATCATGCCATATTCTAAACGACCTGCATGTTTTTGCTTTGTTCAAGTGCATATTATTGAAATCGTCAGGAAAACAACAGATATGAAGCATGCGCTTTTTAATGTTTTGACAATAAATGAGAATTTGTTCTATTACAAAATGGTAATTTTGTTCCATCGTAGAGTTATTTTAACCATTTGGAAACATTGGGTCACAGAGAAAATTGGGGACCGAGCGGGATCGGATTGCTAGAGATTTGCTACTTCTTGCCCAACTACTAAAAGTAATTTTATCTACACTCATGTCATAATATTCGAATTACGATATCAAAGGTGAACATAAAATGACATACTTTTTAATACAGATAATCAAAATTAAAATTAAAAAAAAACAACCTGTAACATAATGACCATTATAACACCGGTTCGACTCATTATGATACAGTTATTATTCTTAAATACTCGGGAAGGCAAAGGGATCTAACCCATACAAAAAATTTGACTCCTAATAATTTGCAAAAAGCCACAACAAATAGTTTGTTGCCAGAAAAATAAAAAATTAATAATTTTACAGAAAGGGAACAAACAAACAAAGGTTAATTAGGATTTAAAATAATTAAATGGAAAATTGACGAGCCCCCTCATGTTATTGTTTTTAGTGTGTAATTATTCTATGGCTCGATTGGTCGCGTTAAGAAATCCCTCTTATTGGTTCGCTGCATAACGCGTCACGGCGGCGGGCGGGCGGAGCGCTTCTGATTAGACAGTTCTGGCGGAGCGCTTGGTGATTAGTAAAAAATAAACAAATCTGTGTTTCCAATACGGTGTGAACAAGCATATTCAAATAGAAAATGAGAAAAAAGCACTTGTTTTGGAAAACGTAATATCTGTCTTTTCTGTTGTTTTATTTGAATTTATGTATGAGTGTAGATAAAGTAGTGTATGCAACTGCATATAACACGGGTATTAAAACACTCGTTACTATTATGAAACTCGCTGCGCTCGTTTCATAAACTCACACTCGTGTTTTAATACCCTTCATTATATGACAGTTGCATAAACTACTATTATTAATTATTTATGTGAAAACTAAACACCTAGTCAAATAAAAGCTTAATCAAAGTAATCTAACTTTTAGTTCTCTTGTTCGTTTAATTCTGAACGCATTATCTTGACAAGAACAGTTGAGACGAAAGCCATGCACTTCCATTCAAGTGTATACCACAACATATACAAGAAGCGCAAGCGCCCTATACTCCGCTAAATGTATACATGTAATGACGCAGTAGTCCAATAGTCAAAGAACACATTCCAAAGGTCAGAGTTCCAAACACAAATCGTAGCTTTTGGACAACTTGAAACCAAAAAACCAATCCATCACTTCCATTCAGCCGAATCACTGAACATATGAAACGACCCGTAAGCACAAAACAAGTTACAGCAATCTACATAGTTCTCAGTTGATTCCGACGGCATCAACTATTTATATACGGGTGCACAGAATTACTTTGTTGTATTATTTCCAGGCGAGTGCTGACGAGTACGGCGACCCTTACATTGAATTATTAAAATTAAACCGTTCTACAGGAGTTTCAAAGTCGTTCGTCTGCCGCAAGAAAGTTGCGAATTTCATCACAAAGGACAAAGGATCTACACCTGGGGCCATTTGCTCACCGCGCGTATTTGTTCGCACCTAATTAAACATGAACCGGGGTTGGTATTGTGTAGCTGCTAATGACATGGTAGCCACTAACCCACTTCTACATTCGACTTACAACAGGGCTTTGGATATTTTTCAACTGTGATAATAATCATTTTGTTGAAAAGGAGATTTTTTTCGCGCCAGTTGCCATTTCTTTAGATGCAAAAATCTAAATATAAGTGGGCCTTTAGGGCCAAATCCTAAACTATAAGGAATATCGAAAAATGCTCCAAGGAGTCGCGAGCACGATTTTGTTGAAAACAAAAAATGCACATTGGATTTTTGAAAGAAATAATGATCATGGCTTTGATTTTCGCTTCAACCAAGGTGGAACAAGAAATATTTTATTAAAATTTAACATTTTCCATTAGTTTCTCGTATATGGTTGATTCCTGAGAAAAGTGTTCTGATCGTCAAATCCGTGGCAGTTTTTTTTTCTCATCACAGGTGCTAACTAAAATTACAACTGAATAAACAATCAAAAAAGTAATATATCTATCCATGAGGCACACATTCAAAGTTTATAGAACGTCTTGAAAAAAATAATGAAATTTTTGGAGCCATGGATCTGATTATAGAATCCACGGATTTGATTGAAGTGTAAACAATACTAAAATGGATAGAATAAAGTAAAAACAATATATGTAAAAGGTTTATAGTCTCTTTATTTTAACATTAATTGGAATTATTTTTCAGTCTTTCACGTGTCTCTCTCTCTCTCTCTGTCTATCCTTAGCTTATACATTCTTAAGTTTTATGATCTCTCTTAACTACAATCCTTCTCGTTCTCTAACTTACTTCTTATGTTCACTTCTTAAATATGTTTATTTAAGTTTTATAATCAGAAACAAGGAAAATATGTCCAGCTACTTCTCGCGACCTTCGTCTCGTGGTATGCCACCGCTACTAGAGGGTCTTTGAGTCATCTTGACCGATCTTATGAGGCCTATTGTAACTAACCACGCTTCAGTTCCGTAGGCCATTGTAAAGCCCCCGGTAAACCTAATATTCAACAACTTAATTGTAGAGCTTCCAACCTTTACAGGAGTGCCTAAGTACGAATGATTTTTGTTTTATCAATGCTCATTTTACTTCTGCAAAGTGAAAGATTGCATTTACTTGCCATTTATGTTGATGGGAAGTCATCTCCAGGCAAGAAGCTTAAACACGTCCTCTAAACTAACTCTGAATAGTTTTGGATAGCATCGCTCTACCTTACACCTCGCTTTAGCCGTATTGGCTTCGAGTACTGGTCATGGAAGTGGACTGACACAGTGGCGTTTTATTACAGTGCCTACAACACTTTGGTGTCATCATTAACATCATTTCAGCCGAGAGACGCCCGCTGTTGGACAAAGGCCTCTCCAAGGTTCTCCATACCGGTCGGTCCTGCGCTGCACGCATCCAGCGGATTCCCGCGGCATTCACCAGATCGACCTTGTGGGTCCACCTTCTGGGGGGCTTACCAACGCTGCGTTTCCCGGTATGTGGCTGCCATTCGAGGACTTTCCCGCCCCTAGCTGCTGCCAGTCCTCCTCGCAATGTGTCCTGCCCACTGCCACTTAAGGTTCATAATTCTTTGACCTTGGTTTTCCTGCGGATCTCATCATTACTGATGTTATCACGAAGAGAAACTCCGAGAATAGCCCTCTCCATTGCCTTTTGGGTGACCTTGAGCCTTCTTGTGAGGCCCATTGTAATCGGCTACGTTTCGGTTCCTAGGTCATCACTGGCAACACACACAAATTAAAGACTTTCGTCTTGAGACACTGCTGTGGATGAGCCGAGAATATGCCGCGTAGTTTCCGGACGCTGCCTAGCCTAGTTGGGTTCGTCGCTTGACCTCTTTCTGGAAGTTGGACTTACTCAGTTGGACTGTTTGTCCTAGGTAAACATAATGGTCGACAACTTCCAGTGCAGAGCTTCTAACCTTTACAGGAGTGGGTGTGATAATAAGGCATAATTTTCGTCTTAAACCGTATTCATTTTAAGACCCCCTTGTTGGGAGACCCTACAGAGATCGTCGAGCATTGTGCCCAGGTCTTCCCAGGTCTCAGCCATAACTACGATATCATTGGCAAAGCGAACGTGAACCATGTACTCGTCATTTATGATGCCAAGTGCTCTCCAGTCCAAAAGCTTGAACGCGTCCTCCAACGCAGCTGTGAACAGTTTCGGCGATATAATATCACCCTGTCTCACGCCTCACTGGAGCTATATCGTTTTTGAGTTCTGGTCCTGAAGGCGGACCGACATAGTGGCGTTTTCTTACAGTGACCGCAACACTTGGATGTATCGATAATCTATGTGGCACCTCTGGAGTGACTGGAGTACGGCCCAGGTCTCGACAGAATCGAAGGTTTTTCTCATAGTCCACAAATGCTAAGCATAGTGGCAGATTATATTCTTCGGTCTTCTGTATTACCTGTCTCAGCGTATGTATGTTATCTATGGTACTGAAGTCTTTTCGGAATCTGGCTTGTTAAGGAGACTGGAAGTCGTCAAACCTGCGCGCAAAATGATTCGTTATATATGTATAACCCTCAAAAACAGCTTATAAACATGACTCAGGAGCGTATATATAATATAATAGTAATAGTTCTTCAATTGGGCACTATCGCCCTTTTGAAAGAAGAGTCACACCACGCCGCCGTGCCATGCATTTGGCGTTCACTTGGATGTACCGATAGTCTATTTGGCACCTCTGGAGTGACTAGAGCATGGCCCAAATCTTGACACAATTGAAGGTTTTCTTATATTCCACAAACGGTCAGCAAATGGCAGATTGTATTCTTTGGGTATTCTGTATACCTTGCCGCAGCGTATGCATGCGGTCTATGGTACTACTACCTTTAAGGAATCCGATTTGTTCAGTAGGCTGGAAGTTGTCAACCCTGTATGCGAGACGGTCTATATATATCTCGAAACACGGAGTACTCTTTGTCTCGAAATCTAGCGTGATTTGTCAACAAATTAAGTCAAAACAACCTGTGTTGCTGCCAGCAGTCCTCCTAAGGTGAGAACCAGACCAAGAACGGGTTGTTTGTAAGGCGTCTAATACAATGCTTGTCGCCACTCCAGCATTCATCAGCTCTAACGGTTGTCGGTTCTCCGGCAGACATGTACAGCCTATTGCCACTTGAGCGTACTAATTCTTAGGGCTATATAGCAGGGAAGAAGTAAAGATATGTCTAAGCTTTCCAAATGCTGATGCAGCAGAACTGGATCGTCCTACTGGCTTCTACCCAACTGGACTATGTGTCCCAGATGTATTCCTAAACAACTTTGAGGACCAAATTTCCACTTACAGAGACTCTAGGATAACTAACTTGTGCATTGAACATGACTTTCGTCTTATCCAAATTCCTCGCAACACGTCGAGTGGCATCATTAAGGTTTTTCAGCTTTTCAGAACTCTTAAGAAGCGTTGTCTCTTTTTTTATGGAACATTATCACCTTATATTCTTGTTCCATGCCTGTGGGATAATACACATAATAAAAGAACAGCGTCAAACAACTTTTAGAATGCCTTGTGGACTGGTGTTGATGACGCAACATCAGATCCATGGGAAAATATCCATAGATTTGAGACCATGGATCTGATTTTGACCATGGATCTGATCGTGACAATTTTGTTTTTGATTAACTACTCAAAAACTTGCAATAATATCGGAGATATTTTTACCTCATAGTCAACTCAGATGGCAAGGAAATCATATTCTAGAAACAGTTTTAACCATAGGTTCACCTTTCTATTTTTTAATCGACCCACAGATCTTACCTACCCAGGTGTACCAAAATTAAAGTTAAAATAAGAACTGACCTGTAAAGTTATGCTTGTACTCGAATGACACAACTCCTCTATCAAAAGTTCAGGACACAGCTAGAGACCCTCGACAACCAATGACTGAAGGTTTATCTCATATTTACACCACTGAAATACTCCCATCTTGTCGTGGGGTGCGATTTAAGCCCGCCGCGTGACAAATCTTTACAACGGCTCAACTTCCCTAAATTGATAGGTTTTTAAACAAAATTTTATATAAGAATAGAGGCATTTCTGTATTTTTTAATGATATATAAATTATGGTAATATCCCATATAGTTAAAATAATATTAACGATAATATTGCAAGGGAGACGTGTGTGACACGTCGAAAATCGGTAAAATATCCCCGTTTTCAGGTTTCAAATGTGATTTTATTTTATTAAAACAAATATTAAGCAGTTTTATTTATGATGCCTCAAGAGAGGAGTAGTTCTTCTAGGTTTTGACAATTATTTAAATATAATAATCTAAATAATATTGATTATATTGGCCTGTGACACGAAAAATTAAGCGCCCCAGGAACCACCCATATCATTGCTTCCCAGAAATCGATCCTTTTAACAACACTATCCAATGGTGTAATAATTCATTGGGTTTAAAATCATTGGGTTCGGTTCCTGGCTAGGATTATGATTTTTCAAAAATCCAATGATGCAGTTTTTATAGTTTAGGATTTGGCCCTGAAAGCCCACTTGAAAAATTAACCTTGTATTTTAAAGATAAATTTCCACATATCAGGACTAAGGAGGACGATGGCACCGTGGTCGTGCGTTCTTTGTAACGATCACGAAAGTTAAGCTACCAAGGGCGCGGTCGGAACTTGGATTGAAATTTTTGAAATTGATTTTCCTGCGTTCGTTAGTGGTTCCGGGTTCTGTAGAAAGATAGCAGTCATAATCTAATGCCAAATCCTTAAGCAGTATTATCGATATCAAGACATGCACCGACACCAAATAAATTGGAAGCAGGGTAGGGAAAGATGTCCCAGGTATTGTAATCGTTTTGGCAGGTTGCAAAAACTGAAGTCTGAAAAAGGCTTCCGTCTAATGTGAATCTATTGCCAGAAGAATATAATGTTTTAGAACATTATTGTGTCTCGACAGTTATTGATAATGGTTTCAAAATGGTTGAAATGAAATAAAAAAGCTCTTTATTTAAATGGACTTTGCTAAGTACTTTTAAATCGTCAAAAGCCCTACCACCATTTCGAGACGAAATAATTATTTTACTTAAATAATTATTAATATGCTGAGATGGCGAAGAAATGGCGAAAGAAACTTCATAGCTTACAATTTCGTAATGTCGTTTAAATATGTCAATTTCGATTAAATAGGCATTATTATGGATAACTCAAAAACTACTCGCCAGATGTCGATCGAATCGTCAGTTTCCAAACGTTAAAAGGATCTCAAAGTCAGTAGGTACACTCAGGTACACTCAGTAAAGTGTGATGCGGTAACACATACAGTCGAATTGAGAACTTCCTCCTTTTTTTGAAGACGGTAAAAAAAGACGATATCAGTGAGTTTAATTTAATTAAGATACCTAGACAAACTCAGTGTCATAAAAAGTCCACAACTTAGACTAAATTGGCACAGTATAAAAAAATCACCGCCGCGAAACGAAGTCAACAAATTGGTTTCGCTCTTCTAATTTTGGCATCAATTTAGTCGAAGGTAACTAATATTTGGCGTATCGGTGCTGATTGCAAACGTTCGGAGCAGATAAACACACAGTCGGTGGAAATGCAAATGTTTGTCGATTGCTCTCATTACGGGATGAGGTCGCCAATATGAATTGTAACTGCTAGCCATTTGACTAGAATCATTTGCGGATATGTGATTGGCTGCGCCGGTTTCGTTGGCGGAATATATCTTAAAATTTTATTTTACACTTTGGTTGGGTATTGTTGTGAAAAATTATCTCCTTCTTTATCTGTCTAATTGAGGATCATACCTACAACTCTAATGACTATTTGCAGAATTATAATAACTTGGTGTGCAATTTTTTTAATAATAGTTTTCATAAATATTATGACTAAACAATACTCCTCGTCTTATTCTTGATATGTAAGCTAAGGTAATAGAATAATGAAAAATCCAAATGTACACTATATAGTGTAAGTGCCACTTAGGTAATATGGTAATATTTATATGTTCTGTGGGAATATGTCGTATGCTAGATAACGTTGAACAAGAATATAATAAATAGTTTAATAAATTTAAAAAAACTGTAAAATCTAAATTGTATAAAAAAGCTTATTACAAGTTAAATGATTATTTAAATGATCCAAATGCGTGGGAGTAAAATCTGCCCAAAATTTACGCATTTAAAATTGTAATTTATTCATTCATATTGATATATCTATGGACATGTAATGATGCTTTGAAATCATTACGAAATTGTAAGTTGCGGAGTTTCTTTCGCCATTTCTTCTCCGTCTCAGCATACTAATAATTATTTAAGAAAAATAATTATTTCGTCGAAATGGTGGTAGGGCTTTTGACGATTTAAAAGTACTTAGCAAAGTCCATTTAAATAAAGAGCTTTTTCATTTCATTTTCATTTCATTTCATTTCAAGACTTGAAATTTTCCAAAGCTTACTCCGGCTGGACCATTACCTATACGAGTATGCTCTTTGTACTCGAGGCGACTCTTTGTATCGTTTTATTACATGTTTGTCTAAGATCTTTAATTGTCTAAGATCATTAAGTAATTTACTATACCTATACTTCTTAATAGCCTTTATAATTCGACCCACTGCTGGGACACAAGGCTTCTCCTTGTCATCGAAGGAGGTTTAGGCAGTAGCCTAACCACCACGCTTGCCGCGTAATTTGCAGACGGAGTATAAGGTGATCAATACCCCTTTGCTGATACATTAGTCGCCTTCTACGATACCCATTGGAGGGTGTGGGGTGATGCTATTCTACTCTGCCGGCATCACGTGAGATATTTGCATGTATTTATCTTACAGCTAAGAGAGAATACGTTCTCCCACTTTTCTACCTGCAACAATACAAATTATAGACAGTAATTATTTTAATAACTGATTGAATAGGGAACTTCCTACATCTTTGTGAACGATTCGTAGAACAATGGATTCTATCCACCAAGGAATTGTTCTCCTTAGTTTACTGTCTGAACAATACGCCTAGTATTGGTTATATGGTTTAATATCACTATTGTCACAATTATTGTGTTCTACCCTTGTTCCCGGCTAACACAATCATCAATAACAAAGGTACTATTTCATTATACTGTTGGTTTTAGTCAAATAGCTTGGTTCTGTGGTCAGATTATGACCATGTTGTTTGCAACAACATTGTTAATCGATTTCTGTTTCTCTCTATAACTAAAACATACACAAGGCCGAAGTCAAATAACCCTACATTTTCTAGTGTCGTTTTTCTGTCAAGTAATAAGTTTCCCACTCCTGAACGTAGATGCTCTATATCTGTTTAAATACTTATTAATTTGATTAAGTAAAAATGCGTTTCCAACATTGTCTTATTTTTTTAACGGACCTAATAGAATTTTTTTATTTTTTTACCCAGTCATATTTTTTTTTTTTTTTTTTTTTTTTTTATAAAAAGATCAAGCAAATGACTCTATTCCACCTGATGGTAAGCAGAAGTAGAGTCCAAATGCGAAGAAAGCTAGCGCGAGAGATAAACTGCCGCGCTAGCCACCCACGCCTTGCTGACCTGCAAGGTGCTTCTTCACGCCTCTTTTGAATGACCCAGGATTATAGGAAGGAGGGAACACGTGTGCTGGCAGTGAATTCCATTTCTTGATTGTGCGACAAAGAAACGAGTTGCCAAATTTCTTAGTTCGCGTTGGAATGGTAGCCACAGTTTGTCGGTGACAACGTAGACCAGCACGCGTAGTCCTCAAAAGGAAGGGAGATGGTGGGATTAGGGAAAAAAGTTCCTCAGAGCACTCGCCGTGGTACAGACGGTAGAAAGCGCTCAATGACGCAACATTGCGACGCAATTGGAGAGGCTCAAGGTGTTTAGTCACCTCTTCGTCGCCGATGATGCGGGCCGCGCGACGCTGCAACCTATCCAAAGCATCGAGTAAGTACTTGGCAGAGCCATCCCACAGGTGCGAGCAATACTCCACGCAGGACCGTACTTGCGTCTTGTATAGCAAGCAAAGTTGATTTGGCGTGAAGAAACGCCGCACCTTGTTCAGGACTCCGAGTTTCCGTGAAGCTGTTTTTATCACGCTTTCGATGTAGTCCTTCGGATTCAAGTCGCTGCGAACCTCCATACCGAGCAAGGTGATACTGCTCTGTAGCGTAAGTGTTGTGCTCTGGAGAGAGGGAAGGGAAAGGAATGGCGACGTTTTAGCCGTAAACGCGCACACCTGAGTTTTCTTGGCATTGAACTCAACCAGATTTGCTGTACCCCATTGAGAAACAAGGTCGAGCTCTCGATTGAGTTCAATGACAAGATTCTCACGACTCTCCACGGTTTCTGCTCGTCCAAAGTAGCCCGCATGCACTGTACTGTCGTCTGCATAGCAATGGATGTTCCCAAGAGGAATCATATCATTGATATGCAGAAGAAACAGTGTAGGGGATAAAACGGAACCCTGGGGAACACCGGCATTCACTGACATGAACCGCGAACTGCATCCGTCGGAGAGGACACGAATTCTTCGCTCGTGCAGGAAGCCGGCCACCCAGGTACAGAGCTGAGCAGGCAGACCATACGTCGGAAGCTTGGAGAGAAGACTTTTGTGCCAGACCCTATCAAAAGCTTTGGCGATATCAAGGCTGACAGCCAATGACTCGCCACGTTTGTCCATGGCTTCACCCCAGACATGCGTCATGTACGCTAGAAGGTCACCCGTCGATCGTTTCGGCCTAAAGCCGTACTGTCGATCGTTGATCAGAGAGTGACCCTCTAGGTAACGGACCAGGTGGTTGTTGAGGATCCTTTCCATAACTTTGCAAAGTACCGAGGTGACTGCTATTGGCCGATAGTTGGCCGGGTCTGAGCGGTCCCCTTTTTTGGGAACAGGCTGCACATTAGCCTCTCTCCAAGCTTCCGGCACATGTCCAGAAGAGTAAGAGAGCTGGTATAGGCGCGTGAGTACGGGAGACAACTCCGCTGCACATTTCTTAAGTACAACGCCCGGGATGCCATCGGGTCCACTAGCTTTCCGGACATCGAGTGATTGCAGTTCCGCACGAACATCACGCTGCCTGATTTTAATGTCAGGCATCGTGGTGCCACAATGAGGTAGTGACGGTGGCTGTGCATTGCAATCATCGACTTGGGAATTAGCCGCAAAGAGTCTTGCCAGAAGATCGGCTTTCTCCTGCGGCTTATGAGCTAAAGACCCATCCGGACATCTCAGGGGTGGCAGCGAGGGCTGGCAGAAGTTGCTTTGCACGGCTTTGGCCAGACGCCAGTAACTACGGGAGCCCGTAGGATGCGTTACCAATTCGTGGCCAATGCGTGCGACGCGCTGGGCATCCGCTCTTATGTAAGCCTTCTTACAGGACTTGGAAGCATTGTTGTAGGCTGCTTTCAGTGACTCGATATCAGGAGCTTTAAGAGCCCGACCCCTGATCCAAGCGCGATACGCCGCCTGTTTCTGTGAAACAGCAACAGCACAATCGCGGTTGAACCAGAGGTTACGTCTGCCCTTACTGATGAGATCGGAATGTGGAATGTAATATTCCATACCCAATACAATCTCCTCAGTAATGGCAGCGGCGCAAGCTGATGTATCGTTATCACTGAAGCAGCGTTGCTTCCAAGGGATGGACGCAAAGTAGTCGCGCATACCATCCCAATCTGCAGACCCATAATGCCAGAGCCGGCGTTTAGCAACCGCCAGTTGCGGAAGCTTGGCCTGCGGCACTTTGGAGGATATCAGGCAGTGGTCAGATGAGCCTAGAGGGGCTCGGACCTCTACCTGATATCCCTCAGGATGGGTCGTGAGCAGAAGGTCCAGTAAAGAAGGCGCTTGACTTGCAATGTCTGGGATCCTGGTGGGCTGATCAACCAGTTGTGACAAGTCGTGCGTGAGAGCGAATGCATGAGCAGAGATCCCTGCATGGTCAGTTTTGGAGGAACTTAACCACAAACTGTGGTGAGCATTGAAGTCCCCCAAAAACACCAGTTCTGCATTGGGATACTGCTCCTGCGCGTCATCTGCCGCCCGACTCAGATGTTCAAAAAGTCGAGTTGTCTCAGCGTCTCCGGTGTGGGATCTGTAAAGACACACGTAGACTCTAGCCGAGGGGCCAGAGTCGACGTGTACCCCTAGCATGGAGAAGGATGGGTCTTCCAGGCAGCTCAAACGGCGACAGCAAACATCCGCCCGAACATACAAGCATACTCCGGCTTTCGCTTTGAAGGACTCTTCAAGCATGTAGCCGGGATAATTCAAGTAGCTTGTGTCAGCGGGCGGCAATATTTGCGTCTCCGTCAGAAACAACAATGCAGGTCGTGCTGACTCAAGGTGTTGGTGGACAGCATTGAGGTTACTGTGGAGTCCGCGTATGTTGCAGAACTCAACCTCAAACGGTGTAGAGGGAGTGGGGTTGTGCACCGCTGTAAAACCTGATTGTTTTTTGTTGGCTGCCATGGGAAAAGGAAAAAGAGACGTGAATCGAGTGGGCGTTACCGCGACAGTTCCGGACAAAGTGGGGAGGCTGGTTTCACCGTGGAACTGCCTAAAAAAGATATTCATCGATCCGCCGGACGGAAGGGCCCCCGTACCCCCCCGGGAGTGGCCGCCGGGACCCCACATCCCGGTCACCAACCGGCACGACGGTCCACCCCGAGATTATGCGTGGCATGATAGGGCAGCCTCGCGAGCTGGTTAGGCACGCTTGGGCCCCTGCACTGTGCCACGGGCGGCCAGCGGGATAACCGTTTCTACGGGTCTCCCTGGCCGGCGGATCGACGCATTCCCCCCGGCATCGGCTCGACCAATGTCGCCCCTGGACCGAACTTTGTCGCGGTAACGCCAACTCAAGCTCTGGTTGTACGCTGGCTGATCCCGAAACGCGCTCAATGAGCACTTCACGGGTTTTACACCACGCGTACGGTGGTAACTAACCAGGCGGGCGTCAGGCCCTACCACCAGTTGAGCGGATGGTCGCTAATAAATCCCTTAGTCGCCTTTATCAGAAGCGTCGGTGGCGTAGTGCGTATGAGCGTCGTCTCCCACCCGGGTGGCACTGGTTCGATCCCCGCCACGTACCAATGTGTTTTCAAATTTTGAATTCATATGTACTTACGTTTAAGCGACGCTTTTACGGTGAAGGAAAACATCGTGAGGAAACCTGCACACACCTATGAAGAATTTCTTAGGTGTGAAGTCGACCAACTCGCACTTGGCCAGTGTGGTTGACTAATGCCTAATCGCTCCTGATGTGGGGTAGGCTCGAGCCCCTCGGTGGGGCATTAGATGAGCTGTTGATGATGATGATGATGACCCAGTAATTTTCCCTATTGGGGTGTTGCAAGCGTGTATGGGCTTCGGTGACTAAGTACTTGCTTACATCAGGCAGAAAAATGCTTAATTGTCAATATACAAATAGACTGGTCTGTTAAAATACAATGTTGTGTAAAGCTTTTAAGTTAATAGTCATAAAATTCTTAACAAACAATCAAAAGCTGTTTTTTTATTGTAGACGTCTGTAGATTTTACTTTTGTTTTGCGAGATTGTGTGACGTCAGGCTAATTTTCACAAAATTTGTACTAAATATCAACATATATATTAGTAAAATATCAACATTAATCCCTGGACGATTATTAATATCCAGACACAATTGATTTTAATTGTGTTCTCGCGCTCCTGAGCGCGAACGGGGCTATGGAGGTTAACTGACGATAGCGTTTATCTGTAATCTCTAATAATGTTATGCTATGTGAGTTTGTTAGTTACGTTCCAATTACGTTCCCATTAAACTACTAAACCGATCATTCTGGAATTTGGTAGATGCTTGGTCAGGGATACAGAAAAAAACAGGGACGAAAATAAAAGGACTGTTCCCAAGAGATAGAAGTAATAATTTTTTAACCAAATCTATAATAATTATTATAAAGCGAACGAAGTCGTTAACTGTAAATATTTAAAAAAAATGTAATCTTAAATTGGCAATTTATTACGTGAATTGGGTATGCAACTGAATGCTGATACGATTATTTGTAAATATGGCTAACGTTCTTTGTCTATCTGTATGTCAAACCTAATGGCTGACGTTCCAGAATACCCATTGATTGTCTGTACAAAAGCCCCGGGGCATCTGATAACGTTTTACATGTTGCTACAGTGGATGATATAGTCCCAGCGTCTGCTTCTGACGTCTTGATATTTGTTTCACTATCAACTGGATTAGCAATTTGTAGAATATAATATACCTACTTGTGTTTTAGTAATGTATAATAAATAGTTAACAATAGCACAGCAGATTAGCTGCCGGAGAAATAATTATCATCATCATCATGTCAGCCAAGAGAAGCCCTCTGTTGGATATCCCCCAAGAATCTCCAAGCCGATCTTTCCTGCACTGCCCGCATCTAGCAACTTCCCGTATCTTAACCAGATCATTGGTTCACTCTGGGGTATACCAACTCTGTGTTTCCCCTACGCGGCTGCCATTCGAGGACCTTTCCGCTGAAACGGCCGTTAGTCCTCGCAATGTAAAATAATCTTTTCCATTATATAACTTCCGATATTTGACGTCGTCGTGCTGGAGTGTCCGGTCCGGGTTCAAATCCTGGTGGCGCAAATATTTGCGTGACGAACACGAATATTTGTTTGCGGGTCATGGTTGTTTATATATTTATTTAAGGTTATTTATAAACATCTAAATTTATAATGTATGTAAAAAATGACCGTTATCTAGTATCCATAACACAAGTTATTAATGATACTTTGGGCTAGATAATTGGTGTGAGCGTGAAATAATATTATAATTCTTATCGTAGCCTGATAGTTTCGATTGTAGCAACCTATTGCCTGTACTTTAGCCTCTATTGCTTATAGTATAGTTCACTTCAGCCCTCTTTATACAACTCTCATTCAGCCCGCATCGCTAAACTAATGTAGGAACAGCTTACTTATAAGTTTACAATAGTGACCAGTGGTCCGCAGGATCAGTTTTACGCGGATGTCCCCCTAACCCTTTGTATGATTATATCAGCATGTGTACCTAGGTGCACGCTTGTTAAATATGTACCAAATACTGAATAACTTATTAATAAAATCCAAAAGTCTTTACGCCTGTGCGCTAAATCAAGACTGCACAACTCAGTGATATCTGCAAGGAATAAAGAATAATGACCGTTAAATGTTTTATTTGGCAAGCGAAATGGCAGGCTAGTTCTTATTCCCAAACAATATTCCCGAAACAAAAGCGGCTTAGCCGGGAGCTTCGCGATATAAAATATTCTATTAGGAAAATCCTTTATCTCATAATTCACTGTGAGGTGCGTTCGTATTCGTAGAGCAAGGCAGGTGGTCTTTATAAATACGAAAATGGTCTATCTTCGAGTTAGTAATAAATTCAAAAGGCAATCAACGCCACGGGGTGGGTAAAAATATTAATAGCTGGGAAATAATTATGCATTCATGAGCTTGAGGATCGGGATATTGAATGTATGCATACTTTAAAAGAGAACGGATTAGGAAATAATAAATTGTTTATAACGGAGCTAGCGGATTTTGGGAATGCAAACGATATAATTTTCGCCCATAGATCTTTATTGCTAAAGTAAGGTCGCGAGGAAATGGATGAAGGTGTGATAAACGGAGAAGAAACGCCCAGGAAAACCATAAATAGGCCCAGATTTAGGAAGCTTTGTACCAATTTCTAAAAGCACTATACGCAAAGCTATTAAAAAATTTATCCATAAGTGACATCAAATGGAATAGAAAATGCTGATCAATACTAGAGGATGGAGTTTGATAACGCAAACCCTGAAAGTAGTTACATAGTTTCAAATAACACAATTACTACCTGTGGAGGCTTGTTACTGGCTTCTTGTAATGTATTGCAGTGTATATTCTCTATGTAAGCTGTAATCCCCCTAAATAAAAAAACACACTATGTCGTCCGGTGCGCGGTCGCTACTCGACAACTATTCGGCCCCATCAGCCGTCCGTTCTCCGAGCAATGTGCCCCGCCCACTGCCACTTTAAGTTTTGCAATTCTTTAGGCTATGTCGTAAACTTCCGTTCTTCTGCGGATCTCCTCATTCCTGATGCAAAGAAGCTCTGCTCCAGTGTACAGATTTTATGCAATTCTATTGGTTAATATTTCCTTGTTTCTCCGCTCTGCAGCCTCGTTCCACTGCAATAGACTGGCCGCCTTCGCTCCTTTGTAAGGACCTCGTGTTTGAAAAAAAAGGCACACGTGTGCTGGTGAAATTCTGTATCTTACCGACAGAGGAATGACTTGCCAAATTTCTTTGTTACATGCGTTACACACATTGCAAATACTTTTTTAAGACTTGTGGATGAGAAGATTTTCAGACCTATTGTTTTGATTTTCGGTCTAATAGATTAGATTGATCGGATTTGCATGAAGATCGGCTCAATGGCAATGTGTCTTCTACCTTGGATTTACTCATCCCTTATTTTATTAGAACAATACTTAGGCCGCAAAGATGAGAAAAATCTACGACGCTTGTCAAGTTCTAAGGACTTTACATCTATCAAAAAGATTACAGAAGCTTCGTAAGTCATCAATCAATCGTTAATCCGCCGATGCAATATCCATAAAATGAATCGCGCGCACCGTACGAGCTTGCATTGCTGCGTAATTCTACAGCGAGACCTCTAGTGATGTCTGTGTTTCTGACAGTTTTACGTCAAATAAACCTACGCTTAATGCTGAACTTCATTATGTAATGTGCGACAAACTATACATGTATAGTTAATGTATGGATAGCTCTCTCAGATCTGCCGGCTTCCATTTCACTCGAACGCTGCAGAGGCTCTCGACGTCAGTGCGCAGGAGATGCCGTAAGACTACATTTGTAGGAAGTTTGCTTGATGACCCACGCTCCCTTTTGACTCGAACTCTGTAGAGACTAGATGACTGTGACATTCCCTCGCGGGAGATAGTCTAGGAAAGTCTACAGAAAGTTCGTTCTTTAATTATTTAGCTTATACATTCATGTCTTTGGAAATATTTTTGTATCTTCTTTTAAGGTCACGCATTTTGAATACGTCTAGGGAGTGCTTGGCAAGCAGTGTGTTGGAACACAAATTTGAATACCTTAATATCTGTATATTTCAATTATTCTTCTTCATGAAAGAAAGCGAACAAAATCCAATAAAGCTTTTAAAAAAAATCATTTATTCAAGACGTACGTAATAATACTGTTTAATATGTTATTTTTTTTTTTTTTTTTTTTTTTTTTTTTTTTTTTTTTTTTTATTATTATTTATAAACTTTACATTGTATCCTAAAAGTAAAGTATGTACAAAATAATTGTAACGTTTTTGTTTATATTCTGAAGATTTGCATTTAGAATTTCTGGCTTAGGACACGAAAGAGGCATCATAGGCATCAATCATGTATTAACCGCATGATCAGCCGGATGGTGTCTTTAATAAAATTGTTAATGCTACTTCGCTGCTTTGTTAGTTTCAAAACAGTATTTTGTATGCGGTTGGCAATCAAGCATACGGCCAGCTTGGTGGTAAAGTTGCTTGTGAATCCAAAATTGGGAACACGACAGGCAAATGAATGAAATATGTTGGTAGGCCTGCAGTGTAACTGCAGGCCTACCAACATATTTCATTCATTTGGTCACAACACTAGCCGACGACAATGCCGCAATCGGAGCAGCAATCTGCATAATGGATTGGTCGGCGGAACGCGGCGTCCGGTCGCTGCTCATTCAATTGTCGCCCGCCGATGTGTCGCTCCGTTATTACGGAATACGGAATTAATAATTTCATAGGGCTATTCGGACCATCGACGTTTGGCTTAGATCAGTTTTGTAGGACTACTTTTATGTGTACACTGGGAAATTGTCATTTTCATGTGCCTCATCGACATAAAAATACTAAATTGACAATTTGTTCCATTCCGTATTTGAAGTAGAGAGTCCACCTAGTAGTACCAATAACAATGGAACAGGACAATCAAATGGAGCTATGCTCTGTATGGCTTTAGCTATACTCGGAGTTTCTCTGCGTATATTATGCGTTATATTAGAAATGATGACCGATGGGGCGCAAAGGTCTTACCTTAGTAAGGTAAGACCTTTGCGCCCCATCGGTCGTCAGTCCTCGCAATGTGTCCTGCCCACTGCCTCTTAAAGTTCACAATTCTTAGGGCTATGTCGGTATTGGTTCTCCTGCGGATCTCTTACATACAACCATCACTCCCTATTACACTATTAGACTATTGTTCAGTCATAGCATAGTAGTGATGAAAGTGACCGCAAAACTTACAGGACGAGTAGTGTAATTTACTCATAGAGATTAATGTTTGGAAAATGAAAATGAAATATTTATTTGCTAAGAATACATTGCATAAAGACACAGGGTAAAGATCTTAAAATTAAGCCCATTTGTCACTGTATTCAGTCTGATCTATGCAGGCGTGCAAATATTTGAGTTTATTATTTAAATGTCCAATGTATTTAAATTTAAGTAAATTATCAATGTCATTATTACATGTTATTAAACAATAGTCAATAATGTTGTAAAATACAATCACAATAAAAAAAAAATTAATTCGAAAAAATAAAACTCGTAATTAGGTACATTAAAATAATGATTAACATTTAAAATTGTATTAGAAGACTTGAAATAAAATAAAATTAGACAGAGAACACATTTGGTAACTCAATTCACCTGTTATGTATTATGTCTTAAAACCATTACCAGGTGTAAGCTGTGGAGTTTCTTGCGCCATATCTGCTCCGCCAGCATATAAAAATAATTATTCAACGCTCAGCTACATCCTCAGCGAACTCCTATTTTATTAGTCTCATAATAGACACAAACGTGATTGGCTCTTGTTTCTAAAATTTAATTAGTGAATTAGAGCTTTCAAAAATTAAAACAGTGGTGCCCTTTACACATTACTCTCATCTATCTTTATTATAAAAAATCATTTTTTTTTTCAATAATGACTTTCATATCTTAAAATAATTATTTTCGTTACGAAACAGTGTTGTATGAGATATTACCCGTATATGTTCCAGAAACGTCTTCAGGTGTATTCATTAACAAACAGTGTGGCACCACTAGGAAACAAATTGTGCGAGTTAGCAGTTTTGAATTTCAAATGTGGATATGAAGTGACAGTACAAACAACCCGCTCACTGGAACGGATCTCTAGGGAGTTCTTTGCATATTTGACAAACTGTTTTGTCATATTGCAGCAATATTGCAGTCATTATTAGTAGATTAGACGATAGTTCTGAGTTTCGTAATATTTCAAAAATATGGTTTGACAACCCAAACAAGCCAATCCAAGGTAGGTCCCGTTTACGTCCTTTTTTATATTACTATATGGCAAACAAGCTTGCGTCCAATCTGGTGTTAAGTGGTTACCGTCACCTATAGACACTTGCAATATTCAGAGTAAATGCAAGTGCGTTGCCATGTCTTCCATGCCCAGTAATTACACTGGCTACCTTTCCCTTCAATCCGAAACAGAGCGGACTGCTTCACGGCAGAAATAAGAAAAGCGGTGGTTCCTACCCAGGCGACCCTACATATGGGTCTACCACTTAGTAATAAGCAGGTCCTACAGTACAGTAAGCAAACTAACTGTTTATAATAGCAATTTTAATAAAACCTTCGGTATGATAGAGAATTAGTTAAAGGCAGAAGAAACAGCCACACACGTTATAATGCAATGTAACCCAGTGGGTTGCTATTGCTAACTTCTATACAACATGTAAATTAAATAACCAACACCCTGAATACAGGTGGTTTGGGATCGGCTTCTGAATTGACTTCAATTTTTAAAAAATTAAAAACGTTCTTTTGTTTTTTTTTTAATTTTTTTTTCATCAACTCAGAAGCCGATTCTAAACCACCTGTATTCAGGGTGTTGGTTGTTTAATTTACATGTTGTATATAACAAGCACTTTTGGAAACTACGTTTGCGCGATTCAGGTTCCCATACTAATTGTCGCGCTTGTATGAGCACTGTCGTATAGCGCCATTTATGTTGTTCTATGAGGAGGCGGCATTAGCCGCCACAGGGTGAGGCTATTCCACTCTGCCGGCATCACATGGCTTCGTGTAGTCCGGTAAAAAGAAAAGAGAAATAGAGAAGGTGCTGAGTGAGCTGAATGCAACTGCATCAGTTGTACGATTTGGTTTTGCTGTGGATGGACCATGATAGGTTACCAAATATATGAAAGTACAAGTACCTATCAGAAAACACGTCCATCTATTGTTTTAGCTCGATAGTTCACTTTCGATAGCGGAGGCAGTATCGATAATATAAAAGGAGTTGTATGGAATCAGGGTAAAATGGGCTGCATAGAAAATGAAAACATCGCATTTACTTTCTCGTATACGTAGTATAGAGAAAGTGTTGTAATCGTCAAAAAATTCGACCTCGAGATTTTGACGGATATACACGTTTTGGACGTCCCTGGTCCAAAAATACCGTTTTTGGAATTATGTCTGTGTGTGTGTCTGTGCGTTAGCACGATAACTCGAGGATGCTTTAACTTATTGCAACCAAATTTAACAAGCATGTATGACATCAAAATATATTATAAGGTTTCTATCAACGTTTGAGAAGTTTTTGGTATACGAGAAAGTCAAGGACAATTTTTTTTCTTAACTGCAATAACAAAAAACATGAACACAGTATTTTCTTCAAAAAGATTTGGATAAAAAATGCTTGAAAATTAATTGAATCATAAAACCTCTCTTGTTTTGCACAAGTCAACGCAAACTTTTTTTATTTGCGTAGATCATATTTTATAATATTTCACATCTTGTTATTATCTAGTGATATGCTTTTTATTTCACATGTAGTAATATACGAGGGGATGAAGCGAAATTTCAACGTAGTGACTCCCACAGGCTCCCAGTGGGGGGTAAACATTCAAGATATACGGTTCAATAATGCCTTAATCTAAAACCAGCTTTCGAGCGCCCGAGATTTACTGACCTAACATATTATTGTAGGTAAGCCAATAAATTAACGTTATCTCCAAGAAGCAGACTTCTAAATATTTTCAAATTCTTCAAAAGATGAATTTTTACATCTTTGAAATATAATTATGATATTTTTTTTATTTAATTTTTTTTATAACCCAAAACTGTCTTTACAGATTATCTACGCGGACGAAGTCGCGGGCATAAGCTAGTCTATATATATAAAAATGAATACTAGTCAGTATGCATTGAATAATGAATGACTGACTGACTGATATATCAACGCACAGTCCAAACCGCTGGGTCTAGAGATTCCATATTTGAGAGTTAGCTTCCTTATGGGTGCACTAAGAAAGGATTTTTGGAAATTCACCCTCTAAGGTGGTGAGAAGGGAGTGCAAAGTTTGTATGGAAATCCGTCATTTTTAAAGTAAAATCCATAAAAATTGGTGTATGGCCTTGCAGTTAGAAATTAAGTAAGAGATATTTAAGATTTTTGAAAATTCAATCCCTAAGGGGGTAAAATAAGGGATGGAAATTTGTATGGAAATCTGTCATTTTTTAAAGTAAAATCGATGAAAATTGGTATATGGCGCTTATGTTAGAAGAAATAAGAAGAAAACTTAAATGCTGCCCGAAATAACTATTCTACGCGGACGAAGTCGCGGGCAAAAGCTAGTGTTATACATATGTTGTATAGTTAGTCCAGCTTATCAATACATAGTTGCATCCAAAGGGTGAATAGGGGATAAAAGGGAATGCAAGTCCGAACAAATCTATCTATGTTTACCATCGTATATTGGAAATATGTGTAAAAAAATAAGTACCAAACATTAAAATGCTGCTCAAAGTAACTATTCCACGGGGACGAAGTTGCGAGCAAAAACTAGTATAATAAAAATATATTTCCACGTTCACACACATCATCTAGCCCAAACTATGAAATTAAATATCATTAAGAACTTGTGTTATGGGTACTAGATATCAGACAAATATACATAATAAACTAGACATTTCATAACTAAACTTATATAAATATATAAACAACCATGTCTTGTGTGCAAATGTTCGTATTTATCACACAAATAATTGCCACTGCCAGGATTCGAACCCGGGCGGCGCGGTGTGTAGGCAGCGCACTCCACCACGACTGTCTAGATACTAATATTATAAAGCTGAAGAGTTTGTTTATTTGCTTGGTTGAACCCGCTAATCTCAAGAACTACTGAATCAAATTGAAAAAATCTTTTTGTGTTGGATGTCTATCGAGGAAGGCTATATATAGGTGGAAAGATTTTGAATGTTCCCCCTATTCGATTGTGTGGTGCAGAGCTCAACAGGGTGAATCGATTAAAGTACCTGGGACACTGGGTTTCGGCTGGTCTCACAGACGCTGACGATATAGAAAGGGAGCGGAGGGCGTTGGCTGTAAGATGCAACATGTTGGCCCGTAGATTTGCTCGTTGCAGTAAACAAGTTAAAATAACTCTTTTTAAAGCCTACTGCCAAAATTTTTAAACGTGCAGTCTATGGGTGAACTATACGCAGAAAGCATACAACGCCCTTTACGTTCAGTATAATAACGGCTTTAGAATGTGGTTGGGGCTGCCGAGGTGGTATAGCGCATCCGGAATGTTCGCGGAGGCGCGCACGGACGGGTTCCCGGCCGCCATGAGGAAGCGAGAGGCTTCCCTACTCCATCGAGTGCGCGGCAGCACCAACAGCATTCTAAGAGTTCTGGCTGGTCGAGTGGACTGCCCTATGCTGAGGCATTGGATGTCCTCGATGCATTCATGTCCTTGATGCATGAAGTACCTACCGTGTCTAGAGTGATTAAGATCTTATATTCTATGCCGTCTTGGCGGAGTGGTCAGTATAGCTGCCTACACATCAAGCGGTCCGGGTTCGAGTCTTGGTAGCGGCAAATATTTGTGTGATGAACACGAGTATTTGTTGACGAGTCATGGTTATTTATATATTTATTTAAGTTTATTTATAAAAATATTATGTATATTAAAAATGTCAGTTATCTAGTATCCATAACACAAGTTCTTAATGATACTTACTTACTTTGGGCTAGATAATTGGTGTGAGCGTGGAAATATATTATTATTATTATTATTATAATTCTTCAGTGCATTGTTACTAATAAATTCTATGGACATGTCTGATGCAAATAATCAAAAAAATAAATAAGTAATAACCGACATTAACGCTAGCGAAGCCGCGGGCGACCACTAGTTTTAAATAATCAAGAAAGTCTCTGGAATTGGAACAACCTACATATGTTATGCCGCTGTGATTTAACAATGAAATTCTATTATTCTTAAAATGAAATTCTATTACATAGTTAGAATTATGAGCTATGGCCGTGTGATGCCGGCAGAGTAGAATAGCATCACCCCATATCCTCGAAATAGTAGGCATCTCGTCTCCAACCCCTATTAAGCGAGCCCTCGATTTAAAATGCCTAATCTAGCAATTTCAGTAACAATTACACTACGGTAATTGAAATCCATAGAGTGCGCGCCTATAGCCGTATGAGCCGTGCCGGTCAATAGAAAAACACAATGGGCTCGCACAATGGCTCCACTGAATGGTCTTAAACGGTCGCAGCCAAATGGAAATTTTAGTGTTCGCGAAACTGTAATGGCGCAACCGGATTTTTTACCGCGACTGTTACGGCTACGTATTTGTATAAACGCACGTTGTTTAGTAGTAGATATTAATTGAATTTGAAACCTTATTACTCTAAAGCTTTCATTGACCCTGTTAAACAAGACAAGTCGCAAACGCTCCACAGTGTCCGCGAGTAGAAACGCCGACCTTTACCGATTTCTAATTCTTTCTACACGGTCTTGGCGAACGATTATTCTATAAAAATACAAATATTGTCTAAAAATACAAATAACCAAATGTCGCCGCAAGCTGTACTCAACCTACGCCCAACCCCTTGTAGGATTATGTGGGTGATTGTGTGTAAGAAATCGGAAAAATTGGAAATTTCATAGGTAAATACAATTTGACCAAGGATTATCCGGTAGAAGCTCACGCTGATGGCGACAGATAATGCCTTATAATAGCGGTTGAGTATGGATTGTATTGTATTGACGCTTATGATGAAAACACTATGCTCTTAAATGTAAGATAATATAAGTAATAAAATATTAAATATGAAAACGTCGAGAGAACTATGTACACTTGACGGACCACAAACATACATACCAAATAGCATCAAAAGTAATATTATGTTTAAAAAGCAGATATGTCATAGACGTACCTAGTGTAGGTAATTACTGGGCATAGAAGGCATTTCATCTTAGATCTTAGGCCACAGGATGACGTCGCACCTGCAGTACCAAGTGGTTTGTTCCTTGTTATTGCAGGTGTTTATAGGTGAGTATCCACTTACCACCAGGTGGACCGTCAGCTTGTTTCCCATCTAGTAGAATAAAAAAAGGCGTGCGTCCTGTGTAGACTCGAAAACGTCCTAATTAGGACGTCTTGCTATCAGTCTGTGTCGAGCGCTGTCTCCAGCCAGCCGCGTCGAGCTACTTGTGACCTTGCTAAAATTTATTCGTGTGTGTTTTGGAAGTTACTGTCCACTTTAATTCTATAATTTTATTCTTTGCACAAGAAAACATATGACAGGTCGCTGCACAGAGTTAAACGCAACTTACTATGAACGTAACATATCTATAGCTTATAATATCATTGATCAAAACACATTCTGTAAAAAATACAAAATCATGTCATTATCAAAACCTTACTACATAGTATGCTAACTAGTCACTAACTTTATATAAAGTAGGTAGATATACCTCGACAATTGATTCCCACAGTTAGACATTACGTATTCAAAGCCTACGTCGTCGAAGTTCTAATATTAAACCTAGACGTTTGTTAAAGGGATAATTTACACGGATTACTTTACAATGATAGCAATTTAGTGGGTTTGTTCGGTAAAGCTAGACCGAATGAGTCTTATACAGAATTTTTTAAAGTGTACCCTTCTATCTTCTTCTTCACATGTACCTACACATTTTAATAAGCTTACCATGCATTAATTAACCTATCTACGAAACCTGTAAGTATGTAAACAAAAAATTCTTATAATCCCTAGTAAATAAAACAAAGTGCATAAATCGCTACCAAAATTTACTTTTGTTTTATAAATAAAAATCAAAAACGCCTTTTATATCTTACAGTTAAAAGATTTAAATTACACGTTAAGCACTTTTTAATAAGTAGGCATTATGTATGTAGGAATGGTTAGTAGATATTTTTATAAACTTAAATTAATTAGGTCTTTTCCTTTAATATTATTATTATATTTATTGGTTTATGTAAGAACCCCCTTTTGGGTAAAAGCCTTCTCCAAAGTTACTCATATGTCTCGGTCTTGTGCTATTTGGACCAACTGTTTTCTTGGTCCGTCTTTTCATCACGTCGGTGGTCTGATGGACCTCCCCAGGACAGGGTTGCTTAATTACTCAACTTTAAGTTGATAATATATCAAAACTATGTGCAATTACTAACAACTATGCTACGAATTAATGTTATTTTTTATCTTAAAGTTTAACGTGAATCGAAGGACTTCATTACGGTGAACATTGAATAAGATAATCTGCAAATCTGAAACAAACAAAAAAAAACTCCCAAAATTAGGTAATTAAGTATTACAAAGAAAGATAGTGTCGTTTGCTAAGACGTTATACCTTAAATACAAATATACATAAAGTCACGCATTTTTAAATTAAAAATTCCACTCGGAAAGCTCCAGTTTGAACTCCGCCGCGTACCAATGCCTTTTCAAATTTTCAATTCGTATGTACTTATTAACGCTTTTACGGTGAAGGAAAACATCGTGAGGAAACCTGCATACACCTATGAAGAAATTGTTAGGTTGTGTGTGAAGTTGACCAACCAGCACTTGGCCAGCGGTTGACTAAGAGGCCCAATCACTCCTAATGTGAGGTAGGCTCGAGCCCCTCGGTGGGGACATTATATGAGCTGTTCATGATGAAATTGAAACTTACCCCAACAAAAGTAGCAATGGACACTGGCATTACACCCGACACCCGCAGCTTGAGCGGATAGTGCCACCGACACATAGCGATGGATATCATTTTGTGGAACCTCGGAGACACTGAGAGCCAGTTGCTGAAATACATCGCCGAGTTTATCGACTCGCTCTGAAAAATATATAGTTACAGTCAGCATTAGAAGTAGATTGACCTTTAGTAGGTACCTTGACATAATATGATGGGCATCAAGAGTTAAATTAATTAGTTCATTCATTAAATGTGATTAATTGAATTATATAGAAAAGCTTTTACAACATAATTTATTATTATAAATGAACCAAATACGTGGGTGTAATAACTGCCCAAAATTTACGCATGTAAAACTGTAATTTTAATTATATTGTTATTATCTATTGACCTGTAATGATGTTTTGAAATCATTACCAAATTGTAAGCTGTGGAGTTTCTTTCGCCATTTCTTCTCCATCTCAGCATAATAATAATTATTTCGTCCCGAAATGGTGGTAGGGTTTTGACGATTTAAAAGTACTTAGCAAAGTCCACTTAAATAGAGCTTTTCATTTCATTTTAATAATCATTCATACAAAATCATATTTATGGGTATCAACTTTACTGATCATAAATGTATGCTTAGCACCTAAATTGGAAGGAATCTATGTGACATTTAACACAAAATGGTGGTGGGGCTTTGCTTGGATTTTGCTTTAATCTAAGTGGTGGGGTATCAAAAGTTAAATTACTTAGTTCATTAATATGATTAATTGAACGACCTATACATATAGAAAAGCTTTATATAAATGATCCAAATGCATGAGAGTAATAATAACTGCTCAAAATTTACGCATTGAGTTTATCCCGAGTTCGAGTTCTTGTTGTAATAACACGTGTTGAGAGACTCAATTGTTTACTTAATCTACTGTTTGATCCTTTGTCTAAGATCTACCTTAAAATGTTTTGTTGCTTTAGAAATTTTCACTTGAGGCAAAATGCGTAATCTATATGTGTCGCGATGACGACGCTATTTATTAAGAATAGACTAGAATAGAACTTGTAGGCTAATTAAGTAACTAACGACTTATCTTGGCCAAATGTATAACATACCTCCTATTCGATAGCATACCTCATATTCCAGCATAGATCCAAAAACGCAGTAGAATAATATTTGCGCCAGAAAAATACTTATCAATACTTGAAAGAACATGAACTGCATAGAAAACAGGTCACACTGCAAATTAAAACCATTATTTTATTTTTTATTTTTTCAAACACATTTTTTTTATAAAAATGTCAAGCAAATGATTCCATTCCACCTGATGGTGAGCAGAAGTGGAGTTCCTGATGCGAAGACCTTTCCGACCTGCCGACCCTCACCTTGCCGATCTGCAAGGTGCTTCTTCATGCCGCTTTTGAATGATCCAGGATTGTGGGAACGAGGGAACACGTGTGCTCGCAGTGAATTACAATAATACAATTATAATTAAACTAGCGACCCTCCTCGGCTTCGCACGGCATTTGTCGGTTTTCACGCTTTTAATCCCAAAAGGTTTTGAGTAGAGTTTTTAGTGTAACATTTAGTTACACATAAAGCTACATTTGGCAGCATGGGCCATGGTAGTGCCTCTAAATAGTGATAGGATGCTAGCTTATCGGCTTAGGTGGCTACTGGATCATAAAAATCTCGACCTCCGGCCAAGTTGCCTATTGCCTAATAATGGAAGTGGTCAGGTCGGCCACTGGGTAGGTTAGGGTTATTTTTTTTATGACCAGGCGGACTGCACCTTTCTACTCTGCCATGTAGGTTGCATAAAACACTAAAATCTCCCAAAAAAACAGCGCACACCGCCTAGTCATAAAAAAATAACCCTAACCTACGCAGTGGCCGACCTGACCACTACCATTTTTAAGGAATAGGCAACTCGGCCAGAGGTTGAGATTTTTATGATCCAGTAGCCAGCTTAGGCTATCACCTACACAAATGGGACATCTATCCCAAGAAAGTAGCAATTTCTCAGTAATCCAACAAACGAATATCAGCAAACAGGACAGATGTTGCACTCTAAAGCATCTCTATATCCTGGGTATTTATGTAAGTATACTTGCCAATATCAAATTGTAGATAGCCAAGGATAATGTCACTGTAATGATAATGAAATGCAGGAACAGGGCTGTGTTAAAAGCGCCATTTACTTCACTGATGTAGCTAAAAGGAAAAGAAAAGTGGGTTAAACTAATATATTTAGTTTTCACATTTTGTTTTTATAATACGACGTGTGACCATCAACGCTGAAAGCTTTATGATACTTTAAGGTAGCACACACATCAACTTGGAACCGTAGCGCCTCTTTTAACTATGAAAAAGGGGCGATGCGCTACTGTGCGTAGCCGTTTCGTAGCCGCCGTAGCATAGACACGGTAATATTAATAGATAATATTACCGTGGCATAGAGGCGATGCGCAACTGTGTATAGCCGTTTCGTAGCAGCTTTTGCGTAGCGTAGAGGCGATGCGCTCCTGTGCGTAGCCGTTTCGTAGCAGCTGTTGCGTAGCGTAGAGGCGATGCGCTACTGTGCGTAGCCATTTCGTAGCAGCTGTTCCGTAGCGTAGTTCGTAGCAGCTGTTTCCGTAGCGTAGCCGTTGTTCCGTAGCGCTCATAGTGAAAAAAGAGGCGATAAAGTTCTTAGCTACAGAACGGCTACAAACCGTAATGCATCGCCTTTTTTACCTGACTACGGTGAAGCCAAAAGGAAGGGTAATGATTTTAGCAGTCTATGTATGGTATGTATGTAAGTATGTAAAATAACAATAGTTAAAACCAGCACCGCTAAGACGAAAACAATGTCAGTTACAACTTTGAAAAAGACCAAGACTACGACAGTGAAGAAACCTTTAGCTCAAATAGGAGATAAGAGTAAGACCCCTAAACAAAATAAAGTTACTGTTAACTTTTTTTTGCGAAGAGGTCAAATGCAAGTTACGCATCGTCCCTGCGGGATGGTGTCAACCGCAGGGGATATGTGGGACTCAAGGTTCCCTCCCTATCCACTAAACATCCTCTCCGGCCTGACCATCGGTGCGCTATATAAAGAAAGCATTTATATCGGGGCGGCTCGGGATCTGCGTGTTCACGCAAAACATCGTGCCGTCACCAGCGTTGTCATCAAATGGCATGTCAAGTCTCTCCCTGACACCAATTTGCTGCCAGCAACCCACAGGGGCTGCTGGCCGACGCTGGCCTTGGCCGGCCATCCACCGACCCCAAGTGACAAAAAGTACTAAAAAGGCAACATGGAATCGTATGTTTGTATTTACGTATGTTCCACCCTGGCGCCTAAACTATTCATCTGATGTTGAAGCGTCAATCAATTTGTTATATGATTGGGACAACATAAGCTACATTTTAACCAATTTGACAAGAGGAAGAGTTTGAGAATTTTTCCTTGTAACCGATTTTAATGAAAATCCTTTGAAGTTTGCACACAGAATCTGTGTGGTTGCTAAGTAGGTAATGTGAAAAGGCCAAAAATAGAATTACGACAGCCATGTCAAAACGATGTTCGATTATTGATTTCTATTGGAATCGAGTGCAGTTGATTTTACCTTGTAAGCCCCGATCTTAACCAATTTCATTCCATTCTCTTTTTCTGTAGTCGGGTTACAGTGTTTTACACTTTTTCATAGTAACTTGTTCATAGTAAAATGTGGCGTTCCTTTTCCGAGCTGATAAATGTTCTACAACCTTTAACCTAATTACGGATCGCTAATGAGAGTATCACCGTAAACTCCTTAGTTTGTTCTATCAATATAAATATGTATAATCGAGTGGAGATCGCTTGTATTGGTAGGTTCATGTTATTTTTTTATAACAAAGAGAAGTGGGGTCTTAATGGGTATTTTGTACAGTAGGCATATAATTATTTTATTAGGAAAACTTACAGCATTAAAAATATCTAAGTAAAGAAGTGTAATATATAGAACTAAGCTTAATAGTGAGAATGTTAAAAGTCCACGAGAACTGCTACCGACAAACTGAACAACAGTTTGGCAGAATGTGAAAAAGTGTATTTTACTGTATCATGTTATTCTAATAAATAAAAAAAAAATAACCATAGACTATAGTCTTTACGGCTGTAAATTCATCGGTAAACTATACATAAGCACTCCAGGTTTCTCAGCTCTCCTATCTTAAGTTGTATGGAAGAGAATACATTTACCCAAAAGCTACACATTTTGTACTATTTACAATTTGTAACTTTTCCTTATTTTGGAATTCTAGTACAATAAATGATTAAATTAATAAATAAAATAAACTCGCGTTCAGGCCTGCTTCGGATGTCTGGTGCTGACATCCGATTCATTCACCCGCGATTGTTTTTGCTACGGTCTTGCTGCTCTAAATTTCTTATTTGGTTCTTAGATTAGGGACCTTACAGGAAAGTTTGTGCTCAGCAGTTCATAGAGTGACTGATGATAAATATATATGATAACTAGCTGTCCCGGCCACGTGTTGCTGTGGTAATTTCAGACTACTGTCCTATAACATTGAATTTGCAGTAAAAAATGAGGACTAATTGTCAAGATAAAAACTATCCTATCTTTCAAGTTGGATCAAACTGCACACGGTGTACGAATTTGATTAAAATCGGTTAAGTAGTTTAGGAGTCCGACGTGACACGTAATTTATATACAACATGTAAACTAAATAACCAACGCCCTGAATACAGGTGGTTTGGGATCGGCTTCCGAGTTGATTTCAATAATTTTTTTTTGAAAAGAACGATTGTTTTTGAAAAAAAACAAAAAAAAAATACAAAAAGTACCCAGAAAATATTGTAAAACATTTTCTGGGTACTTCTTTTTTTGTTTTTTTTTTCAAAAAAAAAATTATTGCAATCAACTCGGAAGCCGATCCCAAACCACCTGTATTCAGGGTGTTGGTTATTTAGTTTACATGTTGTATATTAAGATAGATACATGAAAAATATAAACACAACACTCACCGTATAACTTTATCGTATTTATGTATGTAATGTATAAAACGTTTCTGCACATTTTTATTTATTACGTCCTTGTACTTAAATTGATTGCTAGAACTTGGCTCTTCTGGGTTGTCGTCAAAAATATGCAGTAATTTATATTTGATCATTTTAATTTGGTAAATGGCTTGCAAATAGTACAATGCCACGTGCATATCAAATAGTATATGCCCGTAGCCTATCCAAACCCCTACAGTCAGTTCCAACACCATTGCGACGGTAAATCTGAAATAAATAGGCATTGAAAAAAAAAAAAAAAAAAAATGTTCGTTATCTAGTATCCGTAACACAAGTTCTTAATGATACTTACCTCGGGCTAGATAATTGGTGTGAGCGTGAAAATATATTATTATTTAATTATTATTATTGAAGTAATCAATGAATAAACCAAACTTTTGAATTTTGTTGACAAAACATACCGAACTATGTGCTAGAATATAAGCGAAACTAAAAGCGAACATAACAATAGTCATTTTTAATCTGTTAAAAACAGGGAAAGAAAATTGTACTGAATTTCATTCATCCTCTAGGGGGAGAAAGTGATTTGAATTTGGAATACTTACCTAAATTTATACTGAACTACATCTGTGTTTACACCTTTGAGTTTGTATATAAAGCATTATACATCTTATTGAAAAAGGAATGCGCATTATTGTGCAGTTATGATTATTAAATAACCGACGAGGCCGTAAGAGCTTGACGCCTTTACTTTTATCAACAATAAATGTACCAAACAAAAATGTAACTCTCTCTATCAATAATTGGACTAATGTTTCGAATGTTAACTTTTAATTTTAATTGTCATTATTTTTAATAAATGCTTATCTCATATTATTATTGTGTTAATTTTTTCGCAAATGGTACGAAAAGTAGAGTATTTTTCTCGGTGATAAAGCTGTCTTAGTCTTGGGTGAACTTTAATCCCTCGCTACACTCAGCAAGTTTTTAACACCCTCGCTACGCTCGGGAGTAAACCTCGAGTCCTTCGTTACGCTCGCGATTTAAATCGTCACCCGCGACAGAAGACACTGCTTTATCCCCTTGGTTAATAATCTACTATTTATGTTATGATGTTCGATTAATGATTTCTATTGAAATCGAGTGCAGTTGATTCTTAGAGTTGATTTTACCTTATAGGCAAACCCCGATTGTAAGTAGAATTAACAAGAAAAAAGGTTTTTTGTAGCTAGACTACAGAAAAAAAACCCGCGCTAAAAATAATGAAATCGGTTAAAATCGGGACTCCACCACGTTTGCCCGATGCGGATTGGTGGACGGAGTATAAAGTGATCAATACCGCCTTCTACGACACCCATTGGAGGATATGGGGTAATGCTATTCTACT
The DNA here is from genome assembly GCA_955850985.1 of Elophila nymphaeata. Lineage (NCBI taxonomy): Eukaryota > Metazoa > Arthropoda > Insecta > Lepidoptera > Crambidae > Elophila > Elophila nymphaeata. The sequence continues at coordinate 9,071,122 of OY039073.1, forward strand.
CTGCCAGCACCACATGGCTAACCCAGGAGTCCTGGCTCTCTCTAAACAAATTACGAACTACTAATATAAAAAAGTACATTTATTAACTAGGGCGGTAAAAGACAGATTTCTCAGATCGCAGGTACTTATTTGATTAATATGCGACTTGAGGCTTTATTTTTGCCGCCTGAGGTAAGTACAAAATGTTATGTCATCCTCTGACCAGGAATTTCTGTTCAGGTGTGGCATAAAAATAATTACCCAACCCTTCCTTCCGTATTGAATGGAAAGTATGCGTATATCTCACGTTTGCCGATATTAATAATTTTCAATATACACCATGCAGAAGATCCAAAAGACATAGAAATGATGCCGAATATGAATAGCTTGTATGATAGCTGTTTAAATTTTCTTAAGTAGTCTTCGTCTTTTTCTGTTTCTGCTGCGAAAATTGGTGCTGCAACAGAAAGGTGATTAGTGAGACAGAAAATCACGGAAAATTATACATCATTAGAACGGAATAGATACCTTTATTTACACCACCCAGTTTACTAATACAGTTGAAAACAAAGAAAATGTACAAAGGGCTACTTTATTGCTAAGAGCGACCTCTTCTATGTAACCCTTAGGATGGGCAGGATTAAAAATACAGCTTTCGAGGTAAGGTGGCTATGAATTGTTTGTTAATGACAATGTATAGGCGACGGTAGTTTAAGCTACCACAAATTCTCAATTTTCTTAAATAGCCTTTGAACTTGGATTAAATTTTGGATTAAATTGAATCTGCGACCTTTTTTGATCACGACGACAGCTCTTCCACCTGAGCTAGACAGGACTGTACGATGTACGACTAGCTTAACAAAGAAAGAAGAAATTACATCTTCAACGCCCGATGGGATATTTTGACAAATAGGTTACGTGATTTAAAATCATTGCTTTTGTTCATATTATGAATTGAATTATTTGAAATATGTAATTTATTAAATTTAAATGCAAGAATTTTTGATTCTTGCGTTTAAATTGGATGGATTTTATAATTTCAATTTTCTAATTTCAAATGTGGAACATTCACATTTCACTTTTCAATATTAAGGACCTTACTTTAGTCTAGTGTACTCACTTAAATAAATTTTTAATAAAAAAATAAGAAGATAATCATCTACTCACTATTGATGAGACCATGAATAGATTTGATTTCTCTCGATTTCAGGAAGGTACACATAAGTTTTCCCATGAAGTTCATATTTGATACTTCTATAACAATAGGCTCCCATTTTATCGGTTTGTCATCAAAAATATTCTGGAATATGAAGACTTAGAGATTAGCTTTAGCCCGGCGTTTCACCCGCGTGGATTCATCCCGCAGCAAGGCATTACCGGGATAAAAATAGTCCTATGTTTGAGTCTAAGCTAAGATCTATCCAGTTACAGTCACCATAAACATCAGCATAAGGTCAGCATACTGAGCTGGACGAAAGATTGGCCTGAAAGGGAGGCACAGATGGCTGCCCTTCGAAAGTTCGCGATTCCATGTTGCTTTTGTGGGCACTATAAGGTTTAAAGTGTTCGGTGCGTCTCTGTGTAGCTTAGAAGATCCCAAATGGATGATGTGATATTGATTAATTTTTAATTTCTCGTATACGTAGTATAGAGGAAGTCTTGTAATCGTCAAAAAATTCGACCTCGAGATTTTGACGGATTTACACGTTTTGAACCTCCCTGAGTCCAAAAATATTTTTTTTTAATTCTGTCTGTGTGTGTGTGTGTGTGTGTGTCTGTGTGTTTATGTGTCTGTGCGTTAGCACGTTAACTTGAGCATGCTTTAACTTATTGCAACCAAATTTAACATACGTGTATAACATCAAAATATAAGGTTTTTATCAAATTTTGAGCCGTGATCACGAAAGTTAAGCAACCAAGTGCGCGGTAGGTACTCGGATGGGTACCAAAATTTAACATGCATATATGCCATCAAAATGTAAGGTTTCTATCAACCTTTGAGTCGTTTTCGGTATACGAGAAAGTCAAGGGGAGACCACTACCGATTTTTTATATAATGAAAGGTACCTTACTCAAATGTTTTTACTTGAGAACTAAAGAATATCTGCTTAGCTGTTTGAAGATCATCAGGTAATTAATAGTTGATTAAGGGATAAGCGTGAATTCCACAGGACTGGTCCATTAAAAATTCTTCTCGAAATAACAGGAGAAGTATTGTTATTGGCTTATAATGGATTGGTGTAAATTAATGGTTAGGTAATAGTTAAGTAGTTAGATATTGACCTGAGTGTAGTAAGAGAGAAGAGAAGTATTGTGAATTTTGTAAGGACTCTAAGTAGTAGGGTTTTATTATTATTTAGCACAAATCATAAACTTTATATAAAGACACTTACACCATAAATATAAATCCAATGCTGCACATTAGACATTAACACGAGAGATATCACTGTAAATCTATAAAATGAGTGCAAATTTTCCAAAATCCGATTTTTACTATGATACTTGTAATATCCCGCCCAGATCAAAGTCCTGTTAATAAGGACATGAGGGTCGAATGCTCCTACTTTTTTTGAGGACACAACCGCCATATTGCTTTGCACTTGAAGAATAGGTTCTTTATGAGAATTTATATCAATAGTATTTGTAAAATCACAGGATGTTCTATAATATATTTTTGTATTGAATTCTTTTTTATCTTTTCGAACATGCATTTTTACGCTATCCTCGAAAAATCTGGACACGTTATTTGACTGAGGCCACAAGGAATATTAAAAAGGGAAATAATACATTGAGCAACTAAAAATCTAAATGGGTGACTAATTATTTATTAGTCACCTATTAATGTTTTTTTTTTTCGCCCACTGTATATGAATACCAGTATTTGCATAGGTTTAGGTCAGGTTACTCTGCTGACCGGTTAGTTAAATACGATCCTATCAAAAAATATAGATTAGTCTAGTATTTAATAATGATAAATTATAAACATAACTACGACCACCATTCCAATAAAGAGCTGCAATTACGGTGATTAAATTCAATTTCGGATTTATATATTTTTTTATAGAAACGTCAAGCAAATGACTCCATTCCATCAGATGGCAAGCAGAAGTGGAGTCCAAATACGAAGATAGCTGGTGTAAGAGATATACTGCTGCGCGATTACTCGCCTTGCCGAGATGTTTTTATCATATCTTCTTTCTTTAATACTTAATGTTAGAACAAGAAAAAAAGGGCACTCTGTATACTGAATCAATTATGTTCAATAAAATTACAGCTTACGACTTTATTACTTACTGAATGTACCTACATTTCGTTTCAAGTGCCTATTTATAAGGTTTTTAATTTGAGCGATGAGACTACTCTAATAACGTAGTCATTACTCTATAGACTGTAATTAAATTAGCTGAAATCACCGTAGCTATGCTATAATCTTTCACAAATTTATTTATACGATATCTGGATATTAATCAATAAGAAATAATGAAATCAAATTATTTGCGAGACAAATCGGGCTTTAAGATTTATTTGTCTAACTTCAAATACATCTCTGGTAATATTTAATTTAGTTATTTTAGCTTCAGTACATTTATTTTAAGACAAATTAATACTCAAAACATTAAATAGTTATTAGAGCTCCTTCACACTAGCGTTGGACCAGCTTAGGCGTTCGTTGAACGTTAGCGCAGCGAAGACGCCGCGACAACGCGACGTATGCGTCGCGTTATTTTGGCGTTTTCTCTGCAGCAAATTGAACGCTGATGCACACGCTGTGTTACTGCCGCGTCATTTATAATAGTGTGACATCTGCGCCGCGCTAGCACAACGTTCAATTATTATTACTGCACAAGAAACGCCGCGTCAACGCGACGAAGACGTCACGACGTGTCACGACGCCTGCGTCGCGTTGACGTAGCGTAGACACGCAGATGACGCAGACGTCGTGTTATCGGGACGTCTACGCTGCGTTAACCCTAGAACCGTACCCTAGGGTACAAATGAAAAAAGTATTTGAAAATTTGCGATTACTTTTTTCTTTCACAGCGGATTTTTTTGCGCTACCGAATGGACGGTTTGACGGAAACATCCACCATAAACAAATTATGGTGGATGTTTCCGTCAAACCGTCCATCGGGCGGTAGTTCTCTTAGTGTGTGGGAATAGCAAAATGCGAGTAAAGTGCTCCAGTACCCTTTGCCTATGCATATCCATGTAAGAAATTGATGTATATTAGGAGAAAAAACCTGTCATCTGATGTTCCAGTCCCTTCAGAATAAAAATCTGGACGATATTTAATTTTGTCTCAGATGCAAAGACTGTAAATCTCGCTTTTTGTTTTTCGATGTGAAACATATCAAACTTTCATATTATATAGAGCCCCAGACGAAGATTTGCCAAAACAGTTAGAACAAGTCACTTTTATTTAGACCTTATACTATTATATGATACTGAAATGTGCCATAACAGTATATATAACCTGATTATTGATAAATGTTTATAATTATGTAAAAAAAGATTCATTTACTGGGGTACACCAGTACCCCAGGGTACTGTTACTGAAAGTTTGTGATGGGTACGGTTCTAGGGTTAACGTTCATCAAATGCCTACGCTGGACAAACGCTATTGTCAAGGGCTCTTAGAAGTTACAATCTTCACAATACAGAATAATTCTATGTTAATCTCTAAAATGCAATGTAGTGACGACGTCACAATAAATGTCGACCTATCCCACTTAATTAAGGTATTCAATTTGAAACTGATATGTAATTAAGACCTTAAGTCACGTTTAGTAATTAGAACCTTATAATTGGGTACTTTAACGAAGTATTTTTTCAAAAGCTCGTAAGCCGTAATTAGCAAAGGCGACGAGTAATTCAATTAAGTTAACGATTCTGTTTTGTTTATTTTTCCCTTATAATTCACCCTCGGCATCTATCGTCACTTATAGAACACGATCAAATAAGATGAACGCTGAGAACTTTATTGTCAGGCATTTAAAAAATCAGTAAACAAAAATACAAATATTTTTAATCGACAAAAGTCTTCCTTCCTTAAATTGAATTTAGATTTTTCGAAGGAGGGACCTTCGAAAAATCTAAATTCAATTCAAGTCATAGATATAGCATTACTGACTTTATTCAAGACTAGTTTCACAGGTTCTGATTCGGAGATTATCTGGCAGTTGAATTAACAGTTTTGTGTAGACAATCTGTCACGTTTATAACCACCTTCAGACCTTCCTTGTCTAGTGTTTCGCCCATAGTAGACCCAAGAGGTCCCACATTGGATCCCTATCTCAGGGGACTCTTTTTCCAGTCCGCCTAGCTACCACCACTTATCTAAATCTGTCGCTATAATAATATTAACAGCATTGTGGTCCGACAATCAATGATAAAATTGCCAGTCTGTGGTTGAGGGTTCCAGGTTAAGTTCGATGCAATCAGCCTTATCGTCACGTACCATCAGGTAAGATTCTTCCCTGTCAAAGAATATAAAAAAAATAAGTGCCAATGGGAATTGCTCTGAAACAGGCCCTTAGACCTTGTCCAGAAGAGCGAATTCGCTGCGCATAACTACTCGCGGACACACAACGCGAGTTGGCGAGGTACTAGGGCTCAATACATTGCGTTCACAAGCTTCGCGCGAGTTTCAAAGTTTCGCGTTCAGCTTCTGTATGTGTTCGCGCGTAATGATTCGCGGCGAATTCGCTCTTCTGGACAAGGTCTTAGTCTTGTGCCTCTCAGTAAGCTTTTTTGGAAAAGGTATCTACATATTCCATTCATCATTTCAATTGCTGTTCAAAATTGTAACCCAAAAATGAAACTTCGACTTAAGGTGGTATCAGACGGTTCACAAATGAATGTTCACTCCAGTGAACATAGATATAGGAAACTGTAGATTGGGAATGTAAAAGAGAAAGAGGTAACGCGTAGAGGTAATATTAGAGCAAGATAGATAGAGGAGACCATTTCACGTACACGCAGGAGTCCTAAGGAGGCCTGTCACGTAGAAGAGACAGCAACTGTCAGACTGTAGTACTGTTTTTCACGCACACATGCGCATTACTCACACATTGGTGCATTTTTTGGTCTCGCCCTAGTCGATTCCTTTCCAACAAGGAGCTTATACTAAGAATGGAGTCATTAGACAAATTAACAAAGTGAGGGCAAAAATTTTGACAATACTTGACATTTCAAATTTCACATTTCTCTGTCTAGAAATTGTCGTCATCTCTTTCTAAACACAACTACATAGAAACAAGATTTCCCCAGTATTTCGCCATCTTTCTAAAACAAAAGTAGAAAAGTAGCTAAAAACTTAACATATTGTATTCAATTATCAGTATTTATTATCAATGAAAGAAATAAATATAATATATTTACTTTTAATGTTTAGGTTTGTATTTTATTTTAAAAATCATCATTGTGATTCTTTCTATAACTTATGGGAAATGAAAGGATTTATGTAATGGCAGCACTCTCTTCATGTGTCAATGTCCCGAAATCTCAACATGACATAAATTGTCGTAATTGACATATTCATAAATATCGACTCGCGATTTTGGTACGGCTTTTTACTTTAAAATAAGGATAAATAGTGCAAAATGGTAAACAAATACATATTTCGAGCTGGTAGAAGTGAGTAGTATTGAGGATGCAGTGTGAATTTCACTTGTAAGTGTCATAATTGCATATAATATTGTTCAATCTATAAATTTCATTTTTCACCCGTAATTCCAGATTATTAGCGTTATTTTGCAAAACTCCATAAGAGGGAGAAATTTCTGATACTCGCATTTAATCCTATCTTAGAATTTAATGAATTTTTGTACATAATTTACTTATTCAAATATTTGTAAACAAATGAGTAGGGTGACTAGGATTTCCGGAATTATAAGGAAATAATATCCCTTTCTATCCATTCCTTTTATAAATGGCAATCAAAATTGATAGATTATTTTATTTAATTCTTTGAAATAACTGTTACATAGATAAAATACTATAATAATAGAGGGGAGTAAGGGGAGAACGGAACACAACATCTTTCCGACCCAAATGTCAACCTCACCTGCACGCGCCGGATGGCGGCGGTCACCAATAGGTGGCCGTGGTGCTCCCTGCTAGACAACAGAAAAGGCTCTGGCGACCGAGTAAATGGCGGGATAACCATACACCTAGCCGGGTAACCAGCTAGAGGAGGCTGCAGCAGCCTTGGGACATAAATGGTTCCTAAAAATTCTGGTGCGGAAAGGAATGGGACACTACCGTAACTAATACATCCCAAGAAAACTATGATGAGGTCAACACAGAGTAATAGTTTGTCATGCCACCCGGCTGACCCCCGGCGCCAGGTGGATTCCGGGTCTCCTGGTGTGAAATTGGCTACCGGCTGCAAGGCAGTGGGTCACCAGGCTTCTTGCAGAATTTGGACTACTGCTGACAAAAGACTTAACACCAGACATCAGGCTCTAATGATAGGCACATGGAACGTACGCGGACTGAACAAAACGGGAAAACTGGAGGTAGTGGAGGCAGAAATGGATCGATACAAACTAGATATACTGGGTTTAAGCGAAACGCATCTTAAGCAAAGTGGGCATTCGAAGACAGGCAACGGAATGACTATGTTAAATGCGGGTAGTGAAGTTAACAGTTTCAGTGGAGTCGGTTTTCTAATTGCAAAACACCTCACAACCGCAATTTTGGGATATGAACTCATAAGTGACAGAATAGCCCGTTTGAAGTTGGGAGCGTGGCCTCACCCGATAAATTTGATACAAGTGTATGCACCCACATCTGCGTCTGACGAGGCAGAGATCACTGACTTCTATGATGCACTGAGTCGAGTCTATCAAGGCATACCCTCTAAAGAGGTTACGGTTCTGCTGGGTGATCTTAATGCGAAGATAGGAGCCACTTCATCGGATGAGCACTTGAGAGAAGTTGTAGGCAGATTTGGTTTGGGTGCACGGAATGAGCGAGGGCAAATGTTGCTAGAATTCTGCGTGGAGAATAACTTAACCGTCATGAATACGTGGTTCAAACAACATCCGCGCAGACTTTATACCTGGACGTCACCGAATGGGAAACATAGGAACCAAATCGACTACATTATGATTGGCACAAGATGGAGGTCGTCAATCACTTGCACTAAGACGCGACCGGGAGCGGATTGTGGTAGCGACCACCAACTTCTAGCAGCTGCCGTCAAAATCCGCCTGAAGGCTGCTCGTATAAAATCGTCGAAGAAACCCATCAACTTACCAGTGCAGGCCGAAGATGAATTTCGGAGGATGGCGCGACTAAGCCTTAAGAAGTTGAAAGTGGATCCTTTTGATTCGGCACACGCTTCATGGGAGACCCTAAAGTCTGTTACTCTGGAAACGGCTAAAGAGGTAGCAGGAAGGGTTAGACAGTCGGGTCCCAAGGCTGACTGGATGAAAGGGGACACATGGTCGTTCATTGAGGCCAGAAGAAGTCTTAGGGAGGGTGGACTTAGCTCGGAGTTGGAGAGGCAGCGGTATCGGGAACTGAATGGCATGGTTCAAAGGTTATGCAGGAGGGACAGAAACGCTGCCATCGACGAAGTATGTCAAGATCTTGAAAGCGCAGCAAACCATGCTCACACCAAAGACATGTTCGCAAAGGTGAAAGTCCTTGCTAAGGATTTCAAACCAAAAAGCTGGACAATAGAGGATGAAATGGGCATACCACTGATGGATAAACATCTTGTACTGGAGAGGTGGCGCCAGTACTGCCAACAGCTATACAGTGCGCATAATGAATCCGTCGAAGATCGGATGGATTTCACTGAAAGGGAGCCGGACATCCTCCTACATGAAGTGGAAGCTGCGGTTTCGCGCCTAAAACACAAAGCTTGTGGTGGGGACGGAGTATCCGCACAAATGCTTAAGTGGTTGGGTTCAGAAGGCACAAAGGTTCTTCATCTCATATGCCTGAAAGTCTGGAGAACTGGGCAATGGCCTGAGGACTGGATGGAGTCAGTGGTGGTTCCGCTGCACAAGAAAGGTTCCACGAAGAAATGCGAGAACTATCGTACCATCTCTTTAACATCACATGCGAGCAAAGTATTTCTGCATATCCTTAACAAAAGGCTCGAAAGTTTCATCGCCGGTCAGATTGCAAGGGAGCAAGCAGGCTTTGTGAGAGGTAGAGGTACACGCGAACAGATACTGAACATCAGGCAGCTCATCGAAAAGGCCAGAGAGTTCAACGTGCCTATGGCACTATGCTTCATTGACTATGCTAAGGCCTTTGACTGCATCAGCTGGAGGAAAATGTTCGAGGTCATGAGAGAGATGGGTATACCGGACCACCTTACTTTTCTTGTGCAGAACCTGTACCTCGACGGTAATTCAAGGATCAGAGTCGAAGACAATGAATCAGATGCCTTTAAGACCAACCGTGGCGTTAGACAAGGGTGTATTCTTTCGCCACAACTATTTAATCTCGTGGGCGAACACATCATGAGAAGGGTTCTGGAGGATTGGCATGGGGGCGTGCGGATTGGAGGACAGCTCATTAATAATTTACGTTTTGCAGATGACACTACTATTATAGGCTCGAACGAAACAGAATTAGCCGAACTTCTGCAAAGAGTACAAAAAGTGAGCGTGGAGTATGGCCTACATATCAATCGGGCTAAGACTAAACTCATGTTTGTGGATCGTGCGGGCGCGTTAGAACGAACGGGAGCTCTGTCTGACCTTGATACGGTGGACAAATTTGTCTATCTTGGATCTCTGGTTGCTGCGGACGGTGACTGTGAGAAGGAGGTGGTAAGGAGAGCCCAGATTGCAAAAGCAGCAGTGAAGCGACTAGAGAAGATCTGGAGGAACAGAAGTATTAGCAGAAGAACCAAAACGAAGCTAATGAGAACCCTGATCTTCTCTATATTTCTGTACGCTTCAGAAACTTGGACTCTGAAGGCGCGAATTCGCAGCAGGATTGACGCATTCGAAATGTGGTGCTGGCGCAAAATGCTACGAATACCTTGGACGGCGCGTCGCACCAATGCGTCCATCCTGGCCGAACTACAGGTCAAGTGCCGCTTATCGACCATTTGCCTCCAGCGGATCCTGAAGTACTTCGGTCACGTGGCTAGACGTGAACCAGATAGCTTGGAAAAGCTTATTGTGGTTGGCCACGTGGAAGGAAAAAGGAGTCGTGGAAGATCACCGACCCGGTGGACCGATGCAGTGAAGGAAGCCTGCCAGGGAACTCTACAGACGTCAATCCGGAAGGCGGAAAACCGTGTGGAGTGGAGAGCCTTGGTGCACAAAATGACGACCTCAAGTGGTCACGACCCTCAGTCATGAGGAAACGAGGAAGAAGAAGATAAAATACATAAATAGTTTTACCCATTTTTAGTTCGAAATGTTTATTTACAAATAAAATATGTAATTTATGTAAAGTAAATTATTTTATTTGAGAAAAAGATAATGAGAGTATTGATTGGATTGTACTAGTGTAAGATTGTTTATCATTCACATTTGCATGTACTAACATGCAACGCAGATACATTGCACACAGACAGACAGTATTAATAAAATTGTGGCTGCGCTCTTCTGCACTTGTAATCAAATAGCATATTAAAATCTATCAAATGATAGTTTTTAATATGCTATTTGATTACAAGTTAAAAGTGTACATAAATATTTATATACACTTTTTTACTTGCATACATAAAATTTTCTTTTCTTTTTAGATTTCCGAAGCGACGGACCATATGGTTGTCTATTGTGCCTTTAAAAACAAAATTTTATGTAAGTTCGAAAATATGTAGCTTGCACTTTCAAGACACCGACACTTTCAAGGCAACTGCTTACGTCAAACTTCAAGCCCTTTTTTCAATAAAATCACTGGCATCCCTTGAAATGGTTAGTAAAATTTTTCTTGATAATATTTATGAGTTGACATGACATGAGATAAGCTACAGTATAATAAACTGTAAGAATGCCTCTTAAAACCGAGAGTCACAGAAGCGATAAATCCTCGAATTTCGGCTGATGATTTTTTCCTGAGAGTTTTAGCCTTTTCCTTTCCATAAAATAGATAACATTACTGTGCTAAAAGGCACCCAGGAATAAAAAGTTTAAAGTAATTATTATGAATTTTAATTCTTTGTAATGGAAAACTCAAAACTCAAATTATTTTCAACATGTGGTTTTATTCACTTAACGAAGTCCAAGTGTAACGTTACACGTACATATTTTACCGACCTACATACATAATTTTTTTTTAATTAAATCAGATTACACTATTTATAAATATAACATAAATTCAGATATAAAGGAAGCTCATCTAATTGAAATATTTCTTTAGAGTTCGCCTCCTAATTTTATCAACAGGTTTTAGCGCTCCATATCAACGTTAATAAGCTACATTTTAGTGACCGTACGACTGTTGCGGGCAATCTCCGATAGATTGCGCCTGCGTCGCCGGGCAGTCTCGATCTTGTCAGGAATCGCATACAAAGGCTTGGTGATTCGGTCTTGCGCTTGCGTGGTTCGCTAAGTAAATTGAGCACCGACTAATACTAATTAACTAATTTGATAATCGTGTGCAATAATAGTTATTTATTTAATGTGTTTAACCCTTATTTGGGGTCCAAGATTAGGCTAAGGTAGCCGCTGTCGCCTCCGCTACTTCACTTCCGCCCAGGGCTGGACTTACAGTGAGCAGCAGTACAAGCCGCCCTAACTCGTCCCACCGAGCGACCCTCACCGAGACCATCTCCGGCTACCACCAGGGGAGTACACGCTATTGGGCATTATACCACCATTTAATAAATTGTTCTACACGGATCTCTCGTGTCTCATTTAACTCCCTATATCTTAGGACCTTGGGAGCACGTGAGACCTTACTCGTGGCACAAGACTGTCCGTAATTAATTTGTGCTACAGGCACCCTACTAGAAAGAGACAGAGCCTCTCTAGAATTGTCAAGAAATGTCAAGTGTTGTCAAAACTTTTGCCCTCACTTTGTTCATTTGTCTAATGACTCCATTCTATAGGTAAAATATAAGCTCCTTGCTTTCCAATCTACAAACGTCAGTAATCAGACAGTTCAATCTATTGAATGTGAATGCTTCATATTTAATTCCATGTTCACACTCTCGAACTGTAATGAAATAGAAAAGAATATTCACCTCTTCTTTACTCTCAATAATTATGTCGTCGTCAGTGGAATAGTACCTACGTCTTGAAATTATTTTTATCATAATTTGTGATCGTTTAGTGACGGAATTAAACAAAAATAAACAAAAAAAAACGTCGACGGTGGTGGATGCGACCTTGGATTGCAAGAATCTTCTAATGGGAGATTTCCATTTTCATTTTTTCAATAGTTTATCTTGATCGTTCCAGGTGAGACACTTTCATATTTTCATAGTGAATTATCAAAAATGAAACAAAGTAACAATTTGAGCAAGCATTGTATTGGCGAACGCTTAAGAGTAATTAACCTATGAACACATTAAAATGGCGGAAGCCACACTTGGAACTGTGAGCCGCATTCCAGCTTCTTTCTCAGCGCAGCTTCAAAGGCGACGTCCCTAGACGCGTCCCGAGGAGCGCGAGGGTCCCGCCCGCCCTCACGGCAAACCTCGCGAGCCGCTTTGAGAAACTTTGACACTTGCGCTACACTGTCTCTTACATCTAGAAGATCTGGCATCTGGAATGAGAACAGACATTTTAACACCCTCCTTAAGAATTACATACAAGTACAAATTTGTTCTGGGTTTCGATGATCTCAGGGCTTGTTTTAAGTTAGCTTGGCTAGTTGTCACCATCTTTAAATGTATATGGTCATAATAATGTTTGCAACATTGTTTTGCTTGCTCAATTCACACCCGGATGGCAGAGTTCGGCAGCGGTGTGGCGAGCACTTTCAGTGTGAAATAATTTTAAATTTCTCTACGAGCTTGAAAAGCTTGAAAGATCGCATCGCCGAGGGCAGCTTTGCGCATATCCCTTTTTCCTTTGTTTCTTCTTCAGAAAAAAGTGCAGTTAAAACCAATTCCATAATTTTCACACCAAACAGACTAATTTCCTTGCCAAATGTAGAAACTAGACTGGTCAAGAAGGAGACTAGCGCCGGCGGAGCCAGCATCTGCCGTCCAGGTGTGAACTAAGTAATAGTGTAAGATAGGCAGTGTGCTTGAGGAGCCTATTCAGGATCAACTCTAACCCATTTAGCACCCGGTGCAATCGGCCGAACGTTGCTCGCAAAGGGCTAGTGCGAGCAACGTTCGGCTTCCCCTATGACTCTGCGCCGGTGTACGCTGTACGCCCTGCACCATACAAAGCCAGCACTGCTCTTCATTACTTACGATCAGGTGAAAAGGGCGACGAACATCAAAGACAAATTAAACTTACTTGATCTTCATTTGGCAATACGTGAGGGTAGATCCTGACCCAGTGGCCTACTCTCCCTATAGCGTGGTCCCATCGCACCCCGTTGCCCCACGAACATGCAGTCATTATCTTCCGCCTGGTGGTTGCTGTGGGGACTCCACTACGACAAGACTCTTCTATTTCCGGCGAAGCCACTGCCACACTCGACGTTGACTGAAAAGTATTAATCGTATTACTACCATTTCACGAATAGATGAATTTAATATTAATAAGTTGATCATTTCTGGAATTATTTTATTTATAGTGAATTTAGGAACTGCTGCTGTTTCTTTTAAACGGTGCTTCAAACTGCCCTAATCTCAATTTCTTGGGGTGGTTCAATATGTTGCCACACTGCTAAAGCTTTTTGATATAGATTTGTCTGCCTGACACCAACTTTCTTAGGAATTCTGTTATGGGTTTACACGCCATTGTGCGAGTGACTCCTTGGTGAGAATTCCGTAACTAGGGGTCGGTTCTAAGATTCGGTAATTTATGTGATAAGTATTTGAAAATGGGATTGGTACTGAAGCTTTTCTTAGAATAATCATGGAATATTTTAAGTAATGGAATGGTATTGGATGTATTGGCTCAGAATAGATCGAACATATTTACCTGAACATCAGAGTTGTCAATGCTGGGTTCAGAAGGTGGTTTGCTGGGACTCTCATTGGTCAGATCTTTATCTTTTTCACTAATTTCCTGGAACGCAAATGATTCTTGTTGTGAATCAGAGTTTAATTTTATAAATATCATAAATTAAACGAGGCAGCGTAATAGCTGCACGATTTTGAGAACCCTTTCTGGAAAAATGCCTCTCTCATACGGATGATTAAAGTAAAATAAAGTAGGATTTTTTTAAACTGAGTTTTAAGTTTTTTAATAAGACCTTGTTAATCAACTACACGAATTGCCTAGCAAGGTTTACTAATAACAACTTATTTCTAATATGTTAGCCTTTATATTCTTATGTAATTGGTAACATAGTCATATCATCCTCTTGTCTCATCTACACTTTTTATATTTCAGAGGGAAGCTGTCTACCTCCATCTTACCTGATGAAAAGTGATGATAAGGATGATGGAACTGGAACACTCAACCATCGAGGAACTGACTTCCCTACTAATAACCATCAGAACATACTTACACTAATGCGTAGGCTGATGGACTCTAGGATATCGGAGCTGATAAATACTCTTTATATGATGTCAAATATAATATAATGTGTTAGCGGCACCGTGAACATATAGTATACCAAGAACAGTATGACATAAAAACGCGCGATCCCACCGAGACGGCGAGACCACCTTATGCTCCCATATTTTTATGTCAATGTGTGCGTCACAGTGCGTGCGTACACGGCGCCAAGTACGCACGCACACATTCTGATGGATAGCGACCAGTTTGTATGAAGACGTATTACTGTTGTTGGTATATTGTGCTAACTATCAGCCAAAACTCGTCTCAAGCAGCCTGAGGAACTGCTTTAAATACAACTTTGTAAAACATGTTGCCTGCATGTTGTCATAAGGTGTATAGCCCTGAGACACTTGCAGGCCACAGACATTAGGCAACTAAAAACCCACAAAATAACATAACCTCAAAAAAAATGTTTTGTCTTGTGCTGTAGTTGGTCGATAGATTAGTTGAAGTAGTGCGTGCGCTCGCAGTGGTTTACGATACGTGGATCGTGCGATTTCTTATCGTTAATGGCGCACCACCTGATATTTTTTTTTACTCAAGTGGTTGGCAGTCAAGTATACGGTCTGCCTGGTAGTAAGCAGCCACCGCAGCCTATAGACGTTTGTAATACTAACGTGACACTCGCGCGCTGCCAACCCTAGTCACCTTCCCTACTCCGTCAAATTCAGGCAGACCAATAGAAACACAATATCATAAAAATGTAGTGTTATTTGACTGTAGTCATCTGTAAGGTCAATACTTATTCACTGATTGATCAAACTATCGGCCAACTAAAAATTACAAGTACGGGGTGGCGTTTGTTACTATACTCATTGGAATGTGGTGTGGTACCGTGTAATCCGGAACAGGGGGCAGGAGTGTGACGCAGTGCACCGGCAGGAGCCGCCGCCGCCTCCAGCGAGAGCCACGCCGCCCACCAGCAGTCACTGCCCTCGCCGTAGCAGCTCGCACCAGCCCACACTCATCTTCGGAGCTGTAACTATGCACTTCACAGTTACTTTACCTCTGACACTTTATAGAGCTCATAATGTAATTTATTTTTGCCAATAGAGACGAGACAATGCCAGCTGAGTATAAAAGCATCACTCCATATCTTCCAATAGGTGTCGTAGAAGGCGACTGATGGATCAGCAAAGGAGTATTGATCAACTTATACTCCGTCCGCCAATCCGCATTTGGCAAGCCTGGTGAAATACTGCCTAAACCTCTTTCGATGACAAGGAGACGTTTTGTGTCCCAGCATAAAGGTTGGTATGATGGATAGAGAGAGACCAGAAAACTTTCAAAACGCGGCGCAATTCAGTGGAACCAGATATGCATTGAGTTAAATCAAATCATAATATGCTTTAAGTCCTTGCCTTATTGCACATCTAGTCAAATCTCTTCTTTTATCTACCCTGGCCCCTTTATTTGGGGTGGGTGCAATTTGTTATCACATTTACATATCATTACACATGTGTCCTTTTAGTACTGCACGTATAAAAGTGGTCAGTTACTGCATCGGCCCGTTGCTTCACACGTGTGGCCGATACCTACAAAATGTATGAAAAAACATGCACTGTCGGCCACCGATAGCAGCCCCGGTGGCCCATTTGTGCGGAGGCTTCTCGCTAAAAGAGATTTTTTTAGGGATAGGATCTAAAGCAAAAAATAGAGGAAAGATGGCGATGTAGTAATTCAAAATTTAGAAACACTAAAAAAAATTGACTTGACTTGCTTGTATACCGGAAACGACTCAAAAGTTGATAGAAACCTTATATTTTGATGTTATACATGCATGTTAAATTTGGTTGCAATAAGTTAAAGAATACTTGAGTTATTGTGCTAACGCACAGACACACACAGACATAATTCCAAAAACGGTTTTTTTGGACTCAGGGAGGTCCGAAATGTGTAAATCCGTCAATAATCTCGAGGTCGAATTTTTAGACGATTACACAAGTACGTACATAGTACAAGACTTCCTCTATACTACGTATACGAGAAAGTAAAAATAAACGACTTTTACTTCTTATCTGAAAAACAGCCCTTACTTGGGTATTTGAGACGGTCCTCTAAGTAGGGCGAGGCCAGTATGCCTCATTGGCATCCCGAGAAGGTCAAATAGTTCATGTAGCATTGGTTGCTTCACAGTAATGTCAGCCTCACAGTTCGCTCCCAATGCTGGAGACAAGTTCACCTGGAGCAAAAAAAAATATTTATGTTTAACATTCCCTTTTCAAAGGATCACCTATTTCGTGGTTATTGGTTTACAACATTGGATTTACAATACATCTCCTTCTGTTCTCATGCTGCAGCTGGTCGATTGTCATGGAACACACATTGAACTTTTTCTCAGATACATATTAAAAATACATACAGGGTGTAAAAGACATGAACAGTCAAACGAGAACCATGTATTCTGCTCACCATCATAACATTTTTTTTCCTTTAGACTATACCTGGGAAATTTATAGTTACGATTTTATTAAAGGTCAAAGTCGTAATTTTTTTTTTTAATTTTTTTATGAAAACGTATTCTATATGTCGGGGATAACGTCAAGGATTTAGCCGAATCATTATCTCACATACGAATGCCGAGTCAATTTATCAACACACATCACAAAGAGGAGAACCAGAGTAGTGCCTGGGACTTGTGACCCAGTGTGTAGGTTTACCTAGGCACTCACCTTCACTTCTCTCTAACTATTATCACACAACCGTCGGACATAGCTTCCACAAGCATTCCTAATACAACCATAGACACGTCCGCACTCAGCGACGCCTCGAACTAGACTGAGCTCTGTCGAGCGCGCACCGCTGCAACAAAGGCGCGCCCCACCACTATTACGTCGCATCGTACGATAGCTCGTGCGGCGCTGACGTCACTCGCAATCCCTCGTGGACTATTTCTAATGAAAATAACAAATTCAATTACAATTGAACCTAATAATGTCATAGCGCCGTCACGGCCATCCTGCATCATCACACGTCCTCAAAAAAATCAACCGTTACAATCGTAACTCTTAAAACTAAAACTAGATGGCGTTGCTTGTATTCAGATTCTTCGACATATACGTTATTTCTTAATTATTGTCCAAAGAAACATTATCATTTTTTTTAGTATTTCATAACAAAAAATGGCTTCAAAACGTTAGCGTTCAATGTAGCTCACTCGATGCGCACGGACACTAACGAACGGGGTCGCCGTCTGGCAAAATTATCACGGTTTTGCGAGTTGCGTGCGAGTTGAGCCCTTTACATTGCGCGGTACAATTTGCAATTATTTTTAACACCAAAAAATAAAAATCATTTCCCAGCAATATTTTTTTGAAATATGTCTTATTTTGATGTATAGAATACATGGTTCTCGTTTGACTGTTCATGTCTTTTACACCCAGTATATTATGGGATTGATGTGAGTATACCCGAACTGCTAAGTAGATTTCAATCAGACAGCTGTGCTGGTTGTTGACTCACTGAAGGTTTTAACTTTTTTGGGTTTGATGTCGCTTTATTTTAGGCGACAAGCTGGTAACCCGTCCCTACTTTGAGGCATTGCATGACCCATACTTCTGTTAGTGGCTTTATGAGCTTTGCTCAACTACTTTTGGAATTATGAGCGTGATTGTATGATTGTAAGTATTTTCTAGAAAGAATGTACAAAAGTCTACTCTTAAGGAACTTACCTCAATTAACCAGGGTTTCAACGAGTCGTCAAGCAGCACGTCGAAGCCGTAGAACTCGAAGCAGTTCCTCGCAGGAGGTGTACCAGCCGCTTGAGCCAGCAGCGTCAGGGTCACAAGTGCTCGGATCCGTTGCCACACCAGCCACTCGGCTGCACCCCACCGGCCTACTAAGGCGCGTCTCACTTGTTTTAAAGTCCATTTGCATCCTGGAATAAGATGAAATCAACCGCTAACATAATTGGGAGTTGAGATAAAATACAAATTTACTAGCTTTCAATGGACGATGCTGTTTATCCTACGAAGGAGTTCTTAGGACTACTCTTGCTGGCTGCTAACTAGTATCTAATAATGAAATTAGTCGCCTAAATGCTCTGTTGCACTATTCGCAAATAGAAATATGTGACTGACAGCGTTCTAGCTCGACAAACTATTTCTTTTAAAGAACTGTGAAGAGCGATCTTACAGACTGGTTAGTGAAGCATGTATTTATGTCATAGGCTGATCGTATAGTTGGCAGATTGTGATATGCCGGCATATGGTCAAACGCTACTGGACCACAAAGATCTCGACTACTGGTTGAGTAAACCATTTTCTAAAAATGGTAGTGGTCAGGAGTGATCAGTAGGTTCAGGGGTATCTTTTTATGACCAAGCGGGGTGGACTGTTTGTGGGAGATTCTATTGGCCTACGACATAATTGCGGCATATCATGAATGTGCCCGGGCATATCACGATTAGCCCAACTAAACGATCGGCCGACGACATATACAAGACACTGCAACAGTCTATATGTATACCTAAGTTCTTACAGCCAGCCAACGAGCCAAAACGTCTAGACAGCAATCGTGAAGGGGACGCGGGACGAGCGGGGTCGCTGGCACCTCCAAACTACCATACACTCGTTCGGTAGATGCCGGTCCACCGTATGTCTACTGCACGCTGACTAGACAAAAGGCATTTTCCTCAACTTCAAAGGCGTCGAACCACTGTAACTACACTCATCAAAAGTGTCTAGGGATCATGTACGTTTTAGAGTATCGCCGCAAATGAGGATTATTATTTTTACTTACTTGAATCGCTATTGATGCTTTCTTTTTTTATATTTCACTGTATGAATATTCCTTGCATTTTTATTAAAAATAGATATACAGTTTCCTATAAAAGGGTATAATAGCGTGATAGACAAAAATGTACTTAATCCCTAGACACTTTTATTTATTTATTTATTTATTTTTGATGAGTGTATTTACGCTGTGACACTACATCTGTCGCGCTAGCTATATTCATTTCGATTTTAGAATCATAAAAATCCCTCTCGTAGTCTAATGATTCGCCTATATTATGCACAGAGGTCCTGGTTTCCACCCCTAGGTTACTAATTGTGCTTGGATTGGTTGGTGGTAGTGGTTGGTCTAATTTTGTATCCGTCTGTCATCAAAGACTGTCGCCATAATAATCACGACTGCATTAAAGGATTCAGATAGTGAAGATTTACTCTCAGAATCACATTTAGCCGAAACGAATCGAAGTCAACGAGGCCTCGCACTCATAACCGCACCGAAAGCATTGAACGTGCCGAAGAAATCTTAGCACTGTTATGATATGTGAATATAATGAATACGAGCGCATCGGCAGACCTCATCACCCACGCCGAATCGGACGTCATCCGAATTTCCAGGGTTCTTCCAGATTCGGACGATTCGACGCGGGCAGATGTGCGAGATTTCATAGGATTTCATAAAAAGAACTCCAAAATTCGTTTAGTTCGGCGAGTTCGGCTCGGCTATGTGCGTCCACCTTAGTGATATAATATATAATAGACAGTCCCTCGGCTAACTATCAAATGAAATAAAGGTCAAGGGATTCCCCGTCAACTTTACCAAGAGTAAAGTAACCCATGTTAACATATAGAACAACATTAAATGTAGGATATTAATAGATAATAATTTAATTTATGATTTTACTTACCACTTCCAATCCGGTCTTTACACTCCGCATACCTCGGACCGGACTTATTTAGAGATGAATTTGTTAAGTGTCTATAGGGGTTATGTATATCAGTCACTGTGTATTTGTCGGTACCTGGAATAATTATAAAAAAAGGTTTTTAATCATGATATAAGTAATCACAATATAATGTCGCAGGGCAAGAGTTGAATTGGGTCGATCGACATCTGCTTGAAACTACTGATGGCACTGATATAATAAGTGCACACGACAAACATCACTCTCCCACAAACAGTCCACTCAACCGGTCCAGTAGTCACCTAAGGCAGTGGTCCGCCCGCCAACGATGTGCCAATATTTGGAATAAACCATTGTCTTTGGCAACAACCTCAAAAAAAGTTTCTCCAGAGTTCTTGCTGTAATAACACGTGTTGAGAGACTCCATTTTTTATCTCAATCTCCCGTGCAATATTCACTTGACTTCCTATAAATACATTTTCACTTGACATTAGCAAAATGCGTAACGTTTATGTATCGCGACGTAATTAATTAACAATAGAAATAGAAAGAGAGAGAAAAAAAACATAGTTGGGAATTAGATTATCTTAAACATAAAATTTTTATTTCTCCATTTTTAGTTTTTAAGGCCGTTTTTTATTTATTACTTATACCTACCAAACCTCGCTAGTCCCTCTGCATACATATACGCCGTCAAGGGTCTGTACCCCGGCACGCACACGTACAGACGGAGGTCGAACTTGTAACCTGCGATCAGTAGAGGCCGCTCTATGTACCGCTGAACTACTGCGGCAGTACCACACCGCATTTCACAGATGCTCTGAAAATTATTAGTAAAAAGAAAAAAATTAAACACATGAACCGTGCCTTTCATTCTGAATGCAAGCAACTAAAAAATTGGTATTTCTTAACTTTAATTACTAGGTGATAAACTCATATGTAGGGTCGTCTAGGTACGTACCACCACCCTTTTTATTTCTGCCGTGAAGCAGTTCGCTGTGTTTTGGATTGAGGGGCAAGGTGGCCAGTGTACTTACTGGGCACGGAAGGCATATATGACCTTATCATATTAGTCCCCAAGATGTCAACGCACTTGCAGTGTTAAGTGATTTACACTTAATATTGCAAGTGTCTATAGGCGATGGTAGCAACTTAACACCAGGTGAGTCGCAAGCTTGTTTGCCATCTCGTAATAAAAAAATAACTATTAATTATAGTTACTTATAAGAGAACAAAATATGTATGTGGCTTTCCCATTCCTTTCTTATAATAATAATATACAGTGATAGGTAATTTAATTTGTTTAACAACACAATGTAGATAATCTAAATGGTGGATTGGAGCCCTCATTTAAGTAAAAAGTCTGTGTTATTCTTAACACCACGTGACCTATATTAAATTCATAACTCTGTAAGACTAACTAAAGCTGGATCTTCATCTTAATAACCTTTATAATTCTACCCACTACTGGGCCACAAGGCCACTCCTTGTCATCGAAGGAGGTTTAGGCAGTAGTCCACCACGCTTGCCCAATGCGTGTTGGTGGACGGAGTATAAGGTGATCAATACGGGAACCCATCACTTTATCGCAATAAAGTTCAACGATTTTCATTTCCCATAAAACTATTCGCAGATCTTTTTATACAATATTTAACAACTCCTAGAATCAGCTTACATCGCAATTTCCTTTCCTCGAATAGTTGTTATCTACAAGTTCATTTCATCGTAAATTCTTTTCCTATTTTATTTATTTTATCGAAATAATGTTAAATCAATGTTTTGTTACCCATAATTTTGTTTCCACGTAAGTTTCAGTTTGCAGAATAGTTGAAACATCAATTTTTACTACACTAAAGTTAGTGTACATCGAAAATACATTTGTTTCCCTGTAAAGAAAACCTATTAATGGGTTAGGTTACGTTAGATTTAAAACCACACGCAGCGGTGCAACCGAAGCTAACGGAGATTGCTTGTTGTATTTTGGCATGCTACATGCATGCTTGCATTGCATGCTGTATGCATGCTTGCACTGCATGTTGTATGCATGCTTGTATTGCATGCTGTATGCATGCTTGAATTGTATACTGTATGCCTGCTTGCATTGCATGCTGTATGCCTGCCCGCAAGATGCTTGCCGGGGCGTGCAGGGGGGCTGGCCCCCCTGCTCGGGGGGGTCGGGGGGCCTGAGGCCCCCCGCTATAAAGAAAAACCATGAATACGAAAATAAACCTAGGTTAGGTTAGGTTAGACTTGTGACCACGCATAGCGGAGCGAGCGAAGCGAGCGGAGCATTATATTGCTTGCTGCATGCTTGTTTTGCTGCATGTTTGCTTGCATATTGCATGCTTGTTTGTATGCTGTATCCTTGTTTGCATGCTGCATGCTTGCTTGCATGCTGCATGCTTGCTTGCATACTGTGTACTTGCTTGAACGAATGCTTGAACTTGCTTGAATGCCAATGCATCGTTCGATGAAACGTTACTGCGATGGAAAGTTGTTAAACAAAACATTATAATGTTTACCGTCAAATATTGAAACATGTTTTTATGAATAGTTTTATCGATAACTTAATAGTTTATATGAAATGTTAGTTCGATAGACCGTTATTCTGGTAACCAACACAACTTTGAAACATTTTTTTTATGAATGTTTGTTCGATAATATGAAACGGTGATCATTAGCTATTCGATCAATCAAGAAAAATAGATATTGAAAATCGTGGAATAGTTTTCGGTGAAATGAAATTCGATATCAAAAAAATCTGTATTTTGATAGGTACCCGATCAATACCCCTTTGCTGAACCATTAGTCGCCTTCTACGACACCCATTGCAGGGTATGGGGTGATGCTATTCTACTCTGCCGGCATCACACGGCTACCAACTCTTATTAATTGCAAGCTCCTGATCCTATTATTACGTATAAAGAATTTATTCATGAAAAATTTAAATCGGCTTAATTAAAAGTGTGAGGATAATTTTCTCGATACTTACTCGAAACAAAAAAATGCCCCGTCCCTGGCTCTGAGCCACCGGCTTGTGTATCCAAATGACATTGGAATCTCCATCTTCAGTTCTTCGTAGTCTTGAACACTCTGAGACTAGTTTGGCATACTCCAGAGGGAGGTGATAGCAAGGCGGACTGAAATATAGAACAATAACTTTATTATAAGACCTGTATAATATAAGGTGCTCACAGTGCACCCAAGTCTCCTTTCTTTCAACACTAACACCCGTATTCACAAACATTACTATGAGATCTCTCGACCCTTGGATAAGTAAACTCATTGCGTTGAATAGAGCGTAAACGCATTGCGTTGAATAGAGAGTAAACGCATTGCGTTGAATAGAGAGAGCTCTGTGATTGGTTTGTTTCTGTTGCGTAGTTCACATCGTTAAATTTACTGACGTTTTACTACATCAATCTTGAAACTTTTGGCATCTGAACGTTGCTTTTGACATTTCGAGATGCGTTGCGTAATATAGCTAGCTAGCTACCTAAGCTGTGCGTTCATTTTAAAGTACGCATAGTGCCGATCCCCACTTAAGTATTGTCTATGAATAAGTTTTTACGACCCTGTGCATCCACGAGCACTATGAGACCGCAAGAGGCGATGCGCTATGGAACTAAGCCATATCGTAGTCACTGTTCCAAAGCGTTCATCGTTGGTCCCACTGAAAATCAGCGCCGAGGCATTTTAATGTCGCGGCATAAAGCTGTGTGGTGACCATTTAGTTGCATTTTTACCATATTGATTTTATTTGTGTTTCTATGTGTATGTTATGCTTTATTAATGCTTCTAATAAATATGTTTTCTTTCTTCTTAAAATTTAGGCGACCCCTTTCTGAGCTGATAAGTCTGCCACGACCTTAAATCATACTCTCCACACACCACACCATACCGCTCTCGCAAACCAGTGCTAACATCAGTAGCCTCCGAGTAGCCTTAAGGAGTACCGCATAACGCACGCGCCGCGTCCATTGTGAGTTGCTCTGTAGAGACGCGGTGCTGCGCGATTTATCAGTAATGTTTGCTGACACTTCGTGTTGACGTTATAACTACCGATACCGCCGCACCGATGAGTGGTTCTCCATGTACAATTGTACACGCATAGAAAACTCGCCAGCCGCGGTCGCCGAGCCGCACCGACTGCGATGTGCGGTGCTCCTTAGTGTCAGTTAGCGAAAAAATGTATCTATTTTATTTGCTTTATGAGCATAGATATAATACTGACTGACTCATATTAAGCTCATATCTACTAAGTTATGAGTTTATTTGTATGGTAAATCTATTATCTACTATTCGGTTATACCTCTACAATTCTATCTACTATTCTGTGGAATAGTCTGTAATGTAAGTACCTACATCATTAACATCATACAGTCATAAAAAACACCACAAAAAAGTACAATGAGCGGTCTTAGCGATCTCTGCCAGACTTTGGATGCACAGGAAAGACATAATATTATAAATGAGGGAGTCATTTCTGAGCCAGAGACAGTTTCGAGTCTAATCAGGTTTCCCATATTAATTGAGCTCTTAACGCAACTAAAACAGTTACGTATTTTAGTTAATGAGTGTGTGAACAGTCACACGTGTACCTCTTTTCATAGTAGAGTCATAATGTGGTATTTTGACTCGTACCTCATACAGATACAGAGATGAGACTCCGTCACGGGGAATTACCTACCCTTAACTTTGATGTTTTTTAAACTTACTGCTTATTTGAATTATGATAAAAGTTTTTACTGTGGCAATATAAACCTAATGAACAATGAATGAAAGAACGAAAAGGTTCACAACTACTTGTAGGGTAAATCGTTCTATTTATACGAAATTGAATGGCACGTATTAATGATTTATGCCTCAAAAACACGCAATTGTAATGATCGACATCAATATATCTGCATCTAAAATTTAGTAGGTACAATTACATTTTACGAGATATTCGATATTCATTTTGTACAACCCTTGACGTCTTAAATAAAGTTACTGTAAAAGATTTTGCATTAAAAAGTAATATTTGTCCGTTAAACTGCTCGTAATTAATTATTGATGATCCCAGCATAGTTTGGACTTTTATAATTAAGACGTAACAAATTTTACCATATATATTATACAATAAAAAGGGAGTTCGAAGGCGTTGTACGTAAATGCACTTGTTTTGATTTTGAAAACTATCTTCGTCTGTGGATCGAAAAAATCTTTTGTAATCCTGAGCTTTAAATGATGGTAACTGTATATAACAATTGCATCTTCACGACTCGAGTTGGTGCCAGCTGAGTGATCATGAGAACTAGTGGTGGCAAATCACCGTAGGCTAGGATAGTTGCAACATTAAATTCGCTGCTAGATGAAAAAAATCAATAAATCTTACCATCTAATAAACTAAAAACTATGAAACGAGGTCTCTGTACGGTACTTCTATTGAGCAGAAGCTCGATTCTTAAATCTTATTCTCATTTTTTCATTTTATGCAATATTTTTCCCAGGTTGGAAATGTCTCATAAAAAAAGCTCATGCATGACGAATATCGTAAGATCGTTTAAAATCTTTCTCAGACTGTAAGTTCCTAGAAACAGAAAAATGAACCTTCTGAATATATAACCCATTTCCAAACTTGCAAAATGAAAATTTGTGTTTCAATATATGTCGACGCTTGAAAGGAAAAGTTGACTAAGCGCCATTTTGAGCCAAATTGAGTTATATATACAGTTTGAATCGCCTAATTTTTCTGCGTCGTTTGGTCTAACTCACGCCTTCCTACGACGACTTTTAATGTCGCTTCTGCATTTTGGACTTTACGAATTATCACTTTTTTTTGTTGCTAACCGACAGAAATTTCGGCCTCTTTCAAAAAATTGGTCGTTGAGATAATTGTGCGACGATGGTTTTGCCCTTGGTAAATTTTTACATATATGTTGGTAGAATAATTTCTCCCTTTAGCTTATTTTACTTGTATCTGAAAATACATTGTATTGAATTTGGTATATTTTTTCCATGTAAAGATTTATTCTTGTTTTCACTACCGTCATTTTGGCTCGATTGTTATTTTTGCCATTATGGCATTTAGTTAAATTCGCCTATTTCAGAAATACAACTTTTTGTCGGTTAGTAAATTTTTACCTGCCGCTTCAAAGTACAAATTTATTGATTAGGTAACTTTTACTTGAACTTATGAGATTAACAAAATGTTGGTTGTATCCCATTGGCACCACACATACTGGGGTTCCAGCGGCTTTTACCTAAAGTAATACATCTATAAAATGATGGTTACACCTACAAATGACCAGAGCACTGTCGTATGCGCATACAGTGAAATTAGATTCACAGTAACATAGGAACTACCAGTGTGCGACAGGATGTCGCTTAGAGTGCACACGCGCACATAGTCTAGCGTAGTGCTACCGCTTCCGTATAGGTTGACCTCATGACAATTGAAATTAAAAACTATATAAGTCGAATCAATTTAATTTTTAATTGTTTTTTTTTTGCATTATTGAAAGTATTAAAGCATGAGGTATATTTCAGACCAATGGATCCAAGAAAACGTGGTCACAGTATTTTGAAAAAGGCACTCTTAAAATGGGGAACGTGGAAATTTTTTAAAAGGTTCAATTTTAGTTTCTACTTTTTTATATAAAAAGGTCAAGCAAATGACTCCATTCCACCTGATGGTAAGCAGAAGTGGAGACCATTTGGTCTCCACTTCGAAGATAACTGGTGCGAGAAATAAACTGCTGCGCCAGCGAAGATAACTGGTGCGAGAAATAAACTGCTGCGCCAGCCACCTTCGCCTTGCCGACCTGCAAGGTGCTTCTTCACGCCTCCTTTGAATGACCCAGGATTCTAGGTAGGAGGGAACACGTGCGCTTGCAGTGAATTCCATTTCTTGATTGTGGGACAAAGAAACGAGTTGCCAAATTTCTTAGTTCGCGTTGGAATGTTAGCCACAGTTTGTCGGTGACAACGTAGACGAGCACGCGTAGTCCTTAAAAGGAAGGGAGATGGTGGGATTAGGGAAAAAAGCTCTTCAGAGCACTCGCTATGGTACAGACAATTGAATGCGCTCAACGACGCAACATTGCGACGCAATGGGAGAGGCTCAAGATCTTTAGTCACCTCTTCGTCGCCGATGATGCGGGCCGAGCGATGCTGCAACTTATCCAAAGCATCGAGTAAGTACATGGCCAGATGCCAGAGTTCACAAATTCGTAGCCAATGCGTGCGACGCGCTGGGCATCCGCTTTTTTGTTAGTCTTCTTACAGGACTCGGAAGCCTTATTGTAAGCTGCTTTCAGTGATTCAACATCAGGAGCTTTAAGAGCCCGACCCCTGATCCAAGCGCGATACGCTGCCTGTTTCTGTGAAACAGCATCAGCACAATCGCGGTAGAACCTGAGGTTACGTCTGCCCTTACTGATGAGATCGGAATGTGGAATGTAGTATTCCATACCCAATACATCTCCTCAGTAATGGCAGCGGCGCTAGCTGATGTATCGTTCTCACTGAAGCAGAGTTGCTTCCAAGGGACAGATGCAAAGTAGTCGCGCATACCATCCCAATCTGCACACCCTTAATGCCAGAGCCGGCGCTTAGCAACCACCGGTTACGGAAGCTTGGCCTGCGGCACTTTGGAGGATATCAGGCAGTGGTCAGATGAGCCTAGAGGGGCTAGGGACCTCTACCTGATGGGGTCCACGTCCGGAAGTCTCCTCGTGGCGGACCCTGGTAACGTGGTGGGGAAACTTTCTCGGCAGGTGTGCGGCTTTTGATGCCAAATGTGTCCGCTTGGCATTCGAAGTCGCATGCCATCGTCGAGTTGTTTTTATTTTCCCACCACGGCTAGTTCCTGACGACCCTTTTCAGGGCCACGACCGCGCCCGATGACCTCGGGTGCGGTCCGATGGCTGCTCCCGGTGTCTTCGTCAGGTGGACGCGCCACGTCAAGCAGCCGTCGGTGAGGAGGCGGCCCATAAGGCCGGCGTCGGCCAGCGGCCCACAGGGGCTGGCGTTAGTCGGTGTCCCCTGTGGGCTGCTGGCCACCAATTAGTGCACAAGGAGTGCCTAGACGGGCAGCGTTGGGACGGTCTCGGTGTAGTTGCGCTTACGTGCGCAGATCCCGAGCCGTCCCGCAATAGCGCACTGTCACTGCGCACTGGCAAGGTCAGGCCGGGGAGGATGTTTAGTGGGTAGTGAGGGAACACCTTTACCTCGAGCCCCACATACCCCCTGCGGTTGGCACCAACTCGCAGGGACGATGCGTAAATGCATTTAACCTCCTCGTCACAAAAAAAGGACCTCTACCTGATATCCCTCCGGATGGGTCGTGAGCAGAAGAGGGCTGATCAACTAGTTTTGACAAGTCGTGCGTGAGAGCGATTGCATGAGCAGAGATTCCTGCATGGTCAGTTTTGAAGGAACTTAACCACAAACTGTGGTGAGCATTGAAGTCCCCCAATAACACCAGTACTGCTCCTGCCCGTCATCTGCCACCCAACTCAGATGTTCAGAAAGTCGAGTTGTCTCAGCGTCTCCGGTGTGGGATCTATAAAGACACACGTAGACTCTGGCCAAAGGGCCAGAGTCGACGTGTACCCCTAGCATAGAAAAGGATGGATCTTATAGGGAGCTCAAAAGGCGACAACAAACATCCGCCCGAACATACAAGTATACTCCGGCTCTCGCTTTGTAGGATTCTTCAAGCATGTAGCCAGAATAATTCAAGTAGCTTGTGTCAGTGGGCGGCAATATTTGCGTTTCCCAGAAACAACAATGCAGGTCGTGCTGACTACTGACCCAAGGTATTGGTGGACAGCTTTGAGGTTTCTGTGGAGTCCGCCTATGTTGCAAAACTCAACCTCAAACGGTGTAGAGTGGGATTGTGCACCGCTGTAAAACCTGATTGTTTTTTGTTGGCTGCCATGGGAAAAGGAAAAAGAGACGTGAATCAAGTGAACGCTACTGCGACATTTCCGGACAAAGCGTGGAGGCTGGTCTCACCGTGGAACTGCCTAAGGAAGATATTCGTCGATCCGCCGGACAGAAGGGTAAGGAAGTATGTCGCGGTAAGGCCCACTCAAGCTCTGGTTGTACGCTGGCTGAACCCGAAACGCGCTCAATGAGCAATTCACGGGCCTTACACCACGCGTACGGTGTTAACTAACCAGGCGGACGTTGGGCCCTACCACCAGTTGGCCGGATGGTCGCTCATAAATCCCTTAGTCACCTCCTACGATACCCAGGGAAAGAGAGGGGGCAGTGACAACGGTATTCTTATATAGACCGTCACTGCACAGTCTTATTTTATACTATCGGTTTTGGCTGAAAATATCACTGTTGTGATTGTGTCTCCACATATTTAAAATGATTGTGATTAATAAGACTTATAAAATTTACTTATGATCTTATTATCCAAATACTATGTTGATTTTTTAAAGATTTAATTGTTAATTTGATTGTGCAACTGATAAATAAAGCTCAATACATTTTAAAGTGAATTTTATAATAATTACTAATAAAAAACAATCCAACTTTCTTAAAACTAACGACACTTCAGTAACATTCACTTAAACACTTCAATCTAAAAATGACATATGAGCAGTTTTGCCTCTATTTTCTAACTTTTTTAATTTAGGTAAGGTCATTTTTTCTCCGATGACAATTAGATATTTTTTTCTATATTACATTTTTACCGAACAGTTAAATGACCAACGTACGTCGGTTAGTACTTTTTTCCTGTTTCTAGTTTCAGGTGATATTTTACTAAGCGCCACTAACTCCTTAACTATTAATTATTTTTAACAGTTGCATATATCATGATAAACCTGACATTATGAAACGTTTTTACTTGAAGAATTACGCCTCTAAGATGATTACAAGAAGTTTTATGATTTTTTTTCTAAAAAATGAATCTTTAAGTCGTCCTCCTGAACAATTAACTCCATGTCGCTTAGTCAATTTTGCCTTTCAAGCGTCGATGTGCTTCCAATATCACCATGATTGCATTATGGGTTGTAAAAATCGCTGGCACACGCTGTTTAGTAATAAAATAAAGAACATGGATACGACATCGCAGGCATTCGCTAGTTACCAAATAAAGTTGATCTTGACGATATGGAACGTGTTCACGTAAGTGCTTTCAAACATTCAACTTTACTTTATTATTTTTGTGACTTCCCTCAGTAGATATTGAATTCAGAATCGTTAGAATAAAATACACTATCTACTATATCACTGAATTTGCCGTTCAAAAATCCTAAAATAGCTACAAATTGAGGATATACAATTCAAAGTTCATTCGGCTTTTAGTAGCGAATTCAGCGTTGTCAAATCAAAACAGGCTGTATTCACTGTCAATGAAGTACACAATTGAAATCCATTCGAATGCCCCCAAAATAGCTAAGGATAAAAACTTCATTAGCATTGTCAATGTTTTTATAAATTATGTCGCTTCCGTTCTCCGACTCGCGTTTATGGGGTTGAACCTTCAACGAACGTCACTTCAGACCCTGAACACCAGAATTTCAAGTCGTGAATACTAATTTTACAAAACAAAACTGTTACTGATTCTTTTTCTCAGATCACGCGATCAACGGTACCACTTGGGGTAATTGCTCTAAAACCACAGTTCATTAATAATGTTGCTGATTATTTAATATTACCCTGAACTTTCACCTTCGACCATGCATTGGAATTTTAATACGACCTTTGGAAGTTGCCAAGTCAAAGTTCGAGGCGTGCTAAATTAAGCCTCGTTAAAACTATTCCTTGCCTCCCATGTTAATTATTTTGAAATTTTACACCTAGTAGACGCTTTAACACAAACTTAGAACTTGGAACTATGCAATGTTGAACTAGTTAGACACGAATCGGAGCCCACAACTTTATTACCTTCAGTGCATAAAAGTATGTCCAAAGTGTACCTACCAGCCATTCCTCTGCAAAAATATTTGCTAAATAGTTTCACGAGGTTGATACTTGCAAAGTTTGTTTTATTTAACAATGTAGCTATTTCAATGTCACTGTAACATTTTATTTCTTCATTTTCAATGTCAATTGGTAAGCTAACTGCCTATAGATTGTTCAGTATATCATTCGCCTCTAGATCACCAACAATTCCTATATATACAGCAAGTTTTTCAATTTTCTCCGTTGTATGTTTCTATCCGTTCTTTATTTCTTCGCTTGTATATGTAGCCACTATTATTGTATGGATGTAGTGGTCATTATTTGTACCAGTTGTTACTGTTTGTGTGCCCTAACCTTCGAAAATGGAAGACCTGTTCGCAGGAGTGGACGTTATGTCGATGGATAACTTTGGAATTAATTAACAGGATCCTCTGACCCACATACAACAAGGAAAATACCCTTTTATATGTAGAAAATAGTAAATCCCGAAAATATATGCCCTAAACTATACACAACTCGGTGAGGGGCGGTGCATAAAACTTGCTTATGTTACCATGTAGTATTCCTGGAATCGTTTTGGCGAGTTTACAACTACCATATACCGTAGGATATTATCACATCAATTCGAGTGTCGACAGGCTCCAATAGACGACACATCAGATAAAGCAATACGTCGCGCAATCACCGGCTACACATATCAGTGCAATTCGAAATTTTTCGAGGTACGCTATCCAAAATTGCTTGTTGCCGTGCCGCACGCAACGCGTGGTCCCATTGAAATAACCGATGACGTGGGGCGAGTGACTCTTGCCCGCGCTGGCACACGACAATACGATCAACAAATGCTCACACAGCTACGCCCACGTCAATATAAAGGGAGTACTGAAGCTTAATGTACGGGTATTGCCAAGTGACAGTAACTATTTCGGAAATTCAGAGGAATGTTTCCAATACCATTTTGGTAAAACGTTTATTCCTTTTGCTTTTTTGTAGAAATAAAGTTTACTAAGGAAATTTCTGCATACATTTTGACCACATTATATTTCTCACACAAGTTTTTTGTGATAGTATGCCATTGCCTGCTCATCCAAGAGTTCTGTGAGTTTACTAGTAGAGGTAAATGTTTTTAAGTTCAAATTCAATATGTTTATTGCAAGTCACACGTTACAAAGATGTTAGAATCTCATGTCCTGATTATCAACATGAGATTTACTCACGATTCAGGGCTACTTAATTTTTAATGTTTCCTTAATTATGTGTTTTTATCCCTTATTTACATTTGTATACATAGCCCGGCGCGGCAATTTAATGTTTACATGCTTCACGATTGTTTATAACTTTAGTTTACACCAACAGAAGACATTTTCTTTTCAAGTCAAGCTCAATTTTATAGAATTCGCAGCAAATATCTAAGCTCTGGCAATTTTTTAAGCAAGCCTTTTATATAGAATATTTGATTTTTACATGTTCATTCACAAAAGTATTTTGTAAACAAACGTTCATGCTGCTATATCAGGCGTAATTATGAATATTGCATTCAGCGTTAAAGTTCTCGTCATTAATCAATTAGCCGCCGCCACGATGTCAAATAGCATAAAGGTGATTCGTTGTCAATTCAACAGCATCCAACTACAATTTTCATTTTAGTATCGAGGAATCGTCTATCCTGTCGGTCAATAACAAAAATGAGTAAGAAACGTGTGATCAATAAAGTTTTCTTGCTGACCGGGTTGAAAAATAACGGTTGGTTCGACCTATGACATTTAATACGTGATCAATGACCACTTTCAGCAATTGTATGAGTTATCCGGTTGCTTTGCAATGAAACGAGTAGTAGTGGAGTATCTGCGAATACCAGAAACTGTTAATTAAATAAAATGATAATAATAATTACCTAATCGATCACACTAAAATAATTAATATTAAATAATCGTACGGCTTATTTAGTGAGCTAGCAGCAATACGAGATTTTGAAGAACTCCAAATAATTAATAGCATGAACTTGATCGTGACCACGTTTAATAGGAACTGATATTTGCAGCAAACTTTACCACTTCTACATGTGCAAAGTACGAGGGATCACGTAACGAAAGCTTAGTGTGACGCCTAAACTGTTACAATCGGTGACAGATACATTCGGTGATTTATTTAGGCCTATTTGCGTTGTTTGCAAGGTTGTTCAATTGATATTGGAGACAGAAAAATGTGGAAATACGTGACCTACGTTAAAGTTTCGTGTCGTTTGTATGAAATATCTAGGTTCATTTATCAAGTAATAGGCCATTAGATATCATAATTTATTTGTCTAATCTGTGTCTATTTCTGTAGACTAAATATGCTTGATAGAGTTTGTGGTGTGCGTTTGACATTGGATTCCATTGTAGAAGTGAAAATTGAGCCCTGGTGAACTCTTAAATACTTAATAATAAGACAAGAAGTTAGACCTAAAATATATGAACTTATGAATCATTTGTGTTTCTATTTCTGTGGACTAAATATGCTTAATAGAGTTTTTGGTCTGCGTTTACATTGGAATTACTGTAGAAGTGAACGTGAGCCTTGGTGAACCCTTAAACACTGCATAATAAGACATGAAGTCAGACCTAAAATAGATGAACTTACGAATCTTTTTTAAAAGGTCATTGTATAAGTCATAGATGTATAATTACTTACAGTATTAGATTGGTGCATTTTGTTTTAGGAATCTGGCGAGACCAAAAACAAAATGCACCAATGTGCGAGTAATGTGCATACATGCGTGTGTGAAAAATAGTACAGCACAGCCTGACAGTTGCTGTTTTTTAAACTGACTAACAGGCTGACCTAGGCTGCCGCTGGTTCGTCTATCTATCTTGCTCTAATATACGCGTAGCATGCTCTTACTCTTTCACTTTGCCGCTCATCAGTTTCTAAATCTTTGGTGTAAGTGGTTTTAGAAACTACATCCGCAAGTTAGTGTAGACTGTAGGTTTTTAAACTAGAGTTAAATAACCAACAGAGTAAGTCATTGATTTCATTTCTAATTTTTACTTGGCATGTGTGGTTATGATTGAAATTGATAGCAAATTAAAAGAAGGAAATACATGACAAAAACGAAAAACATGGGAAAAAAATCTCTCTCGAAAAAAATCATCTCAGCACTTATCCATGACAGGCTTTTTTTCAGATAAACAGAGTGAGTGTTTATTGGTATAATTTCGGATCTCTTTAGACTCAGGACTACTAGTTTAAGGAACCTCATACTCATGTGAAACAAATTTTGATCAACCCTCCGACCAAAAACCTGGCTTAGAATACTTGATTTTTGCTATCGTTTACCGCACTATCGAAGTTCTCATCCAGGCAATGAAGTAAAATACAAAATTAAATACCCACCCCTTAATTTCACCCGTAAGACTATTTTCGAAGTGGTTTTGTGGTGTCATTAACATTTTGTAGTGCAACGTAAAAGCATTTGCTGCAGTAACAATAAGAAAAACGATTGAACAACTTCAGGCATTTAACTGAACAGCTTACGGCCTCACGAACTAGCAACAAACCTGTTTATTACAAAGGTTACACCATATTTCGACTTTTCAATTTTGGAAATGTGAACAATGTATAAAAGAATAAAGTTTTAATATTCGGTTTTCTATAAAACATCTGTCTTACTTTATGTTTCAAGACGGCATAGTCCTTAGAAATATTTAACTATTTTTTAATATTACAGTGACTTTTAGGTGGTGATTTCATATAATTGATCCAAATTAACAATGTAAGCAAACTAAATGTATTTTTTTATAAGTTTGTCTCTTTCACTCGCTACCTTTCTTAAATCAAATCTTGTAATAAGTACTGTTTTTTGTAAACCATAACAACAGACATTTAGAAAAAAAGTAAGTCTGTAAATGACCTCTGTAAATAAAAAGGAATAATAAGATTACCTAAGAAGAAGTCAAAGTGAAAAAATTGGCTATTTCATAGGGAAATACCGATCCAAAAAAGGATTGTGTTTTTTACAACAGAGCTCGGTCAACTGCACCTTTTATACAGATAGATGATAAACAAGCTCACGGCCCACTGGTGGTGGATACCGTCGCCTACAAACACCTGCAATATCAAGAAAAAAAAACTCTTGGTTATTGCAGGTGCGTTGTCATCCTGAGACTTAAGACGAAATGCCTTCCATGCCCAGTAATTACACTACTCCTACTTCACCGACTGACGACGAGCAGAAAACTTTGCTTATTCAACGTCATTATACCCTTAAACAGATTACAAAACTGCGAAGAGGACGAGAGATAAAAGATCCTGTTCAATTGGTCGAAGTGCACCTTACGGAAACACACAGTAAGATAAGAACAAACAACTGACGTGCAAGGGACACGCCAGATGGCCATTGGCGAAATTCCAAGGTATTTCGCCACTGACCATTATGCTCTATAACTTCTATCAACAACACCTAACTGCCAAGCATGTGGTATATATGCAAACGATCTCACTCACAGTCCCAAGAAGGGTTCATCAGAGCCTTCTTGGGATTGTGAGTTCATCAGAGTAATCTTTTGTTACATATAAAGCCACATTTGGCAGTATGGACGATGCAGTACCTGCAAATAGTGACAGGTTGCCAGCCTGTCGCCTACAGTAAACAAAAAACAAAATCCAACAACCAGGCCAGATGTTACACTCAAAGTCATCTCAGTCAGCATAATGACTGGAAATCAATGTTACATGATGTGTACTGCGATTCCATAGCTAGTGCAATAATGAATATCCTGGGAATGGCATATTCAAATCAAAAAGATCACAAGGTCTTCGCAGAGCTGAATGGTTAACCGAAATATCGTTCACTAATGAACGTTTCGCCAAAAAATCCATAGTCGTTCTGTCAATATTAGTGTCAATAATCGATTGGAAATCATTTTTGTTAGGTTCAGATTATTTTTTAGCGATAAAGAAGTATTCGCAACTATAAACAAAACGTTGTCGAAGAAAAGTAATTCAATAGGTACCACACTCGGGTCTTCGAGCTGGAAGAATGACGACAGGCAAAAAATAAATTTCTTTATGGCACCATAAGATAATATAATGTAAATGTTTTATACGTTCAAAGGAAAACAAAGTCAGTAATTCAAGTGTCCTTTGTTATTTGATTGTTAATAAAACGGCGGTAGGGCTCAATGAGTAAAAAGACTATTAATTCAATCTAAAAACAAAGGCAATTACCTTTTACGAGAGCACTAAATCAGTTTCATTAATCTGCAAGTAAACACGAGAGGGTAGTCGCTAATTTTGATCAGGATAAAATTACAATTTATAACCACGAAGCCGATTGTTGCGTGACCGAATTATTTGCTTCCTTTTATCGTTTTAAATTGTAAAAAAGAGGTTACTGTTAGCTCGATGCGCTTAGACGACATAAAAAGCAAACATGTACATAGTTTTCGGAGCGCAGATGGCATTTTCACAGAGGTTTGCGTGGATCTAAGATATTGAGAAGGTAATGAGGTTAGTTAACACAAAAGGGCCGAATCAATACTAACGCAATTGCTGCAAAAAAGCTGCTCGAAACACCTGCTATGTACAGTACCAAAATATTTTGTATTATGACACTACCACTCAGACCAAAATAAATTTTGACTATGAAACACTATAAAAACGGAGAAATAAAAATTTTGTTTATAAAAGTCTTGAATTCGGTTCCAAATACAAGTGGCAACACGTATTTGCCAAACAAATATTGCGGTTGGCATCGAACTCAAAAAACAAGATTTTTATGAGTAAACAAAATTTATATTTCTCCATTTTTAGTTTTTAAGGCCCTCTTCTCAATTGGCTATGATGGCCGAATACAGGCAATCACGACTGTGTGGAGGGCATATTTGTCTATGAGTAGCCATCATGGCCTGTAATCGTTAGAGTCAGCCAACGAACACGTGTAGACAGGAAGATCCTGAGGGGGACGCGAGACGAGTGGGGCGCGAGACGAGTGGGGCGCGGGGGCAGTACCAAACTGTCATAGGTACCTACTCAGACGCTGAGCCCTAGTCTATATGTCTAGGTCAGCGTGTGCATGGCCAGCGGACCACAGGGGCTGGCGTCAGTCGGTAGCCCCTGTGGGCTGACGGCCACCAATTGGTGCACAAGTAGTGCCTAGACGAGCAGCGTTAGGACGGTCTCGGTGTAGTTGCGCTCACGTGCGCAGATCCCGAGCCGTCCCTCAATAGCCACAATATAGCAAGGCCGGGGAGTATGTTTAATGGGTATGGAGGGAACGCCTTTACCTCGAGTCCCACATATCCCCTGCGGTTGGCACCACCCCGCAGGGACGATGCGTAAATGCATTTGACCTCCCCGACAAAAAAGGGCAGCGTGTGCAACTCCCTCTCTCCTGAGGGGCCGGCTGCTTCAGATAGCCTTATAGGAAGTGTTTAGTCGGTAGGAGTCCGACATAACCCTGGTGCCGGGGCCAAGGTTTCCATGTAGGTTTCACCTCCTCCTTCCCTCGCATGTCCGAAAGGTACTTATGATGTTTTCTCGCTGCTTTGTCTTTCTCTCCTCCCTGTGGGGGAGGGAAGGGGAAAGCGGCGGGGGGAGTTACGGGAGAAAAAAAATCCGCTGTATGTCTACTGCGCGCTGTCTAGACAAAAGCGGCATTTTCCTCAAATTCAAATGCGTCAAACCACTCTACGTATTTACGCTGTGATATTACTATTTGCAACGTGAGTTGCTTTGCTCGCTTTAAAGTAGCAGGCGGGCTTAAATCTTTTTTGACGCTAGAAATTATTTTTATTACTACCAGCTTGTAGCCAAATATCGCATTTATATAGACATACAATATTGTTACTTAGGGTTACTTAATTTTGAATGTAATTGTGGCATATTTTAAAAAATAAAGTGATAATTATAAATAAGTATGTTGCCACTTTTCATGACTTTCCAAGTGCTTTGTAATGAATTATTTATGAGCAAAAATCTTGTAAAATATGCATTCCTATTTGCCTACTTTTGCTAAAATCAAACGTTGTATATCTGCATTAGGCGGTTAAAAGAAATCTACATTCAAAACCTTTCAAAACCCGTATTTAGCTCGCTCTAGTTACAAAGTCAGAAGCCTGCAATATCAGTAATTAGTTGGGCCAACATTGAACGACATTCGAGGGGCAGTTAGCCTAATTGATTTTCCACAACAGACATAAAAAACTTTTCTTTGAGTAACTGGAATTAAATTATCATTCGGAATTTTATTCTAACGTATTGGCGGAATCGGAAGATCGATAGCGATGTCTGTGGTAGTGCATTTACAGATTATGCTTTTTGGGGTTATCGGATCACTTCATTGTCCTCAAGTATTAATCTACATCTAAAGCCGACGACACTCGTATAGAAGATTTATAAATTTTCATTACGATTGCCGGCATATTGCGCAAAAAAAACGCCCTCATAAAATCACTTCACGGCATAGGCAAATAGCGACTTTAAAACATCGACACACTTTAATTGAACAAAAACTACCAAGACCCATAACAAATGTCGAACATTTATTACGATGTAGTCGTAATCTTCATTACTAAGCGCGTAAAGTTGAACATTCCGCTTATAAAAATTAAAAGACAGTCTCTCAGTAGATCATGTTGCAGTTTGGATCAGACAAAAGTCCGCCGTCTGCTAATGGACATAGAAAATACTTTCCTAAAATCCATGAAATCAATATACCTAGTTGTTAATAATATAGTGACTTATCCTATAGGAAGGTAACGATGATTCATAATTCATAGCGTAGCATCACAGTATACCAAGAACAGTAGTTTATCTGCGGGCTGTCGGCGAGTTATTAGCCTACTCTGCGTTGACGCTAGGGCTATTGTAAATGTTCCGGACGGGAACGAGTGGCGAGCGAATGTGCAATGTGACATAAAAACGCGCGATCACACCGAGACGGCTAGACCACCTTATGCCCCCATATTTTTATGTCAATGTGTGCGTCACAGTGCGTGCGTAACCCCGGTGACGCAGAGAAGGTCAGAGACATCCTGCAAGATTAGTCAAAAAAAAAAGAGCGTGCGTACACGGCGCCGAGTACGCACGCACACATTCTAATGGATAGCGGCCAGTTTGTATAAAGACGTATTACTGTTCTTGGTATACTGTGGTAGCATTAATATATACATGTACCTCATACCTGAAATGACTTGTGCATTGAGCTATTCATTCACAAAAACAGTAATTGAATATTCCCTTAAAGTAAACCATATTCACAGGGGTGGTGGGTTTAATTAATTCCTACATCGTAGTGCGCTGCGTATATTCACATGTGGTTGTTATATTAAATATTTATTTGAAAAGCATAGATGCGCGGTTGGAGAAAACTCTGATATACTCGTACTTAGTTATATTGTAACTTGAATGGAAAGAGCAGCTTTCACGACACAGGGAATCCTAATGCAAAGATGTAATTGAATAATGTCAATGACAGAAGAAAAAGTTGGAGTAAAAAGTCTTACCTGAACTCGTATATGGAGCCATACACTTTCCGCATACACCGCAGAAGCCTTGACAAACTATCTTTTCTGCATATCGAGCCGCCCTTTGGAATGTGGTTCATAAACTAGAAAATAAACAACGAAGGTTAGCTAGAAAGAAAAACTGTAACTTTTTGGTATTGAATTCGTCGAATCTCGACATTATATAGTTCAGATACCGATTTCGAAATTCGACGACTATAAAGTTTTGATTCCGCTTGTCAAGCTACTGCAGTTTTATCAAATTATGCCAATATAAAAGCGTTAAATAATTATTATGTTCTGGAACCTATAAGATAGTTCGTTTTTATCTTACCATCACTTACAATCAATTGAGATGCCGGTCGAGAATTACCTGTCAAAGTGCAATTAAAAAAATAAGGCCAATTTATCTAAATATGAAATCTAACAACCTGCCAATCTCCAAGGCTTTTGTAGAATCCAGCAGGAAATGCGCTAGTCCGCCACCAGAGGTTCCATCTCACCTCGCCGCCGTTGTAACCCTGGTACATTCGCCAGCCACGCTCCGCGCATACCTAAGTACACACGAACTTACCTGTATAACGTGTTATTGTAAAACTGTAAACGGGTGTGATGAGTAAGCAGTGTAACGTGGTACTATAACATTATCATGTGTCCTCAT
This sequence comes from Elophila nymphaeata, assembly GCA_955850985.1. Classification (NCBI taxonomy): domain Eukaryota; kingdom Metazoa; phylum Arthropoda; class Insecta; order Lepidoptera; family Crambidae; genus Elophila; species Elophila nymphaeata. The sequence goes on from OY039073.1 coordinate 9,111,409, forward strand.
ATCCAACTTTACTGGCAATATTTAAAAAAAAATCAATTAAATTTAAAATTATCCTTGACGTTTGGTTCGGTTTCCCGCTATTGACTTATTATTGTCAAATTACTGGGGGTTTGCTCTGGACAACCGCCTATAGCTTGGGGCATAAATAATACGAGTACCTTATAAGATAACTTTAATTATCTCAAAGCAATAATAAAATTAGTGCCTTGTATTACCATAAAAATATAGTGACGTAATCGGTGCCTCATTTCTTGGACCCACACTTATGCTTTTTGGACCCCATTGAAGACCTAACGTTTCACTGGCGCCCAACGTGGGGCGGTACAACAGGACCCAATAGGAGCGGGAAGTTTGTATTTGTTGTGCGTGGGTAGTTTTCTTACAACTTCTTTGTTTCCGAACCGTTCCATTCAGTCCTACAGACTGGTTGATGACTCGTCATTGTCAGTCTGCCAGTCTCTCACGGTTCATCAGTGAATTATTCAATTTTAACGCCGACGCTGTCGTGGTGGAGTGGTCAGTATAGCTGCCTACACATCAAGGCAAATATTTGTGTGACGAACACGAATATTTGTTGACGAGTCATGGTAGTTTATATATTTACGTAAGTTAATTAATATAAATTTCTTAAATTATTATTTACCTATATTTAAAAATGTCTTTTATCTAGTATCCATAAAACAAGTTCTTAATGATTTGGGCTAGATTTGGTGTGAGCGTAAGTTTAAAAAAAAGTAAACAAATTCATGAAGGATACCTAGTAAAATAAAACCTATTTTTTTCATTTCAGTGGAAGTAAATTCTTATTGACACTTTTTGCCTCTGAGGATGTCGGACGGTGTCAAAACAATATTTTTTTCGCTTTTGCTGCTATAATATTTTTTTTTTAACTTCGCAATTGCGCGTTGGATTTACCTCTGCAAAAATAAGAACTAAAAAATAAGACACAAGTGCGGTAATTCGCATTACGGCACAAGTACCTACGTAAAGAAGCTCAAAATGATGCAGTAACGTTTGCTTTATAAGTGTGTTCAAAAAGTATTTCAAATAATCCTAGTTATTTATAGTGTAGGTGATAAATTAGTCATTCAAATAAAAAATATCTGACTTTCCCTTGAGTATACATACATAGGTTTTCAGTAATATTAATTTATTAAAACCATACAGTTACTAACAAGACAATAGTCTTGCGTATCCTTGAATATTATTATTATTCCGTGAAATTTGGGTTATTCACATCACTGCGACCTATAACGATCTATTGTGACTAGCCTCCAAGTAAGTAAGCCCTATTGAGGCCTTACATATTAGGTACTCCTTTAGTTGGACACTGCCTCAAAATTATAAGATATTCCTTGCTTGGATTGTTTTGATATCGTCTGGGTCGAGAATGTGTCTTCCCAAATGTCAGTTTGTTTTGTGAATGAGAGGTTCGCAAAATCACAGGAGCCTTACCTACATATTTTTTTTTAAAGTTCCGTAATTGGCAGTAATACAAGGTAGCTAAATAACCTTAGAACATCCCGATACATATCCATCCATAGCTAGAGCTTAATTCAATGTCTATACTATTATTAGAAATAACAAATAAATAAAATTATACCACGTTGTCACGCAAAGCTGTCGGCTGTCTAATCAGCTGATCGCACGAGGTGGAACCTTTATCACATGCTCATTTATACGTCAAAGCCTATTAATATTACAATGTGAAAGTTTGTATGGATGGATGGATGTAGATATGTTTGTTATTGTCTCACGCAATAACTACTGAATTGATTTAAAAAAAAAATGTTATTCGTAATTAATAAACTTCCGTTTATTTTATTATTTTAAATATGGAACCAATAGACTTCAATTTTTTTTGTATAGACTAAAGTCGAGCAAGACCATGTAATTCATGTAAAATAATGTTAAAATTGCAAAGAAATAAAACTGAATTTACCTTCACAAGGAGGCTCGGTCCAGACCCATTGTCGTTTAGCCGGAATATGAAAGGCTCATCACTGTCCATTCCGTCCATCCTTCAACGATGTCTCTACAAAACATTACTAAATTGAGAGATCAAACTTTTTCGACCATAAATGATACTTATTCCGTAGCAGCAAGAGTCATAATTGCTAGAAAAAAACGTGAACTACATAACAACAAACCGCCAACCTCGCCTTCATATCAGAGATGCATCTCCAACGACACGTGTTATGTATAGACGTTTTCCACTAAAAAATCGAGCGCCAAATTACTTTCTACTTGCAACAGTTGCGTGCAAGTATTTCAAGCACATATTTCGAATGTTTTCTTTGGATTTTAATAATAAAAACACGACAGTTATCCCAAATTTTCCGACACAAAGGTCCGCTCGTTTCGGGCGCTCGCCTGATACTGTTTAGCAAGCATCGGGGTAACTCAGGCAACGGATTACATAGGAGTTTCGTGACGCGAGCTTTGTAAAAAGCCACGTAACAACGATAATGCATATTGTGAGTTAATGACGCGATGGTATTTCTTTTCAGAATGCAGTGATCAAATTTGTAATCGGTATTGTAGATAGCGTGCACCTGCAGACTACTTAGAGTTTAGATTAAGGAGCATTTACATTCTGTTTAATGTGACTCGTGAGGTTTATGTCGTCTAAGAAATCTAAACTAGGATTTAAACTGTTTTTTTTTTATTATATTTAGACTCAAGTACATAGTCACGAGCAAGACCCTAGCTAAAAAATTTGAATTCGTTAAAATTTTATGTGGTTTCTGCCATGACATTTACGTGCATAATTCAGCATTATAAAACATTAGTTTTTGCCCGCGACTTCGTCCGCGTAGAATAGTTACTTCGGGCAGAATCACCAGCCATTACCCAAGCGCCATATACCAATTTTTCATGGATTTTACTTAAAAAATGACGGATTTCCATACTAACTTTTCACCCCCTTAGAGGGTGAATTTCCAAAAATCCTTTCTTAGTGCACCCCTGGACCTCATAAGGAACCTACGTACCAAATTTGGAATCTCTAGACCCAGCGATTTAGGCTGTGCATGATATGTCAGTCAGTCAGTATTCATTTTTATATATTTAGAAGATAGATGGACTTTTCATCGACTCAACATTTGACTGTGCTATCAATTTCATTCGAACTCTTCGTAAAATGTTTTTTTTTTCTACCCCTCTCGATCATCTTAACATTAACACACTACTTGCCATTTCATTTTTCACTAGCCACTTCATTTTCTTCACACTTTCTCTGCGGATATCAATCCACAATCACTTTGATGAGAAGAAATGATGAGCGTGTCATTACACGCTTATACCAAGCCAATCTGTTAATCCTCAATCCTTCTACCACTAGTACTACTGACTTCCTCAATACACTAATTCTTCACTTTGCCCATTCTCATTTTCGCCACGTGTCGTTTAGTCGGTTTTCGTCTATCTGCTTTAACGCCCAGCCTTCTGATTCATCACGGCAGGTCATACGATGGTTTTATAAATATTCTATTTGAATTTAAGTGGAATCCGAGAGTTAAATATTGTCACCGTTCCCTGACATCATTTCATCTAGTTTTCATTTTTTTAACACTTTTGATGATGGCAAACAAGCTTGCCATTTAGCACTAGGTGGACCTAGTGCTAAATGGTTACCGTCGCCTATAAACACTTGCAATATTAAGCATCCTGGGGACTAAGATGATAAGCCTTCTATGCCCTGTTATTACACCGGCTACCTTCGCGTTTCCCTTCAATGCGAAACACAGCAAACTGCTTCACGGCAGAAATGAAAGAATGGGGGTGGTACCCTACCTAGACGACCCTACATATGGGTCTACCATTGAATTCTCTATAAGAAATTATATAATTACTTAAATTACACGAAGTCCTTTGATCGATTGGAAACCACTTTAAATTAGTGTAATTATTAACAGGCTTTTAGTTATTTTTTTATGACCAATCGCGGTTGACTTTTGTAGTAGATCGACTCTACCTAATTCATTTAAAACTCAAAATAAGTTAATTTCTTCTTGGTTAGTACCACAATGTATGCACAGCTCAAATAAAATCTTAATTAAATTTGTGAACAACCTAGATTAAGTGGCGATTGTTATGAAAAATAAAGTGAGAACATTTTTAATCAAGGAAATTGCTTTCGCCGTTCTTTAAATTCTATCAGTTAGTAATTAAACCACTCACAAAGTTTAAATTGCAGGCGTTCCTGAGTTTCCTCTAACCCAGTTTCGAAAAACACATTGCGTGCAATGCGTGATGAACTTCGCCTATCATCGTAAAGTATCCCTGAATGCTTTGAGAATCCGAAGTTAAGAATATTAACTATCTGAAATTAAATAACGAATCAGTGATAAAACAAACAACGAGAAGATAATGCCATGTGAGTTTAGACCTTAATTCCTATCCATCCTAAGGCTGTCTGGAAAAGATCGCGTTTATTAATTACTGCACATACATTAGATAGACAAATACGAGCGGCTAGACCTCGTTTAAACAATTAACAAAAATTTTGAAGTAAAACTTCTTTAGGTGCGACTAGGGGGTAACTCAGATTTTTCTAACGGAAGTAACGCTCAGTATTTGATTGACGTTGATGGCGGTTGCCTAGTTACGGTTGTTATTTTTCTATAGTCTGTGTAGTTTCCGCTATTTAAAAATAGTAATTTCGATGAATTTCGATTATAAGCTCCTTGTTTCGATTGGTCGTAAGTATCTGTCATATATTTTTTTTTTTCAGTTAAAATTTAATCATTTCAGTGATCTACGTCAAAGAAGTTTTACTTCAATCGCGCGTAAAGGTTACACGCACACATTTTTTTAAAATATGTAAGTAATGCAATAATAATGTTGAGAATATAATACCAAATCATGAACCTTTCGAATTCGATTATTATAAATTTTACGTTTACATAAATGCCAACATATCAACGTTTTATGCCCAAAGGCCACGTCTCACGGCGAAAGTAATTTTGAAAAATGAAAATTGATTCTAATAGCCCTGAAATGTTATTCGATAATCAAAGCGACTTGAAAAAGCGGCGCTCATTAAAATTTGAACTTTATTCCGAAGGTCGTTTAAAAATAAACAAAGTACACCCCGTCCCGCAATCGCAGTTAAATTCTGCATTGAACGGTAAATTGTTCTATTTAGATGAATTCTACTGGATTATTTTATACCGAAATGCTTTCGTGACTTTTTTGTGCTGAATTCTCTAGGAGCTAGATTTTTTAAATACGACTTTTCGTATTCTTCTTCGTCACCAATTGATATGTAACATTTAAAAAAAAATCAAGAGAGGCAAACACATCTAAGCTTAATAACCAAAATATTAACTAATATTATAAATTTAATTGAAATGCGACTGTTCCCGAGGAATGCAATAATATTTTTTTGATTTTTGATTAAATCCACATAAATTAGAGCTCAGCCGCTGTTAAATACTTATAGTTCGAAATCCGAATTTACACAATTCTTATAATAAATAAGAAAAGTAGCTTATTGTCATCGTCATCAACAGCTCATATGATGTCCCCACCAAGGGTCTCGAGCCTACCTCACATAAGGGGCGATTAAGCCTTAGTCAACCACGCTGGCCAAGTGCGGGTTTCACACACAACGTAAGAATTTCTTCATAGGCGTGTGCAGGGTTCCTCACAATGTTTTCCTTCACCGTAAAAAGCGTCGAATAAACGCACATATGAATTCAAAATCTTAAAACACATTGGTACGTGGCGGGGATCGAACATTGGAATTAATAGAAAATTGTGATTTTGAACCAGTTTCATGGAACCCACAAGAAAAATCATTTGTATTAGGACACATAGATGTGAATTAAAGCTAACTTAAGCTTTCCTGTTACGATGGAGGAACTAAAAGCAAAAATGAAATCAGTTATGACTTATTATAGAACGCATCTAAATATATTATAAAATAAATAATAATAGATAACATCCACCAACGCTTTTTTCTCTTCTTTTTTTAACCCTTTTATTTATTTTGTTCAAATAATAAAGATGCAGTAAATAATTATGTGCCGACATATAAAAAAGCGCCACCGCTTCTTGCATTTTTATCCGCCATGAATTATCACGACGTTCTAGATTATAGCGACATAACGTAGTTTTTTTTGGTGTGGCCAACCACTTTGTCGTAGATCGAACACGAAGTTTTATCGCGACAACGCGAACACGAATCTTCGCCTTTATGTGTGGCTGTAGCTGTACAGGTATATCGTCATCATCATCATCATCACAGCCTTTATAATTCGACCCACTGCTGGCACACAAGGCCTCTCCTTTTCAACGAAGGAGGTATAGGCAGTACTCCACCACGCTTGCCCAATGCGGATTGGTGGACGGAGTATGAGGTGATCAATACCCCTTTGCTGACCTATTAGTCGCCTTAACGGACACCCATTGGAGGATATGGGGTGATGCTATTCTACTCTGCCGGCATCACGCGGCCAAGGTTACAATATACTTTGGGAATAAATTCATCACCATTTAAATTCTCATACACGCAGAAGTTACCTACATGAAGACAGCCGAAATATTGATTCTACGTACTGACAAACAGATATTGTTGTGAAATTTTACGGCTTTGTTTTAGTTAAAATATTATGCTTTAAACAATTCCGGTTAGAACGTGACTGTTTTTGTTTTGCCTTGATCGAAACAATTAGGGAAATTTCCGACCATTAACTCTTCGACAGTGAAATTACGTAACTTAATAAATGAAAGTTTATTTTAGCTTTAAAGGAAAGTTAACATTGTTTAACTTTGTAATTTTATATTTAAGTATTTTATAATGTATAATACACCATATTTCTAAGGTTATGCATTAACTTAAGCCTGTTAAACAGACCTTAATCAGACATTAAAGTGGTTACTTTTCGTTAATTGGAAAAATAGATTTTTTTAAAGAATTTAATACAAGCTAATATGATGAAATATGTATTACTTTATCCCTTACCCAAAAGAAATAGGTAGGTTGAATGAATGGATTGCAGTCAACGGCAGCAAAGCTATGTTAGATTTTTACACTTACACTTATACACTGTGCAACCAAATTAAGTTGAATGAAATAAGATTACAAATCGCAAGAAAGCTTTATGTAATAAGTATATAAAAATCTCATAATAAAAATCAAAATCTCATGTCACTGTGTTTGTGGTCGCACTTCTCTGAAACAACTGGATAGATTTTTATTAAAAATTAGGTAAGTGTCAGTTAGGTATGTGATATAAATAAAAAATTTGTGTGTGTATATTTGCCAGGTATCTCAATAGGTTGTAAAGTATATTTCGTACCGCAAAAAAGAAAAAATATATGGTAGAACAAGTCAGCTAGTAATGTAGCATTATGTGTTCACTGTGGTATAGGGAATAGGGGAAGGGGGGGCAAAACGGGGTCGCGAGGCACGACGGGGCCGTCCTCTTATACAAGTAACTACACGTACTAGAAGTTTGTTGTTTGTGCTAATAAGTGGCCATTTGACATCGCTCTTTAGTGCCAAAGTGACCGGGGACTAGATGGCGCGTGTTCGTTTTTTACGACAAAAAATTAATTTCAATATTGTTTCATCTAATTTTTAGTAACACGAAAACACATGTAATAAAGTAATTGTTAAGATTACTATTATTGTTTTTCTGTTGTGCTTTTCTAACGATATTACTTATTGATATGCTGTAAGCTAATGCACTCTAACTATCGATTATTGTTTTTGTTGATCATTTAAAATATTAATTTACATGGGGGCATAACGGGGACATGACTACGGGGCACGATGGGGTACCCCTTTATGCCAATCAATGCATTCAAAAAATGTGGTAAGTAGGTATATGACCAATTAATAAAAACAACTTTGCTGATTCAGATTTCTTACCTGCATCTACAACGGAAATCAAACATCAAGCGGCTCCTTCGCTTGAAGAGAACCCACCTGAACCATTTTTGCTTGTTACTACCTGCAAGTACGCACCCTTTACAGAAAACTCCTTTCTCAGAGCCTCAACCTCGACAATCTACAGAACGAAGACAGCCAAATCCAATTTCCAATTAAAAAGTAGGTCATAATTTAACTACGGCTTTACAATAACATGAGCAGTACCCCATTCTGCCCCTACCCTGGGGCATGATGGGGTTTTCATAAAGGTTTCGTAAAATTAAAATTAAAATGTTGTTTAATTAGTTACTTCACCAAATTTAGTGCCAAATGATAATTTATTATATAGCCAAAGCGTTCTGATTAGATTTAATTAATAAATATAATCTGTTAATTTTTTTATTGATTATTTTCCTTAAAATTTAACGGCGTCCCCGTTATGCCCCCCCTTCCCCTACTACTTCCAATAAGTTTAGGATTTTATAAAGTTAATGTAGAATATTATAATGAGATGTACCTAAATATCGAATACAGGTAAAAACTTAATTTATTGTTTTTCATGTAAATTTATAAATATTTCAATAATTATTAAGATTTTTAACTTATCTGTCATATACATTTTCCAAATCACAACAATTCGATATTGCCATAAAATTCTTACCTTTAACATGCCACTTGCGCCATTACATGTCGCCCAGTAAAATAAATAGAAAAAAAAAAATACAAAATAATAAATAAATAAAAATAAAGAGGTAAGAGGTCCTCTAATTTACCAACACATAGGGGATATACCTATGTAAAGTTTTCAAATTTATTTATTTATATTAAATGGGGAAACTGGGGAGCATCTAAAGGTGCCCTCGGTGCTCAAGAGGGGGTTAACCAAAATATTTTTTAATTGTACCTACTTTATTATTGTAATACTAATACTTTTTATATATTAGTTTTTACATTTTATGTAGTAATACTTTTCATATATAGATTTTTAATCAGAATTGAAAATACCAACGAACAGAGGAATAGGTGGTAGGGCTTTAGACGATTTAAAAGTACTTAGCAAAGTCCATTTAAATGAAAAGATTTTTGATTCATTAATCATTACGTAAATTAAAAATTCGCTTCGCAGTTTGTTCGCAGTATTCGGGTAAAAACTAAAAGTTATTCATATTATTAATAGTTCCACGTGATGTCAAGAGATGGCGCTACTTGGCTAGTCCAGTCTTACTGGCATTGAACATAAAATATGTGGCATTTCTTGTATCAATGTCTCATAAATGTTAAGATGTCTTGTTGCCTTAGATTTAAAAGTTTTTAGTATGTTGTTTGTAGTTGAATAAATTCCACAAGAATAATGAAAAAGTTGCCTCTATTCACCTGGGTGAATTAATTCCTATTCAAATCTTGCATTGAGTATGTTTGTTATAATATATTAAGCTATTTATATTCATACAAATATCCAAGACTGTAAAAGATTAATAACCACATTAACCCATTAAACAAAGTGATTTTTAACCATGAAAAATATTTCAAAGTGCGAAATTGCCAGTAAATAAATACAAACAACTCTTGTTATGGAACCAACATTGTAATTGAGAATAAAAAATCAGCCGTTTCATTCGAAAGTGTCCCAACACCTACGCAAAGTGTAAATAATAATAAAATATCATGATGTATTTTATTTACCTACTTAACTTTTTCCATTATCTGTAAGAAGAAGAATCAGGTCTTCAAGATAATTAAAAAAGTTAATAAACAACTTTGGTGTAATCTTTTTCAAAAAAAAAATTAAGTACAAAAACCGCCTTCAAAACTAAAAACGGAGAAAGAAAAATTTTGTTTAAAACATCTAAATGTTTTTTGAGGTCGGTTCCAAATACAAGTTCCAAATATTGAAGTTGAGATCGACCTCAAAAAAGCATTTTGATTTTTGAAACTAAATTTTTATTTCTTCGGTTTTTAGTTCTCATGTGGGTATTTTAATGTATGTTACCTCATAACTCTTTACTGGTGCAACCAGTAAAGAGTTATGAGGTAACATACATAAAAAAGTGCAGTCAAATTAAGAACTTCCTTCTTTTTTTGAAGTCTGTTAAAAATACTATAGATATCTACTTATAAAGTCTTTACTTCCTAGTCAATCACTAGGATTAACTTATTTTACATCCTCATCGTGTTGTGTTTCGGTCACTGATTATATTATTGTTGTCACCGCGCATATGATGGTACTCGTGTTATATACCTACGCGTCTTTAGGCTATGATGACTACTGAGCATGTGCTTACATATTTTTAAAACACATAGTATACAGTAAATAAAAGCAATCGAACTAACGTGTAAACCGGTTCTTATCCTCTTAATTATCCAATTATGATAAGCGATTGTACGCTATTCGTCACTCTTGTTATACCAAAAACGTCCACGCTGACACAGGCTAGTTTTCAATAAGTAAACACATTACTTAACATACCTTTGGCCTTACCGACATCATTCTTCCTGCTAATAATTATATAGGAACATCGCGTAGGCAGCATTGCTAGCATTATTATTACTTCATCAAGACAAGAAATCTGTAGGATGACAATTATCACGTACGTACGGAATCGCAGTAGAACCTTGTCGCGTGGTAATTATGATGACATTGAGAATACGACCTTAAAAGTGAACTTTTGGTATGAAATAGACTGATTCGTATTAATAAATCACTCAAGTCATTGAGCATTTCTTCATTAGACGACCCGACCTGGCAACGACATGATACCGATAGCTGTATTCTTCATTGGACGGACACGATACACCGATTCTTTGAAATTTCAAAGAGACTTCCAACACGCACACGCAGAAGCTTGCGTAGGTACAAAACCAATACACAGCGATGCTTACGACATCAGTCGGGCCGGCCAGTGAGACAGCGTACCATACATAGAATTATGCGTCCACCGATGTCGTGTCGTTGTCGATGCCGTGTCTGGGCCGGTCAATGAAGGTGCGCATTAGCTATCACAGCGAGAAGGTTTAACTCCAAATAGCGCCAACTTTGATCTTACTTTATTGCTACTATATCTGATCAATTTTCTACAATTACGGACAACACCTACAATTTAGGGTGAAGTACTTAAATGTCGACGGAGCACATAATGTGACTCCCGAATTCCCCTTAAGAGGATAGTACGGCGAGCACGTCTCCAAGCAAACGAAGAAAACGTTTTACTAGCATAGTTTCATATAAAATCTTTATGATACATTCAAAGTTATTTTAGAAATTTACTGAATTAAAAAAAAAGGATTAAACAAAAAATAGTCATAGTAGTATAACCACATGCTATTAAAGGTGGTTGTCCAAAATTAGCCATTTCTGTGAGTAAACCACAGAGATAAAAATAGTGTGTACCTATATAAAGATTTCCAACTTTTTGTTTATCTTGTGTCGTAGAGTGTAGGAGTGAGAGTCAGAGAGTCACACGGATGTAGTGAAACTCTAAACCAATGATGGACTAGGTAGCTATCTAATCATAAACTGTCCGAGCACAACAATACAGCATTGCTGACTTTGATAAGTCCGTCTAGCCAAGCACTGTTGCGTAGTGGCGGATTTACTAGTAGGCTTGAGTGGGTTAGAGCCTAGGGCGGCAGATTTTAGGGGGTTGCAAATTTGGCCCAAATTTTGAAAAAAGAGCCCCAAAAATTGTATTTTTTAATAAAAGGAAAAAGCTGATGTAATGAGGAAGATAGAACACAAAAAAGTTGCAAAATTTATTTTAAATGATTGTGAACTTGATGGAACTAGGGTATCGAATTTCAGAAGTAAGTAGGGGCGGCAAATATTGATTAGCCTACTGACGGCAAAATTTTATTAGCCTTCTGGCGGCAAATTTGTAAATCCGCCACTACTGTTGCGCCTGTTTTGCATCGGAGGGTAAGGGGCTGGTTCAATCTCAGTTCTCCATCAATTCTAATTTCTTCATGAATTCTAGCGCCTTGACGTCACCTAATGCCTCCCGGAGGCTACCCGGAGATCCCACGTATTTTGCCCTTTAGCAGGCTATTTCACTCCATTCCAACAGAACATGCTGTTTCTTCTATCACCGTGCAGGGTCTGCATTGGACTGTCCGTGATACCTAGGTTAAAGAGGTGTCTGTTAGAGCTGCTATGTACGCAGTCAATGCCCTTGTAAATAGTCGGAGTTGAGATGTACTTAACTGTAATTGAGCTTTGGATAGCCGAGGTTGAATGTTGGGTAAAGCGAGTCTCGCCTGTTTGCAGTCCTCCAAAGTAATCCAGTATTGTTCATGTCGGTATGTGTTTGGTGTGTTGACTACTATTCTACTTTTGGGCAGGAACTAAATTGAGCATAAATAGCACTCCCCTTCCCCTGGGGTCAGAATAGGTACCCGAGTCCTCTAGATCGAAATCCTGTGAACGAACCAAAAAGGTAGAGGACATGTTTGCTACAAGCTATACTTACGTTCCTAAATACAAATACTTAAAAATATATTATGAGTCAAGTGATTTACATAATATTTATAATAGGTATTATATTAAAAACAAGACACTTTACTTAGATCGCCCTGTAATGCTGGCAGACTGGAATAGCATCACGCCATATCCTCCAAGGGATGTTGGAGGAGGCGATTAATAGATCAGCAAAGGGGTATCGATCACCTTATACTCCGTCCACCAATCCACATTGGACAAGCGCGGTGGACTAAACCTCCTTCGATGACAAGAGAGGACTTGTGTCGAGTGGTCGAGTCAAATTATAAAGGCTGTTATGATATGAAGATGATTTAACTTAGATAACTTCGCATACGTAACTAACGTATGCATTCGCAGGTTTCTTTGTGTCATTGACCTTGTTTTACAAATACTTTGAATATATTTTAATTAAAATAGTATTTAATGACTCATATATACTTCTAACAGTTTTATAAATAAACATCATACACTATTGCGATAGTTTTATAAATAGACACGATAATATATTGCGAATAACTAATTCGACATTGGCGATTTCGCAATAATGTTTTGTTAAACATTGACATTTTACAAGGTCATTTTGTAACTTTAACACTGAAACTGTCGGCCTTTATGTCAGCTGATGCTAAGGAATGTGAAAAGCCCTAAGGTGGAAAGCAAGCTTCACCCGGCTCCACCACCGAGGGATCGGATAGATAGCCAATCCATCTCCCATTGTGCCCGGACGTTAGTGATAATGATAATATTATCATGATTAGTGATAATGATAAATTAGTGGTAATGATAACATTATCATGATTAGTGATAATGATAAATTAGTGGTAATGGTAAGATTAGCATGATTAGTGATAAGGATAATATTCTTTTATATTACGAGATGGCAAACAAGCTTGCGGCCCACCTGGTGTTAAGTGGTTACCGTCGCCTGTAGACACTTGCAATATCAAGGGTAAATTACTTAACACTGCAAGTGCGCTGCCATCCTAGGGACTAAGATGATATGCCTTCCATGCCCAGTAATTACACTGGCTACCATTCCCTTCAATCCGAAACACAACGAACTGCTTCACGGCAGAAATAATTATTGCTATTATCATTATTACTAACGTCCGGACACAATATTGTTGTTGAAACTGTTGTTATGATTCTGGTAACTCGCCAGGTGGACTTAACCCAAACCCTACCACAGACCAAACCGAGTACCTATAGATACACAATTTGTACTCCACGTACAAAATTATCATCCTTATTTACCTACTCAACTAAATGTTATCAATAAATATCATCATCATCATCATCAACTCTCTCATTGTCCCCGGGGCTCGAGCCTACCCCACATTAGGGGCGATTAGGCCTTAGTCAACCACGCTGGCCAAGTGCGGGTTGGTCAACTTCACACAAAACCTTACAATTTCTTCGTGTGTGCAGGTTTCCTCACGACGTTTTCCTTCACCGTTAAAGCGTCGATTAAACGTACTTAAGAATTCGAAATTTGAAAACACATTGTTACCGGCGTTCGAACCGGTGCCTCTCGGGTGGGAGACAAAGTCCTTTCGCACTACGCCACCGACGCTTCAAAAAATACAAACATCTTTATTAAGGTACTCCCTAACTTATTAATTTTTGTTTTCAATATTTTTTTAAACAACAAGCATTGTAGGTAAGAGAGTGAGTGAGATCACTGTAGCCAATAGACTTCTACCCCGTATGAAACCCGTTTCAACGTTGAAGGTTCTGGAAAAACACTCCAATAGTGTATTAACAATAGTTAGGTACTTCTGAAATACCTAAAGGGAAGTAAATAAAACACAAAGATAGTTTATGTACAGATTCTTATTTTCTCTAAATCTAAGACTCGTAGTTACCGCACGCCTTAAATAAAAGTAACGAATAACATAACAATTAAATTATTATATTTAATAATTTACGAATTCCTAAAAGTCAGCGTACACTTAAACCATGGATGACAAAAGGCATCCTAAAGTGTATTAAAAATCGCAACAAATTGCAGAAACAATTACGTGATGATCCTGGTAATACTATTAAAAAAATTACATTTACTAGGTATAGGAACTTCGTTAATAATCTAATTAAAAAAACAAAAAGAGACTACGAAAGAAACTTGATTAACACTTCTATCAAAAATAATAAAAAACTATGGAAAAACATAAAAATTCTAACGTATAGCAATAAAATTAATAGTTTAAATATTGAATTAGTTGACATAAAGCCATCCCCTCTCGAATCAGCAACCTATATAAACAATTTTTTTGCAAATGTAGGTAAACAACTAGCGAATGATATTGAAACTACTATATCAAAGGATGAAGCACAAAAGTACTTACATAGCCTTCCAAGCCAATCCCAATCTTTTGTTCTGTTGGAAACGGACTGCGAGGAAGTCGAAAATATCATTAAGAACCTAAAACCAGATAGTGCACCTGGATGGGACAATATACCTACCAAATATATTCAATATATAAAAAATGAAGTATCGCTGATTATAACACACCTTGCCAATTTATGTTTTAAAACGGACACTTTTCCATCGTTGCTCAAGGAGTCCATTATTACTCCTATATATAAGGGTGGGGACGGGGATGATATCAACAACTATAGACCTATTTCAGTTCTAACAGTATTAGCAAAAATATTAGAAAAACTATTAAATTCGCGCCTTCTTAACTATCTAAATTCTCATAACATTCTTTCGACTTCTCAATTTGGCTTTAGAAACGGAATTTCTACTGAAGACGCTATTACATCCCTCACTTCAACTATAGTAGATAGCATAGACAATGGTACTAAAGTTGTATCCTGCTTTATAGATCTCAAAAAAGCTTTTGATACTGTCTCCGTTCCCATTCTCTTGCATAAACTGGAAAGGATTGGAATTAGAGGGAAGCAACTTTCCATTTTCAAGGACTACCTTACAGGACGGACTCAAAGAGTTAAACTTGATGGTATTACTAGTGAAACTACCAATGTCACTTATGGTGTTCCTCAAGGGAGCGTATTGGGACCAACTCTTTTCCTAGTATATATTAATGACCTATGCAACATGAAACTTGAAAGGGCCGACATATTTTCTTACGCGGACGATACTGCTATCGTTTTTTCTGGATCAAATTGGGATGAGGCACGTAACAACGCCGAACAAGGTATGGCTCAGATTGCTAAGTGGCTTAAAAACAACTTTCTCACTTTAAATACAATCAAAACAAACTACATCTGTTTCAATATCAATAGCAGCTCTCAACATTCCCAAAATTTTGACATCAAAATTCACACATGCGGCATAATCCCAAATTATGGCTGCAATTGTCCCACAATATGTAGAGTAAGCCAAACCAAGTACCTGGGTGTAGTGGTTGACGAAAGACTATCTTGGTATCCCCAAATAGAACATATATCAGCTAGACTTCGCAAATTTATATGGATGTTCAAGACCTTACGCCACATAGTCCCTAAAAAGCAGTTAAATGATATCTATATTTCAATAGTCCAGTCTATTGTCACTTACTGCATTCCGGTTTGGGGCGGCGCTCTGAAAACTCGTTTTTTAGAAGTAGAAAGAGCACAAAGAACGCTTCTGAAAGTTATGTACTTTAAGAAACGAACTTTCTCAACTTCTGAACTTTTCCAGACATGCAACTTACTATCTGTTAGGAAATTGTATATTCTACACATAATATTAAGGAAACATAAGTACTTACCTTACAACCCTGACATGGCAGGGAGAGGGAGAAGAAGAAGACATGCTGTTGCTCATGTTCCTAAAACTCGAACTAAATTTGCAAGAGTACAGCACGTTACTCGTTCTGCACTTATTTATAATAAAATAAATAAAGATCTTTATATATACAATAAAACCTACAACGAGTGTAAATCTTTACTAATATCATGGCTAAAAGGTAAAAATTATGATGAACTGGAGACCTTTATTACCTAATCTTTTATATTATAACAGTACCTATATCGGTTTGATCTCAACAAACCTACTGTGATACCTATGTAAGGGTATTCACAAACATTATATTTTAAGTACACTAGCATACAACACATAAATTAAACGCACACACACACAAACACACACACACACACACACACCCACACGCACACACACACACACACACAAGATAGTGTTAAATGAATATCATTAAATTGTATTTAGGTATTAAATAACTTAATTAAGTATGTGGTAACTGCATCTGTATGTTTTAGCGATAAGAAAGAGCGGAGTCTCCTGGCACAAGCAAATACTGCTTAAAAGAAGACTCCAGCCACTGTCATTGTTATAATAGTACCTAAGTTACCCAATAAACAATTTTGAATTTGAATTTGAATATAATTTCAAAACCATAGACGATACTAGTACTAATAGTCTATATACACTAATAGTCTATATATAAATTGAACCAAAAGAGTGATTCATTTATATAGGTTATAAAATAAACAGAAAATAGCGTTAGAAACTAAAGTAAATATTTACATTCCTATTTTACACTTACAAAAAAATACTAAAACTTAGTTAAATCGACCGTTTTTTATTATTATTGTCTGTCGGTACGAGTTTGTATCACATCGTAAATAGATAATATTCGACCGCTTGCATATTGTTAACGGCTACACATTGTTTTAAATTAACTACAACTCTTTATAACCAAAGAGGCAAAGATTTTGAATTCAAAAAGCATGAGTAATAAAAATCACGTATGTACAGACAACAGCCCGTTGGGTTACCACAAACTGTCAAATTTTCCCAATCGATTATGCACTTTATACTGAATTCACTTAGGTTGAAAATCGTTTGGAGAAATTTGACAGTTTTGTATAGCCCGACGTGCTGTTGACTGTACTTTGAACAATAATGTTATGTAGAAGTACGAGCTACCACTCAAGTCCTGCGGAAAAACACTGGAACAAAATCCCCCGAGTCTAGTATTGTCAGAAAGAATAATCTTTTCATATATTCGCACGATTATATGTTATTCTACAATACCTATCAACTGTACGGTGGTAACATAATAGGTTGGGGAAAAAGTTTCTTCGCATTTTTTAAGAAAATTTAAAACATTTTTTAATATAGTTTATTTACATTTAACTAAAGTATGTAGGTACCATTTTGTTCGATAACTTTTTGCCATCTTGTAGGTAGGGACATGATCCCATTGCTATAGATATTTTTCGACTTCTGGTCAAAATACCGCGACAAGTGGTTTTGGCAGTCCTCTCGTGATGTTAACCTGACACTGCCTAAAGAATTCTGAAGAGACCGAAACAGGTGGAAATTTGAAGGTGCAAGGTCAGGAATATACGGCGGATGCATTAACACCTCCCAGCCAAACTCTCTTAATTTTTGCTGAGTGGCTAAAGATGTGTGAGGTCTAGCGTTATCATGATGAAAAACTACACCCCTTCTGTTGATTAATTCCGGCCGCTTTCTCTCAACTTTTTGCTTTAATCTCATCAGTTCGCAGTAGAGTTCAGAATCGATGGTCCTGCCTGGTGGTAACAGCTCATAATGAATAATGCCCTTCCAATCCCACCACACACACAGCATCACCTTGTTGCGAGTTAACCGGGGTTTCGCCACAGTCTGTGAAGCCTGACCGGCCTTTGACCACGACCTTTTTCGCACGTTCTTGTCGTACGTGATCCACTTTTCATCATCAGTTATCAGCTTCTTCAAAAATGGTTCGGTTTCATTACATCGTAATAAAGAATCACAAATGAGTACACGGTTCATTAGGATTCTTTCAGTGAGCTCGTGAGGTACCCAAATGTCGAGCTTTTTTGTGTACCCAGTTTTATTCAA
Source organism: Elophila nymphaeata (assembly GCA_955850985.1). Lineage (NCBI taxonomy): Eukaryota > Metazoa > Arthropoda > Insecta > Lepidoptera > Crambidae > Elophila > Elophila nymphaeata. The sequence continues at coordinate 9,129,583 of OY039073.1, forward strand.
ATGCGCCAAAACTGTTTTGTGGTCAATTCCCAGTTCTTCAGCTACGTCGTAACCACTGACATGCCGATCTTGCTCCACTTTTTCAAAAATGGCATCCATTTTATCTGTAATAGGGCGACCAGAGCGACGTGCATCTTTGACATCAAAATTTTCGGATTGAAAACGCTTAAACCAAATTTGTGCTACTCTCACAGACACTGCACTAGGTCCATAAACATCGCAAATTTTTTTCGCGGCTTGCGTTGCATTTTTACCTTTTTTGTAGTAAAATTTTAAAATGTATCGAATTTCTTCATTAGATTCACTCATCTTGGCGGTACGAAAAACAAATGAAAATCACACATTTTCCTAATTTGAATTTGCAATTATGTTCTTTAAAATTTAAACTTTCAATGATACCAAAACCAGCCAGATACAAATAGTATAGCCAAAGAGATTTTATTACAAGTTTATACATACTATAATGCGAAAAGACTTTTTCCCCAACCTAATACAAAGAGATAATTAGTCACTTAATTTGCTGGCAGCAGTCAATATGTGATACTAGCTCCGCGTCTATCGGACTTCTGTGGTGGTGCCAGGATGGCGCGGGATCATCCCAAAGGACAGAGAACAGAATATCTGTGGTCCATCCTCTAGTCTAGGACACTATTATCACAGAGCAGTAAGAGCTTGTAACGTTAGGGCTTGTAGAGATAGTCCGTGTAGAGTTAAGCTTGGCTCTACATGAGATCTGAGAACGTTTTAACAGCGCGTGGTACTTATCATGGTCTATATTGGTCATATGGTATACTTACTCCTGTATATGGTCAAATGCAGACGGAGAACTTGGGTGAATCGCGAGGAGAGACCCGATAAAAGGGTAGGTAATTAGTTTACTTACCACAATGGGGAGAAATATGGAAGAATAGGGACATCACGAAAGCCAGTGTTAAAACCCACCTGGCTAAACACTTGCTTTTCCTGTCTTTTAATATGCTGCTATATGGACGCTACGAGAAATAGAAAAAAAGAAGAAAGACGCTTTAGAGATGTGGTGCTGGAGACAAATGCTGGGAGTTTCATGGACCGAATTTCGACAAATCTATCTATACTCCAGGAACTCATCATCGAGCAGCGTCTGTCTACTCTCGTGCAAACACGTATACTGAAGTTCTTCGGTCACGTCTCAAGACGGGAAAACTAGTAGATTGAGCGATTAGTTGTTCAGGTAAGAGTGGATGGTATTAGACAGAGAAGCAGATCACCCATGCGATGAAGCGAGTATATAAAATCTGCCGTGGGCGGCCCGTTGCATGAACGCACAAGAAGCAGTGGTCTTTGGCGGAATATAATAAAATATAAGGAGAGCGACAAAAGCCCATAGCACTCCCACATGACGACCACGACCGCTGTGTCAAGAGCGAAACGAAGAAAAAGTCCTACGTGGCGCTGTATTATAAAAACAAAATGTATTAAACTAAGAAAAAAAAATGAAAATTATTTTTAGAGGTGCCATAAGGAATGCATGCCTAATGTCAAACTTTAATAGAACTGTGATTTTTTCGTCGTAAACATTTCAGAGCTAAAGAAGAATGGCCTATCTTACGATTTAAGCATTTGTACCTATTATACTTACTGACAACCGAAACTAAAGTTAATATCACATAAGGCATTGAACCATTGAACATTCAGTCCTCTCAAGTATTTACAATAACAGTTCCTATATGCATAAATCAATTCCTAAATCTACGAGGTGACTTCGTTTTTCGGCTTTCTTCTTTCTAAGCCTATCATGTATCCATCGACGGCTTTCATCATGATGTCTAGCTTCACTCTAAGGGTAGGCGCTGCAGACTTCTCAGGGTCAGCCACCACCTTGTAGTATCTTACAATATTGGCCAGGGATGTCTTAATTGACATCAGCGCGTATTGGTAACCTGCCGATGAAGGAAATTAATTAAGTTAATAGACGATACTGCCCGGACTGCTGATGCTGTGATGATTTAGAGTATAATATCTGTCCTGGCTGTTGACTTATTTTTTGATAGTTCATTGAACGTTTATATAGTTACTCTTTGGGTCTGCCCGTTTTACGTAGGCGACAGGCTGGCAACGTGTCACTATTTGGAAGTACAGCATGATTCATACTGTCTGTTGTGGCTTATTGTGTAACCAAATGTTACTTGAAGCTCAAGCATAGGTAAAATATGAGAGGTGATAGTATGTATGTATTATATGATACACAATTAATGTTGTTCTGAATTGAATGACTTTCATTCGTAATCTAAGCATCATAATATATCAAAATAATGCAAATTTCGTTTACTTTCGTTTACGTTCGCTAAAAAATCCATGGTATGGTTTATACACATAGGTCCTCGTATACCGCTATAACAGCCAGATCACTTTGTTAAAAAAAAACGGTGGTTTTCAGCGTGATTCGATAACTAAATTATTGGGTAGGTACTATGTCAGTTCATCTTACATGCTGGAATTAGATGAAACTAACATAAATGTTAGTGCATTTAAATATTAAAAGTTAAAAATATTAGGTAAGCAAACAAACAAACACCTTTTTACTTTCTCGTGTTACGTACTATAGACGTTTGTAATGGTTAAAAAAATTCGTCCTCGAGATTTTGACCATTTCCGATTTTTTTCACTTATTTACCCCTTCGATCATTATACATTAAATATAATCGAATATAAAATCTTACATTAAACAAGGTTGTATGCACACTAACACAAGGTTTGTGCCGGCGTGACCTGTGAGGATATGAATTTGTTACTTAGTAAATTGATGATAAATTATAGTTAGGTACTCAACTACTTACTAAGGAGAATATAATACTAAGGTTTTTTCCATGTTTCTGTATAATTTCTCCCTTTAATTTGGGTTGCCTGGAAGAGATTGTTTATTGAGGTTCACTCCCAAATGAAGACATTTTCATAATCATTACCAAGGGCCTCTTTTTGTGTATTATTCAATTGAACGAATTTCTTGTGTTATAACCACAGAGTGGGTATCTATATTTCAAATGACTTTGTTTGGTTATTTTAGCGATACCTTTGTGTAGTACTAGGATAGCTGCTTTTACCGTCCTATTATTCTATGAATAACACTCTAATATTCTATTAAATAAACGTTCATTGTCACAGTTCAATTTATTATCGTCTTTAATTTTCCATAATTCAATGCAGATATGTCACTAAATTATTCAAAACCAATATTGTAATCACACAGGAATTTTATCCGGGAAATGTTGTTAGTAATCTATACTACATATAAATAACTTGCCTTGTAATTTACAAGAAACTGTGATTACGTCAACTCAGGTTAAAATGAACAATTAACAGAGTTACGAGTATGTTACCAGAAACGATTATATTACAATTAGGTAAATATAATTAGGTATGTATTGACTTACAATATTATTGAATATGAGAAATAACAAAGAAATACTGATATAAAATGAGATATCGGAAAAATAAACTTATGATCATAATTCTGAGAACAGTTATTATCCAAGACTTGGAAAGACCCATCGAATGTTATAGTCTATGCATTATACTTATCTCTTTCTCAACCGGTTTTTTTTAGATATGAGATTTAAGCTTTTCTACTAGGTACCTATTACTTTTGAAAATGTATAAGAGTCCTAAGAGTTTCATTTCGCCTTCATTCCATTATTTTGTCTAAATTACAAAATAAGTTTTTTATTTCTATGGCAATTAAAATTTTACATATTTAGTAGTTTATAAATAGAAATAAAATAGCACTCACCAAGACAGTTTCTGGGTCCCTGACTGAAAGGCATGTAGGAACAGGCGTGTTTCAAGTTGAACCTCTCCGGCAAGAAGCGGTCAGGGTCGAAGATCTCTGCATCAGGTCCCCAGTATTTGGGATCACGATGTACACCCCAAATACTGACTACAATTCCAGAGCCACCTGGCAACTGGCGACCTGACGCTGTGAATGCAAAAACAAGAGATTAACACGTTGAACGTCGTGACGGAGACCAGGTATCTGAGTGCATATTTTTCATTGGGCGCGGAACCAACAAATCGACAATCCTCGAGTTGTTTTTTAGCAAAATATTGTCAGGAAATGTTCGACTTCTGAAAACTGTTATTTGTTCAATATTTTTCGACGCGAGATATCAATAGGCAGACACCAGTTGTTGCGATAAAGTAGCGGACGCCGATGGGGTCACGCTATCGGGCGACGACGCTTTTTACCAAAATGGGGGCATTGTGGTATAATTTCAAGGTATAAATCGAGAATAACTGGACTAAATTGTGGGAAATGCTACAAGGCGAATGCAAAAATATTGGTCACATACAAGCACGCAAAGAGACAAAATAAACACTTTCTGTCGTGTTTGCCATTAACAGCAAATTTTTTGCTAAGTATTACTAATTTTTTTATTCATCTTCATCATTTCAGTCGAGAGACTCTTGGAGATAAGCCTCCACGAGGATCTCATAATCATTTTTTCAAATGAATATTTTGATTGGTTTTTATTTCAAAATTATGACTCATTTATTTTCTTATTCTACTTTTACATTTATCTAAGTATAAATTTAAAGAAAATATTCGTCATTTACGCATTAGTCACGTATAATTTTTACTAGTGCAAATACAATCACTTTAACCATAAATTAATCTAGTTTTTAGATATATCACTGGACAGCATTCTATATTTATTTATACTTACGAAGTGTAACATCTCCTTCGATTTTCCTGATGATGAAGGGTACTGGCGGAAACAGGCGCAGAGTTTCTTTTACAACTCTTTCCAGGTACTTGAGTTGCAATAGATCTTCCTTCACCAATAGACGATCAGAATCTCCAAAAATGTTATGGATTCTGTAAAAGAAATTTTCATAAATTAAACACAAGTAGTTGCCCGCGTTGTAAACAGCGAAACAAAACAGCTGTTCCATACATTTTGGTAACAGCTGGTATTTTCCCTCCGAATAAACAGTCGTGTAAATAGAACACTGATAAAAACGTAAATGATTGTATAATGGCTATATGCAAAAAGGAGGTATGCGAGAAATTTACTCCAGTCACAAAAAAACTACCGTAATTCTAATCTTGATATCATGCACTTTAAGTTTAATTTGAGGCTGCACAGGTAAACGCTTTTCGCGTAATATTCCCTGAAGGCAAGTGGACAGGTGTTATTATATTATCACTACAATAACGCCGTGTGGCAAAATTCACAGAAACTACAAGTTTCTAATTCTAAATGAGGTAGAGCTATAACCATTTATTTTCTTCTTCTGATAATTTATTTACTTCTTTCTAATAATAAAATAATATATTTACTTTCTCGTATACGTAGTATAGAGGAAATCTTGCAATCGTCAAAAAATTCGACCTCGGGATTTTGACGGATTTAAACGATAAAAAAACTATTTAATTTGCCAATATAATACATTAATTGCTGACTAATTCAGGAATGTTTGCTGACTCTAAGTTACTGACTAACAAGCCATTTTCAATCACAGAATTCATTTTACTGTTCAAAAAATAAGAATATATCCTTATCCTTATCCTTACTAATATTATAAATGCGAAAGTAACTCTGTCTGTCTGTCTGTCTGTCTGTCTGTCTGTCTGTCTGTCTGTTAAGCTTTCACGTCTAAACCACTGAACCGATTTTGATGAAAATTGGTACAACTATAGATTAGATCTCGGGGAAGGACATAGGCTACTTTTTATCTCGAAAAAAAGGTTGTATGGGTTGAAATAGGGGATGAACGTTTGTATGGAAGTTCGTCATTTTTGAAGATAGAACCATGAAACTTTGAATTTAGGCACTTAATAAGACAGAAAGAAATATTTGTTCTAAGATTTTTGAAATTTTGACCTGTATGGGGGTGAAATAGTGGATGAAAGTTTGTATGGGACTTCGTCATTATTAAAGATAAAACCATGATACTTTGAAATTAGGGACTTAATAAGAAAGAAAGAAATATTAGTTCCAGGATTTTTGAAATTTAGACCCATGTGGGGATGAAATTGGGGATGAAAATTTGTATGGAAATTCGTCATGGTTAAAGATATATGAAACCATGAAACTTTGAATTTAGACACTTGATAAGAAATAAAAATCCAATCCAAGATGGCGGTTGTGACTTTTTAATATAATATCGATATGGGTAAGTATCATTTTCGTGGTTTTCGGAGGTCCCGATTCCTAATACACCATCCATTTTGAGATCCAAGATGGCGGACGCGACTTTTTAACATAATGTCAATATGGGTATCGTTTTCGTGGTTTTTGGGGGTCCGGATTACGAATAAAATATCTATTTCAAGATCCAAGATGGCGGACGCGACTTTTTGACAAAATTTCAATATGGGTGTCATTTTCGTGGTATCCGGGGGTCCCGATTTCGAATACGACATCTATTTCGAGATCCAAGATGGCGGACGCGAATTTTTAACATAATGTCAATATGGGTATCGTTTTCGTGGTTTTTGGTGGTCCGGATTACGAATAAAATATCTATTTCAAGATCCAAGATGGCGGACGCGACTTTTTGACAAAATGTCAATATGGGTATCGTTTTCGTGGTTTTTGGGGGTCCGGATTACGAATAAAATATCTATTTCAAGATCCAAGATGGCGGACGCGACTTTTTGACAAAATGTCAATATGGGTATCATTTTCGTGGTTTTCGGGGGTCCCGATTTCGAATACGACATCTATTTCGAGATCCAAGATGGCGGTTGCGACTTTTTAATATAAATTCGATAAGGGTAAAATTTTCGTGGTTTTCGGAGGTCCCAATTCCCAATACAACAACCATTTTTAAAAAGACCCAAGATGGCGGACGCGACTTTTTAACATAATGTCAATATGGGTACCATTTTCGTGGCTTTTGAGGGTCCCGATTTCGAATACGACATCTATTTCGAGATCCAAGATGGCGGTTGCGACTTTTTAATATAAATTCGATAAGGGTAAAATTTTCGTGGTTTTCTGAGGTCCCGATTCCTAATACACCATTAAACTTGATAGGGGTATCAGTTTTGTAGTTTTCGGAGGTCTCAAAATGGATGCTGTATTCAGAGTCAGGATTCAGAATACAGCATCCATTTTGAGATCCAAGGTAGTGGACGTGACTTTTTAGCTTAATCGCTTTCACGCCTAACACCTGAACCGAATTTATTGAAATTTGGTACAAAAATAGACTGAACCTCGAAATGGAATAAAAGCTACCTTTTTGTGAAAAAGGGAATGAAGGGGCTGAAATATGAGATGAAAATTTTTATGCGATTCCTCAGTATCGAAGATAAAACCATGACACGCAAATATTGTTCTAGCGTTTTTGAAATATTGACCCATGTGGGGATGAAAGGTTGCGTGTAAGTAGCAAAGGATGGAAAAACTTAAAACGGTAGATTGTAAAAATGCTATTTACTGTAGTGCACTGCAGTTTATATGTTAGTTTTTTGCATAATAAGTACCTACACAAAAAATGCTGCCTAAAGTAACTATTCCACGCGGACGAAGTCGCGGGCAAAAGCTAGTTTTTTAATATATTTGACATTTCTCTCTCCTTATTGGTAAGTATAGCAGAAAAAAAAACATTCGATGCTAAATGAAATGTTGAACTTTGAAGTTCAAATATTGGCCTTTGTATGTTACTTGATTTCCCACAAAATTGCAATAAAAAGGTTTACTCACTCTTGATAAACTTTCTCTTGAATATCGGGATATTTTTCAAGCATCTTCAGAGCGTAGCTTATAGCGACCGCCGAAGTATCAGTGCCAGCTAGAGTCAAAGTCAATATTTCCTCTCTCAACTCCTGGTTTGTGAAACCGTTTTCATTTCCGGAAAGTTGAATCAGAAGATCAAGAAACGTTCTTCTTCGGTACGATCCCAAATCTGCATTTTGCGCAAAAATTTGACTGTTGCAATATTGAATCTTAGAATAACAGTCACGTACATAAATATGTTGATTGTCTATCCAGTCCATGTTGACTAGACGTTGTATTTTCCATATATTTGTATCCGTCACTGTTATTTCCATTGAATCGAAATTTATAGTATTTAAAAGTTACAAAGAACTTGAAACAAACTCCATGTTGTGTTCAAGTCCTGGGATCCATCCCACTCTCCATGTTGTTTTCAAGTTCTGGGATCCATCCCACTCTCCATGTTGTGTTCAAGTTCTGGGATCCATCCCACTCTCCATGTTGTGTTCAAGTTCTGGGATCCATCCCACTCTCCATGCTGTGTTCAAGTTCTGGGATTCATCCCAGAACTTGAACACAACATTTAGTTTGTTTCAAGTTCTTTTTAATTTTAAAATACTATAAATTTCGATTCAATTGAAAGGGCATAGGACTGTTTAATGTCTCCTATTGTGATCCTAGCTAGCTACCACCACAATTATAGAGAAATTGTGGTACCACCATCCTATGAAAGTGTGGCACCATAATAATAGTGTTAACACTATTCCGAAAGTTAATGATAAGATAATAGGATAATAGTCATTCCTCAGTAGTTGAAGGTTAGGTAAAGCTCGATTCCACTTTCAGTCTCATTACATGCTATTTGCTGAGTTCAAGAAGGCAAAAAGCTATGTACATATAGGAAACTGTTTTCATAACAAAATACGACTAGAAAACTGTCAAAATTAAAACTAACTGTAATGATCGTCCTCCTCGGTTTTTTCCTTTTTAACCTTTATCTCTTCGCGTTTGTTTCGTATGACCTGTGAATTACGAAAAAGATGCAACATTTAAACTTTTATAGTCGATAAAATGATCGCATACCACCTTAATAATACCAGATTTATGCAACACAGGAAGTAAGATGCAAAAGTTTCAAAATAGTTTACGTGCGCGAACACATAGTGACCCTTCAAGTTAAGGCACACACCTCAAACACAAGTAGTCCCAAACAAGTATCCATCCCTACCATGTTTCATACCATTTTTCATTGCCGGCGCGAGTGGTTTTTTTGTAATATGAACTCACATGTACCGGCTCTAAGAATACAAAAAGGTGTCATTTCAAAGCTAAAAATGTAAGCAATAATCTAGTTAAAAATAAATCAAATTTATTAATAAACGACCAAAATTATAATTAAAATAAAAAAAATCATAATTTTTTTTATGACAAATTAGATTTTTTGACAAGTCTGGGTCATTAGCCTATTATTTTTATCTTTTTGTATTACGGCACAAAATGTTTTCTTTAAATTGACATCAAAATCTCTAACTATGAAAGTTCAGGAGTTCGATAGCTTAGAGACATCTCAAAAACAAAAAATGCCAACAAAGCATGCGCCCATGCCATGTTTGCTATTTTTTTAATATTATCTTAAACAAAAAGCAACTGCTTGATTCGCCTGCGGCACACCATGCTCGAAAGTCGAGGCGTTACTATTTATTCTCGATCAATTAACACTTTTGCTGCATCTTATTTACTAAGTTTCCCAAATCTCGTATAGGTATGGATAGATATTAACTTATTATTTAAATAAGCTTTTACTAAACCAATAACAAATCACCGTGTAAAGTATTGTCGCATATTTTACTTACATCATCAGTGAATTTATGCAATATGCCTATAGATCTATCATGTTCTCGGGACTTCGGGAATAATCGGTAGAGCCAGTCCGGTTGCAACCACAAGTGGAATATTCTCTCAGTAACCAAATTCATGACCCGATTCATGGATAGCAGGAATGGTGTGTTTGAATTGCTTTGCGCGTTTATTTTCGCACCCATCACAGTTTCTGAGAAATAATTATGAAAATTACACACCGTAATTAGATTTCAGATGGAGCTATGCACGGTAACGGGATCTAGACTAAACGCGCGCTTAAATACCCAAATTATTATTATAATTCGACAGTCAAATATTTCTAGTCTAGCATACTACATATAAAACGTTATTTCCTCTCAAGACCCAGAAGGCGTGTCACAATAATAGACTATGTACCACAATTTCGACAATGGTATTAATTTTTGTGTTAATATTTTAATTTTATTTTCAGTTAAAGTTTATAATAAAGGCCAAATGCTAAATTAATCACTAATTTACTAAAAAAATAAACTATAATCTTTAGTATAAAAACATACAACGATATAACAGAATATATCGATATCGATAAGTTAAATTGATTAAAAATACGGCTGAACTTTTACATAAAAATTTCACTCCTTAGCAGTTCGCATGATAAAAGAGGAAGCAAATGGCTTTATGTGAATAATAATAATAATAATGAGGAGGAGAATGAGGAATATTAACAACACTTAACAGTCAAAGCACACATATCAACTCGGAAAGGCATCGTCACCGCATCGCCTTTTGCCTCACCGCCAACCACGAGTCAACCCAACGTATGCACGTGCAGCTCCAGAGTTCAATCAGTTTGATCTGAATGTGAAGTGTAGTGAATGGTTATGACCCGGTACACAATACGCGGGAAGACTATTTACTTAAATATTGCCAGCACGTTCGGCGACAGTATTGAGAAGGAGTGGCTCCTCGTGCGGGACCGGTATGACGGATGACCGCGGTCTTATGTAGGGGGCCAGATGGCATTGACATCGGGCTGAGTTTCACCCAAGCCGCCCTTCGCACGACTATGGCGGACGGAGGAAAAGGCCCTTTTCCAGGCCGCGGAGCCTTTTGCTCGGTGGCGGCCAGTTGCAATACTGGTGATCTGTTGTCTCGCCGGACAGCGGATACCATTGAACGGTGCACCGGTTGGATCTGAAAGGGCAGGCACAGAGGTCTTCCCGGTGAAAAGCGAATGGTCGCAATACCAGGATGTCGTAGTGTACCTTGGCAGGATGCCCGGCGAGAAAGCTTAATGAGTAGGGGGGGAACACCTGTACCTCGAGTCCCACATACCTCTGAAGTTGCATCGTACTGCATAGATTATGCGTAAATCCAATTGGCCTATCCGATAACATAAAAAGGACAAGCGTGGATGAAGAGACGTAAGCTCGGGTACAGAGGGACTTAAGCGCGAGAACGATGAGCCGTTAGCGCAATAACTGCAAGTGGACCAGTTGACCACGCATCGTCGCTCGAGTTGAGGCGATTCGCGACCATTTACGAGTCGATATGTGTGCGAGTGAAAGTGGTTGTTGACGTAAAAGATACTTACGGCAAACTGAGTCCAGCGTGTAAGCAGCGATAAATGGAAAAATACCAATTTTTTCTGAAGATTCATCTTCGGCGACTTTGTCTAATCGTTGAATCAATGTGTTGCTCTGCTCTGAAAATACCTCAACAAAGTTTTCCACTATCTTCGGACTGAATGCTGGCACCATGACCTTGCGACGTCTTCTCCATATGGAAACTATGAACAATAATACATTTATGAGTTAATTCCAACGAATAGCTGAGCGTGGAAATTTATTATAACTATTAATGTTATAATTCAGTCCAGCAAGCTATTTTTAGTTCCAAGACGACCTTTGACCTATTGTGTAAATAAATTAAAAAAATTGTATAATAATTTCATAATCTATATTATATAATCTCTCTATATAGCTCTATTCACTGCAATGGCCTTGAATAGAGCTCTGTGATTGGTTCGTTTCTTATCCAAATGTCGAGTGATCTCATAGTAATGTTTGTGAATTTTTTTAAACATATTAAATTAAGAGGATTAAGAGGTTTTGGCTCCAAACCCAGTGAAAAATCACTGTGTTTTATATTCTACTTAAAATAAACACTACCTTTATTAGGAAAGAAAGAGCAGTATATTACCTGGTGCATAAATTCCGCCGTTACCGATGATTTTGCGAATGAATCTGTGTAAATCATCCTTCTCTAGAACGGCCTTCATTACGTATTCCAGGTCAACAGGATCCGCCATTACTGTTGATATAGTAAATTTTAGTGCACCTGTATTTTTTTTATCAAAGACGTAGTGTCCTCCGCAAGACGTAAGTACCGACGATCGAGTAAAGTCGCTGAATGCGGGTAGCGCAGGCTTATGTCCAACAGTGGACGTTTCTGGGCTGACATGACGATGAACACTGTTTTCTTTTTTAATTTAAAGCAAGGTGACCAAAATCATAATAAAAAAATCATTATTATTTCTCATTAGTTACACCTATCTAAAAAAAAAGTAATTAGTTTAGCTTGTAATAGTACATTATGCTATAAGTGTGGTAAGTTGAAACCTCTGCTTTATCGCCTCGGCTGTAATTATCAAAGCGCATGTATGTCATACGACGTTTTATAACATATTTGGTGAGGAAATAATTAATAAATTCATGACTACTTGACGACATTTTCAAATAAAAACAATACAGCGAAAAGCAAAACAATAATTTTTACTTGTTCACAATTTAGCGATGCGCTGAGCGCTTTTTATAGGCAAAGTTACAAAAACAGCCAGTATTGCTATTATAATGGCTGGAACATTACTGTAATGATGTATTGTCTGACTGGTATACTTGCAATGTTTACCGGCCTCTATTTGCAGCCACGTAATTGCAGAAACATAATTGGGTTTCAATTAAGAAGCGATCATACGAAAGTCCGAATTCGATAAGGTTTGAATTTAAAATACTTACCGAAATAAAGAATGTGATTGAGCCACCCTCTTATCAATCCATGCTCCATGGCCGCGTAACTAAAATACTTCAGTTGTGACATAATGTCTGAAATAATAGAAAATTGTTTATAAAGTAAAGTAGATTCACAGCCGAGGTCGGGCATAGTGGACTAGCGGTCTGGTGCAGCCCGAACTTTACAGAAGGGCACATTCAAATAACATTACATTTTTGTTATGTTGTGTTTCTTATAGATTAAGGTCGCCAGAGCTCCACGAGCTAGGAAATGGGATTAGGGTTTACAGCGCGCGATTATCACGTCATTATTGCAAGCGTCTATAGGCTACGTTTATAGACCAAACAGGCCGAATGCTTGTCTGCCAACCAACTGACATAAAAAGGTAGGGGAAGTACCTACTTACAAAATGACACACGGGTAAAATGACATAGTAGTGTTTTTAAAAATTTGGCTGGCAAAAGTACTAAAATTGAGGTGTCACATGACGACGGGCATATTTAGGTACGAGTCTGTCAAACTGACTCTCTTGCGTCACACGAGCCGGCGTTACAGGTACAAAGAAATCTTGAAAACTGTTGCATGATACGATTGTAGGCTTAACTTGCACAATTTAATTAGTTATAAGTCATATCAAATATTATAATTCTTTCCTAAGTACCTATATATTGTCTCAGTTAACTGTTTACATAATCATTAGTACTAGAATTCATATTGTAAAAGCTCTCACAGGACAGGCATAGCCTAGTGTGAGAGCTTTAGCTAACTTGTACACATTGTAAAATTTTATTTCACTGACAAAAAATTACTTATTTATTATTATTATTAAAGGTGTTTTCTTCATAAAACTATTTTTAAGTTGGACTTTTGGACGAGATTTGTTAATCACCGGGAGCGGGCGCCGGACTGCTAGAAGGGCGTCAAAATGACCTTGGATTCGTAATACGCCGCTAAGTAGTCAAGCGCAGGAAACCTTAAGTTTAGTAATACAAAAAAATATTTAGGATTTGTTTTTGCAACAGTGTGTCTGTCATGCAGACCCTACCAGGCATGCCAAGGGTTAAATATATGTTTATTATATTTTAATTAATGAAAGCCTACCTGCCAGACAGGTAAACTGTGGTGTGGGACAATAATATTTAATTTTCCAAAAGCTGTAGGCATCTTTCAATGGCGAACATAAGAAATTATAGTTTTTTCGTATTTACAGCTAAGGAGTGGAACTCTTTGCCGGGGTGTGTTTTCCCGGATCAGTATAATCTGGACATCTTCAAGGCCAGAGTGAACAAGCATCTTCTAGGTGAGCGTGTACCATCGCTTTACATCAGGCGTGATTATTGTGGTCAAACGCCCTGCCTATAGAACATGAAAAAAATATTTGGAATTGTCATACTTTCCCAGAAAATGACATAAGTACTTAGTTTTCCACACTTGTATCGAAATGTACTATTCTCTTTTAGTGTAAACATCTGAGGTAGATAACATCTTGTTCACGCCGTAGGCATTTCAACCTTGATTCTAACCCGAACCTCCCGATTTGTAGGTGTAGCGTTACTGGCATATTATGAATGTACCAAAATTTTAATTATTACAATACCAACAATTCAGAAATTTATACCAATTACAGTTGAAAGATAATCGAGAAATGCAAAAGACAGAAACACTATTAGAAATAATTGACTCGATAGAAAAACTATTCATAAAGTTTAAAACCACGATGTTGCGGACTGGCTAGTTTTGATATAGGTATTCTTTATTTGTATGTTTAATATATCCATGGTTTTGAAGTTTTATATTTGTTTTTATATGACAGTGTCTTAAAATATGCCTTACAGAGTCTTTAGACATCTTTTAGACCTTAGATTATAGACATATACTCTCTAATCTGTGTTACAGAGTACGGAGCGTGCTTTTCACTAACAGTTTATAACATGGGTAATAATTTTAACTGTCTGTTAACTTTTAATCAGCCCTAAGTAACATACGCAATTATTATATTTTATTGTCCGAAAAATCTACGTTTTTTTTGGAGTCACAAAAAACTTCACTGCCAGAAGTTAAATCTTCCAGTATTAACAAGGCCTTTAAAATTCACTTTTTCACTTAATATTGAGCTGAGATAGCATAAAAACCACTTACCCTCTGTATTCCCCATAAGTGTATGTGCAATTCCAATAACAGGCAGTTCGTTCTCTGTACCAGATATTTTTGCCGCTAACGTATACATTCTTCTTCTTCTGTAGCGGAATAAAACTACCCACAGGGTTAGACCAATAAGGCATAAGTATACGAACATTGCGTTGAATTAACTTTTTCAATCAAAAACTTAACAACAAACTTGTCAATACTCCTTCGTAATCCCCGTAACAAATAAACTTGAAATAGCGGCGACCCTGTCCGAGTGGAGAGTACAGTATGTATCAGCTTGTGTAAAAAACGCGAATGCTATATATGCATTTTCCTTGGACGGTTCGCGCACCATTCATGTCGCGCGAGTAGGGTCGTAAAGTTCATGGTAATTCCTACATCCTGGCTACCGAGATGATATTAATGATTAGGTATTTCATTTTTTTGCACATCACTGCGTCTTCGTCACTATTCTGTAACAAAAAAGGGTTAGTGAATTTTGTGTGAAACAAAAAAGTTACTTTTAAGTTTCATAATTTTTGTGTAAAGGTTTTATTTTTTGGTAAGAATGGGATTACTATGGGGGTGCAGCGTCGCTTACCTGATAGCCACAGAAATAATAAGTGTTAGCATATCGGCTTACTTGCAATGAGAGGCAAGGCAATAGTTATACTTTCCCCCCTTAGTTTAAACATTGACAGTTTTATATATTAACTAGCTGACCCGGCAAACGTTATTTTGCCTTACAAAAATGATTAAATTACTAAAATGGCTATAAAAAAATAGGGGTTGGTGATAAAAAAGTAAAAATTTAGGGTTGTATGTATTTTTAATGCCACATAATAAAAAAATAAAAACAAATAAATTCGTCCAAAAATTAAAAAAAAATTAGGGGTGGATTATCCTTAACATTTAGGGGGATAAAAAATAGATGTTGTCCGATTCTCAAACCTACCCAATATGCACACAAAATTTCATGAGAATCGGGAGAGCCGTTTCGGAGGAGTTTAACCACAAACACCGCAACACGAGAATTTTATATATTAGATAGATTTCATTTTTTTTGCAATTAAAGTCATGATGTCCTTGATTTCAATTTGTACCTACTGTTATTGAGTTATTAGTATTTTTTTTTATGTGATTATAAGTATTTAAATTTTGACTGTGACATTATGTAGTTCTGAAATATATTCTTTGAAATTTTAATGACTAAGTGACATATTTTTTTACTTTTTTTGAATGAAATGTAATAATTTGATTTTAATAATTTAATGTCTAATTAAATTTGAAATTTAATATTTTTTGATTTTAATTATAATTCTAACAATATTTTAAGTACTTTTTTCCTAAATATTATGTAGTATGGGTTTATGTGGCCTGATAATAAATGATTTTTATTTAAGTATTTATTTTAATTTTAAAGGAGCTACGAGGGCGTGTGCGCCGCAGCACACACACTCGTCCTGTGTCAACCATTTATCTAATCCGTATAATATATAAGTAGTTTATTACACAAAAGTCCGTGACACACTATAAATCCTTCAGTGCCCTATTATCGTATGATGCTCAGACTGCTGATATGAATGTCGGTTGACGGTTTTGTTGTGACAGACATAAGACACATCCCAATAAATACAATATTTATCCCAGTAACAAGATGGTGAATTAGAAACAAGTTTCTACTTGGTAGTTTTAATTTTCTATACGATAATAACATAACTAAATTTGTTGATGAAAATTTATTTATTTTTATTTATTTATTTGGTTCAGGTACAAACAGTCATATACAAGAACTATATGTAGTGCAAATTGTTACAAACAGGCCTCAAATACCATAAATTATATCTAACAAATAAGGTAAGGTAAGGTAATTGATATGCAATAAGTGACGGATACATTTACTTATTTCTTTTTTTAGGCATAATAATTTTGGTACGTTTACAACAAATAATTTACAACAGATAAAGATGAATAATTCTTAACATTAAAACAGTAATTTGCTTACTTTACTTTTGAAAACGTTTAATTAATTTGAAAAAATATCCACTTCAGATAGTGACTTATTATAAATAATTCAGGAACGTCTAAAAAAAGTATTACTTACGTGCATAATTAGTGTGACAACTTGAAATATAGAAGTTATCCTTAGAACTTTGAAGTTAACTTTTTGTAATAAATCCGAGGAATCAATATGATTGTTTTTTAATTTGTACAAAAATATGGTGTCTAAAAATTGACGTCTATGGAGTAACGACTGTACGTTATGTCTCTTGGCACTCTCTTTGTAGTTAGTATAATAACCGCAAACCGCATAAAATCAATTTCATATTAAAAAAATAAAACAGTAATTTGCACGATAAAACGACTAATTTGATATTTAAAACAAGCCCCCGCAACAGATTAAGCTCAAATAAAAAATTATACTCAATGAATTAAATCAATATTCCATTAAGCTTGATCATTAATCAACATTTATTTTTGACGAAATATTAACAAATGGTCGGTAAAGTACTGGCGTTTATTCATGAAATATAAAACGTATAGGTACTACAAACAAGCCTGCAGTAAAACTTCTACAAATCAGTATATTTATAATGATCAATCAATATCTAATAATGTCAAAATCTCTTGTCACGGTGCGGTGTTTGTGTTCGAACTCCTCCGAAACAGCAAGACCGATTTTTTTGAAATTTATTGTGTACCTATATTTGTATATTTAGAGAATAGGTCGTTAAGATGTTTCATACCGCTAAAAAGAAAAAATAATTTAAACGGCAGAATAATATTTACGGGGTCAGCTAGTTTATTATATTATATATAAAATCTTACTTAAAAAAAAAAAGAATATTTCCTGCCAGGTAAAAACTAGCCAAGTAAAATTTGAAGCTGCTGTATGCTTAGGAATAAATTTCAAGAAGATCTACAAAATATGGCGCCCATTTGAATCTCAATGTATTGTCAGCCAGTCGAAAACCACGCATTTGTTCATATTGAATTAACGATTGGCGCATTTTCACATTTATGTTTTCCATGTAATTATTATTAGATAAAGTTTATTGTAAATTATAATAACAAAAACTTCTTATTTCTCAGGAGAATAATTAATTGTTTATGTATCTGTAGATGTAGCTATCACGTGGCCACTTATGAGACAGTGAGACAGCGATATAAAATGCCAGTGTTACTATTACGCGAGGTTTACCCTAAATATGTGTAAAATGAATGCACATTGGCTCTGCCCTAAAGATACATAATCTAACTAAGGTATACACATTGCATTAAAATAACAGATATGAGACACAAAATAAAACGATAATTGTTATATTTCTTAAGTAACTCTTTATAGAATTATATTAATGTTAGAAATTGGAATATATTATATGTATGTTTGCAAAACCTGGTGGAGCAAGACTTGAGAGGGAGGAAAGTGAAGCTGATTTTGAAGCTGTATCTAAAGTTACAGGTGAAGAAGAGAAGTGACTGTTTAAAATAGTAGGGTCCACAGTACATTGGCATGAAACTCGGGCTTGCCCACTCCAAAAGACCTTAGAAATTTCCATGTTAGTTTGGTATCCATGCTGCTGATCTTACCATGAGTGTAGCTGCGCTTTGCATCCCTGCACATTCTATTGCAGCGATTACGTAATTTTTTATAGCCATCCAGATTAATCTGATTCTGGTTTTCCTTGTATCGTTTTTAGCTTTATCACGGAGAGCCAGCACCTTGATATGTGGGATCTCCATTTACAACTCTCTTAGCAACGTCAACGTTAGACCTCAACATGACTTTAGCACCAACAAAAAAATATAGTTCTTTTGGAAGACTTCCTGTTTTGTTAATGTCCCATGTTATTAATATCAATCTGGTCATTAAGAATCAAACGATGCGGTTGTGTTGCTTAATTACTGAGTTCCTATGGCCACCTTCCAGCTCCATCATCAGACCCTAGTTACCATCTTGCACCAAAGTACTCGTCAAGACGATTCAAACAAGCCGAGACTCGATGGGGTTGCGTCGTTTCTCCACTGAGTTCCTATTACTACCTTCCAGTTCCATCATCAGATCAGCAAAGTCATCATAATATTGCATTGTCACGCGATTTACATATGTATGCAAAATTTCAGCTCAATCGGTAAACAGGAAGTGGATGTAATTTAATTTGCAAGATTTGATGAAAAACATCGGGACAGGTGAAACTAAACAAAAGCTTGTAAAAACGAGCCTTGGCGAGTTTTCAAATTGTATCCCCGAGTGTTTTAATACCAAGTAATGTGCAGTACATACACTACTTTATCTACACTCATACATAAATTCTAATAATACAAAAAAGGCTAATATTACGTTTTCCAAAACGCATTTTTTTATTTTTCCATATTTATGCTTGGCCGTATTGCAAACACAGGTCCGTTTTTTTTATAATCACGAAGCGCCCCGGCATAACTGACCAATCGGACCCGCCCCGCTGCCGTGACGCGTTATGCACCGAACCAATAATCCGTATGACGCCATGAAAGCACGCAGGCTTTGTCTAAGCACGCGTAATGACGTGTTTTATTATAGAAGGCAAAGCGATTCTACACAGCCTAGTTTTTCTTTATTAATATAATATTGCTTTGTTATTAAAACCAGTCCCTTCCGATTCGGACGCCCTAGGAACGCTAGGCGGTCGAGACTTCTGAGAGGGAGATGTACTCCCCTAGGAACATTCCCTAGGAACAACAGTAATCCCCTATAAACATTCGACTTACTGGTTTGAGGACCCTGCAAGGTCTTCGCTTTCTTAAAAACCCGGTGACGCAGAGAATTCATCAACAATAATCTGAAGTAGTCATTAAAAATAAATTTAAACCAAATTTCGAAATAAGGCCTATGGCTTAGTATGGGTATTCTTATAACCGACAAATCATCAAAGTGGATAGTGAATAAATATTCACCATCCACTTTGATGATTTGTCGGTTGTGACAGCAAAAAGTTACAACTTGAGATTTTATAGTGATTTTATCAAAAAAATTGCTTAAGTTTTAAACGTTGCTCAACCTCGACGTTAAAATTTACTCCATACAATGCTCAATAATTTTTGTTATTTTTCGAGGCCTCAGAGAATTTCTAAACACCTGTATAAAAAATCTTATAAAATTTTTAATTGCCATTGGCTAAAATGTGATCTAGGGATGCTTTACAACTTTCGACTCAATTTTTTGCCATTCCTTGTTATTTGAACGGTGATTGAACGATTTATCTTATGCAAGGAGCTTATACTAAGAATAAAATATAAGCTCCTTGATCTTATGCTACCTATATGCTACACATGGCCGCATTTGTAAACATTTGACAAATACGGTCATATGTAGCCAAGAAGCTTATATTTTACCTATAGATTCTAACTTCGTGTATGTAGCATAATATCAATCAACTCATAGATTAGCCAATCTCTTTCAATTTGTATTTTATATACCTCAGAGGAAGGACTAAAGCAGTATATACTATGATAGGAATGCAGCACAAATATTTGTCAAATAGAGCCATGTAAAGTGCCAGCGTATGGTTGGTTATGTGCTCGATGGGTTGGAACTACGAAATCTCCACCCGACTTTTACTTACTTTTTTCATTTGTTGGTAACATCAGTAGCTTCATGATATTTTTTTTACCAAGCGGAGAGTTGAAATTGTCATTTAATTCGATTTCATCACAATCATCACCTATAGACATATTAGCGAAGGCGCTAAATGCATTTGTCTAAAAGGAGTCGGAGCTAAAAAAGATGCTGAACATGGCACGTATGGATACGAAATTCATTCTTAGATCCCAATGATCCGGTTTTTACAATCGTACTAGGATTTTCGCGAAGATCCTTCTTTCTAAATATCCTACAACATGTATATGTTACAGTCAAAATTCGTAACCGCTCAAAACCACTTTTTACTGAAAAAATCAGGCAAAAGTGGTTTTGCCCGATGCCAATAGCTAAAAACAGTTTTGACTGATTTTCGTAGTCAGAAGTGGTTTTAACTAAGGACGCTGGTCAAAACCACTTTTAACTGCAAAAATATTGGGTAATAGAGTTTGTGACCAAATTGTATTGAATATCGTATAACAGTGGTGACCAAGAATGACTAAGAATGTCAGTCAAAACTACTTTCACTGGGAATAGACGAGATGAAAGGTCTTAGCATTCTATGGATTCACCGTTAGGGTTGCCGAGTCCATCGCATTGCAGAGAGGGGAACCAGAAGCAGTGGCTGGGACTTGTGACCGCAGGTGTAGGGTTAGAAGTCCACCTTATGCACCGTCACTTCCCATTCAGTTCTCCGGCA
The DNA here is from genome assembly GCA_955850985.1 of Elophila nymphaeata. Lineage (NCBI taxonomy): Eukaryota > Metazoa > Arthropoda > Insecta > Lepidoptera > Crambidae > Elophila > Elophila nymphaeata. The sequence goes on from OY039073.1 coordinate 9,150,578, forward strand.
TCTCTGCGTGTATAGCCATATTTGATACGATTACGCGAGAGCTGCTTTAGATACGCGTACCAGTACAGAACTTTTGAAAGTTCCAGATAAACCGTCTTTTGATAACGTCCATAGGGATTTAGCTGGTATACCCCTCACGCCTAGAAACCTACCATATAGCCAATATCGTTTATTGGTCTGTTAAATCAAAGTATTTATGGGTTTTTGTAGCGTGGTCTTTAGAAATGTTCTTTTTCCAAGGTACAGTCAGATCTACTAACAGTACACGCTTGAGTCTCCTTGAGTAAAGTAGTATATCTGGCCTAGATGCAGAAACCACTATGTCGTTTGGTATTTTACAATGGTTCTCATACGCGTCCACCAGAAGAAACTAGTCTGGCGCCGAGCCTAGAATAGAGTACGGTTTATGATTCGAATTCAGTATTGAGCCTTCTTTGATAAACTTTACGAGGCTTTTGTTCGTTATCAATTGTTTTCGTGTTCTTGCGAACACAAGACTAACAGCTTCACCTATACTAGGTACTAAGACCTTATCGTGACGACGCGAATAATATGACCCGCCTCCAGGAGCACTCTGCATCCCACGAATTATGTTCCTAGCTGTTCTAGTTGCTTCTCCGCATGTGTTTTCGGAAGCTTTCCCCCAACGTACTAATTTACACTAATCAGGGTTCGGCGAGCAGGTAGCGTAAGCGAACAATCGTGTAGTAGATTGCGTCACTTTAAAGCCAGCGGAATACAGAATTCACCCAGAGTTGTCCAGTCATTTTTCATTTCCAAATTAATTGCATGAATCCTGTATTTATCATTGGCATCTTGTTGAAAAAATGTGTTTAGAATATTATCTTCCAATCTCTTTGTAGATCCTAACAACCTAAGAAACGTTAGCATGACGATGGATGAAGAATACGTTGTGTTTCTAATAATGTGGAGGTGGGCGGAGAGAGACGGTCTTTTCGTACACTTCAGTTATGAATATAACGTGCAAATCAGTTGCTATTCATTTATCATCACCCACGGGATCCGTGTGGAATGAATTTTGACCGATAGTCTGAATTTTAAATTAAGCAAAACCACTTTTGAGTAATTTTTGCGGTTAAAACTATTTTTAACTAAGAGCGTCGGTCAAAACCACTTTTGTCCAGCTTTTGTCTGATTTTTGCAGTCAAAAGTGGTGTTGACCGGTTATGAGTTTTGACTGTAACATAATACATTTTGTTGCGACGGTTGCGACGGTTTCTCAGAAGTGTCATTACCAAGATGTACAAACTAATGATAAATATTTATTTAATGACACTAAATTTTATTAATTTCAAACTTTAGTCATCATTAACTTATATCTAGTTTATAGAACTCGACCTGTCACCTGAAGGTGGAATAGCATTTTACCTTGAGCTACAAACATTATAGACTTTAAATATAGCGAAAAATCAACTCACTTAGCGTGCCAAAAAGGTTGTTCGATATAGTGGCCAACCCTGATCCTATCCATTTCTAATATTAGGTATAACTATGTAATTGTAACTTTGCCTGTCTGTCTGTCTTTTATCTTTTCACGCTTATACTTATACCGAGAATCAATTTATGCAATTTGGTATGGAGATGCTGAGTTTGAGACCCTGGGAAGTTGTACATAGGATAGTTTTCATCCTAAACCAATTCTCTTGGTGGATCGAAAACGGGTTGGACGTTCGTATGGAGAATCAATAATTTCTCAAGTTTTATTTATTTAGATTACATTGATTCATATTAAGGTTAGTAACAATTTGACCTTATATCTATGTTAGTATAAAATTTAATAAAGAAATGTTTAATTATAATTATATTTATCAAGTATTACGAGAACCGATATCCACGCGGATTCACTTGTGGAGCCAATATTTTCAATCCTATCCACCATCGCAACATAGGCAGTGTTACGACCAACTTATATATAATATGTAATACAATACCGTTCTATATTATACCATGTTTTATATTTCTATATGTTTCATATTCATACTTTGTACATAGCATAAATGTCACCTAGTATATTAAAAAGTCAGTGTCCAACAGAAATTGGTTTCATTCACAGGTAGTGTTATTCATACTACAACCTACCGGTAAAGGCAGATACTTAATTAAAATGATTAAATAATTCTGGCTACTTTTACATCCCCTTTTTGCCACTGACCAAATTCGAGGGACAGGGATAAAATACCAAAAAAATTAAAATATTTCGATAAAAATAAGTTACGTCTGAGGACCGCCGATTTGCATCATAAACGTATTTGGTCTTATTTTAAACGCTTTAAATTTGCGTCATCACATAAAAACCTAAGTTATATATAAGGGTTCATTTCATGATTAGTGTTTTATAGATATTAATTTTTGTAGTTAATAAAAAATAAAAGGTAACCGACCCGTACATTGGACTTAGTTAATGTGTCTGGTAACATAAACTGTTCTACCAGTAAACAAGGGTCTACACAGTTTAACAAAACATTATTTTAATACTATATGGGCTCTATTTCACCAGGACTTCATCACAGACAAAGTCAGTCCAACTGCATCTGAACTGCATTGAACTTTAAGGTTCATTGGATACCAATAAATTCGTATTGTAGTATAAGTATTTGTAAATATTAATTATTAAGTTATTTTTTATTATTATGCAAAGACTGGTTTAGTACGTGTTTTATGTTACTTTACTTCTTGGCTATGCTCGTTTAGTAAGAGAAAGAGAAATGTCACACTTTGTTCTCGTGGGCTCAATAAATATTGCGATGCAAGTTCAAATGCAGCCGGAGTGCAGATGAAATGCAGTCCGTCTGTCTGGCCTATTTATTTAAATGAAATGAAAATGAAAATGAAAAAGCTCTTTATTTAAATGGACTTTGCTAAGTACTTTTAAATCGTCAAAAGCCCTACCACCATTTCGACGAAATAATTATTTTTCTTAAATAATTATTAGTATGCTGAGACGGAGAAGAAATGGCGAAAGAAACTCCGCAGCTTACAATTTCGTAATGATTTCAAAACATCATTACATGTCCATAGATATATCAAAATGAATGAATAAATTACAATTTTAAATGCGTAAATTTGGGCAGATTTTACTCCCACGCATTTGGATCATTTAAATAATCATTTAACTTGTAATAAGCTTTTTTATATAATTTAGATTTTACAGTTTTTTTAAATTTAATAATAGGCAAGTCTCTAATATTCTTCGGAAGCTTATTGTAAAAACGTATACATTGGCCCATAAAGGAATTGCTTATTCTGTGGAGACGAGTTTTATATACAACCAAATCGTGTTTCTTCCTAGTATTTACATTGTGCGTATGACATTTCTCGGAAAAATTCATAATATTTTTCTTTACATATAGTAAGTTTTCCAGTATATATTGTGATGACACAGTCAGAATATTTATCTCCTTGAACTTTTCTCTAAGGGAGTCACGCGGACCCAGTTGATAAATTGCTCTAACAGCCCGTTTTTGCAGCACAAAGATGGTATTAAAATCTGCAGCACTCCCCCAGAGAAGAATTCCATATGACATTATGCTGTGAAAATAACTAAAATAAACTATTCTAGCGGTATCTACATCGGTAAGCCGCCTAATAGTTTTAACTGCGTATGCCGCAGAACTTAGTTTACCCGAAAGTTTTACAATATGTGGACCCCATTGTAGTTTGGAGTCTAACATTACTCCTAAGAAAGTTGTTGTTTCCACAGGTTTCAATTCAACTCCATTTATTTGTACATTAGTTTCTACACGTCTCACATTCGGCGTAGTAAACTTAACTAGTTTGGTTTTTTTTTCATTAAGCAACAAGTTATTAACATTAAACCAATAAACTACTTTTGCAAGTGCATTGTTAACTTCGTCATAATTATCTAATTTTCTATTTATTTTGAAAATCAAAGATGTGTCATCCGCAAACAATACAATATCATGATTGTCCCTTATGTAGTAAGGCAAGTCATTTATGTACACTAGAAAAAGAAATGGACCAAGAATTGAGCCCTGCGGAACACCTATTGTGACTAGAGAACCTGGAGATCTTTTACCATTTATATCAACTTTCTGTATTCTATTGCTCAGGTATGAAGTCATAAGGTTGAGAGCCTTGTTCCTAATGCCGTAATGGTGTAATTTCCTGACCAGAGTTTCATGATTAACACAGTCGAAAGCTTTAGATAAATCACAGAAAACACCAAGAGCGTCACGTGATACTTCCCAAGCAGCAAATACCTCCTTTAACAACTCAACTCCCGCATCAATGGTGGAGCGACCCCGAGTGAACCCGAATTGTTTCTGATGAAATATATTATATTTATTGAAATGCTTTAATAGTTGATTGAGCATTAATCTCTCAAAGATCTTACTTAAAGTTGGCAGAATAGAAACAGGCCGAAAATTAGTGGGATCTGAGGTTTCGCCAAATTTAAATAACGGTATTATTTTACTGTGTTTCATCAGGTCAGGAAACACACCAGAACCAATACAACTGTTAAATACGACAACTAAATAAGGAGCTATTATAGTTATAATGGATGAGATTGTTTTGACTGATAGTCCCCAAAGATCCATAGATTTCTTCAGGTCAATAGACTTAAAGGTATTTATAATATCTTTATAATTAACAGCTGTAAATTCGAAGTTACTGTCACAGGATGGTACATTTTGTTTAAGAAGCTGTTCAGCTGAGGTGGAAGACGACTGAAGTGATTTAGTAGCCAGTATGGGAACATCTGAGAAAAACTTTTCAAATTCCATAGCTACTTCCAAATCAGCTTTAACATTTACATTATTAATCTTTAAGTTAATATTGCGGCAGCGTGTTTGACTCCTGCCAGTTTCACTGTTAATAATATTCCAAGTTTCTTTAATTTTATTAGTAGAATTGTTAATTTTATTTTTTAAGTAAACTGACTTGGCAGTGGAACAGGCTCTTTTGAAAACTTTAGAGTAGTTTTTTACATAGTTAACAAATACTGGATCAAAATTATATGATTTTTTACTATACAAATCGTACAACTTATTCCTGCTATTGTAGATACCAGGCGTTGCCCATTCACTAAAAGTTAGACGATCACAGATCGTCTTAGTTTTTGGCACAAAAGTGTTGGTAAATTCAACATTTATTAGATTAAATAAAGAACTGTATAGCTTATCTGGACAATCATCATAAGGCAACCATGGCAGCTTCACACTTAAATTCGATTTAAACTTTTCAATTCGGCTTGCATTTATAGGAATAAAGCTTATTTTCGTTCTTCGCACTTCAACTTTTTTCCTAGGAAACGATGCTAATTGACCACAATGATCAGAGTGCAACATATTAATAATTGACTTTTGGCTAGGTGTTCGGTTGGTAAAAATATTGTCAATGCAAGTTGCACTTGTTTCAGTAATTCTTGTGGGTTCATAAAAAACGTAGTCCAAATCATACGACTTAAATAAATTTAAAAAATTACAAGTTATTGAATTTGTATCTAGTATGTTAATATTAAAGTCTCCACAGATAACAATTGTTTTAGGACATTTACTGATTTTAAATAGGACATCCTCCATAATTTTTAAAAATTGTTCAAAAGGGGCACATGGAGGTTTGTATACACTAATAACAATGAATTGTTCAAACTCTATACAAGCTATTTCAGTAACTCGCTCAACAGACATACTTACTAGGTCATTTCTTTCCTTACATTTAATATTCCTTTTAGTAATTATTAATGAACCACCATGTAATATGTTTTTTCTGCTGAACGAGCTGACAACATGGTGATTACTAAAATTGAACATGAGCTGATGGCTTTTTAGCCAGTGTTCTGTAACACACAGTATATCAATATTATTACAATTCATGAATAGCTCCAATTCTAAATCTTTGCCTGACATCCCTTGAATATTTTGGTGGACTAGGTTAACAAAATTATTTTTACAATTTTTATTCATTGAAAATCGGGAGGATAATATATCTAAAACCTTATAATTAGAATCAAATTTTTCATTATAGTTACTAGTGCCAGAGTTAGTCTCTTTTGTCTCGAAATTTAATTTAAAGAATTTGAGGCAAATTCCAAATTGTCATTGCCCAGCGTCCAATTTGACTGCCCATTTGATTTGCGTCACTGCGACCTATACTACGATATTTATAATAGGTCGCAGTGATATATCATTATTTTTTAATTTAAAATCGACGCCATGGTTCCTAAGAAAAGATTTCGCTATCTGTCATAGATTCTGCCTTCTCCCTACTGACCCATTTGTATTGATCATGGAATTGATTTTGGATGGATTGATCATGATTGGATTGATTGATCATGACCTGTATACTCAAAAAGTTCGTTAAAATACCGACAGTCGGCAAGAAACTACGAGCACGTTACGAATCAGGACAACATGAGCGCAATAAAAAAAAATCTTTGTTTTTCCACCTCAATATTACATGCTTAGTCTTAAATAACTACAAATAACAAAGAAATTAAGCTTAAAACTAGGTAAGCGAAAACACATAATATTTGGGAGGACTGGAGCCTAAACTAGGAAATTCCTGTATTTCAGGCAATGGGCGTGTAGTGCCATTGCGAGCACATTAAAATGTATGGATAATGAAGAAGGAAACGGAAAAGCGATAGAATTATAACAAAATCTATGCAGTTAATAGAATAAGCAGTTTAGTTTGTCGTTCAACTGACAAGTCATGTCAGAACTAGCGCGGTTTCGCTGCTATGATTTCCATTTTGCATAGCTCTGATGAGAACATAATAATACGATGTTTTTGAATGAAAATTGAGAGACGAGCTACTTTATACACGTTCTAAGGTATCTAGTTAACTACGTGAGTAAGCAATTATAATATAGTGAAGAATGGTGAGTTAATTTAACAATAATTGCATGTAGGTACTTTGTACTCACTATGACCGCGTAAGCAGTATAAATTAAATACCTATTTAAATATAAACCGCTAATTACAGTGACATTGTAAACAAGTAATGTTGTTAGATGTTTACATAGTTAAGTAATAATAGACAGGTGTCTGTCTTGTGGTTTTCATCTCTTCATAGTACACATATTAAGTGATCGAAAATTGTTTTACCCAAATTGTCAAGGAGAGTGTTGGGAAGCGGGAATAACACAATTGAAGCAATTATTACAAATAAATGAAATGAAATGAAAATGAATGAAATGAAAAATGTCTTTATTTAAATGGACTTTGCTAAGTACTTTTAAATCGTCAAAAGCCCTACCACCATTTCAATAATTATTAATATGCTGAGATGGCGAAGAAATGACGAAAGAAACTCCACAGCTTACAATTTCGTAATGATTTCAAAACATCATTACAGGTCAATAGATATATCAATATATAAATAAAAATGTTGAATGCGTTTTTATGCAGATTTTACTCCCACGCATTTGTATCATTTAAATAATCATTTATCTTGTAATAAGCTTTTATATATATAATTTAGTTTTTACAGTTTTTTTAAACTTGTTAACAGGCAAATCTCTAATATTCTTCGGAAGCTTATTGTAAAAACGTATACATTGGCCCACAAAGGAATTGTTTATTCTGTGGAGACGAGTTTTATATACAACCAGATCGTGTTTCTTCCTAGTATTTACATTGTGCGTATGGCATTTCTCAGAAAAATGCATAATGTTTTTCTTTAAATAAAGTAAGTTTTCCAGTATATATTTAATTTAATTTAATTTATTCTTTATTGCACTTTAAATAACAAAATAACAAAATTACGGTAATACAGTTTGCAAGGGCGAACTTATCTCTATAAGAGATCTCTTCCAGCCAACCCAAAACGTCAGTGAGGTATATATATTGTGAAGACACAGTGAGAATATTTATCTCCTTGAACTTTTCTCTGAGGGAGTCACGCGGACCTAGTTAATATTAGGTTGGGGAAAAAGTCTTTTCGCATTATAGTATGTATAAACTTGTAATAAAATCTCTTTGGCTATACTATTTGTATCTAGCTGGTTTTGGTATCATTGAAAGTTTAAATTTTAAAGAACATAATTCCAAATTCAAATTAGGAAAATGTGTGATTTTCATTTGTTTTCGTACCGCCAAGATGAGTGAATCTAATGAAGAAATTCGATACATTTTAAAATTTTACTACAAAAAAGGTAAAAATGCAACGCAAGCCGCGAAAAAAATTTGCGATGTTTATGGACCTAGTGCAGTGTCTGTGAGAGTAGCACAAATTTGGTTTAAGCGTTTTCAATCCGGAAATTTTGATGTCAAAGATGCACGTCGCTCTGGCCGCCCTTTTACAGATAAAATGGATGCCATTTTTGAAAAAGTGGAGCAAGATCGGCATGTCAGTAGTTACGACGTAGCTGAAGAACTGGGAATTGACCACAAAACAGTTTTGGCGCATTTGAAAAAAACTGGGTACACAAAAAAGCTCGACATTTGGGTACCTCACGAGCTCACTGAAAGAAACCTAATGAACCGTGTACTCATTTGTGATTCTTTATTACGACGTAATGAAACCGAACCATTTTTGAAGAAGCTGATAACTGGTGATGATAAGTGGATCACGTACGACAAGAACGTGCGAAAAAGGTCGTGGTCAAAGGCCGGTCAGGCTTCACAGACTGTGGCGAAACCCGGGTTAACTCGCAACAAGGTGATGCTGTGTGTGTGGTGGGATTGGAAGGACATTATTCATTATGAGCTGTTACCACCAGGCAGGACCATCGATTCTGAACTCTACTGCGAACTACTGATGAGATTAAAGCAAGAAGTTGAGAGAAAGCGGCCGGAATTAATCAACAGAAGGGGTGTGGTTTTTCATCATGATAACGCTAGACCTCACACATCTTTAGCCACTCAGCAAAAATTAAGAGAGTTTGGCTGGGAGGTGTTAATGCATCCGCCGTATAGTCCTGACCTTGCACCTTCAGATTTCCACCTGTTTCGGTCTCTTCAGAATTCTTTAGGCAGTGTCAGGTTAACATCACGAGAGGACTGCCAAAACCACTTGTCGCGGTATTTTGACCAGAAGCCCCAAAATTTCTATAGCAATGGGATCATGTCCCTACCTACAAGATGGCAAAAAGATATCGAACAAAATGGTGTACCTACATACTTTAGTTAAATGTAAATAAACTATATTAAAAAATGTTTTGAATTTTCTTAAAAAATGCGAAGAAACTTTTTCCCCAACCTATTAGATTGCTCTAACAGCCCGTTTTTGCAGAACAAAGGTGGTATTTATATCTGCAGCACTCCCCCAGAGAAGAGAAAATGAAATATGCTTAACTTGAAAAAAAATGTGTAGTATTTTTTATTTAAAATATGTACCTACTTTTAATAACATTTTCTTAAGTACCTATACTAAAAGCATCGATCGTATGCAAGAAAATACGTTTTCACCTTCGTGGTGGAGTGGTCAATCAGTGGGTATCGCTGCCTACACATCAAGCGGTCCGAGTTCGAATCCTGGTAGCGGCAAATGTTTGTGTGATGAACACGAATATTTGTTGTCGAGTCATGGTTGTTTTATTTACTTAAGTTTATTTATACAAATATCTAAAATTAATAAGTACCTAGACATATTTAAAATTATATAGTATCCAGTATCCATAACACAAGTTCTTAATGATAATTAATTTAGGACAGATAATTGGTGTAAGCTCGGAAATATAATATTATTATTATAAATAACATTTTAATTTTCTCCCACATAACTTTGTAATAAAAAATATCACCTAGTAAGTACAATATATTGTTTGCATGGCTCAGTGACTAGGACCCATTAAATAAATTCAAGATCAAGGTTGTCTAGACTAATGTTTAGGCAAGTTTGCTTAAATTATAATTAATTAATCAATGTCGCATTCATGTATCGATTCAATTGTCTGCTGATGACAATTATATTTGTCCATATTTCGTAACTTTATTGTGTACTTTAGTCACGTATTGAAGATTTGAAATGATTTTGGCCTAGTCATTCGGACACTGCTCACAGTACTTCATGTGACGTGAAAGTAGAACCAGTGATATTTGAGTTCAAAGTTATTTTGAAGTAAAATAAATAATATTAATTAGAATACTTAAACATCAGATTTTACGTCGTAATCGGTATGTTATTTTGTTTAATTATTTTCTTAAAACGTTATTTAGTCTTTCAGCAGCCTCCGTGTCTTCGTTTAAATGAATGGCGATCCAACACATAAAGATTACGCATTGCACTAATATCAAGTGAAAATGTACTTCAGTAACCAACAATTGTACGGTAGATTGAGTTTAAAATGGAGTCTCTCAACACGTGTTTTTGCAACAAGAACTCGGGAGAAACTCAGGCAGCCTTCGAGTTTCCTGTGTTGTACTTAGAAGATAGACGAAAATTATTTCGTCAACCATCCGATCCATGTTGGCCTCAAGTACAGTCGACCAAATTGAATCATGACCCACCTTAAGATCATTTTCCTACAGTCATTCTATACAAAGTATGATGAAATTCGCTTGAACGTATATTTCAAAGTAAAGAACCTGTTATCAATTTGTTAGACACTGACAGTGTCAAATAAATATGGCTTTTTAAAATTTGTTCAGACTACTACTTGACATCTGACACATAACGTCATTTTATTTTTAAAAATATAATAGTTATTCCATTTTCTCAGTAGTTAAAAGAGTTTAGATTGTGAACGACATCTTATTTAAAATTCAAATTGAGACTTTAGTGCAGTGATAAGAAAGATTAAAATTGCATAGATATCTGACCCGTAATGACGCATTTTTATTCATGTTTAAAACGTACTAAGTGCAACACGCATAATAGCGAAGAAAACCTAACTAAATTTATGATTCTAAAGGAATGATCGACCAAGTGGGTCATGATTCAGTTGGTTCGACTGTACATAAAACAGAGAAAACATTTAAGTACAATATTATTTGTGTTAAAAGATGCTCGCTACAGCCGTTCAATAAATAAACCAATCAATCAATTTCTTACCAACTACCGTGAGTCACAGTTTTATGAATTATTCTGAATATTGAACAACTACTAGGAAACCATTTATCCTAGCTAAGGATCATAAATTCATGTAAATAATAATTATTTCATTCTTCCGTAATAGAAGCCTTTTAGCACAAATTGCTTTAATGCTATATAATTAAGAAAAATTGTGCGGCGCGTGGTACAGGGAAGAGTAGCGTTCAATGTTGTAGCCCTAAACGCTTTCGTAATAAGGACTATTTATAGTTAGTTCAATGTACTACTAGTGATTATTTTACTTGAGTTTAATATGAACGCGTGAATAACGCACTTGATCGGTCTAGTAGGTAAGTTGCAAACTTTACAAGACAAAATCTTATATAATTTACTAGTTTTTGCTCGGGGTTGAATTTCGAAAAATCCGGCCTTATCCCATGCCTACGTCATAAAAGGAACCTCGGTGCAAAATTTCAGTTATCTAGGTCCAAGGGCTGGGCGTTGATCAGTCAGACAGTGAGTCAGGACTTTGCCATTTATATAATAAGTATATACAACATGTAAATTAAATAACCAACACCCTGAATACAGGTTGTTTGGTATCGGCTTCCAAGTTGATTTAAAAAAAAAAAAAAAAAACAAAAACCAAAAAGTTTTGTTTTTTTTTTTGTCAAAAAAAAATTGTTTTTTCTTTTAAAAAAAATATTGAAATCAACCCAGAAGCCGATCCCAAACCACCTGTATTCAGGATGTTGGTTATTTTACATGTTGTAAGTATAGAATTCTGGCCGAAAGGTGTAAGGTTCCGGCGTTTCCGAGGCCGTCTACCTGACACCACGAAGCGTCACACGTCGCAGTCAAATCGTGTTAATTAAGTGTCTATTTACTAACATAATTTAAGTTTTATTGACTAACCAAAATTATACAATACTATGTATGCCTAGTTTATAACGTATTTATTGTATGGGCCTTTGTAGCCTGAAATAAAAGTTTATTATTATTATTGTAGATAATATTTGTATGACACTAAGAATCTTTGATAATAAGCATAATGCCGGCTTCATACGCGTGTAACGTGTAATATACCGTCTAATGTAACGCGAATTCAGCGTTTAGACTACACAACGAGCATTACATGCAACGCTCGCACTCGCGCTCGCCGTGATTCATTGGCAGTCGGATTTTAGCTCGTTTGGACGGCGTTACGTCACGGTTGTGTATATGTCGTGGCCTCTGTTATTTTGTCATATATGCGTCTCTTGTTCTCAATGGAATCCTCAATATAACCTTTTGCGACGATGCACGATTTCCAACCATAGTGGCGTTTGATTATTGTTAAGTCTGCACCGGAGTCTGCACTAGTTGCAGATCATCTGCTAAAGCAATTGCCTGTATTGTCGCCGCGACAAGCTCGTAAAAATATTTTATGATACACCTGATCGGAACAGTAGCTATTATTCCCTCAAATTGAAAAGAGAAAGTTGATCTTTTCTTCAACCTGAATATGCGGGAGGAAATGTTATATGAAAATCCATTTCTAACGTGTTTTGGCGGGAAGAAAAGTTGTATGAATATCTATTTCTAACGCGGTCCACCACAACTCGTGCTGTATTTTGTCGCAGAGTCAATTAATTATCACGACCCTCCAACATTCTAGGAGCGCGGCGTTTATGGGCTCTGTCTGTCCCACCACGAAAATCAGAAGTGTTAGAACAACGTAGCACGAATGCGCTACCCCCCGTAAATGTCGAATACTAATATAAATCTTCCTAACAAAACTGTATCGTTTAACTGTACAAATTTTAACACAATCTTTAATTAATTTAATCATAACTTGCTCCAACAATGCGGCCTTAATGTTAGTCCCATACAAATGTAATAATCTCTGTTTAAACACCAATCTTTAAATGCTCCTCACAGGTATAGCATAAAGCACTATGTCACATTTGGGAGAAAGTTTGATTCCCAACTCGGGAGTACAAACTGCTCCCTCGTTAGTAATATGTCCCTTTCTACCCGTAGTGAACAATGTACTATTTTTGGCGAACAACCGTTTTGATTTATTTTTCCAATTTGAACTTGGAACCAGGAAATAAGGGAAAACGCTTTTAGTCAATTTAAACGCCTTAAAAGTACTTAGCAAAGTCCATTTAAATAAAGAGCTTTTTACTTTCATTTCATTTCAATGCAACACACTGAATTTCATCTAATATCGTTAAATAGAACACCACGCCTAGCTTCGTTTCCAATTTACCCGCCAAAAGCCAGTGATTTCGATGTCATATTAATTTAAATATCTATTTTTAGCTAACCAAAACACACCATAAAATTAGCATCTTAATCTTAACAAACAAAAGTTATCGTGAAATCTTTCGGGTTTTTTCTGTAATCTTGTTTTCATATAGCGAATGTTTAATATGCGATGCACGCAAATTCCATAAGCAACACGCGCGTCACAGACATATGAAATGAGACAATTTCGTGGACGTGACTGACGTGGTCTTTATTGGGTGTCAAGTCCACTGTCCGCTTGACACAGCGAGAACTCGATACCGGTTGGTCTAAATTATTATTACCGCACTATTATGAGCATCAGGTGTTTAGTTTTAGTTTGGGATTTAATATGTTTTTAAAATGATTTTATGACGTAATAGTGCATTTCCGCATCATCCCTGCAGTACAATGCAACTACAGGGGTATTTGGGACTCGAGGTACAGGCGTTTCTCTCTACCCACTAAACGTCCTCTCCAGGCATCCTGCCAAGGCACACTACGACAGCACCCCGGGATCGCGACAATTCGCTAGTCACCGGGGAGAAGTGAGTTGCCGTCCTGGGGACTAAGATGATATGCCTTCCATGGCCAATAATTACACTGGCTACCTTTCCCTTCAATCCGAAACAAAGCGAACTGCTTCATGGCAGAAATAAGAAAGGCGGTGGTACCTACCCAGACGACCCTACCAATGGGTCTACTACCTAACAAAATGTCTGTGGTTTTGTATCTCCGGTTGCTAAGTATTAATTACTCCATTAACACAGCAAGCGGTGGCCCTTCCAATTCGGACGCCCGCCCTAGAGACGCTAGACCTATACCCGAGAGGGACATGCTCGGTCCCCCAGAAATCCAATTCGATTCAAGTTCACGATTTCAAAAGTCTTCACCTTCTTAAAAACCGGGAAATGTCATCAGCAACAAACCTTCAGTAGTCCATAAAAAAGAATAATTAATCTTCCTATAATTTATAATATCGTTGCAAAGTCTGTTCATATCGCTTCAAAATTCATGAAAAAAAGTGACAATTTTGATGTAAACCGAGTGCACACCCTTAAGAGTGACAAAATCTGAGGACGAAATAGTCACGGTAACAAAAGTTCAATGAAAACTGACAAAGAACACAAGATTGTTAATTTTGAAAATAGAACCAACCAAGGAGGTACACAACTTGGGGAGTAAAAAAAACAGTTTGGTGATGTTAACGCTGTTGTGGTGTTATTTAAGTTACATGGGACATTGAAACCTGAAACAATCACGTAAATGTTATGCTATTCGTAGTAGAATGCTAAACATTGCTTTCCTTATTTTTTTACTCTAATTAACACATGAGTCAGAAAAGGGTTTTAATTGCCTTATATTTTGATGTAAAACTTGATTTTTAAATATCCATAATCATTTCAGGTCATCTCAATAATTGTAACATACTGTTTTTACGTCAGCCTAAGCATATTTATCTTTAATTTTAGCAATAAATAATTATGCAATATCTTCAAAAAAACCTTTCAAAAAACTAAGGTCAAACTCTATAAATAAAACAAAGGTTAGTCTAAATATAAAACGATAAACCAGTTTCGCAGTAGAATTTAGATCTTACGTAAAGGATCGACAGCAAAGCAATGATGTATTATTACTTGATTTGTTGGTAATCGTTAATTGCGAACGCCGAGTTGTAAGAAATGTGTGTCAAATAAGTCTGGTTTTATTGCAATTCTTATAAAAAAAAACGGTACTTTTGACGTTCTATAACGTGATACCTTAAGGCTAATTTAATTAATAGGTACCAGAGATTTAAATAAACAATCGGTTAAGGCGAGGATTCCCAAATTAGAAGAATTTTGTTCGTCTGAATTTTTATTGTGGTAAAATATGTAAATCTGCTAGTTAAACCCATGAAATTCAAAGTAATATAAGTTTGTATAAAGCTACGGATCCACTAGAGAACAAAAACGTCCCGAGACACGTGTCGGCGACATATCAAGCGAAGTGGTGCGATTTCACTGGACATAGTATTACAACGAAAGTGATATAATGTATGACACTGTCATAATACTGAGAAAAGCCCATGGCGACCACCATTTCAAATGAGTGAGTTTGTTACTCGTAGAAATGATTTGTATCGTTTGCCAATTTGCCGTCTAGGACCTCTGGCGACATCGCGAAATCTACTATGTCGGTAGCGAGTGAAACTGACGGTTGAGCGAAGTCCGGCTACGTCGGGTGACACGTATCGTGAAACATTTGTTTCCTCGTAAATGAAAGGCCTTATTGCCGTGTGTTTGAGACACTATTTGAATGAAAATAAATGATGTCTGCGCCGTACCTTCGCCTTGCCGCCTTCTGTTTGCGTTGCGCCTAATGTAGCTTTAAGGCACATCTCTGGTGGAAAAGACGAATTAGCTCTCAGCCCGTCACTTATTGAAATGAAATGTTAAAGCTCTTTATTTAAATGGACTTTGCTAAAGTACTTTGAAATCGTCAAAAGCCCTACCACCATTACTGGACGAAATAATTATACTTAATCAAGGTACTTAATATAACGGGTGTAAAAGACATGAGCAGTCAAACGAAAACCACGTATTCTATACATCAAAATAAGACATATTTCAAAAAAAATATTGCTGGGAAATGATTTTTATTTTTTGGTGTTACAAAAAATTGCAAATTGTACCGCGCAATGTAAAGGGCTCAACTCGCACGCAACTCGCAAAACCGCGATAATTTTGCTTGACGGCGGCCCTGTTCGTTAGTGTCCGTGCGCATCGAGTGAGCTACATTGAACGCTAACGTTTTGAAGCCAATTTTTGTTATGAAATACTAAAAAAAATGATAATTTATTAATTATGATTGTTACGAACTGGTGTGAAAAGTGGACTGTATGAAATAAGGGAGAGGAGCTCAAAGTAAAAGAATATATTAATAAAACTAAGGATACTTACAGTAATATATAAAAATACAGAGAAAACCTAAAAACGACCAACAGCGATAAAAACCAGACAATGACAACCAGATGTCACACACATCAAACTATGAAAAAGTATAAAACCTCACCGGCCTGATGGCCAGTTCGTAACAATGATAATTAAGAAATAACGTATAGAATACGTTTTCATAAAAAAAATGAAAAAAAAATTATGACTTTGACTTTCAATAAAATCGTAACTATCAATTTCCCAGGTATAGTCTAAAGGAAGAAAAATGTTATGACGGTGAGCAGAATACATGGTTTTCGTTTGACTGCTCATGTCTTTTACACCCTGTATTTATAGAAAATCAAAATAATCATAATGATTATATATTCCTAATGATTATATATCACTAAATATATATTTTACAAATTTTAAATGCGTAAATTTTAAGCAGATTTTACTCCCACGCATTTGGATCATATTATTATATAACATGCTGACGTATACCTAACAATGTCGAAGAAATTATATCTTCTACATCCGATAGAAAACACTAGAAAAACCGTCGTGTGACTAGCTCTAAATTCTTAAATAAAACTCCTTTATAAAGCTGCACACATTAGCATAACGAAGCAGTTCCTTGTCTTAGTAATAACCGCGCCAACCGTTGCTTAACTTCGGTGATCGGACAAGAACCGCTTTTTTTCAACGTGCTATGAACGTTGGCGCATTAAGCATAACTGCATTATATCATCAAAAGTCAGTCACCTGTTTGAGAGACCGATTATCATGGTAATACCAATTTGAATTCAATGCATAATTAAATCTTGAGACAGACATTATATTATGTGCATGCTATTATGAACCTTAAGGTTAAAAGTAAATGTTTTCAGATTGTGACTGTATTTCAAAACACTTAGAAGATGTGTTAGTAGCACCACCGAACCGCACCAGTTTCACAAGGGTGTAATTTAGATAAAAACCGAAGTGCGAGTTGAACTCGCCCACCGAGGGTTCCGAACAAATTTGTATTTTTTTTTTTGCGGCATAAACGTCCGTATCTTTTTTGACGTGACAACGTCTTATAATTCGATAGAGCCGGCTGCACGCACGAAAAAACATGACGTCATGCGGCGTTACCTCGCTCTGAATCTAATTCTCTAATTTGAATTTGGAATCATGTTCTTTAAAATTTAAACTTTCAATGATACCAAAACCAGCCAGATACAAATAGTATAGCCAAAGAGATTTTATTACAAGTTTATTCATACTATAATGCGAAATCTATTAAACAAATGAAATTAAATTTTTCTTTTGAAAAATGCTACCATTCCATCAGTATTTTCTTAAGACGTTGTCACGTTCAACTATCGTCAGTAAACCGACTTTATAGACAACCAATTTTTTTTTTTGCGTTAACTTAGTAGTTTGATTTTCTCACACCTTCAAGGGACTGTAGACTTAAGTATATGGTTTTAATTTGAACACAATATCTCCATGCTTTCCCGAGATAAAGACAAACCTCGATGATAATAATAATAATATATTTCTACGCTCACACCAATTATCTAGGTATTTTTACCTCATGAATGTTTCAGGATCAGCCAGCGTACAACCAGATCTTGAGTGGGCGTTACCGCGTCATAGTTCGGTCCAGCCCGCCTAGAATGACCACCGAAACAGGATATGATATAGCCATTTATCGCTTTTAACTGTTAAAAATCATTGGATATAACCGCCAAGTTGAAATTTTATCGAAACTACGAACATGTATGTATATGTATAAGGATTAGACATGTTCGCAGTATCCATAAAATTTCAAGATTGCGTTCTTATCCAATGATTATAGAAAGTTCAAAGCGATAAATGGCTATATCATATCGTGTTTCGGTGGTCATGCTAGACGGGCAGGGGCGACATTGCCGATGCCGGGAGGAATGCGTCGACCCGCCGGCCAGGGAGACCCGTAGAAACGGTTATCCCGCTGGCCGCCCGTGGCATAGTGCAGGGGCCCGAGCGTGCCTAACCAGCTCGCGAGGCTGGTGCTCATGCCACGCATAATCTCGAGGAGGACCGTCTTGCCGGTTGGTGACCGTTAGGGTCCCGGCGGCCACTCCCGGGTGGGTATGGGGGCCCTTCCGTCCGGTAGATCAACGAATATCCTCTTTAGGCAGTTCCACGGTGAGACCAGCCTCCCCGCTTTGTCCGGGACTGCTCACGCATTTCACGTCTCTCTCCCACTCCTAAATACATGGTAGCCAAAAAGAAACGATCTGGTCCTACAGCGGTGTACAACCCCACCCCTTCTACACCGTTAGCATGTCGGCCTCCGCGATCACTCCAGCGGACACTCTATTCATGAGGACGACGCGATGGATGTGTTTTCCCTCTACAAGAGTACTCATAACCCTCCAGTTGCTCGTCCTCAAGACGGGCTGAACCTCTGGAGCATTCGCAGTGACCTTTCGTTAACCGTCAGTGCAATGTTACGGCTCCAGTAAGCCATTTTTATTGGTTTTGGGAGCTCTGCCGCTCTCACAACTTTTATATTGGTCCCCCCTACCTCCTTTGTACCAAACCGCGCAGCGTTTGTAGACGAGTATTACGATATATTTATTAGCCTGAAATTCAGCTACAATAAAGTAAAAATTGCGGTTTTAGAGTGTTTATTATAAAATATTTTTTTGTTTTTTACGTGGTCTCCCATTGATTTTCAATAAAATTTTTATATAAAACTAGCTGACCCGGCAAACGTTATTTTGCCTTATAAAAATGATAAAATTACTAAAATGGCTCTAAAAAAATAGGGGTTGGTGATAAAAAAGTAAAAATTTAGGGTTGTATGTATTTTTTAATGCCACATAATAAAAAAATAAAAACAAAAAAATTCATCCAAAAATTAAAATTAAGGGTGAACAACCATTATCACTTAGGGGCATGGAAAATAGATAGTAGCCGATTCGCAGACCTACTGAATACGCATACAAAGTTTCATGATAATCGGTCAAGCCGTTTCGAAGGAAACGGTAACTAACATTGTGACATGGAAATTTTATATATAAGAAGATAAAAAGTGGGTTATACCCATCATTTGAAATAAATTTGGTTTTTGTAGCAAACTACCAACCGGATCAGATTTGGGCTATGAGCTTTGTATTAGGAATGTGGATATTGCTAGTAAAAGTTCCAATCAGCAAAGAGATCAGTCACGTAAATTTTATGAACAAGTTACAGACTGTATAATAAACTAACAGGCTGTATGATAAAATTGCTGAAAAAGTGATAGTTGCATTTGCTTATTTTCTCATTGAGGGTGATAAAAACTAGACTGTACAGGGACTCGGGAGCAACACTATTTTAAAGCTGGAGTGACGTACTTTGAATCCCTTGCTACGTCCAGGATTCTGCTCTAAAATTCTTCGCTCCGTTCTGGATTCAAAAAACGCAATCGCCTTTAAAATAGTTCTTTGCTCTATTAAATAGTAAACCATCTACTATTTTTACCCAAAATTCTCAAAACCATTTTTTTTTGTTACAGGATAGTGTTGACGAAGCAGTGATGTGCAACAATGCAATAACCACTAATCTCATCTCGTTAACCAGGATGTAGAAATTACCATGAACTTTACGACCCTATTCGCGCGACATGAATGCTGCGTAAACCGTCCAAGGAGAAGGCATATATAGCACTCGCGTTTTTTATATGAGCTGATACATACTGTACTCTTCACTCGGGCAGGGCCGCCGCCACTTCAAGTATATCGGTTACGCGGATTACGAAGGAATATTGACAAGTTTGTTGTGAAGTTTTTGATTGAAAAAGTTTAATCAACAAAATGTTCCTATATTTATGCTTAATTGGCCTAACCCTGTGGGTAGCCTTGTTCCGCTACAGAAGAAGAAAGATGTACAACCTCGCGGCGAAGATAGCTGGTACAGAGGAGGAACTGCCTGTTATTGGAATTGCACATACTCTTATTGGGGATACAGAGGGTGAGTTGTTTTTTTAATTGAATTTGCGCCGACAATATTTACTATCTCAGCTCATTATTATGTGAAAAAGTGAAGTAAATGAAGTATACAAGTACATTGCCGACCAGTACTTTACTTTATTATGTGTTACCATATACTAGTTATTATCTATTCTTAAAGGACTTGTTAATACTGTAACGTGTAACATTTTGTCAGTGAAATATTTTGTGACTTCGTGTAGGTGGATTTTCCGGACAAAAAATATAATAGCCTATATTAAAATAATCTTAATAGTACAAATAATAATAATAAAGCATATAATAAATAAATAATAGCCTATGTTACTTGGTGTTAGCTAAAACTTAGAACCATTCTACTGTTAAAAGAATTTTTATTTTAAATCAGTCCATTAGTTTTGAACCTATCCATTACTAACATATGTAAATATATTTTATCTTTTCAACATTAGTGTACATAATAAATCTTGTTCACAACAAGCATTTCTACCCTGATTCGAACCCGAATCTCTTGATGTGTAATTATTAAAGCGAGCAATTTCCATTCAAAGTAAGAAGAATTTTGCATGTCTATATTTTTATTATTACAATACCTATAATCCAGATATTTATACACATTAAAGTGAAGGTATTCGGTAAATTCACAAAAGACAGAATCACGATTAGTAATAATTTACTCGAAAGATAGCAGACAAAATAAAAGATAAACAAATATATAAATCATTACGGAATCATTACGGAACAAACCCGTAAATAATTTTAAAAGTAGAAAATAGTCTGAGAAAAATCGACCTGCCCCATGCGGGAATCGAACCCAGCATCTTCTGCAATCCGCCTTCCAGTTTGGGACAGGTCGATGTTTTATAATGTATTGTCTAGTTTTTGTTTTTTTTTAATTTATTTTTTATTTATAAATAAATGCAATGCAAGTTTTATAAATCATTGTCTATCACATATTTTTTTATTTTTTTTAATGACTTGTATGTTATGGATTTATGTTTGCTTTAACAAATGCGCAAATATTTTCAAGAAAATGTACACTGAAGCTATGCGGAAGATGCTGGGTTCGATTCCCGCCCTGGACAATCCGATTGTTTCAGTGTCTATTTTCAAATTTTAAAAATATTTGCTCCTAAAATAAATCTATGATATAAGAGTTTCATATCTGTAAAAATATTTCGTTCGGATCTTAGAAGTGATTTGATGAACTGACAAATTTCGACGGCGAAAGCAGTGTCCCGGTAGTGTAGTGGTTGACGCAATCGCCCGACTTGCGGGCGTTTTTGAAATTTTAATCTGTGTGGAGATGAAATAAGGGAGGAAACCTGTGTGAGGATGAAAGGTAGTCTATGTGGTTTTCTAAAATCTAATCTATATTGATATAAAATTTCAAGAAAATAGGTCTAGTAGTTTTTGAGATTATTCGTTACAAACATAAAAATCTTTATTTAGGGGTTGAAAGGTAGCCTTTGTGCTTTCTAAACATCTATTTTTTATTTCTAACAAATTCCGTCAAAACCGTCTAGTATTTTTGTAGTTTATTCATTACAAACATATAAATCTTTCCTCTAGTCTAGAGCATGAAATGTAGCCTATGTGGATTCCCTAACATCTAATTTATACTTGTGTACCAAATTTCATCAAAATCGGTCTAGTTGTTTTTTAGTTTATTCGTTACAAACATATTTTTTTTTCCTTTAGGGGGTGAAAAAGAAGCCTATGTGCTTTCTAAAGATCTGATCTTTATTTTTACCAAATTTCATCAAAATCAGTCTAGCAGTTTTTGAGTTACAAACATACAAACTTTTTACAAACATACAAATCTTTCCCTTTTACAGTAAGAGAAACAATTTTGAATATTTCAAATTGAACTTGAATTACAACTATTTATTATTGTTATTTCAACAGTGGGTACCTTTATCTTTTAGAATAAAGAGCTTCTTTTAAGTTATTGCTCAATAGGTTTACGTTCCATAAAGATTTTCTTCAGAACTTGCAATGCGAATTAATGATATATACTTAACAAAATGTAATTGATTTTCCAAGTACCTATCATTAAATTTACATATTCTCTTTGATTGAAAATACAATAGGTATAGAATTAATACGTGACGAAAGTAATAAGTCTGGCAAAAATAAATAAAAGTTAAGTAAACAGAATATTTAGTTATTTCGCAATATTTTTACACATTACTTACCTAATGAATAAGTATACCTTTTTTTGTGATTTTTACTTTGAATAACTGTTGTGTGACTGACAATAAACTTGATATCAATGTCAATAGATATTTTTTTAAAACATACTTTAAAAATATTTGTACATGTTTTCTTTTCAATGAATACAACTGGTTACACAAACACATATCGCACTTTTAACAACTCACTACTCACTCCCCATCTGTCTTCGAATTTAGATGCGAAATGCGAACGTATAAATAAAAAAAATATATATAAAAATCGGGAGTGACTTTCTCGTATACCGGAAACGACTCAAAAGTTGACAGAAACCTTATATTTTGATGTCATATATGCATGTTAAATTTTGGTCACCCATCCGAGTACCGACCGTGCACTTGGTTGGATGTCATACCTGCATGTTAAATTTGGTTGCAATAAGTTAAAGCATACCTTATCGTTCTAACGCCACAGACACACACAGACATAATTCCTAAAACTGTATTTTTACTTTCTCGTATATGTGGTATAGAGGAAGTATTGTAATTTATAGTATACTAGATACCCGCCCTGGCTTCGCACGGGTGCAATGTGTAAATATGCATGTATTATACATATAAACCTTTCTTAAGAATTACTCTATCTATTAAAAAAAACCGCATCAAAATCCGTTGGGTAGTTTTAAAGATCTAAGCATACATAGGGACAGACAGACGGCGGATAGCGACTTTGTTTTATACTATGTAGTGATGACGATATTCGTAGTTGTACCGCGACATAACGTTACGCGCTGCTACATTTTCGGACTCAGGGAGGTCCAAAACAAAGAGTATATAATACACTACGTTTAGTCCAAAACTTAGACAAAGAATCCTGTAGACTTGGCATGAGTTTTGACAGCTAAGTGTAAGAAGGATAGGTGTATACAGATACCCATAAGAGTGAAAGAGTACTCATTATAATTTTTGTCCTTGTCAGAGTTTCACTTTTCGCTTATTTGACACAAAATTTTGGTGTCAAAGAAACGAAATAACAAACTGTTGGTGATAGTAAATATTCAAAATATTTGTGTTTACAAAGTGTTGTTATCAGTGTGTAAAACGTAGAAGTGTTGGAAACTAAATCCTGCTTGTGATTGTTACAATGCATTGTTGTGTAATCGGCTGTAAAAGCCGTAGCTACCGAAATTGCGAGAAAATAAGTTATTACTCGTAAGTACAAAAACTACTTGAAATTAGTATTTTATTGGCATTATACAATAAAGTTTAGATTAAAATCGAATAATATAGGATCTCAAGCTTGATAGAAAACTAAAAAAATCATGAAAATTTGCTTACGAAAATATTGTTATTGTCCAATAATTGTCATAGAAATCCGACCAAATTTAGTAGTTTAGTTGTAGTTGTCAATTGCTATATAATTTGACTGTCGGAGCGTCATTTTGTATATTTCTTATTTTTCTGGATTATACTGCAGTTTAGGGATACCAGTAATATAATTTGAAGCTGTCCTTGTTGTCGGGTAAATACAAAGATTTAAGTTATCTTAATGTTTCAGATTTCTAGGACATAATATTCATGGATATTCAAGCACGTACTGCTGGTCGAGCTGTAAATACATACCATGAAAAGGAGTACCACCAAAATCGTATTAAACTTTGTATTTACGTTTTACCACGCTATGAACCAATAAATACTTTGAATTGAGTGTTAGGCGGGATACCATGGCGTCTCGACGTCGATCTTTTGGTTTTAAAAAATTTGATTATCTTTTTATGATTGTTTATTTCTTTGATTATACTCGTGGGCGCCACGAGGATAATCAAAATAATAAACTAAGTTTATAAACTGAAATCTCACTACTTAAACAACTAATGTTAAACACCATGGGATAGGCAACATTACCTACCCCATGGTGTTTAACATTTGTTGTTGTTGCTATAAGCAACGAGAAAATATTAATCTAATTATTTTCTCGTTGCTTAGCAACCACAACATGAGTTTGTGTAAAAACTTTAAAGAAATGAAATCGTCTAAAAACAATAATTTACAAGGAAAAATCGACTCCTTCTATTATTAAAGCCGGTTATAATGTAGCCTATATTGTCCGGACCATAATATGAGAGATGCTAGAGAGATTGCTAGAGAGATTGCTACTACCAGGGATTTGAACTCGGACTGCCTAAATGTGCTAGCTAGCTTTACAGACCACTCCACCACGACGCACGGCGCACTTCAAAAATCCTATTGTCATCCATCCAGTCATGAGAAAGGAGATGAACTCGAGAGTACACACATTTTTCAAACATTTCAAAATAAGGCAAATCAAAATATTTTAAACATTTAATGGGGTAATATTTTAAAAACCTGGCCTCTTCTGTTGACGTCAGTCACTTCTGTCACTGTCATGTCAACTCTCAGTCTATCCCTTACAGGGTGTACGCGGATGCCCAGTCTACAGGATTCTTTGTCTAAGGTCCAAAACGTGTAAATCCGTCAAAATCTCGAGGTCAAATTTTTTGACGTTTACAAGACTTCCTCTATACTACGTATACGAGAAAGTAAAAAAATAAACTCACTTCAAAACTGAAAAGGGAGAAATAAAAGTTTTATGTTTTTTAAAACTCAATATGCTAACTATATTTTTCAGGTCGGAGCCTGGGGTAGGTCGATTTTTTGAGTGTATTTTTTTAGTTTCAAAAATATTTACGAGTTTGTAAACGCAAAAAAAATCCAGAATTTAAGGTAGTTTCATCTTAACTGGGCGTGAAATATTTGCAAAAATATTTCGTTCGGATCTTAGAAGTGCAAATTTCAAAGATTTGATGAACAATGTTTACCATAAAAACTAATTTACTAATAATGAAATACCAAATTTACTTGCACGCGTTATTCCCGCTAATATACTTTCTCACTAATGCTAGGGTTGGCTGGACGAGATCCCTTTTAGAGCTAAGCTCACCTTTGTACATGTCTTTCGTTATGTATTGTTATTACTGATTTTATGTGTGGAATAAAGGATTTATATAAATAGGTTTGTGGAATGCATGACAGAGAGAAGAGACGACCGAGAGTCATTTTTAAAGAGACTGGTGTTAAATTCACCTTTATGATTGTGTGACTGCAAGAGGGAGTTAGGCTTTCAAGGATGGATTCTAAAGGGGGAAAATCTAAGAGTAATATTTGCTCTTAGGGGAAAATAGTTGATACGACACGATGGTGAATAATAGACATCTAGAAGTGCTTTAGAGTAACATAAATAAAATTCCGGAAACAAATGTTCGCCAGCCCGTTCGTATTTTTTCTGTTTTCCGGTTTTTGGATCAGATTTTCCTTATTTTCTTTTATTTAAGCTAATAATATACACTGTATTGTATCTAAGAACATTTGCGGTTTTGAAGATAAGAGAGATAAATAACTGTACTTTTTAATCAATTTTCTATTATTTCAGAGATTATGTCACAACTGCAGAATATAAGTTACTCGGCTATGGAGCATGACGGATTAGTAAGAGGGTGGCTCAATCATATTCTTTACTTCTGTGAGTATTCTAACTACACGTCACTCGTATTATGGGGCTTCTAAACGTTATAGTTACGTTAAATAAATATTTTTCTGTAATATGTGGCTGCAACAATGTGGCCGGTAAACATTGCAAGTAATAACAGCAAAACTATGCAATATTAC
Organism: Elophila nymphaeata; assembly: GCA_955850985.1. Classification (NCBI taxonomy): domain Eukaryota; kingdom Metazoa; phylum Arthropoda; class Insecta; order Lepidoptera; family Crambidae; genus Elophila; species Elophila nymphaeata. Next base: position 9,176,571 of record OY039073.1, read on the forward strand.
AGTAGGTAACGTTGCAGCCATATAGCCAAATATGTCCGGTGTGGCCGAAGTTGATTTGAAATGTTGCCAGGTGGATATTTAGGAATCTATCACACGGGGTCCACGTCCGGAAGCCTCCTCGTGGTGGACCCTGGTAACGTGCTGGGGAAACTTTCTCGGCGGGTGTGTGGCTTTTGATGTCAAGTGTGTCCGCTTGGCATTCGAAGTCACATGCCATCGTCGAGTTGTTTTTGTTTTCCCACCACGGCTAGTTCCGGCTCTTTTCAGGGCCACGACCGCGCCCGAAGTCCCCCGGGTGAAGTCCGATGGCTGCTTCCGATGTCCTCGTCAGGAGGACGCGCCAGGTCGAGCAGCCGTCGGTGAGGAGGCGGCCTATAAGGCCGGCGTCGGCCAGCATTTGACCTCCCTGTCAACAAAAACAAAAAGAAAAGGGATCTATCACACAGTTTCAAGTTCAAATTTTTGCCACCGGTTCAAATAAGTTTTCGTCACTTTACGTGTAAATTGGCGCTATTGTCTTTGTGTGTGTCAGTGTGAGAGTGTGACACTGACGCCCACAGAGACAATGTGTACCTAATATCTACAGAACACTCATAGCTCAGCCGCTTTCGTTTGTTAAAAAATTATAATCATACCACAATATACAGGGTGAATTTTTATAGTGGGCCTTCAGGGCCAAATCCTAAACAATAAGGAATATTGAAAAATGCTCAAAGGAGTCGCCAGCCCGATTTTGATGAAAACAAAAACTGCATCATTGGATTTTTGAAAAATCAATAAGTCCTAGCCAGGAATCGAACCCAATGATTTTGAAAAAACACTAGTATTCTTCCACCATTTGATAGTATTGTTATTAAGGATCGATTTCTGGGAAGTAATGATATACGGGAAACTAATGGGAATTGTTAAATTTTATTAAAATATTTCTAGTTCCACCTTAGGTGAGGCAATAATTTTTTTTTTCAAAAATCTAATGTTGCAGTTTTTGTTTTCACCAAAATCGGACTCGCTACTCCTTTGAACATTTTTGGATATTCCTTATAGTTTAGGATTTGGCCCTGAAGACCCCCTTGAAAAATTCAGCCTGTATAGTATTTGTGTTTTTGTCAACAGTATTGATAAATCCTGTTGACCTGGAATACTTAATGAAGACCGTTTTAGAGAAGGATGAGTTACACAGATTTATTCGCAAAGTCATCGGTAATGGCGGCATTTTTGCACCAGGTAATATACTGCTCCTTCTTCCCTACTGTATTAATTTCATGTAGAATATAATCACTCATCATCAACAGCTCATATAATGTCCCCACCGAGGGGCTCAACCTACCCCACATTAGAGGCGATTAGGCCTTAGTCAACCACGCGGACCAAGTGCGGGTTGGTCGACTTCACACACAACCTAAGAATTTCTTCATAGGTGTACAGGTTTCCTCACGATGTTTTCCTTCAACGTAAAAGCGTCGATTAAACGTACATATTAATTTAAAACACATTGGTACGTGGCGGGGTTCGAACCGGTGGCTCCCGGGTGGAAGACAACGCTCTTACGCACTACGACGCCGACGCTTTTCGACGACGAGAATATAATACGGGTGATTTTTTATTGGTTTTAGAGCCAATCGCTAGTCAAATCCCAGAAACTAGTCAAAATAAATACTTATTTTTTCTACCCTGCTTTTTATTTATTTTGGGGTCGGTGCAGTGTCTCTTGCTCATAGATTTATTATTACTGACGTTTATAAATTGGCAATGAATCGACTAGGGTGAGACCAAAAAAATACAACGATGTGTGCGTAATGCGCATGTGTGCATGAAAAATATTCTATTCTATTCTATTCTTAATTAATGGCGCGTCGCATTAAGCGTACGCATTTTGCCAATGTCAAGTGAAAATGTAACTAAAGTAACAAAAAATGTACGGTTGATTGAGGTTAAAAATGGAGTCTCTCAACACGTGTTTTTACAACAAGAACTCGGGAGAAACTCCCATGAAAAATAGTACTGCAGTCTGACAGTTGCTGTCTTTTCTACGTGACTGACAGGCCTCCGTAGGCCCCCTGCGTGTACGTGTAATGGTCTCGTCTATCTATCTCGCTCTAATATACGCGTTAGTATGCTCTTTCTCTTTTACATTGCCGATCTACAGTTTCCTATATCTTGGTCTTGCTATCGACCATATCGACGTACTGCTTTAGGTTTTGGCATTTCATTTTTACGGCAGGCCGCTTATCATCATTACACCAACGCTCCTCTGGAATACAAAATAAATAAGATTTAATTTAACGAATAAAATATTTACTCGAAAATATATGCTTAGTAACTGGCGCTCTTATCAAATTCATTGACCGAAAACAGCCCGAGTTAAGGGTAAAGAAAAACTTTAATTCCTATAATTGGAAAGATTTGTATGTTTTTTTTACGAAAAAACTCAAATACTAAGACCCAAACTCATCAAATTTAGTAATGCAAATGTTGATTATACGTTAGGAAAGGATATAGGTAATTATGCTACTTTTTCTTGTGAAAAAAAGACTTGAAGTGTTTGAAATAAGGGATGCAAGTTCGTATTTTGTGAAGATAAAACAATGAAACTTAGAATTTAGGCACTTGTTAAGAAATAAATAAGTATTTGCGTTTTAAAAATTTTCACCTGTGTGAGGATCAAATATGAATCCTATATGGGGATGAAATAGGGGATGAAAGGTACCAAACCTGTCTGATTTTCTAACATCTTATCTATTATTGTATCAAATTTCACCAAAATCTGTCTTGTAGTTTTTGAGTTTATTCGTTGTTTATTTGTTACAAACATACAAATCTATCTCTTTATAATATTATATGGCATCTATCATTTTTTTTAAAAAAAACAACGACTTTTTTAAAAAAAAAGACAAAAAAAAAAACAAGAAATACCCAGAAAATATTGTACAACATTTTCTGGGTAGGTACTTTTTTTTCAAAAAAAAAAAGATCTTTTTTAAAAGAAAAAATTGGTATCAACTCAGAAGCCGTCCCAAACCATCTGTATTCAGGGTGTTGGTTATTTAATTTACATGTTGTATATAGAATAGAAAATTATGTTTTATTTAGCATTTATGGATGATATTAATAAATTTATATTAAACTATGCAAATATAGTTCATCGTTGTATTTTCACATTACGTCAAAAGTGGCCTTCTGAATACCGAACTAAACAAAGCTTGCTGGACACAATAAAAAATATTATTACCTATAATAAAATTCCGCGTTTAACTATTCGTTGGTTAAACTTCATAAATGTATTATTATTCATAGTTTCCATATGGAGAAGACGTCGTAAGGTCTTGGTGCCAGCATTCAGTCCGAAGATAGTGGAAAACTTTGTTGAAGTATTTTCAGAGCAGAGCAATACACTGATTCAACGATTGGACAAAGTCATCGAAGAGAAGGCCTCAGAAAAATTTAGTATTTTTCCGTTTCTCACTGCTTACACACTGGACGCAGTTAGCCGTAAGTATCTTTTACGTCAACCACTTTCTACTATAAGTCGTTAATATTCCTCCCATTCAAACGAAGCGAATTGCTTCCACTTTCATCATGCGAACTGCTAAATAGTACAGTCGAACCAACTGAATCATGACCCACTTGGTCGATCATTCCTTTAGAATCATAAATTTAGTTAGGTTTTCTTCGCTATCATGCGTGTTGCACTTAGTACGTTTTAAATATGAATAAAAATGCGTCTGACCCGTACAGAGATCTATGGAATTTTAATCTTTCTTATCACTGCACTAAAGTCTCAATTGGAATTTTAAATAAGATGTCGTTCATAATCTAAACTCTTTTCACTACTGAGAAAATGGAATAAGTATTATATTTTTAAAAATAAAATGACGTTATGTGTCAGATGTCAAGTAGTAGTCTGAACAAATTTTAAAAAGCCATTTTTATTTGACACTGTCAGTGTCTAACAAATTGATAACAGGTTCGTTACTTAGAAATGTACGTTCAAGCGAATTTCATCCTACTTTGTATAGAGTGACTGTAGGAAAATGATCTTAAGGTGGGTCATGATTCAATTTGGTCGACTGTACCTATGATGTAGAAAATTCAGTCCATGTTTTTTTACTTCAATCAATTTGATTTATTGATATAATATGCATAACATAAGCACCAAGCACTTTCAAATTTCGACAGCGAAAGCAATGTCCTGGTTGCGTAGTGGTTAACGCCGCCTGGATTGCGGAAGATGCTGGGTTCGATTCTCGCCTGGGGCAGGTCGATTTTTCCAGTGGATTTTTTCTACTTTTAAAACTATTTACGCGTTTGTAAAGGCAAAAATTATTCCATTATATTGATATAATATTAGTATTATTTTTGAAAATTTTGACTTGTTGATCCTCCTACTGAGTCTTGAGCAGAAAACAGCTTATATGTGTATTGCTTTTGACTTTCGATATTATAAATCGTGCAGGTGCTATAAGCAGGTGTTTAGTTCAAATCCCGAACTACCGTGCGTAGCTCCAGCTGAAATCTATTACAGTGTGTAATTTTCATAAATATTCCTCAGAAACTGTGATGGGTGTGAAGATAAACGGGCAAAGCAATGCAAACCAACCATTCCTGCTATCTTTAAATCGGGTCACGAATTTGATAACCGAAAGGATATTCCACTTGTGGTTGCAACCGGATTGGCTCTACCGATTATTCCCGAAGTCCCGAGAACATGATAGATGTGTTGATACAATGCATCAATTCACTGATGATGTAAGTAAACAAAAAAATAATTATGAAGTTACGTCTAGAAAACACTATGGCAGTAATAATATTTACTTGTATAACTTCTGACAGACATTTAAGGTTAAGAAATATTTTTTTTTTAAATCTTAGATTACTGAAGTGACGTAGACATCAGCGTTTATTGCTGTACGCATAGATTAATATAAGTATTTACTACGCTTATGTCTGAGGGACATCAACAGCGCTCGTCACTCCACACATGTGCACCGCGCGCCGCCGCTCGAGTCACGCCTACCGTTCGATGCAATAAGCTCAGCGTAGACCAAAGACTATACCTAATATAACCACTTCGTGGCGCAGACCAAGAAAAATAAATCCTCAAGCAGTCTCGGGCACTCTCTTTGCGGATGCTTGAGCCTGCGCGAGCAAACCGTCATAGGTTACTATCTACCGTATCTATGTCAGTTCGCATCAAATGTTTGTGTGCAACTCAATTATAGTGGCCTGGGTTATAATTATTATCTATATTAAATTCGGTCTTCGCCCTTGTACTGCGCTCTCGGACTTTGCCCTCGTGCGCGCTGGTGTTGGTGTCTCCGAAGCCCCTTCGTATTGAGTTGAGTATGTGAGTAGCCACAAACTATTTATTTATTTTGTGGGAGCCTTCGGGGATCGAACCGGCTCACAGTGGGTCGAAAGCAAGATTTTAGTGACTTAGGGACCAACTTTGGTTTTTTATTTTTTTCTTAGTGCGGATGGATAGAGCTCGTTAATGCCAATAATAATTGTCCTTAGAAGATTTTTCCTAAACTTGACAGTTTGGGCAGAAAAAAATATTTTGATTTTTTTTGTATGGAGCTGATCAGATAAAGTTAAATTTCTGCTAAGTATCGTTAGATCCCGCTTTTAAACCTTTTGTTCCTTAAACCTTGTCTAGTCTACTATCATTTGATGCTATGAACATGTGCATAAAGTTGCAATTCTCCGAAATAATTGGGTCGAAAAAATGAAAAAATATATTAATATAAAAAGGTTTATTTATATTTTCTTAAGTTATTTTAAGTTAAATTTAATATGGATTAGTAAGTAAAGGACGTAATAATACGCATAATTACTTAACAACTAATAATAATACATTTAAAAGGTTCCTAATTAGCTTTTAAAAATGTGTGAATATTTAATCTAGAAATTTCTCCGTTTTTTTTACTGTAATTAGTTTTACCCTTTCATATTAAAAAAAAATGTGTTGTCACTTTTAGCCATTACTGTAATTTTAATGCGGATGATTAGTTAATGAGGGTAGTAGAAAAAAAATCTATTATTGGGAGTATAAAATTACCATATTTATTATATATTAGCTAGTATTCGTTTATTCGTACTACTACTAACATCTCGTGATTGTGATCGTCCCTTTGACGCTGTAATGAAGAGTTTAGTGAACAATTTAGATTTAGTTATGATTTTAAGAGATCAGCTGAAATCATTGTCGGATAGTAAAAAACTTTGGCTCAGCTTTAGAAAGAGGTACCTTATAGAATAGCTTCATACTTATTCTGTAGATAGACGCACTATAGACTAACAAATTAATTGCAATTTCATTTAAATGCTCAGATAAAATATTCTAAAATTACATACAAATTTACTTCGAAAATATTTTATCAAATAGTTTGACAATTGTTGTCGTGTTAAAAATTATATCGATAATAGTAAAGCAAAGGACCTTATTTCATTCAGCCACAACAAAGTAATATTTAAGGTGGTATAACATTGGTTTAGGTTAGGTTAGACTTGCGACCTATACGCGCGAGCCGAGTGAGCGTAGCTCGCGTGCCGCGGCAGCGGCCGGCGAAGCGCCAGAAACGACTTTTTCACATTTTACTACAGGACTATTAGATGTCTTTTGGATTAGGATTTTTGTCTCATTTTTTATCAATTTTGCAGAAGTTGGGAGGTAAAACCGTTCTGTGTTTCTTGATGATTAAATAGTATTTTGAATTTTCATATTTAGTTTTTTTTTAATCTATGCATTTTATATAAATAAAATGTGTAGGAGGGGGGTAAGTCCCCACTATTTTCTCCACCACCCCAAAAAAGCGATAAATTTGGTAGTTCTTTCTAAAGTGCTTTCAAAACTTTTCCAATTCCTACAACATAAAATCAATGTGGCAGAAGAAAACAGTGCTGAGCTCCAAAAATCTTGTACGCAATATTGTTCAAATATAAGTGCAAGATGGAAACGAAGTAGTCGCACATTATCACAGTTTATAAGAAAAAATGGTGATTGGTTAGAACGTGCAGTAATCTGGCCCGAAGGAGTGATACCTGAAGCTGTGAATACTGAACAGGAAGGGGTAGAGATTTGTGATACTGATAATGTTGAAAATTTACCACTATCTACAACAGAAGCTTCGACATCTACATTTATACCTCGAAAAACGTTCGAAGAATTGGGCTCCATACAAAAACGAAGACGCGTAGAAGAAATTAAAAAATCGCTTTCGTTATCCCCCGATGAAGTGAAAGCTGCTACAATTGCTAGTTTAAGAAACACCGGAAATGAGGATGTAGGAAAAATAATTAACCATTTGTTAAGTCACCCAGAAGATCTGGAAATAGTTAAGGAGTGTTTAGGAACAAGTAAAGCGAAAAGTAGTACATATTAACCCGATAAGGCCCTGTCTTTATTAGTTTTACTTAAATTAAGTAGGTGGCAGTATATGAACCTAAGAGAGGCAGCAAATGAAAATGGGTCTGACTTATATTCTTCTTATTATAAAATTAAACAAGCGAAGTCAAGATATTATCCAGGGAAAGAAGATATAATTATAACTGAAGAAGGAGCTGCTATTAAACTGCAAGCTTTATTCAACTTAACAGTCTCAAGACTTTTCTAGATTAAATATTCACACATTTTTAAAAGCTAATTAGGAACCTTTTAAATGTATTATTATTAGTTGTTAAGTAATTATGCGTATTATTACGTCCTTTACTTACTAATCCATATTAAATTTAACTTAAAATAACTTAACAAAATAAAAATAAACCTTTTTATATTGATAATTTTTTTCATTTTTTCGACCCAATTATTTCGGAGAATTGCAACTTTATGCACATGTTCATAGCATCAAATGATAGTAGACTAGACAAGGTTTAAGGAACAAAAGGTTTAAAAGCGGGATCTTACGATACTTAGCAGAAATTTAACTTTAACTGATCAGCTCCATACAAAAAAAATCAAAATATTTTTTTCTGCCCAAACTGTCAAGTTTAGGAAAAATCTTCTAAGGGCAATTATTATTGACATTAACGAGCTCTATCCATCCGCACTAAGAAAAAAATAAAAAACCAAAGTTGGTCCCTAAGTCACTAAAATCTTGCTTTCGACCCACTGTGCGGCTGTCTCGACTGCCCGGTCCGTGTGTGTTCCAATCCAGCCAAGGGAACGTTGAGTCCAGTGGCTAAATAAGCGACTCCAATTCTATTGAGCGCTACGACCGTGTTTGCGTGGTACGAAACTGCGCTACGAAGCCGCTACGAGTCTACGAACGTGACGTGTATGACGACGACGATGAGATGACGATACCTACGGCTGCTTGTCTTTTTGCCACGCTGTTGCTTGCTTGTTGCGTGTTACGAGATTTCATTGGCGGAAGCGGAAGTGGCATCAATCCTGGTCCAAGTTATATAGAAGTTTGTAAACAAATAAAAAAAACAATGGATAAATCTATGTCAGAATCGAACCTAGATCTCATACTAAAAGAGACTACACCGCCGAACTTTGTGAAGTTGCGATCCAAGAGGAGGTGGGGGACACCGATTATGGTGCGGATTTTGATACTTTTAAGGAAGAAATAAAGAATGCTATGACTGCGTTACTCATCGAACACAAGGAAGAATTTAAAGACATCCTGCCTACACTTAAGGAAATAAAACAAGGGAATACAAATATTAAAAATTCCATTGTCTTCCTCACAGTGCAAAACGAAGAATTTAAAAATAAAATAGAACTCTTGGAAAACCAAGCGAAGAGAGATCGCGAACAGATAAGCCTATTTGAGGACAAAATAGAAGATGTGCGGAGAGGACAACGTAAAAGCAATTTGAAATGGAAAATGTTCCTTCAAAAGAAAAAGACAATCTAGTGGAAATGATCACATGCTTGCCAAAAAGTGTGGGTGACGTGAAAGATATATACAGAGTTAAAGGTGAAAAACCAGAAGCCCGGAATACCTAAATCGTAGTGGAAACTAATTCGACAATGATCAAAACTGAAATGATAAAATTGACTAAGCAGTTTAATATTAAACACAAAATCAAACTTTGTACCTTGGTTTCCACGTTGCAGAAGAACACATGTATTCGTCCCAAAACATTTACCTCGCTGTGCATCCCGACTTCACTTCCTTGCAAGGAATCTAGCTAAGTCTTAGGGATACAAATATTGCTGGACCGCATTACGGAAAAGACTTAGTAGCTGGCGCTCTTATCAAAGCTATTGACCGGAGATATCTCGAAGTAGCGCACACTCGTGTATTGACTTCAAGTTTGCCATCCACATTGAAATTCATCTGTGAGGGAGAGCGACCTTAAAGTGCTCGAGGCGTAATTAATTACTTTTGTAACTTAATTACTAAAAGAGGAACCAAATAATTGAATTAATTTAATTGAAATTATTGTAATTCAATTAGATCCAATCACAAGATTTTATTCAATTGGTAATTGTAATTACATTAACTTGTAATTCAAATTACTGAATTACTTAATCAGTAGAGTGGTTGTTTTCTTGCTGCCTCCAACACAATTATACAACACAAGCGTCTAAGGACACTAGAAGTTTGCATGCGATGTTAAGATTTTCGAAAACTCTGATCTGGAGTTTTGTATGACTTTGTGGGGTGTAAGATGTTATCTGCGAGTACATGCACGCATGTGGCACAAAAAAAATGTGAACAGTTACATAACTGTTTTTGTTTATCTTTAAAAGTAATTAAATATGTAATTGAGTAATTGCAATTACAAATTGTAATTGTTCATTGATTTACTTTTAAATAACCAACAGTAATTTGAAATTGAAGTCGCCAATTTCATTTTGTAATGTGTAATTGTTAATTTTTAGTCATTTACTTTATGCCCGACACGTGCGGCTTAACTTGAAGGGTTACTATATGTTCTCGATAAACACTTTTGCAACTTTTGAATATTACTTTCTGTGTTGCCTAAATGTTCTTGTGAACGTGGTGTGTGATCAGTTAGTAAATTTTTACGTCTTTCGTTATTCACAGGTGATACGAAACAAACGGGAAGAGATAAAGGTTGAAAAGGAAAACAAGACTGAAGCCGATGTTCATTACGGTTAGTATTAACTTTTTCGTTTTTTTTTAAAGCAATTGAGCTCTATTGCTTCAAAACTTTTATATTTTATCATGAAACTTTTGGGCTTCTTTATTTCATCTAATATGCAGCTTACCGTGTGATGCCGGCAGAGTAGAATAGCATCACCCCATATCCTCTAATGGGTGTCGTAGAAGGCGACTAATGGATCAGCAAAGGGTATTTATCACCTTTTAATCCGTCCACCAATCTGCATAGGGTAAGCGTGGTGGACTACTACTGCCTATACATCCTTCTTTGAAAAGGAGATATATGTCCTTATGTCCCAGCAGTGGGTCGAAATATAAAGGGTATGATGTCATCCACTAAGGTTTATTCCTGTCTGAATGTCCAATCCATAAAGAATGAAATCTTATGTTGTCCAAAAACGCGAAAGAATGACAGTGTTAAAATCTCTTTGTCATTTCCGTCGCGCCTGCAAAACCTGACAACCTTGACTTATTTAGATAAAAATTCCAAAGAAAGTATGCAAAGATCACTTTAACCTCAACGGTTTTATTTATCGATGACGATGATTCTCTACAGTCAATAAGAAAAAAGTCATACAGAATACGGAATTAACGCTAGTGGATGGTAGACTATTTTCATTAACTGTTGGAAATTATTGGTCTCAGGTTGGAACACAATCATTATAGCGATGTGCTTTCATAGCATGGTTAATTGATGATACATAGCTAGGCAGACAATAAACAGGAATTTTATTTTATTTTATTTTTCAATTTTCAAATTTTGTTAATTTTATAAATTTTAATATATCGATACAACTATGTTCATCAACATAGTACATGACTAGTCATGTATGAACGTGACTGTTATTCTAAAATTAAAATTTGCAATTTGTCAATTTTTTTTTCATGCAACGCGCAACGTTTGGCCTTTTACCGACGATCAATGCAATATTCCAGATTTGGGATCGTACCGACGGAAAACGTTCCTCGATCTCCTGATTCAACTTTCTGGGAATGAAAACGGGTTCACAAACCAGGAGTTGAGAGAAGAAGTATTGACTTTGACTGTAGCGGGCACTGATACGTCTGCGGTCGCTATGGGATACACTCTGAAGATGCTCGAAAAATATCCCGAAATTCAAGAGAAAGTTTATCAAGAGTGAGTATAATTTTTATTGTAATTTTTAGAAGTAAAATTTCATAATTACTTAAAAGGTGAATCTTTGAACGTGAAAGTTGCAACATTAGATATCGTATTAAAGCAGCAAATGTTGACCTATACAATAAAAAATAATCTTAATTATCTTTTACAGCAGCAAAGCATTTCTATTTTTGTAAACAGAAAAAAATATTCAGTCATTGAAAATAGCTAGTAGGTCAGTAACTTAAAGTCAGCAAACATTTCTAAATCAGTCAGCAATTACTTTATTAGCAAATTAAATATATTATAAGCTACACATTTACTCGTCATAAGCAATTCTGCGCAAAACCGTAAGGTTGTGTGATGTCTCTTCATCTGCATTTGTGCAACTTATGTCATTTTAAAAAGTTTAGGTCTTTGGTGGAAGTCCACAGGCTATCCTTCCCTATTCTATAGTCATCCATCACTCTCGTACTCATAATACATTATGGTCACCATCTCGTTTCATGACGTGTCCGTATCAGCGCAGACGGTTTTCTCTAATGAATGACTCTATTGAAGCTCTTTTCTTTTTTCATAAATCTGTGCAACTTTAAAAGTACCCCGGATATATCCGTTCTAGAATAAAATTTCTTGTCATCCGACTTCTTCATTGGCTAGCACATGGACCCATAGATTAAAATCCTGAATTGCATTTATTGCAATCAAAATCTTTGTATACTGTCCAAAGATATAATACATTCCAAAGATAACTAGGTATAATGGCTTAGTTTTGTCGCTTATCAACTTTAATAGCAGCAAGCTATTTAATTACTTCTTAGGATGTCTAGTCTTAGGATGGAGATAATGGGAAATAATGTCCACGTCAAGCAGCGTATAACAGCTTTTACAGCACAACGCAACAATCTTGTGATTAATTAGTAAAAAAACATTTTACAGAGTCTACGATATTGTCGGAGATTCTGATCGTCTATTGGTGAAGGAAGATCTATTGCAACTCAAGTACCTGGAAAGAGTTGTAAAAGAAACTCTTCGCCTGTTTCCGCCAGTACCCTTCATCATCAGGAAAGTAGAGGAAGATGTTACACTTCGTAAGTATAATATAGAATTGTCTTGTGGTACATCTAAAAACGAAATTAATTTATGGTTAACGCAAGCGAGTTGCACTATTTTAGTTGTAAAAAATATACTTACGGTCAATCAGAGCTATATTAAAGGTGAACGCACAGTTGTCGCCGTACCAGCACCAGCCGCATTTACTGATGGCCTCGCACATTATGTCTGTACGCACCGTACGCAACGCGTTGTCAGATCTTTCGTATGGCCTTTGTAGTGTTTTGAATATCAGCACGCGGGGTAAGCACCGTCTGCGCTGCATTATATGACGTCATCAGCATGGTCCTTCAATATTCAGATACCTACAGCATTTTTTAAATTCGGCGCGTGCGACACTGAAAAATGTGCATTCACCTTAACACCGTCAAATTTTACGAAAATGAGCAATTCTACCAAAATGAGCAATTCTGCCAAAATGAGCAGCGTGACCTGTGCGGCGCCCCCAAAGAAAGAAAGAAAGAAAGTTGGACAATATTGCACCAATCGTCTGCGCAGTGTCCCGAAGTCATCAATTATTTTTGAGCTATTTAGTTCTTATAATATTTGCAGAAAAAACAACTACAATTTTTGGATGACTCTCAATTTATTGGTGCGACGCCAGGCAAAAGTTTACTGTCGCAAAACGTTCAATCTGTTAATGTCATTCACAGCGTCAGGTCGCCAGTTGCCAGGTGGTTCTGGAGTAGTAATCAGCATTTGGGGAGTACATCGTGATCCCAAATACTGGGGACCTGATGCAGAGATCTTCGACCCTGACCGCTTCTTGCCGGAGAGGTTCAACTTGAAACATGCCTGTTCCTACATGCCTTTCAGTCAGGGACCCAGAAACTGCCTTGGTGAGAGCTCCTTTATTTTTTAATTACATACTACCTACCAACTAAGTCATATTTAAATTTTCATAGAAATACAAAACTTAGTACTGATTTTGTAATTAAGGCGAAATAATGGTGTGTATGCGAAATTACAGGATTCTGTATCTTTTTGCCTACCCTGCACTCAATTTATTTGGGGTCAGTGCATCGGTGCAGTATCAGCAGTATGTCTTGATATATACCTAGGTTTTGACATGAAATTTTCATGGTCGGCCTGACACCGACCCTTCCTTGGGAACGACGTACAAGCTACCTTTCGATTCACCGTCGTCATTCGGTCATCCATCCAAGTATCGACCACGCACTTGGTAGCTTAGCTTTTGTGTTCGTTACAAAGGACCGCGGTGCAATCGTGCAATCGACCTCCCCAGGCTGAATTCTATTTACATAAAAATCGCAAATAAATCGCTAGTAGAAAGAACGATTTTGTGTGGAAACAATAATGTAGAAAGATGAAAAAAAACTAAATAGGTAATCGGGAGTGGTCTCCCCTTGACTTTCTCGTATACCGGAAACGACTCAAAAGTTGATTGAAACCTTATATTTTGATGTCACACATGCATGTTAAATTTGGTTGCAATAAGTTAAAGCATACACGTCGAGTTATTTTTTGATCAGATTATTTCTTCTCTAATTGAATAACATTGTATAAAAACACATAAACCTAATTGTTAAATAATTGTTTCTGGTAACATAACTGTCTTAATTGCATAAATTGTTCAGTGCAACCTGAGTTGACGTTAGCACAGTTTCTTGTAATTACAAGGCAACTTGTATACCTAGATATAATTTAGATTGCTTAGGAGATTTCCCGGATGAAATTCCTGAGTGATTAAGCTATTAGTTATGGATAATGTAGACACATATCCGCATTGAATAGCTACCTATAATAGTGTAAAATTAAAGACAATTATTGAATAAGAGGAGTTTATGGCTATAGAAGCTAGCAACGCTAAAATAACTAATCAATGTATTGGAAATGTATAGTCGAACCATCTGAATCATGACCCACTTCGCCGATCATTCCTTTACAATCATAAATTTAGTTAGGTTTTCTTCGCTATCATGCGTGTTGCACTTAGTACGTTTTAAATATGAATAAAAATGTGTCATTACGGGTCAGAGATCTATGCAATTTTCATCTTTGTTATCACTGCACTAAAGTCTCAATTGGAATTTCAAATAAAATGCTGTTCATAATCTAAACTCTTTTCACTACTGAGAAAAACGAATCACTATTATATTTTTAAAAATAAAATTACGTTATGTGTCACATGTCAAGTAGTAGTTGAAAAATTTTTAAAGGGTCATATTTATTAGACACTGTCAGTGTCTAATAAATTGATAACAGGTTCGTCTAAGAAATGCATGTTCAAGCGAATTTCAACCTACTTTGTATTGAGTGACTGTAGGAAAATGATCTTAAGGTGGGTCATGATTCAATTTGGTCGACTGTACCTTCCTAAGCGTTTCTTTGTTTGCTAACCTAATAAAACTATTGAATGTATATTGATTTTGTATAATTAGATATAAAATATTCACGGTTTCTCGGCAAAAGAACAGGTTTAACCTAGTTTAAGTATCGAATTACTGTTCGTGGAAAACCATCATTGTAGTTTTATTTAACAAACATACTATGGATTCTTCGGCTAATAGTAGGTAATACGGATGATGACTTTCTTGTAGGTAATATAATAATTCTGTTAAGTATGTCAGATAGATTACCAAGAAACATTAGACATGTATTTTTACTTAATCGAGTCAGCAAATATTTAAAAAGATAGAGAGCATCTAAGGCCCGTATTACAGAATGACACTCAGAAGTCAAACATGTCTTGAGAATCGTTTGTCACTTTCTATCACGCACAAAGTGATAGAGACGGAGGACGCTCAAGTCGGCGTACATTCTTGAAACTCCATTTAAAATACGAACATAAGTTCGGGACTGGGGACTTATGACGTCAAACTTTCGTAAAAATATACAAAACGTGGTATCAGACGATATTTCAGCGCACTGTATCGCCGTCACTATTCGTTTACGTAGTGAAGGAAAAAATAGGTGTCCAATATTTTTTCGTCTTTTTCAGTCATCATCTCTATTCAGTAAACGATATTATTTTGATATGATGCTTAGATTACGAAAATCAATTCAATTTAGAGATATCAATACCCATCGCATCAAATTTGTATGTACAGCCAGGACCGATTTTACACTCAAAACATCTTAGCAGTATCATATATTAACTTAATTGATTTCCTTCATCGGCAGGTTACCAATACGCGCTGATGTCAATTAAGACATCCCTGGCCAATATTGTAAGATACTACAAGGTGGTGGCTGACCCTGAGAAGTCTGCAGCGCCTACCCTTAGAGTGAAGCTAGACATCATGATGAAAGCCGTCGATGGATACATGATAGGCTTAGAGCGAAGAAAGCCGAAAACCGAAGTCATCTCGTAGATTTAGGAATTTATTTAGATAAGTTGTATAGTACTTATGATAGTTGCTATTATTGTAAATACTTATGAGGAACTTTTAATAAACATTTGGGTGGTCAAGCGCCACTGGAGATATTCACAATCACAATAAACAAATTAAACAGTGACTTAGTTCAGACTTGTGAGTGGAGTAAATGTTATGTGTCTCCATGTGAATCCCATTAAATCGCAAGTCATTTTTATTGACCTCTAGACAGGATTGGGCAGTAGCGCCTAAGGTTGTCTTCGATGGAAATCACATTCCTTTCAGTAATACGCACGAGTTCTATATTTTCCTCTCCATCCTAAGGTTACCAGTAAAAGGTGGCTTTTGGTGATTCTTTTGCTATCGAATGTCTATGTAAAATTGGTTGATGTATGTGTGTGAATAAAACTGTAATATTCGATTCTATTCTGGCATGACTGAATGTTCAATCGCTCAATGGTTCCATAATGTGATATTAACTTTAGTTTCGGTTATCAACCCTCCGATCTCGCGTATCATTATCACAGCTGTCAGCTGTCAAAACGTATGAAAACGATAACGTTTTGATTTTGGTAAAAACGTTGTAAATAGCGCGATAAGGCCCTAGCCCCCCGTTCGCGCTATTTACGAACGTTATAAACCAAATCATTAGCGTTTTCATACGTTTTGACAGTTGACAGCTGTCAAACTTTTGTCAAAATGTATAAAAACGATAACGATTTGGTTTGGTTTTAACTTTCGTAATAGCGTCATAAGGCCCGTAAGTAGGTATAACGTATAAGCTTAAATCGTAAGATTCGCCATATATTTTATGGCATTGGGCATCTCTAACGATTTATCTATGTATTTGGAAACACTAATACTCTCTCAGATACACTGCTGTGGAATTTAAGCAATAAATATACTTTTATTTTTACTAAAAATCAATGTATACTATACTTACACTTTCACACTAACACCAATTATCTAGCCCAAAGTAAGTGTCATTAAGAACTTGTGTTATGGATACTGGATAACAGACATTTTTTTTTTAATATACATAATAATTTTAGATATTTATGTATATAAATTCAAAACAGTTACACCTGTTTGGCATTGGAAGTGTATTATATGATTAATAGGTGTTGCTATTTAATTACACGGTAAAGGATTCTATCATTTTCATTAATAGCCAACGAAGAAAACGAGATCTTTGATGTTGATGATCTTGCTGAAATGGTTGGTACAATTTCCAACTAAGCATATTTCAAATCATGATAAAATATAATTATAACTAAAATGCAATGTTGTTAACGCACCTTTAGCACGGATATATGTCTGCAATAAATGAATGTGTTCTTGACTGCTATAATTTCAATAAATCTTTTTTGTTTCTTTGCTATATTAATTCTATAAAAAATTATATTAATATGAATTTTATTGTTTACTTTTTGAATTCGTTGATTTTCTATTTACTTTCATCTGCTTTGTATTATTCAAAATCGACTAAATAGCTCTAGAAAGTCTTTTTTATGATGAATACCAAAATATTGATAACTCACCAAACCTTTTACGTTCCACGATGTGATACGAACTAATACTGACAGCCAATAATTATAAAAACAGACGATGTACTGAAGTAAGTTTAAATTTAATTAATTGTGTAAATTAACTTATTTTGTAAATATAATAAAATAGGAATATAAAATTTACTTTAGATTCTAATGTTATTTTCTTTTTTTTATATTTTATTGAACTGAATCACTCATAAGTATGGCTCAATTTATGTCCATAAAGCTGGTTTTGAAATTATTATATATTAATCCAATTTATATGTTATTCCTTACTTTTATTCGCAGCATGTTGTAACTAGAACGAGCTTAAGAGAAAATAAGAAGCTATACACAAACTGTCTATTGTGTTTTATTTTTAGAAGTAATTATTAGCACAGTGGATTTGGAGCGACTTTCCTTTACTGTGAAAAAAATTCTGAGATCTTATACTTGATAGGTTTAGTAAAGCAGAAGGTAAAACGTCTATAGGCTACCGTAGTTACTCATTTATAATGTTTGTTGTATGAAAAAATTGGACCGACGATCTGATAAACTGCGCAGGAAGCCGCTGGATGCGGGTAGCACAGGGCCGGCAGGTTTGGAGATCCTTGGGGAAGCCCTATGTTCACCTAGGTGCATTAAGTCAACCAAATAGTATACCTTGTTCACCTAGGTGAATTAAATCTACCAAATAGTATTTTTATTCACCTAGATGCATTAAGGCTACCTACCAAATAGCATTCTTTATTCATCCTGCCCGCCTAGCATGACCACCGAAGAGCCACCGAAACATGATATGATATAGCCATTTATTGCTTTGAACTGTCAAAAATCATTTGATGATAAAACCACTATCTTGAAATTTTATCGAAACGGTGTTATGATAAAATTAGAAGTTTGCGGCTATATCCAATGATTTTTGACAGTTGAAAGCGATAAATGGCTATATCATATCGTGTTTCGGTAGTCATGCTAGGCGGGCAGGATGAATAAAGAATACCTACTATTTGGTAGCTGTGATGTACTAGACTAAATATGTGGGTAGTTGTGGAATAGACAATAAAGGTATACGCCGTAATGGCGGTGACGGCTCGGTTGAGTCAGTCGTGTTCCGACCGCCGGACCGAGCGGACGTTTGCCACCAAAGTGTACAGTGAATCATAGAGTGACTTAGTGTTATAGCACAACCCTCTCCGGACACTCCGGAGGACACCACAGTAGCCTTAATGCATCTAGGTGAATAAAAGTACTATTTGGTAGATTTAATTCACGCGTCCGCCGACGTGTAGAGGGGGTGATTTGCTCGTCTGTGGTAGGTATTTGACGTCGGCAGATGCATCTGTTAGCTGCCGGTTTTTTTAACACAGATCAAAGGATTTCAGCCCTGCATCGAGCGGCCTGTCCACACGTCTGACGATGGATCAGTGTTCACCGGAAAGCGAATGAAAGTGCACGCGTGATTCTTGCAGTTTATTGTACGTTCTTTATTTTTACTTGCTCGTTAAAATGACTAACATGAGCACTGATAAAACAATTAAAATTCCTGGAGCTGTATCAAGTAGAAAACTCCCCGTGGAATCCAAAAAATAAATACTTACAACAAAAATAAAAATCGGGACAGTCTCCCCTTGACTTTCTCGTACTTACCAGAAACGACTCAAAAGTTAATAGAAACCTTATATTTTGATGTCATACATGCATCTTAAATTTTCGATCACCCATCCGAGTACCAACCGCGCACTTGGTTGCTTAACTTTCGTGATCGACGACTCAAAAGTTGACAGAAACCCTCAGACCAATAAAAAAGTTTTTTATTGGTCTGAGCAGAAACCTTATATTTAATGATTAAACGAACTTACCTGTACGTGAAGTTCAATCATAATTATACGAAGTGCCTCGTCCGAAGAGATTAGTATTAGTATGTATTTTGCATAAACACATTGTAGTAACGCATAGTGTAACCACTCCTGCACTATAGTTGAGAAAGAAAAAAAAAATCACACTGACAACTGTTTAGTCTATGACACTGACAGCAGTGACAGCCGACTTGACATTTACATTGAGCCCAGTCCGCTGCCTCATTTAGTTTGGAGTAGTATGAAATGAAATGATATTTTTGTAATGGGTGATGGTTGTTTTCTGTAAATATAAACAACTATCCGGGTGGGAGGGTGATTGATACTAATCTCTTCGGACGAGGCACTTCGTATAATTATGATTGAACTTCACGTACAGGTAAGTTCGTTTAATCATTAATTATACTCGTGCCTCGTCCTCGAGATTAGTATTAGTATTTATTTTGCATAAACACATTGCAGATGTTGAGATAAAAGCAAAATATCATTTCATTCAAAGAAAATTAGAAGGAGCAATGAAAAAGAGAGAGAGAAAATAGAAAGGTATATTTTGTAGATTATTTTAATTTCAAAATACAATAATTACTTAGTTTAATTTTTAATAAATCATTGGCTAATCACATTTTGTATTTATTCTGTAGAACTTAATATAGTTCTAGCGAGAGCAGTAAGATCATTACCGGTAGAAATGGGTCTGTTGTAATAACGAGCAAAAGTACTGGAATTTCCGGACCACCCTGCAGTTTGGAAGATGAAATCTATATTGACACCCTGTTTATATGCTTTCGACGTTGCCGCGTGTCGTGTGCTGTGCGCAGAGAACAATGATACATCAATTCCACTATCCTTAAGAGTGTTCTTTATCCATCTGCTTATGGTTTGTGAAGTGACCCGATTATGAGGTTTCCTAACTCCAATAAACAATTGTTCACCTTTTCTAAATTCCTTAGATCTATCAATATATGCTATCAACGTATGAGCAGGGCACACTGACATGCGTTCATTAAAATACGGTAAATATAGGATAGGTTGGCGACTTCCTATTTTTGAAGTTTTAATTAATTCAGGTATTTTTATAATAACCTTTTCTGTAGAAGTAACTATATTAAGAACACTAGTTTTTGAGAGTGTCTGCACCCGATGTGCAGTTACAATAGCTAACAATGTGGCACATTTCATAGATAATTTTTCAAATGATAGACTATCATTGGGATATAATGAGCTTAAATAGTCTAAAAGTATACTTGTATCCCATGTCACATTATATCGTGGCCAGAGGCGGATTATCCTAAAGGCAAACTAGGCATGTGCCTAGGGGCGCGAGGATACAAAGGGGCGCGCGAGCGGAATTGTAAAAAAAAAAAGAAAAAATATATAATGTAGTATACAATTAATTGCACCAGTTAAAAAGCCAGCTATTTACACAATAAAAACTATAATTTTGGTTACAACTTCAATTTGACATATAATATAAATATATAACAAAAGATGACTGACTAAAACTTACGCCTACAAAGAACCTTTTTTTTGTGGGAAATTCATTAATGGACCATATCACACGCTGGCTGTACGGCGCGGCGTGTGCGGGACTCACCGTCGCGGAATAGCGCCGGTCCTACTCCGCTAAAACCCACCGCGGTACCCTCTTTAGCTCTTATGGGGACGTTTTGGGATCGTCGCACATAGCGTGCCATTCGCAACTCCGCCGCGTACGCGAACGGTCGAAATTCGACTAAGCTAACATAATCATATATAAGGAACAAGTAAATTCTCGAAAAATATGATGTATACATGTCCCAGCTGTAATACAGACGTTTCTGAGGGTGTGAAGTGTTCCAAATGTCGAGCTTGTTATTGCTTTACGTGTGCGAACATCACAGAAAAAAATTTTAGAAAACTAGGTGTTCAGAGGCAATCTCTACTTCTATGTTCTTCGTGCAAAAAAGAGGAGTCGCCTGCACCATCTTCTGGTCCACAAATTCTACCAGCTGCCGCAACACTAGACGTGGTATTGCAAGAGCTACGAGAAGGTATAGCCGGAATAAACACACGCCTGGAGCCGCTGCCCGCGCTGATGGAGGATGTGAAGGACATTAAATCCAGGATGGCAAGTTATGAGAATGGAATGTCTCTTATTCAAGGTGAGATTACTGAATATAAAACGAAAACTGTAGAATTGGAGGACAGAATCAATGCTCTAGAAGGTAATTGTAAAGATAATAACAACTACCCCCACTTACACGAACAATTAAATAAAATATCATCAGATCTTCATTCAAGGGAGCAACGGGAGCGGTTCAATAATATTGAGATTAAAGGAGTCCCCCAAAAGAAAAATGAAAACTTGGTAACAATCTTAAGTAGGCTCGGGCAGCTTCTCGGGCAGGTCATTGTCCCAGCAAACATTAATTTCATCACCCGCGCCCGGTCAGACTCCAAAATTAAACCAATCATCGTCGGCTTCACGGGTAGGATTACTAAAGAAAATTTTGTTGCGGCTGCTAAATCGCAAAAGAATATGACTGCCGATGACTTGGGCTTCCAGGGAGAATCAAATAGAATTTTTGTTAATGATCATCTCACCCGAGAAAATAAGCAGCTTTTAACAAAAACTAAGAAAATTGCGCAAGAACTCAACTACCGTTTCATCTGGGTTCAAAATTGCAAGATCATGGTTCGGAAGAATGATACATCTCCTTTTATTCATATTCAGTGTGAAGAGGATCTCAATAAGTTAAAATGACTGTCACACAACCGTATTACCTATATTACTTTGTTACATAACGCATGCCATATTAAATTGTCTTATTTTTTTAATCGTAACACAATAACCTATTGTATATTAAAGCCGTATTATCGATTAAAGTCATTAATTGTCTACCTAACCCTAACTGGAGTAAGTACCTACATATTATTTACTAAACTCAAACATATTCATACTATTTTCCATATAAACACTTTGTACTCGTCACTATTATATCATAATTTCCACATAACTATATTATACTTACTATACTTACGCGTTTGTTTCATCATACACTCTGAACTTAAATCATACACATATTCTGTACGTTTCGCCCAGCCAAACCAGTACAACATAAAATCAGAAAATTGCATATTAGCCTGCTTTAATGTAACTTTATTAATAATAATTCTTAAACCACTCGTTTATCTGTGTTACAAACAAATTAATTCACAAATTTACACAAATTGTTATTTTACGGGGGGTCTGGTTATGATGACACGACAATCGTTCACTATTCACTATTATAATATTATTCTGGCGTTTCGGTCGCAAGCCTCTAACTTTTATGAAACCATAAAAACACCAATATGTATCGGTGCACTTTCCGGCCAAACCAAGGCTTGGCCGGTAAGTGTTCATGATGTTTAACGTATATTATCAAAACGTTAGGGGCTTGCGAACAAGAACGCTTGAATTTAAAAGAAATTTACAGTTATGTAATTACGATGTCGTCGTGTTAACTGAGACCTGGCTACTCGATGGAATAAGAAGTGAGGAACTGTTTAGTAACGTGTACACGGTTTGGCGGCGCGATCGGGACTACGCGAGTGTCGGCCAGGCGCGCGGTGGCGGCGTCCTTATTGCCGTGCGGCGTGACCTTGTTGTGCGCGCGCGCACCGATCTTCATTCCACAGCAGAGGATATTTGGTTAACTATCAAAATTACTTCTAGTATTAGCAAAACTCCGCTAAATGTCCATCTAGGCTGCATTTATTTATGTCCTCAGAACCTAGGGCTTTCCTTTACGTGTCAACTGAGTAATTTTTGTGAGAAAGTGTTTACTTTAACATCTAATAATCCCGATGATAAAATTATAATTTTGGGCGACTTTAACCTCAGCGATATTAAATGGGCCGCAACAAATGATGCCTCCTATCTAACACCTAGCTATAACATAAATATTATTAACCATTCTGAACTAATAGATCTTCTTAACTTAAATAGTTTGTTTCAATATAATAATGTGTTAAATTTTTATAATAATACTTTGGATTTGGTACTTTCTAATGATGAGGTTTCAGTGGATAAATGCTTAGATCCTCTTGTAGTAGAGGACAAGTATCACCCAGCTCTAATCTGTAAACCTCTTTTTATTCAATCAACCACTCTATTATCTAAGTCTATAACAAAATTTTTATATAATAAAGGTGACTATCCTGCCATATGTAAGGAATTGGACACAAAGGATTGGAACATGCTACTTTCCATGGGCAGCATTGATGAAGCGGTTGATTTATTTACTAAGTTATTATCTGATCTCAGAGATAAGTTTGTTCCATCTAAATGTTTACGTCCGAGTGTCTATCCTCCATGGTACTCGCCAGCCTTATTAAAAATCTTGAAAGAAAAAAACAAATATCATAGAAAGTTTAAAGTATATAATAATGTAGCTGACAGCAATTCTTTTAAGGTATTACGTGACAGAGCTAAAAAAGTGGAGCATGATTGCTATCTAGACTATATTAAGAACGTGGAGGAGTCCATTCGTGATAACCCTAATGCTTTTTGGTCATATATTAAATCTAATAAACAACATAACTCATATCCCTCGACTATGTCCTACAAGAATTCAAGTCTTACATCTGGTGATGCTATATGTAATGCTTTTGCGCAATTTTTTAATGCTAATTACTTACCATCTCCGTCTTCAGTAGAATCAACCGCTACCTCACATTGTGACTCACCTGTTGATATTTGCTCTGTTGAGGTAGTTGAACCAAACATATTTAAGCTTTTAAAATCAGTTGATCTTAAAAAGTCAGCAGGTCCAGATGGGATACAACCCCACATCTTAGCTAATTGTGCGAAAAGCTTGACGGTTCCAGTCAGCTTGCTCTTCAGGAGGTCTATTAATGAAGGAGTTATGCCTAAAATATGGAAAGCGGCTAATATAACGCCAATTCATAAAAAAGGTTCTAAGCGTGATATATGTAACTATAGACCAATATCTAAATTGTGTGTTCTGGCTAAACTTTTTGAAAAAGTGATACATGAACAACTATATGCCACTCTTAAAAATACCTTTCTACCTCAACAGCATGGCTTTTTGAAGGGAAGATCGACCACTACTAATCTCATCACGTTTATAGATAAAGTCACTACGGGCATGGAGGCGGGTGGCCAGGTTGACGCGGTCTATACTGACTACAGCAAAGCATTCGACAGAATAGACCATAATATTCTCCTCACGAAGTTATATGCAGCCGGTATACGAGGAGACCTACTCAGGTGGTTCACTTCGTATGTCGAAGAGCGATGCCAAACTGTGGTCCTTCATGGATATGCGTCCGCTTCGTCGCCCATTCCCTCCGGGGTTCCCCAGGGATCAATACTCGGTCCTCTTCTCTTTGCCCTTTTCGTGAACGATATTGACTCCTGCTTCAAACACTCAGACTTTCTTCTCTTCGCCGACGACTTAAAAATATTTAAAAACGTTAATAATACACTGGATGCTAAAGAGCTTCAATCAGATCTTGATAACCTTTACAATTACTGCACTAAAAACAAATTAGATTTAAATATTCTTAAATGTTTATGTATCACTTTCACTAGATCTCCTACACCTACATTAGTCAATTATAAGATAAGTGATCAAGTTCTACTGAGATCCAACAATGTAACTGATCTCGGAATTATCTTAGATTCGAAGCTACTTTTTGATAAACATATTGCCAATATATCAGGCAAAGCTATGAAAAGTTTAGGCTTCCTTATACGTGTCACCAAGGACTTCCAGTCTATTAAAACGCTGAAAATTCTCTATTGTTCCATAGTTCGTAGCCAACTCGAATATGCGTCCCAAGTCTGGAATCCTTGCTACGACAAATACATTGATACCCTTGAAAAGCCTCAAAAAAAGTTTCTACGGTTTTTAAACTATAAATTTAAAATCAAATCTACAGAATATCTTCCGAGCTGTAAACACCACCACATGTTGCCGTTATCGTTGAGACGTGAAGCAGCCGATCTGACTTTCCTGCATAACATTATAATTAATATTATCGACTCCTCACCCCTTTTGGCAGAAATTTGTTTAACGGTCCCATTTAGGACAGTCTCGCGTAGAAACTATCTTCAGTTAAACAACTCCCTCTGTTCCACTAAATATCGCCACAACTCGTTCTTAATACGTACAGCGGATTTGTTTAACAAAACCTATTCACAAAATGTAGACATATTTATGATGAAACAAAACGCATTCAAAATTCTAGTAAGTAAAAATTTCTTTATATAACCCTACTTAAATAATCGGAAGTATATATATCTACACATATATTATATATTTACATATATCGATTATCCTGGGCTTTCTTATTTTTATTTTTTATTTCAACTTCCTCTCTCTTAAATCCTTATCTGTAGGTACTTACCCTACTTTCATTAATTTTATAATACCTACTTATTTCTATTATGTTGGTATAATAATATGGCTTTGATTTGTTTATCTTTTCTACTATCTACTGTTATAATTCTTAAAAATGTAAATGCTATTGTCATTAGAGATGTGTACCAGTTATATACTTATATTACGTCATACTTGTTATTTGTTGTATTAACTTTACGTCATATTTATTAATTTGTTCTTTATCAGTGAAAACTAATTAGGCTAAGTGATTATTTACTCCTGTTTTATATTATATGCAAAAGCTGTTTGTTTTCCAAATAAAATAAAATAAAATAAAATAAAAATAAAATTACACCAAAACACGCCTAAAAAGAACCTTGCAGATGGTACATGATCTCTGATTGAAGTTGGAAAGATACCACTGCAATGCTCTTCGCGTCGGCCGCGAGTATCGACTATCGGACGTTCCTGCTGTTAAAATTGCGGGGATGAGGGTGCTGCGCTTGATTTTTTTAATTTACCGAGTATTAATAAATTCTTAAAATAAAAGCGCCAGACAGTTCACGACGGCGTTCGTTTCTCATATTTGCCCGATCGAGAAAGAAATCCGGGACCTTCCGCGCTTACGGCAGATACCTACCTGCCACTATTTACACTATCGAGGTCGAATTAAGTAAGTAACTATAATATATTAAAGTTAGTTAATTATATAAATTAAATATAACATACACTGATTTTTTTTTATCCTGTTCAATAATTTAACTCATATCACGCCTGTAAAGCCAGAAATTATTATATAGGGAATTTCATAATTTTGGGGTTTACATGCCAGTCGTACAAAAAAAGCTTTAAAATATTGTAAACCGAAATCGTAAGATCTGTCCGACAACATCCATCTCATGTAAACTCATGCTCATTTTTCCTTGGCCTCTATCTCACCCATTTTTTGTAGTGCGCGGTACAGCGGTTTCGGTACTACTATAGTATACTTTAGTAAGATTTATCCCTACTAATATTATAAATGCGAAAGTAACTCTGTCCGTCTGTCCGTTAAGCTTTCACGTCTAAACCACTGAACCGATTTTGATGAAATTTGGTATACTTGAGCTCGGGGAACGACATAGGGTACTTTTTATTGCGAAAAATAGGCATTAAGGGGTTGAAATAGGGGATGAAAGTTTGTATGGAAATTCGTCATTGTTAAAGATAAAACTATGAAATTTTGAATTTAGGCACTTGATCGATACGAAATAAATAATTATTTGTTATAGCGTTTTTGAAATATTTGCCCATGTGGGGATAAAATGGGGGATGAAAGGTCGGTCGTAAGGAAGTCCAAAAAAAGTCACGCTTTTTCAAAAGTCACGCTCAAACATCAAAATTAGTAGAGGTGTTAGGCGCAAAAGCGCTCAACTGATTTTGATGAAATTAGTTACATAAATAAACTAGACCTTGAGATCCTTGAGATAGGACATAAGCTACCTTTTTTGTTAAAGAGGGCATAAAGGGGTTGAAATAAGGGATGAAAGTTTGTATGCGATTCTTCAATATCGAAGATAAAACCATGAAACTTTGCATATAGGCACTTGATAAGAAGTAAATAAATATCTAATCTAGCGTTTTTGAAATTTTGACGCGTGTGGGAATATAATGCATGAAAGCACAATGAAATGTCGTAAACAGGTCTAATCAAAGTCACGCTTTCACACCTAACAGCTGAACCGGTTTTTATGTAATTTGGTAC
Organism: Elophila nymphaeata; assembly: GCA_955850985.1. Classification (NCBI taxonomy): domain Eukaryota; kingdom Metazoa; phylum Arthropoda; class Insecta; order Lepidoptera; family Crambidae; genus Elophila; species Elophila nymphaeata. The sequence goes on from OY039073.1 coordinate 9,203,724, forward strand.
AAAAATAGACCATCCCTTGAAAAAAAATATAAGCTACTTAAGGGGTTGAAAGTAGGGATGAAAGTTCGTTTGGGATTCCTCATCGAAGATAAAACCAATAAACTTTGTATTTAAGCACGTGATAAGAAGTAAAAAAAATGTTGTAGCATTTTTGGAAATTTGACACCCGACAACTAGGGAATGAAACCTTTCATTCCCTAGTTGTCGGGTGTCAAATTAGACAGACAACTAGGGAATGAAAGGTCGTATGGAAGTTAGCAAAGGATGGAAAACCAAAAAAAATAGTTTATAAAAAGGTATTAAAATAAGCTATTTAAAGTAATCTATATCAATTTATGAGTATAGAAGTACCCTAAAAAATGCTACCCAAAGTGACTTTTCCACGCAGACGAAGTCGCGGTCAAAAGTTAGTTTTTAATATACCTAGGGGCGCCGATGAGATACTTGCCTACGGCGCACTCAACGTTTAATCCGCCTCTGATCGTGGCAGTGGAGGACGTAGTCTGTATACGCCCTTAAAGAATCTTGTGAGACGTTCATCTTGAGCTAATGAACCGACTAATAACGATATTGCTGCTCTGTAACTATTAATTGTACCGACCTGACTGCCACTACTAAATATATCTGTTAGAAATTCTAATATTATTGGAATGGTTGGTTGGAACATATCAATATTATTCTCAATACAATAGAAAAACCATTTCTTGAAACAACCGTCATATTGTTTCATTGTATTCTCCGAGAGTGATGCTAGCATGATATCTATAGCTGAGGGTGGTGTATCCCTTCGCAGTAATGCCGCCCGGACAATACTGCGGCCACCAGGGTAATGCTGGCATGCATGTTCCCCTCGCTGTAATGAGGAAAAATAACATATTTTGAATTTAATGTTATCATATCAGATATAACTAATCGGGTAAGTAAGGGGTACCAAGGTTGTGACGGCCAGTTCGGCACGACCATTATACCCTCTGCTTTGTCCGAAATAATTTTTCGCAAAGTTTTTAATATTACAGCTACCGGAGGGAAAGCATAAAAATATATATCAGACCAACTTATAGTAAAAGCGTCTATCACAAACGCGTCTGGATCACGGCGCCACGATGCGTACCTATCACATTTTTTGTTAAGGCGACTAGCAAATAGATCAACTTTTGGAGTACCCAAAGTTTTTGTTAAGAGTAAAAAACCTTCACTTGTTAATTCCCACTCAACGTCTGGGTGAGATCGTCTCGATTCTCGATCTGCTACATAATTTTCCGAGGATTTTATATATGATGCTGTAATAAATATTTTACGGTTCTCACACCATTGCCAAATATCCCTGGTTATTTTATTAAGATGGGGAAATTGAACCCCGCCCATGCGGTTTATATAACTCATAGCCGTGGTGTTGTCTACTCTTAACAATACTGAGCAATTATAATAAGTTTTCGTGAATATTTTGATAGCAAAATAAGCGGCTAAAAGTTAGAGATAATTTATATGTAAGGTTTTTTCAGACATAGACCACTGACCGCTGGCGGTTTTACTATCACACACAGCTCCCCACCCCGTTGTTGAAGCGTCAGAAAATATTTCTAGGATGTAAACGTCATCTTTAATTCTATGTACAGATTTATTGATGGCGTTCATCCACCATTTCAAATCTAACGACAAAGTAGGAGGAATGTCCATTACTTGATCATAATTTTCGTGACCTAATAAATTTAAATACTTGCAACGCTCTAATTCTTTGACGTAAAGCCACCCATATTCGATTGCTGGACAGGCCGATACTAAAATTCCTACCAATTGAGCGAACCTCCTAATTGTACAGTACCTCATATGAAAACACGTTCTTAATTCCTTCATAATACGTTCACGTTTTTCAGACGGTAAACGTACTTGCCACGCATGCGTGTCTATTATATAACCAAGATACTGGCCACATTTGGAGGGTACAAATGAACTTTTTTGTTCATTGATTATAAATCCCAAAGCTTGTAGTAAATTACAAGTCGTATTTATATTGTCTTGACATTCTAAATAAGATCTTCCTACTAAATATATATCATCTAAATATATAGAAGACAAAAAACCACATGATCTTAACAATTTCATAACTGGTTTCATTAATTTAGTAAAAATAAAAGGAGCTGTACAAAGACCAAACGGTAAAACGTTAAACTCGAACATCTGTGTTCGGTTATCTTTTAAAATAAATCTTAGGAATTTACGGGAATCTGGGTGTATTTTTACCAAAAAATATGCGTCTTTTAAATCTATTGTAGCCGTGAAACAATCTTTACTAATGAGTTTTAGAACAGTACGCAGGTCTTCTAGTTTAAAATGTTTAGTTTCTATAAATTTATTCAAAGTTTTGAGATTCAAAATAAACCTCATATCACCATTTGGTTTAGGTATTAAAAATACACGCGATATAAATTCGCCAGCCGTAGGCTCACATTTTGATATAGCATTAATCGATAACAATTTTTCAATAGCATAATTATAATGCTTTCGTTCTGTCTCTGTGCAAATCTTTGTGACAGGTACGTCATGTTGGTGCACGGGACTGTTAAACTTAATTTTGTAACCTTTCACCCAGGATAATAAGGTACGGTCATCGGTAATCATCGCCCATTGCCTGTAAAAGTAACTAAGTCTGCCTGCATAGCATACCGGTGAGTGTAGGGGAGGCCGCGCTGCGATGAGCCGCGCGACGAGTTGGCGGGCCGTGGCCTGCTGCTGTCCGCAGGCGGCGGCGGCGGCGCGGGGTGGCGAGAGGGACCCGGCGCCACCCTGCGCGTCCCGGGTCCCGACTTCCAGTTTAAATTTTTGGACGTATATGTGGTGCTGGAGGGCTTCGTTTTCTTGGAGACTTCTATCTTTAGGTCTGACCCCGATTTTGTAACTGCCTTTGCAGTTCGAAGGGTTTCCGATAAGTCTTCTCCGAAGAGAAAACTGTCTATCTTTGTATTGAACAACTGATCTTTTACGTCTTTTTTCAATGAATATAATGCGAAATTTCGTCTGGCTATCGTTTCGCTGTATTGTATATCACACATATACGAGCGGCGTCCATTACCTTTTTTAACAAATCATGATTCTTGTTCTTTTCTTTGAGTAGGGTCGACATAGTTTGACCGAGACATGAAATTGCAGCACCAATTTCTTTTTGTCTAGCTTCTATAATTGTGTCTCTTTTAATAACATTATCTGGAATGGCTACTTTGATCTCAGGATTCAGACGCGGGGCGCCTATATAGGTGCAGTTAGCCGGTACTAAATACTGGGTGTAAAAGACATGAGCAGTCAAACGAAAACCACGTATTCTATACATCAAAATAAGACATATTTCAAAAAAAATATTGCTGGGAAATGATTTTTATTTTTTGGTGTTACAAAAAATTGCAAATTGTACCGCGCAATGTAAAGAGCTCAACTCGCATGCAACTCGCAAAACCGCGTTAATTTTGCTTGACGGCGGCCCCGTTCGTTAGTGTCCGTGCGCATCGAGTGAGATACATTGAACGCTAACGTTTTGAAGCCATTTTTTGTTATGAAATACTAAAAAAAATGATGATGTTTCTTTGGACAATAATTAAGAAATAACGTATAGAATACGTTTTCATAAAAAAATGAGAAAAAAAATTATGACTTTGACCTTCAATAAAATCGTAACTATCAATTTCCCAGGTATAGTCTAAAGGAAGAAAAATGTTATGACGGTGAGCAGAATACATGGTTCTCGTTTGACTGCTCATGTCTTTTACACCCTGTATGTTTCAATCAATTGTTTTCGTGTGTCTTTATCTAAACCTTTAGTGACCGTATGCACGAAGCGCGTAGCTAAATCTTTGTTTATTTCGTTCCCATATTTTTGGGTCGTCGTTGGGTCCGTCCCAAGAATGTTGATAATATCTGGATCCAATTCTCCGTCATCAACGCTCTCCGTCCCGTGCTGAGGTAACTGTGAGTCGAGGACAGTAGCGTCTACAGCGATGGGGGTAGGTTCGGCCGTCGAGGTTGAGGGCGGCGGCGATGTGCGACCCGGAGCTGGCGGCTCGGCCCCCGCGAGCTCGGCGTGACCGTGCGCCTGCCGAGCATGCGACACCGGGGGTTCGGGTGTCTCCCGGTCTGTAACAAGACCGACAAATGATTCGTTAAGGGCGATATAGTCCCACAGACTATTCTGGTCTTAACGAATTTGATGAATAAAGATAACCCCACAAACGCGCTGAGCGCGTCTTATAATTTTGCTTCGAAACAGTCCCGCAGACTGATCTGGTGCAAATTAATAAATTTTATGCAGCGAAGTAGTCCCGCAGACTATTCTGGTTGCATGATAAATTAAAGATGTAAAAACGGTTGACTTGTAATAATTTGTACTCAATGAGGGTAGTATATAAAAAAAAATGCAGTAAAATAGTTCTGCAATCTTATTACATTACGTTAGCTCGAAATGACGATGGTTAAGTATTATTAAACTAACCTTCTGATCTATCCGGAGAATGTGACGAGTCCCTCGATGTCGAACGCGATGAACATGACGATGACGTTTCACACAGTTGGAGTCGACGACGCGAAGTGCTCTTGATGCACTTGATTTGCTTTTCTAATTTTCTTAATTTTTTCGACAAAATGTCGACGTTATCACTACGTCTTTTTGGCATTTTGAATGCGTGCGAAGTGGTGAAGCACTAAAATGCGAATGAGGCAGCGGACTGGGTTCAATGTAAATGTCAAGTCGGCTGTCACTGCTGTCAGTGTCATAGACTAAACAGTTGTCAGTGTGATTTTTTTTTTTTCTTTCTTTCTCAACTATAGTGCAGGAGTGGTTACACTATGCGTTACTACAATGTGTTTATGCAAAATAAACACTAATACTAATCTCGAGGACGAGGCACGAGTATAATTTCATGTCATACACGCATGTTAAATTTGGTTGCAATAAGTTAAACGTTAAACCTTTAGCATAGTTTAGCATACTCCAGCTATCGTGCTAACGCACAGACACACAGACATAATCCCGAAAACGGTATTAACGGAGTAATGGACTCATGGAGGTCCAAAACGTGTAAATCCGTCGAGGTCAAATTTTTTGACGATTACAAGACTTCCTCTATACTACGTATACGAGAAAGTTAAAATGTTGTAAGTACCTACCTACACAATTAATTCATGTAGGTATTGTACATTACGCCATTATAAATGTACAAGTCGATGTGTTTTACGAAAGATGTTTGTCGATGTTTTTAAATGAACAAAATTGTAATAAGTAAGTATATTATGAATAAGATTTTTTTCCACATATTTTGTTTGGTTCCTATGGATAGTCAGCATCTAACACCTTCTTGTCTAGTTTTTTTTTAAATAATACTTAAAAGTTTTAGACTATTTAATACGGGACGTGCAGAGGCGGATTAAACGTTGAGAGCGCCGTAGGCAAGCACCTCATCGGCGCCCCTAGGTATATTAAAAACTAGCTTTTGCCCGCGACTTCGTCTGCATGGAATAAGTAGTTACTTTGGGTAGAATTTTTATTTTTTTAGGGTCAGTACTTATTTGATTACTATAAATAGCTTATTTTAATACCTTTTTACTAACTAAGTTTTTTGTTTTTTCATCTTATGCTAACTTCCATACGACCTTTCATTCCCTAGTTCATCCCTACACGTGTCAAAATGCCAAAAACGCCACAACATTTTTTTTACTTCTTATCGCGTGCTTAAATAAAAAAAGTTTATTGGTTTTATCTTCGACGAGGAATTCCAAACAAAGTTTCATCCCTTCTTTCAACCATTTTTACAAGTAAGTAGTAAGAAAGAAATAAATATTAAATAAATTCAAAGTTTCATGGTTTTATCTTCAACAATGACCAACTTCCATACAAACTTCAATCCCCTATTTTAACCCATTCATGCCTATTTTTCGCAATAAAAAGTATCCTATGTCCTTCCCCGAGCTCAAGTCTATATTTGTACCAAATTTCATCAAAATCGGTTCAGTGGCTTAGACGTGAAAGCTTAACAGAGAGACACACAGAGTTACTTTCGCATTTATAATATTAATTAGTAGGGTCAAATCTTACCATAGTATGACCGAAACCGCTGTACCGCGCCTTACAAAAAAGGGGTGACATGGGGCCAAGGAAAAATGAGCATGAGTTTACATGAGATCGATATTGTCGGACAGCTCTTACGATTTCGGTTTACAATATTTTTAAGCTTTAAGCTACTGAAAGCCGGGTCCAGATATGTATCATTTGCCTGATCCAATCAGCGTATCCGTATCGCCGACGCGTATCATGATACGCGATCTTGATACGCCGTTATGATACGGCTCGCCCCATGTCATGTCGGTTTCATACAAGGAGCTTATATTTGGTTTCATACGATTGTCATACGGAGCAAATCTAGGCGTCCACAACTTGATACGGGGCTTGATACATGATACGCTGATACGGATACGCTGATCGGATATCGGGCAAATCATCATTATCTGGACCCGCCTGTACACCCCAGTGGTATGAATTAAGTTATTGAACAGGATAAAACAAATTAAATCAGTGTATCTAATATGTAATTTATATAATTAACTAACTTTAATATATTATAGTTACTTAATTCGACCTCGATAGTATAGATAGTGGCCTAGGTGTCTGCTGTAAGCGCGGAAGGTCCCGGATATCTTTCTCGGTCCGGCAAATGTGAGAAACGAACGCCGTCGTGAATTGTCTAGCGTTTTTATTTTAAGAATTTATTAATACTCGGTTACTAAAAAAAATTAAGCGCCCTACCCTCATCCCCGCAATTTTAGAAGCAGGAACATCCGATAGTCTATACTCACTCGCGGTCGACGCGGTCGACGCGACGAAGCATTGCAGTCGTATCTTTCCAACTTCAATCAGAGATCATGTACCATTGGCAAGGTTCTTTGTAGGCGTGTTTTAGTGTAATGGCGCACACTATGTGCGACTGCGACGATCCCAAAATCAATATTATGTGTAAATATAACTTTGTTTTACGTAACTTCTAAAGTCACATATGTAATATATGAATTTTTAGATAGTTATTTAAGTTTAGATTTAAAATAAAACAGTTCTTGTGATCAAGTTTTTATTAAGGAATAATCTTAGTGTTTTAGAATTTAGAAATGTTTATTTATCTTTAATTCTGAGATTGCAATGTAAGCGTGCGTGAGACCGCTGTTACGTAGAACATGGACGCGACTGTCGATATAACCCCCCGTGAAGGCTGCGATCGCGTCGATCTCGACAGCGATTATTGGTATTTGTGCTCTCGACTCCATATTTTTTGGAAACGCCACTAATATTATATGTAACTTTATTCAACTGCTATCTCTGAATGTACTTAAGTTTTTAAAATGATAATTTTACTAGTGAAAATATAAGCCAACTTAGCCCTAAAAATACAACAAAAGCAATTTGGTAACAAAATCACATGTAACTTGATTCTATGGATAGGTCGATACATATCTTAAGTAACGAACCTGTTATCAATTTATCGGTTACAAGGAAAAATTCTCAAACTCCTACTCTTGTTAAAGTCGGTTAAAATGTAGCCTATGGTTGTTCGAATCATAATAACGAATTGATTGACACCTCATTCATCAAAATCAGATGAATAGTTTAGGCGTCAGGGTATAACATACGTAAATAAAAACATAATATGAGTAGTTAAAAATCATTAGCCTTCCTTTTGGCTTCGCCGTAGTCGGGTAGAAAAGGAAATCGGTAATAATCAGGATTCACACGGTAAAATCAATTCCTTCTATTGTTAAACTCAAAATGTACCCTATGTTACTTGGTCTATTATAGACTCTAAAATAATCAGTAATGAAATTGGTAATGAATGATACTTCATCATCAACGGCTCATATAATGTCCCCACCGATGGGCTCGAGCCTACCCCACATTAGGGGCGAATAAGCCTTAGTCAACCACGCTGGCCAAGTGCGGGTTGGTCGGCTTCACACACAACACAAGAATTTTATCATAGGTGTGTGCAAGTTTCCTCGAGATGTTTTCCTTTACCGTAAAAGCGTCGATTAAACGCACAAATGCATTCGAAATTGTAAAACACATTGATACGTGGCGGTGTTCGAACAACGCACTTACGCACTACGCCGCGGACTCTCTGGGTGGAACACACGTAAATACAAACATACCATACATAGACTGCAAAATTGATTACCCTTTCTTTTGGCTTCGCCGTAGTCGGGTAAAAAAATACACGGTAAAATCAACTCCTCCTACTGTTAAACTCAGTTAAAATGTAGCCTATGTTACTTGGTCTGTTATAGGCTCCATAAACACCTTATTCATCAACTGTTACTGACGTTTATAGATTGGCAATGAATCGACTAGGGTGAGACCAAATAAATATACCGATGTGTGCGTAATGCGCATGTGTGCATGAAATATAGTACTCAGGGCCGTCTTTACCCGGGATTGCAAGGGGTGCGGTGCACCCTGGCGCCGAGAGCTGTCGATACGCGACAACTTTTTTCTATCAAATACTTATAGTATTTTCGAAGCCTTTAAAAATATAGTAGATGGCTAAAAAATTAAATAGAAAATCGTATGTGGTTAAAATATGTACTTTATTTTTTAAAGGAATATTTTTTGCTGCTCTGTGCCTTAATAATTAAATTTACGCAAAATATAGTAGTTTCGCCTGCTACTTATATTTATTTTTAGAAATATAGTATTTGATCTCCTAAAATAGTAGGATGCTATATTAAATAGAAGGGTTAGCAACCCTATTGACAGGCCTTCATAGGCCCCCTGCGTGTACATGAAATGGTCTCGTCTATCTATCTCTCTCTAATATACGCGTTAGTATGCTCTTTCTCTTTTACATTGCCGATCTGCAGTTTCCTATATCTATGGGTTTCGCCGTAATCTGGTAAAAAGACCTTCTAAAATGTCAATGTTTTTATAAAACAAAAATACCAAATCATCAATGCCGAATTAGGTATTCGCAATCGTCTCTATTTATAAAACTGTCGCAATGTATCATGATTATTTATAAAACTAAAATTTTATTAAATTAAATTACATTCAAAGAATTTCTAAAACGAGGTCAATGACACAAAGAAACCTGCGGATCCACACGTTGATTACGTGCGAATTTATTTAAGTCAGTGCAGTGTTTTAAATATTAATTTATTCTTAATGTTATGTAAATTATTTAAGTACCTAGTTTATGTAACTCTCACATAATAGTGGTTATAACTGAGGGTTATTAATACTGAGCGGGTGTTAAAAAACCAACCTTGGCGATTTTGATGAAATTTGGTACGAATATAGACTTGAGCTCGGGGAAGGACATAGGGTACTTTTTAAAAATAAGCTAGAAGGGGTTGAAATAGGGGATGAAAGTTTGTATGGAAATTCGTCATTGTTGAGGATAAAACCATGAAACTTTGAACTTAGGCACTTAGTAAGGAAGAAATAAATATTTGTTCAAGTACTTTAGGATTTTTTACCTGTGTGGGTGAAATAGGGGATGGAAGTTTGTCATTGTTAAAGATAAAACCATGAAACTTTGAGTTTAGGCACTTGATACGAAATTAATAATTATTTGTTCTAGCGGTTTTGAAATATTTACCCATATGGGGATGAAATAGGGGATCAAATGTCATAATGAAGTTCAAACAAAGTCACGCTTTCGCGCCTAACACTTGAACTGATTTTGATGAAATTTATCACAAAAATAGACTAGACCTTGAGATAAGTTACCTTTTTTGTAAAAGAAGGCATAAAAGGGTTGAAATAAGGGACGAAAATTTGTATGCGATTCCTCAATATCGAAGATCAAAACCATGAAACTTTGTATATAGGCAATTGATAAGAAGTAAGTAAATAAATATCTGTTCTAGAGTTTTTCAAATTTTGACGCGTGTGGGGATGTAATAGGGTATGAAGTCGTAAAGAAGTCCAAAAAGAGTCACGCTTTCACACCTAACAGAAGAACCGATTTTGATGTAATTTGGTACAAAAATAGACTATCCCTTGAGATAGGACATAAGCTATATTTTTTAGTAATAAACAACTTTTAAAAAAAAAGTCCAACCGACTTCAAAAAGTATAAAAATAACATAGTATTAAAATGTGTGCTAGGTACCTGCTGTACTGTTTGAACTCGGTGCCAAGCCATGCCAATCGTTCAGCACAAGAGCCCCTCATCACCCAAGCTGGCGCATTCGGTCGCAATCGCGGGATGGTGTGATCAATGAGTCTGATGTGGCAGGTGGACCTATAGAATATCTAGTTGGCTTGGCACCGACTTCAAACAGTACAGCAGGTACCTAGCACACATTTTAATACTATGTTATTTTTATACTTTTTGAAGTCGGTTGGACTTTTTTTTTAAAAGTTGTTTATTTTTCTATTTTTAGTGTAAATAACTGTTGTTTTTAATATATTACGAGATGGCCAAAAAACTTGCGGCCCACTCGGTGTTAAGTGGTTCCGTCGCCTATAGACACTTGCAATATTAAGAATAAATCACTAAACATTAGAAGTGCGTTGCCATTCAGCGGATTACTTTTTGGGTTTTGTGTCCCTTTTATGTAGGCGACAGGCCGGCAACCTGCCACTATTTGGAGGCACTGCATGGTCCATACTGCCAGAGGTGGTTTTATGTGTGACAAAATGTTACCTAAGGCTCAACCCTTCATGGGATTACTACAAGCGTAATCGTATTTATGTATCCTACCTTTAATATTGAAATAATTATCATCTTTAATATTTAAATAATTATTATCCAAGTCCTAACTGTTAAGGAGATTTCCCTTTCATCATCAGCTAACCGAAATAACCTTAAAAATACAACTATCTGTCTATACGTACCTGTAACCTTTAAAAGTTTAACATCTAAATACTAACTATTACGGTGCATTGCCTACCATCATCAGCTCATCTAACAAGCAGAAAGAATACAACTATCGCTCTTTAGGTACCTTTGATATTTAAAGAATTATCGTCCAACTCCTAACCACTAAGGAGTTTTACCTTCCACCATCAGCTCACCTGAACAACCTGAAAGAATAAAACTATCGTTCTTTAGGTACCTTTTATACTTAAATAATCATCAACCAACTCCTAACAGTTAAGGAGTGATTCCTTCCATCATCGGCTCACCTGATTAACTTGAAAAAATACAACTAGCGGTCTTTATGTGCCTATAATATTTAAAGAATTATCATCCAACTCCTAACCGTTAAGGAGTTTTTTGTTTCATCATCAGCTCACCTAATAACTTGAAAGAATACAGCTATCGCTCTTTGGGTACCTTTAATATTTAAAGAATTATCTTCCAACTCCTAACCATTAACGAGTTTTTTGTTCCATCATCAGCTCACCTAAATTACCTGAAAGAACACAACTATCGGTCTTTAGGTTCCTTTAATATTTAAATAATCAACAACCAACTCCTAACAATTAAGGAGTTCTACCATCCATCATCAGCTCATCAACATGAGATGACTACCAGACGAAATCATACTAGAATTGCTTTGTAAAAAATATGAATAACTCTCCCTTTCCGTTGTTTTTCAAGGGTGCCCTCGAATTTCCTAGCTTTGCATCATCAGATCCTGACTTGGTGACAATGGGACCACCTCAGGAGTATACACTATCGAATAAAAAAAGAATTTTGAAAATCGGTCTACAAATGACAGAGATATCGGTGAACATACATTTACCTTCCATCATCAGCTCATCAACATGAGATGGTGACTACCATACGCAAATGCTAGTATACCTTTGAAAAATCTGAAAAACGTTGTACATGCCTATAAAATTTGAGGGTTGCCCTCGATTTTCCTGGCTTCCCATCATCAGATCCTGACTTGGTGACAATGGGACCAACTCAGGAGTAAACACTATCGAATAAAAAAAGAATTTTGAAAATCGGTCCAGAAATGACGGAGATATCGATGTACATACATAAAAAAAAAATACATACAGACGAATACAGAACCTCCTCCTGTTGGGAAGTCGGTTAAAAAGAGCATGAAAGGGTTGAAAAAAGGGATGAAAGTTTGTACGGGATTCCTCATAATCGAAAATAAATCTATGAATCTTTTTATTTAGGCACTTGATAAGAAGGAAATAAATATCTGTTCTAGCGATTTCGAAATTTTGGCCAGTGTAGGGATGAAATAGCTAGGGCATGAAAGGGCGTGAAGAATTCCAAACAAAGTGAATTTTGTACAATTATTAACTAGACCTTGAGATAGGTCATAAGCTACAAATGCATACCATTTGTAGCTTATGACCTATCTCAAGGTCTAAAGGGTTGAAATAAGAGATGAAAGTTTGTATGGGATTCCTCATTATCGAAGATAAAAGCATGAAACTTTGTATTTAGATACTTGATAAGAAGTAAATAAATATATTTTCTAGCTTTCTTTAATTTTGACCCATGTGGGGATGGAATAGGGGATAAAAGTTCGTAAAAAAGTCCAACAAAGTCACGCTTTCACGCCTAACACCCAAACTGATTTTGATGAAATTGGTACAAAAATAGGCAAGACCTTGAAGTAGAATATAAGTTAAATTTTGTTGTAAAAATTGCATTCAGGGGTTGAAATAAGGGATGAAAGTTTGTATGGGGTTCCTCATTATCGAAGATAAAACAACGATATTGTGTTTAAAATCATTGTATTTAAAAGTGATAAGAAGTACAAAAATGTAGTTATTTTTGAAATTTTGACACCCGTATTGACACACCTATTCAAATAAGCTACTTAAAGTATAAGTTTATATGTGTATTATTTGCAAAATAAGTGCCCTAAAAATAACAATGCTACCCAAAGTAGCTATTCCACGCAGACGAAGTCGCGGGCCAAAGCTAGTAATTAATATTACGTAAGCTGATCAATTTTAATAGTAATCATATTGAGGCTTCTTCAACTCCAAACAGTCTAAATATAGTTAATAAAATAAACAATGAAAAATAAAATGATTTCTATAATACCGGCAAGTTCAATGTTCAAGTTCAAATACAAGTAAGGTTAGAAACACAGTGCGACACTGTGTCGATTATTGCCTTTCACTTTTGAGCACAGTGTCACTAGTTGGATCAATACAGTATCTGTTTACGTCAATAACTATATAACTTTTTTTCTGTTATTCCACTTTGTTTGTTTAAAACTTTTTTATATATATAAAATAGTCAAGCAACTCCATTCCACAGGAGTCCAAATACGAAGATAGCTAGTGCGAGAGATAAACCGCGGCGCTAGTCACCCTCGCCTTGCCGACCTGCAAAGGCTTCTGCACGCCTCTTTTGAATGACCCAGGATTGTAGGAAGGAGGGAACACGTGTGCTGGAACTGAAATTTCTTGATTGTGCGACAAAGAAACGAGTTGCCAAATTTCTTAGTTCGCGTTGGAATAGTAGCCACAGGTTCACCGGATAACCGAAAAACCAGTACAACCGATAGATTTTTGAACCTGGTTTTTTCTAATCAGAAAACCGGGTTTTTCGTTTTTTCGGCTTTTTTAGTTCTTGACACAAAAACATTCTTCTTTGCTTATAAGTAAACTAAAAATAAATAAATACACGACTATCACCTAAATAGTTTATGGTATTGGTATTTGTGGTAACTTGTAGAATATTTGTGGTCGGCGTAATTTGATTTCTTCTTCCACTCTCCTCGATCAGTCGTCATTTCAATATTAACACGTTCGCGTGAGCAAACACATGTCCAAAATGTTGCATAATGGCGCAACTTTTTTTCCATACAAAATAAAGCAACGTGTGTGTCGCGAATACCGCGAAGTTTTATAATCTGTAGAAATAGGATTGTTAAGCACTTAGTTTTAAGCTGTAATAGTGTAAGATTTGTTGGTTGTCCTAAAATAAATAAATAAATATTATTTTCGATTGGCGGTAGCCGTCAACGGTGCGAGCGGACTTTTTTGCGTTCGTGACTCAGACACAGTCGATTAACCGAGACGAACGGTGCATTTCAAGGAACCGTGAGTTTGTACAATTTAGTGTTTTACGAATGTACTTTAATTCTATGTTTTTGCATTGCATATACCTAAGGTGAATTTATCGGTCGATAAATACATACCTACCTACCGTTATCTCAGTGTTATAACTCAACACACAATATGGTGATAATTATGTGTTCTCAGGTGGTTCTCAGTTTTAAGACTCAGATAAATTGTTCAGGTCCAGACAGGGACATACTCAGAATAATAGCTCAGTCATGTTGAGTGGAAAGGGGTCGCTATAAGGGGTGGCGGAGGCGACTACCGGGCTGCAGTCCTTTTTGACGTGTGTAACAACAATGTTGATAGCACAGAACTACTCAGAATTTCAATCTCAACTCAGTAAAGTCCGATCTCTTAACAGATGTGAGACTTTGTTTAGTTATCATCAGGTTATCATCACATATACAACAGTATCTACAGTATTCGCCTTGCGTGGCTGAAGCAGATATAATTTTCCAGGCAACGTTTTTCGACATGGTGGAGGTGCTGGGATGGTGTTTATTCCCTTTACGTAAGGTTTATTAATGTGAAACAAAAGTGAAAATAAAAAAAAATATGTGTTATTTTGTTGAAATTATAATTTGTGCAGTGATACGAGATAACGTCGGCGCAGGCGCCAGAACGGCGCGCCAGCCAGTCTGGCCGCGGCGGCGCCGGCGGCGGCGCAGTGCCTAGTTACAATGTTAAAGCGTTTTCAGATTTAGAATAAAAGTCTTTATGTTATGGAGATAACGATGATTTCAGATTTTCATCTTTATGTTGATGTGCAGTTGCATATCTTGAATGATATAATAAGTACCTAATTTAAAAAAAGAACAGATGCCTAAGTAACTCCACCTTATTGCGAGTGCCTTATGGTCTAATTTTCCATATTTTTGACCTTTTAGTCTTTGCATCTTTTTGAAGTGACCCTCAGGCCAATGAAAGTAAGTACTTACAATTACAGAAAATTTGTAACAAAGAAATTCACTCTAAAAAGACACATTGATAATTTCTTTGAAAAAATGGACATGCTTTTATATAAATATTTTTTTTTATACTCTAAAAAGAGAATTATAGTTTCTGGTGACTTTAATATAAACATGCTTGAAAATAAACAAAATACTGTATTGTTTAGAGATCTTTTAAAGAAATATAAGTAATTTAAATTTACATAATTATAAATGTGCCCACTAGAGGAACAGCTTGCTCAGACCATTTTTAGTAATATCAATGGTGCAATTAGATATACTCTACCGTTATGTTTATCTGACCATGACATGACCGTACAGATACTACAATTTAATGTTACACATAAAAAAAGAAACCCCATGCACTGTGTTTGTTTATAGAAGATGTTATTTTCAGGACAATATAGAAAAAATAAATAAAAAACATCTTAGGTGTCTTTCTTTTTCAGAAGTTTACAAGCAAACGGAAATAAATAATGCTTTTGAGAAGCGTTATTTAGGTGTAAGTACAACAATTTGAAATTTTGAAGAACTTGCTTCATGAATATTTGTGAAAGACATTAGGTATCTAGTATCTACTCATTACTGCGCTTGAAACAACATTTGTCATAAGATACCTAAGCACAATACGTGAGCGAGCAAGGGTGGACTTGCAAATCTCAGATATTTTACATATCAAGTGAATTGAGGTTTTACACAATTTAAAGAAATTCTTTAGTCTTGATACCTAATGATGTGATGTATTGCTCAGAGGAATATTCTGTGACTAATCCCTATAATGTTTTGTTACCAATGACAGACCATTATTATTATGATATATATAGTTTGTATATAGTCATAGTCAGAGAGATGAACCCATAAGAGATTTTTGATGTGTTCTTAAACAGATTGCTCAGAATTTTATCAACCTTTTACTAACTAGATAAGTTAGTACCTACCTATTTAGTAATACCTATTGTCCTAGGGCAACATAGGTACAATGTCTATTTTAATTGTTGCAGTCGGAATCAACGGAGTTGTTTGATTCGATTGTGTCTCAGCATATTTTAGTAAGTATAATTGGAATATTATATTATGCAAAGGGAAAGTGCTCTTTTCTTTAACATAGAAGAAATAGTCTAAACTTTATAGAAAATGTTGAAAGTCTCACAAGTGGTAGATTCAATTGTGGGGTAGTCTGGGTGCGTACCATGCCCTTTCTTGTTTCTACCGTGAAGCAGGCCGCTGTGTTTCGGATTGAGGGGAAAGGTGGCCACTGTGATTGCTGGGCATGGAAAACATTTTATCTCAGTCCTCAGGATGGCAACGCAGTGTTAAGTGATTTACCCTTAATTTTGCAACTCTGTCTATAGATTGGTGACAGTAACCACTTCACACCAGGTGGGCCACAAGCTTGTTTGCTATCTCGTAATGTAAAAAAAAAAAAGTACAGCTCAGAAAACTCTATTGGCCATTAAGCAAAACTCTGAATGAGAGATTTACAGCAGTGTAGTGTTTACTACATACTTTTTCAGCTTCTAATAAAAATGTGTACCTACTCAATACTTAGGCCCTCACACATATGTGAAAGATGTCAAAGAAAGGGTTTTCGATTTCAAATTCAGATAACAAGCAATATAGGACATCTGTAGATTCTACAACTACTAATTTCTGCATTATAAAGGAAGAATTGTATGTGATAATCTCTGAGCACGTGAAATAGTTTGTGTTTAGATAATTATGTCTATACAGTTGTGAGAAAAGTTTCTAGAGGGAACAACTATCGTTGCAAACTTGAAGCAACGTCAAAGGAGTGTTTTAATAAAAGAATATTTAAAAAGAAAAACAATTACGGCTTGTGACGCAGTCTGAATTGAATGGTTTAAATAATATTCGAATCATTTGTCGTGCATGATCTCATAGTCCTGTGTGGCTCATTTGGCAAACCACACGCACGCATTGCGGCGAGTCGCCGGTGCGGGTCCCGTCTCACCACTTGTCATGACGGGAGGTTATTTTTCGTTTTCTATTTAATTTGTTTAATATTCAGAAATTTTAATACATGCCAAGTTAGTCAATAACTTGCTCTTTATTTTAATGATGTCTAGTTTTTGATATTTAAAAAAATGCAAAATTCGATTTGTTATGAGATTTTCTATTAAACGTATAAAAGTGTTCTACTTTAAAAAACCTTGTTGAAGGTTGTAAACAAGCACTGATACACGACGTTTACTCATACTATGCTGCTATGCTTTTATTTTTTTTAAAAAGAGCTTACAAATTTGCAATGTCAATTCAATGAGGATCTCTTTTGATGTACAGCAGTTGGAACCAAAAGAGTGGTTGAAAATGATGAATGTCACTAAAGTAAACATTGAAGTCAATAAAAATGCTGTGACCAGGAGGTATTTTTGGTGATGTTCTTGCAATTGATCATTTGATGCTTGGGCCACCCAAACATAAAGTTAATTACGAAGAGGTTCTTTTTTTTTCGGCCGGGAGGGCTTCTAAGGGTTATAAGGAAATGGCAGAGTTGATAAGAAATGTTTGAGTGTGTGCCGTAAGTGGGCCTATGTGTGATAAGAGTCATATTTGCTAGAACGTTACCCGTTCTAGCAAATATGGTGGGAACTTGACGGTTGGTATTATTTCACAATCGTGATGTGAAGTCATGTGTAGAGTCTCATCTGTGGAGACTGGTGAGTGGAGTCTCATGCGTAGAATCCCATTAGTAGAGTCTCTTGTGGAGTCCCTAGAGAGTCTCTTGTGGAGTCCCTAGAGTATCTTGTGAGTCTCATGAGAGTCTCTTGCTAGTCTCTTGAGAGTTTCTTGGGAGTCGCTTGTAGGGTAATGTAGAGAGCGTTGAGGCAAATGCCAGAAGGTAATGTACCAGTCGGAAGTTGACGTCGAAGTCTCTTGTGGACCAAGTGATAACATATGAGTAAGCTTCAGTTGTTGTGTGGACTCAAGTAGTGCTCTAATGGTCGTAGTTGACCGTAGTGTGTAGTCAGTGGATGATGCACACGTGCGCAGGGTTCCACGGTGTTGGACGCGGGTAAGAGTGAGAGCGATTGTGATCGCTGTTCCCGTCAGCTATTATTCATTTAGTCAAATCAAAGGGGAATCAAGAAATACGAACAACTGGAAGGTATGGCAGATATCAGCTCTTATTGAAGGCAGAATAAGAAAATCCGTGTTGTAAAGGTGAAAGTGGGTGACCAAAAATATACTAGGTCCGTGTGATTTTATAGAGATTTTTCTAGTTTTAAAAATGTGTAAACATTCAAGAACCGCGTGAATCGGGTATTATGGGCACCGAGACATCGAGCGAGACATACTGATACACCAACCAATTCATAGAATCAGCTGTCTACTGACTCAGACGGGTCACGAGATACACGAAGCTTCCAAATTTTCATTCCATTGAGCCGATCCGTCAGTGCTCTTCGAGAAGCAAAGCGTACATCGGCTTGGAAAGCGCACGAGAAGGTTCGGAAATGGACAGATCAGCTAATTAGTATTTTTAACTAACTTGCTGTAAGTTTTTTCTTAATTATGATCTCACTTAAGATTTTTGTAAACTAGATTATTCAGTTAATACTCAATATATCCTTATAACATGATGATGTTTCCTATTTTATAATTACTCAACATAAGTTACTTCTCGTGGGGAGTGTCGCGAATACCGCGAAGTTTTATAATCTGTAGAAATATTATTTTCGATTGGCGGTAGCCGTCAACGGTGCGAGCGGACTTTTTTGCGTTCGTGACTCAGACACAGTCGATTAACCGAGACGAACGGTGCATTTCAAGGAACCGTGAGTTTGTACAATTTAGTGTTTTACGAATGTACTTTAATTCTATGTTTTTGCATTGCATATACCTAAGGTGAATTTATCGGTCGATAAATACATACCTACCTACCGTTATCTCAGTGTTATAACTCAACACACAATATGGTGATAATTATGTGTTCTCAGGTGGTTCTCAGTTTTAAGATTCAGATAAATTGTTCAGGTCCAGACAGGGACATACTCAGAATAATAGCTCAGTCATGTTGAGTGGAAAGGGGTCGCTATAAGGGGTGGCGGAGGCGACTACCGGGCTGCGGTCCTTTTTGACGTGTGTAACAACAATGTTGATAGCACAGAACTACTCAGAATTTCAATCTCAACTCAGTAAAGTCCGATCTCTTAACAGATGTGAGACTTTGTTTAGTTATCATCAGGTTATCATCACATATACAACAGTATCTACAGTATTCGCCTTGCGTGGCTGAAGCAGATATAATTTTCCAGGCAACGTTTTTCGACAGTGTGAAGACGTCGCGCCGTAACTCATATGAGATTTCCAATGTCAGGCGGCGGTACAAACTACAAAATTGGGATAGATTGCGGCGCAAAGGAGCTACGGTATACGACCTTACTCTTAAATTAGACGTTGGGCGAAGTTCCGCCAAAATACATATCATAATCTTTAGGACGTCATAAGAAGTTGCGCCGTATCATAAGCATTTACTCACGACGTCGTGCGACGTAGCTCACGCAAACGTGTTAAGACCCTTCTTTGCCATATCACCTTTCACACAGTCTATCCATCTTTTCTTTGGTCTTCCTCTTCCAATAAATCCATCTTTATCCATTGACATTACTTATGTACTTTCTTTTTACTTTCTCGTATACGTAGGTATAGAGGAAGTCTTGTAATCGCAAAAAAAACCGATCTTGAGATTTTGACGGCTTTACAAGTTTTGGACACCCCTAAGTCCAAAAAAACCGTTTTTGGAATTATATCTGTGTGTGTCTGTGCGTTAGCACGATAACTCAAGTATGCTTTAACTTATTGCAACCAAATTTAACACAAATTTAACACAATTACATCAAAATGTATTAATTTTCGGTTTCTATCAAACTTTTGAGTCGTTTCCGGTTGTTGTTTTGTTCTCTCTACATCCTCCTTTTTATTTAAGGAAACTTTTTTTAATATTTAATACCACACCGTACCTACTAGACGTTTCTTTGGGGAAAAAGTCTTTTCGCATTATAGTATGTATAAACTTGTAATAAAATCTCTTTGGCTATACTATTTGTATCTGGCTGGTTTTGGTATCATTGAAAGTTTAAATTTTAAAGAACATAATTCCAAATTCAAATTAGGAAAATGTGGTATTTCATTTGTTTTTCGTACCGCCAAGATGAGTGAATCTAATGAAGAAATTCGATACATTTTAAAATTTTACTACAAAAAAGGTAAAAATGCAACGCAAGCCGCGAAAAAAAATTGCGATGTTTATGGACCTAGTGCAGTGTCTGTGAGAGTAGCACAAATTTGGTTTAAGCGTTTTCAATCCGGAAATTTTGATGTCAAAGATGCACGTCGCTCTGGTCGCCCTATTACAGATAAAATGGATGCCATTTTTGAAAAAGTGGAGCAAGATCGGCATGTCAGTAGTTACGACGTAGCTGAAGAACTGGGAATTGACCACAAAACAGTTTTGGCGCATTTGAAAAAAACTGGGTACACAAAAAAGCTCGACATTTGGGTACCTCACAAGCTCACTGAAAGAAACCTAATGAACCGTGTACTCATTTGTGATTCTTTATTACGACGTAATGAAACCGAACCATTTTTGAAGAAGCTGATAACTGGTGATGAAAAGTGGATCACGTACGACAAGAACGTGCGAAAAAGGTCATGGTCAAAGGCCGGTCAGGCTTCACAGACTCGGGCGGCGAAACCCGGGTTAACTCGCAACAAGGTGATGCTGTGTGTGTGGTGGGATTGGAAGGGCATTATTCATTATGAGCTGTTACCACCAGGCAGGACCATCGATTCTGAACTCTACTGCGAACAACTGATGAGATTAAAGCAAGAAGTTGAGAGAAAGCGGCCGGAATTAATCAACAGAAGGGGTGTGGTTTTTCATCATGATAACGCTAGACCTCACACATCTTTAGCCACTCAGCAAAAATTAAGAGAGTTTGGCTGGGAGGTGTTAATGCATCCGCCGTATAGTCCTGACCTTGCACTTTCAGATTTTCACCTGTTTCGGTCTCTTCAGAATTCTTTAGGCAGTGTCAGGTTAACATCACAAGAGGACTGCAAAAACCACTTGTCGCGGTATTTTGACCAGAAGTCCTAAAATTTCTATAGCAATGGGATCATGTCCCTACCTACAAGATGGCAAAAAGTTATCGAACAAAATGGTACCTACATACTTTAGTTAAATGTAAATTATACTCGTGCCTCGTCCTCGAGATTAGTATTAGTATTAATTTTGCATAAACACATTGTAGTAACGCATAGTGTAACCACTCCTGCACTATAGTTGAGAAAGAAAGAAAAAAAAAAAATCACACTGACAACTGTTTAGTCTATGACACTGACAGCAGTGACAGCCGACTTGACATTTACATTGAACCCAGTCCGCTGCCTCATTCGCATTTTAGTGCTTCACCACTTCGCACGCATTCAAAATGCCAAAAAGACGTAGTGATAACGTCGACATTTTGTCGAAAAAATTAAGAAAATTAGAAAAGCAAATCAAGTGCATCAAGAGCACTTCGCGTCGTCGACTCCAACTGAGTGAAACGTCATCGTCATGTTCATCGCGTTCGACATCGAGGGACTCGTCACATTCTCCGGATAGATCAGAAGGTTAGTTTAATAATACTTAACCATCGTCATTTCGAGCTAACGTAATGTAATAAGATTGCAGAACTATTTTACTGCATTTTTTTTTATATACTACCCTCATTGAGTACAAATTATTACAAGTCAACCGTTTTTACATCTTTAATTTATCATGCAACCAGAATAGTCTGCGGGACTACTTCGCTGCATAAAATTTATTAATTTGCACCAGATCAGTCTGGGGGATCAGTCTGTTTCGAAGCAAAATTATAAGACACGCTCAGCGCGTATAGTATTCGCACTGACCAAAATGGTTAGTGGCCTTCTACTACATAGGGTAGATCATGAGATCTCCGTTTAACGATTTCTGAAGGTTCACAAATTGATATAGGCAACAACAATACAATGCACGCACGTACCTGGGACTGCTGCTGCACTCGATGAACTTTCACCACGATTAGAACTTCACGAGCAGACGATCAAAGAATAGCTATGAGTAACTGATCACACGCGACGATGGCTTAGGGTGTAGGTGTTAACACGATCAAGACGCAATTGCAAGTTCGTGTGTGCTCGATACAGTGGCGAACGGGAGCGTATCAGCTACCCGCAATGCAAAAGCTCCGAACTTTTAAAAGTACCGCGCACATAACAGCCGTTAATTTTGGCTGTTTTGTGTTGCCACATTGATTTATGAAACTTCGATTACGGTAACGGAACATCCCGCCCACCAAAATACGATCTGGTATTTTCCGATTAACGATAACTAAAACTAAATAAAATATGATATAAGTGACTAAGATTAAAAACAACTAACATAAATAAATAGTTAAAAGGTCAGTTCTCTATTGGAAGAGGACACAACTTAACTAACGGTCTTTGGATGGTATGATTATTACTAGTTTTAACCATTGCACTACGAGTGACTCCATCAACACCTGGGAGAAGCTTAATAACTCGTCCAAGAGACCACTGCAATGGCGCACGATTATCATCACGAATTATCACCAAAGAACCAACTGTTAAAGGTTTACAATGTTTGGTCCACTTAGCGCGTTGAGTTAAGCAGTTCAAATATTCATTTTTCCACCTGGACCAAAAACTCTGTTGAAAACTTTGTATGAGCTGCCACCGATGAAGGCGAGTAATGTTAACTTTCGAGAAATCTTCATCGGGAACTGAAGTTAACGGTTCTAAGGTCAAAAAATGACCCGGAGTTAAGACCGAAAGGTCGTTAGGGTCAGAACTAATAGGACATAGGGGTCGCGAATTTAATACGGCCTCGATTTGTACAAAGAGAGTAGACAACTCTTCAAACGTTAGCACCTGATCTCCAACAACTCGATACAAGTGTGTCTTTACAGCCTTAATTTGAATTTCCCAGACACCTCCAAAGTGCGGGGCGGATGGCGGATTAAATTTGAATTCAATTTTTTCAACATCAGATGTTCGTCGCATAATGTCAGAGAGTTGATTCCAGGCACCAACGAAATTTGTACCGCAATCGGCGTGAATCACACTACAACGTCCTCGACGCCCCACGAATCGGCGCAATGCTGCTACGAAACCGTCAGTGGAAAGAGTAGAAACCACCTCGAGGTGAACAGCCTTTGTCGCGAGGCATACAAAAAGACAAAGATATGCCTTATCTATCTTGGCACCTCGATGTGGGCCTAGTTTTATACGAAAAGGACCACCGAAGTCCACGCCGACTACAGAGAAAGGTTTAACCTCATTAACGCGATACGATGGTAAATCGCTCATAAACGGTTGTAGTGGCTTTGGATTTGTGCGAAAGCATTTTATGCACTTCGATAAGCAGCTTCTGATTGCTCGTTTAGCAGAAATTATCCAGAACTTTTGTAATAATAAAAAATGAGTCGTATTAATTCCAGAATGACAATAGCTACGATGAATGTTATCGATAATAAGGCGAGTAAGAGTATGATCCGACGGTAGAAATGCAGGATGCTTATGTTCGTATTCTAAACCCGAACGTGAGATTCTACCGCCCACCCTGAGGATTCCTTGTTTATCGATGAACGGGTTAAGTTTTCGAAATGGTTTAGATAGTGCCTGGTTATTTTTCAATCTAATAATTTCTTCAGCAAATGTCTGGTCTTGTACGAATTTGACGATACTCATTAAACTATTGTGTCGTTCGATATTTGTTAAATGTGAGAAAATGCGATTACGACTACGACAATTATTAATAAAACGGTAAACGTACGCCACAATGTTAATAATTTTGTTTAACGATGAGAAATTATTCAACAAAACATGGAAAAATGGATGTGTAAATGTATCGAGTGTTGTGGTTGTCATTGTGACTGCTGACTTTCGTGATTCCAAACTCACTGTGGCCTCCTCCTCAGCTGACAGACTGTCTGCGTATAAAGGCCATGAGTCAGATGTACTCGTTAACCAACGTGGGCCCGCCCACCATAATGTATTACTGATAAGATCACAAGGAGATTGTCCACGTGAACAGATATCCGCGGGGTTATCCTCGGAACCGATATGATGCCATCGATCAATTGGTGTAACATCTTGAATGTGGCTGGTTCGGTTTGCAACGAAGGTGTTCCAACGCGAAGAATGAGACCTCAGCCACGCCAGAGTGATGGTGGAATCCGACCACAGATACACAGAATCGATTGGAATAGAATTAAGATACGTATCACGGACAAATTTATATAAATCTGCGAGAAGAACGGCGGCACATAACTCAAGTCTGGGTAATGATACACGCTTCAGTGGTACGACACGAGCTTTAGAGCAGACAAAGAAAACATTGATAGTACCATCCTTATGAACCACGCGAAGATAAACAACGGCTCCGTAGGCTACCATCGAACTATCACAAAAGCCGTGTAATTGGTATGATTCTGCGTTGTCAGAGGCGAGACGACGAGGAATTCTAAGTTGAGCCAGATGTGACAGTTGAGCTTGATATTTACTCCATGTACTAACCACTTCGTTAGGTGGAGTGTCGTCCCAACCTACACCAGCTATCCAAAGGTTCTGCATTAAACATTTCGCTTGAATTGTAATGGGAGACAAAAATCCGAGCGGGTCGTATATTCTTGCGAGCTCGCTAAGAATAGAACGCTTAGTACATGGACGAGTCGAAGGCTGCACGTTAAATAGAAAAGCGTCAGATAAAGGGTCCCATTCGAGACCTAGAATTTTTAAAGTCGATGATTCTGAAGAATCGAGTGAAATGGAACCTCGAAGACAGTCTTCAGGCGGTAAATCACACAAGAGCTCAGGATGATTACTGACCCACTTGCGTAGCTTGAATTGTCCTAAGCTGAAAAGCTTAATTAGCTGATATATTGCTTCTTTGGCTTGTTGATAGGTGTCAAAGCCGCTGGCCACATCATCAACATAAACATCGGACATAATTATTTGTTTAGCGATTGGAAATGCATCACCATCGTCAATAGCAAGTTGCCGCAAGGTGCGACACGCGAGAAACGGAGAAGAAGCAACACCGTAAGTGACTGTATTAAGTCTATATTCTTTTAGGGGCTCGTTGGGTGAAGCTCTCCACAGAATATGTTGATACTCACGATGGGTCGATGATAGTAGGATCTGACGATACATCTGACGTACGTCAGCCATGATAACGATGTTATGTTTTCTCAAACGAAGTAAGATTTCCAGAATATTCGTCTGTAATTTTGGACCGATTAGCTGCGAATCGTTGAGCGAATAAGAATGAGCGTCCTTTGCGGAAGCATCAAAAACGACACGAAGACGAGTGGTAGAAGATTCAGGGCGTAAAACACAATGATGTGGTATATAATATTTCCCTCTTCCGATGTCGGTAACAGGAACTAAAGACATGTGTCCAGTTTCAATATAATCGGACATGAAGTCTACATATTGACGATGCAAGTTAGGGTCACGTGCAAGTCTTCTCTCGATAGCATAAAAGCGCCTCAAAGCAACATCACGAGAACCATTGAAAATTGGTTCTACATTATTGCGAAAGGGTAAGCAGACGACATATCTTCCAACGTCGTCGCGGTGATGCGTATCGAGAAAATTTTGCTCGCACGCTACCTCATCAGGAGAGAGAGACGATGATTTCAGAAGTGAATCTAGCTCCCAAAATTTGTGAATCAATGTGTCTAACGAATCATCGATTTGTGACGACGTACTTAACAAAGCTGTAGAAGCTAACTTTGTCTTACCAAGGAGTAACCAACCGAATATTGAACTGAAAGCGATGGGTTGGTTGCAACTGCCTTGTATGCGTTCACAGCGTATAGACTCCGCAAAGACGTCAGCCGCAAACAAAATATCAATTGGCCCAGGAATGTCAAACCCTGGGTCAGCCAACGGTAGTGACTCGATATGTGACCAACCTGAAGTATTCAATTTAGCGATTGGTTGATCACCACAAATTTTAGAAATCACATGCATGTTTAGTTTAAAAACCACACGGTTGTTTGTGCATATGGAGCAAGTGACGTCACCGACAACTGAAGCAGCTGTGTCACCTATACCACTAATGCTCGCAGTCGTATTCAAACAAGTAAGGTTTAAACGCTTTACTGCAGATTCGGTGATGAAATTACTCTGACTGCCAGTGTCGAATAAAGCTCGAAAAGAGTGCATGGCTCCCCAAGCATCTTGCACTTCCACGATAGCAGTCGCAAGTAACACAGTTGTGTCTGACAAACACTTTGAGACTAATGACGAGGTAGTTGGTTTGACGGATTCGTCGGATTTTTCACGGTGAAGTAAAGTGTGGTGTTTCCGCTTACAAGTACGACACGTAAATACGGATTTGCACTCTCTTAATTGATGAGACGGCTTGAGGCAGTTAAAACACCATCGCTTTTCACTAGCCGTTTTAATTCGATCATCAATGGACTTCTTAAGGAACTCAGCACAAGAGGAAATCCCATGCACACCACTGCAATATGAACATTTAACGATGATGGGTTTGTTATTTACATAGGCCGTATCAGATTTTTGTTCCGACGCCGCTACAAGTGAGTGTCCCATATGTGATCGTTTCACTACATATGGAACGGGACTACTCTTCTGTATTGACCTATTAGACAACGGCTTAATCAAATCGCTAAAATGAGTATCTCGTTGTAAGGCTTCGCATTTCGATCTCAAAAAAGTCTTTAAATGTTCATATGCAGGGAGTTCGATTTGTGAATATTTTTCCTCAAAGTCGCGCCGCAAGCCCGTATCTAATTTAGATAGCAAATGATACACTAAAACAAAGTCCCATTGATCGACAGGTAAGCAAAGTGTTTTCAAAATGCATAGATTTTCTTCAAGGGAGTCCAACGATTTACGAAATTCAGAAGGACTGTTATGCTTAAAATCGATGTTCAAAATGTCCCTCCAACAAGTAAACGCTAAGTCCCGTTTATTCTGATAACGCGCAATAAGTGCTTGATATGCGTCAATATAATGTTCCTTTGTCAAAGGGAACGCTTTTACAACGGACAACGCATCTCCGTGAAGCGACGAAATTAAATAATGAAACTTTTCCGTATTATTAAGCGAAGTAGAATTGTGTATTAACGCATTAAACGTATCGAAATATTCCGGCCATTGCTTTATATTACCGGAGAAACTAGGTAAAGTAATTTTCGGCAAGCGAATATTAGACGATGACGAGTTAGTACTATGAGATGTTGATATCAATTCACTATTTGTTAATTGACGGTTGATCGATAAAATATTGTAATACATTTCATCGAAACGCTCCTGAATATCGTTTTCTTCGTTATCGGAATCATTTAATATTTCTAAAATACTGAAATGAGCATCCTCAAAATTAGATTTAACATGCTTAACTTCCTGATAGTAAGAAAAAAATAAGTCACTCTGAGAACAATCAGTGACCGCCAGAGTGGCTACTTCCAATGCCTTGGCCAACCGCTTATAAGCAATAGTTCGTTTTCTGCGTAATGATGCCAAGTCCTGCACGGTATATTCAATGTCCGTCGATTTAGACTTCGATTTTTTAAGCAAACTTTGCTTACGAGTAGAATGTTTACCTAGCAGTGACATTATTAATTGATTTGTTATCGAACAAACAATAAGATAGCAATACAACGTTTAGTAAAAATTTAAACAAATTACGAATTGAATTTGAATAGTTACGAGCGGGCGCTGCGATACGCGAGAATAAGAAACCGGTTTTTGTATTCAACGCAAACAAGTAGCTTCAACCGATCCCGTAATTGTTAACTGAGCGCAATAGATTTGACGGACACCGTCACGTTAGAATATAAAACTATTACAAAGTTTTGTTTGAAATGCTTAACTCGACGTATTTAAAAGATATATTATACTATAAAATTAAGCAGAAAAAGGTGTTGTTCAAATGTAGGCCGATAATTAAATTAAGCACCGATAAATATGATGATGATTGCTCAATTTGATCCTACAATGAAGTCGATAATCTACTTAATTTTACAGTTTAGGTATCGTTTTCGATGACGACAAGCTCGTGATGATAACTCGATATTGTGATGGATTATTAGGATATAATTATGTAACTATAGCCCTACGACTAAGCGGAAAAAACCAGATACGTAATTGTTGATTAGCGAAAGTTCCCGGGTTTTCGGCACCAAAATGATATAGTATTTGCACTGACCAAAATGGTTAGTGGCCTTCTACTACATAGGGTAGATCATGAGATCTCCGTTTAACGATTTCTGAAGGTTCACAAATTGATATAGGCAACAACAATACAATGCACGCACGTACCTGGGACTGCTGCTGCACTCGATGAACTTTCACCACGATTAGAACTTCACGAGCAGACGATCAAAGAATAGCTATGAGTAACTGATCACACGCGACGATGGCTTAGGGTGTAGGTGTTAACACGATCAAGACGCAATTGCAAGTTCGTGTGTGCTCGATACAGTGGCGAACGGGAGCGTATCAGCTACCCGCAATGCAAAAGCTCCGAACTTTTAAAAGTACCGCGCACATAACAGCCGTTAATTTTGGCTGTTTTGTGTTGCCACATTGATTTATGAAACTTCGATTACGGTAACGGAACAGCGCGTTTGTGGGGTTATCTTTATTCATCAAATTCGTTAAGACCAGAATAGTCTGTGGGACTATATCGCCCTTAACGAATCATTTGTCGGTCTTGTTACAGACCGGGAGACACCCGAACCCCCGGTGTCGCATGCTCGGCAGGCGCACGGTCACGCCGAGCTCGCGGGGGCCGAGCCGCCAGCTCCGGGTCGCACATCGCCGCCGCCCTCCACCTCGACGGCCGAGCCTACCCCCATCGCTGTAGACGCTACTGTCCTCGACTCACAGTTACCTCAGCACGGGACGGAGAGCGTTGATGACGGAGAATTGGATCCAGATATTATCAACATTCTTGGGACGGACCCAACGACGACCCAAAAATATGGGAACGAAATAAACAAAGATTTAGCTCCGCGCTTCGTGCATACGGTCACTAAAGGTTTAGATAAAGACACACGAAAACAATTGATTGAAACATATTTAGTACCGGCTAACTGCACCTATATAGGCGCCCCGCGTCTGAATCCTGAGATCAAAGTAGCCATTCCAGATAATGTTATTAAGAGAGACACAATTATAGAAGCTAGACAAAAAGAAATTGGTGCTGCAATTTCATGTCTCGGTCAAACTATGTCGACCCTACTCAAAGAAAAGAACAAGAATCATGATTTGTTAAAAAAGGTAATGGACGCCGCTCGTATTATGTGTGATATACAATACAGCGAAACGATAGCCAGACGAAATTTCGCATTATATTCATTGAAAAAAGACGTAAAAGATCAGTTGGTCAATACAAAGATAGACAGTTTTCTCTTCGGAGAAGACTTATCGGAAACCCTTCGAACTGCAAAGGCAGTTACAAAATCGGGGTCAGACCTAAAGATAGAAGTCTCCAAGAAAACGAAGCCCTCCAGCACCACATATACGTCCAAAAATTTAAACTGGAAGTCGGGACCCGGGACGCGCAGGGTGGCGCCGGGTCCCTCTCGCCACCCCGCGCCGCCGCCGCCGCCGCCTGCGGACAGCAGCAGGCCACGGCCCGCCAACTCGTCGCGCGGCTCATCGCAGCGCGGCCGGCCGACGCGCCGCCGCTGACTGCGCTCGGCCCGGCGGCGCCGCCTGCGCCAGCCACGGCGGCGCCGACGTCGCAGCGCGCGTCTCCCCTACGCTCACCGGTATGCTATGCAGGCAGACTTAGTTACTTTTACAGGCAATGGGCGATGATTACCGATGACCGTACCTTATTATCCTGGGTAAAAGGTTACAAAATTAAGTTTAACAGTCCCGTGCACCAACATTACGTACCTGTCACAAAGATTTGCACAGAGACAGAACGAAAGCATTATAATTATGCTATTGAAAAATTGTTATCGATTAATGCTATATCGAAATGTGAGCCTACGGCTGGCGAATTTATATCGCGTGTATTTTTAATACCTAAACCAAATGGTGATATGAGGTTTATTTTGAATCTCAAAACTTTGAATAAATTTATAGAAACTAAACATTTTAAACTAGAAGACCTGCGTACTGTTCTAAAACTTATTAGTAAAGATTGTTTCACGGCTACAATAGATTTAAAAGACGCATATTTTTTGGTAAAAATACACCCAGATTCCCGTAAATTCTTAAGATTTATTTTAAAAGATAACCGAACACAGATGTTCGAGTTTAACGTTTTACCGTTTGGTCTTTGTACAGCTCCTTTTATTTTTACTAAATTAATGAAACCGGTTATGAAATTGTTAAGATCATGTGGTTTTTTGTCTTCTATATATTTAGATGATATATATTTAGTAGGAAGATCTTATTTGGAATGTCAAGACAATATAAATACGACTTGTAATTTACTACAAGCTTTGGGATTTATAATCAATGAACAAAAAAGTTCGTTTGTACCCTCCAAATGTGGCCAGTATCTTGGTTACATAATAGACCTCCCACCCGGATAGTTGTTTATATTTACAGAAAACAACCATCACCCATTACAAAAATATCATTTCATTTCATACTACTCCAAACTAAATGAGGCAGCGGACTGGGTTCAATGTAAATGTCAAGTCGGCTGTCACTGCTGTCAGTGTCATAGACTAAACAGTTGTCAGTGTGATTTTTTTTTTTTCTTTCTTTCTCAACTATAGTGCAGGAGTGGTTACACTATGCGTTACTACAATGTGTTTATGCAAAATAAATACTAATACTAATCTCTTCGGACGAGGCATTTCGTATAATTATGATTGAACTTCACGTACAGGTAAGTTCGTTTAATCATTAATAAACTATATTAAAAAATGTTTTGAATTTTCTTAAAAAATGCGAAGAAACTTTTTCCCCAACCTATTATACTTACTCCTATTCTACTGTATTTTCCTAGTGACTATATTTAGAGAGCTTTTGTCTAAGAGAGAGCTACTTACATAGTGTCAGACAGTGACATTTGTTAATTGATGCGATACATTTACACGCGGTGACATACAGACAACAGCACGTTGGGTTACCACAAACTGTCAAATTTTCCCAATCGATTATGCACTTTATATTGAATAGTCTTAGGTTGAAAATCTTTTGGAGAAATTTGACAGTTTTGTATAGCCCGACGTGCTGTTGACTGTAAAATAATATCTTGGTTTGTATATAATTCATATTCTTATTATCTATTATGTTGTATTGTTTAATCATATTCTATCACAGGTATTTTTATTTCAATTATCACAGAATTTTTTCTTAAGTATATTCATCATACGATTATTTAGATTATTTATTATTGTCTATATAATATATTGATTCATTATTACTACTACCATATGTGTGCTTGTATATACTAATATTTACTTTTAATTCAGGTGGGTTATATTATTATATGATCATTTTTTTTATTTTATCCGCGTGTTGTTTATTAATAACGTTGCATATTGGTTGCAGATTTCCTATTTTTTTGCTTGCAGATTTCTTTGTTCTGCCTACCATACCCGCTGGTTTATGGTTTTTAGAGTCGAAATGTTTAGTTGTTCACTACAATTATGGCTTTATACTAGTATATTGCTCATGATTGCCTATTGTCGTCAATCGTTTTATTACGTTTAATTACGGTTTTTATTATGCTTAGGCAGTACGAGACGAATATATTTATTTTCGTTTGCGTAGTGCGGAAGTGTCGGTGGCGTAGTGCGTAAGAGCGTCGTCTCCCACCCGGGAGGCACTGGTTAGATCTCCGCCACGTACCAATGTGTTTTCAAATTTTGAATTCATATGTACGTTTAATCGACGCTTTTACGGTGAAGGAAAACATCGTGAGGAAACCTGCACACACACACACTATGAAGAAATTCTTAGGTTGTGTGTGAAGTCGACCAACCCGCACTTGGCCAGCGTGGTTGACTAAGGTCTTATTTCCCCAATGTCGTAATGTCTGCCTTTCCCTTAATGTCTGCCTAAAGGCTAGAGCTCCTCGGTGGGGACATTATATGAGCTGTTGATGATGAACCATGATGTTTTTATATTTCCCGGCTTAATTTTGTTTCTATAATCTATTACCTCAGTCTTTCTTATGCTACTTTCTCTAATGTAATCATTAATCACTTTGTCCATTCTTGTTACTCCACACATCCATTGTAGCATTCTCATCTCAGCTACGTGTACTCGACTTTCATCCATCTGCTTTAATGCTAAGCTCTCTGCTCCATACAGGACGACAGATCTCATCTTAAGACTTTTATGTTTCCGTCTTCGTCCTCCTTGCATCATTTTCTTACGTATTGTCTTTCTCCATCTGTTTCTGTCTCCGGCGGAGTGGAGGGACTGTATGAGAGGGTGTGGACTGTGGACGCAAGAGCGGTACGGATCTGGTCTGACCAGCGCATTGGGCTGCGTCCACGAGGCCTTTTACCCATCTACTTTGTCGGTCATGATGAGCTTTTCTAGGTTTTCACTGTCTTTTCTTGTAATGTGAGAAAGTCTACTAGGACTCTTCGAAGACACTCTGATGACGTTAGTCCGAAATGCTGTCCAAAGGATACGGAGCACCTTTCTCTAACACCACATCTTAAAAGGCGTCAATGCATCACCAAATGTGATACCTCCCTCCCAATTCTCGCGTGTACGTCTCAATATTTATTAGGGTAGGCGTTAAACAGAAAGGGCGATAAAATGCATCCCTAGCGTACTCCTTGGTGAAATTCAAAAGGGTTATTTCGATGCTTTCTTAAGACATAAATTTCTACATTATATTGGTCTAAAAATCTAGAAAATTCATTAAATTGCATATAGAGTTTTTGCCGTTGTCTGAAGTTATACTCTGTGGCTTTGCACGACGTGATACAAAAAAGTCATAACTGCCATATTAGTTTAGGATAAAGCCAGGTAAGGATAAAGCCGTGAAGAGCTCAAGATGACAGGCTATTGTAGAATTGTAAAAAAAAAACATCTGTCTGATGCTGGCTAAAAAATAATTTTGAGAAATAATGCTTACCACATAATTATCAATATTTGATGATTGACATCGTTACTGTAGAATATTATTAACTTCCCTGACCATCTCTTATTACACCATTATGGTCTAAAAATGGTGATGATAACATGTCTTTTTTTTAGGTAGTGATTTCTCCGTTTTAAGAATAGACTATGTAATGAAACATTTGCAAATACATAATAATTAGTGAACTTTGTAATTCTTAAATCTGATCTATGTAAACAGAGTTCCCAAGACATCAATGTTTCGGTAAAACTGTTTTTTTATGATCGCTGAAAAAATGCATTCGTGTAAAGTAGCTTAAATAAGTAAGGAATGTAAAAAAAAATGTATGAACGACCAAGTTTGAAATTAAAAGTTAACGCCAGCTGGCTTATCATTAAATTTGGCAGTTTTTATCTGACAGGTAAACTATTTTAAATACATTTTCTCAAAAAGTAGACTTTAGTAGTGTGTTTTGTGTGTAGAAAGTTACTATTTTCCACACTAGAGCTTTTTGTTTTCTCCTGTTTTTACTACCAAATACATGATGAGGGTTTTTATTTAAAAAGTTTTATCCCCGTAATCATCCAACTCTCTCCAAAAATAAAAATCATTACAGAAAAAATATTAATGTTTACACAAAATTCACAAAACCATTTTTTGTCACAGGATAGTGACGACGAAGTATTGATGTGCAAAAAATGCAAGAACTACTAATCCCATCTTAGTTGCTAGGAAGTAGAAGTTACCATGACCTCTATGAGCCTACTCGCGTCACATGAATGGTGCATAAACCCGTCCAAGGAAAATGCATATATAGCATTTGCGTTTTTAAATAAGCTGATAGATGCCGTACTCTCCATTCGGACAGGGTCGCCGCTACTTTAAGTATATCGGTTACGCAAATCAAGTAGTTTTGACAAGTTTGCTGAGAAGTTTTTGATTGAGAAAGTTTAATTAACAAAATGTTCCTTTACTTATGCCTTATTGGCCTAACCCTGTGGATAGCCTTATTCCGCTACAGAAGAAGAAGAATGTATAAGTTAGCGGCCAAAATAGCTGGTACAGAGAACGAACTGCCTGTGATTGGAGTTGCACATACTTTTATTGGGGATACAGAGGGTGAGTGGTGTTTTTAAATAAGTAATTGAATACAATTTTTAATTCTTGTTTTTATAAATGTATCACCCCTCCCTTAAATACAATACAATGTGGCGCAAAAGTAATGTCATAATGTGAATTGGCTACCATTTTGTTAGAAATAAAAAATAAACGCTGTTTTCATGACAAGTTTATGTGAAGATATAAAATTGATGCCATTATGATAAAAAAAAATATATCGCTCTAATGACCACCTACCGAGTTGATGCACAGTTGTGCTTTTCACACAGCATTTTTAAATTGTTGCTCGCAAAACACCTGGTTCCTATTAGCCGATTTCTTCTTCAATGTTATCTTTCAAGACGTGCAAGGTTTGTGGTTTGTTGTAGTAAACGCGAGATTTCAAAAAGCCCCAAAGGAAGATGGCCTGCTCCGTTAGATCTGGCAATATATATGGAGATTTGTTAATGGCTTTTAGTTACTAAGCAGATATTTAATTATTAATAATGCTGTAAATCTTCCTTAACAAATAAAATAAAATAAAAATGAACAGCCAGTTGAATTTTCCAAAACGGGAGTCTTGTTGATAATTCGACGTTCATAAGGTGTGCATCGCTCCACAGCTTATGTCAACTAATTCTGTATCTGTGTACAACATCTAAAGCCCAATGATATTTGATTCCATTTGAAACAATTATGCCACATTCACATTATGACATTACCTACTTTTACGCCTTTGTCGCTCCTTGTATAAGTGTGTTTTTTTTAACTGGGACAGTATGGAGAAATCCAAAACCATAGAAGATACATGGAAACGGCCGTAGGAACCATTTATTCTTTTTTTTGTGAAAAAAAAATTGACAGTAAGTTTTTTGATCAAGCGTGAGTTCTCCATAGAAATGAGTCATTTTGAAAAGAAACTTTTTGACCGACGCCGGCCTTATAGGCCGCCTCCTTACCGACGGCTGCTCGACCTGGCGCGTCCTCCTGACGGACACCGGGAGCAGCCATCGAACCGCACCCGGGAGACGCCGGGTGCGGTCGTAGCCTTGAAAAGGGGCCGTCCGGAACTAGCCGTGGTGGGCAAACAAAAACAACTTGACGATGGCATGTGACTTCGAATGCCAAGGCGACAGACTTGACATCAAAAGCCACACACTCGCCAAAAAAAGTTTCCCCACCACGTTACCAGGGTCCGCCACGAGGAGGCTTCCGGACGTGGACCCCAAGCAGCAACTACCTGCTTGGCGAGGTTGCATATTACCTGATACTGTATGAAAAGGAAAACAATCACAAGTTACTATATGGAATAAATAACCTTATTTCCCCTTCAAGGAAGTGCATTCGTTGTGATATAACCTAACTACGCAATTACGCATAATCATAGTATTTGTTCGTAAAAGAAACAACATAACAGATATTGTAACCATTCAATGTCATATTTAATTCGGTTTCTGGATAAAATTGTCCTAATTTTTTATATTATGAACTTAGATATGGAAAATTAAACAGTGTGTGGATTATTTCCGGTTTCCAGATTTCGGATCAAAATCTCCAGAAAAAAAGTATTTTCTTTATTATATTAAAATAGCTAATAATAATACACACAGTATCTAAGAAAATGTATGATGTTGAAAATAAGCAGAGATAAACTGCATGTATTTGCTCGTAAAATACAGTACCTACTTTATAAACAATTTTCCATTATTTCAGAGATTATGTCACAGCTGAAGTATTATAGTTACGCGGCCATGGAGCATGACGGATTGATAAGAGTCTGGCTAAATCATATACTTTATTTCGGTGAGTATTCTCACAGAACATGGATATATAACCTCTTATATCTATGTTCTGTGAGTATTCTAAAAACTTACTTAAGGAATTTGGATGTCACAGTTTCTGCAATATGTGGCTGCAACATGGTGGTCGGCTAACATTGCAAGCAGTACCAGCCAGACTATGCCAGGCATTATTGCAGTGATGTTATTTATTTATTTATTTATAGGTATACTTACAGCTATACAGTCATACAAAAACTTTAATCAAATAACACTTATTGCTAAAGGACATTATATGTAAGCCTTTAAGTACATGTATACACAGCACTCATAAACAAAAATGTAAGTAAGTATATAAAAAATTAAGACATATTACTAACTAAACTATTTATATAAAAATCGGGAGTGGTCTCCCCTTGACTTTCTCGTACACCGGAAACTACTCAAAAGTCGATAGAAACCTAATATTTTGATGTCAAAGATGCATGTTAAATTTTGGTCACCGATCCGAGTACCGACCGCGCACTTGTTTGCTTAACTTTCGTGAGCGACGACTCAAAAGTTGATAGACACCTTATTTTTGATGTTATACACGCATGTTAAATTTGGTTGCAATAAGTTAAAGCATACTCGAGTTATCGTGCTAACGCATAGACACACACAGACATAATTCTAAAAACGGTGTATTTGGACTCAGGGAGGTCCAAAACGTGTAAATCCGTCAAAATCTCGAGGTCGAATTTTTTGACGATTACTAGACTTCCTCTATACTACGTATACGAGAAAGTAAAAATGATACTAATAAAACAATTGAATGAAATAGTTGAGAACACCACCAGTATCCAATAACTTCATCATAGTTGATTTAAAGTTGTCCTTTGAAACATTGCTGTGGCCTTAGATTAAAGCAAAAAAGGGGTTCCGTCCGGCCATGTTATAGCCAAACATGGATGGTATGGCAATGGCCGATGTTGTTTTGGTAGGTTGCCTGACGATCACTGAGCTACCGATCTTTCGTATTTTTAAATGACGATCATCAGTGAGCCATGGCTGTGTGTACCTGCACATTGTCTGTGGGTGTGTCAATGTGGGAGTCACTCTCTCGCACAGCGAGACACTCAGTGCCACTCTCAGATCTACACAAACAGCAATGTCGTGGCTCAGTCGCGATCATTTAGTAAAAATATTATACACTATAATTTATTATATTTATAAGTACATATATTTGCCAACAGTAATGGTGAATCCTGTTGACCTGGAATATGTAATGAAGACCGTTCTGGAAAAGGATGACTTACACAGATTTATCCGCAAATTCCTCGGTAATGGCGGCATTTTTGCACCAGGTACCTAATATATTGCTCCTTCTTCCTTACTTTAATTAAGTTGGGACCACAAACAGTTCTACAATTTAGTTTACAATCAAATGACTTAAAACTAACGAATTTATTTATTATCTAACCAGCAACGTTATCCTCAGATTAGATAGAGTGATTCAAGAGGAAGGTTTAAAAGTACCTACTCTAAGTACTATCCATGCGAAACCGGGGCGGGTTACTAGTAATTCAGTATTATTGTTCTTAGTTGCCATATGGAGAAGACGTCGCAAGGTCTTGGTGCCAGCATTCAGTCCGAAGATAGTGGAAAACTTTTTTGAGGTATTTTCAGAGCAGAGCAATACATTAATTCAACGATTGGACAAAGTCATCGAAAAATCTTCCGAAAAATTTAGTATTTTTCCGTTTCTCTCTGCTTTCACGCTGGACACAGTTTGCCGTAAGTATCTATACGTCAACCACTTTCACCTTACGTCCGTTCACACAGACCGGCTCGGAGAGCTTCGGACGGCGCTCTTCGTTTCACACAGACCGGTTCGGAATCTACTTCAGATAGATTCCGCACCGGTCTGTGACCGGAGCCGACCAAGCCGTTTCACATAGATGGATTCTGGAAGAGCATTGTTGCAGCGGATGCGTTCGAACCGGTATGTGTGTGAACGGACACCTATGTACCATTCAAAAATCTATTGCTTCCACTTTCATCATAAAAACTACTAAGGATTGGAACTTTTATATATTTTTTAGTTTTTTTTTTATTAATTTGATTTATTGATATACTGGGTGTAAAAGACATGAATAGTCAAACGAGAACCATGTATTCTGTACATCAAAATAAGACATATTTCAAAAAAAATATTGCTGGGAAATGATTTTTATTTTTTGGTCTTGAAAAAAATTGCAAATTGTACCGCGCAATGTAAAGGGCTCAACTCGCACGCAACTCGCAAACCCGCGATGATTTTGCCAGACGGCGGCCCCCTTCGTTAGTGTCCGTGCGCATCGAGTGAGCTACATTGAATGCTAACGTTTTGAAGCCATTTTTAGGGTTCCGTACCTCAAAAGGAAAAAACGGAACCCTTATAGGATCACTTTGTTGTCCGTCTGTCTGTCTGTCTGTCAAGACCCTTTATCTCAAGAACGCGTGGACGTATCAAGCTGAAATTCACATGAAATACTCAGGTCTATTGTCCCTTTAAGCTGTGAAAATATCAAACTTCTAAGCCACGCCAATCAAAAAATACAGCCGATTATGTCGATATTTTCAACAAATTTCCGACACTCGCAAAGGAATCAAAACCTACAGGATACTTCCCGTAAACTCAGAATCTTGAAATTTGGCATTAAGTATTGTCATATAATGCAAATATAGGAAAAATTGCGACAATCACATTTTTTTAGTTATATAATATAATAAAAATATTTTAATAAAATGAAACTTACTACCTTATTTCTCACGAAAGAATAAAGGTGTCAAATTGAAATTTATACCAAATACCTAGGTCTATTGTCCCTTTAAGCAGTGAAAAAATCAAACTTCTAAGTTAACGCGATCAAAAGATACAGCAGTTTATACCGAGGAACCCTCGGTGTGCGAGTCCGACTCGCACTTGGCCGGTTTTTTGTTATGAAATACTAAAAAAAATGATAATGTTTCTTTGGTCAATAATTAAGAAATAACGTATAGAATACGTTTTCATAAAAAAATTAAAAAAAATGATGACTTTGACCTTCAATAAAATCGTAACTATCAATTTCCCAGGTGTAGTAAAGGAAGAAAAATGTTATGATGGTGAGCAGAATACATGGTTCACGTTTGACTGTTCATGTCTTTTACACCCTGTATAGGTAGGTACGTAATCTTATGTAGACAAATTTTGTTTTAAGGTCCCATATTTGTGAATTGGTGATTAAATGGGCATTTTCCCTTTCTGAAGACCATACCCATAGCTTACAATTACAAAGACTAACACAAAAATTTAAACCAATGTTGAAATTTTCGTACACAGTCTTTTATTACCCGACTACGCGAAGTTAACAGTAAGGCGTTCGATCGTACGATCACCCGATTGGCATCGATCGTACGATTACCCGATTGGCATCGATCGTATGATGACTCGATGCGTTTTCATCGCACGATGAAGTAATATCTGTGCTCACACAATGACCTTAATCTTTTATGTTGAACTCGTGCGTTGAGAACGCATCGTATTATCATACGATCGTATTAGGGCGACGTCGAAGGGTCATGATTTTAGCAGTCTATGTATGTGTACAGGATGTTTGGTACATAGGGTATCAAGTGGACACCTACCTATGCTAACATAGTCATACAAATACTACGGCAGTATTAAAAATTCAAAATCGTAAAAATATTTTTGTAATTTTCATTATTTTTTTCTGACCGAACTAGTATGTATTGGAGACGTACTATTTTTTCATTTTAAAATTTTTGATATAAAATAAGATAAGATAAAAGATATTTATTTGTTTTGATATCACAATAATATTTATATGACTATTTTAGAATGGGTAGGTGCCCGCTAGATACCTCGTGTAGGTACTTACCAAACAATCTGTGTAAGATGTTTGTATTTACGTATGTACTTATAGTAAATTATAATAATTATCTGGTACACCAACAACTTCCTCACATAGGTACTATTCTACGTCTTTCCTGTCCAACCAAAGGTTGTCTGGAAGAGATCGCTTGTATATACGATAAGACGGCCCACTGTACATTGTTACTGATTTTTATCTGTCTTGAATATTTACAAGCGTGCACAATAAAGAATATTCTATCTATGTATCTTTATATGTTTAGTCTTCACTTCAAACTACTTGGCTTTCGAATTATAGTAATTTATATACAACATGTAAATTAAATAACCAACACCCTGAATACAGATGGTTTGGGATCGGCTTCTGAGTTGATTTCAAATACAATAAAAAAAAACGATTTAAAAAAAAAACAAAAGTACCCAGAAAATATTGTACAATATTTTCTTAAAACTTTGCAACATAGATATCATACTTTAAATTTTGCAACATAGATATCATCAACAGCTCATATAATGTCCCCACCGAGGGGCTCGAGCCTACCCCACATTAGGGGCGATCAGGCCTTAGTCAACCACGCTGGCCAAGTGCGGGTTGGTCGACTTCACACACAACCTAAGAATTTCTTCATAGGTGTGTGCAGGTTTCCTCACGATGTTTTCCTTCACCGTAAAAGCGTCGATTAAACGTACATATGAATTCAAAATTTGAAAACACATTGGTACGTGGCGGGGATCGAACCAGTTCCTCCCGGGTGGGAGACGACACTCGACGCTCTACTGTACGTAGCTTCAGCTAAAATCTATTAAGAGGTGTATTTTTTATACTTATTTCTCAGAAACTGTGATGGGTGTGAAGATAGACGCGCAAAGCAATTCAAACACACCATTCCTGGTATCCATAAATCGGGCCATGAATATGATAACCGAGAGGATATTCCACTTGTGGTTGCAACCGGACTGGCTCTACCGATTATTCCCGCGGTCCCGAGAACATGATAGATGTATAGGCACAACGCATAAATTCATTGATGATGTAAGTAAACAATACAAATACACTAAAAAAAATCGACCTGCCCCATGCGTGAATCGAACCCAGCATCTTTCTAGTTTTAAACGCAAAAAATATTCAATAGTATAAGGTAGTTTCATCCTAACTGAGCGTCAAATATTTGGAAAAATATTTCGTTCGGATCTTAGGCCCGTATTACAAAATTACACTCAGAAGTCAAACATGTCTTGAGAATCGTCTGTCACTTTCTATCACGCACAAAGTGATAGAGACGTAGGACCCTCAAGTCGGCTGAACGCCGACTTTCTTGAAACTTATTCTTTATTACGAACATTAGAAGTGCAAATTTCAAAGATTTGATGTAACAATGTTTATCATTAAAACATACGCATAAAGTACTGACAAATTTTGACAGCGAAAGCAGTGCCCTGGTGGCGAAGTGGTTAACGCAGCCACCCAGATTGCGGAAGATGCTGGATTCGATTCCCGCTTGGGGCAGGTCGATTTTTTTCAGTGTATTTTTTCTAGTTTTAAAAAACTATTTACGCGTTTAACGTTTCGCGTTAAACGCAAAAATTATTCCATAATACAATGATTTCCAATGGTTTTGCAATCAGAACTTTTTTTTTATTATAAATTAATATCTAACCATACCTCAATTTTTAGGCAACACATGAAAAAAGATGCCAAATTTGTAATAGGTTGTGTTTATCGACTTTTAAGCTTTGCACACCACGTAGTGAACGCATTTAGCCGACTACGAGAAGCCAAAAGGAAGGATTATAATTTTATAGATGGGATGTCTAAGTGAAGAAGAGAAGTGATTTAAGATGTAGTTAGGTTTTGCATCCCTACACTTCTTGTGTTGCCTAGATCTCGTGTTGCAAAGGTGGTGTGCGATCAGTTATAAAAATTTTAACGCTGTATGTCTTTCGTAATTCACAGGTAATACAAGACAAACGCAAAGAGATGAATGCTGAAAAGGAAAAAAAGACCGAAGTCGATGCTCATTACGGTCAGTGTTTACCGTTTTTTCGTATTTTATAATGAAAGCAATAGAGCTCTACTGCTTCAATCTTGGTCAGAGAAGCTTTTATCCTTATTCAACTCACCTGAAAACAAGTAATAAGGTCGAAGGTGAACTTTCAACCACACGGTAAGCAGCAATATTGATCGCTCAAACGCCAGCGCTGTACTGACTCCAAATCAATTTACACCAGGTCACTGTCGAGCCAACACTAACTTTCCTAGAATTTGCAAGTCAGTTACCTACCCGGTGAAAATCTGCCTTTACCGTCTGAACAAAATAATGCTGTTAGTGAATACAATTAATATGGCGACAGATTTTCATGGCATAGTGGTAGCTATCTAGGCGAACATAAAACAAGTCCTACCAGCCACTGAGGGTTTTCACAATAGACACAACACGTATTTTGATTCTATCCTTAATTTAAAAAATATATAAATAAAAAAACAGCATATTATGTTCAATAAGAGTGATAGATACAAATATGTGGATACAAAGTCTATTCATCGACATATAAATGGAATTCCAGCTATTGTCTTGCGAAATTGTGCACCTGAGTTGTGTCCTGTTCTAATTAACCTGTATCGCTTATCCCTTAAGGCCGGCCAAGTACTGAAGGTTTGGAAGATTGCCAATGCCCAACCTGTACCTTAAAAAGGTAGTCCGACCGACCCTGCAAACTGTCGTCCAATCGCAATCACGTCCATACTCTCTAAAATTATGGAGCGATCTCCTCAGTGACTGCCAGTTTGTTTCCACCGTCGGCAGTCTATCGGGAATCTTCTTGTCCATGCTAATCGCTTATGGGGCGAAGTCATAGATAAACACGGCGAAGCTCTCGCAGTTTCTCTCGATATCTACAAGGCTTTTAACAGTGTTTGGCATGCTTCCGGACTTTGCAAATGGATTGCGAATTTTCTGGGGGGCAGATCAATTCAAGTAATCATTAATGGCTCCTCGTCGAATCTGCTTGGTATAAATGGCGGTGTCCCAGGGTTCTGTCCCCTCCGCAACTCTATTCCTCCTGCATATCAACGATGCGCTTCTAGCTCCCGGTATCTACGCTTCAGACAAGTACCTCTCCGAGACACCACAGTCTTGGTCTGAAGCGAAGTCTAATGCAGAAGTCTGATTTTTGAGTGTCGCAATGGTAGAGGGAGTGAATGCAACGCTGGAAACTATTTCCCTCTGGGGTGAAGCCAACTTAATTGGTTTCAATCCCTCCAAAACACAAGCTTATCTTTTCTCTGCGAAACGGAGTCTATTTCATCGGACTCCGACTTTCCGAAATATCTCCGTGCTGGTTAGCGACCATCTTGAGGTCATGACTCTATATTTCTCTGCCAATCTTAATTTCGGTTGCTACATGGAGTCAACTACTAATATCCCAGCCAAAAAACTTGGCATTCTTTCTAAGGTAAAAAGATATTTTACATTTGAACAGCTCCTAAGCCTTTATCGAGTCCAAGTTCGCTCCTGCATGGATAACTGTTGTCACCTTTGATATGGATCTGCCTGTTATCAATTGGATGCCTTGGATTTAGTGGAGCACCGAGCAAGGAGACTCATCGGCAGTGAGGCACTCGTTGCGGCTAATTCCAGAGCCTTGACCACCGAAGACGCGTGGCTTGCGTGAGTGTGCGGAAGTTTTATATAATCTTATCTCCCCTACCTCTTTCCACCACCGGTGAAGAAGGTTTATGTTGTGGATACACAAGAACCCTTATGTTGTGGATATACCTCCCACCTTCCACACACGAAGCAATTTGCTTTCATTTCAGAACAGCTAAGGAGTGGAACTCGTTATAATCTGGATATCTTTAAGATCGCCAGAGTGAACAAGCATCTTCTAGGCGAGCTTAACCATCTTAGGCCTCATTCTCGCTTTCCATCAGGCATGATTGAGATCAAACGCTGAGCCTATGGAACATAAAAATTCATCTAAAATTCTATTTAGCTACTAGTCTATTTTTTAATGCAATGCGTAACGTTTAGCCGCATGTCTTGATGCAAAATTCCAGATTTAGGATCGTACCGTAGGAGAACGTTCCTCGATCTCCTGATTCAACTTTCTGGGGATGAAAAGGGGTACACAAACCAGGAGTTGAGAGAAGAAATATTTACTTTAACTGTGGCTGGCACTGATACGTCTGCGGTCGCTATGGGATACACCCTGAAAATGCTCGAAAAATATCCCGGCATTCAAGAGAAAGTTTATGAAGAGTGAGTATACTTTTTTATTGTAATTTTAAAAAGTAAAATATTATACTTAACGTTTTCTCGAGTTTTTCTTAACCTTTAATCCAAAGATATAATAGCTTAGTTTTGTTGCGAATCAGTTTTACTAACAAGCAAATTTTTAATGACTATTTATGTCCTTGTTAATAAAAAGAACAATAAATTTAATAATAAAAATTTAAACCGGGTAAGAAAAAAATCTTTGCGTTTTTACCATAAACTTATTATACATTTTTTTTTATAAAAAAACAAAGTTTGTTACGTGGTGATGGAACATTAAAGAACATCTAGCGTAATT
Organism: Elophila nymphaeata; assembly: GCA_955850985.1. Taxonomy (NCBI): domain Eukaryota; kingdom Metazoa; phylum Arthropoda; class Insecta; order Lepidoptera; family Crambidae; genus Elophila; species Elophila nymphaeata. The sequence goes on from OY039073.1 coordinate 9,248,146, forward strand.
GCACCTTCCTTTTTTTACTTTTGTAATCACAATATAACACGCTTTTGTTTATAAAAAATTGGGTAGGTATGTGCTAAAAACGCAAAGATTTTCTTTTCTTTTAATTTTCATTACGAAGTTCCTATCGCTTACTTCCAGTTTCATCATCAGATCAGCACCATGTCGTCATAATATTGCATTGTCATGCGATTTACACATGTATGTTTTCAGCTCAATCGGTAACCGGGAAGTGGATCTAATTTAATTTGCAAGATTGTGCGGGGCCTAGTACAAAATCCACCTGTTCCTCTTAGATAAACTGGTGTGTAATTAGTGATTTTTTTTTTACAGGATCTACGATATTGTCGGCGATTCTGATCGTTTATTGGTGAAGGAAGATCTATTGCAACTCAAGTACCTGGAAAGAGTTGTAAAAGAAACTCTTCGCCTGTTTCCGCCAGTACCCTTCATCATCAGGAAAGTCGAAGAAGATGTAACACTTCGTAAGTATAAATAAAGAATGCTGTTTTAATGTGTATGATGTTTCTAAAAACTAAATTTGACGCCGTCGTGGTGGAGTGGTCAGTATAGCTGGCTTCACATCATGTCGTCATGGTTGGTTAAAATAATGCATTAGATGCGAAGGTATTTTTGTAAAAATCATATTATTCCTTATCAAAATTTATACTTTATTCATCACAAGTATTTAATTTTGTACAAAATTGTTCTTTACATCATTAGATTTCAATGAATATCTTCAGAGATATTACAGTTTTAACATAACTCCGCAGCTAAATAATGATCAAGTAGGTACGACGCACGCATCTATACTGAGTTGGTTTTTTGTTTAGTTGAACGCGCTTATCTTAGGAACTACTGATCCCGTCAGCTTCGGACGCATTAGAGACTAATAGGTTCAGAGACTCCTCCGAGGGAGATGCTCACCAGTCAGGAATCCTCTTTGGAGTGATTCGACCTTAAAGCTTGAGGACCCATCGAGGTCCTCTCCTTTACTAAAAGCCCTGGTGACTTCAAGAAGGTCATCAGAGATAGCCTGCAAAAAAAAAACCACCTAGAAGGAGTCGAACGAAGGGTTCCGTGCCATAGATTTTATCAAAAATCTCCAAAAATTATTTGAAATTTAAATTAAATATTTTGTTAATATTTCAAGTTTCTACCTGTTATTATCGTTAATAAGACCGAGAAATAAAACACGTTTGTTGTTGTATTTTAAAAGCGAATAACATAACTATATATTCTGTGAATACTTCAAGCGTCTATCTGTTGCCGTTATCAAAATCGACCAAAAAAAGTCACGCTTATTTTATGGGAGCCCCTTCAATATTTATTTTATTCTATTTATTAATATTTATTTTATTCTATTTATGAGTCTTAGTAATAGGATTTCGTTTTACCCTTTGGGTACAGAATCCTACAAAGGGGAACTACTGATCTGAAAAATTCTATGATTGTCTATTTATCGAGGAACACTATAGGCCAGAGCTTCCCAAACTTATTTTCATAGTGACGCCCTTATGAATTTTCTAATTTTTACGAGCCCTCCCCCCGTTATAGTAACAGCCAAGTTAAGTACATACCTAGAAAAACAAAAACATAGCTTTTTTTGAATTATTTAGGCGTTGACGAATGCGCAAATATTTTAAATTTAGAAAGACTGTAAAAAAATTACCATAAAAACATAAAGTAGCACAGACAAATTTCGACGGTGAAAGCAATGTCCCTTTAGCGTAAAGATGCTTATTCGATTTTTTCGCTCGCGCTGGACGGTCGATTTTTTTCAGTGTATTTTTTTATTTTAAAAACAGAGCATCTCAAAACCGGGTTCAAGTTTAGAAATCGCGACTTACAGCTAGCTAGACAGCCATTCTATGTGGATCGTCTCACGACGCCGGCCCCGGGATAGAACCGCGACACCCCATGGCGTCGCGACGCACAGTTTAGGAAACCGTGATATAGGCTTATATACCTCCATAACATCACTCTACGACTGTTGAGCATCAATGAAAAATGTTGCAAAAACGGGAAATCCACGCGGACGAAGTCGTGCGGGCACAGCTAGTGTATGTTAAAAATAAAATGTCCGTTATCTAGTATCCGTAACACAAGTTCTTAATGATACTTACTTCAGGCTAGATAATTGGTGTGAGCGTGGAAATATATTATATTATTATTTATGGCTAATGAAAGCGTAACCTGCGACCGCAAAGAAAAAGAAGAAGGGAAGCCATGGACGATATAGCAGGCCGCGATTATCCTGAATTTGCTTATAATATTTGCAAAAAACTAATCTACGAGTTTTGGACAATTCTTGATTTATTAGTGCGGTCCCCACAAAAAGTCGGTCATGGCGTTCAACGTTTCAATGTCATTCACAGCGTCAGGCCGCCAGTTGCCAGGTGGCTCTGGAGTTGTAATCAGCATTTGGGGTGTACATCGTGATCCCAGATACTGGGGACCTGATGCAGAGATCTTTGACCCTGACCGCTTCTTGCCGGAGAGGTTCAACTTGAAACACGCCTGTTCCTACATGCCTTTCAGTCAGGGACCCAGAAACTGTCTTGGTGAGTGCTCCTTGATTTTTAACCGACTTCAAAAAAGGAGAAGGTTATCAATTCGACTGTATGTTTTTTTTTTTTAATGTTTGTTACCTCATAACTCGTTACTGGGTGGACCGATTTTTAAGATTCTTTTGACTTTTGGAAGCTAGTGCTTGTCATGGGGTCCCATTTAAAGTTTATCGACATCTGACAAGTAGTTTTTGAGTTATCCCTAATAATGCCTATTTAATTGACATTGATGATATCGTAATTTTATCACTTGTGTGTCTAAAAGATCTTGAGGTAGTTTCCTGAAAATTTCTATACTTAAAACACTAAAAAGCAGAAAAAAAAACTTTTTATATAAAAAAAACCGCCTTCAAAAAACGGGAGAAATTAAAATTTTGTTTATAAAAATCTAAATGTTTTTTGAGGTCTATCCCAACCTCAATATTTGTAATAAACGTTGTCACTTGTATTTGGGACCGACCTCAAAAAACATTAGATTATTATAAACAAAATTTTTGTTTCTCCCGTTTTTTGAAGGCGGTTTTCTTTATATAAAAAGTTTTTTTAATTACATACTACCAACTAACTAAAATTTAAATTGTCAAAGAAATACAAAACTTATAATGGGTTTTGTAATTTAGGCGAGACAATGGCATGTAGACAAATAACTGATAGCTTAAAATGTCCCCAGTTACCACATATAATTTTCGCATAACGATAATTTAAACTGAATATCGATTCATGCATTCGAATTTGTCCTGGGGAAACCACTTACAAAAGACTGCTGCCTACTCTTACTAACTTTAGCTAGGTAATGTTTTTTTTATTGTAAATGAATAATGTACACAGATGACTACTATTCCAACGCGAACTAACGCGTTTGGCAACTTATATGTTGCACAAACAAGAAATGAAATTCACTACTAGCACACGTTCCAATCTTTCTTAAAATCATGTGTCATACAAAAGAGGCGCGAAGAAGCATCGTACAGATCGGCAAGACCGTCCGGGCAGTATCGTTTATTAACTTACTTTCCTTCATCGACAGGTTACCAATACGCGCTGATGTCAATTAAGACATCCCTGGCCAATATTGTAAGAAGCTACAAGGTTGTGGCTGACCCTGAGAAGTCTGCAGCGCCTTCCCTTAGAGTGAAGCTAGATATTATGATGAAAGCCGTCGATGGATACAAGATAGGCTTAGAGAGAAGAAAGTCGAAAACCAAAGTCACCTCATAGTTTTAGGAACTCATCTAAGTATGATAGTTGCAGGAACTTTAAAAAAATATTTCTTGTCAACAGGCATGACTAAATGTTTTTATTTATTTATTTAATATGCAATGGCTCAATGGTCCCTCATGTGATATTAACTTTAGTTTCGGTTGTCAGCATGTATAACGCAAGTGATTAAATCGTTAGATACGCCATAGTTCCATAAATCATGCTGCCAATATTACGTAAATCCAGATCAAATTGATAACCCCCTTTTATTAAATAGTTTTCTACGAGAGAAAAAATCTTGCTTGATAACCGGATTGGCCCAGAAGATAAATATTTTCTTCATATAAAACTAGGTTTTCATAATCTTTTCATAACCGGGTTAGCTACGAAGAATTATTTTTCCTTGTTTAAAACCAGTTATCATCTAAGGGTCGGCAAGGTTTCTGTGCGGTGTGTATGCAGCAAATGTCTTACCGCTGCGTCTTACGGGCTAGTCTCGCACACGGTGTCTGCATGCTGACTGCATTTTCTTTATTAAGTGGTGAAGAGTCAACGAGCAAACAGGTCCGGGTTCGAGTCCTGGTAAGAGCAAATGTTTGTGTGATGAACACGAGCATTTGTTCACGAGTCATGGGTGTTTATGTATTTATTCAATTTATTTATAAAATAACCATAGTATTATGTATATTTAGTCCGTTATCTAGTATCCATAACACAAGTTCTTAATGATACTTAATTTGGGCTAGATAATTGGTGTGAGTGTGGAAATATTTTAAATATATATTATTAAATTAATATTAATGTGGGAATCTTGAGAATGAAAATTATCAGAATAAAATACATAGAGCTTGGGAGCACATATGTGTTTGGAATGAGGTGACAGACATTTTGTATCTCGGCGGCAATAAATTGGCTGTCATGTAATCTTGGCGTAATAAGAGGGTGAACCTTGGGTGAAGCCTATATCGACGTTTTTTTTTAATAAAACAAAACAAATGCAAAGCAATAATAGCGTATCTTCAACCATCTTGGTCGATAGTCTTATACAGATGAAACACGATGTGGCTCAAAAAGTGCCGGATCAACTAGTAGTATGCGTTGTGCGTCCGGCGAGTGTCAGTATTTTTTTTGCATACACTTTTATCTATGATTTTGAAATTAATGTGCTTTAATTTTGTATTTTTATGTCATACTTTGCTTTTGTTTAAGGCATGTAGTAACTACGAGTATTAGATAGCAAATAAGAAATTGTAATAAACTATCTTTTGTGTTTTATTTACCTATATTTGGGTATTTTTACAGTGAATTTGAAGCGCCTTTCCAGAACCCTCACCGTGAAAAAAGTTTTCGAAGCAGAGGTTCTCATACAGGATAGGACATAGGTTTAGTATGGCAGAGGGTGAAACGTCTATAGGCTGCAGTGATTACTCACTTACAATGCTTGTTGTATAAAATAATTGAAAACAAAATCAAATTAGTCATAATGGAATAAATAAAGATGTATTTTTTTCTTTCCTTAGATAATCAAACTTATTAATTAAATTATCAATAATTATTAATATTATTATTAATATCAAGATAGTTATTCTAATCTTGGCTATGGAATCACAGTCACATAGTAGATGTTCCATGGATTCCCGGTTATGCCCACATGCTCGGCAATTTGGTGTTATGTGTAATTAACTGACGTTTATAGATTGGCAATGAACAGTGTGAGTAATGCGCATGTGTGCACCAGAAATAGTACTGCAGTTTAATGGTTGCTGTATTTACTCTGTGACTGACAGGCCGACTGAGACCGCCTCCGTCTACGTGAAATGGTCTCGTATATCTATCTCGATCTAATATACGCGTTAGCGTGCTCTTTCTCTTTCACATTGCCGATGTACAGTTTCCCTATATCTATGATTCCGACAGTGATTAAATGAACCAGTCTTTCGGTGGTTGAGGGGTCCGGGTGAAGATTACACCTTCGCACATTATCATATTAATACTTAATACCATCCTGAGATAAAGGCCGAAGGCCGACAGATTCACTGTCAAAGATAAAAAAAGACCTTGTAAAATATCAATGTTTAATCAACCAAATCATCAATGTCGAATTTAGTTAATCACAATATACCTACCTAATATTATCGTGTCTATTTATAAAACTGTCGAAATATCATATGTTTATTTATAAATATTTAAATTAAATATAATGACTCATTTCGAATTATACATAATTCGAAATGAGTCATTATATTTAATTTAATTCAAGCATACCTATTCAAAGAATTTATAAAAAGAGTTCAATGTCATAAAGAAACCTGCGGATGCGTCCATGCGAAGTTAGTCAAGTGCAATGTTTTGAATATTATTATAAATATTATGTAAATTAATAAATAATTGTTTAGGTGAGTACCCTGCTTTAGGACGATTGGAAATTTGAGCGGTGATAGACTTGATCTATGAGTTTTTAGTAGGTTCTTGGCTTTTATATGACCAAGCTAAGAGTTGAATACGTCAAGTGGCTGCCTAGATTTAACCATAAACCTATACGCCAATCAGTGCATTTGTCAGTGGGCAACGTTCATGTCAGTCCATCAGCCAGCGCGCATGCATGACTTATGTGCGTATTAAAGAAAACTGGTTACCAGCGCCGACTAACCCGATTACGAAATTCTTTGTTTCTTTAGATTCGAATCATCTGTTTTTTTTTTGTAATCTTACTAGGATTCTCCAATTCCAATTCGCGAAGATCCAATTTTTCTGAATATCCTACAACATATACTTAAAATACCCAAGTAAATTCCGTGATGTTAAAGATCGTTAAGCTGGCAAATTGACAGGACTTTCATTTGCTAATATCTACTTTCATAAATTTTTAGTCGAACAACTTAGAAAATACTTTAAATAGAATTGCACCGACGTTACAATCTTGCTATGTTGACTAAGTAGCCTTAATACAAGTTGGAAATCTTTAAATGTTGATACCTACTACCATTTAAATGGAGGTTAAACTATCTTTTGCTACTTTATACGATAATTATTTCCATAAAATATAACATTATATGCATAAGCAATAAAAATTCTTGTTTTGATGAGAGCTATTTTTAGATGGAATATTTATACTGCGTTTTAAAAATAAACTATCTATCCTCAATGTCTCAAGGTTTAATATTAATTAGCATCTTGAGTCTTGATTTGCACATTTACCCGCTTTTCTTTTGCGACCTTTACGTTGCAATAACCGCAATGTTTCAAAATTTTTGCATTATTGTGAGCAAAAAGAAAGAGAGGAAATAAAATTGCATTGATGATTTAACATACAGAATAATAAAATAAACTAAGCCTATAGTAAAAGTTCTCAAACAATTGTAAATTCAACCTTTCATTTGTAAAATAAAATACTCAAAAGTTATAATCGGTTAAAGGTGGTCCCTTAATCGTGACTGACAGGTATCCATATCTTATAATCTAGGTAAAATTTGCAAATTCTATAAATGACTACTCTTAGTAAAACATTAGTAAAAATAAGAATATTAAATATCACACCTTCCTGTTCACTGAATAAAAAGAAGTAGAATGCAGAAGGTGGTCTGTAGATCGAACGCCATAAGTTTATATTAAGTGGAAACCACAATAATATTTGAAATACCTAGATTATAAGTTCTTGTTGTAAAAACACGTGTTTTAAACTTAATATTTTCCCAGATGTAGAAAGTGCTATATGAGAACTGAGAGATCACTTATTTCGGCTGTATCTTTTTAACTATGTCTTTGCGAATTTTAGGACGCTATTCTACAATTATTTCACAACTTTTACTGAAACCTGCAATATACTATTCACAAATTTGCGATGTGATCTCTCAGTGCACACATACATGTTTCGGTGGTCATGCTAATCGGGCTGGTTTACTTTAATTTTCTATGCTATAAAGCAACCAGTACTTACCACGTTTTTTGGTGTAATAAATTTAGTTGCGTTAAGAGCTTATTTTGTAGGAAACGTTTCCACACAAATCACGTTTCCCATACAAATTGAGCTTCATTTTGTGTTTTACACTAAAATACTTACACTAAGGCACAGAACATCACCTTTGCAAATATGAACAACGTGAAATATCTGACTTCGGTATTTTTTTTTTACTGTGAGATGGCAAGCAAGCTTCCGGCCCACCTGGTGTTAAGTGGTTACCTTCGCCTATAGACAGTTGCAATACTAAGGGTAAATCACTTAACACTGCATTTGAGTTGCCATCCTGTGGACTAAGATGATATGCCTTCCATGCCCAGTAATTACACTGGATACCTTTCCCTTCAATCCGAAACACAGCGAACTGCTTCACGGCAGAAATAAGAATGGCGGTGGTACTTACCCAGACGACCCTACATAATGAGTGGTAAAATTATAAAACTATATAATAAAGAGGTAGATATATGTTACACTTAGATACACATTTTTTTTTAAATTACTTTATTTTTTCGTATTTAATGTACAATAAGGTTTATTTATATTTCAACATCCTGATTTTTAACGTAACCAAACGAGAAAACACAAAAATGTCCAAATAATCCTAATGTTGACAGCGTAGGTACTCTTCTGGTTCTTTACTCATTTCCATAAAAATATATCACTTACCTCTATAAAAAAAAATATTAAACTATAACACATTTTCACAACCAGCATGAATACCACAATGATGTATTTTAGTAACTGTATTAATAATCTTCTCTTGTCACAATGTTCGTTCCCGTACTCCTCCGAAACGGCTTGACCGATTCTTATGAAATTTTGTGAGCATATTGAGTAGGTCTGAGAATCGGCTAACATCTATTTTTCATATCCCTTAGTGATAAGGGTTGTCCACCCTTAAATTTTTTTTTAATTTATAAAGCAAAACAACGTTTGCGGGGTCAGCTAGTATTAGTATAAGTTTTACAGGAGTCAGGAGAGCAGGAAATTGTGACAGTCTACGAAACGACTTCAGTAAGCGGATTTCTTCTCTCTAAGCCTATCTGATATCCATCAACGGCTTTCATCATGATGTCTAGCTTCACTCTAATGAAAGGCACTCTTGACATCTCAGCGTCTGCCACTATCTTGAATTTCCTCAACATATTCGCAAGCGCTGTCTTGATTGACATCAGCGCGTATTGGTAACCTGCAAATGCGGAAAACTAACGTTATTATAATACGAGATGGCAAACAAGCTTGTGATCCACCGGGTGTTATGTGGTTGCCGTCGCCTGTAGACACTTGCAATATTAAGGGTAAAATCACTTAACACTGCAAGAGCGTTGCCATCCCGGGGACTAAGATGATATGCCTTCCATGCCCAGTAATTACTGGCTAACTTTCCCTTCACTGCGAAACGCAGCGAACTGCTTCGCGGCAGGAAATAAGAAAAGCGATGGTAAGTACATACCCAGACAACCCTGAATATTCATTTTTTTTACACGACAAGTGTCATAATAGCGTATCGTGTAAAATAGCAATGAATATGTAATCCACTCAGTGATGATCACTTTCAACTGTCAAAAAAAGTTAGCGAATAGCCCCCCTGAACTGGTATTCTATTTCATGATATTGGAGGTACGTATGCAACAGGATGCAAGGTATCCCACCATATATTAATCTGACGAACTTCTGTAACTGCCCTTAATATAATATATATAAAATATAGTCCACGTTCACACCAATTATCTAGCTCAAAGTAAGTATCATTAAGAACTTGTGTTATGGATACTAGATAACGGACATTTTTAATATACATAATATTTTTAGATATTTTTATAAATAAACTTAAATAAATATATAAACAACCATGACTCGTCAACAAATACTCGTGTTCATCACACAAATATTTGCCGCTACCAGGACTAGAACCCGGACCGCCGTAGGCAGCTATACTGACCACTCCACCAAGACGGCATATTTTCACGTTAGTTTCTACCATGTGAGAATTAATACTTGTGTATAGCAATGAGACCATAAGATGCAATTATCTGTACTTTAAACGTATCTAACCTGAAATCATAGACACAACAACCTCTAACATATTAAAAAATCACAGTAAACCCACTCACCAAGACAGTTCCTAGGTCCCTGACTGAAAGGCATAAAGGAGCAGGGGTGTTCCAAGTTGAACCTCTCCGGCAAGAAGCGGTCAGGATCGAAGGCTTCTGCATCAGGGCCCCAGTACTTGGGATCACGATGTACGCCCCAAATACTGACAACCACGCCACAGCCCGCTGGCAACTTACGACCTGAAGCTGAGGTAAAAAGAGACTAATAAAGTACACTCGAGTATAATATTGGACACAGACGTGTGATCTAATTTAGTCAAGTTAATTGGTTTTATAATAATTGTAACGTCGAGTTGTGTATTGTAACATGGTAGCCATGGTAGATAGCTTTTAGTACAAAATATTACGCTGATCTTGATGACAATATTTTTACTAAAAAAACCGTCTTCAAAACTAAAAACGAAGAAATAAAAATTTTATGTTTAAATTTTTTTTTTTTTTAGCTCGGTCCCAAAGACATGTGACTACGTTAAAACAAGGACAGAGTTCTATAATTTTATTCAAACTCTCATTATAAGATAAACATCTTCACGGCAGCTATCAATTTCTTGCATCGTTCAAGTTCAAGTTGCACTTGAGCATCGGTTAAACTTGTATTTACTATTGCCACTGCTAGTATTTTTGCAGTTTACAACACAACTGCTGTGACCTATTTTCGCGTAATAATCAGATTTTTTAAATTAAGTAGTTTCGTCTAAATAGATTGCTTGGAATTACAGAGCATACATTATTTCCACTATAAGCCACTATGAGCGCTGCAGTAGATAAATTATTACCCCCACCTCGTACTTTGCACCCAGCGAATAATAGTAGGTACAGTCTTCATTTCATAAAACTAGGTACTTCTAATTTATTGGAACTTATTACCGTTTTCTTTGTGACCCAGTGTATTTTGTGGTAAGTATTGTGTTCCAGTTCCAGTAAAAACCTAAATATTTACAGATTTTTTCAAAACATGTGTGGGAAGGGTGCCAAAGTACGAGCACCACCATATAGGTACCAGTTTCTGATAAGAAACTGGTACCTATATGGTGGTGATCGGCGGTGGTCTGACAGATGTGTCAGACCATCGATATTGCTATCGTTTTATTGTATCTTCTTTGATGCTTTTTTTCTTTCTTCATACCTACTCGACCACTTACTAGAAGAATTGTTTAATAAGAAAAAAAATTGCAATGTCTCTTAAAATACCACATAAAAGACAATACGTATTTTTGGATCTATACTACCCACGATCTATACATTTAATTTTTGGATCTATACACCGTAATTTTTTTAACACCTCTAATGATTTAAGGGACGCTTCCGCCATTACATACAAACAACTTTTGCTATGGGAAAAAAATCTGCTGTTCCATTAAAAATTGCTTTAAAAAAATTTTTTTTTTTTCGTGATTTCAGAAGTGGTCCTATAGTTAAAGTTGTTTGTGTGTAATGTCAGAATCGTATCTTAAATTATGAGCGGTGATAAAAAAAAATAGTGTAACTTATATTTCAATGTGGATAGTAACCTATTTACACTTACGAAGTATAATTTCTTCTTGGACTTTCCTAATAATGAAGGGCACTGGAGGGAAGAGGCGAAGAGTTTCCTTTATAACTCTTTCCAGGTACGTGAGCTGGGTTAGATCATCCTTATCCAACGGGCGATCTGATTCCCCGAAGATTCCGTAAACTCTGCAAACGAAATTTTAAGAATTTACTAGGTACCGTATACTCTTGCATCAAATTATTGGAATCTTTTGGGAAAGATTATCATTATTCAACAAACCTTCAAAATAAGAATAAATTTCTAGAATCAGGTGCAGTGGCGGATTTACAAATTTGCCGCCAGTAGGCTAATAATTTTTTGCCGCCCCTACTTCTGAAATTCGATAAACTAGTTCAATCGAGTATATATGCCTAGTCACAATAATAATTCCATTTGCAACTTAATTTTGCTCTATCTTTTTCATTATACATCAGTTTTTCCCTTTAATAAGAAATAAAAAAAATTGGGACTCATTTTCTCAAAATTTTGGCCTAATTTACCGCCCCCTAAAATCTGCCTACTGATAAATCCGCCACTGATCAGGTGACTTTAAAATGATTTTCGACAAACGCGTCCTGGCTACTACGTAATGGTCGTAGCACATATAATAGCACAGGCGTCAACTACGTAACGAAAGCGGATCAGCAGCACCCGTACATTGACTTACGGCGAAGTGCTTACAGCTCGCCGACCGCTCTTCGGCTAAATGTTACGAGTTTAATCACTTGTATAAAGTGGGGAAACTCACGATCGCTCCAAGCTACATCACGCCAAGCTATCACCATAAAATAGCCAAAATCATTCCGTGTGTTCGGAATCTCACGTAGCTTGAATAGCGTGACGAAAAATTTTGAATATCCAAATCCATCACTCCAACGCTCCGAACGCGCTCGTGTGTTGCCGACCCCACGTCCATTTCGTGACGTGTCAGAAGTCGCTCCGTCGAATTAAAGTAAATTGGAGTGCTTTTGCTACAACGTAGGCTTGGCTGCGGAAAGACGTAAGCGCGTGGACGACGAGCGATCGGCGAGCGGGCGGCGAGTCTTCGGCGCGGGAACTACTAGTTGACCGCTCACCGCACGGCCGTTTGTGAGCTTGTCCCGGGGCGAGGCAATGTCGTTCCGTTGCTGATTAATGTGTGTTACAGTATGTAGTTTCATACAAAGAATACTAAACGACTCGAGTTGAGGGATGCCGATCCGTTACCGAGCTGTTACTTATATGTGCTACAACCTTAATACCGACAACATGGACCAAATGCCCTTATTTATATGATCTGAGCTAATACCGGTATGACTTTAAACATACAAAAATAGACTCTTTGAAATATCATTTAGGTACCTTCTTTTTCTAATAGTTATAACCAATATATACAAAATTCAATCATCAACCTCTGAGATCTTAACGATCCAAACGGAATTGTCATAGTCACGATCACGAACATTCTTAAACTCGTATTGCTAAGAATTTATAATTTATTACAATTGCACGTTGCAATTGATGACATACGTTAGAATAAAATGAATAGATAAACTTACTCCTGATAAGCTTTCTCTTGAATGTCAGGGTATTTGGCGAGCATCATCATGGTGTATCCGATAGCGACCGCAGACGTGTCCGTGCCGGCGACTGTTAAAGTCAATATTTCTTCTCTCAACTCCTCGTTTGTGTAACCCTTTTGCTTTGCAGAAATTTCAATTAAAAGATCCAAGAAAGTCTTCTGCTTGTATATTCCTAAATCTGAAAAGTGTTAAGGGAAGTGTAGAGGCGAATGTTACATATTTAATGAGCTCTTACTACCTTCACTAAAAATGGAGCATTAACCTTATCCCATACCCATCATTTTAAAAATAATCTATATAAAAATGAATTGCTGTTCGTTAGTCTCGCTAAAACTCGAGAACGGCAGAACGGATTTATCTTATCTTGGTCTTGAAATGTTTGTCGTAGTCTAGGGAAGGTTTAAACAGTGAGAAAATATGGAAACATTGCGAGGAAGATAGTAAAAACAACAATTTCATTTTTCCATAGAAACTGTTCTGCCTACTTTCCTGTCAAATATTTGACGTTCCGCCATTTTAGAGAATAGGGAGAGTTTTAATATAATTTTCATCATCGGAAAACAGTGGAGGGGGGGATCGACCTCCAGGAGGTCGGCCGACACACAGGCGTTTTTGACAGCGACCTCCAGGAGGTCGCGCGACACACAAGGGGTTAGCAAGCAATTAAAATGCGTTTGCCGCATAATTGGGAGTATACACTGCCTCGTAATCGGATCCAATAAGGATCAGAAAAACACTTCTACCCGATTACGGCGAAGCCAAAAGGAAGGGTAATGATTTTAGCAGTCTATGTATGTATGTAATGTACTATATACATATATACAGGGTGAATTTTTCAAGTAGGCCTTCAGGGCCAAATCCTTAACTATTTGAGGAATATCCAAAAATGCCTAAAGGAGTTGCGATCCCGGTTTTGATGAAAACAAAAACTGAATAATTGGGTTTTTGAAAATCAATAATCCTAGACAGGAATCGAACCCAATGATTTTGAAAAACAATACAGCCTGTATAATTCGATAGTGTTGTTAATATGGATCGATTTCTGGGAAGTAATGATATATGGGATACTAATGAAAAATGTTAAATTTTAATAAAATATTTCTTGTTTCACCTTGGTTGAAGCGATAGTCAAAGCGATGATCATTATTTTATCAATCAATCCAATGATGCAGTTTTTGTTTTTATCAATATCGGGCTCGCGACTCCTTTGAGCATTTTTCGATATTCCTTATACTTAGTTTAGGATTTGGCCCTGAGGGCCCACTTGAAAAATTAACCCTGTTGTGTTTGTATATATGTATGTTCCACGCTGGCGCCTAAACTATTCATCTGATTTTGATGAATGAAGTGTCAATCAATTCGTTATTATGATTCGAGCAACATAGGCTACATTTTAAGCGACTTTAACTAGAAGAGGAGTTTAAATAATAATTCTGTAGTCGGTACAGTGTTTTACACTTTTTGGTGATTTTTGATTGTCAAGCAACAACATTTACAGTCATACAATTATTCGAATAATAAATTCTAAACTACTGACCATACTGAAAATCAGCTTCAGTCTTTCTTTCATTTTCAATCTTGAGCTCTTCACGTTTCTTCCTTATTATCTGCGCATGAACAAAATAGTACATTTATTAACTAGGGCGGTAAAACAAATAATGATCGCAGGTGTTTGTAGCCCGAGCTGAAGGCGAAGGCGTCAAATAGAGAGATCTGAGGTTTTTTTCCGCTAGAGGTAAGTTCAAAATTTAATATCATCTTCTGACCATGGGTCATACGCATAGCGTGCGGAAAACGCCACTTTCTGGTCAGGTGTGGCATAAAGAAACATTTTAAGGCAAGACAAGTCGCCAAAGGCTGGTTCTGCATGAAAGTCTTCATTTTGCAAAAGTCTAAGGTAACCAGTTTTCACGCGGGCCGTAAGGTATTTTACTGCGGAAATGTTGGGACAGACAATGAATGAATAATGCAATATCAATGTCAATGGATGTATTATCATTTTATGTACTTACTTCATCAGTGAATTCATGCACTGTCTTTATGTCTCTATCATGCACTCGGGATTTCGGAAACAATCTGAAGAGCCAGTCTGGCTGTAACCACAGGTGGAATATCCTCTCACATATCAAGTTAAGGAGCCTGTTCAAGGCTAACAAAAACGGCGAATTTTGATTATTTTGCGCGTCTATGTTTAACCCCAACGCCGTTTCTGAGAATTATAATAGAATTAAACATTACTTAGTGATATCGTTTATACAAATATAAATTTCAGGTATTTACCTAATAGGTACCTACACTTGAATTTGCCAATTTTATCTTACACACTAATGTGTTATTTAAAAAGTTGCAATTCCGCTAAAGTTAATTTAAATGTAAGTAAGTATATTCTTTTAAGATTAAATAGGTAACATTAATAAAAATCCATATTTAAACTCTTTTCTTGTTGTCTGAATCTCAGAACACGTGTATTTGTTGACGAGTCGTGGTTGTTGTTTATATATTTATTGAAGTTTATTTATAAAAATATCTAAAAATATTATGTATAATAAAAATGTCCGTTATCTAGTATCGATCACACAAGTTCTTAATGATACATTATTTTTGGGCTAGATAATTAATGTGAGCGTGGAAATATATTATTATTGTTATTAGTTCACACGTACGAAATCTTATTAAAATTAACAAAAAAAAATCGTATGAAAAAAAAGTATGGAGAATGGTATATTTGTTATTATATTCCCATCTTACCTAATTTTAAAACAATGAAAATAATAGTTGACAGTTACATGATACCCAGCACGCAATAGAAATACTTATGTAAGTTATTATTTAATTTATAAATATCGATTAGGTAAAAATTATTGGTAATACTTACGAAAAATTGAGTCCATTGTGTAAGTATTGAGAAATGGCCACATACTGAATTTGTCTGTACTATTTTCCTTGATATGTTTGTCCAATTTATTAACCAATGTCTGGCTCTGGTCTGAAAACACCCCCATAAATGTTTCCACTATCTTCGGGCTGAAAGCTGGTAACATAATCTTGCGACGTCTTCTCCATATTGGAACTAGTAACAGAAATATATTATGATCAATGGCAATATAGTTATTTGTTCAACAAGTGAGCAAAGATGTTTTTTGCTGCGAGTGCCGATATTAAATCACGAACCAGCGAAGTAGTCTAGAATTAGACTACAGTACCCTTATTTCTATACAAAACGCACCGATTCTAGTTGCGTTAAGACACGGTAATATTATCTTTACCGTGGTTAAGAGCTCAATTTGTATGGGAAACATGATTTGCGCTTCTCTCCGCTAGGGGCGCTGTTCGCGTTTCCTATACAAAATGAGCTCTTAACGCAACTAAAGTAGTTGCGTTTTTTATATTAAAAAACTTACACTACGGGTACTGAGCGCAGAAAGAGATTTAAAGGCACGAGACAAAAAATAATTGCTCTCGTGTGAAACATGCAACTTTTCACCTCTCCAGCGAAAAAATTGGTTGTCTGTAAAGTCGGTTTATGATGATAGTTGAACGTGACGTCTTAAGAAAATACTGATGGAATGTAGCATTTTTCAAAAGAAAAATTTAATTTCATTTGTTTAATAGATTTCGCAATATAGTATGTATAAACTTGTAATAAAATCTCTTTGGCTATACTATTTGTATCTGGCTGGTTTTGGTATCATTGAAAGTTTAAATTTTAAAGAACATAATTCCAAATTCAAATTAGAGAATTAGATTCAGAGCGAGGTAACGCCGCATGACGTCATGTTTTTTCGTGCGTGCAGCCGGCTCTATCGAATTATAAGACGTTGTCACGTCAAAAATGGTTTTAGGTGAAAAAAACAAGACAATGCTTCCTGTTAAATATCTTTAAATTAATTATAAAAATTAAAAGTAACATTACTACAAATACTTAGATTGAACGTTACGGTCTTGTTCGGAGCTTGAAATTTTACGAAGCAAAAGAGGTCTTTTGGTGCTGGAGAGGTGAAAAAATTATTTATGTTACAGACTAGGATCTAATACAAAATGTATGCAGCGAGCGCCAGAATTTTCCTGTTAGAAATGTCTTTTAGTGTGCGGCCGCGTAAAACAGTGACGTTTAATTTTTGTGCAAATAAGTAAGTTTTTTTAAACTTCGTGCAAGATTTAACTTTCCCGCAACGTGTACCTTCGTATGTGTGAGTATTAAAAAGGTATTTTATTTATGTAATTGAATGTTGGTCTATCTGATATGTTTTTCAAGCTTTAAATGATTGCTTAAAATAAAAAAACTGTCCAAGTGCGAGTTTTACACCAAGGGTTCCGTACAAATATTCACGATTTTCATATTTTTCCCTATAGATAGATGTTTATAGGTCAGCGGAAAGTATCCTGTAGGTTTTGAATATCACAAAAAATGGGAGATTTTACAACATCAGTAAATGGTCTAACATGTATCATGGCTCGTGCCGAAAAGTTATCTAGAATTCATGTATGTAATGTATAGTTCAGTCAAAAAAGTATCTGGAATGGATGATTTGTTCCAAATTATTATTTTTTTTTGTTGGTTTTTTGTTGTTGGAGTTTGAGTTGCATCTGTTATTTACATTAAGTGCTGTTTATAGTGTGTATTGCGAATTTCATAATGGGCAAAAACATCGAACAAAGAGTTGGTCTTAAATTTTGCATCGCCAATGGAATTTCGTGTCCGGAGTCACTGAAAATGTTACAGAAGGCGTACGGTGAATCGACTTTATGAAAAACACGTGCTAATGAGTGGTGCAAAGCGTTCAAAAGCGGTTGAGATGTGATGGAAGATTTGCCTCTAATATTGAGAGAGATAGCCGCCGAACTTTCTGTATCTCACGAGACTATCCGTACCAGTTTAAAAATTTATTTTATTAACTTTTATTTCTTAAATGTTTGTGCGTGTTCGCTAACTGTGTTACTATGCCGGGTTCGCGTACCTACTGGAACACCCACTAGGCTAAAATCGCTTGCGCACATCACACATACCAGTTGACATCGCGTGAATTTTTAACCACAGAAGACCGCCATAATACATGATCGACGGCGAGGCGTAGTTTTATTTTCCCGGCCTCGGTTTTTTCCACGCAGCGCTCTATCTGTGCATACTTATTTATTTGGTATGAGGGTATGTTGGAATATATTTTTTTTACCTGGCGCGAAAATACCGCCGTACCCAATGACTTTTCGCATAAATCTGTGCAAGTCATCCTTCTCGAGACAGGTCTTCAAAAAATACTCCAAGTCAACTGGATTCACCATGGCTGTTGGCAAATGTTAATACATTATCATCATCATTATCTTCAACGAACGTCAGGCTGGTGGCCACCGTCGCTAGAGCTTCTTACACGGCACGCCACTAACGGGAAATATAAATGTGTGGAGAGAGCAATGTATCATACAGTACCGTTGTAGTGTAGGTACACGTCTCGTGCTTACTCTGTTGGAGGGGCGCTGAGTCAGTACCGCTAGAGACGTGGCCGTGAGCGGACGTGTACTTGCGCACAGAATATAGTGTTGAGCCAGTGTTGCGAGTGGTAACGAGAACATTACAACCATCAAATTAACATTCATCTAAATGCTGGCATCAAATTGGAATTTCATAAGTATACAAAATGTACCTAAATGAATAAAGAAATTTTGAAGTTGATTCCAAAGCAATCTCTCGAAATGTTCTTGACATTGTGAGTTATCTGTAACGTCTATCGATTTGTATATTTGAACATGAGTCTGCATCGTTGTTAATTCGAAATACGGGTCAGGTCACAGAACATAGATGAGTCAGGTCAATGCTGACTGTTTATATAATTTAATTTTCGGAATCTACTTGAAGTTGAATGTCAACTTATAAATTGGATACAACAATTTACTGTGCTACTTGTTCACACATTTGATGAATTTAATTTCCAACCCCAGAAATATTCCGTTTAATTTCGATTGGTATCATGTCGTTCCCAAATATGTTTGATATGCAGCGTGCTTTCTCAAACTTGTAGTAGAAGAAAATATGAAGAATTTAAGAGCAGTGATAAGTTTGAAATGTCAATTACAGGTTATCTTTTATAATACTCACGAATATAAAGAATGTGATTTAACCAGCCTTGTAGGAGACCATTATCCCTCATGGCACCGTAACTGTAGTACTGTAGTGTTGACAGTATGTCTGAAATAAAATAATAATTACAAACTAGATACTTAATTACTTCAATATTGAGTTTTGAAGTAGTGCTTATTGTAATTTTACTTCTACATCCAACCAAACACTTGCTATAATATGATACAGTTTTTTAAATCTTTCAAATCAGCAGCAATATGAAAAGTGTAAAACTCGTTTATAAACTTGTGAAATTTAAGGCTGGCGACTTTTCAATATTGGAGGTAATGCATAGCCCATACTGCCAAATGTGACCTTATGTGTAATAACTAAATGTGCGTGATTATTGTGTACATATATGAATTAAAGGCACTTAAATTCTATTTTGACCCATATGGGGATGTAATAGGGGATGAAAGGGATGAAAAGAATATATATAGGTAAGCTAAATTTTGTTGTAAAAATGGGATGAAGGGGTTGAAATAAGGGATGTTGATGAAATAGGGAATGAAAGGTCGTATGGAAACTTGTTAGCAAAGGATGGAAAAACAAAAAACGTCTCAATATAAGCTATTATACAGTAATCCACAGCAGTTCATAAGTGTATTATTTGCAAAATAAGTACCCTAAAAAATAAAATGCCACCCAAAGTAACTATTCCACGCAGACGAAGTCGCAGGCAAAAGCTATTTATTAATAAGTTAGGTCCTATCTTATAAGGTAGGCCGTGGGACCAGTTTATTTCTCTATATCTCTTCATAAAAAACAACAATATGTATTTGTAAGTGGAAAAAATAGGGAAACTCCTACTGTAAGTCCTTTAGTCGCAAACACTTTCTCCAAAAATATTTAATATCTCAGTTAACACACAGCAATAACAAATAATAATTATATTAAACAGGGTGTAAAAGACATGAGCAGTCAAACGAGAACCATGTATTCTGCTCACCGTCATAACATTTTTCTTCCTTTAGACTATACCTGGGAAATTGATAGTTACGATTTTATTGAAGGTCAAAGTCATAATTTTTTTATTTTCATTTTTTTATGAAAACGTATTCTATACGTTATTTCTTAATTATTGTCCAAAGAAACATTATCATTTTTTTTAGTATTTCATCACAAAAAATGGCTTCAAAACGTTAGCGTTCAATGTAGCTCACTCGATGCGCACGGACACTAACGAACGGGGCCGCCGCGCCGTCAAGCAAAATTATCGCAGTTTTGCGAGTTGCGTGTGAGTTGAGCCCTTTACATTGCGCGGTACAATTTGGAATTTTGTTTAACACCAAAAAATAAAAATAATTTCCCAGCAATATTTTTTTTGAAATATGTCTTATTTTGATGTATAGAATACGAGGTTTTCGTTTGACTGTTCATGTCTTTTACACCCAGTATTTATAATAATATATTTTATATTGGAAAAACAGTTTTCGTAAAGTATTGTTTGCCATTATAATGCTTGTATTTCACTGAAAGATGGCTCCACTGCATTTTCGTTAAACTGTGCCATAAGATTCTCCTCGCTTTATAAAACTACCTATAAGTTAAAATTAAAATGTCTCTCTATAGTGGTTTTAATTTTAATCATGAATTAATCTTCCTATAACAAAAAAATATTTGCAAAGGCTTTTCACATCGCTTCAAAATTAAGTCGGAATAAAATATTTTAGCAATAAAATACGAAAACCGACTTTAAGACGTACAAATTTAAACTAAAAAGTAAGAAAATAAATAATATTTTTATTAAGTAGTTGAAAAGAGCGTCATAGAAAACCAAGAAAGTATTGATACACATTTATAATTCTTTATTTATAACTAGCTTCCGCCCGCGACTTCGTCCGCGTGGACATTTTACCCCCTTTGGGGTGGAATTTCCAAAAATCCTTTCTTAGCAGATGCCCACATCATAACATCTACCTGCATGCCAAATTTCAGCCCAATCCGTTCAGTGGTTTGGACTGTGCGTTGATTGATCACTATGTTAGTCAGTCAGTCAGTCTGTGACCTTTGAGTTATATATATGTATTTAGATTCATACTCCGATATATTTGGAGCCGGTACCTACCAGCCAGCCAAGGAGAATAGTGTAGCCTTTGCAACAAATTTTCGAACTTCACGGAGCGGCGGATTATTTCTCATCTTTATTATGTATAGTTAATGGATTAATCAAGTTCGTATCTATTAGGTAAGGTTATTTTGCATAGACTGGCACCGACGAGCATTCAGTGAACTTTCAATGTGTGTGGCAAGATGTAAAAACCATGAAAACTCTCCGTCTATTGGGATAACATATTTTTATAGGTCCCCTAGTAACATATAAAATTAAGCTATTATACTATAACTTAAGTATAATTTATTAAATTTAAGGATACCTGGCATGTAGTAACAATCATAAGTGTCTGGCAATGAATGACGAGATTTTTAAAGCTATCCCGAAGAAAATATAAAAAAATTGAGCTTTATACTCTAACAAATTTTACGTACTATTTTATACAACTTTGCTACCAGTTACCTGCCAAGGTAACACAAGGCCACAACCCAAACTGTATAGTCGCTGGTAGTTTTTACCTGTACAGAGAAACTTTCAACTTTTATAAAATAACGATGGTCTGGCCGTCGTGGGCTCTT
Source organism: Elophila nymphaeata (assembly GCA_955850985.1). Classification (NCBI taxonomy): domain Eukaryota; kingdom Metazoa; phylum Arthropoda; class Insecta; order Lepidoptera; family Crambidae; genus Elophila; species Elophila nymphaeata. The sequence continues at coordinate 9,269,821 of OY039073.1, forward strand.
GCTCTATATTCCATAATTAGTTAGACTATTTTATTCGTAACTTCACAGGAGTACTCCTATTGATAAATGAGTAAACACGTTGTTCAGGTTTTTTCAAAATTCAACCCCTAAAAGGGGGAAATGGGGTGACAAAGTCTGAAAATTCTTTATCATTATCAAAGATAAAATCATGAAGCTTTGACTTTAGGCTCTTAATAAGAAATAAATAAAATTAAAATGTGTATGATTAGTAGAAAATTAAGTACCCTAAAAAATTTGAATGCTGCCCAAAGTAACTATACCACGCGCACGAAGTTGCGGGCAAAAGTTAGTTCCCAATAAATATACAAGCTGAAAGGAATCAATGCCTGGTGGGCCCTGAAGGGAAACCACTGTAAATCAAGACAGATAAGTTTACTCAAAGAAAGGATTCCTTTATTTTAGTCGAGGCTGGGCACGGTAGCGGTAGAGGTAGCGGACTAGCCGCTCGAAATTTGGTTTGAACAGCCTGAACTGGATAGCTCCACCTTACAGAAGACCAGAGTCAAATAACAGGTGAGTAAGGTCGTAAGAGCTTCACGGGGTAGGGAAACAGATTATGGTTGGAAAGCAGCGTGCGAGTGGTGTGGCGTCATTGTTGCAATCCTAATATATTTTTGTAAATAAAATATTAAATGTTCATGTAAAAACATACTGTTTATTTTTGTAGCTTAGACAGAAGACATGACAAACATAAAAAGAATATCACGTTATAATTCAAAAATTTCAAGTGTAGCTTTGTTATCACACAACACAATCGTCTCTATCTCAGATTAGATCTGAGGTTTCTAGGTAAAATAAAGTTTTTTTTTTTAATTAGAGATTGAACCTCAGACCAATGGTTCATGAGGATTGAACATTGATCTTATCGATTAGAATATTTTTTTTTATTAAAGTAGCAAGTGAATTTTATAAAGCCTTTAAATGCAATTTTGTTTCTTCACTACATAGTATAAAACAAAGTCGCTATCCGTCGTCTGTCTGTCCCTATGTATGCTTAGATCTTTAAAACGCAACGGATTTTGATGCGGTTTTTTTTTAATAGATAGAGTGATTCTTAAGAAAGGTTTATATGTATAATACATGCATATTTACATAAGCATTGCACCCGTGCGAAGCCGGGGCGGGTCACTAGTTTTAAAAATAAAAGACAAATACATATATAATTTATTTGCTTAGAAACACGGTTTACCTTACCTTACCTTACCTTCTATAAATCCTTATTTTCTATTTATTGCGGATTTAATTTTTCCATCCTGTATTAGGGAATCTCAAGAAGCTCTAGTACATCACATTATGAAATGAACGTATCTTTCCAATTTTCTTTGCATTAGATAATTTTTGCGACCTTTGACCGGAAATCGACCAGTCTAAAAATACCTCAATGTTCGAACCGGTTTAACAAGGAATCTTCTATATTTACTATCAACGTCAACATTTCTGTCTGCGTCAAAGAAATAAAATATTGTTTTTATTATTATACTGATTTGGTTGAAACTGGTAAATTCTGTGTATGCAAGCCAAAATTAAACCATATTTCATTGTAGTTTTGATAATGATTACCTAATAAGTAAGTAGTGGGCCTTTCATTTACTATGCAGGCGATTTATTTTAGTTTTTGACCCTATAATAAGAAAAAATAAGACAGTGGATTTCTCCCCTAGCGCGCCCCTAAATCGTTTTTCGTAATAAACTGAATGGCCCCTATATAGGTACTATACTACGTACTGATAATGATGTGCCGCATATAGTTTCGGATTTTCTTTAATTACCTATAGGCTACTATAGTAATTAAATTTTAGGGTAAAAGTTCATGTTAATTTGAGAATATATAATAATTGACGTCAGGATTTTTTAGAATCTATAATTCAATTTTCAGTACATTTGATATACGTTCTGTATAATAACCTATGATATAACAAACATTTTGTATAACACCTATTCGTTTGCAATAGAAAATGCAACATACAAGGAAGCATACAGCATGCAAGCAAGCATGCAGAATGCAAGCAAGCATGCATCATGCAGCGGGCAATGTTTCTGTCACGGCTTCGGGCGCAGATCTCCTGAGGCCCCACGCGAGCTCATTGTCGCAGACCCACCTTTTGGGGAGGTGAGAGGGGTTTGCCATAGGCGAGCAAGCACCGATGGGGTCGTGGAAGTTTCCACAAGGATTTCCATGATTCCGTCTGGCAGCGATATATCCGCGGCCGACGCGTTCTCCTCGTCCGATGAAGGGGAGGAGGTTGCGGTCGTTGATGTTTTCGCGCCAAGTTGCATGAGAGGAGCATCGTTGGGTTTTAGTGGGTAGGCCCTGCCTTTCATAGGGAGAGTCCCACATAACTTTGACGCCCCTCGGGCGTGACGTATGCGTCACGCATTCCCAACGTAAAAAAGAGCCTTGCCCCTCCGCGCCTAACTTCTAGGGGTAGGAGGGTAGGGCAGACAAGACTATGTGGAGTCGGTTTTGCAGCGATTTGTTTCTGTCACTGACTTCTGTAGCACAACATTATCAATTAGGTATTACTTACTACATTATATTTTAGTGTAATAATTATAAGTATTAAAAGAAATTATAGAATATGATTATTATACCAATACAGCTTTATAGAAAAAGTTGTTATGGAATATGACTATTATATCAAATGAATAACATACGTAATGTTGTTATAGGAATTGTACTTATACTAAAAATTATAGAAATCCAAATGATCGTTAAATCCGTTAAAAGCAGTTCATTTGTCAGTCAGTACCTATATGAAATGAAACGCACCCACTGCACACCCTGAAAGTGGATTGTTACTAATATGCAGATCATTAATTTAGTATTTAATCATTTTTAAGAATGATAGGTACCTACTTTAAAAACAAATTTCCCTCACTCAGGGCTGATTCCAATATTGACTACTTCCAGGGTGTTCATTACCTCTGTTACGCGTGGTATATTTACAAATAATTTATCCCACAAAAACTATATCATTATCAGCATAACAGCCTTTATAGTTCGACACAAGGCCTTTCCGTGTCATCGAAGGAGGTTTAGGCAGTAGTCCACCACGCTTGCCCAATGCGGATTGGTGGTCGGAGAGTATACTACTCTGCCGGCATCACATGGCTATAAGTATGACAAAAAACTATATATGTACTTATAATTAAAATTCACTCACCCTCTGTATTCCCGGCCAAAGTATGTGCAATGCCAATAATAGGAAGTGAGTTATCAGTACCCCGTATTTTGCCGGCCAATTTATACATTCTCCTTTTTTTGTACCGATTCAAAGCGACACAGAACAGTATAATAACCAATAAGTAATACAACATTTTTTTAACTAAAATTTCGAATGTTTTTTTTAAAGACACTTAATTTAATTCAATTGTTTAAGCGTAGATAAAATTGACTTGGTTAATAAGATACACCAGCGACCGTATTCGCGTGCGTAGTTATACAAGTATTAGTTTTAATTAAAACCGCACGTGATTTATATGCAGCATCCTTGGGCATTTGGGGGTCTCCTGTTCTATATTGAATAAAGAAGTGCGCGGTTGGTATACGGATGGGTGACCAAAATATGTTTCGACTCCAGTGTATTTCGTGCTTCAGAAGGCACCTTAAACTGTGGTCCCGCCGCTTAAAAAATCGGAGTGGTCTCCCCTTAACTTTCTCGTATACCGGAAACGACTCAAAAGTTGATAGAAAGCATATATTTTGATGTCATACCTTAAATTTTGGTCACCCATCCGAGTACTACCGACCGCGCACTTGGTTGCTTAGCTTTCGTGATCGAAGACTTAAAAGTGGTTCTCTAATGTTTCGCACACAATTCATTAGCAAATTACCATTTCGCAAGCAACATTTGTCAATGTTTCATTACGCAAACTAATGCTTTAACAAGGACATCAAAACGCAAACATGCATATGAAAAGCAGGCATTTCAAAAATGCATTGTTAAATAAATTTTTAAAAGACATAGTGACATATCAATAATTTACAAACACCAAAAATGTTATTTTACAAATAATTTGTTTGACTAAATTTCAATTACAAACTTTTTGTTTACTAAAATTTCAATTTGCTATTTTTCAAATTAACAAGTTACAAAAACCAAAAATGTTATTTTACAAATAATTTGTTTGACTAAATTTCAATTACAAACGTTTTGTTTACTAAAATTTCTATTTGCTATGGTTCAAATTAAATATTGTTAATTTATTGTAATTTATAGATGATTATTAAAATATAATAATTTTCGCAATGCACGTCCAATCGTTTAAACTAAAGTAAAACGGAACGTGATTCATGCCTTTTAAAAAATAAAATGCGTAAACATTTATATTTATTTTAAAATAAAAATCTTTTTGCTAACTTTAATTTCAATTTGCTATATTTCAAGCACAGTTAAAACGCCCTAAAACCGCTTCTGGCTTTATTCATGTCAACCTAACCCAGAAACCTATTCCACGATTTTTAATATCTATTTTTCTTGTAAGCAAGTATGCAGCATGCAAGCAAGCATGCAATCAAGCAAGCATGCAGCATGCAAGCAAGCAAGAATGCAGCATGCAAGCAAGCAAGCATGCAGCAAGCAATACAATGCTCCGCTCGCTTCGCTCGCTCCGCTATGCGTAGTCACAAGTCTAACCTAACCTAACCTAGGTTTATTTTCGTACTTATGGTTTTTCTTTATAGCGGGGGGCCTCAGGCCCCCCAACCCCCCCGAGCAGGGGGGCCAGCCCCCCTGCACCCCCCGGCAAGCATCTCGCAGGCAGGCATACAGCATGCAGTCCAATTATTCATACAGCATGCATATGTCATGCAATGCAAGCATGCATACATCATGCAATGAAAGCATGCATACATCATGCAATGCAAGCAAGCATACATCATGCAATGCAAGCATCCATGTAGCAAGCAAGAATGCAAGAAGCAATCGCAAAATTTTTAGGCGAACCGAATCGCACCCATAAACTATGATTGCCTAATGTTTTTAGACTAAGTAACCATTTATTAAAGAAAATTTGGTCAATTCTTAAGTTTTTAGTATGAAAAGTTAAGAAATGATACGGTGCCATACCATAAATTGCCTAATGTCTTTAGACTAAGTAACCATATTATTAAAGAAAAATTGGTCAATAGATCTTTGTCGTTTAACGTATTTGTGTTAGGAAAAGTTTACTAATGTTCTTTTGCAAAATGACAATATATGAAACAATTATTTGATGAGATGTAAAGTTTGTGAAACATAAATAAATGGAACGTTGATTTGCGAAATGATAACTTTGAATTTCGTTGCTTGTCATCTGTAAATTTGTTTAATAACTGTTGATCAACCAAAGGGGAACCCTTAAAAGTTGATGAAACCTTACATTTTGATGTCATACTTGCATGTAAAATTTGGTTGCAATAAGTTAAAGCATGACCATCCCTTTACTATACCTAGTAGTCACGATTTAATAACGATATGCAAATTTGCCGTCATAACGATATGCAAATTTGCCGTCAGTAGGCTAATAAATTGTTGCCGCCAGTAAACTAATAATTTTTTCGCCCCTACTTACCTACTTCTGAAATTCGATATCCTAATTCCGGTTCCCCTTTGGTTGATCAACAGTTATTAAACAAATTTACAGATGACAAGCAACGAAATTCAAAGTTATCATTTCGCAAATCAACGTTCCATTTATTTATGTTTCACAAACTTTACATCTCATCAAATAATTGTTTCATATATTGTCATTTTGCAAAAGAACATTAGTAAACTTTTCCTAACACAAATACGTTAAACGACAAAGATCTATTGACCAATTTTTCTTTAATAATATGGTTACTTAGTCTAAAGACATTAGGCAATTTATGGTATGGCACCGTATCATTTCTTAACTTTTCATACTAAAAACTTAAGAATTGACCAAATTTTCTTTAATAAATGGTTACTTAGTCTAAAAACATTAGGCAATCATAGTTTATGGGTGCGATTCGGTTCGCCTAAAAATTTTGCGATTTCTTCTTGCATTCTTGCTTGCTACATGGATGCTTGCATTGCATGATGTATGCTTGCTTGCATTGCATGATGTATGCATGCTTTCATTGCATGATGTATGCATGCTTGCATTGCATGACATATGCATGCTGTATGAATAATTGGACTGCATGCTGTATGCCTGCCTGTGAGATGCTTGCCGGTGGGTGCAGGGGGGCTAGCCCCCTTGCTCGGGGGGGTCGGGGGGCCTGAGGCCCCCCGCTATAAAGAAAAACCATAAGTACGAAAATAAACCTAGGTTAGGTTAGGTTAGACTTGTGACCACGCATAGCGGAGCGAGCGGAGCATTGTATTGCTTGCTGCATGCTTGCTTGCTTGCATGCTGCATTCTTGCTTGCTTGCATGCTGCATGCTTGCTTGATTGCATGCTTGCTTGCTTGCATGCTGCATGCTTGCTTGCATGCTGCATGCTTGCTTGCATGCTGCATACTTGCTTACAAGAAAAATAGATATTAAAAATCGTGGAATAGGTTTCTGGGTTAGGTTGACATGAATAAAGCCAGAAGCGGTTTTAGGGCGTTTTAACTGTGCTTGAAATATAGCAAATTGAAATTAAAGTTAACAAAAAGATTTTTATTTTAAAATAAATATAAATGTTTACGCATTTTATTTTTTAAAAGGCATGAATCACGTTCCGTTTTACTTTAGTTTAAACGATTGGACGTGCATTGCGAAAATTATTATATTTTAATAATCATCTATAAATTACAATAAATTAACAATATTTAATTTGAACCATAGCAAATAGAAATTTTAGTAAACAAAACGTTTGTAATTGAAATTTAGTCAAACAAATTATTTGTAAAATAACATTTTTGGTTTTTGTAACTTGTTAATTTGAAAAATAGCAAATTGAAATTTTAGTAAACAAAAAGTTTGTAATTGAAATTTAGTCAAACAAATTATTTGTAAAATAACATTTTTGGTGTTTGTAAATTATTGATATGTCACTATGTCTTTTTAAAATTTATTTAACAATGCATTTTTGAAATGCCTGCTTTTCATATGCATGTTTGCGTTTTGATGTCCTTGTTAAAGCATTAGTTTGCGTAATGAAACATTGACAAATGTTGCTTGCGAAATGGTAATTTGCTAATGAATTGTGTGCGAAACATTAGAGAACCCTACCTACCATACAATTGCAAATTAAGTAGATACCTACAAATTCCTCTTCATGTCCGGTCAAAATTATAACTAGGTAATTAGGGAAGTACTAACATTGATTGCAATTTGAATAAAACTACGGAATATAATTTAAAAATACATATATATTGAATCAAGATAAATAGTTGATAGGTACTATTTTTCAGCGATCCAAAGGCAAATTACAATAGTTATAAAATATGTAGAGTACTTATAGGTATACCTATTGAGACCGTGACCTCCCTCGGCTTAAACTTTTATCCTCCGCAGATTGTCTGCGGACAGACACTGAACATTAAACATATTAAAATTTATGAAGAAGATAAATTTTCGGGGCAATTTTCGTCAACAAAGATCGCGTAGACTTTCTTCACTTGCAGTGGATAAAATATCTCCTAAATAACCTAGGACACTCCTCGGTTTATCCGTTTATACTCCCCAGACAAAAGTCCCTCATTGGTGGCACTAAAGAACAATAAATGTTCTATTTTTTTATTCCTCCTACATGTATTGCAATTAGAAAAGCTTCCAGTAAGCCTCGATAGCGTAATGTATGTGGTGTAGATTTCACAAACAAAGGATCCTCCTTCTGATTGATCCGTGAAGTGACCTCCAAAATACAAAACGTCAAAATTTCCGAGTGGTTAAGGTTAGATACATTTTGAGTAGGCTGGGCCTGGCTGGGCCCACCTGCGTCTGGTAATGATATTACGGCCATCAACTACTCATTTGTTTCTACATAACTGATAAGGTATCGCTATTTTAAAGCTATTTTAGTAGGCAATTGAACCCTGCCTCTCTCTCTCTACATTTTGGGCTCTTCTTATCGCGACCTTCATTTTTCCATTACAAATTGTAATAAAATCACCAAAAAGGTAAGCACAGACCGCGCAGCCTGAAAAAAAAACTAGGCTTTAATTTATAATAAACTAAAAAGTTTGATGAGGTTTCCAAAGTTTCCCGGGATAGATAAAAGGCTGAGACTTGAAAAAAGCTCGGGCGCTGGGATGATACCCACAATAGTATTCGTATTATATACGCAGAGAACATCCCGGGCGTTCTTGGTGTGTTTTCTAACAAGTATAAAGTGCCTTTGCACCAGAGATGTGCTATGGGTACCTACAGCTTTGCTGCGAGTATGTAAAGCTAAATATACGCAACTATCTATGTGACCTGTACCCATAGTGTAAGTTTTTTAGTATAACAAACGTAACTATTATAGTTGCGTTAAGAGCTCAAATTGTATGAGAAACACCATTTACGCTTCTTTCCGCTAGGGGCACTATTCACGTTTCCTATACAAATCGAGCTCTTATCGCAACTACAATCATCATCATCATATCAGCCGAGAGACGTCCACTGTTGGACATAAGGCTCCCCCAAGGATCTCCAACCCGAACGGTCCTGCGCTGCTCGCATCCAGCGACTTCCCGCGACCTTCACCAGATCGTCAGTCCACCTTGTGGAGGCCCTACCAACGCTGCGTCTCCCGGTACGCGGCCGCCATTCAAGAACCTTTCCGCCCCAACTGCCGTCAGTTCTCCTAGCAATGTGCCCTGCCCATTGCCACTTAAGGTTCGCAATTCTTTGGGCCATGTCGGTGACCTTGGTTCTCCTGCGGATCTCATCATTTCTGATACGATCACGCGGAGAAACTCCGAGCATAGCCCTCTCCATTGCCCTTTGAGTGACCTTGAGCCTTCTTATGAGACCCATTGTAAGCGGCCACGTTTCACGAATTAAAGACTTTCGTCTTGAGACACTGCGGTAGATGGGCCGAGAATATGCCACGTAGCTCCCCGAACGCTGCCCAGCAGAGTTGGATTCGTCGATTGACCTCTTTCTGGAAATTGGACTTACCAAGTTGGAATGTTTGTCCTAGGTAAACGTAATCGTCGACAATTTCCAGTGTAGAGCTTCCAACCTTCACAGGAGTGGGTACGACATGCGAATTCGACATAATTTTCGTCTTATCCATGTTCATTTTAAGACCCACTCGTTCCCAAATCGCATAGTTAAGTATTTTAAACAAAAAACTTACACTACGGGTACTGTTTGCTTTATTGAAGCGGAGCGAGTAAGATATGCTATGAGAATACGACGCCGCAAGGTAGCTATGCGGTGAAGAAACGGGCTCGATCTATGCGACGTACCGACATTAAGGAATAAAAAGATGAACAGCAAATTGATCTTACTCCATGAATTCTTTTTTGCACATTACGAGATATAAAATAACTTTTTTGCTTCCACAATGGCAGAAGTGTCTCAAGCCCATGTAGCGCCCGTGTGCCATCATTATCCGAGCGCCATCCTTGGGAGAGATTTCTAGCATCCCCGGTTTTGTTAAATGGCGCGTTCATAGCCAACAAAAAAAAATTAGTAGTTACTTTAAAATCATTGGTCTGAGAGTTACTTGGTACGTTTTCTATGGATTTTTAACATCCATCTCCTTCTCTGTCATCGTATTCGCTTTCTTTGTTTTGTTTAAATTTTAAATGAAATATTTCATACTAAACTACCTATCAAGAGACTGGTAATTTATTTATTGAACAAACATTAAATCTACCAATTGTAGTTTTTTAAAAAACATAATAAAAACATTTACCTACCTCATATATAAATCCATAATCCAACGAGAAGAAACCGCATGGTGAAAATACAACTTTCTGGTGAATAAATTGCAGTGACAAACGCATCGCCTGAAAATTATTTGAAAAGCATATCTATACTTAGACTAGATTTCACAGTTACTGCCGTTACATATAAAGATGCATCGGTAGATCGCCTTCGCAATAAAAACCTTCCCATAGTTTATGAAATAGTGCAGTGCAGCTTACATTATTAAACCAGTGGTTTCCAAACTTGATGTTACTACGCCTCCCTTAAAAATATTTAGTCATTTGGCCAAGGCCAAGGCCCTAACGACGCTCTGGACTAGTTCGCGCCTCCGGGAGGCGCGCCTCACAGTTTGGAAAACGCTGTATTAAACTATGAAACACTATCGGTCGATGGCAGCGATGCAGCTATGCGAATGGGACGTTGTCGCTCCGTCAACAGTGGGTCATAGTTTTGTACAGGGTTTGTTAACGTTACCAAATTCGCACTATAAGTATCGTTAAGTAACAATATTTTCATAAAGTTACCATTTTATCGGTAACACGGATAACGGTAGTTTAGTAGCGATTAATAATGGTAATTTTTTCGTTACTTAATGCGGTATCTAATAAAAGAAACTCAACAGAACTTAGTGAAAGAGACGACATAATGAATCGTATGAAAACGAAAGAAAGAGACGAAAAAAATATAACGTTACCTACAGTATACATTTGGTAACGTTACTATTTACCGATAAAATCATCTGTATCGTTAAGGTTATTACCGGTAAAAGGCCACCCAAGTATCGTTATAAAGCATAACGTTACCTCTACCAATAACGTTATCTTTGTACGATGAAGGTCACGATACCAGATTTTTAACGTTATTCAAAGCCTTGGTTTTGTATGTAAGCTGCAAACATAGATTTGTAACTGACGTTTAGTCGCTACTTCTTCCATTCTGAGGCTTTAGACAACATGCATTTCGACAATAGCTCTCGCTATCGCTAAGTAAAAAAATGTATGGGATTGACATAAGCAATCGATCACTTTTCGATTGCTTATGTCAATCCCATACATTTTTTTACTTAGCGATAGCGAGAGCGATTGTCGAAATGCATGTTGTCTAAAGCCTCTGATTGTTGAAGAAGTTTTGTGATGTGAGATTTCAAAATTTAAGAACACATTTAGGATGCAAGTAGGTATGCTTACTGCTTCGGTAACCGCTGGATTCAAATCTCTATTTATAACTTCATGAGTCACAAAAGCAGCTTTGCGTACCTGCAAATAAGCAATAACCTTCTTAGAATACCTATGTAACAATTAAGTATAAATCTAAGAATGAATGCTCTTGCTCATGTTAGCAATTCGTGGCCTCTACAACTCAGAAAATTACACCCAGAAAGTAGTTTGCTTGGAATCGGCTTCTGAATCGTTACAAAGAAAAAAATATATAATATGGACAAATAATGTAAACACCTTAAAATATTTAAAATGTTCGTATCTTAAATAATTTTACAGCTAAAATTGAGTTTCATAAGTTTAGATAAGTAGTTTACAAAACTGTACGATATGAACATAACATCGCCTATTTCAAAAATATGACTGACTTAAATCGATTAACTTGCATTACTACTTTTATGTAGATAGTAACGAAACTACTTTCAGGGTGTGCGGTATTTCTGTTTCACGTTGTAGTGTTTTTAATATGATATTGAGTAGGTATGGAAATAGGACAAGGTCCATTATTGTTTATATCACCGTATCACTGATATAAAATAAAAAGTGGAAAATTTTGAAATCTAAGTGCCAATGACAATTACCCATCGAGCAATTACCTAAATAATTAGGTACGTCGTAGCAGTTTCCTTGCTCTGACTGAAGTACCTACTGAAAGTTATTGTCTCTAACCATGGTACTTTTTCATTCACGAATATAATAGAAATCGAAGAAACATTGAAACCAAAATATTACATGTGACCCAGTGTTTTGCTACAAGTGTAGGTAGAACTTTTTTTTTTCTCTGTGGCAACACTAGCGTAAACAGCTGTTATAATTAGCTCCGTATATTTATTTGAAAAATAAATAATAATTACAGCCCCATTTCCACTTATCACTAAATATAAATGATATTCAAATCATTGGCATTGTGTATTAGTGTTTAGTGACACCAAATTGTGCGTAATTTGCGATAAAATTTGAACTTGTGTACTGGTGACCGGTTAGTGATTCATACAATTTGAATTGTCACAACAAAGTATAAAAGTAATCAATGTTTTCCCTTTCACGTGAGTAAAAGCTTATTTTAATTTATTAAGAAAAAGTAGATAATTAATTCCTTGTAGTTTCATATTGAACATATTTACATTTTGTCGTTGAAAGTGTTGGTTATTTGACATAAGTAACCCCACTTTTTTTGTTGATCAAACTACTTCTTGGGTAATATTTATCGATTTTGCTTACATTACAATTATCCCATGATGTTGACTCGTAAGGCCTTAGCTCGCCAGGAGGAGTACCACCTGGTTTTGCAGGAATTAAAGGCTTCCAAGGAGTTAGTTGAACAACTGCTTAGGGAAAGGGATGACAGTGAGAAGGATCTGTTAGATGCGCTAGATAATAATAACAAACTTAAGAAGGAAATGGCTGAGTTGCATACTCAAAGTGTAATAGTTACGGACGAAAAGAACAAGTTGCAATCTGTAGTAGACCGGTTCGACCAATGCAGTTGTGAGTATGAGCAGGCCCTCAGGCGCATAACTGAATTGGAGCAATGCTTACAAGAGGCAAATAGCCATATTAATACATTAGAAACTGACAAATTAAATTGGACTGCCTCACAGAACCAAAGTCTATTCGAGGAGCTAGTTAGTAATGCCCCGGAAATGGTTTCTGCTGCATACAACATAAATCCTGCGGTGTCTTTTAACTTAACTTGCAATGACTCAATCAACACATCTGACACAGCGGTAAAGGTTGAATGCAGCAGAAATAAGTTAAAAAAATATTTAAAATTAAATAAATTTATTAAGAAGACTAAGACATTAATTAAGAAACAAAACTGTTTTCATAAAAACTTAAAATATAATAGGGAGCGCATAACGTTACTAAATAAACTGGAGTCATATTCGAATGTGATTAAGCAAAATCAAGGAAAGGAACTAGAAATTTCTTTATTCTTACAGAGTCTAAATATACATGTATTATGTCTCACAGAACATTGGCTAAAAAAAAATCAGTTCTTAAATTGTATTGAAAGTTATAATATTGTAAGTGCATTCACTAGAGAGTCTGCCATTAGAGGTGGTTCCTTGATTTTGTTACAAAACAATATTAAATATAAAGAACGATCAGATGTGATTAAGCACTCAATTGAACGAATTATTGAAATTTCATGTGTGGAATTTGAGCAGTTTATAATTGTATGCATATACAGACCCCCTTCTGGAAACTATGATCTGTTTGAAACTGCCATGGAAAATGTTCTAAATATTATTTGTAGCAACAACAAGAAGATAGTTGTCTGTGGGGACTTCAATTTAAATATTCTAGTATCAAGTCCATATACAAATAGGTTCATTAATTTATTTAGATCTTTTAATCTTTGTTATGCTTTCTTTGAACCTACCAGAATCACCCCTACTACAGCTACTTGCTTGGATAACATTTTCTGTAATTGTAATATACTTGAAAAATCTATACTTAACTGTGTAAACTCAGATCATAGTGGACAGAAAATCACTATTGAGCGCCGTAATGTTAATCTAGTAACAAAAATTACTTTTAGACCAATAACGGACAGTCGCATGAAGATTTTCGAAAATAATATTGAACATAGACTTAATTTTTTACAATATTGTGGTGATGCAAATGAAATGTATAAAAATCTATTTAATCAAATAAATTTAGAATTTAATAGAATATTTAAACAAAAAACTGTTTCAATTAACTCAAAAAAGAAATTTAGTGATTGGGCTACCCCAGGTATTTACATTAGTAGAAGAAAATTATATGATTTATATTATGAAAAGTCTATGTCCACAGACCAGTCATTTATAAACTATGTCAGAAATTATTCTAAAATATTTAAAAGGGTTTGTAATGTTGCAAAAGCAAACTTCCTTAATAATAAAATCAAAAATTCCACCAATAAAATTAAGACCACCTGGAAAATTATAAATCAAGAAACTGGTAAAACGTCATTTAAAGATAGGTCTTTTGAAATTAATATTAATGGTAAAATGGTAAAAACGGATGAAGCAGTGGCAAATGCTATGGAGTCCTTTTTCTCAGACATTCCCACAAAAATCACTAGTGAATTGAATTCATCTACCGAATTGGCGCTTTCCTTTTTAGAATCTTGTGTTAATAAATGTGACAGTTCTTTTAACTTTCATGAAATTAGTGCAGACTACATTATAAAAACGTTTAAATCTTTAAATACGAAAAAGACAGAAGATCTATGGGGTATATCGGTTACAGTTATAACATCAATAATTAAAGTAATTGCCCCACATTTAACGGCTATTTTTAATAAATGTATTGAAAATGGGATTTTTCCGGATTTGATGAAATGTAGTAAAATTATACCTTTATTTAAGTCTGGGGATAAATGTGATCCCACTAATTTTCGACCTATTTCCATTTTACCAACGTTAAGTAAAATATTTGAGAAAGTTATTTATAATCAATTGCTTTCTCATTTTACACTGAATAAACTGTTTCATGAGAGACAATTCGGTTTCACCAGGGGTAAAAATACGACAGATGCAGGTGTTGCGTTAATGAAACATATATTTGATGCCTGGGAAAATAAACAAGATGCTCTAGGTGTCTTCTGTGACTTGTCCAAGGCCTTCGACTGTGTAGAACATAAAACCTTATTAGGCAAATTGCAACAATATGGCGTCTCAATAAACTCAATAAAAATAATTAAATCATACTTGAGTGACCGATTACAAACAGTAGTTATAAATAAAGCAAAGTCTTCAGGGGCCCCTATTCTTAAGGGCGTGCCGCAGGGTTCGATATTAGGGCCGTTACTTTTTCTGATTTATATAAATGATCTGCCTTTCTATGTAAACAACTTATGTGAGACGGTATTATTTGCAGATGATACTTCCCTAATTTTTAAACTTAATAGACAAACAGAAAATGTTGACGATGTGAATAATGCCCTTTCCAAAGTAGTGTGTTGGTTTACTATTAATAACTTGTTATTAAATTCAAATAAAACAAAATGTATTAAATTTACTTTACCAAATGTCAAGCAGGTCAGTACAAATATTAAAATTAACGAAGAAATAATACAATGTGTTGACTCAACAGTATTTTTAGGAATAACTTTAGATTCACGTCTGCAATGGAATCCTCATATTACCAGGAAGACTTAGCTCTGCTGCTTTTGCTGTTAAAAAAATTAGATTACTGTCTGATGTTGAGACGGCAAGGCTTGTATATTTCAGTTACTTCCATAGTGTTATGTCATATGGTATATTGTTGTGGGGATCAGCAGCTGATATTCATGACATTTTTGTATTACAAAAGAGAGCCGTACGCGCTATTTATAGATTAAGACCTCGTGACTCGCTTAGAGAGTTATTTAAAGAAATCAATATATTAACGGTTGCTTCCCAATATATATATGACAACATTATGTATGTTCATAAAAATTTACATACATTTTTGAAGAAAAGTGATTATCACAATTTGAACACCAGAGGTAGAAATAAACTTGCTGTTCCAAGTTTCAGACTTCATAAAACTAGTCACTCATTCATGGGGAAATGCATACAAATATATAATAAACTCCCACATCATTTAACTGAACTTCCGTTACATAAATTTAAGCTTCACATTAAGCAAATTTTAATGAAGAAAGCGTATTATAAAGTTCAGGAATATATAGACGATAAAAATGTGTGGACACATCCAAATGTGCTCGATTCTCCATTGTAATCTAGTGAGATATCAATATGTGTAAAATTTAAATTTTCTAATTGACAATATTGTAAGGAAAGATGTCTTAAATCACTTTTTCATATATATATAATTCTAAACTTAATTATTAGTCTTTATTTTATTATATTATTTTTATTATGATTAATTATTAAAGACTTGACAATGTGAATTATGACTCTTTCCAAATCAATACTATGAAAACTGTAAAGGGAGGATAAACTTGTTGAGTTTCTTGCCGGTTCTTCTCAGAACAAGGCCTCCTGGTAGACTCGTGAACCGATGGCATCAAACTTGACTTTCATAAGTGTACAAATTGTACCTAAATGAATAAAGAAATTTGAGTTTGAGTTTGAGTTGAGAATACATGCCGAAACGTTGACGTTTCAGGCTATGGGCAAACTACGCGAGTTTATATTATGTAGTTAGGAGTTTCTCCAGAGTTCTTGCTGTAAAAACACGTATTGAGATACTCCACTTTTAACCTCAATCTACCGTACAATTTGTCTGCTACTTAAAAGCACATTTTCACTTGATATTGGCGAAATGCGTTACATATCGCGAAAGACATTTAATTAAAAAAGATTATGAAGTTAATATACCTACTCGTAATTACAAGTTAATACCTACAGTTTGTCAAATCAGTTTTTGAAGTTCAACTATTTCCTAAGTAGGTAAGTACCTATTCTGGCACTGATCTTTTACTAACAGTTGTAAATGTTTTGAATTCAAATCAAATTATTATTTACCTCCGTAACAGTATTTTCCGAAAAATATACCACCATTACTATAATGCCACCAGCATATGCAGTCTGCCATAAGACGTAAGCCAAAAAGTAGACGTATCTCTTCAGATCTTCGTAAAGCCCCGACGCTGTAGCTTCCATAAAGTAAAACAGATACAGAACAATATTATTGAAACCAAGGAAAGCGATTAACACAACTGAGAGACCAAATATCTCGTTGACTTTTATAGATGCATTGTAAAGCATGCTATAGATCCTTGCGCACAATTCAATCTTTTCGCAAATGTATTTTTCTTGCAATTGAGTCGCTTTCTCCTTGTTATGTTTGTCACGAACAAATACAGTATACTCCCAAGCTTTCTGGGCACATATATCCTCCATAACTTTATTTAACATGCCATACTTTTCCTTCACCATAAGCACGTAAAAACAATAGTGTCCGGACAGTATGAGTGCTAAGGCGTCACTGAAAACTACTTGATATAATTTTTCGTATGGTACCGATATGTCCAAGTTATTTAAAGTTACACATACGCTTAAAGTACGAAGAATGTACACCGCGATTTGACTCAGTGAAGCGGTAAGAGATAATATCCCATTTGTGTTATAATCAACGTTTAGGCCCAATCTCCTTAGAGCGTTGTCGATCTCAATAACGTACTTGACAAATCGAGTGTCCCCATACAACCTGAACGGAAGTTTCCACATCGCGTACGTAACAAATACAAATGTTGCAATCATTTCATATTGGTCTCCGTACGGCCCCAATCTCGTGTTGTAAAGTTTGCGCAGTATTGTCTGACGTTTTCCACACGAATTGTATACGCATAGTATGAACAAACCGTACCAAAATAAGAAGGACAATAAACCCCAATAAGTCAATGTAGACTTTATAACTCCGGATTCCATTTTGTACTCTATTACTACCATACCGAAGATCTTCTTTATCAGCAAAGTATAGTAATTGGCTTCCACCTGATTGTCATACTTCTTAAACTTTTTTACTGCTTTGAATCTCTTTAGCAATTTTTTTGCAAACATTTTTTGAATACTAAACGAAGATTCTTCCGTTCTGTCCTCTGCGTTACTGTTACTGAGACATTTTACGAAAACTTCTATCACTTTTGAAGTTTCATTAACAAAAACGATCTGGACATTAGAGTTGCTATAAAAATAAATGAAACAAAATTGTGGTATTCGCAGTTATCCACCGGATAATTAGTTTTATTTCTTCTGAACATTCACATTTACAATGATATCCTACATTATGAACATCATAGGCATTATATTGTCATGAATAACAAAGGAAAATAGCCATATTATATACAAAGGTACTTTAATGGTAGATGAAATATTTTCATATATTTATTTATAAGAACTATACATCTTTACATTGTTTGAAATTACAAGCACTTCCGTATAATCTATTAAGTAGGTAATGTTCAGACATTGTGTTACGAGAACAATATAAGATGCGTGGTAATTTGTCATGTCAATACAAAAATTGTGCCCTGCATGCCCTTTTGCGACATGCGACATAACGTAGCTGCCTTCCTAAGGAAATTTATACTAACCAATAATTTGTCATATCAGCTTAAAATATATAAGTATTAATAATAATAAATCAATCAAAAAGATCTCCAAATTATTGTATGGCACAAATTCATTACAATAAATAGGTACGGTAACATAAACACAGAAAAAAAAATACATTGCTTCATTTAAATTTATGATTATTTTACAGCTCGGAAATGAATTTTGACGTTATTAAGAATAAAGATATCACAAGTGGTTCGTTCATAAGTTAATAATATCTAGACACTGAGAAATAAATGTGAGATTTTCGGGCAGATTAACAAAATGTTATTATAAATAATATCTAAAGCATTACAAAATAATTCAGTAAATCGTTAAAAAACGGTATATGTGTGAAAATTAGGAATATTATGAGACGAGCTGGCGTTCCGTAGTCATACTAAAAAGGAACTCTTTGAAACTTATTCATTGTTTTTACTTTTACAGTTAAATGTGTTGCAGTTGATTTTATAACTAGAGGTCGCCCAAGGCTTTGCTCGCATTAATGTCGGTTATCGCGCCAAAACGTACCATACATCCTTCTCAAGATCATTTTTTTATACTACTAGATGACAAACCAGCTGACGGGCCCAACTGGTGGTTAGTTGATACCGTCGCCTATAAACACCTCCATTAAAAATCACTTGACTGAGGCCTAAGATGAAATGCCTTTCATGCCCGGTAATTACACTGGCTACTTTTCCCTTCAACCCGAAACACGGCAAACTGTTTCACGGCTGAAATAGGAAAGGCGATGTTACCCACCCAGAAGACCTACCATCTAGTAACATTAAAATATCTCCAAGCCATGTGACATCAGAGTAGAATAGCATCACCCACAACCTCCAATGGGTGTCGTAGAAGGTGACGCAAAGGGGGTTTGATCGCCTTATACTCTGTCCACCAATCCGCATTGGGTAAGCGTGGTGGAGTACTGCCTAAACCTCCTTAGGCTTTGTGTCCGAGCAGTGGATCGAATTATAAAGGTTGTTATGATGAAAGATCTTCAAGTACGCCGTCTGGGTTGCAATAGGAAGATCTCAAAATATCTCCATACCAAATTTCATCAAAATGGGTCCAGTAGTTTTGGAGACTATTCAATGCAAACAAACAATCAAATCTTTCCTATTTATAATATTAGTATAGAATTATATTATATCGCTAGTATAAATAACCGCCCCGGCTTTACACGAATAGTACTTACTCTAACCTAAACTTAACGAATTATACATATAATAACCTTCCTCTTGAATCACTATCTATTGATGAAAACCGTATTGAAATCCGTTCCTTAGTTTTAATGTTCTAAGTGTACATACAGAAAACTTGGGAGTGGTCTCACCTTGACTTTCTCGTACACCGGAAACGACTCAAACATGTTAAATTTTGGACCCATCCGAGTACCGACCGCGCACTTGGTCGCTTATCTTTCGTGATCGACGACTCAAAAGTTGATAGAAGCCTTATATTTTGATGTAATACACGCATGTTAAATTTGGTTGCAATAATTGGAGGCATACCTACTCGAGTTATCATGCTAACGCACAGACACTCAGACACTGTGTGTGTCTGTGCACAGACATTATTCCAAAAACGGTATTTTTGGACTCAGGGAGGTCCAAAACGTGTAAATCCGTCAAAATCTCGAGGTCGAATTTTTTGACGGTTACAAGACTTCCTCTACACTATGTACTTATACGAGAAAGTAAAAAGATACTTGTTTTACAGTATGTATAGTATACGTAGATTATGTGACGCGCTGTTTCCCAGTTATTGATAGTATAAAATTACTTTCACTTTCTCTTGGATTCGCAAAAACTACTCAGATTAATTAAAATTAATTTTACGCGGGTCTTCCCGTGACCATTATCGTGTGAAATAGCGAATAATTTCTGAAAAGTAGAATTAATTAATTACATTTACCATGTCGGTAGGCCGTTATTGTCTAAATTATCAGTGAATATTCGAATACCCTAAAAAATCTGTCTGATCATTATATTTCAATGATTTTCCTCGATGGGCACCTGAAACTTATTATTCTTATGACTACGGAACTCTATAGACATATTCCTAATTCATATTTTCCTAAAAAGCGAACAGTCATAATACCAAATTTTTACAATGTACAAAACGATAAAGTAACATTACATTTTCGACGAAAGACGGAATAACAAAATTAAAAAAAAATGTTACAAAAATAAACTTGCCATTATTCACCAAAATTTTATCAAAGAACTGCTACAAAATCACTAACCAAAATTATGTTTAATATTTCCAAATAGCTTATAAATACTATACAATATAATAACGCACCACATTTATTCAAAAAATAAACTCTATCAGAATATTTTATTTCACTATATCTAAACAATTAGGGCACAAGTAACAATTTACCGTGAACATTTTGTGACAGTCAGGCGGTGACAAATACAAACTAAATAAGAAACAAAATAACTGTTTTTTTGAGAACTTTATAATACTTTGGTCGTTGTGGCGGAAACACGTATAACATGAAATTATATTATTCCCTATGAAATGTATATTTTGGGTAAGTAATCAAAATATAACATATTTGCTTATCACATCATGCAAACTATACAATTTCCATAGTTCTACGGTTTTATTATTATTCCAGTGATATTTAGCTGTAGCACTTGTATAAATTTTGGTTACTTTATACAGCAAAGCATGTCCTAGTGTCCATTATTACAATCAAATCACACCATAAAGTGCGATGCTGTAAACTTGATACAGTAATTAAACAATCTAATATTTGATTAAAATAATGTTCTTTTGAAGTATTCAACAATGAATATGAGTATTCTTACAATTTAAATAGATGTCAATGATAATTAACTATTTTAAATCCTCTCAATTTTTTATAGGAATCTAAGCACAGCAAACGCGCTGATAGGATTCATATAATCGTGTAATCTTGTAAAGCATGTCTAAGTATTAAAGCTGTTTAACTTTACCTAATCTATAATAGTAACTTTAGTGATATTCAAGGTTACAAACATTGAATTATTTGCGGAAAAGGCCGCCATTTTATGCGTTAATTATGAATTAAACTCTCAGTTTCAATCAACATTATTGACGTATTTTGGAATAATTTATTAACAAACGCGCAAATATTTAAAAAATAGAAAAATACATCGTGTATTTTCTAATTTTAAAATTATTTACGTAGTTACACTTTTTTCAAAGCTTCTTTTTAATTACTATTCAAAGATTATTTTTAATTATTATCTATTAAAATTTGCTGTCACTAAAAACATATTCTTCCAGGTGTCATTTTTAACAATTCCCGAATAGTTTCAAGTCTCAAGCGAGTAGCAAATACGTTTTAAACTCATACGTTTTGCTTTCAGGAAACAAAAATAACCACAGCAATAGTTGATTGAAACTGAGAACTGAGAATAGAAGACAAAATGGCACGTAGTTTTAATCAAAGTCAGACATATTTTGAAAATCGTGTGAATTGTCTTAATTTGATAAACTGACGATCATTAAGCTTTATTTGTTAATTCTTCGGCTATTAACATGATGTTGAAACTCCCTTAACTTTCTCGTGATTAATAATTATAAGCGGTACAAAAAAATGCTTTGTGTATTTTGGTACATAAAACTATCATATACGTAAATTAAATATTTGTGATGAAATGACCTATTAACCTACTAATAGCACTTAACTTGATAAAGAATAATATACTAAACTACCTAAATTGATGTTAATATCGTGAAAGTGGTGAAATTTTAATAAATAAAATTCTTTGTAGGAGTTTAATTCACTCACGGCTTGTAAAATGACGTTGATGATATTTTTGATCCATAAATTAGCGAGATGTTTAAGTTGATTAAAAACGCTCAGTTAACACTACTGACTAATGTAGATTCAGAGACATACCTTAATTCGATTTGAGTTCGATTCCTTTTTAGACTTTCATAGAAATACAAAGGAGCTAATTTTGAAAATAAATACTGTACGATATTACGAACTCCCTTCTGCATCACTACAAATGGAATGACTGTGCAGCTAAATAAATTATAAAGAAATTGATATTAGGTACTTTATTTAACAGCCTCCGAATTTCCTTACAACCATTCTTCTGCCAACCACAACATTAGATATAAAGCTTCGTAAGATCAAATTGCTATTGACTTCATTAATTTGTGACTAATTCTTCCTTTAACGGAAGCAATTCGTGTGTGGTATACAGTCTTTGCAAAAATAAACATTTGATTGTTTACGAAATAAGGAATAATTATGCATTTCTTCACCTTAATAATAATGATAGAAAATTTTATCTCCCTAACCACTCTCGTTTGCACTAAACAGTAGTAACTAAAATAATAACAAACACGCAATCATTCCAATAACAAATACCGCCGAAACACATTGCACGTACACTTTTGTAAAGCTCAAGTCTAATTATAATAAAAATCACATCTCATTAAATATCTTTGGATACAACCAAAATAAAATTATTATATAGCGTACAAAAATACAAAAAATATACAAGAATGTCAAATTTGATTCGAGGGAAGTAGGAGACGGTCGCGGCCCGCCATCTTTTACATCTGCGAAGGGAAATCGCTTCGACTAGACTCCGGTAGCGAGACGAGTTAGCGAAACCCTGATATATGCGACTAGCGCTGCCCACTTTTAAATAGTGCCAAACGCCTAGAAATCAGTCGAGGTTTCTATAACGTTGTTGTTGTAAAAGTTGAGATTAGGTCACAGGAGATTCTGGACGCGAGATGTATCGAGGTTTGTGATCAGAGTCTTTAGGAAAGTCATTTCCTTTCGCGCGTTTTCTAGTATGACGCGCGGATCCTGAGAGGTACAGCGGAGGCAGTTCGGCGCGAACACCATTGCTAAGTTAGCGGAATCCATTTTGGTCTGACTCACCACTTCTGGCGCGGTGAACTGCTGCAGGAAACTTATCAAATATGTGAGTACCTGCATGAGAGAAAAACTAATATTAAGATATGAGCTTTTTATGAACTAGAAATATAAATTACAAGATCTTTCTCCTGACTTTTAGGTCTTTTTTTTATGTTAGGTCTAAAATAATATCAATAATATGTATCAACGGACTTTTCTAAACTACTTCAATTGAAAATCTGAAAAAAAACTATTATTATATTCTTCACCAGATTAAGAGGAATAATTAAAGGTTATGGCACAAACGGTGGTTCCTTGCTTCGGTCGGCACTTGCATGGTCTTCCGGGGCATCCGCCTCCCGGGGCTAGGGAGGCGGATGCCTCGGAAATGAAATTTAAAAACAAATCTTGCTAGCATTACCCCTCCCTCCCTCCCAAACCACTTTTTTGCGTTTCGTTCGCTCCTAAAATAGTTCGCTCTTTCTGAGAGACCCTGTATTAACGAAGTTGCGTTCGCCATTTTGGATCTCAAACAAAATAGATGTTGTATTCGGAACCACTAAAATGATACCCCCATTGATATTATAATTAAAAGTCGTGTCCGCCATCTTGGATCTTGATATAGATGTTGTATTCAATATTGATCTTGAATTTCGCTTATTTTCATCAAGAACGTACCTACGGAACAGCAACAGAAAACAAGTGTACAGCTTGCGCCGCCGGCGTGTCTGAACTGACGAGTATATCTGATAGTGTGCGGGGTCTAGTACAAAATCTATGGCAAACACGCCTTCTGCCATTTTTAATAGAATAATTCTTACATCCGGATGACGTGCCATCCGGTGTGTATCAAAAATGGACGATCGGTCAGAATTTTTCTAACAGTGTGCGGGATCTAATACAAAATGTATGCACCTAATGACTTCAGGCGAGCGTCGGAATTTTTTAGCGTTAGAAATTTCCATCGAGCACATAACCAATAGAGTGGTAATACAAGCCCTCCGTCTCCGAAACAAGTTGTGTTTTTTCACTAACGTCAAACTGTCAATAGCACTATTTCTAGTGTTGCATTATCACAAATCTAATCGTGTATCGATATTTGCAGTGTAATAACACACTATTCCTTCGAAATAGTTTTATTTTATTCGTTGTAACAACAATTCTTTGTTAAGAAGAAGAATATTATGATTAATTCGCATTTTATGTAACTAAGTAATTCACTTTTTTTGCACTTCCACTGATATTTTACCATTTTTCACTGATTTTTATGTGTTACTTTGTGTATAATTTTATACTTTAACTCCTTATGATTTCCTAATTACCTATTTGACTGACTTATAAAGAAAGTATAGTATAATTAAGTTTACATTTAATTAAGTTTAGTTTAATTAAGTATTTTTGTTGTATTAAGTATTTATTTTCATAGAATAAAAACATTTGCATGCCTGTGTATCCCCATCTCTAGTATGACGCGTAGTTTCAATTGTTTGGCTGTGTAATTATTTTAGAACAAAATAAGTGACATTTCTCCTCTATCGGTTATGTGCTCGATGGAAATTTGTTCCAATATGCGGTGGCGCTAATATGTAGTCTGACCAGTCTATTGAGTGGCGGCAGTCGCTGCAACGCCCTGGAGCAGGCGGGCATGTCCCCGCCGGCCGCCACGCACTCGGCGTAGAGCGCGTCCGGGATCAGCGGCTCGTACAGCTCGCGGTACCACAGCTTCAGCAGGCTCGCCGGCGCGTGCGCATCTACACACAACATATTACTTAACATACATACATCATTCACAACTCTACTCATTCTATACGGTTCACCCTTGTTTGGTATAACAACGTTTAGTCGAAAATCGCTTCGGCTAATTTTAGTTACAATAAAGTCATTCCGCATAATTGTTCATTTGACCGAATATTTAATTGGTAAAATTTTATTTAGCATATTTATTTCTTTGACATAATGTCATTTCACCGAATTTTCAAATGCACTAATTATATTTAACGTAATGTTTAACTAGACTAACAATGATTTAGTCGAAAGATCGTATCGAATATTCAGCGCTGTGTTCATGTCAACCTACCTATTGTTCAATTGAATGTTCGATAAAATATTATATATTATACAAAGTGATTATTTTCTTAAACGTTGTTTGAAGGAGTGATTTTCGACTAATCGTTGTTATACCAATCAAGGGTGAACCGGTTCGGTCGGCTGAGTTCAATGGCCCCGATATCGAATGGTTACATTGAGCGCTGACATTTTAAAGCCATTTTTGGTATATACTTAAAAAATTTGATGTTTCTTTGGACAAAAATTAAGATATAATGTTTTCAATCTGTTTTCTTTAAAAACCTTGATAAAACTTTGACCTTCAATAACTTAATAACTATTAATTTCCCAGATATAGCCTAGAAGAACAAAATGGTCCTAATGATGAGCGGAATACGTAGTTCTCGGCTTTGTCATAGGTATGTTTACATAATACATAATTTTATAGGATATAATGTTTTCAATCTGTTTTCTTTAAAAACCTTGATAAAACTTTGACCTTCAATAACTTAATAACTATTAATTTCCCAGATATAGCCTAGAAGAACAAAATGGTCCTAATGATGAGCGGAATACGTAGTTCTCGGCTTTGTCATAGGTATGTTTACACCCATTATGGTCCCCTAATAGGGTAAAGGCCTCCTCCATCTCTTTCCATGTTTCTCTATTCTTGGCCTTTTCCATCCAGTCCCTATCCTGCTACACATACAATGTCATGAGCCCAATGCTTAGGTCTTCCCACCTTTCTCTTGCCAACTGGTTCTTTCCATTTTGTGATTCGTATTGTCCATCTGTCATCTATGAGGCGAGAGAGGTCACCAGCGCCATTTTACTTTAAAAACATGTATTAAGGCGCCCGTTTGTTTTGCTTATTGTCTCAAAAAATCGCTTATTTTTGGATCTTTATAACTTTTAATATGCTTCTCTCTATAGGTCTCTTTGTAGTTTTGATGTTTCTGACTATATTTGTGAACACTCAGCACTGGCAGCCATAGACTTGGCAGCAAACGTGTTCATCACAATTTTAAGTGCTTAGAGTGTACATACTGCAGCAGATCAGACTATCCAAAACTGTCAAACTTCTCCAATTGATTTTCAACCTTATACGTGTGTCAATTATAAAGCGCAAAATCGAATGAGAAAATTTGACACTTTGTGGTAGCCTGATGTGCTGTTGACTGTACTTTCGTTTCAAAATTTCTCTAAAGGACCAGAACTTCCTCCAAGCTATATTGATCCGTCTTTCAATTACCAAGCATTAATTACCTGTTAACGTAGAGGCATCCGGCAGCTCCCAGTTGTCGATCTTCGCTTTGAGGACATTCACCTCATCGACGTCTGCCGACACCCGGAATATGCCTTCAGTCTCTTTGCCGTTCAGCGCCAACACTTGCTGCGAGAGAGCCACTTGTACCCACGGCAGCTGTCTGTTAGGGAACCGCTCTTTTTGTAGGGCCATCACTTCTGATAGCGTATTTCCGAACATTGACTGACGGAATATTTGAATCTGTAAGAAAAATATTTCAGTTAAAACATTAATAATATCAAGTTCCAATAATTTATCTATCGACAGTTTGGCTTAAAGTATTTTTAGGTTACGAACGCGGTTGAGCCATGCCATGACTGTGTAGTACCACTTAATTTAATATTTTTTTTGATAAATCTGTCAAAACCTTTGTCGAAGCCAAAAAAAGACCAGAAAAGAACTGAAAAAATATTTTCAACACCAATATTGGAAAATACGCGCTAATCTGCAAAGCTCTATCTCTCTCTCTCGCCTTCTCTCTTTAAAGCTTAGAAAAAAATGGACAAAGATCAACTTAAAACATAAATGAGAATAACGAACTCTAATTGTCGCGTTGTCGAAGTATTCCAAAGCTTATATTGGAATTTTTTAAATGTAAATATCTAGAATAGCTTATGAGTTAAGGTGCTTTTTTTTTAATTTATTTATAATTTGCTTTATAAAATAAATAATTAAATCTAGTAATTGTTTCCAACCCGCTGACTACTCACCCTAGCCTGGTCAATGTCCTCAGTGGACGGTTTCCGCGGTTGTCTCTTGCCACCAAACCCTATCCTCTCGAGCCGCTTGCACGCAACGCCCGCATAATGCGATACTTGTACATGGATTGGCCATTTACCAACCTTTGACAATAATAAAACTATAATTAATAATAAGAAATGGGCAAAAATTATAAAATATATTGGGTGTAAAAGACATGAACAGTCAAACGAGAACCATGTATATTATACATCAAAATAAGACATATTTCAAAAAAAATATTGCTGGGAAATGATTTTTATTTTTTGGTGTTAAAAAAAATTGCAAATTGTACCGCGCAATGTAAAGGGCTCAACTCGCACGCAACTCGCAAAACCGCGATAATTTTGCCAGACGGCGGCCCCGTTCGTTAGTGTCCGTGCGTATCGAGTGAGCTACATTGAACGCTAACGTTTTGAAGCCATTTTTGTTATGAAATACTAAAAAAATGGTAATGTTTCTTTGAACAATAATTAAGAAATAACGTATAGAATACGTTTTCATAAAAAAATGAAAAAGAAAAATTATGACTTTGACCTTCAATAAAATCGCAACTATCAATTTCCCAGGTAGGTATAGTCTAAAGGAAGAAAAATGTTATGATAGTGAGCAGAATACATGGTTCTCGTTTGACTGTTCATGTCTTTTACACCCTGTATGTATATACAAAATGTAAATTTTTTTTTTTAAAATTAACTCAGAAGCCGATCCCAGACCACCTGTATTCAGGGTGTTGGTTATTTAATTTACATATTGTATAGTACAATAATTATAGGTCTACATTTGTTGTTTTTTTTTCTACGTAAATAAATCTACGGGAATTTTCGGCAGACGTGCCTTCGATTAAAAACGATTCTGTAAATACGGACTTTATGCGTGAACGAGCAGGAACATCAAAATAAATCTATATAAAATTTACCTCTGGAAAAGCATCGGCAAATGCGGGGTCCCTATGCCTGTTGACGTAGTTGGTTAGCGCGGGCTGGAAGGCGGGGGAAGGCGGAACGAATGCCAGACAAACGGCCAGCAGCTCCCAGCCGCGGAGCAAGGAGTCCCGAAGGGGGTTCTCCGTTGTCTGTCGACATAGCTGCACGTACAGTTCGTCGCGGAGTCTGTCGAAGAATTAGTCAATACTGTATTGCTATTATAGTCCGCGCAATATAATAGGCCCGTTTTGACAGATAGATACGTCAGTAGAATGTAACTGGTACGCAATCAAAACAGATGCAAGCAAAAAATAAAAATATATTATTGCATTTTTCAGTAATACAAATACAATCATATTTTAGCGAAGTAATTAAAATGTCATAATAAAAATAAAAAATATTCTTTCCCGCATAATATTTAAAGATAAATGTAATTTTCTAATGTTCTGAAACTTCATAAAAACAGTTACATTCTTAATCTTTTTTTTTCTTTAGTGATAGTGCAGTGACTTAAATTGATCGTTAATTTCACGAATATATTAGGTGCAGTATACGAATATATTGCATCGAAATTGAAAAACAAGATTTCTAGGTTTCTAAATTAAATTAGAGTGAAACTATAAGTTTAAAATTTTCAAAATTAGCAAATTGCATGTTTTTATTGCAAGTATCTTTAATGAAAACAGGGAATTGACGAAGATATGTGGGATTTTTCTTTATTAATAAAACCAGGATATAATTACGATTACAAGGCTCATATAATTGTGACTCGATTTCTCATGTTAATCGTGTGAGTAAATAATCGATTATTTTGGTCACATCACCACTTACGATATTTTGACATGTGTCAAATCGGGACTATAACATATTATATTGCGCGGACTATAACATTATTAACCTGGACTGCCGAGTAAAGGACTATCCACACATTTCCGTGTCAGGGAAATAAGGTCATTAATTGAACAAATTCAACGGTCCTCATCCGGCACGCCATTTCGGGGTTGAATTTGTTCAATTAGGGACCTTATTGCATCTGCTCTTATTGGCTCAAACCAGTATTGGGAGGCAGATCGCCCGTCTGATTAAGTCAAGTGGTACACCGGGAACTTTGTCGATTGTAATACAACAATACTAGCCTTACTAGTTGTTGCCATTTCGTAATAACTCACTTTTCATTGCTGTAGGTAGCGTGCAGTATATCCTGAGCGACTGAGTTAAGCGTCATGCCTGGCCTGGCCTTCCTGTCGCCCATATAGATCTGCACCAGCCGGAACAGGTCTATGGCGGCCTTCTTGTGCGCCTTGTCCCAGTCCGCCCCCACCATGGGCGCGCTTATAGACGACGACGTCCACGATAACATGTCTCTCACAGACGCCTGAAGAAAGTGCAACACTTTACCATCACGCACATAATCCTCCTCCATATAAAACGATTTTTAACTCAATCTACCGTACAATCAAAGACACCGTTAACTGCCTATTAGCCCAGGAGCTAAAATAAAACGTCACTGTGCGAAAGGGATATGCATACGTTACTCCATTAAGGTAGTAACGTATGCATATCAGTTAACAGTGTCTTCGACTGTACAATTGTTTGTTACTTTAGATACATTTTATCTTGAAATTGGCAAAAATGCGTAATCTTTTTATGGCGTGATGTAATTAATTTAGAATAGAATAGAGACTACATGCCTATGTTTAATTTTAAATATAATACAGATGGCCTTTTTCACAGGTTACAAGTAAGTTGCCATTTACGTTAATTTGATAGAAAGTTTATACAAAACTGTAAATTTACCTGTCAGATATCATCTAATCAGAATCTGTGAAACCGGTTCACAATATTCAATACTCTAACTAGAGTATTGAATATTGTTAACATGTTATAATTATTAACATGTTATTAAGTAAAATATCGGCGAAACAAAGTCAACAAGCAGACTGGTAATTTACGTATGTGGATGTTTGATTTATCCTTCCTAATATTTCTGTGTGGATTAATTAAGAAACTATCTCGTATAGTAGTTTGGACTTGTCAATTATTATTACACATACCTTTCTCCTGAA
The DNA here is from genome assembly GCA_955850985.1 of Elophila nymphaeata. Classification (NCBI taxonomy): domain Eukaryota; kingdom Metazoa; phylum Arthropoda; class Insecta; order Lepidoptera; family Crambidae; genus Elophila; species Elophila nymphaeata. The sequence goes on from OY039073.1 coordinate 9,299,863, forward strand.
TATTCCTTTGTTAAAGTTGAGGTTATCCTTGGCGAATATTTCGATGTCTTGCTCTGGCGGGGGTCGCGCAAAATGCGCGTGCGCATGCGATCGTACTGGGCTGTACAAGGCACCGTCCACGGCACTTTGTCCCGCCGACGCGCCCGTTCCCGGCCCCGCTCCCGTCCCCGCGCCTATCACCGCCGTTGAGGCGCTGCTACTAGCGCCCACGCTACCGCCTCCGCCCAACGACGATGTCTGTTTATGTCATTTGTGTGTGTCAAATTAACGTCGCTTAGAACCGTCGATTATTAGATTTAGGAACTGTACATCGGCAATGTGAAAGAGAAAAGAGAGCCAGATAGATAAACCATTTACGTACAAGCAGGCGCCCTAGGTCATCCTCTAGGCAGTTTGAAAAGGCAGCAACTGTCGGGCTGTGCATAGTACAGTACTACGCCAGTACAGTAGTCACGCACACATGCGCAATACTCTCACATTGGCGGATTTCGTTTTTGGTCTCACCCGATTCATTTCAATGCCAATCGATTAACGTAAGTATTTATACATCTATGCTTAGAGCGTTTTCACATTATCCGATGGAATATACCGATAGGTATTGCAAGATTCGGAAGCCGATACGATATCTAATATACTACACAGAGAAACTCCGAGCATAGCCCTCTCCATTGCCCTTTGGGCGACCTTGAGCCTTCTTATGAGGCCCATTGTAAGCTTCCACATTTCGGTTCCATAGGTCATCACTGGCAACACACATGAATTAAAAACTTTTGCCTTGAGACACTGCGGTAGATGGACAGAGAATATGCCGCGTAGCTTCCCGAAAGCTGCCTAGCCGAGTTGGATTCGTCGATTAACCTCTTTCTTGAAGTTGGACTGTTTGTCCCAGGTAAACATGATGGTCGACAACTTACAGTGTAGAGCTTCCAACCTTTACGGAAGTGGGAGTTAACCATACAGGTAAAGTTAAGTAAGTTCCCATAAGTCCATACAAAACTGTCAATATGTCCTAATTAGAACTGTCAAACCGTCCCATGGCAACTTTTTCCGATCACTCTCTTACCAAGTAGTAAGACAGTTGTCAGTAATCGATCTCTGCGTGCAAATATTTATTTTATTCAAAGTAACAATAATATTAGTAAGCGTCGGTGGCGTAGTGTGTAAGAGCGTCGTCTCCCACCCGGGAGGCACTGGTTCGATCCCCGCCACGTACCAATGTGTTTTCAAATTTTGAATTCATATGTACGTTTAATCGACGCTTTTACGGTGAAGGAAACCATCTTGAGGAAACCTGCACACACCTATGAAGAAATTCTTAGGTTGTGTGTAAAGTGGACCAACCCGCACTTGGCCAGCGTGGTTGACTAAGGCCTAATCGCCCCTAATGTGGGGTAGGCTCGAGCCCCTCGGTGGGGACATTGTATGAGCTGTTGATGTGATGATGATGTGAACAATAATTATTACGTACCCTATGTATTCCGGGCGAAGGCTGCCGGTCGAAGCCCACAAAGGTATTATAATAAGAGACGCCATGATTCATATATTCGACATCGGCGGGCCTATGCGCGTACGTGTGTGGTAGATATACGCCAGATCCGTCATCGTCGTCCGGAGTTCGAGCGCCACCGTCAGAAGACTCATTATCCGGCTCGTGACCGGACAGCGACCGGGATTCTGAACCGGACCGGGACCGCGACCGAGACGAGCCGGATTCGTTATCGGATCCGGATTCGCCACCGTACCGGCCTCGACCTGTTAGGAAGTTTTGTACGTTTGAAAAATATACAGTCAAAAGCACATCACGTTACCACTAACTGTCAAATTTTCCCAGTGGATTTTGCGCTTTAAGATACACACATTTAAAGTTGAAAATCAACAAGAGAAATTTGGCAGTTTGGGTAGTCTGGTCTGCTGTCGTCCGTACCTAATAAATTGTCTCGAAAATACTAAAAAAAGGACTCGAAGCCGCGATCGAGCAATTGCTCTTCCAACAATCCAATTCAATCCAAAACAATATTATCGACGGAATTTCTACAAATATTTATTTCAATATTTTTTACAAATACCGTCACTTTATATCTCGTAGATATTATAAGCATATTGCGTGCACGGAGAAGTGTGAGATTTGGCATAATTAAAGTTCATATACAGAGTGTTTCGTACATGGTGTAATAAGCTGGTACCCATGATAACATAGTTATGTATATGCTATGGTGTGATATGTGTTAGAATAAATATGATTCAATAAATACGTTGGCGTTTTTTGCCGACTAATCTTCCTCTGGTTATCATAATGTGATAGCCATAGCAGATATTTGTGAAGCGGGTTTTTCATATTCATTTTCCTATAGGTTCCAGGTGAAGCTCGATACCATCTTCGGCCTTATCGTCACTTACCATCAGGCCAGATGACGGTCAAGAAATTCACCGGCAAAAAAATAAGACGTGACGTAAAGTGGCGCCAACTAGTAGCGTTAATAGTAAAAACCACAGAAATAAATCAAGATAGAACGGCAAACACAAGCCACGCCCCCAATGTAACGTCATTCATTATTATCACCAATGAAATAGTGATGTGTGACTTTGTATTTCTGTTTTACAATTAGACACTGCACAATAAGGCATTTTTTAACAACCGCTCCGCTGTGTTCAAGTCGAGACGTGCGCGCTGACGGAACGTTCAACGAATCGAGCCACTTAGCCGTTCTTCATTTCTTTAGTAAAAACCCTCATTCCGTCATATCACTCTTGTAACTTGATAGTTACCAATATCTTTACTTACTAGAGAGCTTAGCTTGCTGTATGATGTAATCCTGCAGCGGTAACAAGTGCTGCATGCCGCGCAGATCCCAGTTGCAGTACAGAGGGGAACCACCACCGTCATCTTCTTCCTCCTCGCCGTCTAATGGAGGCTCTTCCGTTTCCACTGGCCTTTTGTGACCTAGAAACAACAAAATATTTATATTAATTGGTCACAGGTCAGAGTTGAAAAACAGCGGTTTGCTTGTGGGTTTCCGGAGCAAACATTACGCTGAACTGTCGCCTATTTCGCCTGCTGCAGCACAGACACACACGTGCATTGTTATATATTTTCTACCCTTTGTTTGTTTTTTTTTTTGTATATTTCGTGTTTTTGTATATTTATGTGTGTGTGTGTGTGTGTGTGTGTGTGTGTGTGTGTTGTTGCAAACAAATAAAGTTTTTATTATTATTAATTAGTTCTTTTAGACGTTTTTGTTTTTTTGTACAGATTACTTAATAGCGAGTGATTCACAAATATTAAGCGCGATGAGTGATTGTAGATTGCAAAAATCTTATGCCGGAAGCCATCATGACATCACTCATTGGGTCGGACCGGAATCGGTGATTGGATAATCGTGATTCTACTGTGCCGTCTTCTTCTTTTTTAATTAAATGGCGTTCGTGATATGTAACGCATTTCGCCAATATCAAGTGAAAATGTGCTTTTAAGTAGCAGACAATTGTACGGTAGATTGAGGTTAAAAGTGGAGTCTCTCAACACGTGTTTTTACAGCAAGAACTCGGGAGAAACTCCTACTGTGCCGTCACTAGACAAGTCTTTATGACAGCTGTCAACGGTATCAAGCTAAGTTGATAGTACTTATGGAGTTTCTCCCGAGTTCTTGTTGCAAAAACACGTGTTGACAGACTCTATTTTAACTCGAATCTACCGTACATTTTTTGTTATTCAATTACATTTTCACTTGACATTGGCAAAATGCGAACTTTAATGTATCACGACGCCATTAATTAAGAATAGAATAGAAGAACGCACGACCGCGGTGCCACCGACTTCGACATATATTACTCTCTAAAACATAACAGCAGTCCAGACAAACAATATTAATTAATATGTTAAACTTGGAATACTGATATTTCTAACTTACGTCTTGATTTAGTTCTATCTTTGGGAGTGGATGTTCTCTCTAGGCGTTGGTTGTGCTTCTGTACATTAGGCTCCGTCAACGGAGGCTCTAAGTTGATAGATTTTATCTTGTAGTTCACTGTAAAAGAAACATTTGGAAATTATAGCTTCTAATAGGACCAATGATTAAGATATCTGCTTGCTATGTAGGGTGATTTATATAAATATTCATAATAGGTACTCAGTAGCTGATTTTCTTCTCCATTATCTAGTATCCATAACACAAGTTCTTAATGATACTTACTTTGGGCTAGATAATTGGTGTGAGCGTGGAAATATATTATCATAAATTATGATTATATCATTCTTAAAAAGTACAAAAATAAGCTTTTAATATTTTACCTAATTATCCTGTAAAAGCAATGATGTTGGACAATGGCGCCGTACGGCTATACTGCGTGCGGTGTAAACACAATATTTTCAGTTTTAGCACATCAAGTCGAATAAGGTATTATTTGTTTTTTGATGTTACATTTTTTTCGTTTACTTATGTCCTTTTTATCTTTAAAACAAAATTATATTAAAATCTCAAATAATATTTTGGTATAAACTACGATTTTAAATTAGTTGGACCTTCGAGCCAGATATTTTGATAAAAACCTCATTAAATCTACTACAAAAAATCCAGTATCTCATTCTCAAAAATAAGTAACTTATTTCCTTATTATTTATCTTTAAAACAAAATTACTTATTAAAATCACAAATAATACTTTGGTATAAAAAAAGATTTAAAATTAGTTGGTCCTTCGAGCCAGATAGTTTGATAAAAACATTATTAAATTTATTAAATCTACTACAAAAAAAATCAGTATCTCATACTAAAAAATAAGTAACTTATTTCCTTATTATTTATCTCCAAAACAAAATTATATTGAAATGTCAAATAATACTTTGGTATAAATAACGATTTTAAATTAGTTGGCCCTTCGAGCCAGATATTTTAATAAAAACATTAATTAATCTACTATAAACAATGTACACACCTGCAGCCATGCTATCTTGCTCGTTTGCTGACGCTAGTCGCATAAAGTTATGATGGGGTTCATTTGGTGGTGTCCGATGCTTACTGCTGCCCGAAGATAACGAAGTTTTACTTGACGTATAACGCTCAGGTTCCGCTTGCTGTCGCCTGGTGGTAAATAAATTACAGTCTAAAAATACTATTATACAACTAAGCGTGTTATAACAGAAAATACATGATCAGTTAAACTTGCAATGACAAAATATCTGGTTAAACTAAAATTGTATTAGGCATTGTAAATTTTAAATTCTATCTTCAAAAGCGACCTTAATTGTTTTTATTGAAAAGTATCGGAAATAGCTAGACAACAAAATCGCATTATAAGTTGTTTACATAATATTGAAACCTCTTTTTCATAACTAAGATAACATGCTGATTAAGAACTTAGGCCTGTTTCTTCCAAAAAAAGTTCGTATCGTATCTCAAACATAAAAACCCAACCCAAGTTATTTAGTCAAAAATTAACCGACAGCAAGAAGGCTGCGCCGTACCTCGTAAACTCTCTAGGTGGGTGCCAGTTTGAAGCAGTATTATGCCGCAAGTCTAGGCTGGTCTGTCTGAAGGGTTTGTCCACGCTATACACTGCCTGTTTCTCAGGATACCGGTCCATACGCTCCAGTTCAGCTAATCTATCTTTGTCTAGATGTCTGGAATAATAAAAATCACCTCAAGCGCCATTTCGTTTTCGTCACGCTTCAGTCTAGTGTTCACTGGTGAAAAGATATAGAAAATAGAGAATACAATATACATGATGACCTTCACAGTATAATTTTTGTCCAATGTGATTCCAATTATTATATTTATATGCCATATATTTGTGGTGAGAGTCGTACAACACGCTATAACGGGTGTAAAAAGTATTCCGCTCATCATTAGGACCATTTATTTCTTCTAGACTATACTTGGGAAGTTAATAGTTATGAAGTAATTGAAGGTCAAAGTTAGAATATTTATGAAAACAAACTGTAAGCATTATTTCCTAATTTTTGTTCAAAGAAACATTATCAAAACGGAACCGCACGGTAGGGCGTCGGCTGGGACACTGAAGCTTCGTCGCTGGCTCGGAGTCCCGGACTTGTTTGAACGAGTTCATATAAAAAGTACACAATATTTTTTCAAGCCACTGACGGAAGACGTCCCGTCCACGTGCCGGACACGGCACGTACATGTGTGGATCAAGCTTTAATGTTCTAATAATCGATTTGCGTTTATGCTTACCTGTCAGAAAATCGTTCCCTAGAATGTCTAGATAGCTGATGCGGCCTTTCTAAACTATGCATGACTCTTGAACCCCCTCCCGCCGCATCCGTCGCCAATGATATGGACGAAACTAGCGACGGACGAGCCGCTGTCGTCTACGGTAAAAAAGGAGAGGAAAATTATATTAATATTCGTATAAATCGTATGTCACCGATTTATTTCATCGTCCGTACAGTGTTGCGTCAGAGATGGGAACTCGGATATGTGTGGACAGCGCTTAAATTTGTTAATCACTCTTGAAGCGGACAGTTCATTACAAAGACACATAACTTGTAAGAGACGTACACGATATGTCCACTATATTTTAAAAACAATTCGCTATGTGGAATTTAAAATGTCTTATAGCAAACCTGCAAGAATGGTGTGGGCTGCGGCTTCTGCAGAGGGCTGCTAGGACTCTGGGGTGAAGCAGACTCGCAAGACGAACCCCCGGCCGACTGCTGTTTCAACTACAATTGTAATATGTTTCACACATAACTACTGAGCTTAAAAACTTAGTTGAATCCTACTAATATTTTAATGTCAAAATTTTCTATTCCAAAGCGCCTTATCCACAGATAGAGAATGTGCTAATAAATTTAGACTAATCTTCAAGTTGTCGTAGACTAATCTTCAAGTCTAAATTGATTCTCTCATTTCTATTTACCATGTAGAGATCATGAGAGTTCCATTATAGTTTTTTGCCTAATCGTAGGGACTAGGATAGCTCTATCGTGGAGCAATCCTGGCCTATGTCCACTACACTACTCATAGATTGATCATAACCAGATAATTCAAAAAAGGTCTATACATATCACCGTCTCGCTCTCATACCTGTGTCCACAACACTCTCTGAGAGTGGCAGATCGTGTTTACGTAGAATATAGCCGGCTCGCTAATATTTTTAGGCGTCGTGGACGAGGCTATAAGAATAAACTGGGCCATGTCTTAATTAACATAATAGATACTACGTACTTATTTTATCCACTCTTTTGAGATTTGCAGGAAATGGTCCTGTGGGATAATCTCAAAACTACAACATGTAAACTAAATAACCAACACCCTGAATACAGGTGTTTTGGAATCGGCTTCCGAGTTGATTTTTTGTTTTTTTTTTTAAGAAAAATCGTTTTTTTTCCAAAAAAAATTATTGAAAGTTGTATAATTTCTAAATCAAAAAGTTATTTATTTAAATGTCCTTTGCTAACTATTTTTTAACCCCTGACACAAAAAGATGGGTGTTATAAGTTTGACGTGTCTGTGTTTCTGTGTCTGTCTGTGGCATCGTAGCTCCTAAACGAATAGTCCTATTTTGATGCGGTTTTTTTTATTGAAAGCTGACGTGATCAAGATGGTTCTTAGCTATAAAGTAAAATAAATTTTTCAACTTCGTAGTTTTAAATCGTCTAAAAACCTACCACAACGTTTCAGCACGAAATAATTATTTTGCTTTAACAAAAAAAGCGCCCGCGCCCACTCAGGGGCGGTACTTTAAATCACAAAGTAACGGTGGTTTATGTTTTAAAAATATGTAAACAAAAACAAAATTACCTTTCTTCTCGTCAATGGAGTACTTTCGACTGATTTAAAGTATTTTTCATGCATGGAGTCATCAGAGGCGTCTTTTCTAGGAGATATGAAGCTCCCACTCCGATTTAAACCTGCAACAAAAGTGGGTTATATCCATAAGGCCATTTTAAATTTCAAAAGTATTAGTTATTTTATTTGTATTACTTATAAAGCCTATATCTGATTGTATTTCGACTTTGTGTTGTGGGACCGCTCCTTAGTACAAATATAAGCCTGTATTGTGAAAACTAAAATACCCTAATGAATAAAGTTTAGTGAATGCTCTACCTAATATCGAATAACCGTTCACCATCGAACGATTCACAGAAAAGTCTAATTCCGATTTGATAAATCGAATAGCGACAATGTTATCGTTGATAAAGATTTATAATTACGTTATTACGACTGAGCGGTGCATCCGAGGGACGGAAGAGGACCCAGAATGAGGAAGACTATTAAAGGGATTAATCCTTTAATAGTCTTAAGTAATCCCGATTTTTACTTTTTATTCACCAAATTCATTTTTAATTTGAGTTTTAATTTTCCGAATTAATAATCTAAAAAATTAACCAATACACAATAGGCACTCACTTATATTCACACCTGAATGCGGCGACCATTTGTCAGTCTCATGCGCCTGCGCAGCACTACTTCTCTTTCGAACTTGAGGAGTACAAACAGGAGGATTGCACGTCACTGCATTTAGCTCCTGTTTAAACCAATGACAGCAAACATTAACTTTTGCGACATATCATGAAGATCGCGTCTAAAAGTGTCTATTCTAAGATTTTCGCAAAGTCATAGTAGCGGTAATAAAGGTTCAATCTCGTTAAAGGATATTTACTTAGTAAGACCTGCGTTTTAAAAATAAATACTTTATGGAATACCCATAAATTAAGTACCGTATACCGAATAAAAAAGAATCCCCATAAACATAGATATAGGAAACTGTAGATCGGCAATGTGAAAGAGAAAGAGCACGCTAACGCGTATATTAGAGCGAGATAGATAGACGAGACCATTTCACGAACACGCAGGCGGCCCAAGTCGGCCTGCCAGTCACGTAAAAGGGACAGCAACTGTCAGATTGCAGCACTATTTTTCACGCACACATACTCATACATTGGTTATTTTTTTTGGTTTCGCCCTAGTAACGTCAGTAATTATAAATCTATGCTCATAACCAAATATTCGAATAGCTGGCACACGTAACCAAAAATTTGTATACTATCTATCAACTCATAGAACACATAATTTTAACTATAATATAGTTAAAAGAAAATTCTTAAAACATTCATAGGCTTATCTTACCTGTTTTTTCCTCTGCTGCGCACTACTGATGCTGCTATCGGAGGATCTACCAGAGTCCGTGTGCCGGCACAATGCCGTTGTGCCATCTTCACTAAACCGCCCGCGTCTACCTTCACCGCTATTCCTATCCCTGTACAAACATTTCAGATACAAAAAAGAACAATACCACACTCATGGAACAATCCAATGAATAAGTAAAGTCAAAGACTAAGGACGCCTGTAATTTAGTCACACGGCACTAAGCAACTAAAGTGAAGGCGCCCTTAATAGAGACGTTGAACCATTATTCGACTTTAGAAATATTATTTATTCCTAAAATTCTTCAGAAAAATCTTAATTTTTATTACAATCTATTGTTTATAAATTAAGGTTTATTAACAACGAAATCTATGTGTGTGTACACCCATGGATTATACTCCTATAAAACTGAAAAAATATTTGAACTCCTTATCTATGTATATCTTAGAAAGTATGTGTTAAAATAACAAAAGCATTATTTCCGTCAACATCGCGTAATTCTGGCTAACAGAACAGATAAAATAACAGAAAAGAATGTAGCAAAAAGCTAAGATGAATCAAATGTCGAATAAAATGATATGTACTTGGATCATCTAATCATAAAACCACAATGTGTATTCATCAAATATCATAAAAGAAATGACGCAAACTTCGCGCTATTGACCACAGGGCGTTGCGCACTTTTCAATATTTGCATTTGTACAACAATGTTTGGGTATTTTACAACAGTATAAAAATGATGTCATATTGTGTTTTTCTAGTGATCAAACTTTACTATTAGAACACATACCTATGATGGAAGTACTTTCTCGTTCGTACAGGACTGGTCTGAGCGACAGTGACGCTCTTCGCATTAATCGGCGAGAGCTTACTAGCGCTTGCGACAGTACTATTGCCATTGCTGCTTACAGGATCAATTGCTGCAGAAACCTGGTATTAAACATTTATTTGTACGCATTATTATGTTCAACATATAGGTATTTATAAATAGAAATATTTAGAGAAATGGTCAGCATCTGTCTACATGACGTCCATGATATTGAGGATTAGAGACGATTAAGGACGTCCGCACTGTAAGGGGCATTATCCACTGTCGACTAGTCGCCGGGGCTACTGGGACGACGGCCACTTTCTATAGTTTTACAATAGGTGTTACGCACTTCGTCGCTGCGAGACCAAGTGGCCAATCGACAATACGTAATGGTACTTAAACGAGTACCCGCGCCGAGCCTCGAAGACCCGTCGCGTGCACAAGTACACAGATCAAGCAGCAGCGGTCATTGATTTATCAAAAAATAGAAACCACTGGTGGTGACGGCCGACCTGCCTAACGCAGCGTTGTTCTATGAACTAGCATGAAACATATGACGCGCGGGACCCCGTCGCTGGTTTTTGTGATCTAATTAAGGCATTATTTTATTACAGAAATAAGTTTACAGAGAATTCTTCTAAAATATGACAATATTGTAAAAGAAATTTTAAAAAGTTCAAATCATCTTGCATTCTTTTATTACAGGAATAAGATTTCTTCATAATATAATCTTCAAGAAGTTGTTGAATAATTGATAGAACATTGCATATAAATAAACCAGAAGTCTGTCAGATGAATCTTTTCTCAAGGAAACACCATAGGTACTGAATATGAATAAGATCTAAAAAAAACTAAATTAATGAATTAGGTGTTTAAAAACTGTTTATTATTCCAAATATGAAAAATCAATATTGCACATTTTAATATCAGTAATGTCCAAACAAAGTGTTGGTAAACCATAAATCTGTTGCAAAGACAATAGGTACTTAACACACTCAGCATCAAGCCCTATACCAATACCATAATGTTTCATAAAAAAATTGAATCAAATTATTATTCTTTACCTCTAAATTAATAACCAGTGTTGGGCACAATGTTATCAACACGCTCAACATAGAACAAATATACACAGAAGTTCAAGCTGATTTTGATATCGTTCAATCGGTTATATTCCTTGACCTACACCCCAAAGCAAGAGTTGCAGCCCGGCGCAAGTGAAAATATACAACAATAACCAACAAAATTTCGATTCATTTTCCACAGCAAAGTTTGCATGTACTTATTACAAAAGTTTCACAAAATATAACAAGCAAAATAAGTTAAAAAAAAACTGTAACCCGACTACAAAAATAATGTAGGTACCTACATACTCCGATAGAAAATATTTATAATCATTGTCTTACAGCACTACATTTGTACTGCCGAACTATGCCAAGATCTCTGTAATTGGATATGTTTGTGTTTGTAAACTTGTTTGCACACATTGTAGGCAGCTAGCCTTCTGTATATATTTGTTCTGTGACAAAACCAATACCAACACTTTTGAAAAAAATGGCACCACAAGTATTTAGACTGTATCACAAATGATACACATGCTACTGAGCATGTTATAGAAATTGTTAAATGAGAAAAATTATTCAGCTTTTTAATGAATTTAATAATTAATAGAATAATATATAATATAATGTTCATTAAGAGAAGACTTTCCGAATCGACCTAAAACCTAAAATATAATCCTAATATGATTTATTTTTGATTGAAAATAAGAAACCTTTATTTTGATCATTATTATTAACAAGGTAAAGACTTTTTTTGAATACCTGAGGTGCAGCTTGATTTGTTTGTGTAGATGTCTCTCGACGTTTCTGCGGATCTGTGTTTTGTTTTAGTGTTTGTAATTTGGCTAATGGTATTATGTCACAGTCAGTAGGCCTATGCCACACAGTTGTCTGGAAAGAATACAATGAAGTCATTAATCTAGATACCAAAAAGTAAAGGCATCTTAATCTAAAGAATAACAGCTTACCTGTGTAGAAGCATTGTAATAGTAAAACCTATGTGTGTTTATGTCAAATAATTCCCACCACTGGGAAGAATCTGTTCTTTTAACTTTGACTCCCTGTAACAATAAAATTTTATAATGAAAACACTCAAATGCTATGTTACTATCATTACAAAAAGAATTTAATATTCCTCATTATCAGAAAGAAATAAAGTCTTAATTATTTTTCATAGTAATGAGTTTAAATATATCTAGACTACTAACAGGAATTTTAGTAAAACGTTAAAAATACTCCAAATACAGAGACATAAACTCTTAGCATTCTATAGGTGTATGGTGTGTTACAGAGGGGAGAGGCAGGAGCAGTGGCTAGTGTCTTGTGACCCAAGTTTGAGTTTATTAAAGGTATCAAACATCCCAGTGTATTTCATCTTGTTAACAAACTCACATGTGTCCCGGCGAAATATAAGCATTAGTATATTTTTCTGTTTATAAGTATTGAAATCCAATATGTAATCCAATGGAAATTTGTGGTTCCCAAATGCATATTAGTTAAGCTCTTTTAGGTTTATTGGCAATAGTGGTTAAACAAGCAAGCTTGCTGCATGAACACACTTGGTCACCACTAGCTCTAATTTTATAGGTAAGTTCAGACCGCCAGCAGAGTGGCGAGAAGACTAGTACTATTTCTCACGAATCAACAATCACGTTCATCTAAATAAGAAATTAATTTAGCACTGGTATCTAACTATACTTAGTGTAAACAATTTTCTCTATACTAACCTTATACAGCTGAAAAGTTTGTTTGTTTGGTAGAACGCTCTAATCTCAGGAATTAGGTACTGATTCAAATTGAAAAATTATTTTTGTGTGTGATAGTCGATTTATCGAGGAAGGCTATAGATAGGCTATATAATAACCGACATTAACGCGAGCGAAAGACGCGGGTGACAACTAATCATTAATAATTTATGTATAATTAAGTACATAAAGCATAATATAATAAAATAAATAACGATTAAGTAAGTGAATAGTAGTCACTTTATTTGTTGATATTTGCAGAACAATTTTATTATACTTATAGTGAATTACAGTGGAAGCTTAAATGCCAATAGTATATGGTTTATTATTCATTATGTGCTGTATGTAACAAATAACAGAATGATAAAGAGCCTCTTCTGCTCTATTACAATTAGTATCTTGGCACAGTGGAAAATAATGTTACGTTATGCGAGAAATAGATAGGAAAAAAATTACCTCAGGCGGATCCCAAACGCACTCTCCTGTTGTTAGGTTAGCATACATATGCTCCTTTGTTTTGGGCTCAATTATTTCTACCCATTCCACCCTAGAATAAAACATATTGAATTTAACACATATGCCCTAGCAACTCAGAAACTCAACAGTATATTACTGCGAATTTAGGGCGTGACATTAGCGATTTCCGTACACTTTATTGATTTTGCAACTTTCAACCACGGATATATGAAGCAATTTGTCAAAAAAATTACACGACACTTTTGCAGAGAATTACCTTTCCGAAGACATTTTCACAAAATAATAATAACTTCTTATACTTATTAACACATTATTAACTAATTTATTTGACCTAAAATGCGGATAAAATTAATCGAATAGCATCCATGTTGAATGTTTACTTCATGAATGAATGGAGGAATGGAATGAGAGGGAGCATTGAAACTAGTGATGTACACGCACATGATTTTCACTAGATAAGTTTTACCATATACAATGTGTTAATTTTACACTTGATCAAACGAAATGTGCTAGATAAAAAATTATCGACAAAAGATAGAAAAAAAATATGCGTGCTATTTCAAAAATCAATGCACTTAATTCTTTTTTTAAATTCCCATCTTTCGGCTTGCTTTAAATTATTTTCTCTTTTTTTTTTTTTTTTTTTTCAATTTTATAACTGCGATCAGTCGCCAGACTTTTATCAGTTGTGTTGAGTGAAGGTGGTTATTGAAGAGCAGCAGGCCAGTGCCTTGCTGTCTACTCAGAATATGTGACTCCTTTTCAATCTACTGATCACATTGGCGTTAAGTAATCCAGAAGCAAGGGGATTAGGGTGGATTACGAGACGATCAAAGTACGATTTCTTGTGACACTCAATTTCTGAGGTCACTGTTGCCATATTTAAGTACTCGTGGACTTCATCATTCTTCGCAAACCAAGGAGCATTTACAATGTTCTTTAGGATGTTGTTTTGAACCCTTTGTAAGCATGTTACATTACTCTTACTGGCTACTCCCCATATCTGAATACCGTATGTGTTGAAATAGATACTCTTTGGTATTCTGTGGGAACATTCAAATTTGAATGTAAATTAAGTTCTGTGACATATTTGGATGTATGTCACTCCTAAAATTTGGTTTGTTGAGTTTTGTGTATTAAATGAAATATATTTAGTGAAAAATATCTTTATTTTTCTATTAGGTTATGGTGCTATATTTTTAAATAATATTTTCATTTTGAGTTTAGTGTTCCTTTTTGAGTCTATCTAAAATGAGTTCAAATAATCAGAATTCCGGCGATGGAAACCATGTTCCGCAAGTCATAGTACAACCTAGTGGATCAAACATCGCGATTGAAAAGCTTTCTGAGTAACTACAATTCGTGGAAATTTTCGATGAAAATGCTACTGATCGACAATGGTCTTTGGAAATTTGTAGATGGTAAGGATGCAGCCACACTAGCGACTTCCGACCCAGACAGAGACCAAAGGGCTTATGCCAAGATATGCTTAAATATCTTACCCGTGTGCCGATCCCATGTAATTAACGCGAAAACTGCTCTAGAAGCGTGGGATTCACTTAAATCAGCCTATGAGAACTCTGGCATTAGCCGTAGATTGCAATTGAAGAGACAACTTGCTCAATTGAAATACACAGACCATAAATCAATGGACCACTATATAGGTAATATAATTACCATTGTCCAAGAGTTGGCAAATATTGGCTGCTCCATAGAGGATAAAGAACAAGCAGAATTGATGTTGATAGGACTACCTCCAGAGTTTGATCCTTTAATAATGGCCATTGAAGCCACAAAGACCGATCTTACTACAGAATTTGTTAAATCTCAGCTCATCAAAGGCGAATTTAAGAGAGAACTGACTAGCAATAACAACACAATGGAACACTCTTTGATATCAAAGAAATTTGTACCTATTTGTAAACTTTGCGGAAAATCAGGCCATATTAAACCTAAATGCCCTGAGCTGAAGAAACTGAAGAAGAAGCAGTCCAAGATTCACGCTGAAACTGAGAAAAGTAATGAAAATATTGGTAAAACCCACTTTACTCAGGATCCTTCTGCAAGTTCCAATACTTGGATTCTTGATTCAGGTTGTACACGTCATATGACTAATCGTAAAGATTGGATAGTTAATTTTAAAGCAATTCCTCCCTCTAATGTAGCAACTGCCAACAAAAATGATTTTATACATAGTATAGGCATAGGTAATGTTGATGTCACCTTAGCCAATCAGAAAGAGAAGACCATAACTGATGCTCTATTTGTACCTAATGTTGCTGTAAACCTCTTGTCAGTTAGCAAGATTGCAGAGAAAGGTCATGTCTTAGTATTTGATAAACAGCGTTGTTTTGTTTACAGGGACGACGATGTAAAAGTGACCGGTTCCCGTGAGTTTACTGCAACAAACATTGATGGCTTATACGAATTAGACCAGTTATCTTCTCAAACGGAAAACCAAGGGCCTAATATGACAGCTGTGGGTAAAATTTTTATTACAAAGACTGAACCGTTAGGTTTATGGCATCGTCGCTTAGGACATCTTAGTTTGCCAGGTATGTTATCCCTTCGTAACTCATTAGCTAAAGGCATTGATTTCCCAAATGGAGATATGACTCCATGTACTCCTTGTTTTGAAGGAAAACAAATATCTAAATCGTTTCCTCGCGGTCAAGCACAAAGAAGCACGACCAAACTGGATTTGATTCATACTGATATTTGCGGCCCATTACCCGTTAATAGTTGGTCTGGTATACGTTATTTCATCACGTTTACTGATGATTATACGCGCAAAACCTTTATTTATTTCTTGCATCGCAAAGATCAAACAACAGTGTTGAACACCTTTATTGAGTTCAAAACTATGGTTGAAAATCAAATTGATCAAAAAATAAAACGCGTTAGGAGTGATAACGGTACAGAATATTGTAACAAAAGCTTCGTTGACTACTTTAAGCAATGCGGTATTGTCCACGAAACTACAGTTCCTTATTCACCCCAACAAAATGGCGTGGCCGAGAGACTTAATAGAACCTTGATGGAAAAGGCTAGAGCCATGCTACAGGATGCTGAATTAGATCAAAGATATTGGGCTGAAGCAGTGAATACGGCTTGCTATTTGAAAAACCGTAGCCCTACTGCTGCCACCCCTGGAGCTACTCCTGAAGGTCTTTGGATAGGACACAAAGTTGACCTAAGCCATTTGAAAGTCTTCGGTTGTATGGCATATGCTTTAACTCCTGATCAAAAGCGTTCTAAACTGGATCCAAAGTCCAAACCTTATATAATGCTTGGTTACTGTGACCATACGAAAGGATATAGACTAGGCGATCTGTTAGATGGCACAAAAATGATAAAAGCTCGTTCCGTTCAATTTTTAGAAAATGTAAGACATACAATCTATAAAACAGATGACTCTCATATTATTTTGACAAACTCTTTTGATAATTTTGAAGTTTCAATTAGCAATTCAAACAATAGTTTTGTGAATGATGTTGTTATTGAACCTGCACAAATGAACAATGCTACTCAACCTGTTGACATTGTTCAACCTGACGATAATATTGTTCAACCTATCGATGAATTTGTTCAACCTGAACAACCAAATGAAGAGCCTGTCCTTAGTTCAAGCAGTGTTTTCGAAGATCCTGAAGAATCTACATTTGAAATTGGAGGAGACAATTTACAGTTGAATGATATTCAAACATCTGTTGATAGTAGGCCTGTACGTGAATGTCGACCTCCTGCTTGGTTCAAGGATTATGAAATGAATTTCTTCATTGAATCTGCTTTCTCAGGACGCAATGAACCTAAGACTTACAAACAAGCAATGAAAAACGAGAAGTCTAAGGAGTGGTTGGATGCAATGCAAAGTGAATATAATTCACTCATGTTGCACAAAGTTTGGGAACTTGTTGATAGACCCCAATCTGGTAACGTGATTAAGTGCAAATGGGTATTTAAAGAAAAGATTGACCCTAGCGGTAACTTTGAAAAGTTTAAAGCACGTCTTGTCGCAAAAGGATTTACTCAAAAATATGGTATCGATTATGAAGAAACCTTTGCTCCAGTTGTCAGGCATTGCACTTTACGCTTACTTTTTGCGATCGCTGTTGAACATGATTACGACATTGAACACCTTGATGTGAACACAGCCTTTCTGAATGGAGAACTACATGAAACCATTTATATGGAACAACCTCCTGGTTTTAATATTGAGGGGCAGAACAAAGTATGTTTACTCAAGAAAAGTTTATACGGTCTCAAACAAGCCCCTAGAGCTTGGAATGAAAAAGTTCATGAAGTTTTGATTAAGAATGGATACAAACAACTGAAGAATGAAAAATGTGTCTACCATAAAGACAAGGTGACAATTGCATTGTATGTTGATGATTTCTTCATTTTTAGTAGTGATGAAGTTCAGAAGAAGAACTTATATGACTTGCTAAGCAAGAACTTCAGTATCAAACTTCTGGGACCGGTAAAACAAGCATTAGGCATGCGAGTGGATAGAGACAGAGAACAAGGAACTTTAAAACTATCTCAATCAGAATATGTCAAAAACTTGCTACTCAAGTTTGGTATGCAAGATTGTCATAAAGTTGCCACTCCTATGGAAGTCAACTTCAATCTGCCAAAATCTGAGAAGATTGATAAGAGATTCCCCTATCAGGAACTGATTGGAAGCCTGATGTATCTTACAGTCTGTACTCGACCTGACATCGCATTTGCCTGCAGCAAGCTAAGTCAGTATAACACTTGCTACAATGAAACACATTGGCTCGCTGCAAAACGCGTCTTACGGTATCTCTCTGGTACAATCAACTACGGACTCAATTTCAGAAAAGGAGGCAATGATATTGTAATCTCCTCCGACGCAGATTGGGCGGGGGATGCGTGTGATAGGAAATCTACTTCCGGTTTTATAGCGCAATTCGGTCATTCAGTCATTAACTGGTTTACCCAAAAGCAACAAAATGTTGCGTTGTCAAGTACGGAGGCTGAATATTATGCCCTCGGTAGCGCCGTCAAAGAAGCTAAATTTATAAACAATTTCTTGGTTGATCTTAGTTATTGCTGGAACCGATCACCTATTAAGATCTATAATGATAATCAAAGTACTCTAAAGATTGTAAATAATGAATGTTTTAGGCGAACTAAACATATTGATGTTCGACATCATTTCATTAATGAATGTATCGAACGAGGTATTGTAACTTTAGATTACAAAGCTTCTAGCGAACTAGTAGCGGACATTTTTACTAAAGCTTTACCACGAGTGAAGCATGAATATTTTGTTAAATGTTTAAAGTTAATTTAGTAGCTTACCTGTTAATTAAGTTACATGCTTATTTATTTATTTATTGAGTTTAAGCTACTCTCGTTCTAGTGTTACTCGAGTAAGGGGCAGTGTTGAAATAGATACTCTTTGGTATTCTGTGGGAACATTCAAATTTGAATGTAAATTAAGTTCTGTGACATATTTGGATGTATGTCACTCCTAAAATTTGGTTTGTTGAGTTTTGTGTATTAAATGAAATATATTTAGTGAAAAATATCTTTATTTTTCTATTAGTATGTCCATATGGGTTTCAAAATTGAGTTGTATATTAGCAGTTTATTGTCCAGGGAGAGTAGTGAATTTCTGCCTAGCATCCAATATAAACTTCTGAATTTGTAATTTACTTGATCTCTTTTGGCTTTTATGTGGTCTTTCCACGTTAATCGTCTATCCAAGTGGAAACCGAGATACTTGACGCACTCAGTCCGAGGTAGAATGTTATCTCTTAGGCGAACAGGAGGACAGTCCCCCTTCCTTAAGGTGAAGCTTATGTGGGTGGATTTCTGCGCACTAACTTGGATACGCAATTTTTGGAGCCAATCTGAAGTGTTATCTAGGAGTTTTTGTAGTTTTTTGCTTGCACTCGCAGGTTCACTGTCCACAGCCAGAAAGGCAATGTCGTCAGCGTAAGTGGCAATTGTAACGTCATTGCTGGTTGGTAGATCTGAGGTGAAGATACTATATAAGACCGGACCAAGCACCGAGCCTTGGGGCACACCAGCTTCAATGGGAGTCAAGGAGGATCTAGCGTTCCTGTACTTTACTTGAAATAGTCGATCGGCGACATATGACTGTAAGATGTGAAAGAAAGAGTGTGGTAATTTTTCCTTAATTTTGCAAAGCAGTCCCTTGTGCCAGACTCGATCGAAGGCTTGTTGTACGTCTAGAAACGCAGCAGAGCAGTATTTTTTCCTCTCGAAGCATTGCCTGATGCAATGGTATACCCGATGTACTTGCTCAACGGTGGAGTGTGCTTTGCGGAAACCAAATTGATGCCCGGGTATAATATCCCGCTCGTCCATTGCTTCGCCGAGCCTTTTGAAGAAAATCCTTTCCCACAGTTTAGATAGGATTGGAGTAAGGCTTATAGGCCGATATGAGGAGCACTCTTGTGGCGGTTTACCGTCTTTGTGGATCATAACTATCTCCGAGACCTTCCACAGATTCGGAAAATATGATAGCCTAAAGGTGGCATTGAATAAACAAGTCAGGAAAGTGATGCATTTTTTTGGAAGCTCCTTGAGGATTTTTGGAGTGATCAGATCAAATCCCGGTGCCTTATTCGGATCTAAAAGTCGAATTTCTCTCGCAACTTCCCTTGAGGACGTTGACTTGATAGGTAGGCATAATTGGATGTCTTGCTTCAATATGATATCCACGTCGGCTTCATCGCCACCCTCATTTGGTTTAAAGACCTGACCCAGGTGCGCGGCAAAAGCCTCTGATTTTTCATGGTCGGTCCGTGCCCAAGACGACTGCCATCTTAAAGGATATGCTGGTTGCTGAGGTCTATTTAGGTATTTGGAGGCCTTCCACAACGAGTGCTCCCCGCGTGCAGTTGGTGACAGCGATTGCAAGGTGTACATGAGGGTATTATTCTTGTGTTCCACGAGTATAGATTTTAAATCTTTTATTGCTCTATTCAGCACACACTTATCTGACTGACGGCGCGACAACTGCCAGACCCGTCTGAGACGCCGTTTCTCTGTTACTTTATTTTTAATTTCCAGTGGCAGGGTGATTGTTGGCTCCGAGGATCTAATTGGTGATGGGGTGTTTTTCCACGCTGCGACCTGAATGATGTTTGTGAGGTATTCGCAGGATTCTTCGACCTCCTCACTTGTTTTCAGTGAATTTCTAGTATTCATATGGTCTTCGAGATACGAGCGAAAACCTTCCCAGTCGGTTCTCCTATTATGTAATGAGGTAGGTTTTTCGAAGTCTATTATTGTTGAGGACACTGTGAGAATCACTGGAGTGTGGTCTGATGATCCATCCAGGCTGGACTCAATACTGGTAAAAAGAGTGCTTATCCCTTTAGTCACGAAAAAATCTAACAGGTCAGGAACCTTCCTTGGATCACTTGGCCAGTAAGTAGGTTCACCGGTTGAACAAGGGTGGAACCGATGCCGGTCGATACAGTTCTTTAGTTGTCTACCTCTTGTGACAGTAAGTCTGGAGCCCCAGAAGGTATGTTTGGCATTCCAGTCACCACCAGAGATAAATCTACCGCCAAGAGTTTCAAAGTAAAAAGAAAACATGCTATCCGTAATGTTATATTTAGGCGGGCAGTATATTGCCGAAAGCATAATTGGTCCTGCTCGATCCTCCAATTTTACACTGGTAGCCTGCAGATGATCGGTAGAGTATGCCTCTAGAAGAGAATGTTTTAGAGTCGACTTGATAACCAGTGCCGACCCAGCGTGAGCACCCCCATCTGGATGGGTGGTATAATAAATTTGGAAGTCTTTTAGACGAAAGCTACTTCTACTGGTAGCGTGAGACTCTGAAATGAGAACTACATCCAGTTTGTTGGAAATAATAAATGCTTCTAGCTCATTTATATTGGCCGAAAGGCCATTTATGTTCCACGTTGCTACCCTGAGGCTTTAGATAACATGCATTTCGGCAATCGCTCTCGCTATCGCTAAGTAAAAAAATGTATGGGATTGACATAAGCAATCGAAAAGTGATCGATTGCTTATGTCAATCCCATACATTTTTTTACTTAGCGATAGCGAGAGCGATTGTCGAAATGCATGTTGTCTAAAGCCTCTGAAAGACGCCATTTCTTTTTAATTAAGTCTAGGGATGATGGCGGTGAGAAGGTTAAGCATATTGCTGATTTGATGGAGTAGCAGGTCTATCTTCTCGGATTGTTTGATTAGAATCTGTTCTAGTGTGTAAGACTGTTGGCTGTGATTATTGTCACTCGGTGTGATTGGTTGGCTGTGATTGTAATTGTCACTGGGATTTTCAGGTTTATTGTGGACTTTGGGGTTCCTAGTTATTTCGGCGTAACTTTCATTAGCTGGCGTATTCGAAGATAGTTTTGTAACTGGTGCATTATGGCTGTCAGTTTTGACGTTATTAGTTGGAATTGATCGAAAATTAGAGACTCCTCGCTTAGTTTTCCTGGCTAAAATCTCTTTGTAGACCTGGCAACCTTTATAGTTGGCAGGGTGATCTTGGAAGCATAGTGCACATTTCGCAGGCGAATTCCTATCTTTTTTGAGGCAATCTGCAGTTTTATGGTCCTCACCACATTTCACGCAGCGGAAGGGTCGCATACAGTGGTTTTTTTAATTGTCCATATTGCTGGCAGCGTTGACATTGGACTATTGTTTTGGATTTACGATGATCCTCGATTTTGATTCTTTGATTATAGATATACTGTATTTCCTTTACTGCCTTGTTATTAATACTAGGTTCGACATTAACGAAGAACGTAGAGGACGTACGTAGAAGACGTACTCTTTTTTTTTTCAAAGTAATAGTCTTATTTGAAAGCTAAATAGACTGACTAGCTGATGAAATACAGCGTATTTCGAGGATATCCCGTGGTGGCAAAAGAAAACTCATAAAACACTTGTTCTACGTACCGAGGCTTTATTCAAAAAGAGAAAGTTACATATTTTGACAGGAGCACAGATTAGATAACTGTCACATAATGCATAGATAAGATAATGTTATAGATAGTATTTGTTGTACATTTAACACCTCCCCTCAACAAATACTTTCTTATAATTAATAACAATTTACTTAGGGCAGACTTATACTTGTTGAGTAAAAAAAGACATTGTCAATAACTATATTTTCTAACCCTTAAATATACTTATAATATAAAACTTAACTTTTACTAACATTTAAATACACTCACTTTATATAAGCATAATCTTTAAGTTAAACATTTTCCATAATAGAACTTTTAAATTTTTCATACAAAGTCTTCCCTAACGGTTTTGTTAACAGGTCTGCAATATTACAATCCGTTTGAATATAATTTAATGAGATACAACCATCTTTTATTTTGTCGATTATAAAATGATATTTAATATCTAAATGTTTTAATCTTTTGTTATTTTCATTATTTAATGCTAATTTTATTACTGATTGGTTATCTTCAAATATTTCTATTGGTTTCTTACAAAAATCAAAATCACACAACAAATTTTGTAACCATAGTGCTTCAGTAATAGCCGCACTTAAAGCAATGTATTCCGATTCAGTTGACGACAAAGATACACAATTTTGTTTCTTACAGCACCATGAGATTAAACTATCATTAAAATAAAACATATAACCCGATGTTGATTTTCTGTCCCTAGTGTCTCCTGCCCAGTCAGCATCAACAAAACCTTTCAAGCCTGTATCTGTACTGTCATACACTAAAGCAAGATCTAAGGACCCTTTCACATACCTCAACACATGTTTCAATGCCTTATACAACATCTCACTCGCACAATGTTGGTACCTGCTAAGGAAACTCACAGCCACACATAAGTCTGGTCGTGTACCACACACTGCGTACATTAAGCTACCAACTAATTGCCTACATTTCTTTTCAATTTCTTCATTTTCAGACTTATCTCTTTTGAGTATTTCAAAATTAAAATTTTGATCTATAGGTGTGCTTACCGACTTACATTGCAACATGTTATATTTATCTAAGATTTTCAATAAATATTGTTTTTGATTAATGGTTGTTTTATTATTTTCCTGTAAAATACTAATTCCTAAATAGTTTGTGGCTATCCCCATATCTTTCATTTTAAAATTTTTAAATAACTGCTCCTTAAAATGTTTGATTGTGTTGTCACATGTTCCAAATAATAATATATCGTCTACAAATATCAAAACATATATAACTATACCATCTTCTTTTTTTGAGTATAAACAGAAATCATTTTTCGAGCGATTAAACATTTGTTCTTGCATAAAATTATCAAACTTATTATTCCAACATTTTGGTGATTTTTTTAAACCATATAATGATTTATTCAATTTACATAATTGACCAGTAGGTATTCTTAAGTAAACATTTTCTTCTATATCCCCATGTAAAAACGCTCCAACTACATCCATTTGTTGTACTAAACATTTCATTTTGTTAGCTATTGCCATAAACAATCTAAAAGTAGGTAACCTTGCTACAGGGGAATACACATCTAAATCAATATTTGTTTGCTCGAAACCTCTCGCTACTAACCTAGCTTTATAAACTTTTTGATCACCTATATTTTTAACTTTGAATATCCATTTACTAGAAGTAATTTCTGATCCCTCTGGAACACTACTAACTTCTGACCAAGTATTATTTTCTTTTAAACAATTTAATTCTGTTTGCATCGCTTGAAGCCACTTATCTTTTTCGTTAGAGTTTAGTGCCTCTTCATATGTCAGTGGTTCAGTGTCAATGGAAAGTAAACTCATATCATCGGTATAAAAATCCTTCATCCACCCTGGAGTTTTTCTTACCCTCACCGGTTTCTGTGAAATATTTTCTTTTTCCTTATTTTTATCTTGAATCTCTTGTATTTTATCTTGGCATTGTTTATCTAATTTATCACACATATTCTCTTCTTGGACTACTTCCTGTTCAACACCACACTGAGTAAAATTGCTATCTAATTTACTTTCATCTAATAATTCTTCTCCGTCTTCATAAAAACTATGTAGTTCTTCTCCATCTTCTTGGTTCTTCTCTAATGCCAAATCATCTGTAGTTACTGGGAAATAGGTACTTGACAATATTTTGCAACTTTGATTTGATTCCTGCATGTGTGAACTGTCCTTTAGAAATACAACCTCTCTTTTTATTATCACATCATTTTCGTCTGGATAATAAATTCTAAAACCCTTTGTGTTCTCCCCATAACCAACAAAATAACCTATTACTGACTTAGAGTCCCATTTTTGACGCTTTTGGTTTGGAACATGAACTGCTACTTTTGAACCAAAGACATGCAATTTATTTATTTCAAAGATATTTTTGTTATACCACAATTCATAAGGTGTCACATTTTTTACCCTACTATTACCTGTCCTATTGAGTACAAATACTGCTGTGTTCACAGCTTCTGCCCATAATGACTTTGGGAGTTTTGTAGGCAGTAAAATAGACCTAGCACATTCAGTAACTGTTCTTATTTCCCTTTCGGCGCAGCCATTCTGCTCTGGGGTGTAAACAACACTAGTTTGGTGTATAATACCAAAGTTTTCAGTTACTATCCTAATATTCTTATTTATAAATTCTGTACCATTGTCAGACCTTATAGTGGCAACTTTAATACCTAAATTTTTTGTGACATAGTTTAAAAAACTTTTTATTTTATTTATACTTTCATTTTTATTTTTTAAGAAATAAACTGTTTTATATCGTGAATAGTCATCTTTTATTAACAAATAATATCGAGCACCACCTAGAGATGCAGCTTCCATAGGACCACAGATGTCCATATGTAACAACTGACCTGGTCTTTCAGCCCTAACTTCACTAATTGAAAATGGTGCCTTGTGAAACTTACCTCTCAGACACACTTCACATGTTGTGTTTGTAATATCATTTGAATAATTAATGTTACACCTTTTTAAAATACATTTTACCTGTTCCATATTTTGGTGTCCCATTTTATGATGCCATTCACTTAAGTCATTATTTGCATTACTTACATAACCATGACTTCTTATGTACCTGAATTGCATAATATATAATTTATTGTAGCGTTTAGCAATTGCACCAATAAGATTGTTACCAGGTTTTATCAACCTACAACTTTCATTATCTAAATGTAATCTATAACCTTTTTCTGTTGCAGAACTTACAGAGAAAAGATTAAACTTAATTTTTGGTACATGCAACACATTGTACAATGTTGTATGAATCCAATTACTACCATTATAGGCTTCTAAAATAATGTTACCTTTACCTTCGGCTTGAATAAACTTTCCATCGCCAATAACAATTGTTCTGACTTTATTAAGTGGTTCATAATGTGTAAATAAGCTTTTATCATAGCACATGTGCTCTGATGCACCGCTGTCCATAATCCATTCATCACTTACATACTCCTCCTTTAATGCAGACAGCACAGATACAACAAAAGCATTGCCGCTGCTACTGGGTCTATTGTTAAACCAACATTCTTTTATTAAATGACCATGTTTTTTACACTTATTACAAAATTTTACCTTATTACTTAAGTTTTTATTTAAATTTACCTTGCACTCCTGTTTGAAATGCCCTGCTTTACCGCACTTGAAGCATTTACGCACAGCTTTTACCGCTGGCAGTGCTGCAGTTTGCTCCTCGTTCCTGGCTTTGTATCGCTGCTCCTCGACTAACAGACGAGCTGATAACTCATCGAGTGTTCTCCTCTCCTTTGGAACCGACTCCCATGCAGATATAAAGTGTTGATAATTTTCTGGAAGGCTAGAAGTTATTTTAGTAACAGCCATGCTCTCATTTATCTCTGCACCGAGGATTTTGAGAGATGACAGGATTTCTTCAACCTTACCCAAGAACTCGGACATTGACTCAGTTTCTCTAAACTGCAACGCAAAAAATTTTTGCTGCACCAAATGTAACGATAGTTCTGATCTTTGTTCGAAAATAGTATGCAGTTTCTGCCATATACTGTATGAAGATTCACAACTTAATATTTGGTTCATCCACGTTTCACCTATTCGTGTCACTATGATACCTTGTGCTTTTGCATCTAGTTTATTCCAGTTTTCAAGTTCATCTTTGAAGTTTATATTGTCCTTCACCGGACACGGGCACGAACCGTCGACCACATGGAACACGCCGGCAGCCCGAAGTAATACCTTGACTCTGAATTTCCAAGTCGCCCAATTACTTGCTCCTAATAGCTTTGCCTCGTTGTCAATTGTATGGTTCTCCATTATTTTTATTATATTGGACTTGACCGCCCACCTAACCTCAATCACCACGTTGCGCACTTGACCGCCGCTATTTGCTTTACCGCAAATTTTGCCACTGATGGGATTTTCTCTAGTACTAGTAGGCCGTAAGCCTGTCTGGGCCCATAACCTGATGAAATACAGCGTATTTCGAGGATATCCCGTGGTGGCAAAAGAAAACTCATAAAACACTTGTTCTACGTACCGAGGCTTTATTCAAAAAGAGAAAGTTACATATTTTGACAGGAGCACAGATTAGATAACTGTCACATAATGCATAGATAAGATAATGTTATAGATAGTATTTGTTGTACATTTAACACTAGCAACAAAAATAAAAAAAGCTTACGATGTCGAGCAGTTTTGTTAAAAAAATAATAAGAGAAAAAAAAATTGTGAATAAAATACTTTTATTAAAAATTTCATTTGTTACTTCAAAACTAGCTCATTTACGCAACTTTCTTAGCATGTTTAATTAAACGACATGATTTACTCTACAAGTTCTCCAAAATAATATGGGTTCTATCTCTCTGTTGTTGTTTAAGATAATCACTATTTAAATAAAGTAGGTAATCTCAGCACGAAAATCAAACGTGATCTTATAATGATTTAATTTACATAAATTATGGAAAACAACAAAGAGAAACAGTAGGAAAGTAAAGTGATTTAATTTATTACATTTTCAAAATGACCACCATTCTCATCCATAGAAACAGTTGTACGTAATGCTACGCTATGTACTGTTTTTTTTTTAATACAGTACGATATTCTTATAATTGACTGACCGCAGCCATTATTTTTGGTATCAACTCTTCTCTTGTATTAATTGGAGTGTTGCATACAATCTGCCCCCATATAATATTACCCCACAAATAAAAATCTAGGGGGTCACATCAGGGCTTCCTGCCGGTCGCATTACTGTTCCGCCTCGTCCAATCTATTTCCGTATCGTTAATTTAAATAATCATGCACGATTGTGCTGAAGTGAGCTGGAGCTGGAGCGCCGTCTTGTTGAGCCCCCCCCCCCCCACCCCACCCCCCCTTATTTGCGAATCCACATCACTCATCAGATCAGGTAGCTCTTCTTGTAAAAATAATAGGTAAGCTGAGCCTGTCAACCTTGAAGGAAGGATAAAGGGTCCAATGAAATAATCTCCTATCATTCCAGCCCAAACGTTCATTGAAAATTCGACTTGAAAGGATGCTGGCCGAACTGCTAACAGATTTTCTTCTTGCGGCATCCACAAGTGTAGCTTGCGAAAACGACGTGAGCGACGAAATCCATTTTCACTAAATTCACGATTGTACTGCTATGAAATCCCTGTAGGTAGTTAACAGCAGGTCTTGTTGGGAATCGCTGATGATACTCTCGAGCGGCGACAAATGAAAAGACCCAAACATAATGTCATTCAAAAGACATTTCACTCTCTGAATCACTCGTTTCGGCTTTAATTCATCTATCTCTTTTTATCTTTACCTGCTATTGTTTGAATATGGGTAGTGCAGCACTTAGCGCAAATAATCGCAAATCAACAAACCGACGGGATTCTTTGTTAATGATTAGTTTAAAAACGAAAAGAGATAGAACCCATGTTATGTTGGAGAACTTGTAGAGTAAATCATTTTATGATAAAATACAACATATTTTATTTCAAAAAAAGAAACTTGATACTATACTGGATTGATCCAAAAAAATCGTAGCCAGTCAATAGCATTGATATTTGGATTGATACGATTACGATCCATTGCGATGCCGAGTATTGATACAAAGCACTTACAACGAGCATCCCTATCTGACAGCTACAGTGACATTAAGTTAGAATTTACAAAGATAGTTTAATGTTTATGTTCTTTCTTTTATTATATTTTCTTTATTTATATTTCAGAACTTTCTTATAAAATTGGGAAATCTTAGTTGGAAGTTTATAAACGAGATTCCTATAAATAACTTTTGGAAACAAAAGGAAATATAATTTTAATTATGGTTCAAAGATATTCTGATTTAGTACAATGTGTCTTTGTAAACATAATTTATTACTGACTGTTGCTGTTAGTATCCTGTAGTCTGTGGTTGCTGTCGCTGTCCGGTACCGTAGACAGAGAATCCTCTGTCTACGTCCGGTACGGGTTGATCAAAAAATCAGTTTTCTCATCTCATTTCTTTTAACTTTGTTTACGAAAGTAAGTATAAAAAATATATCAACAATTTTGCAGAAACTTATAGTAACTGAATAAATAATATCATTATAAATGTTGCGATCACTGACTATTAACCTTATAAAATGCCGGCGCGCTAATATCGCTGAATCATTTGCTATCAAATACTTCCACTCGACAGGAACACTTCAGTCTAAACCTACACAGGCGAATAAAATCGTTAATGGTCAGTAAATTGGTAATATAGATATAGCTTTTATTAAATTTATTATTAAGGTTTTTTCAAAAGATAATTTTTCATTCATTTCAGCAATGTCTGTAGACAAGTCAAATTTTTTGTTGCCCAACAACCAAAGGTTTGTGGAATTGGACAGCTCACAAGCTTTCATGAACCTGACGAATCAAGAAAAATTGTATGCACATTATTTGAGTCAGGTCAGTTCAAAAGCTTACACACAGTAAGGAACTTACGGTCACATAGAAGTTTACCTGAAAAATTAACATGTTTGTTGATACAAGATTCATTGAGTAGTTTCAATTAAATTTGCTGTGATGATATAGTTTCAGAGTAAAGGTATTGGTTACTAACATAACTCTCGTCTAAAACTGAATGGTAAATAGTGAGTGAGTGAAGATTTGTTTAGAATGTAGATGTACCACATATCAGGATCCTGTAGTATCAATACAAATATTTTGTCAAAGGGAGGCTAAACCCCATAATCGTAATCTTACATTAAAACATGGTACTTCAAAGATGAAATTATTGTGATTTAGGGCTTTTCTGTACAGTAAGGGACGCAGGTATAGTAAGTTTCGCTACATAGTTAACTTTGTTATTTGGCAGAAAAAGAGGAAAACAGAACCACACGCTTTACAGTCCAAAATTATTTCACCCCCAAACTAGGATTGATTAGGTCGAAATCTGTCACAGAATGGAATCAATTTACCCCGACCTCATTTAGTACTAGTTGCTCCTACCCCAAGTGTTTATAAAAAGCTGGAGGCGTCGAAGGAGATCAGTCCCCTAGCAGGTAGGTTCCCCCACCAAATCTGTGTCCCATAAAGGTACAGAAAAACCAACATTAGTGTAAGAGTGTTGTTTTAGTAAAAAGATTGCACAACATTGGCTGTTATATTTCCAGGCTGCATGGAATGGAGGTTTGATAGTTCTCATGCAAACAAGTCCTGAATCTCCTAAGATTTTCTCACTGCTTCACAGGATCTTTGTCAGTGAGCCATTAGAGGATCTTAAGCAATCTTCTATAAAGGCTGGTGTTAGTGAGGACGATTTTCAGGTAATTATCATAATTATTTATAATTTTCCCGAAACTGCTGTGCTGATTGTCCTGACATGAAACTAAAGATTTACTTAGAGACCTCTTTTATGTCAACAACAGGCTGGAAATCTCTCATTATTTTGAGGCACTGCATGGCCCATACTGCTAGTTAGTTGGATCAAATGTCACCTAGAGCTCTGCTCAATCCTTTTGGGATGAGTGATTTTTCTAAGATTTCTATGTTATGCATATTATGTTTTTTATGGACTTTTTGGAGGGGTTTGTGGCATGCAAGTCTCTTGTCAGATTACGAGTGCCTATTGGCTTTGGTGACTGCTTAACATCAGGCAGGCTCTATGCTTATCTGTCACCCAAATAACATAAAAAATCCTCTTTAAATGCTAGTATTATAAACATTGTAGCTGTGGATATTGCTTATGATTAACAACTATGCTCATCCTTGTTGCTGCATAAAAAGTGTTTACTCATTTTCAATAGATTCCTTTCCTCATGTTGATAGGAAAACCACATCCTTTGGACTATATTAAACTATGCAATGTCTCTGATAATGGTTAGATTATGTGTCTATGGTTATCATAATGTTTTTATTCACTGTAGACCAATGATATTATAGTATTAGATACATTATACCCTCACAAAACAGGAAAAAAATATAAGCCGTATATAATATCATTGCTGTAGACCCAATATCTTTGTGTGTATACAACTTTTTACTTTTACATATTGTTACTGCATTCAACAAAATCTTTGCATAACATATTCTACTTGAAGAATACATGACACTGGCATAAATTGCTAAGAGAATCAGCAGATTGCCATTAAAAATACTATTACACAATACACCGTCGCAATTGAAGCCATTTTGGTTGAGTGGTCAGTAACGCTGCTCAGTACACATTTGGCGGTCTGGGTTCGAGTCATGGTTGTTTATATATTTGTTTAAGCTTATATATGAAATATCTAAATTATTATGTATATTAGTCCATTATCTAGTATTCACAGCACAAGTTCTTAATGATAC
Organism: Elophila nymphaeata; assembly: GCA_955850985.1. NCBI lineage: Eukaryota > Metazoa > Arthropoda > Insecta > Lepidoptera > Crambidae > Elophila > Elophila nymphaeata. The sequence goes on from OY039073.1 coordinate 9,330,799, forward strand.
TTGATTAGGGCTGGAAATAAAATTAAAATTGAGATTTGTTATATTGAGTCTCAGAGGGAAATCTTCAAAATTGTATTTCACGATACGTATTTAAAATAATGTTTTAAGTTTTTTTCTTAAAGTTGGTATACAATGCTATTTATTTTAAATAATTAAATGTCTAATATCGAGTTATAAGTAATTTCTTCAAAATGTTTTATTATCAATATTAATTAGAATGCAAATTTCATCAGAATATTTATCTATACTCCAATAATGACTTCCTAACTATTTAGGTTTATAATTATATGCACAATAATTGAAGAAGATAAAAATTACTTATATGGGATTATGCTATATTTTAAGATATCTCTTTCAGGCATTCTTGGTGTATGCTGGCGGAGTGTTCGCCAACAGTGGCAACTTCAAAGGTTTTGGTGACACCAAAATAATTCCTAACCTTTCAAAAGAGTCTTTTGAAAAAATTGTCAAAGTTTCAAAGGCTTATGCCAATGATAACACACATATCACAAAACTATGGCAAAACAACTCGAGTGCTATTTATAGTATTGCACCAAGACTTACTAGCCTTGGACTTGCTGATAAGGTACATGATTTCACAGAATCAAACGCTATAACGGGTGTAAAAAGACCTTTGACAAAGTAGAGGACTACGTATTCCGCTCGTTATTACTGGGAAATTAATAGATATGAATTCAAGATTTTTATGAAAACATATTGAAAATATTTCTTAATTTTTAACCAAAGAAATATTATTAAAATATTAAGGAGGTATTTCATACCAAAAAATGTTTTTATAACGTCAGGGCCGAATGAACGACTCAATATCGGGGCCATCCAACTCGGACGACCGAACGTCGCGCACGTCTCCAAGTTGCTAAGCGCCGCGGGACTTGCGCGCTGTATACATTGCGCTGTATTTTTGTTGTTAATACAAGTAAATTAAAATCGTTTCCCAGCAATATTTTTTTATGTTTCTTATTTTGACGCATAGAATAAGAAGACTTCGGCTTTTCTTTTTACACCCTGTATATGCTCTATGCAATAAAGTTTCTTACTGCTTATCGCTCTGGAAAATCTGAGCAGTATTTGTTATATTATCATGCTACTACTTGTCGTGAATTTGTTTAAGAGGATAGTACCGCAAGCACGTCTCCATACAAATGAATAAACGTTTTACTACCCCTATTTCTTATACAATGTTTATAATACTTTAGAATGCTTATATCATAGTAAAAAACCGGACAAGTGCGAGTCGAACTCGCCCACCGAGGGTTCCGTACAATTTTTATTTTTTGCGGCATAAACGGCCGTATCTTTTTTTTTGCGTTAAATTAGAAGTTTGATCTTTTCACAGCTTCAAGGGACTGTAGGATTGAGTATATGGTTTTAATTTAAACATGATATCTCCACGCGTTCCCGAGATAAAGGCAAACCTGGATGATTGATTACGTACTTTAAATAAAGACTATATTTTTATGACTTAATTACAAATGAATAGTTTTAAGTACCTGTGGTATAAGACGATATTATTTGCCAAATTTCACAATTCTAGGTCATCGGGAAGTACCTTATGAATTTTGATTCCCTTGAGAGTGTCGAAATATATGTTTTTTAGCGGCATAAACGGCCGTATTTTTTTTAAATTTGAATTTTGCGTTAAATCATAAGTTTGATTTATTCACAGCTTCAAGCACGGGACTGTAGACCTGAGTATATGGTTTTAATTTCAATTCGATACCTCCACTCGTTCCCGAGATGATCCTACAAGGGGTCCGTTTTTACTTTCTCGTATACGTAGTATAGAGAAAGTCTTGTTTCCTTTTGAGGTACGGAACACTAAAATGTAATTTTTTTAAAAATTAAAAAAAAAATTAGAAATTAAAAAATATCGTAATATTGGATAAGAAATAGGAGTAATAAAAGTTTTCTCCGTTTGTATGGAGACGTCCTCGCTGTACTATCCTCTTAATTCATATAAAGTAATATAAATAATCTCATGTTTTAGGGTGTGACTACATACTTTTCTAGTAATTGTACAGAAGCTGATTCCAATTTAGTCAATGACTGGATTAAAACTAAGCGCATTGAGGCATACATATGCAGAACATTTAAGACTGTTGCTGAAGATGGTTGTAAGTGTTTATATTAAAATTTAACCATCTCTGTGGTAAAGTAGTTCGCCCCCTAGAATGAGGTTGACGCCGGAAGCACACCTGCGCCGCGATTCTTAAATCTTGTCGTTATTCCAATTAATGGTTGAAAACTAATTTAAAGCCACTAGTCCGCTGGTAACGATGTCTGTGGGCCGGCCGACTGAAGACTATGAAGTGTGGCCATGCAAGCGAAGTTCATCGTGATAAAAACGCTTTGACGTGTGCCAGTTTACCGACAACGGTGCGATGTCTTTGCGACTTCGTACGAAGTGCCGAAGTATTCGCGAATACTCGGCTACACACACACACGGCGTAGCATAACGCGTACGTTTTACTATAATGCTGTCTCTTTCTCTCGTGATTTTGCTAATCCTACTCGGAAGCCGAGTGTATCTCCGCGTACGGTCCGAAATTATCAATTTTCTATCTAATATTTGGTTTTCAGTACCTTTATTCACTATTCATTTGGCGAGTGTTGAAACTGGCTCAAAAACTGGTCTAACCATGGACAAAGAAAAATACAAAGACGCATACTTCCAAGTGACGCGTGGTGACTACTCTCCTTTATTGAAACTAGTGAATGAGAATCTTGAAAAGGCCAAGGAGTATGCTTCAAATGACACCGAGAAAAATATGTTGAAACACTATATTAACAGCTTCAGAGAGGGTGATTTGGATGAGCATAAAGAAGGTAGCAGATATTGGATCAAAGACAAAGGACCTATAATTGAGACGTAAGATTACATTAAGCCTTTCACTTCGGCACATTTCTGGCCCGATCGAGGCGTTTTGTTTCGTTTCTGTAAAGATCTCACTTCACATCTCATTTTTATCTGTAAAATTTTATGGAAAATCCTTTGTTTTGTTTAGTAAACTGAAACATTGCATACATACATATAATCACGGCCGCGTGATGCTGGCAGAGTAGAATAGCATCACCCCATATCCTCCAATGGGTGTCGTAGAAGGCGACTAATGGGTCAGCAAATGGGTATTGATCACCTTATACTCCGTCCGCCAATCCGCATTGGTCAAGTGTGGTGGACTACTGCCTCAACCTCCTTCGATGACAAGGAGAGCCTTTATGTCCCGGCAGTGGGTCGAATTATGGAGGCTGTTATGATGATATAATCACGCCCATAATCTCAAAATGGGTCGAGCAGAGCTTCAGGTAACATTCGGTTACAACAACCTAGTATAGTATTATATTATCTGTGCAACAACCTAACCTAATCGCAATGATTAAATATATTCTATTGTGAAATATTCGTTCGCGTTTGACAGCAAAATTCGAAATGAGATGCGAGGTGAAAAGTGAGATCCTTTGCGCCTTTTTGCAGCGATACAGCCGCGCGACTGCATCGCGACACAAGTATTTGTAACGATTCATACGCGCATTTGTATCGATTCATACGCGTTTGTAGCGATTGCTTCATCTGGGCATCAGAGCAGCTGCTCGTGAGTAGGATTGCTTCGTCTGGGCATCGGAGCAGCTGCGCGTGAGTAGCGATGCAGACGCATGTTTGTATCGTTTCAAACGCGGGTAGAGGGGAAAGAATCTAGTTTTTAATAAAATAATGAAGCAAATTGTGTTTTGTTAAATAAATTCAACGACTTTACCATATCTCACAAAATCTCATGTGAGATAAGGGGATGCGGGGAACCATATCTCGCGACATTTTCACCAGGGGTGGGGAAGGGGGATTTGAAAATCATCAAAAACATCTGGCATAATTAATGGACCCCAAAGTAAAATCAGTGGCTATTGCTTAAATTGTTATTTTTATATGATGATGATAGAAATAGTAAAAACTATATTTAAAATCTTATCTACAAATTATTTTACAGTTATCAAGGCTTCATAGAGACATATCGTGACCCAAGCGGTCAGAGAGGTGAATTTGAAGGCTTTGTAGCGATGGTGAACAAAGAAATGTCTAAAAAATTCGGCAATCTCGTTGAGGGTGCTGAGCGATTCATCAAACTGCTGCCATGGGGTGAACCCTTAGAAAAAGATACCTTCCTCAGACCAGACTTTACTAGCTTAGATGTGCTGACATTCTCTGGCAGTGGAATACCTGCTGGCATCAACATTCCTAACTGTAAGTCCTATTAATATTATAAACTGTCTGGATGTATGTTTGTTACTCTTTCACGCAAATACGAAATGGATTTTAACAAAACTTTACAATAATATAAATATAACATACAGGATTACAGGCTATAATTTACTATAATAATCATGCGCAGACGAAATCGCGGGTAGAAGCTAGTTTGTAATAATTGTATGATAGTATCAACAAAAATCCTACAGTTACACTAACTTCGTTTTAGAATGAGTAAGTTTTGAAATTTAAAAATTAAATACTTAGAATCAAAATTAAAGAAAATAAAAAATTACCTGTTGAGTCTTTTAATGTAAATTTTCATTTCATTTAATAAAAAAATATAATGTTGTCAATTACCTAGCCCAAATTAAGTGGCATACATAAATAACCTTTACTAGGTGGTAGACCCATATGTAGGGTTGTCTGGGTAGGTACCACCGCTTTTCTTATTTCTGCCGTGAAGTAGTTCGCTGTTTTTCGGATCGAAGGGAAAGGTAGCCAGTGTAATTACTGGGCATGGAGGGCATATCATCTTAGTCCCCAGGATGGCAAACGCACTTGCGGTGTTAAGTAATTTACACTTAATATTTCAAGTGTCTATAGGCGGCGGTGACCACTTAACATCAGGTGGGCCGCAAGCGTGTTTGCCATCTCGTAACATAAAAAAGTAAAATAATAAAAATAACCTGTATTATGAGTAACTGATAAACATAGATAGATTAAAACTAGAAAAAAGAATTATAGTATTTTTTCTTGTTTTAAAAATATTTACGCGTTTGTAAACTTAAAAAATATTCCATAGATAGATCAAGTCACGCTTTTTTCCCATAGGGGTAGGAAGAGATTTTTTCATCTTGCTACGATCCTATTTTTTCCCTTCATTTGCTTTCATCACTATACATGCTCGGCGGTTTAGAGTACTTTTGTCCTAGCCCTTTCTGATAAACATACCTATTCGTACATAAATTATACAAGTCAGCATCAGAAGTAGATTAACACTTAAGTGCCTTATCATAATTACCAGGATACAAACCCAGATCGATTAATGTGCAGGGTCTGACTGACCACTCCACCAAGATGGTGTCTATATGCGAGTCGTATCATGATGATATTTAAAAATGTGTGAAGATTATTTCATCCTAGCTCTTGGTTACAGATGACGAAATACGTCAGAATGAGGGATTCAAGAACGTATCTCTTGGCAACGTGATCCCCGCTGCATATAAGGAATCCGTTATACCGTTCCTATCAGATCATGATAAACAGCTATTGGAAAAACATAGAGTGGCTGCCTTTGAGGTAATTATCCTCACCAATTCATAATGTATAAATATCACATAAACATGCAAAATAGTTTCACCAAATTTAATTTCATTATAACTGACAGTAAGGCTCAAACGGGCCACTGGTGGCCTATTCGCGCTTAGCCTCATATCAAGTCATCAACTTGTATATGTACTGTTTACCGTAAGAGCGTATCCACATTATCCGTTGCGATATTGGATATCGGACGGGACATATACCGATATCGGATCGGATAGTAGGGAAACCCTCTCAAATATACAGCTTTCGATTTGAGCTTGCCGCAACCTTCCACTGCCCGTAGTCCTCTTGTTCATCATTTCAACGGTTTATAAGTACACAATGCCGAAAATACGCGACCGAAGTTCCGCAGCTAATTTTACCTTCCGACGTATTCGGCTGATATGACAAATCATAATGCTGCGGCCGCACACAACGCGATGTCGCGAATATTCGTGTTATCGCGATGTGTCTAGCCAAGTATTCGCGAATACTTCGGCACTTCGTGCGAAGTCGCAAAGACATCGCGGCGTTGTCGGTAAACTGGCGCACATCAAAGCGTTTTTATCGCGATGTCCTTCGCTTGCGTGGCCACACTTCGTGGTCTTCAGTCGGCGCACAGACATCGTGCGCATCGGACGTATTGGTTTAAATTAGTTTTCTACCATGGATTGGAATATCGACAGGATTTTAGAACTTATTAGCAATTAGGAGTGTGAGTCAATATTGTTTAGCCTTGCTTTTTTCTTACATAATAATTCCTGACAGAATAAAAAATAAGTGCCTTAAAATATAGGCCGACCGCGGCGTCCATTTTGTTTTTTGCGTTACATCGCGATCACATCGCGACAGACTTTACAGCACGCAATGTGTGGCCATGCACATTCGCGGTAGGCCGAAGGCGAAGATTTTGCCACGAATGTTATCGCGATGTGTGCGGCCGTAGCATAAGCGCCGAAATTACGCGACAGAAATTCGATTGCGTAACATTGTATAAGTTCATCCTCAGCAATCGATCCCAACTTCTGCTGCGTATAATGTTTTGCTATATAGAATATGTGGCCGCCGAACTTACGTCAAGGGCAATGGAATCATATCAGAAATGATGAGATTTACAGATGAAATAAAGTCACCGACATAGCCCACTGAATTGCAAACCTTAGTGGTAGAGGGCGGGGCACATTGCGGCCTATGTCCAACAGTCTCTTGGCTGATATAATGAGGCTGAGCAATTTACGTCCGGCTCAAGTTCGGCTGTACGCCAAATCGTGATGTAATTTGGGCAAATATTTTGCTACCAATTGAAATAGCATTGCAGACACCGAACTTCGGTCGCATATCTTCGGCATAGTATTCATATTTAGACACTAAAGAGATCCCTACTCCAAAACTTGTCATTATCCACATTGCCTCTTCACACCGTGATATTAGCGTTTTCTTTAATGTTATCGTTATGTTTTGCGTTTAATATAGGTTCAAGTCGGTCTTCACGAACTGTTGGGTCACGGGAGCGGCAAACTCTTGCGTCAAAATGCTGACGGCACCTTCAACTTTGACAAGGATACTGTCAAGAACCCACTTACTGGTAAGATACAAATAATCCTTATTAATAAGTGCCAAACTGTCTGCCATTTATATTAGTAGAGGCGAAGACTCACCTTTATGTTGTTGATATTCCTCCCATTCGCACGAAGCGATTTGCTACGCGTTCATTATACGTACAGCTAAGAAGTGGAACACTTTGCCGAGGTCTGTTTTCCCGGATCAGTATAATCTGGACATCTTCAAGGCCAGAGTCAACAAGAATCATCTAGGCGAGCGTGTACCGTTTAGGCCTCATTATCGCATTCCATCAGGCGTTATAGTGGTTAAACATCCAGCATGTAGAACATAAAAAAGATGAATTCTGGTATGGAGATATATTGACACCCTGGGAAGGAGTTTTTATTCCTAAAACCATACCGTAATGCAGTGGTTTCCAAACTTGATGTGACTACGCCTCCCTTAAAAATATTTAATCATTTGGCGCCCCCAGGGCCCTCCTCGCCAAAACTACTGAATTATTCCACTATTTTTGTGATTCCGCCAAAAAACTTAACTACACTAATTGTATGAGTTTACTCGTACAATATTGTTCCGACAATCAATGATAAGATAGTCCGCTATTCCTTCTGTGGGGGAGTTCAAGGTGAAGCGTGCTTCCATATTGGCCCTTATCATTACTTACCATCATGTGAGAACCCACGAACTTCCCTGTCAAGAACATAAAAATAATAGATCTTTACGAAAATAAATTTTTGTTACCCTAACTCTATTGACCGTTTCTTGAACAGGTAAACTGATAGAGAGTTGGTACACGGAAGGCGAAACATATGATGGCAAATTCACTACTCTGGGCTCAGCCTTTGAGGAGTGCAGGGCCGAAGCCGTCGGTCTCTATCTCTCGTTGGAACCAGAAATATTGAAGTAAGCATTAATATGCATATTTACGATAATATGTTTTATCGCTTCTTACAGACTACATCGACATAGCGGTATTTATTTATTTATTGCACACAGTGTAATTTTACTGGCTCTAGAATTGAAGCCATTTTAATAGATAGGTATTGAATACATCTGATTTTTTGTTGCGATTTCTATGATGGTCCCCTTGCGATTTCTATGATGGCTTCCCGTGACCCTTACCAGATCGTCAGTCCACCTTATGTCGGGCCTACCAACGCGATTGTATAACGGGAGTGCGACAAATAATTGCCAGACGGACATGTGGTCGACATAATTTTGGACCGATATTACTTTCAAACGCATTACTTTTGCTCGAAGAATGTTTACCGATCGGACATTTGAACGGCAAGGCATTCCACCGACACTACTTTGGTCCGAAGCACTTTTAATTGCGACCTATATGCGCGAGTATTGGTTTTTGTATTTCACTGAAGGTCGTTTCTGGCGCTTCGCCGGCCGCCGACCAAAGTAATGTCGATAGGATGGCATGTCGATTAAATGTCCGGTCGGTTAAACATACTTCGGGCAAAAGTAATGTTGTCTGAAAATAATATCGGTCCAAAATTATGTCGGCCACATGTCCGTTGGGCAATTGTTTGTCGCACTTTCGTTAATCACCCTACCAACACTGCGTTTCCCGGTACGTGGTCGCCACTCGAGGGCCTTTCCGTCCCAGCGGCCGTCAGTCCTCCTCGCAATGTGCCTTGCCCACTGCCACTTAAGGTTAGCAATTCTTTGGGCTATGTCGGTGACCTTGGTTCTCCTGCGGATATCATCATTTTTGATATGATCACGCAGAGAAACTCCGACCTCCGACCCTCTCCATTGCCCTTTGGGTGACCTTGAGCCTTCTTATTAAGCCCACTGTAAGCGGCCACGTTTCGGTTCCATAGGTCATCACTGGTAACACACACGAATTAAAGACTCGTCTTGAGACACTGCGGTAGATGGGCCGAGAATGGCTTTCCGAACGCTGCGCAGCCGAGCAGCATAGATATAATTGACTTAGATTTTGAATGGCCCGCATTATAAATAGTACTCCATTGTGTGATTCCGTTTTGTATATTGTATTTGTTTGTCAGAATCTTCGGGTACGAGGGTCAGGAGGCCGAGGATGTGACGTACGTCAACTGGCTGAGCTTGCTTTGGAACGGCGCCGCTAAAGCCACTGAGATGTATCAACCCTCTACCAAGACTTGGTTACAGGTATGGGCTATTAGTTTCACACAATACCGCATAATAGTGGCAAATATGATTGTAGAATATGCCAACACCATATTTTGAATATATGTAATTCACTTTGATGAGATTGAATAAAAATAATATTTTTTTTTGTACTAGTAAAAGGTGCAGCCCGTCTAGCATGACCACCGAAACACGATATGATATAGCCATTTATCGCTTTGAACTGACAAAAACATGTACATGTCTTTATTAATGTATTTTCTTTCATGGTTTTTATGTGTGCAATAAAGAATAAAAAAATCATTGAAGAATTTTTAATATCGCCATCTAGAAATTTTATCAAAACTGCGAACATGTATAAGGCTTATACATGTTTGCAGTTTCGATAAAATTTCAAGTTGGCGGTTATATTCAATAATCTTTGACAGTTCAAAGCGATAAATGGCTATATCATATCGTGTTTCGGTGGTCATGCTAGACGGGCAGGATCTTAAATATGCAGACTATTTTAAACCACCGCATTTTGAGTAGTTTTAAAAAGTGTATGCAAGAAATCTAACCTTTAAATCGAATGTTCTCTGATTTTGTGAATTTATAAATAGCAACATCTGGTGGGGATTGTATTGTTACTTATTTTTCCAAAAATCCCCACTAAGCTGAGTTTATTTAAATAGTGGGTATGTCTGAAAAAAAAAACAATCAACAACGGGATTAATGGAATAAACCTCTTTTTGTTCCAGGCTCACGCTCGAGCTCGGTTTGTGCTGATGCGTTTATTAGAGATAGAAGGAAACGGCCTGCTGACTGTAACAGAAGTTGAACCCAACAAGAACTTGCTGCTCACGTTACAGAGAGACCGCTTGGCGACAGATGGCAAGAGAATTATTGGTAAGTTTCTTAGATTAAAGCAAAAAAGGGAAGATACGTTACCCTAGTAACGCGCGTGTGCTTACAAAACTGTGTCAAATGAACCTACTACGTGTCAGTGTCCAATAGAACGGTGAATCGTTTGTACGTGCATGTTCCGTGCTATATTGTGAAACAAATATTACTAAAAAGAAAAATAGCGTAAAAATGCCTGCCAGTTATACACTTATACAGTGCACATATCACTGGATGAGCTTAATGAATAACGTTTCACGCATAAGTACACTAAACAGTAATATTTTTAAGAAAAATTTCATTAGAAAATACATATTATTCGGACATTTTGAGTGAAAACAAAAAACACGCTGACGCTACTTTGTAATGTAGTGACTCGCTGACTCGTTTGTTGTTAAATCCGTAGTAGATTCTATCAATATTATCTGTTCAATCGAATGGAGATCGCTTATTATTGGTAGATTCAGGTTATTTTTATATGACCAAGCGGATTGGAATTATTGCCACTTATCACTCTCCCAGACTACAATCCACCGCGCTGTTTTGTATTACTGCGTGTTATACGATCCGCCTGCGACATAATTGTATAAAATATTTTCAGATTTTTCAACTCGGTTCATGTTTTCACAGGCGATTTTCTGGTGAAGCTGCAAACAATAAAGGCGACAGGCGACTCAGCGGAAGGAGAGTCGTTATTCGAAAAGTACAGTCGGCTCGAAGGACCATGGGCCCGCTGGCGCGACATCGTTATGTTGCACAAACAACCGCGCAACATCTTTGTACAACCCAACACTACACACAAGGGTAAGTTGTTTTGTCCCCATTACTACGTTTGAACTACAAATAATATGAATTTTTCAAGTGGCCCTTCAGGCCCAAATCCTCAAATATAAGGAATATCGAAAAATGCTCAAAGTAGTCGCGAGCCCGATTTTGACGAAAACAAAAAATGCATAATTGGATTTTTGAAAAAAATAATGATCATGGCTTTGGTTATCGCTTCAACCAAGGTGGAACAAGAAATATTATATTAAAATTTAAAATTTTTCATTAGTTTCCCGTACATCATTACTTCCCAGAAAACGATCCTTATTAACAACACTATCAAATGGTGTAATAATACAGGCTGTGTTTTTTTTTTCAAAATCATTGGGTTCGAAATCCTTATGATTTTCCAAAAATTATGGAAAACCATAAGGATTATGATTTTCCAAAAATCCAATGATGCAGTTTTTGTTTTCATCAAAATCGGGCTCGCGACTCCTTTGAGCATTTTTCGATATTCTTTATAGTACTCATAGGATTTGGCCCTGAAGGCCCACTTGAAAAATACATTCTGTATATCTGCCAGTTGAAGACAATGTGAACTGAGACAGATATTATCTTGCTCTTTCCACTCTAGATGGTTCGCGCACTTGTGAGCTTTATTGATACAAACCTAACACCTGTGTCCACAAATATTACTATGAGGTATCACAGTGCGCGTGCGCACAGGGTCGTAAAAACCTATTCATAGACAATACTTGAGTGGGGATCAGCACTATGTGTTTTTTTAAAAGAACGCACAGCTAAGAAAGCCAGCTAGCTATATTACGCAACGCACAGATCGAGGTGTGAAAAGCAACATCCAGAAGTCAAAAGTTTGAAGGAATAAAACATCAGTCAATTCAACGATGTAAACTTCGCAACAGAAACGAACCAACCACAGAGCTGTATTCAACGCAATGCGTTTACTGATCCAAGAGTCGTTTGAGTATTGTTTATGGATTATAAGGCTTGGCACGCACTGAGAAGTGCCTTATTTCGCATAGCATTGTTTTTTAACCGACTTCAAAAAAGGAGGAGGTTATCAATTCGACTGTATGTTTTTTTTATATTAACAAGTAGTGAATACGGGTGTTATTGATATGAACCTAAATAAGGGTCAATTCATACTAGCGCAGAGTCGAAGCGCATCGAAGCGAAATTCTTCACAATTAAAGCATAGTTGCACGACGCGCAGAACAGTCCTTTTTTTATCTCAGAAGAAATATGTGCGGTACGTTGTGGAGGTGGAGATAAGGATGAATGCTATTTTAAGTTTTAGATCGACGCTTCAATGCGCTTCGACTATGCCCTAGTATGAATTGAGCCTAACTAAATCCTTGTCAATGCTTATTATAATTATTTATCTTCCAGGAGACAGTGCAGAGCTGAAGCGGTACCCTGCGAGTGCTGAAGGTATGGTGGCTTCGTGGGTGGAGCGCTTCCCTAAGACAGACGTCGATGACATTCTCGAACAATTGGCGGAAGCTGATAGCAAATACTTCTCTCAACTCCAAGAACTAGCCGCCGCGTAAACATATTGTATACCTACTTAGGAATAAACTGTAACACACTTTAATTTTTGTTTTATCTTGTCTCCTACCCTGCTCTTAGTTTAATTGGGGTCGGTGCAGTGTGTCTTGATATCGACTATACTGCTTAAGGATTTGGCATTCGATTTTTACGGACGTGTGCCTGACACTAACCATCCTTTTTACTTCCTCGTATAGGTAAGTAGTATAGAGGAAGTCTTGTAATCGTCAAAAAATTCGACCTCGAGATTTTGACGGATTTACACGTATTGGACCTCCCCGAGTCCAAAAAATCCGTTATTGGAATTATGTCTATTTGTGCGTTAGCACGATAACTCGAGCATGCTTTAACTTATTGCAACAAGCGTGTATGACATCAAAATATAAGGTTTCCATCAACTTTTGAGTCGTTTCCAGTATATGAGAAAGTCGAGGGGAGACCACTCCCGATGTCGGGTCTCAAATTTTTTTATCGGAGGAGTCCAATGCATTTACGCATCATCCTTTTTTTTGTCGGGGAGGTTAAATGCATTTACGCATTGTCCCTGCGGTGGTGCCAACCGCAGGGGATATGTGTTACTCGAGGTAAAGGCGTTCCCTCCATACCCACTAAACATCCTCCCCGGCCTGACCTCCAGTGCGCTATTACGCGACGGCTCGGGATCTGCGCACGTGAGCGCAACTACACCGAGACCATCCCAACGCTGCCCGTCTAGGCACTCCTTGTGCACCAATTGGTGGCCAGCAGCCCGCAGGGGCTACCGACTAACGACAGCCCCTGTGGGCCGCTGGCCGACGCCGGCCTTATAGGCCGCCTCCTCCACCGACGGCTGCTCGACCTGGCGCGTCCTCCTGACGAGGACACCGGCAGCAGCCATCGGACCGCACCCGAGGGACTTCGGGCGCGGTCGTGGCCCTGAAAGGGCCGACCGGAACTAGCCGTGGTGGGAAAACAAAAACAACTCGACGATAAATGAAAATGAAAAATCTCTTTATTTAAATGGACTTTGCTAAGTACTATCAAATTCGTAAAAACTAGTTTCTATTTCCGACGGAAAAGTGGATAAGAAATGAAAGTCAAGTGTTCAACTATTATAATTTATTCACATTCAATACAAAACGCGTGTGATGGCAGTTTTAACATTACCGTCGTCATAAAAATCACAGTTTTGTGTCGGGGCGAGGCAACCACCACTGACACGTGAAATATTAAAAATCATCACACACTTAATAAATAGTCTCAGATGATAAATGATAATGACAAACTCAATGTAAAATTATTGCTTTACAACACCACTTAAAATTCAACAAGCCACTCGGGCGCATCATAGATATAGAAAAATGGCAACAAACATTATACAAACTTGGTATAGTAATACTTTATATTAGTGGTCTGTAGAGTCGGTTTACACATACTTTAGCTGAAAACGCACAACGTTATTAAAAATATAATACATGTCTGTGTGAGTGATTCTATAACACGTCCAATCTATAAATACAAGTTATTTCTAACGAAATCGTCTAAGCACCTTCTATTCGATTACTGTTACTGTGACTTAGCTTTCAATACTATATGATTATGATAAAAATAAACTTAAAAATGACTTAGGGCCACATATAAATGTAAATTCATAATACCTATGAAAATTAAAACTTAATCATATTGAGTAAAACATTTTGTGCAAACACACATAAAATCGTGTCATTTTATCGTCTCTTCAATAAAATGGACTAATATCAAATCCAGTCACTTATGTTATATAAAGGCACATAAGAATCAATTTACAATAAACACTTAACAAAATTTATTTGCAAAATATAACTTCGTATGTAGTCAATAGAATATATTTTAAATAAGTAATCCTTTCCAGCCTAACAAAAGCTGTGTATCAAAATATGTTGCAGTCAGTCTGCAGTTTCAGATCAAGCTAATAAAAGTATACAAATAAATAATTACATTATTTAAATAAATAAATATTTCGATAAATTTGATGAAACCGTGATAATAATCTACCTACTTCATCAGTTTCCTAAATTGTGAGTTCTGAAATACCACTAATTAACTAAAAGTTTGACGATCGTTTATTTTATACCTACGAAATTTCGACGGAGATTCTTGTAAATTTGAGTATACATATTATATTTGCCACTAAACAGTCTTACGGTAAGTATCCGTCATCATTGAGATGTTAACAAACACTTTACCCTCAAAGGAACAGGACTTCGTTTGGCAAGATTTAGTGAATACAGCCTCGGTTCTTTATCAAATAATTGGACAATATAGCTTGCTAAACAAAAAGTGGAAACGAGTTTGAGATACAATACAAGTACACTAGGCAATGTCTGATAAAAAAGTATCAGTTAGTGATTCGAAAAACAAATGCTTTAAATACATCACAACATGATTCCGTCGGTGGTCGCGAGCGTAGTTAGTAGTTTTTCTCAGTCAGCTTTCTCAGAGCATTCTGCACGGTCGCCTTCGCCTTTAGGTGAGACAGTGGATCTGAAAATAAGTTGTTACGTTTCATTTTGTGTGCAAGTTGGAATTTTTCTATATTTTTGTGTAGTGTCGATGATCGCCATGTATATATTAGACAATTGACTGATTGATTTTATCGATAAATTCGTTAATATGTGCTTGCTTTGTGTGCATAAATAACTAAACAATATTACTTATGCAACAAGCTATGATTATATTAGAGATGTATTTTGTGCTATCTACATGGGACGGTAGTATGTAAAAGTATTATTTACCAATTTACGACTGATTACAGTTTATGATTCGACGCCTTCTATATCTATGGTATACTTTATCTTTGTGAAAGCATTAGTGTTGTAAAATTTAATTCGGAAGCGTCAAGCGTGCACAGATTAAAATCGTATTATCTTTCACGACGGGAAGTTATTGTGAATTATTTACGTAACTCGTGAGAACAAAAACATACACACCTTGGCAGTGGGTCCTTCTCGGGGTCGGGCTTTCTAGTCACGCTGATAGATATCTTTTTTCTCTGTCTAATTTTTTCCAGAATATTCTCAGGGCTTGGTTCTTTTTCACTTTCTTTCAAAATAATAGCGGAGTTTCTAGTTCTCTTCGGTCTATATGTTGCATAATTTCCAGGAGAATACATTGAAATGGTTCTATTATACTTAAGTGGGTCTCTGAGATGACTGAGAGTAGGCTCTTCAACGCCGTCAGAACTATCCAGTAGAGACTTCGTTCTTGAATACCTGTGGCCGCCATATGAAGACGGCTGTTCATAATCTAAGTAACTTCTACTCCCCGGGAATTTCTTAAAGTCGTTGCGATCCAAAGATCGATATGTGTCAATTTTATCGTTTAGTCCATAGCTATCAAACCTTAAATTATTTCTACTATTTACTGGCAAATCAGCTAATAGTGATCTGTATCGTTCAGTGGAAGGAGATTGGTCTGACGCAATCGAATATCCCGGAGATAAGTCGTAAGTACTAGGCGACGTTGGGGAAGCATCAAATCTTGGCTCTACTGGTGGAGAATGAATTCTGGCAAGAGGGTCATACTCTGCCGCTCCGGGTCCTACTAAGTTGCTCTTGCGGCGTTGTTTCTTTTCATTGAATCGTGAGTAAAAACTTTTCCGACGTATTCTGTCCACGATATCTTCTTTCTCGGGAGATATAGAATCACGGTTTCGTAAATGTTGAGTTGTGATATCCGAGGGCGAAAGACAATTTTTCTCCGCGTTCTTTCCTTCGGTACTGAGATCAGATTTTAAGTCGGAATTGGATATAGTGGATCGGCTCCTCGATCGACTACGACTGTGCGTATCCAGGTTCTCATTACTGACGACACCGTATGGCACGCTACAATTCTTGTCCACTGTTTCTTTTCTTTCGCTGTCCTTGTCTTCCGATGAATGTTTTATAATTTGTGGTTCTATCACAGAATTTGTAGGAACTATTTTTTTTACTCTTGGCAATCTGGAGAAGTCTAATTTTAAACTATTTTTGAGATTCTTAGGTTCGTTTTCTTGTTTAAGTACAGATTCGTCGTTTCCAACCGAGTTAGACACACTATCGCTGGCGGTTCTGCCGTATTTATTTTTGCGACTTAACCCGTTCAGCAGTAGAGACGTAGGTCTTCGAGGTTTATCTTTATCAACATTATCTATAATAGGATCAACTTTTTCAAATTCTGTTTTGTCACGTGGTATATCAGTTTCAAGATTTTCACTTTGTGATTTTTCGATTATAGGCTTGGAAGCTTTTTCTTTAGGATCGAATTTCTTAAATAAACCTAATACCTTCGATACTGTGGTTTTAGTAGTATTAGTGCTGGGAGTATCTAACGCAACTACATCCGTTAATGTGACTGCCCTTTTTATTAGATTGGATTCCGTAGGAGGCTCTGCAGTAATTGGTACAGACTGCTCTCTTTGAATTCTTTTTAATTTTGTAACGTTATTAGTATCTGAAACTACATTTCCGTTTTCGGACGACTTTTCAGGTGAACTTGATTTATTCGATGCTAACTTTTCTAATTTATGACCGATGGACTGTAGGACTGATTTCTTTTTAGTTACATTTGTTGATTTCGTTCCATCTTCTGAAGACTTTTCTTTAACCTTTTTCGTAACTTTTTTCTTTTCAGTCGTATTTTTAGCATCACCTGCCTCCTGACTGTTTGCTAAATCAGCTTTGGTTTTAGAGGAAACTTTTCTAATGATTTTCTTTTTTATAGTCCCCTTCTTTTCAGTGCTTTCGCCTTCAGAAGATTTCGGTTTCACTTCTTCCTTAACAATCGTTTGATTCGAATCTTTCTGATATTTATGTTCAGAGTCGTCTTTGCTTACAGATTCCTTTATATTACCATTAGTAATCACTAGTCCATTTTCTACTTTATCTAATTTTTCCTTATTTTCATCATTAATAATTTTATATTTTTTAATAACAAGACTATCGTTAATAACGTTATCACTATCAACCTTAGATTCCACTTTTTGCTTTGGAGATTCAATTTTAGGTGCTTCAGCTGTATTCGACACTTCAGATTTTTTTCTCGGTAAGGTAACGCTGAAACTTACTTCAATATCACTTTTTACGTCGTCTTTCGGTTTAGATATGACTTGTTCCTCTTTTTTATGCAAGCTACGGTTTATATACACTTTTTCCGGGGACGGGCTACTTGCGGGATAACTCTTTGGTCTCATTAATTTCGATTCCCTTTGTGAATTCTTCTCTTTACTATTATTTTCTTTGTTATCGGAGTCCGTGTAATCGCCGGACGTCGTCGGTTCGTCTATGGAATCTAAATTTTTCACAGGATAGCTCTTCGGCCTCATGAGTCTCGACTCCCGGACGGAGGGGCCGTCCTCGAACCGAGGCGTCGCCCGCGGCGGGCCGACGTCATCGTATTTTTTGTCTGCGAGCGCCGCGTCGGCCGCCGTCTCCTTGATGTTGTCGAGGATGGGGAAGAACGGCGTGTTCGATCGACTGCGCTCCTTGCCCCCCAGCAGCGACACCGGCGACAGGCACTTCTTCGCCGGGTCATCCCGGAACGACGGCCCACCGTCGCCGAAGTCGGACGTCGGGCTCCGCACGTCCGGCGACTCGACCGACCTGTTCCGCTTCTCCCTGATCTCGCGCAGGATCTTCTGCGTCTCGAGCTCCTTCTCCTTGCGGTGGCGCGCGTACAGGCTCTCCTCGGAGGGCGGGTCGAAGAAGTCGGAGCGCAGGAAGCGCGACACGCGGCGGCGCGGCTGGTCCGAGGGCAGGCGCAGCGAGTGTCGGCGCGGCGGGCCGTACGCCGCCACGTAGCTCGGCTCCGACAGGATGCTGCCCTCCGGCGAGTACGGCTCCTCCAGCGACAGCGCGCGCTCCGGCGTCAGGTACTTGCTGAGCAGCGGCCGGTCCGGCGTGGCGCGCGCCGTCTCCGGCTCGGGCGGCGGCGTGGCGCGCGGCGCGCTCGACCGCCGCCGGAGCCGCGGCAGCGTGCAGAACTGGGACACGGCCGCGCTCGGGTCGGGCGCGGGCTCCGGGGGGGTGGGGTCAGCGGGCGCGGGCGTGGCGGGCGCGGAGGCGGGCTCGCGGTCGGGCGCGGGGTCGGCGGCGGGGGCGGGGGAGGGCGCGTGCAGCGAGAGCGTGCGGCGCAGCTGCGTGGCGGCGGCGGGCGGCAGGTGCGCGAGCAGCTGTCGCTGCAGGCGGCGCGCGAGCGCGGGCGTGAGGCCGGACAGCGCGCGCAGCTCGCGCTCCGACAGCCGGATGGCGCTCAGGTCGAGCTCGGCCGGCTCGCCCGCCTCGCCCGACTCGGCCGACTCGCCGGCTTGCCGTTTCGCGCCCTTCCTACCACTACCTGAAATGCAATCGGAAAACACTCGTTTCGATCGTGCGGGAC